>CM051831.1:83580986-85980986 GCA_028451465.1 Erethizon dorsatum | reverse complement strand
CTTTTAAAAAAATTACTATTACATTGTACACTTTTCTACAAATGCTTTGTTTAAATTGTGTCTGGAAAATAGAGTTGATGTACTTGACAGACATGAACTACATAAACAAGAAATATTTTATGGCTCAAGGTATGTTTTGTAATAACATTATTCTTGAACTGTATATCCTAATTTGACCTTTAAAATAATGCCTTTAAAAAAAAAATCAGATTCTCCGATCTTTATTCTACCAAATTATATGATTTGAAAATATCACCCAAGGAGAGAGTATGAATTTGTTTTTCTTGTTTGTTTACTTTGGTGATAATCTCAATAAATTAAAGAGTCTTGAGGTACCTTTTTAACCCCAATTTTTAAAATTAATAAAAATATGTTCATGAGATATTATTAAAAGTCCCAGTAAACTCCTGTTTTAAATGTCAGACACTTTCAGAGCTCAAGGTGCTTTCTGTCACTCCTTTGTTCTGTCAGAAGCCATAGTGACTCTTTTAGATTATTTTAATTCTTTCATACCTTGAAGTTAAAGGCAAAACATACTGAAAAATCTACAGAGACTATTACAACAAATAGCTTTGGTACTAAAGCAATAAGGATAAAAATGTTGGCTCAAATACTTTTTTTTTTTGTGTGTGGGTACCAGGGGTTGACCTCAGGACCTCGCGCGCCAGCAGGCGCCCGTGCCGCTGAGCGATATCACCGGCCCTTTTTTCGTATGTGGGTTCCAGGAGTCGAACTCGGGCCCTGGCGCTTGACAGGCAGGCACTTACACCGCTGAGCCATCTCACTGGCCCTCAAATACTTTTATGAAGACATGATTCCAAAATAATTTCTCAATTTAAATGTATTTCTCTTGCACTTAAGAATGACATCCATAGGATTCTTTATTTTTCTGTTATTTTGGCAAGTTGTATATATTTTTAGTAAAGACTCATTTAATCAACAGGACTTTATATCCAAGTGAAAATCATATAACAAAACAGTTTCTCTATCACTTTAAGATTGGTGCATTTGGTACTGTACACAGACAGCAAGCATATAGTGTTATCTGAGGATAACATAAGTAGGTCTAAGGTGTTAAATATGATTACTTTTAAAATTTTACTTAAGAGCACCACATGTTATTTCACATTTTTAACTGACTGAACTTTTATTAATCAGGCTGCTTATTACTGTAGTCAGCATGGTACAGTTTCTTAGAATTAATACATGGACCTGCCTGGCACACTGAGAGAGCAAAAAGCATTCTACATCAGATGCAAGACAGGTAACAATCCAAATTTGAGAAGTGGCTGAAATGTGAGGGAAAGTATTACAGAAGATACAATGTAAATTTTGAATTGGAATTTAGAGGAATAATTGCTCATCTCTTTTGTTCCTTTTGTAACATTTATGTTTATTAACTTTAAAAATACTGTTTAGTATTCATCTGGCTTACAAGTAAAGTTCTTAACATTTTTGTTTCCTACCAGTGTTTACTGGAGTACACAATAATTACTGATCCCATTTAATAAACACAAATAAAATGGTTTTGAAATTAAATGTATTGTAAAATAGAATCAATGTTTTATATAGCTCTTTCAAAAATTAATTTGCTTTCATGAAGCATTCTAAAAATGCTTTAAAAGATACTCTGTAAATCCAGGTGGATTTTAACAATTAATTGCCTATTTTGATAAATGCTACATTTATATATGCTACATTTTTATTCTTAATTATCTTGAATTATGACATTTTACACAATAAAAATAATTTATATCAGTATACTGTTTTTCTTTTCATTCATTGGGTTTAAATGATTTTCTTTGAGTAAGTAAATATTTTTAATATGACGAAAGATGAATCAGTAGATTAAAATAATGAACTTGTTATTTTCATGAAAAAAATTTCATGCAATTACATACATATATAACTGAGAAACGTGATTTTTAAAGGCAGCTAAATATAGCATCATAGCATCTTCTAGTTGGTTCAATGTCTGTCTTGTTAAAGCTACTGGCCAACACATATATATTTTTACTTATTTAAAAGATAATTCTATGAGCTTCTATTGGAAAATTCATATGTATATGCTATATATATAATAATGCTGTAATTGATAACAAGTATCAAACTATGCATAGAAACTACACTAAAAAGAAATGTTGCAAAATGTTTATAGTGATCTTTTTTAGAGTTACTACTGGTTCTGTGTTCTCATCAACTTTTGAAATATTTTTGTAATTTAGTGTATTTTTATAACAGGAAAATCAAATTTCTAATAAATTTTTATATAAATTTCATATAAATTTCATATTTATTACTTGGTACAAAAGCAATAAGGATAAAAATGTTGGCTCAAATACTTTTATGAAGACATGATTCCAAAATAATTTCTCAATTTAAATGTATTTCTCTTGCACTTAAGAATGACATCCATAGGATTCTTTATTTTTCTGTTATTTTGGCAAGTTGTATATATATTTTTAGTAAAGACTCATTTAATTGACAAGCCTTTATATTTCATATAAATTATTTAATATAAATAAATATTTCATATAAATTAAGCACAGTGTTGTCTTTAATCCAAAGTTTGGCTCTTTTACATGCTAAATGAAAATCTCTAACTTACTTACTATGTAAAACTCCCTGTCAATACTTAGGAAAAGTTCACCCAAAAAACCACCAGCTTGTTTTTCACTGTTACTAGGATAATATTTTCATGTGATACTGTATGATATGCCATGCTACTCATAATATTTAATTTCTCTTTTTCCAACTAAACAAATCCATGCTTTCAGGTGGCAAAGCTTTTCAAAAGTGAAATTGCTTATAAAAATAAAGCTGTAGTTTATAAATTTGATCATTTTTGGCTGTAATGCCTAAGTTCTTCTGTAAGTGGAGTATATTTTGTGGCTGAGGTTCTGCTAATACTGATTAGTTTTATCAAGAAACATATAGCTGACCCATAGAACAAATTCAGGTATTTCAGAACTTAAATTGATCTGTGGCATAGGTCATCAAAATAACAATAATTCTTTAGCTTTGGCTAACCAAATAATAGAATTTAGGTTTTTTGTTTTTTAGACAAAAATAGGAAATCAGAAATGAATTTTCTCCAAAAAAGAGAATCAACTTATAATTAAAGAGAAAATAGGGAAGAAACAATCATTTGCTTGTTTAGGGCATGAGTTGTAAATTCCTTTTACACACTGTTTTGACACAGGTAAGTGAATCAGTCCACTCCAAATTTTTATAATAATATATCAGTAAGAAATTTTAATATACATTTATACTTTGGTTATATTAGTTTTCTAGGGCTGCCATAACTAATTCCACAGATTGGGTGGTTTAAACAACATAAATTTATTTTCTGTGTTCCAGAGGGTAGAGATCCAAGATCAAGGTGCCACTAGGTTTAGTTTTTCCCGAAGCCTCTCACTTTGGACTTACAGATGGCTGCCAATTTACTGTGTCCTCACATGGCTTTTTCTCTGTGCTCTTGCCCCTGGTGTTTCTCAGTGTGTCCAATTTTCTACTTTTTATAAAGACACCAGTCCTACTGGATTAGGACTTATCTTCACAGTCTCATTTTAAGCGAACCAGCTCTTTCAAGGCTGCAACTCCAAATACACATTCTGATACACTGGGGATTAAGGCTTCAACATGCAAATTTGGGTACAACAAACTCCATACTTTAACAATTATATACCTGTTCTGCACTACATATATTTCACCCCCTAAATAAGGAAATTAAAAATATTAAATGAAACCAAATAAAATAGAAGTATTATACTTAGTCCCCCTTTGCAGTGGATTGTCTACTGCAGTTTGTACTCATCACTTGGATCCCTAAACTAATAAAATAAGAGCCTCACCTGAAATGAAAGTCCAAGATTGCCTAAAACTATACTCTCTGTTCCTACCAGTGGTCACAGGTTTCTCTTACGTTTTTCTACCATATATTTTAAGGAGCTGAGGGATCTCTTAATTTCAGATTGTTTTACTACAGAGCCTGTCCTTAACTTTTTTGGGAGCAAAATAAGCCTCTAAGTGTGCAGGGGTATGAGGTATGTTGTATGTAAATATGAAACAGCTAGTATAGGAGATGGTCCATAAAGTGTGCTTATTCAGAAACACTCCTTAGATGAACTGATTTCACCACAAAGATGCTTAGTTAGATAAAACTTTTTTTTTGCCTATAGGTGTCCTCATCAAGAATGCTAATTGATTCTTTAACATCATAAAAACTAATGTAATTTCTACTATTTGTCAGCTGACTTTAATTTCATGCCTTTAGTGGCTTAAAACAAGTCTGCTTGTAATGGTTTTTGTTCCTAAAAATGTAGAGCTTTGTTTATTCTTCAGTAGCTATTTGAGATGGGAAGAAAATGCATTTAAATTCTCATGATACACAAATATTGGTTCTAGATAAAGGGCTTAAACATAAAAGGTCAAACTATAAAAAACTGGGAGGATGAAACTATTGGCTTTCATTGTGGGAAGAAAGTTATACACTTGAGAGCAATGGAATCAATAACAAAAACAACCGATACTGTATAGTAATGTAAAGTGGCTTCACATTTAATGTTAATTCATTTTAAGAGAAACTGAAAAAGTACTTCCTGTGTGACACTGGTGATTCTCTAACAGATAAGTGAATATGAACAAGTAATTTACAAAAGAAACATAGGTAATAAGATTTGAAAACCTGTCCAAACTAACCACACACCTATTTTAAGGTTATCAAAAATGCAGACAAAAACTTGTGAAAATGTTTATTTAAAAATCATAAAATAGAAATATGCTGAGGTGCAAAATATGATAGAACTAGTGATCTTTTCCCATGTATAACACAGTACTTCCCTAATAGAAATATAGCATATATGTTTCCTACTTTACCTCTTCTGTAAATAAAGTGCATTAATTCATTAGTTGTTACATTTTGTAATAAACATTAAAAAGTAAATTTTAATGGACTCTCTGCAAGTATAAAGGCTAAAAGTTAGACTAGTGACTTTTGCCCAAACATCCAGTCAGTAATTTCCACTTAATCTTTTTACTCCTGAATACCATATTATCTTCTGCACCAAATTTAAATTCTAGTAAGATTCATTTTTGTATTACTGGGAAACTTGTTTGAATATACTAAGCTTTAAATTTCATTAGTGATAAACTCGCTTGTCTTTTCATGTGGTTAATACACTTGCAGCTTTGTTTATACCTATGGATCCAGTCTGAGCATCAAGGCCCAATTCAAAAGGATGACACTTGTATCAGGGACTACGCTCATGTTCGCTGATTAATCACCGATGGCTGCTACAAGGGAGCAATTAAAGAATAACACTAAAAGAGCAAATGAACTGTTATTCTTATCAGAATGGGTGTAATAAACATTTTTCTGAGGACCATTAAAACTGGCTTTTGTATAAGTGGAGGCTGGCGCGGAGGGTCATTTTGGTCCTCAGGCATTTGGTATCAAAGCATGATGATAAAATGATCTTGACAGTGAAAGTAGTACACAACAGCAGGGAACATAAGGGCACACCTTAGCTGCGTATTTCCATTCAATCTTTTAACATTTCCCATTTTTAAAAGAGATTATCCCCGTGCCTCATCCCAGGAAACAAAACAAAAAACAAAAACATTTTTTTCACTGCATTTCAAGAGTTGCCGGGTCGATAGATTTGGTAGATTAAGTAGCTTCGTCTCTGAGCCTAAAACGATGACAAAACAGCCTAGTGGAGGCAGACCATCTCTTACCGAACCACGCACGCGGAGACAGCTCATGTCGCGTTGCGTAGTTTCTAAAGCCTAGCCGCCCAAACTCCGTCCCGCTGGCCCTGGCCACGCCCCCGACAGGCGGTGCCTGAGTCGCGCACTTACAAACACCTGCCTTCGCCAGCTTCCCACGGAGAAACGCCGCGAGTACCTATGGCGACATTTTAGCCTTGTGGCGAGATTTTAGCTTTGTGGCGAGATTTTGAGAACTAGGAAAAGAATCTCGCGAGAAATTTAACGGGAAAAGCGAGGGTGCGTGCGAATGTAGGCTAGCTAATCCCGGAAGTGTACTTGTTCTTTGTATCTGCTGGAGGCTTTTGATGCCAAGTCGTGCAGAACTGTTGTGTAGAAGTTCGCGGCAGGATAATGCTCTTTCGGGTGAGGCCCTGTGGCCCGTCTGGGGCTTCGGACCCAACTAGTTAGCTACGCGGTCGAGGAGGCGAGGGAGGGCCCAGGAAGGGAGAGTTTTTTGTTTTGTTTTGTTTCTTTTTGACTTCGCTGCCCTTGAACCCGGCAGTGATGTTGAGCACCCTGACTCGTTGCTCTTGAGCGTTCCCTGTTGTTTTCTCCCAAGGACACCTCTGTGTCGCCAAATAATTGGTTCCCTCAACTCAGCCCACAAACCTGTAGCTTCTCACTTGAAGTTCAAGCACTGCGTAAGCTCCCTGAGCGCGCAGACTTTCATCTTCTGTGTCACTGGTGTTCTCTACGGCTACGCTTTTCTTGGGCCTCGAGACATTTCTTGAATGAATAAATGAAACAATGGCGAGGAGTTACAAGAAGAAACTAGGGTGACAGTTTTTTGTAAATAAAGTTTAAAAAAATTTGGAGTAATTTTAGGTTTACGGAAAATTTACCAAGGTAGTCCAGAGTTCCCATGTGCCTGTCACGAAGTTCGCCCTAATAGTCACATCTCCACTGGATATTTAAAAATGAGTTCTTTTTATAACAGTTTCCCTAGTACCACTAGATTCCGTTTTAACCTTTTCTTCATGGACAATATTGAAAAATAACTTTTTGCATAGTGTCAGTAATACAGTTTTGTTACAAGTAGGGTATTGATCCCATTGCAAAAAAAAAATATTTAAAAAGTTCTTAAACAGTAAACTGCTATTGTTGAAATTCGATAAATTTGTAATATCAATGTGTGTCAGCAAATATTCCTTACCATCGTAGCTGAAAGCAAAATCGGAAGGGAAGCTTGCCAAACAGATTTGCAGAGTTGTGTTGGATCATTTTGACAAAGAGTATTCCAAAGAACTTGGAGATTCCTGGGATACAGTAAGGTCAGTATAATTGATCTCTTTCTTCTTTAAGCTAAACCAGTGAAAGTAAAGAATGTAATACATCTTTTTGTCGGGGAGGAATACAGTGAGAATAAAAGGTATAGGAATTGAAATGTGGCTGCCCACTCCTGTTGGATCAGATGGAAAGGAAGAAATAATAGGAAATGAATTGAGTCTTTGAATGGGGAAAGGGGAGAAATAAATTTTGTACAGATATTCAGCAAAAGTTATTATGCCTTTATTGTGAGCAGTAGCTTTCATCCATGAGACAGGCTTGCTCACCAATTTGACAAAAGTAATTATACCGTAACATAAACATCTTCAAAATTTGGGGGATATTTTAGTAGTTCCTAAAATTCAGAAACTAATACAAGTCTTTAAAGCCAAGACTTGTTTATCTATGCTGTTATACTTTAGTAATCTTATTCTTGTTATGTCTATGGTTGTTTATATTTTGAACAAATACTTGCAGGTACATAAATTATTTAAATGTATTATAAAAATAAAAGTGTAATACATAAAAGCAAATGAGAGAAATTTGATGAATATGTTTGGTGAGTTTTGCTGTTAATCATTGTTACTATATGGACTCTTGACATTGAGTGCCTCATACAGTATTGTATATACAATGCCCCCTGGAATACTTAGAGCAAGACAGTCCTCATGTCTACTTTGCAGTCAGTCAGTCTAGTGTTCATAGGGATTTAAACAGAAGGACATGGTGTAAACTATGTAAACTGATATAATTTACTAAGTATTATGATAGAAGTAGGCAGGAATATCTTGCTATACCTGTCAAAGTCAGAGGATATAAGTGAAGTTCTGAGGAAAAGCCAGGTCTTGGTGACTTACAGGAATTACCTGGGCAAGAGAAAACTAGGCTGAGGGAAGAGTGCCTATGGGGGAAGTTGGGGACAACAGCCCAATACATCTTCCTCAGGCCCAAAAAACAGTTACATTGCTACAAATAATATCTGGAACTTGTTTCACACAGTAATTTCTCAGATGGTTGTCTTTTTCTGTCTCTTGTGTTAAGTATTTCTCCTTCAGAAAGGACAGTTCTGAGCATTGTTAAAACAAAGATTAAGTCTTGGCTAATAAAGATAATGAAGTGTTAGGTGGTTCTGATGTAGATACAGGACTAATTAGGTTATTTAGGAAACTCAAATAGTATAATATGAAAATGTATATAGCCTTTATTTCAGAACAGTTTCAAAATGGGTATCTTGGGGGCCGGTGAGATGGCTCAGCGGCATAAGCGCCTGCCTTGCAAGCGCGAGGGCCCGAGTTCGACTCCCGGATCCCACATACGAAAAAGGGGCCGGTGATATCGCTCAGAGGCACGTGCGCCTGCTGGTGCGTGAGGTCCTGAGGTCGACCCCCCGGTACCCACAAAAAAAAAAAAAAAAAAATGGGTATCTTGTATCACAGCATGAATAGTGAAATGTATAATAAATTAATGAGATTTTAAATATGTAAAGGTACTTAGATAGAATATCCAAATATCTTTTATGCTTATCATTTGCCAGGCAGTACTGACTTATGGGATCCCCAGACCAAATCTATGAATTTGTTTCTCAGTTTTCACCTGAGGATGCTACATGAAGTTTAAGTAACTTGCCTGAGTTCATTCAGGTAGTAAGCTGCAAAGCTGGGACTTGTGCCCGGGTTCTCTGATTCAACACCTTCCAGCTAACCGTTGTTATATATTGCTTCTCATATCTGAGATGTAATTAGGCAAACGTGGATAATTTAGAAGCTTTCAAAGATTTCATCTACAGATTTTATACTGATCTGGCTATCCATATCCTGTAATGAGTTATTTTTCTATTTAGTATGCTAAGACAGACTTACAAAATTAATATTTGACCCTAAACAAAATGACCAGTGAACCTCAACTCCATTTAATTAGCAGTGTTTTCTGCTTCATCCACCTTTTTGTTGGGTTTTCATGGTAATTTAAGTTTTGCATAAACATGTGCTAAATTTGCCATAAGCAAAATAAAACCTTTCTCAGAAAAGAGTCTGAAAATGGGAAATAGCAGAGGGAAATGAAGGCAGAATTATATACTTTTATTTTATACCTGTTTATTTTCTTGTCATACTTGGAGTCTATTTACTTTCAGGGGAAATTGGGTTACCCCTCCCCTCATCTATAATTTACTCAGTAATTTTAGTTTCCTATGGTAATGGGAAAAGATTTACAATTTTTTCTTTCATTTTCCTATTTTACAATAGCCTTTCTTGCTGAGTTACCTTCTGAGAATCCCTTAGAAGTTAAAGTTCACGTGGTTCAATCGTTGCTGTGCTTGTTGCCTATGTGTTCTCCTTCAAGTGAATCCGTTCATGGCATGACTTCAAACTTTCATCATTATGCTATCATCTCAACTGCGGTCTTTCCTCAGATTCAGTCCCATACTTATAAGTGTTGTCTGGCAGCTGCACTGAATTTTCATATTCAGAAAGCTCAAAAGCATACTAGTATTTTTCTCTTCCAAATTTATGTTGTCTTTGTTACTTGCATATTTCATCTCAGCTGAAGACACAACTGTCAACCTGGTTGTATCATATTTTTCCTCCATACCTTCACTACCTTTGTAGTAGAGATTGAATCTTACCCAAAGGTAAGTCTGACATTTGCCCTCAGCTCCTGGGAGGTGATCACTGAGTCCTTGAAATGCACTGGATAAGAGTTACCTTTTTTTACCTGGAGTCTTAAGCCACACCTAAGTCTTAATAGTAAGACGGTGCGATTTACACTGACTGGGGCTTATCAACTACACATACCAGCTCAAACTCCAGAAGGACTGGACACTAATAGTGTGCTGTGTGGGCAGTAACATATATCCATGCGACTGCTCCTCAATAAAAACTGGACACCACGGCTTTGGTGAGCATCTCCAGTTGGCAGTACTCCTATGCATACTGTCACATATCACTGCCAGGAAAAGTTAGTTCCTGCTAACAGTGGAGAGGACAACTGGCAGCTCCATGCTTTTAATTTTTGTGGACTCTACAGGTCTTTTTTCTAAGACTGATTTTAATCTGTATGCTTTTGTTGTAATAAACCATACCATAATGGTGAGTTTTAACTCTTTTCCATGAGTTCTATGTATCCTTCTAGTGAGTAATCAAATTTGACAGTGGTCTTGTGATCCTTGAAACTGTAGTTGGTGTCAGAAGTGAGAGTAGTCTTGGTGTCTCCCTAGCTATATACAGGACTACCCACCATACACCACTACTCTTCCTTTATCAAAATCTGAAATAGCTATCAAAGGCTGTTGCTTCTACCTGAGAAGTTTCTTATTTTGGATATCCTTTTTTTTTTTTTTTTTTTTTGTGGGTACCGGGGGTCAACCTCAGGACCTCGCACGCCAGTAGGCACCCGTGGCTCTGAGCGATATCACCGGCCCTTTTTTCTTATGTGGGTTCTGGGAGTCGAACTCCGGCCCTCGCGCTTGCCAGGCAGGCGCTTACGCCGCTGAGCCATCTCACCGGCCCTCGGATATCCTTTTTAACTCTACTGCTACTGTTTATTCAGGGCTTCTTCATCTCTTATCTGGCATATTTCAATAGCCATAGTCTCCCATTTCTGGTGTGTATATTGGTTTGCTTATTTTAATCAGCATTTTTATGGCACTTTGTGCTTGCAGTGTTCTCATTATAGAAATAACAGTTATCGTCTGTACAACTTCCTAAGGTAAAGTTATGTCCACTTAGAGATAGGCAAGCTGAAGCACACAGGGCTTAACTAATTTTCAGATACACAGCTCCCATTTGGTAGAGGCTTGGGAGTATGTCTTACTCTGTCAGCATCTTGGAGCTTATGAACTAGATAAGTTATTGAACATCTCTGCCTCATTGACCTCTTATGTAAAATGGGGAAAACATTATTTGAGAAAATAAAAATGAATATATACATGCACATACACAAAATGAATATTGACATATAAGCTCTCATTATAAACATTTTTGTTACTATTATTAATCATCAAACTTTCCCACTTGTGTTTCCATGATATTTTGTTTATGTAGCTATTATAATTTCAAGATATTATTGTTATAATTTACTAATTCTGGCATTTCTTCCCTGACAAAGAGGAGCCATTACCTTAATACTTGGGCAAATCATTCATTTATTCACAATTTAAGCAAAGTTTATGTCCTAGGCATTGTGCTATGCGCTGAAGATACAAAGGTACATTATATGTATCCTGTCTTCAAATATACATGAGGGAGGATTAATTGGAAAGCTGTATGAACTTTGGAAGTGTTATGTGCACTTCATTGAAAACAAATGAAGAAACAAATGAACAACAAAATGTGTAAGTTTGATCTAACTGACCCAGAATTCACATCCAGAAAGTAAAATTACATGGCTATTAGTAAACACTGTAGTGTTACCTAAATTTGAGAAGGGGAGTAAAGTGCAGTGGTTAGGGGAGAGAGAAATAAGCTAGTGTTTAGATCTCTATTTTATCATATATGTTGGCTTTACATACATTTTCAACATTAATTTGTGCAGAGCCTTGTAATTTTTAGCCCCTTTTAAAGTCAGAAGCATTGGCAGGTGTCTCACAGGACAAGCCAGACCTGTGACTTGAAACTACATGGCTTTTTTTCTGCCATTTGTGCTGCTGTGGAGGATCAGGCCTTACAGTCTTGCTAGCGTATGCATCATTCCCTAATTTGAAGCAGTCCTTTTATTCATTATTTTTAGCCTTTTGTTTTCAGCAGAAACACAAATTCTCAGGACTTCCAATTTGAGGTACCATTCATAACAGATCTGTACATTAATTGCTCCAAATGAGAGATAGGGAAGAAACACTGTCAAGAAAAGAAACACAGTCAAGGAAAAGTAGGATGCTATCAGCTCATCATTAGAATCTCTGAAGAATAGAAATAAAATGGCAAAGTATGGAAGGCATGCTTTGGAGCATTTTCAGGAATTGATTCGTTCTCCAAGCAAGATTTAAAATGATTGAATGAACACCCTCTAGTGGATGATAATAGTATTAAAACACAGAAGTTTTCTAAACACGGAAATTTAAATTCTTTTATAATGTACATGTTTATACCACTTGTGCTTAGCAATTTCTAGATAAAATAGTTCTTGTCTTCATTATATATGAAGGTCAAATAGAGAGTAGGAGGAGAAAAGAATGTCACGGAAAAGTTAATCATACTATCAAAGTGTCCAAATTAGCGGTTTTTGAAAATTTTAACTTACTAAAATTTAATTAAATTAAATTTGAATTGAAATTTTTAAAAATAGTAACTGATGGGCTTACAGTGAAGCTCGGTGGTAAACCACAGGTTAGAATGTGTCAGGCCCTATCTTTAATTTCCACCACAGCCACCACGTAAATAAGTAATAGTAAGTCAAGAGATTCATAAATAAAACTAATTAGATTAATTTATTCATGGATGTATTCCCTAGGTACTTAGTCAAGGACATAGAGAAAGTTGAATTATGATCCCCGTATAAGGCAGTGGGGATAAACAGGCGGTGTGACTTGCGCTGTGATGTGTTAGTAGCTTCAATGACTTTCTCAAAGCTTAGTCACGCCTATGTACTGTCTGTTCAGTTTTACTTAGTAGTTGTCTCATAGTCATTTTTACTTAATGTTTTGTTTTGTTTCTTAGAAATTTAAACATAAGATAATTTTTTTTTTTTTTTGTGGGTACCGGGTGGTCGACCTCAGGACCTTGCACGCCAGCAGGCGCCCGTGCCGCTGAGCGATATCACCGGCCCCTTTTTTGTATGTGGGTTCCGGGAGTCGAACTCGGGCCCTCGCGCTTGCCAGGCAGGCGCTTAAGCCGCTAAGCCATCTCACCAGCCCAAACATAAGATAATTTTATATCGGGCCGGTGAGATGGCTCAGCGGCATAAGCGCCTGCCTTGCAAGCGCTAGGGCCTGAGTTCGACTCCCGGATCCCACATACGAAAAAGGGGCCGGTGATATCGCTCAGCGGCACAGGTGCCTGTTGGCGCGCGAGGTCCTGAGGTCGACCCCCCGGTACCCACAAAAAAAAAAAAAAAGATAATTTTATATCATCAGTAAATTGATGTGCCTAGCATGTAGTTGATGTGACTTTTTTTTTTTTTTTGAGACAGGGTCTTGCTGTGTAGTTCAGGGTGGCCTTGAATTTACTATGTAGCCCAAGCTGGCCTCGAACTCGCAGCGATCCTCCCGGCTCAGCCTCCCAAGTGCTGGGATTACAGGCATGTGCGACCACACCTGGCTTTGATGTGGCTTATATATCATCAGTAAATAGATATATCTAGTGTATAGTTGTTGCATGGTGTACAGTTAGAGAATGAGTGAATGTTACCAAAAAGACAACATTGACTAAGCATATTGGAGGTTAGGATAATATAGGAGGCTTTCTGAGGATGTGCAGGTACAGGCTGTTTACAGCAATCAGTGCCCATATGGTCAGCAGCCATGTGTGCCCTTGCCTTTGCTTTGGAGCTTACTTTCTCATTTTTCCTGGTTAGCATATTCCATATCGGATGATATAAAAAAATTTATAGTGTTCCTAAAGTGACAATCTTCTTGAGTAACCTGCCTCAAGGAAATATACAGTATTAGTAACCTTTACTTTGAAAGCTGAAAGAAAATTATGACTCAATGAAGAAATACTGTTCTCAGGGTTGGAAAGACTAAACTACAATAGGGATGTTAATTCTCTCCAAGTTTAGTACATTTAATATAATCCTAATCAAGTTTATTATATCTGTATACATAATTATTTTATATATTATTTTTAATTGACCAATTGATTCTGAAAATCACTTGAAAGAATAAATACCCAAGAATAGGTTTGAATGTCCAGAAAGAAAAAAACATAGTGAATAAATTGCCCTGTCTGATATTAACCAGTTGAAAGTATCCTACCTTTTGTTAGCTAAAAGGTGGGTACATGAAGCGCACTCCAGTCTGTATAAATTAAATTATGTTTCTGACCACTTCTCCTAAAACATGACTCACAGTGTAGTATAAGTTTTCGTCCAGCTTGTAGGGTAAGATTAAGATATACTTTCAAAAGATTATAATAGTGGCATTCACAGATTTCTCTTTGGTGTCTATTTTAAAGCAATAGTTACCCAAGTGTGGTCCTGGAGATCAGCAGCATCAGTTTTACCCCTGATGCACATTAAAGTTTAGAAATCACTTTCTTAAAGTAGTCACCCTCTGAAATAGCTGAAACAGATGTACTGGGATCCTATGATGCACCATCTCATCCGTGGCAAAAGGCAGTGAAAAGAGAAAGTAGTTCCACATATTACCCTAAATTGAAATTCACATGGTGTGCTTGAGTCGCAGGTGTTAGATTTCAATCCTGCCATTCCTCATATTGGCAGCTCCAGGGTGAGTAGCAGCTGGAATTTATTTAATTGACTATGGTTAATGAAGCTCCCAAATAACTCAGCCAGAAAGGTCAGCTAGTAAATAAATTAAATATTTTCTGCTCTATCGTCTGTCACTTGATGTGAGTTTGTGATTGTCAAGATATCTAATTGTACCAAATACAAATTTAGGAAGGTAAAGCTGTTGGGTGGGAAGCCTGCCGCATCAGTTCATAAGTGATTTTTAAATCATCCTTGGATCTGAATCATGTGAGCCACTCATCAGCTCATTAACTCCATTATTAGAGAGTTCACTGTAGTTAACTTTTCATGACTTCTATCCACATCAGAGGAAAACTTTAATACTCATCCCTTCAAACACATTTTGATGATAATTTCCCACCAATGTTAATATTCTTGTGTCAAACCAAAGCAGTTTCTTGTGCAAATAGACAAAAATCTATTTTGATGTAGTTGTGTAAACACAGGAATTTTTTTTTGACACTGTGAGAATCTATAGGGAAGATTAACGCTGAGGCAAGTGAAACATACCTCTCTGATTCAGTTTAAAGAAAAAAGAACAGTAATTATAATACAGTTTTTAATGATTTCAATTAATTTTAAAAAGTCACGATAAATAATATCAAGTTTTTAAATACAGACAGGCTTATATCAGCAGTGTGGAGCCGTACGATGGCCTTGTAAAGCAAAAGGAGATGTCAGAGAGACTGATCCTGTCTCTGGAAGTCAGGAGTAAGTAAAGTATGAACCTAGGACCATCCCAACTCCATTAATAATATAAAATGTTACTGATGCATTTAATATTAATATTTATTTTTTTCTATTTCTAGGGATATACTGACATCTCCAGCACTGTGGCAGTATGCTGTCCTCCTCAACCGATTCGATTACCCTTATGAACTGGAAAAGGATTTACATTTGAAGGGCTATCACAGACTTTTTCAAGGGTCTTTACCCTACTATCCTGTATCAATGAAATGTTACCTCAGCAGAACTCCAGACCGAATGCCTTCAGAAAGACATCAAGTTGGAAACCTGAAAAAATACTATCTTCTGAATGCTGCTTCTCTTCTCCCAGTACTGGCTTTAGAATTAAGGGACGGAGAGAAGGTTCTGGATCTGTGTGCTGCTCCTGGAGGCAAATCAGTGGCACTGTTGCAGTGTGCGTGGCCAGGTAGTGTGCTTTTCTTTCAATAATTAACAACCTTGGGCCGGTGATATAGCTCAGTGGCATAAGCGCCTGCCTGGCAAGCGTGAGGTCCTGAGTTCGGTTCCTGGTACCCACATAAAAAAAGAAGAAAAAAAAATTAATCTTGTAATGTTTCTGTGTTAAAAATACTTTGAAAGTATATAGGGAGAAATGGAAGATTGAGTTTGAAAACTAATTTATTTATTTTCTGGAAAACATTTGCTGTTCAAATAGAGTTTAAAAATTATGAGAAATGAAAATCCAATTATGCATGGCATTGATACAAATATATCAGTTGACTGTATATTGAAGAGAAAATACACTGTACTGGTGTTTTACAGCTCTGTAAAAACTAGTCACTGAAGCTTGTGATAGTTTTGTGTAAGAAATCACAAAATACCAAGATTGTTTCCTAAGTTTTCTTATAATTTTTATGATTTAACTGAAGTGTTACAGAATTGTATCAAAAGGAGTATTTGTTTTTACTTCAACTCTTTCTGTGTTCTTTGACAATATTCATGTATTGGCCATTACAAGACATACAATATATAAACTCATTACTTGTGGTCACAAAATTTTTAGTATTGCAAAGATAAAAGGGAAGTTTCAAACTTAGCTTCCATTTTGGAGAAAGGGCATTTTAACCTTCAATTACCTTCATTAGTAGGTATAAATATTTTACACATTCGTAGAATAGGGAAATTTATTTGATTAGGAACCCCATAACAAATTGACCTATTATTTGAGTTTGAAGTGGGGAAGAATCTTCCTATTCTTACGCCAAGGGCAGTCTTATGCCAAGAGCTCCAAATAAAGTAGATTTTCATCTAAGTAGGACTAATGATAATGGTTTACTAAGATGTACAGATGTCTTCATGCTAATGCTTAAAACCCAAATTAGGTTAGCTACAGTGCTGGAGTTTGGATTTTAGAAGCAATGCTAATAAAAACTTTTATAAGCAAAACTTAAAATGATGGCTATGCTAAGTGTGCAATTTATACATCAAATTTCTGTAGATTAGTACTGGCCATTATTTTGGGCAAAGAGGCTCACAGCTTTGAATGATTAAAAAGCTCATGTTTTAGGGTGATAGAAAAAAATTAGTCTCCTTTTCTTTTGGCCCAGCTGTTAGCATTGATGGACTGACCATTGTTTTTTTGTTTTTTTTGTTTTTTTTTGTGGGTACCGGGGGGTCGACCTCAGGACCTCGCACGCCAACAGGCACCCGTGCCGCTGAGTGATATCACCGGCCCCTTTTTCGTATGTGGGTTCCGGGAGTCGAACTCGGGCCCTCACGCTTGCCGGGCAGGCGCTTAAGCCGCTGAGCCATCTCACCGGCCCCTGACCATTGTTTTTTGTTAGCACGGCTTTGTAGTACCCTGCCCTTAACAGAAAAAGGCAAACAATTATGAATCTAAATAGGAAAACATTAGCATACTAAGATTGGTTGAGTGGCATGGTCACCTTTCTTGTTGAGGGCTGTCCCCTCCTGGAGTAAAATTCTTTTCACTGTTTCTGTTAGTTCACTAGCTTTGCTGTCACTGGGACCAAATACCCAACACGCATAACTTAAAGGAGGAAAGGTTTGTTTGGCACACCGTTTCAGAGGTTCATTCGATGGTCAGCAGGCTCGGAGCAGGAGCATCATTGGCAGAAGGGGACGGCACAGCAAAGCTGCTTAGTTTATAGTGGTGGGAAGCAGAGCAGGGAAACGGCACCAGAGAGAAGGGATCAGTTACCATGCATAGTGCCCAAGGTCACACCTCCATGACCCACCCAGACACACCCAGAAGTGTGCTTTCCTAATCCCCTAGGGAGCACCCAAACCAGTCAAGATGATAATATCAATTGCCACACTGTCAGTGACCTCTTTTTGACATTTAGTTAGCCTTTGGTGATAAAATTAGTAAGACTTCTTTCTTTATTGAATTGCTTTTGCCTTCCTTTCTGCTGCTCCTGCCTCTAGGTCTTTTTATACACTCTGCCACTTCTCCCTTCTTCCCCTAACTCCTTTCTTCCTTCAGGTTTTACCTCAGGAATCTACTTCCCCAGTAAGGTTTTCTTGAACTCTCTGTATTAGGTTCATCTTCTTTGTATAATAATAAAAATAATAACCATTTTAGAACAAGGTCCCAAGGACCGTGTTAATCACACTGTATAAATTTGTACTTCTAAAATATGGTGTAGTCTCTGCTTCTGAAGTGGTATCTTCATGCAAAAATCTTCTGAAGTCTTGGGGCTTAGAACAACATAGTGTGACTGTCACTATTATAATATATATATAATCTCACTTACTGCCACAATGCTGTGACTTGGTGATTATTAACCCCATTTTATAAATGAAACTGAGTCAAAGAGAAGTTAAGTAATTGCCCAAGGTAAGTGACAGAGCTGGGATCTGAAGACATTTTCACAACATTTTCACTGTTGTGTTGTTGACTCTCTTCCACAGTCTCCTGTTGATACTCTACTGCTGACTTGTGCATGAGCAGAGAGAGGAACAGTCTGTAACAAGTGCTTTGTAAACCAGCACCTTTAAGGGGTTGTACTCTCAAATGTATTTTCTATATCAAAGTGAGGGTGGAGTATTTTGAGGGGAATTAATGGCAAATGTGTCTTTTACTATAATAAAATTTTTAATTCAAGCATTCACTGTATATTTTGATCACACGTCATATATGTATGAAACTTGCATTATTACCATATATTGCATGATTTTAAAAGTTAAATCAAACTAAGATCCTTTCAAATAAAATCCATGTCTATGTAAAGTAATAATATATTATAAAACTGTATTTCACCTGGGAGCTATTTTAAAATGCTCAATTGAGAATCTTCACTAAAGCTATTGTTTAATAATGGCTTGATTTTCACTTGTGATTTAAAAATTCTTTACTATAATTTCATTTTTCAAATTAGGTCAGCCACGTCTTATGTGCACATACTATTTGTAAAGCATTTGCTGGTAGGGTGTTTAAGGAAAGGATATAGAAATGAATAGGACTTCTGTTTCCTGTGGTGTCATAGACTAAGTACTCTAATCAACCCTCCTGTAGAAGATAACTTTTAAAAATGTAAGAAATAGCTGAACCTGGTGTTGCACACCTGTAATCCCAGCTGCTTGGGAGGCTGAGGCATGAGGAATGAAAGTTCAAGGCATGGGCAAATTAGGGAGACCCTGGGGCAAATTAGTAACACCCTCTAAAAAAAAAATTAAAAAAAAATAATGGCTGGGGATGTAGCTCAGTGGTAGAGTGCTTGTCTGGCATGTACAAAGGCTCTGGGTTTGATCCCCAGTCCTGGAAAGGGGAAAAAAAAAAAAAAGGAAAGAAGGGAGGAAGAAGGAGAGGGTAAAGGACAGGAGAAGGAGGGGGAGACGGGAGAGTCAGAGACAGAGAAAAACAAAGAACGTTAAAGCAAAACAAAATCTTTTTAATGAAGCAATAATCTCCTGATACTGAGCAGCAAAATGTAAAAGACAGTGGAAAACTTAGAGATAAATTGAGCACTGATACTGGATTTTGACTTAAAAGCAGTTACTTAACCTGAAAATCTTTCATGTCAGTTTTCAATTTTTCATGAAAATGTAGGAATAGAGGAAAAAGCCAGAGGCTACTCAGGTAGAATTTCTACTAGGAGGCTAACTTACAGCTAGCACCAAAATACTGTGTCTACATAAGGTAAACCAGGAAGAAATTGTCCCCTCCAGGAACTACAGGGAGAAATAAGCCTTCAACTTTGATTTTGGGAAGGAATGGAAGTACACTTTGAAATCCTCGTAACCACAACAGCAAATGTAAAACCATTACAATGAAGTTTTAGAATACTGAAAATAAAGAGAAAATCCTCATGCAGTCATTACAGTCATACCTTGGTACGCCATTGAAACTCAATTTTGATGCAAAAATTTTGTATTCCTGGGATTAATCCCACTTAATTATGGTGACTGATCTTTTAAATGTGATATTGTGGGGGCATTGGCCAGAGGTGTGTGTGAGTAAGGGACTTTTGGAGCCATGGGCCCAAAACCTCCCCAAATCCATGGTTAGAGATTAAAAGATAGTTTATAGGGCCACAAGTCCAAGTAGGATCAAAATGCATTACTTTGAGAAATGAATGCTCTGACCCTCATCCTCACCGTACTCCAGTTTATCACTTAGATTGGCCCTAAGGTCAATCATGTAACAGACCACCCTGACCTTACCCTGTCCTCCTGTCCCCTAAATGAATTCATGCATAGACATCCTTCTTTGTCCTTTATCCTTGCTTCCTGGTTCTATCAATAAAAAGCCATAGAAGCTTCAGTTCAGGGCTGTCTTTATGAGACTCTTACACTGAGGGATCTAGGTTAAGGCCAGTCCCTCTGGGCCTTCTCGGAGTTCGAATTGCACATTGATTCTGAGTAATCTTTCGTCCTTTGTATTGTGCCACGGTCATGAACTGTGACATGATATCAGATTCAATGTGCTAGCAATTTATCAATTTACTTCTATGTTCATGAAAGATATAGGCCTGTAATTTTGTTGTGTTCTTGTCCTGTCAAGGCAATTTTTGTTGTGTACAGTTGAGAATTCCTCCTTTTCAATTTTTTGTAAAAATTAAAAAGAATTGGTACTAGTTCTTTAGAATATTTGGTAGAATTCAGCAGTGACACTATGTGATCCTGGGCTTTTTCTTTGATAGGAGATTGTTTATTACTGACTCAATGCTGTTACTCATTAGTGCTCTGTTCAAGTTTTCTGTTATTTCAGGATTCAATCTGGTAAGGTGTCTGTATCCAGGACTGCCTTTATTTCTTCTGGGTTATCAAGCTGTTCATAAAAATATGTAATGATCCTTTGCAGTTTTAATGTCTCCCTTTTCATCTCTGATTTTCTTTGAGTCTTCTCTTTTTCCTAGTTAGTATACCTTTTGGTCAATTTTGTTCATGTTTTTGAAGAACCAGCTCTTCATTTCATTGACCTTTTGTACATTTTAAAGTCCATTTCATTTAATTTTGCTTAGATTTATTGTTTTTTATTCTTTGTTCTAATCTTGAGTTGATTTTTTTCTCATTTTTCTTATTTCCTTAAGGTACAGTATTTGAGATTTTTTCTGATTTTTGATATAGGTATCCATTGCTATAAATGTCTGTTAGTACTGTTTTTGGTGTGTCTCATAGGATTGGTATATTGTGTTTTCATTTTCACTTATTTCAGGAGACTTTTAAGTTCATTATTTCTTCCTTTACCCATTCAAGTGTAAATTGTATAATTTCCATGTATTTGTTAATTTCCAAAGATGGTGGTGTTCATTTCTGGTTTATTACACTGTGGTCAGAAAAGATACTAAATATAATACCAATTTTTAAAAACTTCATTGAGACTTGTTTTGTGGCCTACTATATGGTCTGTCCTGAAAAATCTTGGGTGTGCTATGGAGAAGAATATGTATTGGGAACAGTGTTTTATAGATGTCTGTTAGGCACTGATTCTTTTTTGAGTTTCTATCTGGATGATTTGTCCATTGCTGAAAGTAGGGTGTTAAACCCTCCTATTATAATACTCAAGTCTATTTCTCCGTTCCAGTCTGTTAATGTTTGCTATATATATTTAGTACTCTGATACTGGGTGCATGTATATTTAGATTGTTATTTTCACTTCTTGAATTGAATCTTTTATCATTATATAGTGACTTTCTTTTTACTTTATTTATTTATTTAGAGGGAGGGTTTTGTTATGTAGTCCAGGCTGGCCTTGAACTCATGGTGATCCTCCTGCCTCAGACTCCTGAGTGCTGAGATTACAGGTGTGCATTACCCTTTTTACTGTTTTTGAGTTGGAATCTATTTTTTTCCAAGTATGACTGCTTTTACTTTCTTTTGGATTCCATTTGTGTGGGATATATTAGTCCATATTTTCACTCTCAGGCTATGTGTGTTTTTAGAGGTAAAATGAGTTTCTTTTAAGCTTGTGTAGTTGGGTCTTAGGTTGTTATTATTGCTTCTTTGAGTTTTAATTCATTGATATGTAAAATTGGAGAATGTAGTTCATTGACATTTAAGGTAATTCATGACAGCTAAGGTTATATGCTGGGGATTTTGTAACTTGATTTCTAGTTTTGTGTTAGTTCCTTTCTTCCTTTCTGGCTTCCTTTAAGATTAAATGATTTTTTTCTACTAGTCTGTTTTGATTCTTTGCTTACTGTTTGAGTTTATTTCTTGTATATTTCTGTTTTGTGGTTACCATGAGGCTTATAAAAAAACATCTTTTGCTTATAATGAGGTATTTTGAAATGATAGGGACTTTGCAGTGGTCATAATGGGAGGGGAAGAAAGCTAGCAAACAAAAAGGAAATAGAGAAAAATACTAACTAAAAAAAGAAAACTCTGAGAAGGGTGGCACATTCCAGTAGTCCCAGCTACTCAGGAACCAGAAATACAGAGACAGGAGGCTTGCCTAGGATTTTGGGGCAAGCCTGGGCAACATAGTGAGCCATAGTCTCTTTAAAAAAAACAAAAACAAAACAAAAAAACAAACTCTACACTTGTACTTCATTTCTCCCCACAGTTTGAATTTTTGATGTTCTATTTTACATCTTTCTGTGTTGCCTATATTTTTACATATTAATGTAGTTATTTTAATTGTTTTGTTTTTAGTCTTTATATTATAGATATAAATGGCTTATGCATCATGTTTACAATATTAGAGTGTTCTGAATTTGTCTGCATAATTACTCATACCACTGAGTTTTGTACCTTCCCATGTTTTCTTCTTCTTCATTTTCTTTCTTTCAGTTTGAAGACTGATGCATTCTCTCTGCATTTGCAGGAATGTCTGTCTCATCTTCATATCTAAAGGCTATCTTTGCTGGGTACAGTATTCTTAGTTGGCAATTCTGTATATTGTTTTTTTGTTTTCTCATTTAGTACCATGAAATCTCATCCTCCTTTCTGGCCAATGGAAAATCTCTATTGAGAAGTCTGCTTAGGACACCCTTGTCTTACATTTCCCTTCTCTGCTGCTGTGAATATCCTTTCTTTAACTTTTGAGACCTTAGTTATATTTGATATATATTTGGTTTAGTTGACTGGTAACCATTGCCCTTCGTATAGCTGGTATAGCTGGATATTTGTATCTTTCTTGAGGTTTGAGAATTTTCATTATGACCACTTTGAATGGGCTTTAGCCTTTTTTTTTTTTTTTTTTTTTTTTGAGGCAGGGTCTTGTGGTGTAGTTCAGGCTGGCCTTGAGTTCACTGTGCAGCCCAGGCTGGCCTCAAAGTCACAGTGATCCTCCTGCCTCAGCCTCCCAAGTGCTGGGATTACAGGCAGGCGCCACCACGCCTGGTTCCTTTGGCATTTTTAAATACTTCTAGAACCCCAGTAATTCAACCCTGATATTTCTTTGTTGATCTTTTTTGTGTAGTTTATCTATTTGTGTTAGTGGGATATTGAGGTCCCCCACTATAATTCTGTTTAGGTTTCTCTGGTCTTTTATGTCCAGTTGTACTTGTTTTATGAAGTTGGGTTATGCTATTGTTTGGTGCATAGATGTTAATAATTGTTATCTCTTCCTGTTGGATTGTTCACTCAACCAAATATTGTGACCTTCTTTGCCTCTTTTGATCAGTTTGGCTTGAAGTCCACTTTCTGTGAATGTAGGATAGCTGTGTAAGATAAGATAATGTAACAACAAATATAAAAATGACAATTTTATCAAATTTATTCAATACAAGAGTCCACTGGTTGAAATGACACCTGACAGAGTGATGCTCAGGATAGTCAGTACATAAGCAAATGGTCTGCCTGAGTGACGTTTGGTAAACTGTTAAGTAGTTAAGGTATCTCTCATTAATTGGTCAACAACAACAAACTGTCTTCTAGTTCTGACACTCTGTCCTTACATTGTTTACTTCTGCTGCCCATATTTTCAATGGGATTTTTAATCTCTTGAATTTCTGTTTGGAGCCTTTCTATGTACTCTAATTTTTTTCTCTGCTGGTCATTCATGTTTTGTATCACTTTGTTTAGCCCTGCCGGATTTTTGTTAGTGTCTTCTTTAGAGTCACTGATCATTTTGTTTATTTGGCCTGGTATCTCTTATATCTTCCATGAGCTTGGCAAAAGTCTTGTCTTATTGATCTGTTTTGTTATCTCCTGTGGGGAGCGGCTGAAGCTGGAGATATCACACATGCAGAGTGCCAGAGGCAAGCCACGTGAACAAGGTATTCCAGCTCCGAGAATTCGAGGTGCCCCGAGGTGAGCTAAGCAATCAAGTTGCTAGGCAGAGGGGTTTCAACTAACAGTAGCCTCCTGAGTGTATAAATAAACGCCTTGCAGTTGTTGAACAGTTCCTTTTCTCCTGTCCGGAGAGAGGGCTCCACCTGACCTCAGCTTTCTGCATTCTGACTCTTATCTTCATTTCTTCATCCTCCGCCGTCCTTCACCCCAGAAATTTTGAGAGCTGCACTGTATGTGGCAATCTCCCCCTAATTCAGGTGTGTGGCTTTTGTTTCCTCCCTTTCTGTACCCCATGGATTAGTTTTGGGGGAGTTACAAGTTTATGGAGGCATTTTTGTTGACTTGTCTTTTCATGTTTCTATTTGTGCACGCGCGTGTGTGTGTGTGTGTAGGCTTGTGGACTGAGTTTCCCTAAAACAACTAGTTTTAGTTTCCTGATAGTTCTCAGATACTGGTTATTATATGGGTTGTTTCCAGTGACTTTATTTTTACATTGGGTGAGATAATGATTCCCTGAATGTTCTTTTTGCTTCTTGGCCTGTGGTATAGTTTTTACATTGCAGGATTAAGTATTTATTGTAGTCTTCATAATTTGGCTTTCTTTGTGTCTCCCCTTCTAAAAATTTCTAAGCAGTTTTCTTCTCTGAGCAGATGAGTCTTTCTGCTATTTCAGCACTAGAGGGCACCCCAAGCCCAGTTTTGTTGCATATCCATGGTAGGTACAATATGCTATACAGAATAAACTTAGAAGCACATCTTTCTGGGGCCAGGGTAGGCTCAGATGCCTTATCTATAGCCTGTGTTTAGGCACTGCAGGATTCTTCTTGGCTGTAGGCCTCAAAACAGGAGGACTGGCCCTAGGCTCCTATGTAAAACTTGATGCCTACCTGTCTTTTCGTTTCGTTTCGTTTCGTTTCTCTTTTCTTTTCTTTTCTTTTCCTTTTCTTTTCTTTTCTTTTCTTTTCTTTTCTTTTCTTTTCTTTTTGGTTTCATTTTTAGAGACAGGGTCTTTCTATGTAGTTCAGGCTGGCCTTGCTCACTTATGTACCCCAGGCTGGCCTTGAACTCTCAGCGTTCCGAGAGCTGGGATTACAGGTGTGCACACCACCGCCCCCCCAGCTGCCTCTCTTTTCTTGCCCCAAGTAGATAATTAACTCTCACTGTATTCCGCTGCCTGATGCTATGGCAGGCAGTCCTGTGGCCAACAACATTGCAATTCTGAGTTACATTGCCCACAGCTTACCAAGACAAGCACAGCACAGGGACACAGGGCACAAACACATAGTGCTATGGGCTGTTTCCTGCTGAGATGGACTCATAGGCCGAGGCCAGTACAACCAGCCCAGATGTGATGCTGGCTGGAATAGAGGTCCTTTCGACTGTGGTGCCTAGACCGGTACAGAGGCTTTCTCTGGAGCCACTGGCCTGGTGATAAGTACTGTTAGCATCTGCCCAGTTTTAGGTTTCACCAGCCTGGCACTGAGTCCTATGTTCACTTCACTGTCTTGCCCCTGGGACATGAGCCTTGATCCTTGCTGTGCTACCCAAGGTTGGGGAGAGGTGATGAAGATATTCCATTAGTTGCCCAGGCCGATACTAAGCTGGGTCACAAACTGAGTCTTACAGCTCCAGGGAAAGGGTGTGCACCAGACCCAGGCATCATCTGGCTGTGATGCATGCTGAATCGTGAATCTGTACCACCAGCTTACAGCTCTCCACTTGAGACCTGCAGAACAAGAGGCCCCGTGTAGACGCCCTGGTCTGGGGACAGGGGCGTTCGTGCTGCACTGCGGCAGTCTTGGAACTGAGCTCCGAGGTGAGGTCCTGTGCTCACTCTGGCCCTACTCCCTAGTGAGTGGACTCTTGCTTCTCGCTCTGCTGCTCAAGGCCAGCAGAAGGGTGGTAGGGCAGTTACTGCCTGGCTGAGGAACACCCACAGCTGCCGTCTGTGGATACTGACCCGAAGAGAAGTGCTGCGGGCTGTGCCTGTCCCTAGGTTTCACTGTGGCAGGCCGCATTCTGGCTTTCAAGTCTAAGGTCTGGACTTAATTGTTCTCCCAAGTGGGAGGTGCCCCTTTCAGTGCCACACTAGTCGGATTTGGGGGATTGATGCTATGATCAACTCTTCCCTTCCTGCCTTCAGTGCATCTTTTATCATGATTTTACTAAGCCAGACACTGTAATCTCTCACCTGGCTTCTTTAGCTCTTGTGAAAGCAGTTTAGCGTGTAAATAGCTGTTCGTATCAGGTTCTCTTTTGGGAGACATCACAGAAGCATCTCACTTAGCTACTATCTTACTCCGGATGACTGTCACATTTAATCTTAACAGCCACTCCAAGGTAGCTGAGTACAATCCCATTTTACAAATAAGTAAGCTGAGACTCTTAAAGAGCTAAGTAACTTCTTTAAAGTCTCCTAGTTCATAATTTGAATGAACCATGACTGCCTTACTAGAGTCTACAATACTTATTTTTCCCCACACACCGTATTACCTTCCTTCATTTAAAATGAAGATATTTGCCGTGGAAAGAGATTTACGTATGTACGGCAGAGTACAGTTTTTACTTAGCTCATGCTTTAGGCTGAGAACTGTGTCTGAGTACTGCTTGTGCAGCATGTCTTTAGGAAGCCATGATTCTCTATAGGTTTCACCCCCCCCAATTAGACTAAGTGTGAGAGCTGTGTATAAGCCTGACATCGTAAATGTTACACGCACATGCATCCACCCACACACAGACAGATGGTGTGTGTTTATTTTTAAAGCATAAGATAATCATGTTTACATCTAAGCCTTATTTCTGCATTATTATGGTGAACTGGTTTTTATGAAATGTATTTATTGAAAAGTAGAAGTTTAACAATTCCATTGCCTTCATTTGAAACTTTTTAATCCTTTATATTTAGGTTATCTTCATTGTAATGAATACGATAGTCTGAGATTGAGATGGCTCAGGCAGACATTAGAATCTTTCATCCCACAGCCTTTAAGAAATGTAATTAAAGTATCTGAATTGGATGGCAGAGAAATAGGAGATGCTCAGCCTGAAACATTTGACAAGGTACTTTTATTACATTTTGACAAACTGATAGACTCCCAAGCTTACCGCTGTTATGTTGCTTTGTTGTTTTTCTTCTGCTTCCAGACGTAGCCTGATAGAGTTTCTCAGTACTCTGGGAAATTTTGATTAAAGTGAACATGGAAGCAGTTTTCATTTGATGGTCAACATGATTCAAAGGAAGCAGTAACATTGGGTTTGGGGATTATAGAATGTTACATGTTTCGCGTACCTTAAAGATACTTGGGAAAAGTCAGATATTATTTGGGTCAGTACACAAACATGTGAACTAGATTGCTTCAATTCAATAACATTTTGTATTAGAGAATGACAGTTATAGAAAAAGATGTCATTTCTGTAAATGGAAACTGAATTATTCTTAAAAATGCTGAGAATTCAGAAATAGGGTAATATCTGTTTAAAATGAGTGAGTTTTTAATTCTTAAAAATGCTGAGGATTCAGAAATATGGTATGATAATGTCTGTTTAAAATGAGTGACTTTTGTAAGATTTTGGTGTGGTTGTCAAAATATCAAATGTCATTAATACACATTATAGCCAGCCATAGTGGCACATACCTGTAAGCTTAACTATTTGGGAGGCTGAGGCAAGAGAGTCAGAAATTTGAGACCAGCTTGGGTAACTTGGTGAGATCCTGTCTCAAAATTAAATAAAAAAGGGCTCGAGATATGGCTCAGGGGTAGACTATTTGCCTAGTATTCTTAAGCCCTGAGTTCAATGCCCAGCACCACAAAAGATAGAGAGCCCGACATCAGTAGACTCTAGTCCTCCCATCTTTCTTCCTGTAACCAAAACAAACAAAAACCACCACTGTAGTTGGCCACGGTGGTTCATGCTTGTAATCCCAATGCTGGGAAGCTAAGTAAGGAGGATCGAAAGTTTGAGCTCAGCCTGAGCAATTTAGAGACATAGCAAGACTCTGTCTCAAAATAAAAAATAAAAGAAGTGCTGAGAATGTAGCCCAGTGTGATAGCCCTAGGTTCCATCTCTAATATCATAAAAAAACAGGTAACAATAACAAAAACATTGAAATTATATACAAAAATTTTATGATAAGTATTAGTGAGTAAATATTTTAAAGAACTTAAACATGTATTTTTAGTCCCAAAAGAAATGTTTCTATTTGTACTTGTTATTTGTTTGTCACATAGCTTCTCTAAGAATATATTTGCATCATTTATCCTTTTTCCTGTAGGTGTTAGTCGATGCTCCATGTTCAAATGATCGAAGTTGGTTGTTCTCTTCCGATTCTCAGAAGGCAGCCTGTAGGATACATCAAAGGAGAAACTTACCTGTTCTACAGTTAGAACTCCTAAGGTGAGGACTGTTTAATTCGAAAGCTTACTTTGGTTTCTAATGTAATTTAAATAGGTATGACAGAGGATGTCAAGCCCCCAAATGGAATGCTTCCTGTGTAGGTGTAAGCAATTAATTCCTCTGAAGATTGTGCTAAAAAAATTCCCAGCTTTTTCGAAAATTTTCTGCTTTCATTCTGTAATGCCTTCTAACTCCTAACAACATGCAATATCACTGTGCATTATCTTGAAAGGGCACAGATGAAGTTGTTTGCTTACTGACACCATCCCAAGCATAGGGTTAGAACCAGAATCTGAGCAATTCCCCCATAGGAGTAGCTTTGCACCAGGTTGTATTTTTTTGGTAGTTTTCTGGATATGTCAGCTCCCTAGGAAGATGTAGCTATTTGTTACATTTATCTCCCTTCTAAGAATCTTGTAGAAGTGATTGACTACCAAGAGATACTTGGTTCCCTTCAGATCAAAGGCATTTAGGGACATCTTTGCTCTGGTTCCAGGAGAGATTTTGACTTACACGCTACTCCCAAGTAATTCCTATTATTTAATGCTTGTATTAACCCATTTTTTCCATAACAAAATAC
Organism: Erethizon dorsatum; assembly: GCA_028451465.1. Lineage (NCBI taxonomy): Eukaryota > Metazoa > Chordata > Mammalia > Rodentia > Erethizontidae > Erethizon > Erethizon dorsatum. Next base: position 85,952,182 of record CM051831.1, on the reverse strand, counting down.
TTGAGGTTGGCTATTTTATAAAGAAAAAAAGGCTTGTGTCACTCACTCACAAGCCTGGTGCTAGTGTCTGCTTGGCTCTGATGAGGGCCTCTGACTATGTCACATCATAGCCGATGGCACCATGGAGGCAGTGGCTGCAAGAAGGAAAGATCACAAGGCAAGACAGGAAACCAGAGAGAGAGGTTGGGATTCAGGGACCAAACGTGCTTCTTTTTTGGGGGGTGGGGGGGATTTTTTTTTTTTTTTTTGTAATTTTAAACAGAAAATAGTAAGAAATAACAGTAAAACAGTTTCAAAACAGGCTAATAGGAGAGTAACAATAATCAACAGGTTGCGTATTGTTATATTCACAGTAGTAGTTCAGAGTACAAGATATAGGCATGAAACATTGTCCAGAAAATTACTAGCATGAAACTTTCCCCTCAATGAACCAAGAGAAACCAGCTGTATAACTATCTTAACTGTCTTGTGTTTATATATTTTTTTTCCTTTTTCCTTCCTTCCTTTCCTCTTTCTCCAATCACAGTTTTTCTTTTCTTTTCAACAATTTCTTCCCTATTCACAATATCTATTGTACATTTTGGATCTTGTGTATTCTTTCAAATTCTCACACTTGTGAGACAATACAATGTTTACACATATGGGTCTGTTTTATTTCACTTATGAGTATGGTCTCAAGTTGCATCCATTTACCTATAAAAGTCTCAAGTTTATTTTTTTATGGCTGAATAGTATTCCATTATATAAAAAAACCACATCTTTTTTATCCATTCCTCGGTTGATGGGCATTTGGGTTGTTTCCAAGATTTAGCTATTACAAATTGTGCTGCTATAAACATAGGTACACGTATATCGCTGTGGTATGATGTTTTTAATTCTCTGGTAAGATACCCAAAAGAGGAATAGCTGGGTTGAATGGGACCTCTAATCCTAGTTTTTTAAGAAATCTCCACACTGATTTCCACAGTGGTTGCACCACTCTACATTCCCACCGACAGTAAAGAAGGGTGGGAGTTATTGGTTGTTTTCTTGATGATAGCCATTCTTTCTGGAGTGAGATGGAATCTCAGTGTTGTTTTAATTTGCATCTCTCGAATGACCAATCATGTTGAACATTTTATCATATATTTATTTGCCATTTGTAATTCTTCATCTGAGAAGTGTATATTAATCTCAGATGCCCATTTTTGAATTGGGTCTTTAAATGGGGGGAGTCTGTTTTTTTTCAATTCTTTATATGTTCTAGATAATAGTCCTTTGTCTGAGGGACAACTGGCTATAAATTTTTCCTACTCTGTGGGTTGTCTTTTCACTTTGTTGGTGATTTATTTTGTTGTGCAAAAGCTTTTTAATAAGGTGAGATCCCATTTGTTGATTCTTTGTTGTATTTCCCGTGTGGTCTGGGATTTGTTCATGAAGTCTTTGCCTACACCTATGTCTTCAAGATTTCTACCTATTTTCTCTTCCAGTATATTTAGTGTTTCTGTTTTAATATTTAGATCTTTGATCCATTTTGACTTTAGTTTAGTGCATAGTGATACACATGCATCTAGTTTTAGTCTTTGGCATGTGGAAAGCCAGTTTTTCCAACACTATTTATTAAAGAGACTGTCTTTCTTCCAGTGAATGTGTTTGGCTCCTTTGTCGAAGATAAGGTGTTTTAGTGTGGATGTAGTTGCGTCTGCATCTTCTATTCTGTTCCACTGATCCTCGGGTCTGTTTTTTTTTTTTTTTGCCAATACTGTGCTGATTTTATCACAGTAGCTTTGTAGTATAATTTCAAGTCAGGGATTGTGATGCCTCCTGCCTTGTCTTTGTTGCCCAGAATTGCTTTTGCTATTCTGGGTCTCTTCTGGTCTCTTTAGAAATGTTTTCTGTAGTTTTGTTAGGTATGCTAATGGTATTTTGATTAGGATTGCACTAAATCTGTATAGCAGTTTTGGGAGTAGGGCCATTTTCACTATGTTGGTTCTTCCTATCCATGAGTAAGGGATATCTTTCCATTTTCTGATATCTTCTTCGATCTCCTTTTTCAGAGTACTGTAGTTTTCAATGTGTAGATCTTTTACTTCTTTTGTTAGATTGATTCCTAAGTATTTCATTTTTTTAATGTTATTGTAAAGGGTGTGGTTTCCCTAATTTCCCTAAGTTTGTTGCTTCTGTATAGGAATACTATTGATTTTTGAGTGTTGACTTTGTATCCAGCTACACTACTGAATTTGGTTATTAAATCTATAAGACTTTTGGTGGAGTTTTTGGGGTCTTCTATGTAGAGTATCATGTCATCTGCAAATAATGATAATTTAACTTCTTCCTTTCCTATCCTCATTCCTTTTATTTCTTTCTCTTGTCTAATTGCTCTGGCTAATGTTTCCAGAACTATATTGAATAGGAGTGATGATAGTGGACATCCCTGTCTTGTTCCTGATTTTAGAATGAAAGCTTTCAGTTTTTGACCATTTCGTATGATGTTAGCTGTTGGTTTGTCGTAGATGGCTTTTATCAGATTAAGATAAAGACCCTCTATTCCAACTTTCTGTAGGGCTTTTATCATGCATTGATGTTGGACTTTGTCAGATGCTTTTTCTGCATCTATTCAGATGATCGTGTGATTTTTGCCTTTGGTTCTGTTAATATGGTGTATTGCATATATTGAGTCGGGTATGTTGAACCATCCCTGCGTCCCTGGTATGCATCCAACTTGGTCATGTGTATAATCTTCTTCATGATTTGCTGCATTCCGTTTGCCAGTATCTTATTGAGGATCTTTACATCTATGTTCATTAGGGAGATTGGCCTGTAGTTTTCTTTTTTGGTTGGGTTCTTCTCTGGTTTTAAAATCAGGGTAATGCTTGCCTCCAGAAATGAGTTTGGAAGTATTGCTTCCTTTTCAATTTCCTTAAAGAGTTTCAGCATCAGTGGCATTAGTTCTTCTCTAAATTTCTTGTAGAATTCAATCAAGCCTGTCAGGGCCTGGGCTTTTCTTTGTTGGTAAATTTTTAATTACATTTTAAATTTCATTGGCTAATATCAGGTTATTTAGAATTTTTATGTCTTCTTGATTTAGTTTTGGGAGTTGGATTGTGTCTAGGCATCTGTCCATTTCTTCTGTGTTTTCCATTTTATTAGAATATAGGTTCTTGTAGTAGGTATTGATGATCTTCTGAATTTCTATAGGATCTTTGTGATTTCCCCCTTTTCATTACTAATTGCCTGAATTTGTGTTTTTTCTTTTCTCTTTTTGATGAGGTTGGCTAATGGTTTATCAATTTTATTAATTCTTTCAAAGAACCAACTTTTTGATTTGTTGATTCTTTGTATTGTTTTTTAGTCTCAATTGCATTAATTTCTGCTCTTTACAATTTCCTCCCTCATATGAGATTTGAGTTTGATTTTTTCTTCTTTTTTCAAAAAGTTTGAGGTTCAATATTACATTGTTTATTTGAGCTCGTTCTCTTTTCCTGATGCAAGAGTTTATATTGCTATAAATTTCCCTCTTAGGACTGTTTTCATTGCATCCCATTAGTTTTGGTATGTTGTATTGGCATTATCGTCTAATTGTATATACTGTGTAGTTTTGTGTTTAATTTCCTCTGTGACCCATTAGTTCAGAGATGTGTTGTTTAATTTCCATGTGTTTGTGTAGTTTTTCTGTTTCTTTTGTCATCGATTTCCAATTTCATTGCTTTATGGTCAGATAGTGTGCAAGGAATGATTTCAGTTCCTTTACATTTACTTAAACATGTTTCGTGGTCTATTTTAAACATGTATGTGGTCTATTTTGGAGAATGTCGCATGTGCACCTGAGAAGAATGTGTATTCTGATGTTTTGGAGTGAAACACTCTGTAGACATCTACCAAGTCCGTTTGTTCACAGGCTTGGTTTAATTCTGATATTTCTTTGTTGATTTTTTGTCTCGTTGATGTGTCTCTTTGTGAGAGTGGGGTATTAAGGTCCCCCACTACAACTGTGTTAATGCTTATTTGGTTTTTCATGTCTGTTAATATTTTTTTATGTAGTTGGGTGCACCAGTGTTTGATGCATATATATTTATGATTGTTATCTCTTCTTATTGGAGTTTTCCCTTAACAAATATGTAGTGACCTTCTTTGTCTCTTTCTTTCTTTTTTTTTTTTTTCTCATGCAAAGGGCAAGGGGTTTTATTATCCAAGCATGCATGGGGCTCACTGAACACGCAGGAACAGTGGGCCCCGAGGTTTGTCTGTGCAGGGCTTATATGTCTATAGAACAAAGGGAGGAGGGGTCTTTGCAAGCGCGGTTACAGAAGCAGATAGCATTGGTTAGTTTAAACAGCTTTTTACATTCATTGGGAGAAGACACTCATATGGGAGTTTTTAGGCTGGCCGCCCGAGCAGGGAGAATGTTTTCTAATATGGGCAGCAGGTGGTCTGGAACAGCACAATCTGCAATCCTTGCAAATTTCTTAGCCCAGGGTCAGTCGTTATCTTGCAGCCCAGTTCCCTGGTCTGTGGTCAGCTTTGTTTTGTTTTTATCTACTTTAGGTAGCTTTGTAACAGCTCAATTCCCGGAACATTGGGAGGAGGGGGACAGTATAGACTGTGCATTCCCAGAAGGGAAAATTTCTCTTACATTCCCCCCTTTTTGTTTTTGTGAATCTCTAATCTTAGAGATTGGAGTGTCCATTTTTAGGATCATCTAGAGCTGCATATTGTTGTCTAATGAGCATTAGTTTTACATTGTCAATCTGGTTATATATTTGAAGCTAGGAATAGGTATGGGTTTATCTCCTGAAATAATGTCTAAATCAGGCAAAAGAGAAGTTAAGACACATAACCCAGTCCAGTTTACAGGAAGGAGAGTGAAAGCCAGATTTTTGGCTTTCAGGCCACTCATCACAGGTGGGGGCAGCAATATTAATAACATCAGTGACATTAACACATACGTGGTCAAGCAGAACATTTTTTAGCTTAATCTTTAGGGTGTTGGTTCCCCTTTCCATCGTTCACTTATCTGGTTCTGTGGGTGGAGAGACTGAGGTCGGCAGCACTTTGAAGTGGCTATGGTGGATCCAGGCAGTCTTTCCAGAAATCGCCTGAAGAGTACCTGGGTACTTGGCTCCACCGCTTGAGCAGGTTCTGTGGTCAGTGGGTCAGGTGGTGGGTGTTTTTGGCGGAACACCCGATGGATGGAGGAGAGCACGGGCTGTAGAGCCTGAAGGGACTTAACGAGATCCTGATTAGTAAGATTTGTAATCTCTAGTATAGGTAACGGAGGGGTAGGTCAGCCAAACATGGCTTCAAAGGGGAAATTTCCGATACATAGGGAGTGCATCTGGCCCGGAGGAGAGCAAAGGGGAGGAGGCTACACAGGGTCAAGGCGGTGACCAGAGTCATGTTGGTGTTTAGCTGCAGCAGCTTTTGCTGAAGTCTCTTGGTGTATCGAGGTCTGAAGGTCTCTGGGGCAGAAGGTCACACTTCTGTAAGCTCAGGTGTCCATGTCTTGATTTGGGAGCATTGAATCCATGGAGCACAGCCTGTAACTTTAAGAGCAGTGGGAGCGGTTAGGATCACCTCGTTGGGTCCCTCCCACTTTGGTTGGAGAGGCTCCTCTTTTAGGCTGTAATCAGGACTTGGTCTCCCGGATTTGAAGGAGTGGACTGGCGTGGGCATGGGGATCAGATGTCTCCATAACAGTCTGTTGAAGTTTCTGAAGCATCTGGTGCAGCACCTTTATCTGTTGGTGCAAGTTCAAAGTTCCCATCTCCTATAATCTATTCAAAACAGGTATCAGTGGGGGAGGCTCTCAAACATTATCTCAAATGGAGTTAGTCCACCTCAGTACAGTGTACACCGCAACTGCAAGAGGGCTGATGGGGAGCACAGTAACCCAGTTAGCCCCAGTCTCTTGGCACAACTTTGTCAGGGTGGTTTTTAAAGTACAGTTTTGTCTTTTTACTCGGCTTTAGCTTTGTGGCCAATATATAGTATGGAGTTTTTATTTTAGCCCCAGCACTGCTGTAAGGCCTTTGACCATTTTACCCACAAAAGCAGGTCCATTATCTGAACCTACCGTTATGGGGAGCCCATACCATAGAATGATCAGCTCCATCAAAGCTTTTATCATCTTTCACGATGTTTCAGTCTTAGTGGGGAGGTCTCCACCCATCCTGAATAGGTACAAATCAAAACTACTAAGTATCTCTTATTTCCGCTGGTGGGTTTAATTTTAGTAAAATCCACTTTAACATCTCTAGATGGCACAGTTCCTTGTCTCCGGACACCTAGTCGTTGTGTTGCCAGGAGACAGGGTTGTTGTGGGATCAGTTAGTGCACCTCTCAGTCACCGAAGCACATCAGGTCCATATCACAAACTGTCTCAGGAAGCAGAGCCTCTGTCTGGATGGTTCACTCTAAGGTGACAACCGTTGTTCTCACCCTCCAAACCCCATCGATTACCATGCTGCTGCCATCTGAAAAGAGGGTCAGGTCCGGGTCCTGAAGGGGCACATCCTGCAAGTCTGGTCGGGCTGAGTACACCATCTCAATGGCTTCAGCACAGTCATGTTCAGGTGGCTCCAGGGAAGTGGGCAAAAGAGAGGCAGGATTAATAGCTTGCACAGTCTTGATAATTAGCCTGGGGTCTTCTAACAAGGTCCCTTGGTACTGGGCCAACCTGGTTCCTGAGATCCATTTACCTCCAGGTCCTCTCAATAAAGTCTCTATTGCATGGGGCACAAACACACTTAGCTTTTGTCCCAAAGTCAATTTGTCAGCTTCTTTTACTAGAATGGCTGTGGTGGCAGTCGAACGCAGGCAGGAAGGCCATCCTGCTGCCACGGAGTCCAGTCTCTTAGCTAAATATGCCACGGGGCATTTCCAGGGTCCCAGTGTTTGTGTAAGAACACCCCAAGCAATGTCGTCCTTTTCATGGACAAACAGCTGGAAGGATTTCGTGATGTCAGGTAGTGCCAAGGCGGGGCGCTTACCAGTCTGTCTTTCAAATCCTCAAAAGCAGCCTGTCGTTTAGGATTTTACTCCAACAGAGGGCTATTTCCTCCTTTTAAAGCCTCATAGAGGGGCTTCGCTATTGCTGCAAAATTAGGGACCCAAAGGCGACATTACCCAAAGGCGACAGTACCCAATGGTTCCCAGAAATTCCCTCAACTCCTTTCTGGTCACCGGCACTTGGAGGCCCTGAATGGCCTGAGTGCATGAGATTGGCAGAGAGCGTGTTCCATCCTTTAATATAAATCCTAGAAACTTAGCAGTCTGCACACAAATTTGAGCTTTTTAGTCAATTATCTTTATCTAGTACATAGGATGCTTTTATCTAATTTGTCTTTTAATAGGACATCACTGAAGAAATTTTATGACATTATCTGGACTGTTTAATATCTAGGCATCTCTAAGTATTGTGGCATATATAGCATATACATCACATAGGTCTTTTTGTTAAAAATTATCATTTGACTGGTGACCTTATATTAGTATGAACCTCTTATCATAAATATCTGGAGCACAAGCAAAGGCAGGTGTCTGAATCTGAAAGAAAGAAAGAAAATGTTATCTCTGTAAACAATCCCAGTTTTTATATTTCAGAAGACCTGTACATCTGGAAGGTATGAATACACTTAATATACTATGAGATCAGCAACACTGAATTGTCATTGCCATATAAAAACTTTTGTTTCTTAATTTAGTTTTGTACCAGAACATCTTTAAATCAGAAAACCTCATTGTCCTGTTTTAGAAAATTTAACCTGTTGATGACGACCAATGTAAACATATCACAATAATACATTTTGTCTAACAATTTTTGATGACTTATGAAAACCAGATCACTTAACACATTATTTTGAACAACAAGAAACTCTCAAATTATAATACAACAATAAACAATAAACAATAAACAAAACATGTATTACATTTATAGAACCAATTTTAACATCATTTTGGCCAGCTGGCAACTTTTGGTGGAAGCATACCAGACAAACGTTTCAAAAATCCAAAAATGCGGAGGACCTCAAGATGGCGGATGAGTAAGAAGCAGGCAGTGAAACTCTCTCTAAAAGTTACCATTGGAACACGGGAATATAGCGACCCGGAAAGCGCAGGAGGGGGGGAGATGCCTCCCCGAAACCCAGAGAAGTTCTGAAGCGCAATCTGGGACCCCCGGCACCAGTGACGGGTGACTTCCAACAAAGAAGAAGGAAAGAAGGAGCAGACCGCACGCGCGCACCTTCTATTATCCCGGGAGTTGCAGCGCCACGGAAGCTCAAATCTACGGACACACGGTGGCAGCTGGTGCCCAGGGAGCCCCCACGGAGGATCCTGAGACAGCGGCGGGGCAGGGGAGCGGCGGAGAATGGCGCAGACCGGCGGTGAGTGTCTCTCAGCCACAGCTGCCCTGCGCCAGAGAGCGACCGGCCGGGCGCCATTGTGGGGGGTGTGGCGAAACTCAGAGCGGCTCGAAAACTGCTCTGGGAACTTGTGCTCCGGACAGGGCAGCACAGGGCCTCTCAGGCCCACGAAAGTGTGCTGAGGTCAGCAGGCGAACGAGACTGGACTCTCAGCCACACCTGTCCCGCGCCAGAGAGTGACTGGCCCGGCGCCATTGTGGGGGGCGTGGCGAAAAACCAGAGCGGCAGGAACCAGTGCAGGGAACCCGCGCTCCCGACAGCGCGCTGAGCCTCTCAGGCCCAGGGATCGTGAAAGGGCGCTGAGAGGGGAGGCGAGCTAGACTGGTCTCTGCCTGAAAGTACGCGCATCTGCTCACCGCCCGCCAGAGGGCGCTCCTGGCTTACTGGGACGGACCTGCACAGAACAGGACTCTCTCACCACAGGGTAACTGCCTACAGCAGAGTCAACACCTGGAACTAATTCTTTTTATTTTTTTTATTTTTATTTTTATTTTTATTTTTTATTATTATTTTTTTTTCTCACTGATTCGTTTTTTGTTCTGGCGAAGGGTTTTTTTTGTTTTTGTTTTGTTTGGTTTGGTTTTTTGGTGGGGTTTTATTTTTGATCTGTCTGTTTTATTGTTTTTATCTTCGTTTTTGTTTCTGTATGTGTATTTGCTCTTTCCTTCATTATTCTCTCTGGTTTTTTATATGAGTGTAAACAGCGCCTCTAACTTCTTTCTGATTGTGGTTGTGATCTGTTCTTCCTTTTATCCCTTCCTTCTCTTTCTACCACCTGTCCTCTGCACTAGTGTCCCAATTTTAGTGGGATCCCTCTTGGTCCTCTAACCTTACATCTAATTCCTTCCTCTTCTCCCAATACTCTATTTCCTCCTTAACTCATTTTAAATTTAAACTCCTCAGGGGAAAAATTGACATACACAGGACTTGTATACTGCATATAATTTTTCTGGTGTGTTTTAGATTTTGTTATATAACCGCAACTCTATACAGCTAAAAGTGGTAAATAACTGGTTAGCTCAGTCTGTCATTTTCTAGGCTCTGTTTGATGCTTTAGTTAACATTATAGCCAAATGTGAAATAATTGTTCTAAACATCTTTCCTTCCTGATATTTCATGATTGAGATTGACTAAGGGACACAGAAAATACAGTGGCACACTACCAAAGAATCAAGGACTGGGCCAAACAGGTAGCAACTTAGCATACCCAACGAATTGAAGAGGTAGGATCTGGCAGAAAGCTCAAAACCTAAAAGCAAGCTCCACTTGGAAGATACTGCAGAGAAGTAGTCATCTTCTAAAGATCTTAAACACTAGCAATAAAGTAACCTACTATAGGTAATTTGCAAACATCACCCCAGGAATTAAAGAAAGAAAAAATGAGACGACACTTAAACAAGATGCAACCACACACATCCAATTCACCAAAGGCAAACCTAGGGAGCAACGAGGTGGGACAATCCGAAAGCCACCCACCTGGCCTATCTGAAGTGGTAACAACAAAGCAACTGAATGAGGTTCTGGAAAAAATTAAAACAGAAATAATCTCACAGATAACTGCAGAGATAATGTCTACAATGAAGACCATGCTTAAGGACACTATAGCTGATACAGACAAAAAAATAGATGAACTTAAGAAAACTATAGAAACCATGAATGCTCAGCATAGGAAAGAAATGGAATCCATAAGGCAGATTCAAGCAGATACCCAAGAGATAAAAAATTCCATTGAAAGTATTTGTAGCAGAATAAGCCAATGCGAGGACAGGATCTCAGATATAGAAGACAGGCTTGCAATTAGTGATCATGAAATGGAAAAATTCTTAAAAATAGCAAGGGACCATGAAAAATCAATTCAGCAGCTGCTAGATGACTCAAAGATAAACAACTTAAGAATAATTGGAATAAATGAAAAAGCAGGAGATAGCATCAACGACATTAAAACCTTGTTCAAAGACATAATCAGGGAGAACTTTCCTGGAAGAGAAAAGGAATTTGACACCCCTATAAGTGAAGCTTTTAGAACACCAACTAGACATGATCAAAAAAAAACTTCAGCCAGACATATTATAATCAAGATCCCAGAAATTCAACAGAAGGGCAGAATCTTAAAAGCTGTTAGGGAGAAGAGACAAATCACTTATGAAGGAAAACCCATCAGAATCACAGCTGACTTTTCAGCACAAACCCTCAATTCAAGAAGAGCTTGGAATGATGTATTGCAAGCTCTAAAGGAAAATAATTTTCAGCCCAGATTGATGTACCCTGCAAAACTATCTTTCATAATTGATGGAGAAATAAAATACTTTCATGACAAAGAACATCTGAGAAAATTTATGACCACCAAACCAGCACTCCAAAACGTTCTGAAGGACATTCTAGAAAGAGATAGGAACCCCAACAGAAGGAATCCACCAGGCAGGGCAAATAATTAAATAGCCGGAAAGCGGAAAAACAAAGAGTGGAAACCAACAACAGGAAAATATCATGACAAGTCAATACATATCAGTTTTAACCATCAATGTTAACGGTCTCAATTCACCAATCAAAAGGCACAGACTGGCAAAATGTATCAAGAAGCAAGATCCAACAATATGCTGTATACAAGAAACACATTTAATTCAGAAAGAAATTCATAGACTGAAAGTCAAAGGATGGAAAACAATACTCCATGCCACAGGAACCCAGAAAAAAGCAGGGGTAGCTATTCTTTTTGCAGACAAAGTGAACTTCAAGCCAAGAAGGATTCAGAGAGATAAAGACGGTCATTACATCCTTGTAAAGGGAACAATCCAAGAGGAAGAGATAACGATCATAAATATATATGCGTCAAATACCAATGCACCCAGCTATATAAAACAAGTACTAAAGGACATGAAAAATCAAATAAGCACTAATACAATTATATTGGGAGATCTCAATACTCCACTGTCACAAAAAGATAGATCAACTGGACAGAAAATCAATAATGAAATAGTAGAACTGAACCAAACTTTTGAACAAATGGACTTAGTAGATGTCTACAGAGTGTTCCATCCCACAACATCAGAATACACATTTTTCTCAGCTGCACATGGGACGTTCTCCAAAATAGACCACATACTAGCTCATAAAACCTGTTTAAGTAAATGCAAAGGAATTGAAATTATCCCATGCATATTATCAGACCATAGTGCAATGAAATTGGAAATCAATGGCAAAAGATCCCACAAAAACTCCCTAAACACATGGAAATTAAACAGCATCCTCCTGAACAACCAATGGGTCACAGATGAAATTAAAGAAGAAATTAGTCACTTTCTACAACTGAATGATAATGACAGTACAACATACCGGAACTTATGGGATACAATGAAAGCAGTCCTAAGAGGGAAATTTATAGCATTAAACACTTATATCAGGAAAATAGAGCAAGCGCAAATAAACAGCTTAAGGGTGAACCTCGAGCTTCTAGAAAAAGAAGAGCAGGTTAAGCCAAAAGCCCGTACAAGGGAGGAAATTATAAAGATCAGAGCAGAAATTAACGTATTGGAGAATAAAAAAACAATACAAAGAATCAATGAAGCAAAAAGTTGGTTCTTTGAAAGAATAAATAAGATTGACAAACCCTTATCCAACCTTATTAAAAAAAGAAAAGAAAAGACTCAAATCCATGCAATTGAAAATGAAAAGGGTGATATCACGACGGACCCTGCAGAAATCCAGAAGATCATCTATACCTATTTTGAAAAAATCCAAAAATGCAAAAAGAAAATTTGTTGAGCTCAAATAAAACAGCTGTTTACAGGTTGGGCACACAGAAAAACAAAACATACAGACAAATTTAAAAAAATCAGAGTGCACTCATATATATTGGTCAAATTAAATTATAGTAACTTTTATAATTTTAGAAGTTTGTAATTACAAACAGACTAGTCAGAATTATTTATAGGTCAATAGCAGAGATCTCTCATAAGAATTTGGAAGAAACAAAAAATAAATTTCTTCATAAAAATACTGACAACTTTCATGTTTTTCTTCTATGTAGCTTCCAGCTCAGTCATCTTCATACCCTCTGTCACATATTCAAACCTTTTTTTTACTCTCTTAGCATTCTCTCTGTAAGAATATCATTTATATAAATTTTCTTGATATATCTTTGTCAAAACTTATTTTGACCCCTTGTTCCTGGGTTGTTACAATTACGCCCAGTTTCCCGCTAGCTGCAAATGCTGCAGCCATTTGTGATTTAAGAGCAGAGACCCTCTTTGTGTGCAGAGAAAGAGAAAAGCGTGCTTCAGGATAAGGTTTTTGTCCCAGGTGTTTTGAGCCAGGGCACCCAGCTTGTGTTTCCCATTGTGGCTTACTCAGCTTACTCGATGTTTTGACAAAGCAGGCATTTATATTTTTCCTTTTAGATAGTAATTTTGATTAATCGTCACTCAGGAGTTTGTAGTGCACAAGAAATGTTTTATGTACATCAGTTTAAACTGAAAACCAAAAGTATAAGTGCCAATTAGTCAAAATTTGTAATTAGATTTCTCCTGTAAAACTTTCCTAGATGCTTGCAGGCAGCGCCAGGCTGGTGACGTCCAGGCTGGCCATTGGGGCAGCACTTGCACCACGCACAACCAGTTTATATATGGAAACTAATTTGGGTGTTCAGGCTTTCTGGTGACAATATTATCTGGGGGTCGAGCGACCCTTTAGCTAATCATCCCACATTGAATGTGGGCCACTCAAGCTCACAGAAGTTTTGGAGCTTTACTTTTTATCTTAACTCTATAATCCACTTTGAACTTATCAAAATTGCTAAGCATACATTTTAAAAGAGTTGACTTACTACCAGCAGAACCCATTATGTCAATGACTTGGACAACATAGTAACCCACAATTACAATTTATCTAAGCAAGTCCTGTCCTCTCCACTTAATCTGAAATGTAAAGAAAATTTTGAGACTAACAAATGGTCTCCTGTCAGCAGGTTGAATTCCTCTGGTAACAGTGACTTGGAAGCGCAGGCGCAGGGGGGATAACAGATGCAACACAGGGGAGGAACACGCACACACACACCAAAACAGACAATCCCGGGAACAATAACCACACCGCTCCCCACCTCAAATTTAGAACAGATTCAGAGGACGACCTCTGACAGATGGCAAAACACCATATCTGGTGGCCTAGCTCTCACAGGTTTAAACAGAACAGACGCTAGCACAGACCAGATACCTGGACGAGCCTTGGGCAAATTGCCAAACCAGAAACCGAATTACAAGCGCGCTTATCTTGGTTGGGAGGCGGGAATTCAGTTGTCCCTGTCTCGTAGCCTTGCGTCCTGCCTTGCAGCCAATCTGGGGGGGCCAGCTGAAGATCAGCTTTTTGGTGCCTTGGCCCCCCAAGGGTTAGCTGCCAGGCAAGGAGGCATCGAGGCCCCCTCCTTATTGCCCATGGTGGGTGCTGTGGAACAAAAGAGGTTAGTGGCGCAAAACAAAGACAAACAAACACTAAGACTAGTACAACAAACAAATGCCGGCGTACACGACTTCCCCAGAAGAGGAAGTAAACTGAATCTGATGGGCAGCGAATGGTGACTGCACCAAAAACAAAAATTCTGAGACAGAATCCAAATCGGTGACCCCACCGCTAACCGGTCTGCTAGACCGAGAGTGCCCTGGGGCGTCCCCCAAGGAAAGTGGCCTGTGGCTCAAAAAGGATGCCTATGGCATTCACCTAAGGACTCACGTCCTTAGGTGCAAGCCACGTGGATGAAGAAGCTCACGCTTCCTGAAACCGACCACACTGAGGCACAAGAAGCTAGGATCCAAGCATAACAAAGAACAAGAGAACAAAGAACAAGAAACAAGAACGGCCGTACTCACCCCAAGAGGCAGCTGTTGGGGTCGTCTTTCGACACAGGGGGCAATCCCTGATCTCGCTGGGGCCTCCAAAATGTTAGGGTCGGGACGCCCGCCGCGTGAAGGAAGACTCCAAGAAGCGTTCTCTCATGCAAAGGGCAAGGGGTTTTATTATCCAAGCATGCATGGGGCTCACTGAACACGCAGGAACAGTGGGCCCTTTGTCTCTTTCAATCAGTTTTGGCTTAAAGTTTACACTGTCTGCAAATAGAATAGCTACCCCTGCTTTTTTCTGGGTTCCTGTGGCATGGAGAAGTATTTTCCGTCCTTCGACTTTTAGTCTATGAATTTCTTTTTGGGTTAAAAGTGTTTCTTAAATGCAGCATATTGATGGCTCTTGTTTTTTGATCCATTCTGCCAGTCTGTTTCCTTTGATTGGTAAGTTGAGACCATTTACATTGATGGCTATAACTAATATGTATTGGCTTATCTTTTTCATATTATTTTTCTGTTGTTGGTTCCCTGTCCTTCTCCTCTGTTTAATTGCTTGCCCTGCTTGGTGGTTTGTTTCTGTGGGTGTTCATGTGTTTGTAGTCCTTATTACCTCTTTCTAATATATCCTTCAGAGCATTCTGTAGTGCTGGTTTGGTAGTCATAAATTTCTTCAGTTGTTCTTTGTCATGGAAGTATCTTATTTCTCCATTGAATTTGAAAGATAGTTTTGTGGGGTACATCAATCTGGGTTGAAAATTGTTTGCTTTTAGGGCTTGAAATACTTCACTCCAGGCTCTCCTTGATTTGAGGGTTTCTGTTGAGAAGTCTGCTGTGATTCTGATGGGCTTTCTTTATAGGTGATTTGTTTCTTTTCTCTAGCTGCTTTTAATATTTTATTCTTGTGTTGAATTTCTAGAATCTTAATTATATGCCTTGGTGTAGATTTATTTTGGTCATGGCTATTTGGAGTTCTATATGCTTCATTTATTTGTATGTCAAATTCTTTATCCATGTTTGGGAAGTTTTCTGCCCTTATTTCTGTGAAGAAGTTTTTAATGGCATTTGCTCTGTCTCCAGCTTTCTCACTGACTCCAATCAATCTTATGTTGTTCTTGTTTGCTTCATCTTGTAACTGTTGGATTGATTTTCTTGAGGTCCCTTGCTATTTTTAAGATATCTTTCTTTTCCTGGTCGCTAGTCACATTCCTGTCTTCTAGGTCTGATATTCTGTCCTCGCCTTCATTCAATCTGTTGCATATACTTTCAATAGAGTTTTTAATCTGTATTTCTGTTTGGAGCTGTTTCATTGATTCCATTTCTTGTTTACATTGGGCATTCATGGTTTCCATTGTTTTCTTAACCTTCTCTATTTCTTTTTTTCTGTGTCTGCTTTAATTTCTTTCATTTTGATTGTCATGTCTTTTTGTACCTTAGATATTATTTTGTCTGTGGCCTCTTCCATTTGTTTTTTCACTTCCGCTGTTATCATTTCCAAGAGTTCCAGTGGTTGACTTCTGATTTCCTCTGTCTCTTTGTGCTCTGGACTTGTTCTGGTTGGGCTGGGTGTTAGGGGTAGCATTTTGCTGCTGCTTCTCGTCATTTTCTATTTTTTATTTTATTTTGTTTTCTGTCTTGATGCTTGTAGATTCCTTATGTTAGTTTTGTCCTTGGTGTTGAGGCTTTCCTAGGTGATGTCTGTTTCTCAAGGATGTCTTCTAGATATAGGTGGTTCTTGGTCTTTCTGTCTATCCCAAGAGCCTACCTTCCCAATATATTAAGAATGTGGAGTTGCTACCTTTTTGACTCAAGGTCCATTCCTTTGGTACTGGATTATGGTGGTGGTTATGGCCCCTTGCAATTTCAGTGTTGTCATACAGGGGAGAAAAACTGATTATAACAGGTATGACATCCTGGTTAAAGTAGTACAGTTAGCAATAATAATAGACTCAAGCACAGCCTGGCTACTGACAAACTGTGGTAACTATTAGTCTGATATCTTTAACCATAGGAGCAAGTTCTATAGTTATATAATATAACCCAACTTATACCAGGAACTTGTATGCAGCGTTTTTCCACTTAGTAGAGTGATTTTTACCCTGTTGTGGGGATGGGGGTTAAGAGGGTTAGGGGGTAGGCTTAGGAGGTAGATGGGGTTAAATACAGTAGGACCAAATTTGGTGGGCAAAGAATGATCATCCAGGTATTGGGTAATTGTAGCATACAGGAAGGAGGGATTGGAGGAGAAAGCCTATGAGTATTGAAGTGAACCAGAAAGGGAAGAGACAGTGTTTACCCATATGAAAGTCTCATAAAATCAAGCAAGATGGTTGATGAGAGAGAGGAAGAGGACGAGTGGAATAATACAAAGGGAAAGTTTAGAGATCTAAGTCGTGAATGAGAGGGAAAAGAAGGTAAAGAAAAGGAAAAGAAGAAAAAAAAAAGAAAAGAGAAAGGAAAAAGGAAACAAAAATAATCACACACAATGAAAAAAACAAACATACAGAAAGAAAAACATAACGGCAAAACAGAACAGAGAGAAAAAAGATGAGAAAAGGGAAAAAAACACAAACAAAAAACAACAGCAGCAACAAAAATAAAATAAAAATAAACAGCAGAACAAAACACACTAACCCAGCACACTACCGAGAGGAAATCCCATCAGAGAGAGAAAAACAAAAGTAGTGAGATTCCTCTAGTGTCTCCAGTTCTGTGCTGGGTCCAAATCTGATCCCAGAATGTGTACTGCAGCCAAGACTGCAGGTGGATTTGTGCTGGGTTTGGGTCTGATCTTTGTCTCTGGATTTGGGGGATGAGATTAGTTTTCTGTGGCTAGAGTTCTCCCCATCCATTTCAAAAAGAAAAAAGAAAAGAGATAAGAAAAAGAAAGAAAGAAAGAAAAAAAGTAGGGAAAAGAAAAGCAAGTGTCACTACCTGCCCACTTCTATTTTGCCTGTCTTTGTCTCCAAGCACAAAACTGGTTCACCTAACTTAGCACCTGCTGGCTCGTATTGTTACTGTTGTGTTGGACTTTTCCGTGCCACTTGTCCCACCTGTCCATTGTGTGCGCTTTAGCCAGGATCCTCCTGTGTTGCTGGCTTTCCCGCTGGTCTCTGGTCCCTGAGTCCTATCAATGGAGGGAGTAGGAGCCCATCTCAGACCCTTTTCCTGCCAGTCACAGTAGCTCTGGGTCAATGGTGGGAGCAAGAGCCCGTCTTGGATCCCTTCCTGCCAGTCGCCTTTTTTTAAAAAAAAATATTTTTAAATTTTGTTTTATTCTAATAACAACTCATTTTTCCAGGAACTAACCAGGATCCTGAAAGAAATACACTAAGCAGCCTATTTTCATCTCTTAAATGTTCCCATCTCTTAAAGGTTCCACAACTTCCCACACTGGGCACCAGGCTTCCAGCACATGAACCTGTAGGGAACACACTCAGGCAATATCCAAACTATGAAATGCTTAAGCAGAACTCTGTAATATGTGAAGTACAGCTAAATGTTGTCTTATCACTAAGTACTCCTTACATGTAGAACGACACCGAGTGACAGTATGAACTTCTGACAGTGTGCTTTATTTCCAACCTCTGATTGATACACAACAGTGAACATACCCTAATTCCTAAATGTTGCAAACAATAGTCATGCATAGTCTTGTTCTTGTATCAGATTAGGTATTGGCTCAGTATGGTGATTCTTTTTTTTTTTTTTTTTTTTGTGGGTACCAGGGGGTCGACCTCAGGACCTCGCGCGCCAGCGCCGCTGAGCGATATCACCGGCCCCTTTTTCGTATGTGGGATCCGGGAGTCGAACTCAGGCCCTCACGCTTGCCGGGCAGGCACTTAAGCCGCTGAGCCATCTCACCGGCCCAGTATGGTGATTCTTGGTAATACTAGAAGGTTTTTCTAAATGTTTCCCATCTGGCAGTTAGACTATTTCTATATTCATCCAATATCTGCCTTTCATATACTATAAATCTAAGACATTTGAAAACTGTATACCTTTTCCTTTTACTTGTTACTAGCTTTGAGATGTTACCTACATCTTTCTCTAAATAGATTTTCTCACTTTTATAGTTTGGCTTCTCAATTAATTATCCCTGCTACTTGGAGCCTTTCCATTGTTATCCCTTATATCTTATAACAGATACTAAGTATTATGATGGCATACTAGTATTGTGACATGTTACTTTGTTGTTTTATTTTGTTTTGTTTTTTGAGACAGGGTCTCGCTGTGTAGTTCAGGCTTCCTTGAACTCACCGTGTAATCAAGGCTGGCCTCGAACTCAGGACAATCTTCCTACCTCAGCCTCCTGAATGCTAGGATTATAGGCATGCACCACCATGCCTGGTGGCATGCAGTTTTTCTTTTTTTAATAAACTGGAGGATTCCCTAAGAATATTATTTTTCTCCTCTCTCTCATGAAAATCTCTCTTCTTTTTCTTGTTCATGATAGCTTTTCTGTATTTTATGTTTCTTGTCCTGTTTCTCTTTCCATTTTGTTTCAAACCTTCCTATTTCATTTTGAACATTTTCTTACTGAAGTTACTAATGATACAGTAACTGGCGAAGGTACATTTTTCTATCTTAATTTTACTTGGTCTATTTTTAAAATTATGTGATAAGTTATTTTTTATTGGGGGAGGGGATTGTGGCAGGGTCTCTCCTGTCACAAAACAGTAACAGGCTGGCCTTGAACTCACTGTGTAGCCCAGGCTGGCCTTGAACTCAGCCTCCTGAGTTCTGAAATTAAAGATGTGAAGCACTATGCCTGGCTTGCACTTGATAAGATTGAAAATGTGTTTTAAAGTATATAAATAATATATGGAAACATTGATCTTGTAAAAAACATTAAGTAATCCAGATAAAGCAAGGCTCCCTTGACCATATACTCCTTTCTTTATAAAGCTATTAGACTTAACTTTGGTTTATACTCATAAACTTTTTCTGTGGCTTTTTTCACAAGTAAATACACATAGAGAAATACATTTAAAAATAACTGCTGTCAGTATGTGTATACTATTCTGTAATTTGTACTTTTTTTTACTTAATATTTTTTAGTCTTTTCTAAATACACCTAATTTTATTTCTTTAACTTCTATGAAATAGTCAAAAAGTATCAGTTCACTGTACTCTATTTCTTTTACTTTTTTTTAACTTTTAATTTTGTTGATCCTCTTTTCCATCAGATACCTTCAACTTATATGAAATGCTGTATCTCAAATATGTGTCTAAGCTTTGATCTTTCTCCTTAGCCTTAGACCTGTGTATTCACTTACATACTGGAGATCTCCCCATACATAAAACTCAACTAGTTAAGATTAAAGTCATAATTTCTAATGTTCTCCTAGTCCCCCACTGCCATCAACAGAACAAAAAAATCAAAATTGGAACCCCCCAATCTGCCTCTTCTGTTAAGGTAAGTGCTATACCACCATGCATTTGCATATGTGTGAAAGCCACATTCTCTCTTTTTCCTATATTCAATCAATCAGTAAGACATCTCAACTATACCTGTTACATATCTTTGAATACTGTCCAATTCTGTCCATCTTTCAGACCTAAATCACCAGCATCTGTCACTTGATTTCAACTAACTCCTAACTAGTATATCTCCAATTGTGAGTTCTACTTCTTCCTTCTGTACAGTGAAGTTAAAGTGAAACGTTTGAAATTTAAATGTGATCCTATCATTATTTTTCTGGGAATCATGTAGTGGTTCCCCATTACTAGCAAGATTTCCAACTCTTACTTTTATTTTTGTGGTACCAGACATTTCCAGCTCTTTAGTATTATATCCAAGAACTCTTTTGATCTAGGCTATCCTTACTTCATTAACCTCATTATTTCAGGACTCTTATTGCATCATGTTTCACCTGAACAGTTCTTCAAATCTCTATAAAGTGTTGAGCTTTGAGATGGGTGCATTTCCTGTTCCTTTCATCCTTAGAGTTCTTATTTATCTTTCACTTTCTCCTTACTAACTTGATTCTTCAGGAATCACCTCTGACATCTTATTTTGAAGCCTTAACTTGACTCCTGACTCTCTAGCACTGGGGTTCATATCTTTACCTTTAAAAAAAAAATATATATATATATGTATGTATTTATATATGTATATATATAGAGGGGGGGCAAGAGAGGGAAGGAGAGGGGAAAGGGAGAGGGAGAGTTCTCCACTAGACATTTGCCTATTCAGTTCTCCCTTTTTGTTAAGATTTTAAATCCCATGGGATCTGGAATTGTTTTATTTTTTTATTCCCAGTATATAATTTGGTGTGTGACATATAGAAAGAACTCAGTAAATAATTGTTTAAAAGCAGTAAATTACAAGGGCTGAGTATTTACAATTTACAGCTGTAATTAAATTTATAGCAAAGGTAATCTAACAAAAAATAAAAGTATCATTATTGTGCTGCAAAATAATTAGGCATAAATGTAAAGCGATTAACATAATTTATTTTGATTGCAGTTGCTTTATATGGTTTTGGCCAAAGCATGGTTTGGGTTTTAACTTTTTTCTCTTCATTTAATGAATTTTCCTTAACATCCCACATTCCCTTAACATCAGTCATCAGCACAGGTTTCACAGAGATCATACACATGCATAAACCTCTTACTTCTCACAGGAATGCCTTTAGTATCACAGCACTTTAGGAACAAATTGACAGGTCACAAAACTGACTTCTCAATCACGAGTGTAGGTTTTCGTGTAATCATTCATGATTGGGAAAGACCATCGCACCAGCCATCATCCCATGTTTTGTCCTTGAGCAGCTCCTGTACAGTCCTTGTCCCTGCTGCTTGATCTGTATGGAAAGTTTAGGAGTTGCTTGAAGTAGCTAATACTTGGAGTCTTTTAGCTATGTGATTATGATGTTAAATGAAGAGAAAGGGATACCCAATCTATAGATACAGAAAATGGTCTGATCTCTCAGTATCTACATGTCTTGGGGTTAAAAACAATAAAGGAAAAAGTGATAATACCAGACACAATCTCTCTTATCTATTGCTCTTGACATCCAAAAATGAAAAAAAATTCAGCAATTTTTTCATTAGAGATAACTCTGTTAATCACTGTATCATTTACACAGAAGTTTCCCTGTCTTCCAGATCTTCCTCACCTCTTATTTCTTTAACAAAAGGTAATCATTTAGTTCTGTAATAAGAGATAAAAGGATTCAAATGGCACCTCTTATTCCCTTACCGAAAGGCAATCTTTTTATTTCATAATAACAGATAAAAGGATTTAAATGTAAAAATACAAGAGAGTAAATTGATGTGTATGAGTTTTAGACTCTAAAGGGTGGATTTAAGAGCCTTGTATTTGCAAAGAGCAGTTAGAAAAAACAGGCAAGCAAGTAGTGCCTGACCTTATATTGTGGACAGAGGGTGGCATTCAAAAGAGAGAGGTCTGGAAAGGGTAGTCAAAAAGCATGTAAGTCAAACCTTTCGGCTGAACTACGTTATTGAAGATTGTATCGGTCAGTGTTCATCAGAGAAACATTTAATGTGAGAAATACAAATATATAAGAATTTATGAGATTGGCTTACGGTGGCCGCCCACAGAGTCAGGTGTGGAAGAGTGAAAAAGGGCTGTCTGTGCCCTGGAGATCTGAAGGATCCAGTCAGAGGCGTGGAGCTCACTGCAGTGTCCTGTGTGAGTCCGTACCAGGAGGCCAAAGGGTCGGTGCTGGAGGCTGAAGAGTCTGCACTGGAAGCCAAGAGACGACGTCCGAGGTGAAGGTGAAGACTGGAGCTCCTCGAAAGAAACAGAAGCAGCCTTCCTTCTTAGTTCCCTTTTAGACCATTCTGCAACAACACTCCTTCGAGTGGCTCTTCCACATGCAGAACTATGCTGAGCTGATTTAGTTGGGTGTTTCTTACTCAAGTTGACACAGTCAGTTAACTATCACAATACACCCTTTGTCAACTTGACAGCCGGACACATTTCTTTAAATCGTAGTCTCCAGATACAAAGGCAAGTTCACAGTCATGCCTAACATGTTATAGCTATCCTGTGTACACACGGACACACACTAACTCCCTCCCCAGAACAGAAGACAATTTTTCTTTGGGTGATGCTTACTCCTAACATTTCATAACTTGAACATTATAACACAGGTTTAACAGTACTTAAGAACCAATATTATAACTATCAACATTATATTACACTGGAAGCATATTAGGAGAGAACTATTACAATTACAATTCTCATTTAGAACTACCTTCTTCTACTACCCATTCTGTATTCCCTTGGCCGTCAGCAAGCACCTCACAGGTCTTGGTCCTTTCCCTGGTGGGGGTGACCCATACCTTCATTCTTGAAGGTTCTGGACCATTTGTCCTTCTGCCTGGATTGGATTGTAGTTTCCCATTGCATAACTGCAGTCCCCACTGTAAGGTTTGGCCTACAGGGAGGAGCAATGACAGGGCTCTTCAGGGATTTTCTGGATCATTCCGGTGTGGCAGATTAGGTTTGATATTATAAATCCATTCCACTATTTCCATTTCCCTAAACCTCTGAATCCCCTTACCAACAATAAACCATGAAATATCAGGCATCTCTCACTCATTCATAGAGGGCCATCTTTTGATCCATACTTCTGCCAACCAGCTAAAATAAACTATTAACACGATTTTTAATCTAGGAGCTGTAACATTAGATTCAAAATCTCTGCTCTATGGGCCCATATCAACAAGCTCAGCCTGATCCAGGTGTATATTTTTGCCACCATTATCCCATACCTGTAAAATCCATTCCCACACTTGCTTATCAGGCCTCTGCTTTAAGCGTTAGAAAAACTCAAGTTCTTTGGAAGAGTAGCGGACCTCCTCATGGGAGAATATGTACCTCTCCCTTAGGCACTGTCTTAGTTACTTTTATCTCGTTGCTGAGACAAAATACCCAACACCCAAAGTTAAAGGGGGAAAGGTTTATTTAGCTCACAGTTTGTAGATATTTCAGTCCATAATCTCTGGCGCCAAGACACAGTGGCACATGGCAGAGGGGCAATAGTTCATGGTGGCAGAAGACAGCAAAAGCAACAAGGGGAAAAACAAAACTCTGTCCCTTATATTTTATATAGGCTGTACACCGAGGGCGGGTGTAGCACTCACACCCTTGATCCTAGCAAGAACTATGCCAAACCAATCAGTGGACTGATTTACTAATTACACACCCTTAATCCCAGCATCACACTCTAGATTTAGGCACCTCTGAAAAGTCTGCCCCATCTAAGACTGCATGAAACTTTAGGGGAACATCTATACACAAGCCATAACAGATACTTTTTGTGATTTGAACCTGGTTATAGCCCTAGAGGCCAAAGTGGTGGTGAGGGTGGGTCCTGAGGATTGCCAGTATTATGCTTGGTCAACATAGAATTAGTTTCTCGAGATACACTAGGAGAGATCAGTACCGCAGTGGGATGGGGATGCCTCCACCACTGTGGATGAGGAAATCTCTTCCTCTGGCAGACTAATCTCATTGGATTCTAGGAGTTCAACATCCTCAGCATTGTCAGAATACTCCCAAATGTGTCCATCTCAGTTTATGGGATCCCATTCTTTTTCAGTCAAAGCCTTCACCTTTACTTCAGATACCCTTCCAGACTGAGCATTAAATTTATGCTGTATTTCAGCCATTTGAATTATGAGGGCCTGTGTTTGGGTTTCTGCAGTCTCAGCAAAAGGAGGGGAGATTCTTTTTCAGGACTTGCTTAGAAACTTAAATTTTTTATGTGTGTCTGGAGCTGGGAGTTTGAATCTTTGAGCTCCTTATATTTTATTAATTTCTCCTCACAGTTAGAAAACATTAGGTTTCCTGTGGATGTTTTGAGCTCATTGTTTTCCTTCACTTGTTTGTCCAGAGATGCTAAGAACAACCAGCCAGCATCCTTATATTTCCCATTCTGCCAAAATTTTCAAAAGTATCATATATAGAGTTACTAAATTCCTTACATTGCACAAGTGGTGAATTAGGATAAAGTGGATCTACATTGCATATTACTTTAAACAGTTCATGCCAAGGACTATCAATATACCTCACAGTACTAGGAGAGACCATGGCATTTTTAGTCTGGTCAAATTAGGGAGCCAGCTCCAGGAACCCCTAAAGCCATTAAAGAATTTCATCTTTACACTTCTGTTTCTCTAGAGCCATTCCTGGTACCAAAATCTGTATCAATCAGTGCTTACTAGAGAAACAGATTTAATGCAAGATATACAAATATAAGAATTTACAAGATTGGCTTACAGTGGCCACCCACAGTCAGATGTAGAAGAGTGCAAAAGGGCTGTCTGCATGCTGGAGATCTGAAGGATCCAGTTGAAAACCTGAAGCCCACTGTGGTGACCTGTGCCAGTCTGTATCAGGAGGCCGAAGGGTCTGTCCTGAAAGCCAGGAAACAATGTCCAAGGTGAAGGCGAAGACTAGAGCTCCTCCGAAGCAGAAGTGACCTTCCTGATACAATTTAGTTGGGCATTTCTTTTTTTTTTTTTTTAAGACAGGGTCTTGTTATGTAGTTCAGGCTAGCTTTGAACTCACTGTGTAACCCAGGCTGACCTTGAACTCATGGCAATCCTCCTGCCTCAGCCTCCTGAGAGCTGGGATTATAGGCATGCACCACCACGCCTGGTTTAGTTGTGCGTTTCTTACTCAAATTGACACAATCAGTTAACTATCATAAAAACTAAACTTATATCTGCGTTTATCTGTTGACATATATGCTCAAAGGTACTTTCCACCCTCCATGGCTGTATATTTATTTACCTTAACCATAAATTATTTGTATTTATATTAGATAAATAGTGTTCACAGTGTTCAGAATTTTAGCTTTTGAGAAGACAGTTTTTTACAACTATATGTTGACCTTACGTATTTTCATAAATGTGATACATAAATGAAAATTGATATTTCACTTAATAGAAATTTTTGTTGTTAAAATTTTAATAGGGATATTTGCTGCTGTGTAATATTCTTTTTAAATTTCTTTCAAAAATTAATGTATGTGTATAATTGTGTGTACTCATGAAAATAGTAACTTTACCTGCTTTTTTTAAGCATGTAAAGTTAAAAGCATGAAATGTACTGTAATGACAGGAGAAAGGTCCCAAAAACATATGAGTTCTTTCTACACTTAATGAACAATGGAAAAATTAGATTCCTATTGAATTTATAAAACATGAAAATATAAATTATATAAAATTTTCTCAAATATCCCTAAAACTATTTTCAAAGAACAAAAGGAAAGGAATAATTGAACAAAAGCCAATTTTATTCATGGAATGCCATTTATTCCAGGCTTGGTGGTTCATATCTGCAATCCCTGTCCTGGGGAAGCTAAGGCAGGAGGATCGCCATGAGTTCAAAGCCAGCCTTGACTAGATAGTGAGTTCAAGGCCAGTCTGAAGAACAGAGTGAGACCCTGTCTGAAAAAAGAAAAAGGTGTACCTTTATTATCACTTCTCTAAAGAATTTCAAAGTCAGTCATTTCTGGTATTATACTTCAGTAATCCAAATTCCTTTGGTTCATTTCTGTTGATATGTATAAGAAAAATACAGTGGGAAAGTATTCTGAAATGCTATATATGTAGTCTTTTTAGAAGGTAACTATGATATTTGTGCAAGAGAAGTTTATATGATTCTTGGTTGGGAAAACACTAACTGAAGGGCATGATTTATAACAAAAATGTAGGGATCTTATTGCAGTAATGTATCATGTCATCCATTTCCTAGAAGAATATCAATCACTATAAAATACTGACCCCTTCTGGTCTTCTTTTTTACTACTTTACAAGGAAAATCCAATTTGTGAACTTAGTGAAAACGGATGGTTACATTATTGGGTAACATTTTGAAAATTTATATAAATCATTCAGATAACAATCCTTAAAGACTGGTACTCTGACAACAAGAATTTGTTTTAAAAGAAATATTGGAAAAAGTCTCTAACATCTATTCACTGATATTCTTGAGCTGAGATGAGGGATACCTAGTGATTGTGGAATATTGTCTTTATCATTTATCAACACAGTGACCAAAAAGTTGATGTGTTTATATCGGAAAAGTGATGTTTGGATATATAGTTCTATCAGAATGGAAGACTTCAACCACTATTTCATTTTTTTATGTATATTCTTTATAAAGCTAAAATAATTTAGTTCACTTTGCATATTATCATCATATGTGTAATCATATGTTCAGAATCCAGAAAACAAAAATGTACTATAATTACTACAACTAATATTTATACTGTTTTCTTCCTTCTTTTGTTCTTTCTCTTTCACCTTTCTTTCATTCTCCATTCCTTCCTACTTTCTTTCTTTCCTTTCTTCTTTCTCTGTCTAAGCTAGGTGGCAGGGATCAGAGGTTCTGAGATTAAAAATACAGAATTTATTTGAGCAAAGTATGCTTTTGGTGAGGTATGGTGCTATGTATTGAACCCAGGGCTTCCTGCGTGCTAACACACACTGTAACACTTGAGCTATACCCCTGGCCCTACACATTTATTTTTAAAAATGTTCACTTATTAAAATATTCCACATTAAAGCAAATTATAAGTGATTCAAGAAACATCCAAAGCTATAATTTGTAGTTATTGTATTTTCATTCATAAGGGTGTCTCAAGTATGTAGATTGACAGTATGAAATATCTCAAACACAAGAATCTATCAGCCTTTATTAATTTATCCAACATTTCCTAAGATCCACTTTATATGGGAACTTTGCTAAGAACTGCAGAGACTAAAATATATGTTCTCAAAGTCTTTAACTCATTGATTATGAAATTTGGTAAAAACTATTACTGGAGGGAATACTTAGGGTACAGAGGAGGTATATGAGCAGGACACCTGATTTTGCTCAGGTTAAGAATGGGGTGCATGGGGGCCGGTGAGATGGCTCAGCGGCATAAGTGCCTGCCTGGCAAGCACGAGGGCCTGAGTTCGACTCCCGGAACCCACATACGAAAAAGGGGCCGGTGATATTGCTCAGTGGCATGGGCACCTGCTGGCGCTCGAGGTCCTGAGGTCGACCCCCGGTACCCACAAAAAAAATGGGGTACAGGGGTAAGAATTTGCATACATTTTCTTCTTCTTTTTTGTTGTGGGTACCGGGGGTTGAACTCAGGACCTCGCGCTTGCCAGCAGGCGCTTCTGCTGCTAAGCGATATCACCGGCCCTTTTTTCCTTTTTATGTGGGTACCAAGAGTCGAACTCGGGGCCTCGCACTTGCCAGGCAGACGCTTATGCTGCTGAGCCGTCTCACCGGCCCTTAACTTTTTAATGTGTAGGATTTACAGTGATGTCCTCTTTTTATTTCATGTAATTTAACAAATATTGTTTTTTATTTTTTCATTTTATTAATAATTAGTCTTAACTGAGGTTTGTCAAATTTTTATCTTTTTAAGATCCAGAATTTAATTTTATTGATTCTTTTATTATACGTTTATTTTCTATTCCTTAACGTGTGTGTTTTCTGATTTTCTTATTTTTATTTTTATTTTGATCAAGGAACATATGCTATTTTAATCAGCCCTCTGAAAATTTTACTTTCTTCACAGTTTCATATTGGCACTTTTAAAAATATTTTATGTATACTTGAGAAGAATGTGAATCTTACATTTATCATTTTAGGGTTCTATTTATATTCATTAGCTGGCATTTGTTAATTTTATTGTTTGACTCTTCTGTAGTATTGCTTTTTAAAAAATTTATCATAGTATTACTTTTTAAAACTGATTTTCCAGTCAATTATTGAAAAGGTGTGTTAAAATTTTCAAAGTATGATTTGAACTCCTTAGAGTTCTGTAAGTTTTGCCTTGCATGTTTTAAGGTCATGTTGTTTTAGAAGCATATGGATTTTGTCAGTGGTTTTCATATTCTCTCCAGAAACCCGAGAGAGAACCCTGTTTTCACTTTTAAAAAGTAAGGTGCTCCTATCTGTATTTACTCTTGGGCTAGACAGCTGCTGCTGCTTTTTTTTTTTTTTTTTTAATCAGCCCTGGGATCAAACACAGGACGTTGTGCATGCTAGGAAAGTTCCCTACCCTAAGCTACGTCTCAGCCACCTATTTATTTTTATTGTGCCTTTGACTAATATTTAATTTGAATAGCTTATTCCTTATCTTGAAATAATGCATGTATACCGTGAGGAACTACTGAAATACTTTTAATAATGCAACAACATGATTACATTTTTTTTTAGAATGCTTGCTTCATTTGACAAAAAAGGTAGATACATGGGAGCGAACATAGAAAGAGGAAGTTAATTGGGAAGTTATGAAGATTTTTTCCCATGAGTGATGGTTTCCAATAGGCTAAAGTTGGAACACAGAAATCTTCACAATAAGATTGTACTTTAAGTACTTCATTAATTCACCACAGTTTATTCAGTTTGTAACATACCTTGGATGTTAACAAGAGTATAAATTATTTTTTCTTAATAACTTAACAAGCTTTAAATGGATATCAAAATGAAACTGGACAAATAAGCATAAATACGTAAGTATTTACAACATAGTGCATTCAAGCATTTTCTATTTTTAAAATTCTGGACAATTTTTTAAAGATTTCTAAGTGGTAACCATTAAGTATAGCAGAAGATGACCCAGGTATTTTTTTCTTTTGAAAAAATTTTTTGGTCATTTGAGCATTAATTGTTACTTTGTGCTTTATGTTTGTTTTCTCCCTCTGAATCTTCTTTCTGCTGGGAACTACTGTTTTTATGACGGAGAGGGTTTGAGCTGAAAGAGCGCGATTAGTCCCGCCTCTCCGTCAGGAGTCTCTGTGACTCTTCCTCTGTTAGGGAGGTTTACCTGGCACTTGACCTCATTCTGCGGCTCGCTGCAGGTGTGCTTACCATGCTGTTGACCTACATGGAGTCACTAAAATGCCTTTCTAAACTTTACAGGCTTTCAGTTATCTTACAGTTGGCCACTGTAGGAGTCAAATGACTTCTTTCTTTAGGAGAAGATAGTCATTGTTTTGCTCTGAAGAATTATTTAGGTCAGTGGTTTTCAAACTGTGCTGCATAAAGACATAGGGGCCTGTAGCAGTGTTTTAGGGACTATCTGGAGTGAACAGCTAAGGAAGATCTGGAGAGCCCCTTAGTCTACCATACCAGATCCAGCTAGAGGAATGGTATATTTATCTGGTTAAATGCAGAGGATTTTGTTTGAAGATAGTTTCTTGTTACTTAAAAAAAAAAAAAGTTTGGAAAAACATTTTTAAATAATCTAAATCATAAGCAATTCTCTGTTGATAATCACATTTATCATGAGGCAAAATCAGGTCAATTCTGGTGGTTTTCTTGAAGACTTTCTGTTTTCTTTCTTCTTCTTTTTTTTTTTTTTTAATAAGTGAAGAAACTATATTTGATGGTAAATGAAAGACCGTATCTTGAAGTTAGGCAGGCGTAACATGGTCTCTTGGCACTGTTGGCTAATTTAAGCAACACAAAACTGTATTCCTCGTGTTCAATTTTAGCAGAGAATTTTTAATTCTGACTCCTTCCCCATACCTATATTAATGAAGTAATTAACTGTTGAGAAGATGAATTAAATTTGTGATCTCCAAGTACAAACCGATAATAAATGTTAAAACTTGTCATTTATAATCTATTTCAGGAACAGCTAATGTCATTACTCTGTTCTACCAGTACTATATAAAAAAATCCCTTCTTCAAAGTAAAAACTTAACTACCAGTAGAGAAAAGATAATTATTGGCATGGTTTTTGTATCTTAGCCTGACAAAAGAATAGCTGCTGGATATGGTACTTCTGAAAATAGCTAGCTTGGTCATGTTTCTTTATCTTGAATTTACAGAACTTCTTTGATAATAAACAGTTTGATATCTAGAAATTTGATTACTTACTGTGAGCACAGTGAAGGGTACCCTCAAGGCTTGTAAAATAATACTTTTAAAACTGATGATAGCACTGGGTAGCTATCAACCAAGAAATATTTGTGTTTTAGATGTTTATAGTACCTGAAACTTAATTTTAAATCTGCATTTATTTGATAGATTGTCTGTGAGCTTCAACTTTTCACCTTAATGTTTCTATGGTCATAGTACACAGTAGCAGTGGGGATTTTTTATTTGCTTTCTTGCCCAGACTGCTGTTTGCCAGCAGAAATAGTAAACTGATAGGAACAGAGTGAAATGATAAGAAACAGGCAATGGGAAAATGAAAGAAATGGGAACTACTGAAAAGGAACAAAAACAGAAAAATTGGAAAGGAATACTAGAAGGTAGTAGAGTAACATGAAAAAAATATGGGATGGAAAAGAAAAGTAAATGAAAGGAATATCCCTAAATGCTTAGGAGAAGAAAAGAAATGAATTATAGAAGAATTGACATTTAGGCCTGAGGAGAAGCAAAAAAAACAAAACAAGAAACAAATGAGAGACACAGATTTACAGAACTCATAAACATTTGGTTTTACAACTAGGTAAATTATAATTTATAATTAAAATATCTTTGCTATGGCAAATTAAGCTATTAGCTTATTAAAACTTTAGAATTTAAAGCATTTTTAATGTATTTTTTTTTTTTTTTTTTTTTTTTTGTGGGTACCTGGGGTCGACCTCAGGACCTCGCGCGCCAGCAGGCACCCGTGCTGCTGAGCGATATCACCAGCCCCTATTTTGTATGTGGGATCCGGGAGTCGAACTCGGGCCCTCGCGCTTGCCAGGCAGGTGCTTACACCACTGAGCCATCTCACCAGCCCTGTATTTTCTTTTTTTTAAATCAGACTAACAACAGCCTACTCCATCCTCTGGTCCTCCACATTAACATCTTCTGTTGTTTTCCTTTGTTAGTAGAAAGCAGTGTCAGAGATAACTGCGATTTTATAACGTCTGAATGGCATTTTCA
Source organism: Erethizon dorsatum (assembly GCA_028451465.1). Classification (NCBI taxonomy): domain Eukaryota; kingdom Metazoa; phylum Chordata; class Mammalia; order Rodentia; family Erethizontidae; genus Erethizon; species Erethizon dorsatum. The sequence continues at coordinate 85,921,076 of CM051831.1, read as the reverse complement.
GTACTACATTTTAAAGTAGTAGTCAAGGTTTTCTATATAGCCAAGGTTATTTATTAAAAGTTACCAACTATACCTCTTCATCAGAAATGAGACAATTGCTTACGTAGTAATCCTGATTAGTAGATTTTTATTTTCTGTACAGGCTTATTATCTACAATCTATGTTTGGTTGAAGAAAATCCTTTTTTATTTTTATAAATGATTTGTTAGCAAAAACTTAATTCTTTTCTTCCAAATAAAGCTTCTGGCCTATATTATTTCCATCTGTTCTGTAACATAAATGTTGGAAGTTGCTTGAGCTGTTCCTTACTCAGAAGTTTGGTACATTAGTTGCAGTTAAATGTATTCCTTTATTTTATGCTGAAAAGTTCTCTTCCTGAGCTGCCTGATAATTAAGATAACATTCACTCATTTAATAAATGAAATATAAGAACATACTTTCCAGTTGTGTTACTTAAAAAACTACAGAATGACTATAACATAGCCCTTATTGTGAAGAAGCTGAAAAATTATTGCTTGGAACAATTAGGGAGAAATTCCACAGGAATTAATGAAGATTTCTGTGACCCTGTGAACTTTGAAGTGGGATTTAAAGGATGAATAAAAGTTTACCTAGCCAAAAAGAAACATCATGATTTTTGTGAAATATAATTTATGTAAGCATTAGAACTTGCATAGTGTCTAGAAAGAAGAGGCAAAAAATGAATTTTAACTCTTTAACTTGGTAGTTAATTATACCACACTATAAATTTGGCCTCACAGGAGCAGAGGTAATACTGTGTTATAGTTTGGTCAGAGAAGAATCCCCTCAAATGATGTAAGGGATTTACTAGAAATTAGATCTTGTTCAATTATTAGGGTTGGTTACATAATTTATAGAAGTCTGTGTCATTGTGCTATTGCTGAGCTTGACCTGAGCAGGGCCAGAAGTCAGCACGTGAGGTCGGGGAGAACCCACGAGGACAGAGTAGAAGCACATCTATCACCAGAATTCTTCAGGCGTCTCTTCCCACCCCTAAGCAGCTTTGCTGTTGTGAGGGAATCTGCAAAACAGCTTTGGATTGCTAGATCTGGTTTAGAATTTGGAAAAGCTGAATGAAGATCGTGTGTTTCCTAAGCTGCCTTCTACCTACAAGGCGAGCCGGGGCTCTATACAGTGTGTGTGTGTGTGTGTGTGTGTGTGTGTGTGTGTGTGTGTGTGTGTGTGTGTGTGTCTACTAAGCTTTGTGTACATTTTTAGGGCTTTTGACAGTTACATAGGCAACTCCGTCAGTCCTATCAGAGACTTCTAATGCTCCTTCACAATCCAGTCTCACCTCTCATCAAAGGCAGCTTTTCTTCTGATTTACCATAGTTTTGCCTGTTCTTAAAATTCATAAAGCTATAATTAGACAAGTAGGCTTTTATCTGGAATTTTTCTCTCAGCATAGTGTTTTTGGAATGGATCTTTACTGCCTTTATTAGGAGTTTTCTACTTTTTATTGGATAGAGTATGAGAGCAACATCTTTGCTTTTGGGCTGACTTCCACTGTCTGAAAAAAAACATTCCCTCAGCCTGCGTTTGTAAGGCTTGAGGCCATTGTGTTATCTGTTGTTAGGAGCTGCCTCCTCAGAGATGCCTTTTTAACCCTGCTTCACTTTGGAGCATGGAGGCTTCATTCCTACAAGACCCAAAGCACTAAATTCTCAGTTGGCTTACGTTATATGTAATCCATAAGCAGAGTCTTCCTAGCAGAGCTGTTTTTCATCTCTGCTTCCAAATTCCCCAGATTTTTCCTGTCATTTTTCCTTTCTGTCATTAACATGTACTAACATTTTAAGATTTTCTTCCAGCTACTCTAGAGTTACATAAATATTGTTAGCATGAGGTCTGTCTTCCAAGATATCAAAAACAGTGATTTTATTAAACATTTTGCTATGGAATAATAAACATCTGGCTATATTATGTTCACCAGAGAAACTGTGTGTGTGTGTTGGGGGGGGCGGGGGTATGATTCAGTTTTTATGAATTGGTTTAGGCAGTTTTGGAGGCTAAGTCCAAAATTTGTAGGGCGAGCCAGAAGTCTGGGGAAGAGCCCTTGTTGCAGTTAAGGTGGGAAGGCCATGTACTGGAGAATTCCCCTTTGAGTGGTATTTTGTTCTATTCAGTCTTTTATCTGATTGGACAAGGTCTGTCCATTGTGGAATACAATCTGCTTTATCTAGTCTACTAATACAAATGTTAATCTCATCCCAAAACGTCCTCACAGACACACTCAGAATAATATTTGACCGCATATCTGGGCTCCATAGTCGAACATAAAATTAGCAAGCTATTATACTGGCTTTCTAACCTGTAGTGTTCGTGATCTTGCCCCATATTACCTACCAGCTAAGCCAAGTCTGTTTTAGATTCTGCTTAAACAACCCCACATGTGGTACCAAAGTCAGTATTAGTTATTTTACGTCTAATATAACGGAGGAAAAGAGACTCAAAATAATAGTGACTTAATAAATGAAAGTGTAGCTAGGCTTCCCAGGGCTGTCCTGGCAATTAGTAGATTGCGGGACTCTACAATCATCAGAGTCACACTCCACATAGTGTTTAATCCACATTGCAACTAGTAGGAAGGAGTAAAAAAGCAAGTCTTATGTGACTTCCAGTTACATCTTGTGGGTCAACTAAATCATATGACTACCTTCATTGTAAGGCAGTTTAGGAAACTGGCCTTAGCTATGCCCAATTAAAAATTCCATTACTACAGAAAGAAGAACAGATACTGAAGAATAATTAGAAATGTCTGCTTCAAGTTGTAATAAACAAGAAAATCCATTAGTGAGATAACCAGTTGAAATATTTTATAATAATCAAGTAGCAGATGACAAAGGTCTTACCTAAGTGAATAAGAGGGAAATAGAGATGTGGTTAGATTTGAAAAGATACTGTCAGTGGATAACTAATAGAATTTGGTGATTGATTGGCTCTGGAGTTGGAATGAAAGGGAGGTGGTCAAGACTAGTTTGTTAAAAGCAGAAGCTGTCAAGCCACATTGCTTAGATCTGAATCCTGGTTTGAATACCTACTCAGTGACCCTGTGCCAGTTACTTTCTTTTCTTAGTTTTCTTGTCTGCAAAGTGAGAATAGTGATTCATGTCTCAAAATTAATTGAACAATAGAATGAAGTAACATATGTAAAATACCTGACTTGAGGCAAAAAGGTAAACCAATGATAAAGTTGTAGGTAGCACTGATATGTGAAGAGATAGGAAGAAAAAAATTCTTCAGTAAGGAGGCTAAACATAGATGAAAAAGAAAGAGCAGTGTCAGGAAGCCAAAGTAGGATAACCTTTCAAGAAATTTATGAATGGCTGAATCAAGTAGTATGGTAAGATAAAGACCAGTAGTAGGTGTGCACTGGATTATAATGTACATTGGATGTGTACATATTTTCTCATAAGCTTCTGCGGAAGGTGAATATTTTATCTACCTTTTATAATTAAGAAAACAAAATATGGTTGAAGTACCAAATTATTTGGACTAATGATATAGTTATTATGAATAGGTACCAAATTATTTCAGATTATTTGGAATTTTAGTGAAGGACTACTTTTGAGTTTCTAACTGCTGAGCCTAATTTGTTAAAATTCTTCAAAACTATCATTTAAATGTCAGTAGAGGCACACATTATTTCTCAGCATAAAGCACTTGTTTTCATTCCCTTTATCATTAAATGCTGTGCAGCAGCACTTTATAGGTGGGGATTTTATATTGTATAAAAGAACAGGTAGCCAATATTCTCAGGTCATGGCTTTAGACCTGTTAATTCTTAGTTTCTTTATGTGAAGAGTACCTAAAGGTATATAATTATTCTTTACCTTCATTGAGTATTTGGAGCCGTTGGGATGACAAAAGGTGTGCATGTGGCATCCTAGGTCTTACTGCCCCAGAGTCCATACTTACTTTAGCAGCTGTAATGCTAGCTTCAGGGTAAATAGCAGTGGTAAGATTTGTGGTCCTTTTTCTGGTGTGAGGTTGGATGGTAGTCTTTGTGCTGCATTAATAACTGTGTAACTTCTGGCAAGTAGTTTGTGATCCTTGGTTTGGTAAATTGGGGCAGGCTGTTTACCTTGCACACTCACCTCCCAAGGTTTTATTAGACTGTGCGAAGTGTTCTTTAAGCACCAAATAAACATATGGTGTTAATATCAATTAGGCTGATCACATATCCTTTGCTCAGTTAACATAGGAATCAGCATTTTTTGATTCGTGAACCCAATCTCCATTCCCTTTTATTCGGGAACATTCTCTTCTAAACAGAGTAAGAATTTCCTTATGGAAAAATAAGGTGTCTGTCCATTGTCATCTGAAAGGAGGCTTTTCACCTTGTAAATTTAGTTTAACTGTCATCTGGGCAGTGAGTTGAGCCTGGCGGTACTGTTCATACATTCTTTGCATTGTTAATTGTGACACTCTTTTGCCTTGTGAAGTAAGTTGCAGGTAGCCTTGTAATGTAGCCCCATATAGGACCTCTAAAATAGTAATTGTATATTAAATGGTTAAAATGAGCCAATTACAGGGTTGAGCTCCTATGGTTCTTTCAAATATTTAAAATTATTACACTCTTAGTTGATTTTAAAAAATGTACAGTGCAGTTTCTAAGATGAGGAAATCTTGCTAATATTGTGGCATTCAAGGAATCATCAAGTCTTTTTCACTTGATTGCTTCCCTCTGCCCATATTTGCCTCCAACGGTGTGGTACTCTTGCCTTGATACAATACAAGGACGTGAATAAAGACGAAGAAAAAATAGATTAGTCATAATATTGCTTAGCTATGATTTTAATTTTTTGAGAGTACAGACATCTCTGATTCCTTTACTTCAGCACCAGAAATTGTAGTCGAGACAAGGACTATAACTTCAAATATGTTATAAAGATGACATAAATGAAGTTGTTTATCTCCTGATAAGTCATGAGGAATTAATGAAAGGGGAAAAAGTCTCTTTCTGCTGTGGTCAAAAGATGGCACTGTTGCTGTGCTGATTGCTTTTTCTTATATTGTGGGCTCAGTCCTTTTTGAAGGCAGAAAACAGTTAAATTTAGTGATCTAATTAACACTGACCCTCCTAACAGAATGCCAAATATTCTAATCAAGCACCAGAAGACTAGAACAGAAAAGGGGAATTTATATTTTTTAAAATGTGTAAGGGGTCTTAATAGCTATTTATAAGAATAATATTCTCTGAGACTCAGAGCTTTGCCATTAGAAAAATAGGGCATCCTATATCACATTTTAAATTTCAGCTAAGTTTTGAATTACCTTCTGTTTGAAACTTTGATACTCATTTGAAGACATTTTAATTTTTTTAAGTGTTTTGTTTTATTTTAGCTTGTCAATGTCACTGAATTCAAGCTGTCATTAAAATAATATTTTTTTCCTTAGAAGTACTAAATTCAGGTGATCATTTTTATTTTCCTTGTACACTGTAGTTCACTTCTTAATAGTTGAAAGCCTGTGTGGACTAGTCTGGAAGTGTCAAAGTAGTCTCTCTTTTGTGCTGAGAAAGTAACACATTCTCACCTTGTTTCTGAGCTAGTATTTTAAATAGCTCTTGAAGGATGGTTCTCTGCTTTCCTTTAAGCAGATCTTTCAAGGATAGGAAACTACAATGAAAAGAAAATAACTTAATTTGGGAAAGCTAAAATGAATGCCTTGAAAATAGATTTTATTATTGATGTATGAAGTGTTTTTTAAAAATATAAACAGAATTCATAACACTATTTGAGGTCAAGGGGAAGGAACCCTTGCTGTATTGAGAGAGGACAAAACAATTCAGTTTTTCTTCTTACCTTATATTAGAGTGAGAAAACACTGGTGAACTGTGGCATATAGACTGCTTATTAGTGAATTTAACTATGTGATGGTGGGTTTGTGTGTGTATGTGTGTGGTGGCTATCCAACCAAGAGCCTCTTGCATTCTAGGTAGGTACTCTACAACTAAGCCATATCTCTTCGTATCCTCTGGTGCTTCTTGAAGTTAAGATAGTCTGTGTAAATTTGCAATGAAATTAACTTGAATCTAAAATCAAAGACCAGGGCCGATGAGATGGCTCAGCGGCATAAATGCCTGCCTGGCAAGTGCGAGGGCCCGAGTTCAACTCCCGGAATCCACACACGAAAAAAGTGCCGGTGATACCGCTCAGCAGCACGGGCGCCTGCTGGCGCGCGAGGTCCTGAGGTCGACCCCCGGTACCCACACACACAAAAAAAATAAATAAAATAAAATCAAAGACCAGAATCTAATCAAAGCCTTTGAGGCCAGATGTGTTTCAGAATTCAGATTCTGTGGGGAGAGCATAAAAGTAATACAGTATATATCATACTCAGTATATGAAATAACCCCTTTCCTCCAGTAGGGTCTAGAGCAAGACTCCATCATCAGGCATATCAATATTTTTATAGCAAAACATATGAATAGCGTACCACATAGGGTATATTAGTGAGCTATTTGTTGCTGGGACCAAATACTTGATACCTACTGCTTAAAGGAGGAAGTGATATATTTGGCTCACAGTTTCAGAGGTTATAGTTCATAGTAGGCAGGCTGTAGCTCAGAAACATTATGGCAGACCAATCTGATGAAGGAAAGCTACTTAGTTAATTGTGGCCTGAAAGAAGAGCAAGGGAACAGTGCCAGAGAGGAAGGAGCCAGGGACCATATACAGGACCCAGGGTCACACCTCTGTAACCCACCCAGAAGTGTGCTTTACTAATCTACCAAGCCAATTAAGTTGCAGTCCAGTTTAACTGTTACATGTGGTAAGTCTTGACCATAAATAACCTTATGTCCATTTAGGTTAGATTTTGAGGCCATGTGAATCTGCTAAAACCTTCAAACAAACAAAAACTATAGATCTCAGTGTTTTTTGGATATTACAGTGAAGTATAAGAAATAGAAGATCTGAAGTACCTTTCAGGTATACTCTGAATGGCTAAAAAGCTATTGAGGATTTTTGTGTTTCTAAATTTGGAAGATTTAACATTATTTCATGTTTTTCTTGTAAGAATATGTTTTGTTTTTAGCAGCTTTATCTATTAGATGGTTCAAGCACAAAATTCATCTTAGTCTATCCTGTAATAACTGAAATCAACCAAAGACTTGAGAAATGTTCTGATAGCCCATATCTGCTGCAAAGCAACAGCATACCTACAATACATGGTCTAGCTAGAATAGTTAGTAGCACTTGGGATAAAAGCATTTCCCACTATATTTTAATCAAGATCAGCTTTGCTTACCTCAGCAGTGTTATAAGCTACAGTGTTATTCCATATTTCAAGTAGCGTTTAACCCTAATAAGCACTTACGTGGGAGGCTTCTGAGAAGAATATATATGTTTCAGGGAAGTGATGGAGGGATTATATTACATAGCAGTCCTGCTTCCTTTATAAGTACTTCTCCAAGATTTGTATGATAGTTGGAAATTGTGTATTAAGTAAAATATATAACCCAGAATTATGTTCATTAGTTCTCATTTGGGTTTTAGAAATGTACACAGGTACTAAAAGTTTCAAGTATTAGGTTAGAAGTCTACCTAATCTCATCATGTACTGTCATGCCTTGGTACTAGACTGCTTTGAAATTCGTCGAATTTCCTACTCCGTGCATTTTCGTTGTCCCAGTACTGATTGCTTGTTTGTTACTCTTATGTGGAAGCCATAACTCATTGGTGTCAGTTGTCTCATAACTCATTACAATTTCCAGCCACAACAATTTTTTTGGTACTGATAGTTTTTGGTACTCATTATGCCTTCCAGAACCAATTAATGAGTACTGAGGTACCACTGTAGTACTTTTACTTCTGCTGTAGTTAGTCATAACATTTTTAAAAGTCTGCTTAGAAAGCTTAGTTACATTGCTGCTATTCAAAGGTGAATATCACCAGTCTTAATACAACTTGATTTGTAGTAATTCATGCAGTGTGGTTAATGGTTATAGCACAGGTGACTAATAACAAATTTCTCAGGATCTTTATTTGACCATAAAACTTAAGAGACATTAAGAAGCCAAGGGGCCACCACTTATTTAGAGAAGGCTAGAAGAGAATACTGTTACACCAAAATGGACATTGCTTAGTTTACTTTTCTTTTATTAAAAAAAAAAAAAAAACTGCAAAGCAAAGCAGTTTATAAACAATAGAAAATCCTTTTGCCTTCTACCTAACCTGAAATCCAACTTACCTTCTTTTGTCTAATCCTGCCTTTTCTTTTTATGTAGTCAATAGCACTGCTTTGCTAGAATTTATTATTGAAATCTCTCTTCTTTTTTTTTTTTTTTCCTCCAGAAGTTTCTCAGTGGGTTTGTAAGATCTACTAAGAATTATCTTTCCTGTTCTGATTTACTCATTTTTCTCCCTATTCAACTAGATGTCCCACTAACTGTGCTAAAATAACCCTTTGTAACCAAGATGAAACTTAAGATATTAACATAATTATTTTTTAAAAGTATCATTTAAAAGTATGTATGAATTGCTATTCAGGCATTGTAAACACTATTTTATTTTATTTTATTTATTTATTTTTTTTGTGTGTGTGGGTGCCGGGGGTCGACCTCAGGACCTTGCGCGCCAACAGGCGCCTGTGCCGCTGAGCGATATCACCGGCCCCTTTTTCGTATGTGGGATCCGGGAGTCGAACTCGGGCCCTCGCGCTTGCAAGGCAGGCGCTTATGCCGCTGAGCCATCTCACCGGCCCGTAAACACTATTTTAGTGGGCAGGGTCCTGCATATTTAGGTACTTAAATTTTAGGAGTATATTGATTTTCATTTAATGTATTATAAAACACATTGTTTTAATTTGTAATGGAAACCAAGACCAGAAGTATTATTTTTTAATTCGTTGAGCTGATTATTGCTGAATGTTCTAGCATTAAATAAAATTGGCTATTGATTGCTACTTATGTATCAAAAGTGAAGAAACTCTAATGTGTACTGTGTTGATAAATTCTAATTATAGACATAGTTTTATAATTTCTGCAGTACTAATGGTGGCAATCAATATGTACTCAATCAATTCATTAGAAAAATGTCCACTATGTCATAATTCTCAGTACAAAAAATCTTAGCTATGAACTATGGGAATGAGTTTTTTTCAGATAGCCGGCCTTTCTTGATCTTTGAATATAAACTTATGGTACTTTTGAAATCTGTAAGTACTAGAAACTAAAGGATAAAAGTGATTTTAAACAACCATCTGTAGTAAACTACAACAACCATTTGAGAAAAATCACTAACACTTTGCCATAGGGTTTTGAGATTAAAAAAAAAATGTTTTGTAAAAAGGAAAAAAGAAAGGAACGGGGAGAAGGAAAGAGGGAGGGAGGAAGGAAGCAGCAAGCCTTTAATTGCTACACACAATTTCTCTATTTATAAATTAATGTGGGCAGTTAAGTTATACCTACCTAATTTTAGGAAGATAAATTATGAATGTTGGAATGAAAACAAAGCAGAAGAATCAGCCAGCACTGGCAACATTATAGAAATTAATTTAAATTTACATCAAGCCCAGGATGATACTGTTTTTAAATGATGAGGCTTCTGTGTTCTTTTGTGCACCTGTAATGTGAGAAAAAATTGTGCTTATTTAATTAAGCATTGGCTTTGCTAATTGTGGAACTAAGGCCAAAATAAGTCCTTTTAATGAGAGTTTAAAGATACTTGATGTAATGGACAAGGCAAGGCAGAGGCCACTCAACAGGCTTTTGTGGAGGCAAGGAGGCGTAAGGTTCGGGTGCAGGTGGATGGAGGGTGAAAAGACCATCCATGGGGAACAAAGAGAAGCAGACTTTTTTTATAGGGCTTGAAAGAAGGCAAGGGACATTCGGTGAGAAAGTCTGACCAAACATCAGTAGTCAAAGTTCTTAGAGTGTCCAGTGCCTCAGTGGTCAAAGTCCTCAGTGTGTCTGGTGTAAATGTTATCAGATGTCCTGGCACTTGGAAGATTGCATGCTCCACCTTATCTCTTTTACAATGTCCTGTGTTTGCCCAGGACGACAGCACCAGTGCTGAGCTGGGTTTTCTCTGAGAACAGTGCCACTGCTGACAAACAGGTTGGGTGCTGGGAAGGTCCTGCCCAAGTCAAGCCTGACATTTGCATTTAGAAGCTACACAGTAATGTAACTTTTTTTTTTTTTACAGATCTTATATTTGCTAAGAGCAACAGAAATTGATACAAAATAAGTATAGTCCACACACATATTTTAGCAAAATCAGCATACACCTTCATGTGTAAAACAACAAAAAATAGCCAGCACCAGGTGTGTGTTGTTTCTTACTGCTGTAACAAATTGTGACACACTTTATAAAGCTTAACAGAAGCTTATTACCTCTACACTTCTGGAGGTTAGAAGTTTAAAATGTGTTTTATGAAGTTAAAATCAAGGTGCTTGCAGACTGTGTTCCTCCTGGAAGTTCTAGGGCAGCGGTGGCGAGCCTATGGCATGTGTGCCACAGCTGGCTGTTTGTTACCACTGAAGGCTCCAAAAGTTTCACCACCACTGTCCTAGGGGGAATATTTTTTTTTCCCCCAGCCTCCAGAAGCAACCCCACAAGCCTTGGCTCTTTCTCATTTGCCAGCAGTCCCTCTAACTTTAACTTCTGTAATCACATCTCCTGTTCTCATTTTCCTGCCTCTTTTTTATTTATAAGGACCTTTGTGATTACATCAGGTTCACTCAGTTACTGAGGAATAATATCCACATTTGAGAATATTTAATTTAGTTACATCTGCAAGTACCCTTTTGCCTTGTAATGTGACATGTTTATAGATTCTGGGGATTAGGATGTAGACATCATTATTTTTCCATAGGTGTTACCTTTCAGGCACATCTTCGGTGTCTAGATATGGGCTGCCTTTGTTTCTGGGGGATATTTAGAGGATAGTGAAGAGTGAGGAAATACATTTTAAAAGTTTTCAGGACTTTTAGAGCCCACCCTGCATTCCTCCCTTGTATATCTCAGTTCCGTACAATGATACTTTTATTTTCATGTTGTGAACATTGATAATATTCTGAGACTTTATAATCCGTTCTGAAACATTACTAATGTTAGTCTGCGGAATGATGCTGAATATAACAAATACTGACAGCTAAGTAAGCCTTCAGTCATAGACACCCCGAGAATATTTAATCAGTAAATGAATATGTAGGAAGTCTGGAAATTCTGGATACTGTTAAATTTAGTTTTCTAGACTCTCAGGGCGTAAGTTTTCTAAATAAGTTATGCTTTAACAATCAAAATTCCAAAAAAAAAATAAAAAATAACTGACCTCTGTGGGAAAGTTCTGATGTTTATCCTACTGTCAAATCTCCCCTTTCATTTATATTGTCAGAGAAATAAATTGTGCAGGGAAAAAAATAAAAATACGAATGAACTTTTAGTTAAAGAGCACTTTTCTGTACCAGTCTTCCTGCTCTTCCTCCAGTCTCACTCCTCAGAAGCAACTACAGTGGAGCCTTGGTTCACGAACTTGATTTCTTCTATGATTTTGGAAAAGATGGGCATGTTTGTGTTTGTGTAGGAAAGATCGCTGTGGTTGTGTTTGTCACCAAAGGTGGAATTTGCAAACAAAAACAAAATTTTGTGAAACACTTCTGTTTGTTAACCAAATTATTTGCAAACAAAAGCGTTTGTGAACCAAGGTATCACTGAACTTTTAGCTACAGTACTTCTGTTCTTCATTTATTCTCCAGGTCACTCCCAAATCACTTAATAACATGTTTATCAACATTAGACATTTACTGACCAATTGCTAGAATCTATCTCAGTTATACATCCTGCACCCAATATTCTCATACCATTATTCATTGCTCCCTCTATCAGCTCTGTACACTTAGTACTGTACACTCAGACCTAAATTTCTTGCTATTTTAGTGATGTAAAATTTCACTTAAATTCAGCCTGTTTTTTCTTTTTAAAAGTAATCAGGGAATATCTCTTGGTTTCTCTATAAAACAAGATTTATTTCATGCCCATCCTGCCTTCCATCCCTCCTACCTCCTTCAACTTCTTGGCACTTTACAATGATACCTTCATGTTCATGTTGTCAATGTTGATGGTATTCATTCTGAGATTTTATAATTTCTTTTGAAACATTACTAATATCAGTCTATGAAATGATACTGAATATTGCAGACCAATAAATGGTGTATGCTGTTCAATTCTGTAAATATTGTTGACTGTAGTATGGAGTAATGTGCTAGGATTAAATTTCCTTCTCTGTTGGTTTAGTGTTGTAATTGGAACACCAGTGAAAGGAGACTTTTCCTAGAACCAAATTAGTTAGGAAAATCAATCTTTCTCCCAATTACATGTACCAAATCTTTACATTTACCCAGTCTTTATTTTTCTGTTTTCAGTCATTTCATCTGTTTCCTTCCGTCCTTCTCCCTTTAGGAGCACCTCCCTCTCCTTAGGGTCAGGAACAGTTGACCTCTAAGCCTGCCGTGTAGCTCTCATTCTGAGACTTCACTGTTGCCTTCCCTACTCTCCTATGTTACATCCACTGTTTTCTGAATCACACCTTCCCTTCTTGTTTTACCTCCTCCTTTTTCTAGAGGTTTAATTTCTGAATTACCACATATCTATAAGTTTCTGTAGTCCTCTTATATATTTATTTGATGAATTGATTGCAAAAAGAATTTATTTTGTTTTTAAATCAGGATTAGAATAAACTATTCCACTGCCGTACTGATTCCTGGACCCTTACATGGCCCATTTTGTGGTGACCCCGTTTTACCTCCTGGGGACATTTAATATCTTTTCTTTATTCCTGAAGTTTTAAAATTTAACACTGATGTGCCTAAACATGGCTGTTTTTCATTCATTATAAAGTTGAAGTTGTTGCAGTATTCTGCGGGGCCCTAGACACCCGCATCTCCTCCTCAGGGTCATCCTGCCGTTCCCTGGCTCACTTTCCCGGCCACTCTGGCTTCCTTCTTCCTTGCCCGTGCTTCAGAGTCTTTTCACTGGCTATCCCTTTGGCATAGAATGCTCTTACATCAGATATCTGATTGCCCCAGTCCCTCACCTCAGTCAGGTTTTGTTCAAATGTCGTTTTCTGAAATGACATCCTATTCTTTAAAATTGCAATCCCACATCATCCAAGCACTTATAATCCTTTTATCCTCCCTTTAATTTATTTTATAGTCTCTATCACAGAAATAACATACTAAATAAAAATATATATGAACATATACACATATGTGTGTCTATTAACGTGCCTGTGTATTTATGCGTATATGTGTATATTTTGTATTAGTTTGCGATAGTGGCCACAAGGTACTACAGGCTGGGTGGCTTAAACAGTAGTTTATTGTTTGACAGTTCTGCAGGCTAGAAATTTGTGATAAAGATGTTCGCAAGATTAATTTCTTCCAAAGGCTCTCTTCATGGCTTATAGATTGCTTCTTTTCCTTGAGTCTTTACATGGTCCTTCCTCTGAAACTCTGTGTCCAAATTTCTTCTTCTTAAAGAATACCCCCCATATTTGATTAATATCCCACTCTAAAGACTTAATTTTCTTAATTTTCTCTAAATTTAATTATCTCTTTACAGACTCTGCCTCCAAATGCAGTCACATTCTGAGGTAGTGGGTATTTGAACTTCAAAATATGAATTTGGGCATGGGGCACAATTTATCCCTTGACATTCTTATTTTTGCATTCTGTCTCCCTACTAGAATGTAATCTTCATAATTTGAGGAGGTTTTGTTGTGGTAGTGATTTATTATTGATGTATATCCAACACCTAAAACAATGCCCAACACATAATAGACGCTCAGCAAATAAATAGGTATGCTAGTCCTTTAATGAATTATTTCAATCTGAAGAGTCATATTCTTTCTCATTATTCTCTTATTATTTAATATAGGTCTCTCTTTCTCAGATTCTTCGTATTATCTTTTTACTTCTCAATTGAATTTTGGACCCATTGATAGATCCTGCATATCTTATTTTCAGTCAGTCTCTTGTTGTTCTACTTTTTGGGGGGAGGTTTTTTCAGCCTTATCTTTCAAACACTTTTATAGAATATTCTTTATTTTAGCAAATGTATATTAAATTTCCAAGAGCTTTTTTCTCATGGCATTCTATTATTGTTTCATAAGTGTTGTATATTTGCAGATCTTTCTGCAGTTATTGGATCTTACCTCCTTTATGTTCCCTGAAATTTTTATTTAACTTAGAATAATGTTTTGTTGTTGTCTGTTGATTTGTGTTATTTCTCTTACACATTTATTAATCATTTCTTGTCCTTAACTATCCAGTAATCCTTGAATATACATTTTTATTTTGTAATGAGACAATAAAGTATTAGAGGTTTATTTTAAAAGTGGTGAATTTTTCCTGGTAAATTTACTTCATAATGACTTGGCTGTACTCTAAAGGCCCCCTTCAGTGTACAGTTCAGAGGTCTTTGTTTTGGGGGGCCAACATGCACAATGGCTGTCTTAGGTCACCCCAAATAATTTATTCCATTTTTTTTTAAGTTAAAGACTTAACTTAAAAAAAACTTATTTTAGATTTGGATCTAAAATATACCCCAGAGACCAGCTGGTGGGCTTTTAGGAAGTGATTGGATCATGAGAGTGCTAACCTCATCAATAGATTAATCCTTTTTTTTTTTTTTTTGTACCAGGAATCAAACTCAAGACCTTGCGCTTGCCGGGCAGGCGCTGTGCCACTGAGCTATATCCCCGGCCCAATTAATCCATTACTGAGTTCATAGCTAAATGGCTATTAGGAGGTGAGACCTAGTTGAAAGGAGTGGATTATCATGGGAACCTGACCATAGGGGCTATATCTGATCCCTGGACCCATCCTTTTTGGCTCTTTCATACTTTTTCTTTGCTTTCTGCCTGCCATGAGGTGACATCTTGCCTCTGCCACACCCTTTCACCAGGATGTTGACCTCACCAAGGTCCTATAGGGAATGGAACCAGCTGACTGAAACCTCTATAACCTTGAGCAGGAATAAATTTTTCCTCTTTCGAGTTGTTTTATGAGGTATTTTGTCATAGCAGAAATCTGACTAATACAAAAACCTTCCAGCTTTTTACCTGTTTACCCAACTTAGAATATATGAAGTGTGGAATCAGTGAATTCTTATGAATGCTTTTAATTAATATCTTTGTTTTCCCTTTTATTCTCATCAATTCAAAGACAAACTTACTCTGCCATGCTCTTAACTCCTTTTCCCTACCCTTTAAATGATAAAACAACCAACCAGTCAAACACACTCTCTGTCCTTTCTGTCTTGATTGATCTGATTACCATTTCCCTAGTCATCAGGAATAAGTCAGGAAGAATGAGTGTAGATAAGAATGGAAATCCTCCAAAGTCATTGCAGTCTCAGTCAGAGTAAGGTTAGTTCCAAGTATGTTATCTTTATTACTCTTAGACCCCCTTATTTCCTCTTAATGTACCTAACGAATCTAATTTTCCTGTTTACATTCAGGTCTGCAGTCAAAGCTCTACGCCCTGGAGGGTTACTTGTGTACTCTACATGTACACTTTCCAAGGCAGAAAATCAAGATGTGATCAGTGAAGTTTTAAACTCCTGTGGTAACATTGTGCCTGTGGACCTTAGGGGAATTGCAAAGCATTGCTCCCAAGACTTCACATTTGCTCCCACTGGTCAAGAATGTGGGCTCTTGGTGATTCCAGAAAAGGGCAAAGCCTGGGGCCCAATGTATGTAGCTAAACTGAAAAAATTGCAGAGCATGGGAAAATGGTAACATGAATTTTGTAAATCATGTTGATACATTACTGTATTTCTTTTTCTGAGTTCTCTGCCCATTAATATTTACATAATTATACAGTCACTTTCCCTGGATCTATTTGCAGTCCTAGTAAGTTAATACTTTAGCATCTCAGAACTGAGGCTTAAGAATTATTCAGGTATATATTTTCCTAGAGATACATCTGTAGCAATGATTTAAGGTGGTACAGATGGTATTTGTTTTGTGTAATAAATCTGGTATCTCTTACTTGGTATTTTATAGTTAAATTAATCAGAATACATGGTTTTGTGCATAAAATGTTTAGAATTACATTCTAGCCATGATTTTTTCTATGGTGCTTTTAACCCTTTAAAGATGCACCTTGCCAGCACTCTTACTGTTTTTCTCCTAATCAGATGTACAGATTTTTTTGTAAGAACCGCTTGTTATTCTGAGGCTAACTTCTTAAACAGCACAGTTTCTAGTTCTAGCAAAGTAGGTCTCTTATTTGCAAAGTTGTTTTCTCTTAAGCACTATCTTCTGTTTACTGCAAAGGTCAGTGATTCTATTGACACCAGGTTTATTTCCCTCATTTTTTTTTTTTTTTTTTGTATTCACAAATACTAATTGAAAGGGTAAATTATGTTGAAAGGCCTTTGGAACAGCAGATTCACATGCACATGTTTGACTTTCGACATTCAGCTTGTAGAATAATGGAGTCTATCCAGCAGGCTGTAAAGCAAGTACTTGAAACAAAACCAGAATGATTAATAACTGCAATAACTAAACTATATTTGGAGAGTTTTGTTACATAATTGCAGTCATAATGAGCACTACAGAATCTGATTATCTTACAGTTGCAATCTGGAGGGGATTTCTAGTTCACTCTGTGATAAAATGTTATATGAGAGTATGATGTCATATATCAATGCACAGAGGAGAGTATGATGTCATATATCAAATGCCTAACGAGAGTGGATGATGCTGTTACAAAACCTGATACCATTTTCTAGCTGGCTCTTTCTGTTTACATATCCTGGGAATATTGTGGGTATGTTTTATATGTATTTAAGATTTTAGCTTCAGCTTTGGAGCATGTGTTTTCTCCAACTGTTTCACTTGAGTCCAACCATATTTTTCCAACTAATAAGAAAAATCATGTAGCATACTTAAATGTAAATTTGGAAATTAGCCTTTAAAAAAACACTTTGCGATTATAGAAATATAAACTTTTGCTGACGCTGGTTATTTTTGTATCATTTTATTCTGTTCATTTAAACTAGAGCTTATTTGCTAATTAACTATTTTTTGTTTTGCAAGTATATGTAATCAGATTCAAATAACTGGGAAGTCATAAAAAGAATGTTTTTTATGTACCTTCATTCTATTAACAACATTTTTGTATATCAAACCAATGTGTTTAAGTAACGCTAGATTTCTTTCTAACCCACTCAAATATATTGGGTTATAGAAGATTAATGATGATGGAAAAGATTTTTGTTTGCTTTAAATTTGTACTTACTGGTTTGTATTTCCTCTTTCAAATTCTGTCTTCAGATATTATAAGTTTAAAAATGTATTTTGGGGGGAAGGTTATTTACAAAGTAAATTTTCACTGTACATTTTGTTGAATGTTATTATTTTCCCAACATAGTGCTACGAAGCTTAATTTGAATATTTGGTCTGATGTTGGATTAGTTTATCTAAGGTATGAAACATATTCATACATAGATATATATATCATGTACATACACATACTGTACATTACTTTATTCACAATAATTATAATGAAGCAGCAAACATTTATTGAGCATTAAATAGTTAATTACATTCTTTACATTTTCTTTTTTTCTCTCTCTCTTTTTTTTTTATTATATGCGGGTAGCGGGATTCTTTTTTTCTCTTTAAACTTCCCGTTGTGAGTATTGAAATCCCTTTTTTGATTGAGAAAACCAAAGCTCAGCGTTGTTTATAGTTTGCCAAAGCTACTGTGGTAAGAGATGGAGGGAGAAGGGAGGGATGGAGGGCAAAGGGAAGTAAAAAGAATTAACATTGTTGCATAGATGTACCAGCTCCTCAAGATGAATGTAATCATTATGTACTCCAAACATGCACTACTAATAAAGCAAAAAGAATACAGACAAGATTCAGATTGACTCCAGCTGTGTGTGCCTATCAATCCCAGCACTGTAGGAGACTGAGTCAGGAGGATTGCAAATCAGGCCCACCATGGCTTAGTGAGACCCTTTAAAAGTAAACAAATTTTGAAAAGGGCTGGAGATGTAGCCCAGTGTTCAATCCCTAATACCACTAAAAAGAAAACAACATCAGCAGCAAAAAGCTGGCTCCATTACCAGCCTTACTTCATACACTGTTCTGCTAAAGTATGGTTTAAAGAAAGATTATCGACTGGCTTTGCTTCTATGCTCCATTATTCATCTCTCTGTTTTAATGCAGTTCTCTACATCTGGGGTGTCAAAAGACTTATTATACTGAGGGGAAAAAACTTTGAAATATTTCGTCATGTTCTAAAGAATTGCATTCTTGTGATTGTAATACGCAGAAATTTCCCAGAGAGGTATTTTGTGCCTTCCATTTTCTTTTGCAGATACTGAAGAATGGAAATTTGAAGCAGCCTTGCAGTGTCAGTTGAAAAGCAAGGAGTAATTGATAGTACTTTCTGTGCCATTGAGCTACTTTCAAAATATCTTTACAAAAATTTTGGTTACCAACACATTAACTTCTCACTGCCATCAGCACACTGAACAGACACTAGTGTCAAAAATATACTATTAATAAATGTAATGCATTTAAATTGTTTGTACTGAATTTTTAAAGTATTAGATGTTATCCATGGTTTAGAATCATGATGGCCTATAGTTCTTTGACCTATTACATATATCCATATAACCTTAAACTTATGGTTACATATTATTCCCTTAGCATTATTGTTAAAACTTTCCTTTCATAGTTTAGGGAGGTATAAAGTAACAACTACCTGAACACTTGTTAAGTGCTAAATAATCACAAATCTAATAGATTCCTATCCAAGAAAGCTTTATTCCTGGGAGAGAAGCATCAGGTAATTTGCATAGACTAATTCAACTCATCTGGAATACAGAGAAAATTGGAGCCAATAGCTACAATTTTATTAGATGCCGAGAAATCCTTTGATGCAGTTGAATGGGACTACTTGTATTATGTGTTAGGTAAATTTGGCTTTGGGGACAAATAGAGTAGATAGCCCAATTTATTTTCAACCCATTTATATGGTTTAAAATCAGTGGTTTACAATCTACCTTTCTCTTCCTTATTGCTGTATTGGGGTGGAAAGTAAGGATAAGGCCCATTACTGATTTTACTTGTCAGGCTGACATTGGAGCTATAATATCACCCAGATCTCATGGGCATCTGAGGAATATTCAGAGGGAGGTTCACAAGTTAACTAATGTGTGCTGATAATCTACTACTTGTGCTAAAAGATCTAAGAGCACTTGTCCTGAAAACATTAAAAGTAATGTCAGAATCTGAATGGCTTCAGGCTGCAAAGTCAGTGGAGAAAATCAGAAACACTGTCTTCGTGGAATAGTTTCTATTAATATTATTGTGTGACATTTAAAATATAAACTTAGAATTGACTTGCAGTTTTCATTAGGGAATAATTAAATAATAGAGTAAATAAACCATTTAAAAATTGACCTGGAATCCAGTGCTATGTTTTAATTTTTTAAATAGTTTTCACCAAATCTAATGAAAAAGCTTGATAGACCATATACCTCTTTAGAATGTAATTGCTAACTCAAACACTAATTCCATACCTCTGTAACTTTTTACAAATGAAAGTAATTTCCTTAGTCATGTGAGACCATAGAGCCATTCTAAAACCCCGTGAAACTATATGCTACCTTCGGAAAAGAAATGTTTGCCTCATCGGGAGCTATTTAATAGTATACATCATGACTCAATTAAGCTTGCTATGGCTTGTCAAAAAGAATTTTCCACTGCATATTGCTATGGAAAAGCCTATTAAATACGGATAAATACACTATCTAGGAGAATCAACAAAAACTAAAAATGTATAGCCTACTGAGAAACAAAAACCAGGACTTTAGGATCCAGTTTTGTCCTAATTTTTAAAAGTGGGAATAAAATTGCATATAGTAATAAGAACAGACAAAAATGCAGAGATTAGCAGTGGCAAGAGGAAAAAAGAGGAAGTGAGCTTTAATTAACTTATAAGTTATAGAGTAAAAGATTCCTTACTTATCCAAACAAAGTATTACTGGTTTTTCCAAAATAGTATACCTTTCCCTGGTCTGGTATTATAATAATCATTGGGCAAAGGTGTACAGGAATGAACAGACAAAGACTTTTGCTGACTAAAGAGTTAGTTTGTAGGGAAGGCTTATTGCTGATTCATAGCTTATAGCAGCTAACTCTCAAGAAAAGGGAAGGGGGGATCTGGTGGTGACAGCCAGCTCTGATGCCACTGGAGATAGCTCTGTGTGGTATCTTCAGCCATGAGTAGTTGGCATAACTGGCTATACCACACTTCATGTGATGGATAGTCTTCTTGATCATTCTTCATTGTAAGTCCTAGACTATAACAAATGTACCTAATAAACATGATAGACACAAATCTAACTGTATTCTTCAACAAAAGATTCTTTGTCAGCCCAGTGTGGTAATGTGCACTTGTAGTTCCAGCTACTTGGAACACACAGTTGTGAGGATCACTTGAGCCCAGAAGTTGGAGGCCAGAATGGGCAACATAGTGAGACCCTGTCTCAAAAGAGAAAAAAGATTATTTGTCATATAGTCAGATGATATCTGTTACATCATCCATATGAAGCTGAAGTTTTGCCCACAGATAAGTTGTTTTGAGCTACCTGGTTAATCTAACTGTATATAGTTAACAGGTTTCTTTTTCACCCCATAGTATTTGAGTTGGCAGAAGCAAGGAAAAGGTGGTTATTAAAACGGGAATTTCAAGTGAGATCTGGGCCATCGTTCTGGGGCAGGGCCTATGGTGAGTCAGTCAAACATTTTTCAGGAGCAGTGGATAATATGATAAAACATGAGGGGTTTTGATACACTATTTGGAAACATTACAACTCCCAATGATATTTAGGTTTTAAACTCTCTGGTCTTATGCATTCAGTGAGGACTTAAGTGTTTGGTTCATATTTTTTCCATTGGAAAGCCTACTGCACTGCAGACTAAATTCAGCATTTCCATGGAAAACCTACCTAGTCGTCTACCTTCCTGTTTCTTTGCCTCTTCCTCAACACCTTTGGTCTCCATTGTGTGCAGCAAATTACATTCCTGAACATTCCCTAGAACTTGGCATTATCTAGAGCCATACTCTGTAACAGACCTTTCTGAAAGGTCACCTACACTTCTCAATTTTCTTCCCCACTCATTTTCCTACCTGCTGCCTCATATCTCACAATCTGTACTTGCTATTATTGCTGTGAAAATGTTCTTCCTACAACAAAACCTTAATCATGTCATTATTCTGCTGCTATAGTTTGGATTTGGAATGTTTTCCAAAGGCCTATGTGTTAAAGCTTTGGGCTCTGGCCTGTGGTGCTATTGGGAAGTGTACCAGATGTGGTGTCCTTGCTTGAGCAGATTAACACATCTCCTGGTACTCTTGGTACCAAAATCTGTATCAGCCATTGCTTACTAGAAAAGCAGATTTAATGCAAGACATAAAAATATGTAAGTTTTTACAAAAACAGGCTTACAGTGGCCACCCACAGAGTCAGGTGTGGAAGAGTGCAAAAGGGCTGTCTGCGTGCTGGAGATGAAGGATTGAGTCAAAGGCCTGGAGCTTACTATAGTGTCCTGTGCGAGTCCATATCAGAAGGCTGGAAGGTCTGCATGGAAGCCAGGAGACAAAGTCCAAGGTGAAGGTGAAGACTGGAGCTCCTCCAAAGAACCACGCAAATCTTTCTTTGTTTCCCTTTTATTCCATTCAGGAGCAAGACTATTGGCTGGTTCTACTCACACCAAGGGTGGGTCTTCTGTCTTCAATAAATCCCTTAGCCACACTCAGAATTATGCTGATCCAATTTAGTTGGGTGATTCTTACTCAAGTTAACACAATCAGTTAACAGTCACAGGAAATGATAGAACCTTTAATAGGTTGAGGCCTAGTGAGAAATTTGGCATCACTGGGAGCGTGGCCTTGAAGAGGACTGAGAGACGCCAGACATTTCCTCTTTAACTTCCCCACCATGGGGTGAATGGTTTGGCTGTACACCATGTCCTCCCACCAAGATGTGGTGTTCCCTTCCCCACCAGAAGCCTAAAAGCAACATGTCTGCTCAATCATAAAACTGAAATCTCCAGAATGTAAGCCAAAATAAGCCTGTCTTTTTATAAATTGATCATCTCAAGTATTTGTTATAGTAATTTGGAACTAACCTACCCACTTAAGATTCTTCAGACTGCCATTGATACTATAGGAGGAGATCTGAGCCCTTAGCATTCCATACTAGGCCCTCTTGCTTTGATATCTCTCTCTCTCTCCCCCTCTCCCTCCCTCTCTCTCTCCCCACCCTTCTGCCTTCCCTCCCTCTCATCCTATAACAGGGAGCTCTGTTATATTATTTTACCATCTCCCTCAAAACCTGAATAATCCTACTGAGGAAATTAATTATCACAATGGTTAGAGGGTCCCAGCTTATTGGTTGGGATGTCTTTTAAATAAATTGCCACATTTTCCCTTGTATAATTAATTAGAATTCTACTAGGGGAATCTGATGTTATTTTTGCAAAGAGCTCTAGATATTTTAAAATACAGGAGTTTTGTTTTTTGTTTTGATACTCCTAGGTGACAATAATATAGGTATATCTCTGGCTGTAATACTCACTTTTTCCGTAATGAAAGAATAGTCAGACCACTTTCAAAATCTTGTGCATTGGACTGAGAGATGTAAATTAGAGATTCACTATATCATGGGCATGCTTAGGCATGCATGCAGTGTGGGAAAAATTCAAAATGAAATAGGTTGGAATGCCAATGGATAAATCCATAATTGTCTTCTGGAGGATACTTCGAACCTACAAGGAATATCCAAGGGCAGAAAAGCAGATGAGAATGGCTTAAAATAGAAAAAGAAATTGTACTTCGGCACATCAAGGACGGTCAAAAATAGATTTTTAAAGGAGCACTTGCAGAAGCTAGGAAAATCTTCTTTACAAACCTAACAGTTGTCCTAGAAATGTTTTTTGTTTTGTTTTTTGTTTTGTGTGTGTGTGTGTGTAGCATGAAACTTAGTGTGATCTAGAACTACTGTTTTGAACTTGAACAGTGACATTAGATAGATCTCAAACTTTCTAAACTGTGTTTGCCTACTCTTAAAATAGATTAACTAAGGAAAGTGAATATATTTTGAGCTATTATTACATTCCAGGCATTTTTTTGGCCATCTACATCCTTATATTTTATTTAATCCAGTCTGTTCTCTTTGTAAATGTGGTCTGACCCATAACTGATATAAAGGGTTAATAATAATATGTACAGAAGTGAAAGGAGAATCAGAATAGGTCTAAGAGGAATTGTTAATAAAAGTGGCCATTCAGGGCCGGTGAGATAGCTCAGCGGCACAAGCGCCTGCCTGGCAAGTGTGAGGTCCTGAGTTCGACCCCCAGTACACACACACACACACACACAAAAAAAGTGGTCATTCAAGGTGTGAATAAGCAATGAGAATATCAAAGGAGAAGGAGATGGAAGAACCTTGTTGAAGAGGACAATTAGCTACATTAATTGTTCACTTCTTGGCAAGTACATTCATTTTGATAAATTGTCATTGTCAATACAATGTACCTGGTGGTTTCTGTTTTTCTGTAGTAGCAGCAAATCAGTCTTCTGTTTCCAGTTATGATGTTTTCATTCTTATGTATTTTAAACTTTAGTAATATAATTACCCTTTTAAAAAAACAGAATCATTCTCTAGGAACCCAGTATTTTATTTAAAATATTTGTTAAAAATGAACAAACAGAACTGTGTCTAAAATTTTGTATACATTATAGCTTTATTGAAAATTTACCAACTTCTGTAACAGCTTTTAAGAGATAATATATAAAATAGAGCTGGGCTTGGTAATATATGTCCATAGTCCCAGCTACTTGGGAGGCTGAGGCAGGAGGATGGTAAGGTTGAAGCCTGCTTGCACAAATTAGCAAGACCCTGTCTCAGAACAAATTTTTTAAAAAGGGCTGGTGATACAGCTCAGTGGTAGAGTGTTTTCCTAGTACCTGGCATGCATGAGGAGGCCCTGGGCTCAATTTCTGGTTCTGCAAGAATGAATAAATAAACATTTAATTTGTCATCTCAGATGACCCTGTTCTATTAAAACTATATTGCCTCATGAAGTCTGACCATGTACCAAACTATTATAGTAGAGGACTTTGGAGATCAATGTATGTCAGCCAATTCTCATCTGTGATTTCTCAATGCTTCCACTCATTTTCTGTACTTGACCTCACAGAAAAGCTCTCATCTTTTTTGGTGTCTTATGATACTCTTTTGTTTCCAGCTTTCCATAAACAGAATTTACATGTTAAGAATAGTTTGGTGTTTTTATGTTATTATACAAATGCTACAATAATGTGGGTTGGTTTTAGCTCAATAACGTTAACATCTTTCTGTACACTGGAATCTTTAGCGACCATATAGATGATGCAGAGTATACCTACATACTATCTTCTACAACTTTAGATTAAGTTCAAAATAAACTATACAAGTGTTCAAATTCTCATTGAGCGCTCAGTTGCCTGAGAATTATCTGAGCACTCCCAAGTCCATGAACTTCAGTATGAGAAATACTGTGCTGGTCTTTATTGACCATCTTAAATCAGAAAACACGGAATTTCATCCAACAAGCATATCTCAGAAAGTTTGCCAGGAGAAAGAGAAGCACAAGGAAGTCATAGTTTGAATGGATAGAAAATCTTTTTTTTTTTTTTTTTTTTTTTGTGGGTACCAGGGGTCGACCTCAGGACCTCGCGCGCCAGCAGGCGCCCGTGCCGCTGAGCAATATCACCGGCCCTTTTTTCGTATGTGGGTTCCAGGAGTTGAACTCGGGCCCTCACGCTTGCCAGGCAGGCGCTTATGCCACTGAGCCATCTCACCGGCCCCCAAATGTAACAACAAGAAAATATTTTGTACACAGCTTTTCCCTGAAAATGTTTCTTTCCAGGCCAGGGACAATTTTTTCTTTCCTGTAGAAAAGGTGGTTGTGTAATTTATCATCTATCAAGACATTTTGAGAGTAAAGAGGCAAGCTACTAATAATTACACCCAGACCAGTATGTAACCAGAATGGTCCAGGCCTCATAGTCACCCTAAATGTCATGCATGGAGTGGAGCGAGGGGCCACTGGTGCATTTGAATAGATCAAATGGAACTCAGCTGTTCATGACAAATGCTTTTGTCTCTTCTATACACTTTCCTATGGTCCCCCTCTGCAAAACTAAGACACTCCTCAGTGCAAATTAATACCTCTTTAATTACAAAAGGACTTCCTTTCTACTTACCTGCTTGAAATCTAAAGTGTGAGGGTCTTCTTGCAATCAACAACTCAAAATAGACATCAAGCACTCTCTAATGACTTCAGCCTGATGTTATTCTTCTTTTTTTTTTTTTTTTTTTGGGTACCAGGGGTCGACCTCAGGACCTCACACGCCAACAGGCGCCCGTGCCACTGAGCGATATCACTGGCCCTTTTTTCGTATGTGGGTTCCGGGAGTTGAACTCAGGACCTCGCGCTTGCCAGGCAGGCACTTATGCCGCTGAGCCATCTCACCGGCCCCTGATGTTATTCTTGATGGAGCTTTTGATAAGATTCCAGCTGAGTGGCTTTCAAATGTTTTAAAAAATATTTAAAATATGAATCATAGTCTTAAGATGATGCTCATAACCAATAGACATACAAAAAGTTTTATTATGCTATATTTATCCTTAAAGTTGAGATGCACATGCATATACATGCACATGCATATATGTAGATGAATGTTTGTAGTTTATGAAAGGCTGGCTTTTATCCACTCAATTGATTTCATGACCGTGAATAGTTTATGATTTGCAATTTAAAATATAACATCTAACCAGCTATTCTGTTCTGTGTCTAGTTAAGTTAAAAGGTAATAAATGTACTATGTTAATTCATTTCCACATGCTTTTTTTTTTTTACAAAACTTCAATTTATCATTTTGTTCTTGGCTTAAGAGCCAATTTCAGCACATTTAAATGATCCTATGTGAGATATTGTACACTAGGTCATTTAAGGTCTCTCCTATGTAAGGAGTGTGATTATTAATTTCTTTTAGATTTCAGTGAATATTTCAGATGACCTGGCCTTTGTAAATCACATGATTTTCCATTTTGCCTTGGGTGCTGAAAAACAGATGAATTCTGTGATCAATTGCCAGCAGTTATGTCTCTGTATCTTTTTTCATCTACCCCAGTCCTATAAAACTTTTATTCCTTCTTCACCATTCCTCTATTAAAATAGTCACCTTGTAGAAGATGCGGCCTAGTCAAGCTGCCTGTAGCTCAGTTCTGTGCCACTTTCTAGCTGTGTGATATTAGGCAAGTTGCTAAACCTCTTCGTACCTTAGTTTCCTTAGTAGTAAAATTAGAATAACACTAAGAAAATAACAACCACAAAATCTATATGGTGGGGTTTT
This sequence comes from Erethizon dorsatum, assembly GCA_028451465.1. NCBI lineage: Eukaryota > Metazoa > Chordata > Mammalia > Rodentia > Erethizontidae > Erethizon > Erethizon dorsatum. The sequence continues at coordinate 85,894,618 of CM051831.1, read as the reverse complement.
TTTATGGGCACTAAATTTGTATACTTAGAACATAGTTTGGCCCGTGGTAGGAAGACAATAAATTTTAGAAGTTGACATTGTAATTAGTTGAGGATGTCTTTATTTTTTCCAATCTTACAAAACTAGGAAACTTCCATAAATATAAAGTCTCATGAGAATTGGTCATATAAATGTGTGTTCGCATCGTAATCTAGAAATATCCCTTCGTTAGACAACTTAGCAGCATGTTATCTCTTATAATCTCAAGGCTGAGGTAATTACTTTCTGATATTTGTGTATGAGTTTGTTTTCCTACTAATGTTATAAAAACCTTGAGAGTCAAGGGCTGTCTCCTCAGTGTTTGAATTCTCCCAACTCTTCGTTCACTGCTTTCTTGCAGTCGGTGTTTCACAAGTGTTTAATTAAATAATCTAACAGGTTCTTTTGACATCCCAGGAGGGTAGATCGGCATGAAGAGAAATGCAGAAGCATACATTCATCCCTCCAAAGGTGATATCCTTGTAACCTAATTCCTTTCCACTAAGGCCCTAGTTCTGATAGGTTCCAGAAACTCCTAATATTGCCACATTTTAGAATATATCCAAACAGTGCAGTGGCTAGAATTCATAATTCAACTAAATGAATAGAAAGAAATAAATTTGAAAATGTAGATTCTGTTTGGAACTTCAGATATGAAATCAAAGCATCTACACTTAGTCCAATAAGCAGTAACTACCCATGGAAGCTTTTCAGAAGAGGAATGCCACACAGAATAAATAGTAAGTATATATAGTATCTGTGTACAGTGTGATGAATGCTTAATAAATATGCTATTTTAAGAACAGTAATAATTTGAGAAAGTTTGAACTGGAGAAGGGAGAATATTGTTCTAGGCTATATAGTATTATGGTTCTGAGAAAAGGCCTATGCAGTTGTAGTATATTAGTCTGTTTTCTGTTGCAGTAACAAGATGTCTGAGGTTTATTTAGCTCACAGTTTACTGAAGTCCAAGGTCAAGCAACGCTATCTGTTTTGTCCCTGATAAAAGTCACCTTGACTGGGTCACAACACAGTGGTTGAATAGAAAGTGAATCTGCTAAATGCAAATGAAAAGGATCATATGGAAAGACTGGAAGCCACAGGGATAGGCTTGATTTTTTTTTTTTTTTTTTTTTTGTGGGTACCGGGGGGACGACCTCAGGACCTCACACGCCAACAGGCACCTGTGCTGCTGAGCGATATCACCGGCCCCTTTTTCGTATGTGGGTTCCAGGAGTCGAACTCGGGCCTTCGCGCTTGCAAGGCAGGCGCTTAAGCCGCTGAGCCGTCTCACCGGCCCCAGGCTTGATGTTTTTTAACAGCTCGCTCTAGGAGAACCAACTCACTCTGCAAGAGCAGTATTACCCCTCACAGGGTGCTGTTTGCACGACCTAATCCCACTTCTTAAAGGTCCAACAACCTCCTAGTACTGGCACATTGGAAAGCAAGCTTCTGGGTTATGAACCTGTAGGGAACAAACTACATCCGAACCATGGCATAGGATCTGAATTGGGTCTTACAGCAATGCTGTTATGAGAAAAATAACTCCCAGCCCATTACATATCAGACGTGCCTGAGTTTGTATCACCTGAGTATTGAAGAATGAGTTTTGGGGACCATGGAAGTTAAGAATAGGAAAGGTTTATTGAGAGAAAGCTCCTGAGAGACAGGAGGGGTCCTGAAAGTGGATTGCCACTGTGTCTACTTGTACAGCAAAATAATATTGTGAGTACAATATGGGTCTAACTACGACCAACCTATAGCACTGCAAACTATAGTCACTTAGCTAATATTGATCCAGTAGGGAAGCGAGTCACACAACAAGGGTGTATGTAAAGGAATTCTTGGAAAGGGATTGGTCCAGATGTTCTGGTCACCCACCTGTGCCTCTGATGTCTATCGGGACTCACTGGACCAGGTGGTGCTAATGACAGTATAATCTTAAGTTGCTGTTTATCTCTAGGGAGGCTCACAGACCTGGCTGTTGTGTTTCCATCTTGAGGCCTGGCTCTCTTCGGATTTGCTTCCAGCCACAATTTTGATGTCTTCATCTTTTCTACTGACTTCCTCAAGGGCCCAATCCTTCTCTGACTGAATATTAATTTCTATCTAACTTAGCTGTGTATAATATTGGGATCACAGAGAGGAATAGATAAGAAGAATTAATAGTATTTGAATATTAATTAAATATGAGGGAAAAGAAGAGAAAGGCACTAAAAATGATTTAATTTCCAGCCTGGATAACGTAAAAAACAATGGTAGCATTTTACAGTTTTCTTACATGTGAAAATGAGAAAAATAAAACTACCTACTAGTGAGCACACATTTTATTATTGTTGTTATATACATAAAATGTTTAAAATAGTACTTGAGTGATTATTTGTTTTAATAGTTTTAATTTTAATATTGTTTTCATCATTCTAATATTCTTTTCATCATTAATATTCTTGAACAACTCCAGATCCAGACAATTCCAAAAATCCTTTTGTTTGTTTTGGTAGCATTCAGTGAGCTCACCTCAAGTTTTTTGGCCACAAAACCTTACCTAAACTGACTGAGAAGTTATTTGTACTTTTACTTAATGTGTAAGTAACTATATATTTTGTTTCCTCAATCCTAATGTATTTATAGTGAGAAAAGATATTTGGTTCAACCTTCTGACCTAGTTTAACATTTCTCTTTAGCATATTTGTAAATAGCACAGTAACTCTTATATTTTTATCTAGGTAAATCAAAGCTACAAAGTTGGAGGCTGACTGAGATTTTCTTGAGGGTGGTAGAAGTGTATAGTATATGTAGTATAATGTTTGTATCATATTATTCTTCTAACATTTGAAAAGACCTCATGTCAAACTATACCCAGCTCAAGGCTTTTAGGCAAAGTTTGTTGAAACTGTACTATTGCCAAGGGGGAAAAATAGAGGTACATTAAGGAAAAAAATAATCGATTTTAGATATGTTGAGTTAGAAGTGGTGGGAGTACATCCAAATGAAACTGTTTTCCAGGTGGAGATACATTACTGGAATTTCAGGCATATAAGTGAAAGACATATAATTTTAAATCACAAATAGTAATAAGATCTCTTAGAAAGACTTCATAGAGAGGAAAAAAAACCAGATGATTATTTAAATTTGAGGCAAACTTATAATACCAAATCCTGGCTTAGCTACAAGAAAACAGGTATTTAGCAAGGTGAATGATAAATGTGTACAATAGGTGGAGATGGAAAGGAAGCAGGATAACACCATACTTACCAAGAAAATAACTAAAAGGAGCAGTTGACCACTAGAATCAAGTGCTCCAGAGGAGTCAGAGAATACAACAATCACAGGGAAAAGATTGGCTTTATTAATTTTAGAAGTTCAGAGACAATGATTGTGTATGCCCAGCTGCTATAAGAGTAGGGGGAACTAAGCCTTAGGATTTAAAAGCAAAATGGCAGCAGTCTCTATGGGTTTTATTACTTCTTGATTATATCCATTCCTGGTTGATTCAGAAACACAAGAGTCAAAGAGTCGTAGAACTTTGTTGCTAAATCTGATGATATATTTACCATCTTGCCTGAGAAAGTTGAGAAATTTGAGGTAACCAAAGTGGTTAAGATTCTCACAATGTTCACAGTGTGAGTTAATGGTAGAGTTAAGACTAGTACATAAAAACCAAGTCTAAATTTAGTGCTGTTTTTGTTCTGCCTGGGTATCCAGTTAGGAAACTCATCTACGGCTACTGTTAGATGACAATTTTAGGTTTTCATATAGCACTCCCTTAGTATAAAACCAAGATTCTTTACCAGCTGAAATATAAAAGGGCAACACACACATATATGTTGCTGATATGTTTACATGTGTATATGTTTTTATTACCAAGCATTTTTCTTTATACTAATTTGCTTCCCACACAATTGGCATTCTTTAAGTAACTGGATATCTTACAAATTCATACATTATAACTCAGTGAACACAATCAAATATTCCTTTGTGTCAATATGCATGGCGCCATTCATAAACTCAGTCGTTTTAACATTTTTCATAGCTTTAATCTCTGTAACTTGCAGAATCTCAACAGCTAGAGAAGAGATCCATAGAATAGTGAATCCTTAAAGTAGGGACTTTAATGTTAGTTCTCTTTGTATCTCTGCACCATAAAATGATGTCTGAAACATAGCATGTGTTAAAAAAAAATGCTTGTTGAATGACTGTGTTGTTGAAGAAATGAGTAAGTGGTTGAATGAATGAAAGCAATGTTCAGTAAACCTCATCCAAGAACAATGATAAGAAAAAAATATTTGGCTCAATCATTTGACCTAGCTTATGCCTGCTTTTCTGACATACTTCCAACAAAAATAGCCCTCAGCATATTTGTAAACACAACACTAGCCCTCAATCAGAAGAACAAATTTAGACTGTCTTTTAAAGTTAGCATTAATGGATTTTACTTGTTTGGGTGCCAAATACCCTTAATAAAGTTTTGGAACTTTAGAAAGTCATGAGGTAATGGTGAAATGTACTGATCCTGGCCCCTCCTATCCTATTATACATTTTTACTGCTAAGTTAGTGTGTTTGGGGGCTTTTTGTTTTGTTTGAAATGCAGCCTAGAGGGTAAAAGAATATGCCAAAAATTACAGACTTATTTGGAAGGTCTCTGTAGAAAATGGCATATCAATTCTTAGCACTTTTCCAAATTTAATGCTCAAATATACCTTATTTCAAAAATGTGCAAAGAACTATCATATATTTCACCCTGTACTATAAGAATATTTCTTCTTTCCTGTGATACGCTCTCAACTCACAGCATCTAATGTCATAAATTTCTACCACTGCCAGATTAAAATATCTCGAAGGCCTAATGACTCCTAAGTGTCTCACCATAAGCCTGATATTGCTAAGCAAATCCCTATGCATTCTTAGTAAGCTATGCATTATGCTGGCGGGCTGCCACACTGGCGAGTTACCTTGAGACAAAAGGCTGTCTACAGAAGAACATTTTTTCTCTCTCTTTTTTTCAGAGCCAGGAATCAAACTCACAACCTCACACTTGCCAGGCAGGTACTGTGCCTACTAAGCTATATCCTTTACCCTTCTTTTTTTCTCTTAAAACGCTTTATTTTCTTCTCTCCTCTCTCACTGAACTAGATAAACCTGTATTGCTAGAGTACCAATCACAAAGTATTAGGTATTTGGTCAGGAGTTCTAGCTAAATTAGTTTAAACATTTACATAAGTGTAAATATACCTCCCTCACTTGTCTGCCAGCCTACCCTAAGAACATTCTGGCTTAATTCCTATCTTTAGCAAACCAAGAAGCTGGTCTTTTGCATCTCCATGTTAAAAGTATTTACATATGTAGATATCGGCTTGGCAAACTAGAGCTAAGAGTATGGGGAATAAACATTGTCTCTGTTCTTTTTTCCCTTCAAAGTTGAGAAGTGAATTCTTGAATATGATAAGAGCTAAACATTGGCAAAAGGAAGATGGCAATAATAATGTGACATTTCTCAAAACGTTGTATTGATGAGCAGGGCCTCTCTGCCCACCCTGTGCACCCTCCAGCTCTCAGGGGCTTGACAAACGTTTCCTTTTTTCACAGTTCCCTTCCCTAGCCTGTCTTGTCAGAGCCTGATGGGAGCACACACAAGCATTCCACAGCTCCAGTTGCTTGATTTAAAATGCATGGTAGGTAGAAATTAAAATTAAAATGAGTTCTTTTTTAAGCAAAAATTTCACCATTCTCTTTCAAAGATGAGAACTTGAGTAATGACTCTTAAGAGAAAAGATTGGTGTCAAATTATGAGGCTGTGCTTTGTGGGGTTATGATTTATATATAGGAATACAGAATTTTTTGACAAAGAGGAAGATGAGGTTGAAGTTATACTTATTTGGCAAGCGAATGTTGGCTTCTTTTACTTTTAAGCCATTGATATACATTTTGTATGTCATATACACTTATCAGAAACCAAGGGCATGGGTGTTCATATTCAAAACTAGGGAAAGCACTCATTTCTCGGAGCATTGTAGGAAGTCTCCAAGCAATTCCATGGGATGAGAGCTGTCTCTATGTTGTAATAGATATTCTGAGTTGCTCATCTATTTCTTAAGATCATGATTTCTTTAGCTGTTGCCAGTGTTCCCCTTTCTTGTCTATCAGTGTTGCAAAGACTAGTCTATACTTCTAGCAAGTGGAAAATTGCTATAAGGAGCACTACCCTTTAGAAGAATCTTTGGAAACGTATATTTAGTTTCTCTTTTCTCTCTGTTTCTGTTTGTGTCTCTGTCTCTCTCTTTCTCTGTCTCTGTCTCTCATGTTGTATTAGCAGTCAAAATATTTGCCGATCAAAAATAACATCTAGTTTACCTTTACTAAGTAATAATCATATTATCACATATAAATTTTTCCAATGGGGAATTCAGAATTTTATTCTGCTCTTCAACAGAGCTGATTAAGTGAGAACAATTTGATCTAAATTTGTAGGTACTGTTGCCCTGTTGAGTTCAGGCTATTTTGAGGTATGTGATCCTCTTCTTCCCATCAATTCATTCATAAGGAGAATCTTGAAGTGCCGTGTCTGCAGAGCAATATCTGTGTTCTGTCAGTTGTCGTTTCCATTATATTTACAGACACTTCAACAGAGAATGACACTTCCAAGTCATATTTAGCATTGTGCCTCATGCAGCCTAAGAAATCTTGCTTGAAGATGTTGAGAGATCAACACAGGCACAATCTGCCATAATGCACCTACAAATTTTAAGTCTGTGTTCTTTCTCAGGGCCCCACATGTAAAATGTACAATAATGCTATTGTGCCAGGGTGGGATGTACACCCTGCTGCTCTGGAACACGCAGCTACTAGGATCCTAAACTCTCAGCGTCAGTGAGGAATTAAAGAGGCGGAATATAAAATAAAGGAAGATGGTTTATTTGGAAAACGGCTTTTATTTGCAAAAGATAGACAGCAACTCTGGAAAAGTAGGGGCATTGGAAAGGCAGGTGCCCCAGAACCCTTACCCCTGTCTCTTTTATTTAGGACTAGTGATTCTTCTCCTGCCCCATGTGGACACCCAGAAGTTGTCACAATCTGGTTCGCTGTCTGACTGTCTTTGACTCTAACCTGGGCACCTCTGGCTACATTCTTTTTGGCCATTTGATTCTTTCTTGCCCCTTTGTGATGGTTAAATATGTGTGTGGTGGGAAAGCATTATAGAAAGGTAGCTTAGAGTTAATGATTAAGTAAAGGGGATGCGTGTGTAACTGGTGTAGTAATACAGTGATGCTAAAAGTGAGGATATACATAAATGTATAGATGTATAGATGTACATGTGTGTGTGTGTGTGCACGTGTGTGTGTTTTATATATTAAATAAGAGTCCTTAGGTGGCTGTGCCTTGTCTCCTTTGCATTTTATCAGAGGTGGGTGAGGTGGGCTTGCTACCCTGGTCTTTTATGTTTCTGGCTTTCTCTGTGCTTTGTTAACTCTTTCTGATAAATTCTTATGTTGATTGCATTACCTGGCACCTTTTTCCAGTCACCTCTCTCCTTTTCTACCTTTGCCTTTATAATTGCTCTAACTGTAGAGTCTAACTATAGAAGCAAAAGCTACTTTTAGTAAAATTCCTTATTAATTTTTAATAAAGCCTATCTTTTCCCTGCCTAGAAGCCACCTTTCTCTACATTTCTCCCCTCTGAGACCTCTATCCAACTGGTGCTGGGGAAATAGGCAGTGACAGATCTGGCTTTTTTGAGGTGAATGGGGTTGTAACTGGTGGCAATGGATGGAAATCTTCGGCAAGGGGTTGGTCTAATGGGCCTCAGTAAAAGGAGAACTGAAGCATCATCTGAAGTTTTATGGCATTTAATTTTGCTGTAATAAAGTGAGAGAGAAAGTTGAAAATGCACAGCCCAAGTAAGTGCAACAAGAACCAGGGCTATTATCTTCCCGTGATAGATTTAAGAAGATCTTGGAAGAAGAGATATACTGTGTGGAGAGGACATTGTCTTTTAAATGAATCAGATGCTTAGTAAGTCACTTAGCTTCTGAATACTGGTTTCCTCTTCTGTAAAATGGAGATTGGAATGCTGTTTGAAGGGCTTCTAACCATGTGGTCTGGAAATGGGGGGCATTCTGGTAGGTTGACTTTCCCACTCCGTTACTGTGTGACTTGGCTAGGCATTATCCTTAGTGATCCTGCTGCCCTGAATAACTGTTATCACACATGTGCAGTGTCCAGCACATGATCACTGTATGCTGTTCTTGAAGTATCCATTCTAACAGATACTCTCATGGATGTTCTGAGGCTCAGCACATCCTGGAATTCATGTGTTCTAAGTTCTGTAAGTTACTACTTCCAATTAGTGTTTTAGGTTATTTTTCCTCAGTATACATGTAAGTTTTGAAGTTATCATAGAGCAGGCCTATGACTCATTCATTCAGTCCCTGCCCCACCCCAAAATTCTAAATCTCTTTTATCCTGTGCGCTTTCTGTCACTTACCAGTAGCATACTATATAATTTGCTGTTTTTATGCCCCACCCCCCATACACTATAATAAAGGTGAGGTAAGGAGAGGTAAGGTGAGGATCTCTGTCTGGATTGCTTACTGATGTAGCAAACAGAACAGTTCTTAGTACTTAGCAAGTATTTGTTGAATGAGTTTAGAATATACTGTGTTTTAGGAACATGGAAACTGGTAACTCATTGCTTTTCCAGAGAACAGTCCACTCAGGAACTTTCTTGGTGTTTTCTAGAATTATAGAAGTTTTACGGGCCGGTGAGATGGCTCAGCGGCTTAAGCACCTGCCCGGCAAGCGCGAGGGCCCGAGTTCGACTCCCGGAACCCACATACGAAAAAAGGGCTGGTGATATCGCTCAGCGGCACGGGCGCCTGCTGGCGTGCGAGGTCCTGAGGTCGACCCGCCGGTACCCACAAAAAAAAAAAAAAAAAAAAAAGTTTTACATTGAATATATACTTTCTTTCTTTCATCCCCTGGAACAAAAGGAATATCATGCACCTCCTCTGGATTCTAGATAAGTTCTCAGTCTCTTGGGGTCTGTGCCATCATCACTGCCACCATTATCGTCATCAGGATAGCTGGTTTCCAAGACGGCTAGAATGTTCCTTGTTTTCTGGTATTCACACACTGTTTAGTCCTCTCCCATATTGGGTAAGGATGGCTTGTTTAACTAATAGGGTATTGTGGAGATGATTTTGTGAAATTTCTAGTTTCGAAGTACCTTGTTTTCCAGTAGTTGATAGCTAATACAAACATCTCTGCACTTCCTGAATGCCTTTCATATACAAAGTGTGTAATTTCATTCTCACATGAAACCCCTGAGGTGGTAGTTATATCTTCCTTCTACAGATGAGAAATTGGAGACTGAAGAAGTGAGCTTAAACAGCTAGAAAGTGGAAGAACTAGAATTCGAATGAAAGCTTTATTTTTAATGACTATGCTGTTTTGAGTAGACTAAAATCCTAATGCTATTTCTGGTAGTATCTGAACATGACACCAGGGAAACATGACAACAACAAAGTACTTTCAGTATTTTTTAAGGTACAATGTAAGAATACTTAAATACTTTGAATTTCAGAAATTAACTTATAATTTTCTCATAGTCTCTCTCTCTTTTTTTTCTTTTTTCTTGTGCTGGGGATCAAACCCAGGGCTTTGTGCACACAAGCAAGAACTCTACCACTGAGCCACATCCTCACCCCCTTTACATAGCCTCTTAAGATAAATGCTTAGGTTCTCTAAAATAACAATGCCTACTCATGCTGTTTTTAATGGACTACTGGTCAACAAGCTGGTTCCTGATGGAACACAAGAGTGGAAAGTTTGGATAGTAGCAAAATATTGGAAATGATGACACTGACACACAAAGAAAGATACATATAAATTGTGGGAGAGAGAGATACATATAAATTGTGCTTTCAAACTGTAAAAAATAATCATTATTTCACAAATGCTCACTAAGTCTCTTTTTCAAAGAAAGCATACTTCAAAAATAAGTGACCAGGGGCCGGGAATTTAGCTCAGTGGCACAGTATCTGCCTGGCAAGTGTGAGGTCCTGAGTTCTGTTCCTGGTACCCCCCCCAATAAAAAGTGACCAGTGGCTTTCCCTATTTTGCTGGTCTCCCTACTCTAGTAATTTATCCTAAAAATGGCTATATCCAGCAGTGGAGGGCATAAGATATACATATAAATATAAGAAATCCCTGATCTGAATGTTATCATATCCACTCTTCTGTTGTATCAAAAAGCCTCTCCATCAGTCTAAAATAGGATTAATGTAATAAAAGTAATTCTCCCAACAGTACCTCACCAAAGTAATATAGATATATATATGATTGCTTAAACTGCTTACATAAGAATTAGATACATAACTTCTCTGCAAAACAGGTGCAAGATTAAAATCTAACTGATGAGTGCTTAAAGACAAAAGTCTAATTTCCCCAAATTTATAAACCACCTTATATTGCTGTTTTTGTGCTCAATATTCCCATTGTCCTTTGTGTTTTAAATACTTTTGCTGACTTATTTCTTGTGTCAGTTTTCCACAGTCAGCATCCTTTAAAATTGGCTTAGAATTTTGCTACAGAAAATGCTGAAAAATCCCTTGCTGATTGTGTATGGCATACACCTCACATAAAATATACTATATCTCATTTTCTTTTTGAACGATGCTTCCCATAAAGATGAAATTACAATGGAGTTTGGAAAAGTATCCAGAGATGAGCAAATGGTTGCTTGGAGTATAATAGACTTTTCTATGGACACTAACATGATAAAAGACTTTGAACTTGACTCCAAAAAGGGAGGACAAAGTATAGAGAAAGGAAGGTAGGGTGTCAGCACAAAAAGCCAAATGGGTGATGTATTCAGCAGGAAATTTAATGAACCAACAAGGTATTGTGGTAACCAATAAAACTAATGGGCATTAACAGAAGAATGCTCTCTAGAATGAGGAAGGTGATAGCCATTTGCTGCTGAGACATTTGCTAGAATATTCTATTATATTCTGAATAGAAAACTGTTAAAGGAATACAAGCAAATCAAGCTATATTAAGATAAGAAAATTAGCATGGAGTATTTCAAATCTATGTCTGGAAGCATATTAAATGAACTTTGTGGACTTAAATTCTATATTTTTAATTAAGTTTTCAAACTGGACTTGGAAACCATACATAGAAAAAAGTAGGCTGAATCAAAAGAACTAAGGAGATAATTGCTTCAGGAGGTGTGCCTCTTGTGATTATTAGAAGTGTTCAAATTATAGAAAACTACTTGAGAAAGAATGTACATGGATGAATCACCTTTTAATATATAGTAACTTACTTACTTACAAATCTTGCCCTATCAAGTCTTGCCCGAAACTTGGATCAGTCATATCACCAAGTCTTTATTCCTTGAGGAGGGGGTTTGCTCAGTGTGGGGCAAAGCAGCAGAAGCATGGAGGAAGGCTGGTTGCTATGCTTCCTCTCTTCCTATTTTATAATTGGTAAATTTGTCTTCCCTAGGAGACAACTGGAAAACTCAATAAATATTAAGAACTTAAATATGTTCACAAAATTTGATCTAACACTTTCACTTAAAAAGATGAATGAAATAAACTTGTGTATGACATGCAGATGTTATAAGAGAATGTAACTTAGTTGGACAGAAGTAAATATAAATATCATAAATAAATAATCATATAACACTGTTGCTCTGACCAAACACCTGCCATAAATAGGAAAGAGTACTTCAGCTAATGATTTCAGAGGTTTCACTCACTGCTCATTTGGCTCCGTTGCTTCTAGGCTGGCAGCAAGGATGAAACATCACGGTGGCCAGGCTGGCAGAGGAAAGCTTTTCACCTTCTGGCAGCTCAGAGGCAGAGAGATGCAAACAACCAGAGAGAAAGGGACAAGGGACTTGATGCAATCCTCAAGGTCACATCCCCATGATCTACTCCTTTCTACTTGGCCCCACCTCGTGTTTCCAACACCTCCCAGAAATGTCATCAAATGAGACCTCATCAGAGGGTATCCACTCAAAAATTAGAGCCCGCAGGATCTAATCATTTCCCGAAAGTCCATCATCTGAACATGTGACACTTCGGGGAGACATTTTAGATCTAAACCATAACAGGTGATAAGTGCTATGGAGAAAAATCAAAAGGTAGAGCAAGGTACTATAATAGGGATTGGAACTGGTGGTTTTAGAGTGGCCAAGGTAGTGTTCATTGAGAAGGCAGTATGACCCAAGGCTCGATGAGGATATTAGCCATGAGCAGTATGGCAACTGATAGGAATTATTCAGTGGAACATAAACAATTGATGGAATAGGATTTCTTCTGTTAAGTAAACAGGAAATTACTAACAAATATAACATTCTGTAGGATAGGTGAAGTATGAAATGTATATTCAGTATTATAGTTTACAATTATGCACATATACATTCATCATTCTATAAATATTTATTGAACACCTACTTGTTTATTTTGTAATCATTTATATAATAATTATATAATAATTTATATAATAATTATATAATTATATAATAATAATTTTATACTCCAGGCACTATATGGCATTTCCAAATATTAGTGTCATAACTTTGCTAAGGAGTGCTTTTGACCTTATGATTGAGAGAGATATTGATTAATTATCCATGATCATATGGTCGGTAAAAGAAGACCATGAATTTTTTTCTAAGTTTGTGTTCTTAATTCTCATTAGTTAAACCTTTTGCTTGCTAAGCACTGTTGAAGTATTGCAGAGAAAACAAAATGCACAAATTTATGCCTAGAAAGAATTCTGGAAGGAAATTTGCCAAATATTAATATTGATTTTTCTGTATGAGCAGAATTATAGATGATATATACTTATATATATTTGTACATTTTAGAAGTTTAATAGATATATTTGTCTAGCTTAACTAGAATAATGCATTTTTTTTTTCATATGCAGGTACTGGGAGTCGAACTCAGGACCTCGTGCTTGCCAGGCAGGCGCTTACGCCACTGAGCTATATCACCGGCCCTAGAATAATGTATTTTTAAAATCAGTATCATGCTCAAAATAATTACAGCATAAACAATGAAAGGAATTCCTTGAAAGGAATAAGACTTTGTTTTCCTTATTTTAGTTCAGTCTTATTTTCCCCCTTTATCTGTATTTCTGAGAACATAGTATATTCAGCATAATATGGTAAGAAAAACATTCTTCTGGAAGTCAGGCTCTGGTCCTACTTCTGACACTAACAAACTCAGTACCTTCCATTGAGTTGCTTAATGAATCCAGACTTTAGTTTATGCTTTTCTAAAAGTAAAGAATTGGGCTATTTGTAATCTGATCCTCTATCTCAGATTTTCTGTCATCCCATGGAAGTTTCATTGTCTTTACTTAAAGGCAAATGATTCTGAAATAGACATTAAAGTACTAATTTATTAGCTTAAAAAAGCAACTGACGTGTGGATAACAATCCTTGAGGTCTGTATTGTTATTTTCTTAATGTAGCCAAGCTATTTAAGCATTGTTTAGTAGATCAAAAATAGTCAAATATTATCAAATTCATGGTTTAACTTAATAAGTGGAGGATGATAATGATTCATAATAACCTTATTGATTAATTTTTAAAATTACCATCACATATATAGAGGTTTAAATAATTAGAAAATTCCACACTATGGACTGTCCAGCTTTGGAGTTAAGAGTGTGCTTGGTGAGCCTGGGATCATACTAACAGGCATCAGAACAACACGCTGTCTAATGACATCACAGCGGCATGCCGGAAACATCTATATATCTGCCCGGAGAATAAAAATCTGTTGCCCACAACTTCCACACTCCACCTCCACTGTAGGCATAATCTCATCAGTGGGAATAGGAATCCTGGAACCCTGCCGAAGCGCTGTGGACTGCTTCTTTTTGCATGCTGCCAAAGTTGGGCTCTGCCACGCATGACAGCCCTATACCTCCCTTTCTCTCTGCTTCCTGTCTGGACCGAAACTCCTTCTCTCTCTTGAGGATTGCTCCTTTTAGTGACATATCTGTATCCTCATTGTTATGGTCTGTGTCTAGATGTCCCCCCAGAGCTTCAGACAGGTCAGGCTTTTCAGGGGTGGCTGAATCTAGAGTGTGTGATGCTGTGATTAAGAGTGTGTGATTAGTAAATCAGTCCACTGATTGGCTTGGCATAGTTCTGGCTGGGATTAAGGGTGTGAGTACTACATCCACCCTAGGGCAGGCAGCCTGCTTGCAATATAAGGGACAGAAAGAGTCTTGTCTTTCTCCTTTGTTGCTTTTGCTGTCTTCCACTTCTAGAATGGTTGTTGCCCTTCTACCATGTGCCACCCTGCCTGGAAGCCAGCCAATTATAGACTGAAACCTCTATGAACTGTTAGCTAAATAAACATTTTCTCCTTTAACCTTGAGTGCCAGGTATTTTATCTCAGCAATGAGAAAAGTAACTAAGACACTCATCAAGGTTACAGATGAACATTCAAGAGGCTTTATTATTTTCTTGGTTTTTGAAAGGGGAAGAAATTCACAATATACCTAAAGAATTGATGACACATTTTACTCCTTTGGGGGCAGCACAAGACCTTTTTGGAATTGAAAAAGCAACTTTTCTTCAAAATCCCAGGCTGAGAAGAAACAAAAGTTTCTTTTCAGGACACCCAGTGAAGCCATGAGGGCACCCAGTCACCTCTACAAAGCTACTTTGTGGTCCAAGAAAAGAAGCACCAAATGCACACACAAATCAACTTTGTAATTCACAGATGGGCGTTATTAACAATGTGCGCCATCTGGCAGCTTCCTTTTTTTGACTAATTTGTCTTGCTAACTAGGCTCAGTTATGGTTTATGCTGCTGTGGAAGAGCATGTGCTGTCAACACATATATATACCAAATTTTAACATTGCCCAACCTTAAAGTCATTACTTAGAAGTTTTCTCTCTCTAAGTTTTTCAGTTACCCAGCCCTGGATTCCACTCTGCTTTTACATATGTATCCTCAGTCTTCATAAACAAGAGGATAACAGAGAAATCTTAAAGAATTGTTCTTTTAATTACCATGGAGAAATAGCTACAGGGTACTGAGATAGTAAATGCTGCAAAGATATAAAAGCTCCCAAGTTCCAAAAATCACACAATTACTATCCCAGTTCTTTTTCTGACTTATAGTTTGAAACTCCATCTTCCATGAATTTTGTAGACACTTTAAAGTGGTCTGTACATCTCTCGTTCCTTCACGGAGTTTCTATTCCGAAGATAGATGTCATTAATCACTCATTTCTTTCTGCTCAATATCTTCTTTATTTTAACCAGGAAAGGGAAAATTATATCAGTACCTGGCATAGAGTTGCCGTAGATTTGATTAAATATAGTTGCAATGACTTTCTCTTTATAGCTAGACCTTATACTCTTTATGAAAGACTGTCTTGCCTATTGACAGATTGTCAGACTTTTTTAAGTAATAAGGGATAGAAATGCCACTCAAACCAGCCTAAGGAAAACATTACACCTTATTATCCAAACCACTTTGTAGAGAAGAAAAGGAAATGGCACCAAGTATGACCGGATCCAGGGCAAAAAACAAAGTGGTATTTTCAGATCTTTTTCTCTCCACTGCTCAGGCCTCACTATCTTTTTTGTTGAACATCAACCATTCCTTTTGCTTTTCAGCTTTCTTCTGCTGGCAGGGAAGGTAGATGATGATCACAGGATGCTAGCTTAGCTGCTCCAAAGAAAGCCAACCCTTTTCTCCAGTGTGCATGTTGCAGTACAAGCACTGTATTGAGCTATATTTGGTCACTTATCTTCCGGTGAAACAAGCCCAGGGTCCAGAATGGTATGGTGTGCTCCCTTGATCCATACTTGGCTATTTTTTTAAGCAGGGGTTGGGAAACTGCCTTGTATTTATTTTGTTTTGTTTGTTTGTCATTTTTTGAGACAGGGTCTTACTATGTAGTTCCGGGTGGCCTTGAACTCACTTATATAGCCCAGGTTGACCTAGAACTCACAGTGATCCTCCTGCCTCAGCCTCCCAAGTCTGGGATTACAGGCATGTGCCACCATGCCCAGCTGGCTTGTATTGGTTACCAAAAAAAAAAAAAAAAAGAGGAAAGACTGCTTACAGATTAGGCATCCATCTATAGTAAATACCATGGTTTTATACACTATCTGACAGTAAAGTAATTTACAATATAATATTTAACTTCATTATTGTGTCAAATATCTTGGATTTTATGGAGAAATCCTGATATCAAATATTCTATCCTCCTTAGTAATAGAACGTCCATGTGTCCAAAGTTTTGTATCAGAAATTAATTTATTGTATTGTACGGCATGCAGTGATTGGGTCTCACAAAAGAACACCTTGATAGTTTTTAAATGACTTAATGTATTTTTGTTCATGCTCTTGTTTTAGTTAAAATGTACTAGCATATCCATTTCAGAGTAAAATGATCAATGACAGGTGGTAAAGAAAGTAACAAAATACTATTATAAAGAAAAAAAAGTTCAAGATTTGGTAAGCCTTCAAAACTTGCCAGAAAATATCCCTTGTTATATATGAACTTGTATAACTTTGAAAACTGACATTTAGGCTACTGATTTCCTGGCATTTTTCATAAACTCATTAATTATTCTCTGAAATTTTACTTCAAAAACTATTACTTTTTAATGAGGGAGCTCATTATTTTCCATTGGAAGTACTTTTTTGCCAAGTACTACCATTTTGTAGGAGGCAGGCAGACTTTAATTCAAACGGCAGCACAAGGCTTCATTATGCTTTTCTGTTCACATTGGCCCCAATTTGCTGTCCTTTCTCCTCCTTGCCAAAATGAACATTTCTCCTCCCTAGGCATATGCTCTCAGCCCTTGGAACTTGAAGCAGCTATCAAGAGTCTACAAATTGATCTGTTCTGCCTTCAGTAACAGATGCCACACTGGTTCTGGGCACATTGGCTAAGCCCAAGGGATTTGCAACATTAAGAGTAACTGGGAAAACTACAAGCATTTAAAAGGCACTCATTAAATTCACAGATCGTAGCATATTATTAAAAAAAGAAATAGATGCACAAATCCCTTCCTTATTACCGCCTTCATATGATTTCTCCTCTATTGAAGTACGGTACTCTTAATAACAGGCCCCAAGGTAACAGAACAAACAGCTGTGACCAGAAAAACTACAAGAGGCCACAAAAATGAATATCATAAAATGCCACCCAAAGTTTCTGGTCCCAAGGGCCTTTTTAGGGTCACTGCCCACTGCACTGCCACAATATATACTATGTGATAGACAGAGACCCAACAGGAAGGTAAAAATCATGGACGACTGTGTGCCTTTCAGTGTGAGCTACTCAAGAGTCACTCCTGGTGTGGGTGTTTAAAAGGGACAATGTATTTTGGAAATGAATGGAAAATATCAGAATACTTTTGCCATCTTAATGCCATAAAAAGGAAAAGTGTACCACAGGCTTTTAAAAGTCAGGAGAGGCTTGGGGAGTATAGTGTTCTGATTTAAAGTTCTTTTAAACACAGCCCATTTTTCCTTACTCTTTGTCATTTCCTGATGATAGAACAGAAAGCAATCCATGGTATGCAAGTGACACATCATTTTATGCATCCAAGTGCTTTATTCGCTTAACCATTTTTTCCAGCAATTTAAATAAATCACAGAGATGGAATTAGATTTTCCTGAAGAGCTAGAGAAAGGCAGTGAAAGGCTGAGTCACAGTTAATTTCTACTGAGCTGATAGCTCCCTCCATTTAGGCCACACTCATGTAGTTTGGAAAGTAATGCCTGGCATCTTATCAGCCTACTATAAATGCTGCTTAAGTTCCTGACTAATGAGTCTCCGAAATGTTTTTAATGAATGATGGGCGGGAGGAGTATGAAATGCCCTCATGTTTATTCATTTCCTCGTTGTAATGCTGGCTGATAGAACCACTAAAAGATTGAGCACTTAAATAATTAACTCATTTAAAGTGTGAATTATATGCATGATTTGCCTGACACACAACTTGTGAAGTGGAACACACAGTAAAACCTCTCCATAAAGCAGTAGAGGTAGGGAGGAGAGAAAGTATTTCAGATCTGGTTTATCTGAAAAGAAACATTTAGGATAAGGATTACACATCAAAGGGAACGGAGAAGCACAGGATCAGATATTGACTTTTCTTCCTCCAGAACAGGGGTTGGCAACCTTTTTCTGTAAAGGACCAGAGAGTAAATATTTCAGGTCCTGTGGGCCATATGTTATCTGTCAACTATTCAACTCTAACAGTGTAGTACCAAAACAGTGACAGGATATAATTGAATGGGTGTGGCTGTGCTATAAAAAAAGACATTACAGGCATTCAATTTGAATATCAGATAATTTGGATGTATCACAAAATAATCTCTTTGACTTTTCAGTTACTTAAAAATACAGTATTCTTAGCTTACAGGCAAAACAAAAAGTCAATGGACCTGTGGATATAAGCTTCTCCATTTAGTCAGGGAATTACTATGCCCAGGGCTTGAGGTGGGACAGAGCATTATAAAATCATAGAATGTTAGGTTGAAGTGGTCTGTAGAGAGTGCCTAGTCCAACAACCTCACCTTAATAACCATCCTTGGCATTTCCAGTTCACTATTAAGTATGGTAGGGCATATTTGTAATAGTAAAGTAACAAGAATAGGATGTACTTGGTGATTTTATTTGAGTTAAGATTTATTCTTAGCTTTGCAAGTTCAGTAATGCTTATTGGTTCTGTTGATTCTATTAGTCGGTGAGCCTGGCTCAGTAGTAACTCAGATTCTTAATCTCCTTAAAGCCATTTTTTCTTTTCACAGTCTTTTTAAGCCCAAAGATGTCTTCTCAGAATAATTTTTAAAAGTATAACATAAAATACACTTGCCAGTGAGTGTTTATAATACAAAAAATTGTGTTAAAATATAGCTATAAAGTTATAAATAATTCATGCTCTGGTAACATATGCTTCTATATTAACCCTATAAATAATAAGATTAGTTAAGTAGTGATGAATATAAATGGTATTTTGTAAATATTTCATGACAGAGTGTGATATAAAAATATCCATGAATTGCTTTGTTCACAAAACAATGTTTGCTCATGCCGCAATGTGATATGAAAATGTCTATGGATTATTTTTAACAGGTACTGTTAAAATTTCATACAACAGTGAAGTACATGAACCAAAATGCCAATGCATTCATTTTCAAAAACAAACATAAATATCAAGCAGACCAAGTTTTATTATCTTTACTGTACTGTTCTCTCTATAGGTCAAATATATAAGAAGCTAAAGCATAACGAGTTTGCTTTAGGATCAGGAAACCAGAAGAAAGGTGGTTAGATATGGGATCCCAATAATCTGATACCTCCATCTCCACAGATGGAGACACATAGCAACAAGAGTTTTTTGAATTTTCCAAGTGCCCTCTTCATTGTGTATTACTTGGGTGGACACTGCTAGCATTTTTTACTTTTTCTATGTTTCCTTTTGAAACAGCTACTCTGAATATCACACTCTTTCTTTATATAATGGTTTCCCTCTGGTTCATTTATATCCACAGCAAGTCTTCTAACAATTTCTAGAATCCCTCTGTGGATACTGTTATATTTGGATCTTCAGTGTCTCTTGAAGTCTCCTATGGTAAAGGCTTGATCACCAGTGTAGGGCTATTCAGAGGAGGCAGTCTTTAAAAGGGGGAGGAGTGGGTGAGAGGTCTTTAGCCACTAGAGGCATGCCTTTGAAGGGGATTGTGTGACTCTGGTCTCTTCTTCTCTTTACTCCCTAGAGTTTTTTCCAGGTTTCAAGAACAACAGGGAAGCAAGCTCCAATGTGCTTTTCAAGTCAATGTTTGTGTCATGTTTATTCACGTTCCATTAGAAAAATAATAATAATAATAATGCAGCCAACTAAAGAATTGGTGTGAGTATGGGTGATGGAAGATTCATATAGACTCATATAAGGAGAACATCTGGACTTTGGAGCTCCTGGCCAAGCCACACATATCAGCTGAGTGTACCCCAAATTAGTAGAGCCTCCCAGCTGACGCAGTTTCTAGAGTTATTAGTATATGTTTGCTATGATCAGTGTCTACTGTGTGATGGTTTTATTCTGCTGCAAAGGTTAATGGCTTACAATACCATTCCCTTCACCCTCACGCTCTGGGTCTTCTTTTTGGTGATATTGCCCTGGAAGTTTATGAGATACAATGGGATCTGAATGCACTTGGCTGAAATACAAAACTTCTTCCCAACCCTTGGCCAGCATCTCTCAGTATTATATTCTCTCACTGAGATCCCAGAGA
This sequence comes from Erethizon dorsatum, assembly GCA_028451465.1. Lineage (NCBI taxonomy): Eukaryota > Metazoa > Chordata > Mammalia > Rodentia > Erethizontidae > Erethizon > Erethizon dorsatum. Next base: position 85,874,296 of record CM051831.1, on the reverse strand, counting down.
AGATGTCTCAAGCCTCTCAAGTCTAACACAGATGTTATGTGCAGATATTAGTGTTTCATTCTAAAATGTATCTCTTCTATTATGAGGAAAGTATATGACAATATAATAAACTCTCTTTAGGTGCACTTGAGAGTAGGAGAGTATATAATGCAGAGGGAAGACAAAGCCTTACACAAAGGAATTGGTAGTTAGTGTGAATTTCAACAATAAGTCAATATCATAGACAAGATTGGTTTTCTATCACATAACAATAATGCATTTATTGAGCTAAATACCATGTCTATAGTTGGGGCCAAGTCTAGGGTAAAGCTATCAAATTTTCTAAGGCACAAAATTTAAGAAAGCATGCACTCTCAGTGTTGTGCAAGTGCAGAGTTAGCACCCGAGTGAATGCCTCCTTAAATTTTGTGATCCAGGCTCTAATCTCAGCCTTGGTCCACGGCATTGTGCAGTGAATTGTAGTTTCCAATATTTCATGGGACTGTAGCAAGACACTGTTGGTTGCATCTTAACAGCCATTTCTCTCCTTTTTGTCTTGCTGATGCAGCACAAGTTTTGTTCAGGTCCACAAAAGGACCCATTTCTGGTCCTGGGAATGAGTTCCGACTGTTCTGAATCAAGATACTGTAAGCATAAGTTAATCATGGTGCTCCCAAAATCCTTGTCAATGATAGATTCCTATGAACATATGACCCAGTGCTGGAATAGAAGCTGGAGAAATTCTGCTGGGTGCTCCTGGGAATGCATCTTCACTAAGCAAAGGGAATACACAATGGGAAGTCCCTGTTCTTTGGGAAGCATAGTTCTATTTTTTTGAAACTGTGCCTAGCCTTGCTACTATTGTTTGCAACCATGAGAGAGAGATTGCTGACATGCCAGTGAGGGTATATCCGCTCCCAGGTCCTTAATGACACAGCTGACCTGCTGAATTAACAACAGATGAGCCCTCCCTCTGCACTTTTTAAAGTAAAAAAAGTTTTCAACCACTTTTTGTCAATTGAAGCTAAAAGTATCCTAACTGATGATACAACCAAATGCTGTGTATTTAGAGAGAGAGTTTTGCCTGTGGGGAAGTCTGCTACTTCCTCAATGCTTTAATTAAACAGCATGAAAAAAATCTGTCATTTCAAACATGGTTAAAGAAACAACAAACAACTTATGAGACCTGAGCTCTTATGCATCTACCTAATTTAATTTCAGGGGTGAGCTGCACAGCCACAGGCTTGATATTAATGAATGCAGAGAGGAGTCTGCAACCTTTTGTTACGGAAAACGTATCTCCGAATATGTGGGTGAGACTCACAGGTATGAATAATCAGAGGACCTTTGTTTCATGGTATGAAAACAACAGGAGGAACACAGAAAGTTGGAGGATGCAAAGGAGCCTCACTTGTATTTAATCAATTGAGATACACACAGGTATGATTTAGAAAAGCTTACCAAATACCTACCTATTTGATTGCTACTTGATGTATAGAAATACATTAAGAAGAGACATACCCTGCTCAGGGAGACTATTTATTTTTATTTTATTTTTTTGTGTGGTACCGGAGGTTGACCTTAGGACCTCGCACGCCAGCAGGCACCCAGGCTGCTGAGCAATATTACCGGCCCTTTTTTCGTATGTGGGTTCCAGGAGTCAAACTCAGGACCTCACACTTGCCAGGCAGGCGCTTATGCCGCTGAACTATCTCACCGGCCCAGGACAATTTATTTTGAATGAAACCAGATATACAAAAAAAAAAAGTGACATTATAAGTGTATATGTTTTTTAGTTTTAGTTTTTCTCTATGGTTTTATCTCATCTCTATTAGGAGAATGAAATCAGGGGGACGTTGCTAAGAGGAGCCAATGAACTGGATGAGGGAAATAAAACTCTGGCACTATGAAAACAGAATACTGAAATGAATTATGAAGATATGGAGGGTAGAATTAAGAGTGGGAAAGAAAGGGAATAATATTTATTGTTTGTCTAACACCTGCCAGGCAGTTTTATATGCTTCCTCATTTTTTTCTCACAACAATCCTGAAAAGAAAGTATTTTTACTTCCATTTTAAAGACAAAGAAACTAAGGGCCAGTAAGCTTATGTGACTTGCCCATCTGAGTGATACGATTGAGGCTCAAATTCCGTTCCAATCTGTCATATTGGCACAAATAAAATGTCTTCGAGTTCAGAAAGTGGGCTATAAACTCAGTAACACAGGAGGAAAAGTCAGATCTGTTTCTAAACAAAGTCTGTAGCTAGAATCATTCATGGTGTGAGTGAAATGTAAGGCTGAACAAAATGACTGATCTGGGCCAGGAGGTAAGTGGAAGCACAAGAGGAAAGTGTGAGAGGAAGATCCAAAAGGGGCAAGAAAAAAGGGGAAGGAAAGATTGGTTTCTAGAAGATGTAGCTTAGACATGAATGTAGTCTTGAGTGATACAATTCCATTGGAGAGGAACAGTTCTGCTATGAGATAGGAAGGCAGAAAAATGGAACCCTGCACAAGATACACTGTCATTTAGGGGTATGGGAATAAGGTTTCCTACTCTATTGCCATGGTTCATGAAGCTGTCCCTCATGGGGGAGGAAAGGGACAAAACTGGCTGAATGTTGGCATGGTCCTGTGAAGCACCATGGTTTGTATGTGCAACACCATCCTTTTAGTCTTTCTGGGTCCCTGTGGACAGCCAAGCTTTCTGTCCAGCATGAAAGAGGCTTCCTATTAGGGAACAATCCAAATGCGAAGAGGATATGCTTCTGCCTGCATGCTCTAGGTTAGTTCTTCCTGAGGCAGACTGCCAGCCAGGAAGAGTTGCCTCATGCTACTGGACCAGGAGGAAGATGGCAGTCAGGAGCAAGCCAGAACCTTAGTCTTATACAACCTCCATCTCTCAGACCACTAAGCTTAGATATTTTACAAGCACCTAACATTTAACTTGTCACAAAACTGATCTCATTTTCTTTACCCTTTCCATGTTTTTTTCTTGTCTTCCTGACCGTAGCAAATAACATGAATATATACATGCTGGAAACCATGGCGTCATCCTGAGCTTTCATCTCTTCTTCTCTCACATTTCACTGGTCCCTCCAACTAATCTTTTTAAACATTCTCCCATCAGTTAACTCCTTTCACACAAGCTGTCACATCCTCTGATCCAATTCCCCTCCATTGCATTCAGACACTTCTGGCAGATCTCTTGTTTCTAGTCCAGTCCCTTTTATGTTCATCGCCACATTTCCTAGAGAGAACTGCCTACATTATTCTAGCTTTCATTAGCAATTCATGGCATACAGAATTAAGACCAATTTTTTTTTTAGCTATTCCACATAAGATATGATTCTTTCCAATAACTGATATCAAGTATTTCATAATCTTTACCTTTTCCTACTTTCTGCTTTAAATTTTATTATGTATCAGCACCTAAGAACTTGTAGTTTTCCGAACTCATCCTACTGGCTAATACCTGATGTCATTGCTCGTGCCTGGGTGACTTCCTCATCCCACCTTGCTGACTCTTTAGTCATCCCTTCTAGAACATAGTCTTCTTCAAGAATACTGAACCAGAGATGAGACTAAGTGCTGCCCACTCCCCTTTTGCTCCTGTGCTCCAAATAAAACCCTCATTTATTTCCAACCTAACACCTTAAAATTGTCTGTTTATGCATTTGCTTCTCTCAGAAAACTAAAGATGTCTAAATGGCAGGGCCTGGGGACTTAAAATAACTGGCACATACCAGGGAGATAATAAGTGTTTGTTAAACCAAATGAAAATCTGTTCTACTGAAGTTCCTGCTGTAGCTTCATCATACTTATAATCCACACAGTTTTTTTTTTGTGTGTGTGCCAGGAATTGAACTCAGGACCTTGTGCTTGCTAGGAAGGTGCTTGTGCCACTGAGCCCTGTCCCTGGCCCAATCCACACCGTTCTTAAATATACTTTGAACTTGAGGGATGCTCCTAGGCTGGCAGCTTGACTAATACATATTAGACTCTTCAGTTAAGCCTCAACTTTTCATTGTTTTTAAATTAAGCAGACAGATGTATTTCTTGTCATAAATTTCTTTTCTTTTCAACTGTGAAAAAAAGATTTTGGGGGCTAATGCCTAAATCATTACAGCAGAATATGCAGTAGTTATTTATTTACTGAATTATCATCTGTAAATTGAACTCAACCATGGGCCTCCAGGGAATATCATTTTGAAATTGCTTTTGTTTCTGTTTCTCTGGTTCACCTTAGAAAGCTAGTCTGAGCCTTGCCGTGTTGCAGACTATGAGCAGAATTGATGGGCTAAGCTCGAGGCCTTTAACAATCTGGGAAAGTATTTTTTCTGAAATTTTCAAAGGACTATTTTATATCATTTAGGTCCGTTAATAATGCACAAGGACCCTAGGGACTGAGTTTTAGAGATTACTAAGCAGGCGACTTACAGCTGTCATGCTATTCTTCATGTCAAAGAAAGTTGAAAAATCAATGTTTTTCTCTTGAAAAAACATAAGTTTTGCAAAGTGTGGTACTGGAGGAAATGAATTTCATATAGATTACACTGTGGATATAGATATAAGATGTCTTTCCTATCCAACCTAGAAGGCTTGTCTTTTTGCTGATCTACCTGTATACTTTCAATTGGTTTCTTAATATGTGTAAACTTATAACAAGTAATGATTACGCACTCAGTAACGTGTGGATACTGTGTATGTGTGGATCCAGTAAGTGTTGGGTGTTGACAATGCAATGTTTCCCTTTCTCTCATCGCAGTGAGTGGAAAAGTAATAGAGATAGAAGACTTCTTTCTGTTCTTGTTGTGGAGATAATTAGCTGTGTACCCCTTCAAAAAGCCAGCTGTAGTCTCCAGGCCTCAGCTTTCTCATATGTAAAAATGTAGTGATTGAAATTATGGCATCATGTTTATCTAACAACCAAATTTTACATTTTGTATAAAAGTATTAAAAGTTTTTAATGCTTGGATGATGGATTCTGGATCACTTGTTTTCTCCTTTTATTTTCCTGTCTTTTCTGATTTTTCTTAATACTTTTTACTGGCTTATTCAAGAAAACAATGTAATAATATATAGAATTACACTGTTTATCTGGAGAAATTTAAATAATATTATTTAAATATCCAGTGTAGGTAGTATGGCATCAAGTGTGATCACATGAATTATCTCATTTAATTACCCCAGGCACACTGGAGGTTAGAAATCATTATTCCTCTTAGAATGAGGAACCTAAGGCATAGAGAGGTAAATTAACTTTCTTGTTGCAACTAGTACATTGTAGAATCAGGATGCTAAGCTCTACATACACATTTCTAGGAGACTGCCCTGCTTTTGCCTAAAGCATTTTAAGAAAATTACAATTGTTTATATATTTTAAAATGAAACATATGAGGAACTGGGGAATAAAAAAGACTTGCTTAAGATAATTAGCTGGACTATTAAGGACAATGCTAAAAGATGCTGTGACTGAAATACTTTAGCATATTTTCTGTTTTCTACTGGTTACATTTTTTTTTAATTTACCAGTGTCATAGCTGGCTACTTTGCCATCTGTTTTTAAAATCTCCATCCCCTGGCCGTCCTTTTGCAATCAAGTGGTGTATGCAGGTCTCATCCTTAGTGGTGCATGCTGTGCTTTCTATGAGCCACCAACCCGCCATCAATCCCGCTTTTCTTCTAGCTGTTACCCAGCATCAGTAACAGATTTTGAGCAAAACACTGCAGACTTGGCCTACTACCAACCAATTCACGCTGCCTGACTTTAATTGCTTCCTAATCCTTTCATTAATCTCTTGTAGGCCCTCTAACAGTCTGCATGAAAGCTTTTCCAAACCTTCCCTCACTTCCAATCCTGCTCTCATTCTTGCCTCTCATTTTTAAGTGGACAACTTCCCTTGTTTATCAAGAAATTAAAGAATATGACCTTTTTACTTTTAATCTACTTTCTTATTAACATATTCTTTTGTCATTTTCTTTAACAACCTGAGGGTAAAATTCATCTTTTTCTACAGCAACACTTTGACTTGAGCCCAAGATGTCTTGCCTTAATCATCTCTCTTTCCCTGGCATTGTCTCTTTTCTCTGCATTTGTTGAAATATACATTCTTTGACCCTCTACTCTGTATCACCCAACTTCCATTAAACATCTCTTCTTTCTTTATGTTCCAAAAAATGTTGTTTTTATCTACATTCAATATCTGTAATGTATTAGGTTTTCTGTTGCTGAAACACAATGCCCAACACCTACAACTTGAAGAAGAAGAGGTTTAGTTTGGCTCACAGTTTCAGGGGATTTAGTCCATGGTTGCCAGACTCCAAAGGACAGAATTCTTGGAGGAAGGGTGTGGTGGAATGAAGATGCTTAGTTCATGGTGGCTGGGAAGCAGAGCAGGAATCAATACCAAACGGGAGGGGGCCAAGCAGTATATATGGTTTCCAAAGTCACACCTCCTCGACCCACCTAGAAGTGTACTTTATGAATCCCCTAAGCAGCTCCCAAGCCAATCAAGTTGACAAAATCAAGATTCATTGCCACATACAACTTTGCACCAACCATCCACTTCCAACTCCTTACAATATTTGTTGTGTTCAGTACTCTATTGAAGCCATATTCTCAGTGAATAGGGCATGGTGGTACACACCTGAAATCCTCACAATCTGGGAGGTTGAGGCAGGAGGATCACAAATTTGAGCCCAGTCTGGGCAACTCTGCTTAGAAAGATCCTGTCTCAAAAAAAAATTTATTTTTTTAAAAAGAGCTAGGGATATAGTCAATGTTATGGCCCTGGGTTCAATCCCGAGTACCACAAAAGCAAAACAAATGGCCTCAGAGAACATTTCCTATTTTCTAAGAAAACATAATGACCCTGTAGTTCTTATTGTTTTTGACATCTCTTAAGCACTTAGCTTCATTGTCAATTCCTTTTGTCACTATTTTTTCCTTCATTCCCAAAATGATTTTGTGGCTTTTCTTCCCAACCTGTCTGTTTTTCCATTGGACAGTATTTCATGCCCTAATGACCAATTTGACAACAAACTTGTGTCTCTTCTAAATTTTTATTTTAAATTAGGTATACTATTAGTTTTAGTGCTGTAAATTCACTCCATCCCAAAACAATTTTTATCCCTCTCTCAATTTTTCTCTTTTCTTCCTGGTAGAGTAGAGTAATGACACCAATGCCTTATTTTCTTCAGTTTTTCTTTATCTGAATCCAACCAACACTTGTCTGATTACATTAGATTTCTATGCAACATAACAAACTACCACATATTTAGCAGTTTAAACAACGTGCTCTTGTTACTCCATCTTTATCTGGACCAGGTATGGCTTAACTGGATCGTGTGCTTGGAGTCTCACAAGGCTGTACTGAAGATGTTGGTTAGATGTTAGTCTCATCTGACAGCTCAACTAGGGAATGATCCACATTTTAGCTTCCATGGTTTGTTGGAAGAATTCATTTTTGTTTGTTTTCTTAGATTTGGAACTAATAGTTGACTTGCTTCTCAAGCTAGTGTGAGAGTGAATCTTCAGCTCTATCTGTCTATATCTATCTATCATGAATCATATATATTAATTAAGAGAGTGATGTCCAATAACCCTTACCATATCCTGTTGGCTAAAAGCAAGTCATAGGTCCTGCCCACACTCAAGGAATGTAAAGAGCACGTCTCCAGGGACTACCTTAGAATTTTGCCTACCACGCTGCTCTTTCTGTAAGACTCACACAAGGGACAGTAGTACCTTTTATCCGTGCTATAGGAATAATTTTGTAACCAAATTCAATAAATAAAATGCTCAAAACTGGATTTAGTTTATGATTGGGACCTTACGTGGGGATTAAAACTGGCTTTGGAAAATTAGATAAAAAAGTGTAGGAGGTGAGAATGGCTCAAAGAGAAGCAACTATAAACATCTTCCTTCAGTGGTCTGACTCGGTGCTGAAAATTTTTGTGGTCATGGACCAGGAGTGTTATTATTGTTGTTGGTGTTGCTTGATTGTTTTTAAAATAAAATTTTCACCAACCCAAACTTTTGTAAAACTGAAAAACGAAATAAATCAAAAAAATTTCAAAAATTTACTGGAAAAAATGAGACCAAAAAATGCAAAGCCATGCAAGATACTGGTGTGAGCCTGATTTCTTTATATTAGTTGAAACATACATAAAATTACCCTGCAAAATTGCTGCAGGAGTTTCCAAGTGGTTATTTCTGTCTGTGCTTATCTCACTGTAGACAAGTGTCAGTCTGGAGTCCAGCATTGTTTATAGTCTACACTTTAAGCAGAACTGATCTAATTCACTTCCATAGCAAAAATTCTCTAAGTAGATAATGATAATTCGTTTTTCTAAATGTAAGTCCAGATATCTTTTCTAAGCTTTTTGTTCATTCATTCACAAATACATTGTTGAGCCTTTATTATTGGTCAGACACTATGTAGGACTAGATAAAATGCTAGATTAATTGATGGCTTCTTTTTTGCATATTCTAACTTCACAATTCAAATGATCTCAAACACAGTATGTTAAAGAGTGAGCATGCTACCTTCCTTCTAACTAGCTATGTCTCCTCTGTCCTCTAGTTTAATGCAGGGTACTTCTGCCCACCAGCTGCAAAAGTCAGAATTTTACTTATCCATTCCCTGATTCCTCACACATTTTCTTTCTTTCTTTCTTTCTTTCTTTCTTTCTTTCTTTCTTTCTTTCTTTCTTTCTTTCTTTCTTTCTTTCTTTCTTTCTTTTTTTAATGTGGGTACCGGGAGTCGAACTCAGGACCTTGAGCTTGCCAGGGCTCACACATTTTCTTTCCCAAATATCAACTATATTTGCATAAATCTCTACTACTACTACATTAATTCAGGCAACCATTTCTTGCTGGGACCACTGTAGCTGTTTAGTGACATTATTTCTTGCTCCTCTGCTGTCAACCACCATGGTACCTTTAGGGGAATCTTTCTAAACTCTAAACCCCACTGTGTCACTGCCTTGCTTAAAACCTCTCAATATGTTTCTTCATAACCTAACAATGAACTTGAAAATTGACCAATGGTATATATTGTATAAATTTTCTTTATGGACTAATTCCATCTTTTTCTTTTCTTCCTTCATTTCCTCTCTGAAGTTTTGCTAGAGCCATACTGAGTTATGTACAATTCCTAGAATTTATCACATTTTCTTGTCTTAGGGTTGTGTTTGCTGCTTCTCCTGCTTCACACATCATTCCTCTAATCCTGTATCTTGGAACCCTTTTTGATTTCAATTATATATCACCTTATTCCCAGAAACCTTTCCAGCTGTGTCGTCTTTCCCTTTCTGTATTTGCCATCACATATTGCTGTCATATTAGGTTGTAATAAGGAGAGGAGATAGCTGCATTTAGTCAAATACTTCTGTTTCCATAATTACACTGCATACACTGCATGAAGTTAGAAATGCTATCACATAGTCACTGATGTTTTGAAATGGAAAGTTGAAGAAATTCTAGAGAATAGGTTGCTATACTTCTTTTGGGGCCTACTTAGCTCATTTAATAGGGCTAAACCTATCTGTCCTATTTCTTCTACTCTTGTCCTTACCACCCCAGTTTAAGAACTCAGTACAGCATATTGCTGTATCACTAAGGCCTTGAAAAATTTTCCCAGGGAAAATTTCCTACTCACTTTCCTAGAATATATTTAAATGTTTCCTCCCCACCACCCTGAGGCTTAACTCCATATCCAGAAGTAATCAAGTAAGTATTAGATTAAACACATCTATTTTTTTCAACAAACACTTTTGAGCTCTTATTCTGTGTCTAACATGCGTCCTAATGGTTGGACTATAACAGTGAACAAATTAGGAAAAAGCCTCATGTTCCTACTGAACTTACATTTCCTCCCCTGTTGTACACTAGATCCCCGGAATATGTTCATCTTGTACCTGAAAATTTGTAACCTTTGATCAGCATCTACCCATTTCCTCTACTCCCAGCTTTTGTCAGCTACTGGTGTATTCTGTTTCAATGAGTTCATATTTTTTGGATTTGACATTTAAGTGGGATCATACAGAATTACCTTTCTTTTTTTTTTTTTTTGTACCAGGAATCGAACTCATGACCTCACACTTGCCAGACAGATGCTGTGTTGCTGAGCTATATCCCAAGCCAGAGTTATTTTTCTGTGTCTAGCTTACTTCACTTAGCAAAATATTCCCCAGGTTTATCTGGGTTTTCACAAATGATGTCTTTTTTATTAATTGCTGTTCATAGAATTTATTTATTCTATTACACACACACGTAGTTATATAGATGCAATTTACTGGCAGGCAGAGTCATGGCTCTCCATGCATTTCAAAGTTCTGTATCCACTATCCTATAACAGTTATGTTTTGCCACAGAATACTGTGTAATAAACTATCTAAAATGCAACAATTAAAAAGACTAAGGTTGTATTATTTAATTATCATTCCATGAATCAGATGAAGAGTTCTGCAGATCCAGACCTGGTACAGCTGATCTCAGTTGGGCTCACTCACACATCTCTGGAAATCTTGCAGATTAGCAGAAAGCTACCTGGCCTAGGATGAGCTTACTCATGTCTGCTTATATAGTGATTGCTGCTTGGCATCATGGAAGTGACTGGGTTATATATATGTCATCATCTGGCCATCTAGCCTGGGCTTGTTCACATAGTGGCATTCCAAGGGAGAGAGCAAAGGAATTAAAAGCCATAGCGGACCCTAAAACACAGATTTATTTTTCTGTTGCTTTCTATTGGTTAAAGCCAATTATAAGGGTAATCCAGATTTAAGGAGGAGGGAGATAGTTTCTACTTTTGGAAAGGGAGGAGCTAGTCATATCACAAAGGACATGAGTAAAGAGTGTATTAGTAAGCTTTTTGTCACTTAACCAAATACATGACATATACAAGTTGCAAAATGAAGGTTTCCTCTCGTTCACAGTTTCAGGAGATTCAATCCATGATGAGCTGGCTCGAAGGCAGGAACATCATGGTGGAAGGGTTTGACAGAGCAAAAATGCTTAGTTCATGGCTTTCAGGAAGCAGAGCAGAGTAATAGTGCTACAGTGTAAAGAGCCTGGGACTGACATAGTACTCAAGATCATGTCTCTATGACCCACCCAGATATTCTCAGAAGTGTGCTGTACTAATCCCTTAGGGAGCTCCCAAGCCAATCAAGTAGATGCCTAAGTTTAACTGTCACAGAGGGCAAGGAATTGGGATCATTTTGTCAATCTGTCACAATTTTCTTCTTTGCAGACTTAGTATGTGATAGAATGTTTATACCCAAGTTTATGCTTGCAAATCATTTTACACAATTTACGACTGCCATATATATTTTATAACTTATTGGAGTATATAAAACTAAATATAAACCCATAGATTTTGTAAACTCTTTGAGAAAAGGGAACATTCATTCATCTCTTTTTATCTTCCATAGCACATAGCACAGCATAATGAATTGAGGAGACTCAAAATAGTTGCTGAGTCCATTACATCAACCTGCAATAAAGAGCACACAGAGCATCACATTTGGATGTCATTTCCCACCTACCTGGCTTAAAGGGAACACAAAAATCCTAACTCAACATGATCCCCCAATATCATTTGGATAGGTGATACACTTCCCTATTTGATGGAGACAAAGAAGTGAACCATATTAAATTTATGTGACTTGCTAACAGTTATCTATTGCTTCTAGAGAAGACACAAGATTGCTTTCTTCAGATCGCTATAATATTGGCCCCAAACCAACAAAAACAAAACTAAACTAAAAATGGAATCAGAGAGGCCAGAGTTCCTATCCTATACCACAGTCAGGTGAAAGCAGGCAGAGCACCAGCCACATCACACACAATCCGGCCCTGCGCCCCGTGCTTGGAGGAAGAGGAAAGGAATAGTAAAAAACCTTTTGCTTGTTACTTTTATTCATTAAACATTTTTTTCTTAGTTGAACCAATGTAGTGATGTTAATAAAGAGTTAAACAAGTCTTTCCATAAAAGCATCTCAACTACTCCTGCATGTTCCTAACCATCTAGAGTTAAGCCACAGGTTAAAAGAAACTACAGGTAGAGTGTAAAGACAAGCACACAATTTGAGACAAGTTACTGCCAAAAAAACTCTGATATTAATCCAGACACTTTCGTCCTCATCTTCACCCAGGAATACTTTATATGAATGTATGTATCATGAGAAAGAAGAGAAAAAAAAAAAAGAAAAAGAAAAAGAAAGAGGAAGACCACCTTAGCTAGAGGTATTTGCTTTTTGCTTTGCAAATGTATTTCTGTCAACTTTTAAGAGTTGGAAGGAAACGAGACAGATACATTTTTTTTAAATGTAAAAATTGGACAGGGGAATGTTTCATAGTTAGATTTTAGTCTACTGAAGAACACTCTGTTTTCTTTAGGAGATACTATATTTCATTTCCTCATATGCTGTTTTCTTTACAAAGGAAGATTGGAATTATGTAAATTAAATTTGAATTTTAAGACCTTGCTTTAAATGAAACCAACACCAAGGTACTGAAAAAGGAGAGAAGAATCTCTGTCATAGCATAATTATTACAAGTTATAAATTCAATCAGAATAATCTATAACATAAAGGGAACAAATGATAATATTGATGTAAGCTATTGTATTCATAAAAATTTTTCTTCATTTTTAATAACATGGGCAGTCAGGTTTAAGTTTTACCACCTCAAATTTGTATTTTGCTCGAGCAATGCAGATCTTATTAAATTAGGCAAACACTATTCACAAGAACGGTGGATCATGTAAATACCTTTAATATTCATGAATTTTACTCCCACAGTAGGTTGAAAATATGCTACAGATATTCTCTTATGAATGACCTTATTTAGCTTCTGATATTGCATTTCTGCATTTTTCATTACAATTTAAAGAGGTTTTGATTTACTTCCCTGCTACAGACTTAGTATTTTTTTGTCCCTAGCTTTTACTCCAATTTTCTTAACCATGTTTCTCATCTTTATTCACTTCTTACTTTTTGTCTCCAGGCTTACAAGCTTCTTGGCACCAATTCATGTCAGCAGTCAGGATTGCAAGCTGAAGTTAATAAGTTTAGCTTTGGACATAGATGCTCATGGGTGTGTGTATGTTTTTAATCAGTATATAGTTTATGGCTACTTCACAGTTGTTATCCACTGGCAGAAATGAGACCGTCAAACGCTTGTGGTACAGGACAGTTTTGCCAAATAGTGCTGCTCATATTACATAACACTTTTTGGGTATATTTTGATTGCAGAAGAATGAAAATAAATGTGCAATGACAAAACTACTTTTTATACTTCAAATACTAACATATAGATTAGTCTTTATAAGTGATATATCCTCTTTAATAAACTAAAATTGAGTAATGCTGAGCATCCTTAGGAAATCAGGTCATAAACTGGGATACAAATATCCTAAATGGTTAAAAAGTTGTAGGTTAGTTTTCCATAGCCACATTTGTTCATACCATTTATTCATTCATTCATTCATTTATGGAGCATCTGCAATGTTTCACGTATGATTCCAGCCACTGGGATTACAACAGTGAACAAAAAATTTTTTATATATCTTGATGTGATAAATGCTAGAAAAAAAGTAAATCAAGAAAAAAGCATACAGTAACAGGTTTGATTTTAGTTTGGTCACAGCTCTGCAGAAACTAAAGGAGCAAATGGGGTGGCTCTCTGGAGAAGAAAGTGTGCTTCACAAAGATGTGTGCTTAGTATATTCAAGGAGAGGGAAGACCAGTTTATCTGGAGAGAACAAGTGAAGGGAGAATCCAGAAAGATGAGGCTGATAGGTGTGTGTAGGGGTTGGCATAGACCCCTATAGAGGAGTTCATGTTTACTTAGCACCAAATACCTGACACCCACAACTTTGTCTCAGGATTTAAGAGGATTCAGTCCATGGTTGGCAGGCTCCAAGGAAGGATCATCATGGCAGAAAGGCATGACAGCAAAGCTGCTTAGTTCATGGCAGCAGGGAAAGAGTGGGGAGCAGTGTCAGAGAGGAAGGAGTCAGGGAACAAACACAGACACCAAGGTAACATCTCTATGACCAACCCAGACACAGCTAGAAATGTGCTTTCCTAAATTCTAAGCAGATCCCCACATGATCAAGTTGACAAGAAAGCTTAATCATCATAATTCAACATTTTACTCAGTAATGTGAAGTCACTGGAGGGTTTTGAGCTGAAAAGAAGATAAAATTTGATGTGATTTTTAAAAAATCTTAGTCATTTTTAACTGCATCATTCAGTAGTGTCAGCTATAATCACATTGTTATACAACAAATTTCCAGTACTTTTTTTTATCTTGAAAAGCTGAAACTATATACCTATTGAACTCCCCACTTCTTCTCCTCCAGCACATGACAATTACCATTTATTATGCTTCCTATTTTGATATGTTTGATGACTTTAGATTCCTCTTATAAATGAAAGCAAACACTGCTTGTCTTTTTGCGAGTCTTATTTCACTTCGCCACAAACTTTATATTTTTGTTTATTATGATTTTATACTTCAGCTTTTGTGTGGAAGGGCTATAAGATTAAGTGAGGGGCAAAAGTGGAAACAAAGATGTACGGTTTGGTGCTATTGCAATGCTATAGGCAAAACATGATGGTAATTTGAACAAGGTTGTGGTAGTAGAGGTGATGATGAGTACAAAGAATCTGTATAGATTTTGAAGAAAAAGCTTTTGGGACTTGCTAATATTTGAGACATGTAATATAAGAGAAAAGAAACTAACATGTGAATGATTAAACTACCATGTCAATTTTCCAAGTAACTTAATAATGACTCTTATCCATTATTGAGAGTAATCTTTGTAAAATCTGAATAAATACTACATGCCTTCTAAAATGATATGCCAAGTCAACCTATTTGATAGCTTATGGTGACTATTTTGTACTTGACCTTTGTTATGTGTTTTAAAAATAGATGTGTATGTTGTGAAATCTGAAGTCTGGGTATATCATGGAAGTATGAGAAATCTATCTGGACAGAGCAACAAGATAATGAACATAGGGCCGGTGAGATGGCTCAGTGGCTTAAGCGCCTGCCCTGCAAGTGCGAGGGCCCAAGTTCGACTCCCGGAACCCACATACGAAAAAGGGGCCAGTGATATCGCTCAGCGGCACGGGTGCCTGTTGGCGCGCGAGGTCCTGAGGTCGACCCCCCGGTACCCACAAAAAAAAAAAAAAAAGTTTCTGGGCCGGTGAGATGGCTCAGTGGCATAAGCGCCTGCCTTGCAAGCGCGAGGGCCCAAGTTCGACTCCCGGATCCCACATATGAAAAAGGGCCCGGTGATATCGCTCAGCGGCACGGGTGCCTGTTGGCGCGCGAGGTCCTGAGGTCGACCCCCCGGTACCCACAAAAAAAAAAAAAAAAAGATAATGAACATTTTCCAGACCAAGAAAAGATTATCTGACTTTGACAGCAAGTATGCCACACTCTAAAATATATTTTGGAATATTTTTTAGACGCTATATTTTACACTTCTTTCTCTGTCTTCCTAATGAAGTCTACTCAGCATTATCCGAGTGTGGGATGTGCTGGTAGAAGCTAAACGGGAAGTCAATAAGGGGAGAGTCTTGTTTTCCTCCTATTTTAACCTCAAAAACAAAAGGAAAAAAGAATTTCATAAACATTTTTTTTCTAAATATATAGGCACACTAAACACAGCTATTGAGAAGTATCTCTAAGTGTTAAAATTATTGGTTATTTCAAACTATGCAACAGAAAACGCATTATACGCAGCTTGAGATTTTAAAAAATCTGTTCGCTGCGGCACTCCGCATTCCTCATGAGACCATGAGCGATGTAATGAGAGGGCTCGTGGTCTCCTAGGCTGTGCTTCTCTTCCTTTCATGGTGTCCTCTATTTTCCTGATTGACAAGAAGAGAAGTCGCAGTGTGCATTGGGAGCTGCTGCTGGCTGTGTGTACTTTTTTTGACCATTCTTAAAGCATATCAGGCAGAATTTTTGTAATTAGCTGAAAAGGCACGCAATTCAGTTTCACTTTGCTGAACCCAATCTGTAGGACTGACAGCTCGGCTTTAATAGATTCCTTCAGTAGATAATTAGACTAGTTTAACGCAAGCACTGCATGAATTAACATTTGCACTTGGGTATGAATATTCAGGGCTACTGTGCTTTCTGTGGTGTGAGCCGTTTCCCCAGGATTTGCAGCAGTGCCTGTTAGGTGCTTGTAATGTATTGATTAGTACAGAATGGCACCAATTAGAGGGTGTGGGAGCATCCCTAGAGTCAGAGATGATATGCTCACTGGTGGTACTTATGCTTTTTCCTGTAAACTCAAACCCAGACAGCAGATTGCCTGCTTCAACTAGTCATATGCTTGGGTTTTGATATGAATTTTACTTTAGATTGCTATGCAGAAAACTACAAGGTTTCCTGGCTTGTCTTGGAATTATGCCATCTGTTCTTTTCTCTACTCTCTATGAGATTTTTCATCTGTAAGATTAACCCCATCTACAAGATTAACCCCAAAGACTGTATGCTCTCGATGTTATTAAATAAATAGCTGAATAAATAAATAAATGAAGAAATTATTGGGTCATTGAAATTTGCCTTTTGTTGTGATAAAAATTGCTTTGGCATGACTTAATAGTGGATTAAATATTGTTTCAAAACTTTATGTGCATATGCCTGGAAACTTCAAAGAACTTTATACCATTCGTAAAATCACCCCTGAGAATATAAAAACTTCTGTGCACATGCCTTTAAAATAATCCTAATCAGGAAACTTGGAGGTGGAGGGAGGAGTTAGGTAGTTGAGAATAAATCAAGTTAATAGTTTGGTATGATGATTTAAAGGTAAACAAACTTAACTGTTTTCTGAAAATTGAGATATACAGTGTCCACTAGTCATGAACTCTAGAACCAGAATACCTGGATATGAAGCTACGGCATGTCTAACCTTGAGAAAAGTTACCTAATCTTTGAGTTCCCTAACCTGTAAATAGTGATAACAGTAGTACCTAATTCAAAAAGCTACTGTGAGGATTAAGGGAATTTAATGTATGTGAAACATTTAGAACAGTGCCTAGTACTATGTAAGCACTGTATTTGTTCTTTCATGTGTCTGTCTGTCTATCTTACTGCAGACACATGAAATTATCTTTTCTGAAACATATAGAACATTGAATATAATTTTTAAAGTATTTAAATATTTCTTACTTATAAGAGGTAACAACTATTCACAGTGGTGTAAAATTTGAATCTCTTTTCAGTCTGCAAGCACCTGAGCCTCTCTCTCCACTCTGCCACCATCTAAGACTCAATACTTACTTTGAAGGTTAATGTCAGGTCTGGCTCACAGTGTTTTCATGGCCTGGAAAATAACATATACCCTCTTCATGATTTTCAATGTTTCAATCTGACATTTAATAATGTAGTGAGGATGTATATATAGATTATGCACAAGTACCAGCCTCCAAAGTGTGTGTTTTCCACCCAGAATATTTGGGCATGGAGAAAATATTAAGAAGCTGCTTTCTGCTCTAATTGACAGTGCCCTCAGGCCTGAATCGCAGTAGGTGAAGATCCATGTTGCTGTCAAAAAAGTGAAGTGGAAAGTAGAACCCTCCTGTGGAAAAATAAGTGGATTCCCTACCCAGCAGAAATGAAGAGTTGTGTTACTCCTGGGGTAATTTAGGAAGAGCCTGAAGGCTGTCTATCCTTTCTTTATAGTTTTTCTAAGTGTTAAGTAAAAAAGTTGCCTAAATTGAGTTGGTGAGAGACCTCAGCTCTGGGAATGCTAATGAATATTTTCTGCTAGAGAGAGCATGGGCATCCTTCCTCTTACATGTTCTTCTGAAGAACAAATTATCACTTTTGGAAACATTGCTTCTCCAGAGGCATGGACATGGGAGCTGGATAAGACTACATTCTCGATATATCTAAGAGAGATAAAGGATGCATTCTGCCATTACAAATTATATTAAATAGAATTTATCTGTGGTTTCTTTTTATTGGAATTCATAAGATATTATTTAATCATCCATTCTTTCTCTTTTAATAGTGTGCACAATGAATGCCATTATATTGTATTTGCTCACGAATCATTCATTTTAATCATGAGACTGGATGTTGCCAAATCTAAAAATCCTGAGTCCTCAGTAAAAGTAATGCCATACTATTCAAGCTTTTGTTTATTTGGGGAGATTTCTCTTAGGGAATTGAAAGATTAGTGCTTCTGTTGAGATCAATGTTGTGATAACACGGAGTGCCTTCGGGACATGGCAAAGGTTTTCTGTGAAGAAGGCTGACCCTCTGTGTGGATATTGGAAGGTGATAAATATTTTTAACTTGGTCTTAGATTGAAAATAACCACACTATGTGAATCAATGTTAGGATTCTGGGAGATTCTTTTCATCAAGTATAATCAAGACTAATTTCTTACAGCATAGATAAATAAGAATGATGCTTTGGGGCCGGTGAGATGGCTCAGCGGCTTAAGCGCCTGCCCGGCAAGCGCGAGGGCCTGAGTTCGACTCCCGGAACCCACATATGAAAAAGGGGCCGGTGATATCGCTCAGTGGCACGGGCGCCTGTTGGCGCGCGAGGTCCTGAGGTCGACCCCCCGGTACCCACAAAAAAAAAAAAAGAATGATGCTTTGTTTTTCAAGTACCTATCCCATTAGATGGGAATGCCTGCAGTACTTATGTTCCTAAATGTTTTTTATTCTTTGAGCATGCATTTTCAAATAGAAAAAGAAAACCAAACAAAAACTAAACTAAATCAAACAAAAACAAAGCAAAACAAAAAATCCAGTTCTCTCTCCTAAGTATAAAATCATCTACGTTTTCTTTGTTTTGTTTGTTTGTTTTTGTTTTATTTGTTTTCTGGCTTTCAATTTGTCATCTTGTA
Source organism: Erethizon dorsatum (assembly GCA_028451465.1). NCBI lineage: Eukaryota > Metazoa > Chordata > Mammalia > Rodentia > Erethizontidae > Erethizon > Erethizon dorsatum. Next base: position 85,855,411 of record CM051831.1, on the reverse strand, counting down.
AGTTGAAGTTGTGAAATGAAAAACAAGATTCGCAAATTATAAAGTTCCCATAAGAATTAAAGCACTGCACATACTGTAAAAGCAAGTTGCAGTGCTGAAGGGAAAATGGAAACTATAATATAGAGCTTTTGCAAAAAGGAAGGGGTCCACGAGATGGAGTGGGGGAGGAAGGGGATAAAAAAAGAATCAAGGGCCGGTGAGACAGCTCAGTGACATAAGCGCCTGCCTGGCAAGCGCGAGGTCCTGAGTTTGACTCCTGGAACCCACATATGAAAAAAGGGCCGGTGATATCGCTCAGCGGCACAAGTGCTTGTCCCACAAGCGTGAGGCCCTGAGGTCGACTCCCAGTACCCACATTAAAGAAAAAAAAAAAAAGAATCAAGATGTATCATGTACATGTACCAACTCCCCATGATAAATGTCATCATTATGTACTGCAAACATGTACTAATAAAAATAAAAATTAAAAAAAAAACAGAAAAACAGTAGATTTTATAATCCTCTGATTTATCATTTGGGATTTCTCAGTACTGTCTTACTGTGGAGGAAAAAGGCTGGAAAATAATTGCAGAATCTTTGTGTTGCTCTGCCTAATTCATTACATAATGCCACATTAAGGAGTAATCATTTTTGTCAGAAATTTCAAGTTACATACTTTAGCATGATACTTCATTGAGAATAATCAAGGGACAATACTCCTTAAAAATAAGTCTATGATTAAATTCAAACATGAAAACATCTAAAAGTATAGTCAAAAAAGGGAATGTAAAAAGTTGGAACAAATGAAGTCACTTGCATATTGCTAGCAAAAACATGTGCATTCCCTCCTGTTTAGGTTTCATTAACACTAAGTTTCAGAACAGATATAATTGGCAGCTGAGTTTTTTACTCAAGGTTTTATCTTTATATGGGCATATTTGATGTGAGTGATGCATTAGAAATTGTCACTCTTGGGCCGGTGAGATGGCTCAGCGGCGTAAGCGCCTGCCTGGCAAGCGCGAGGGCCCGAGTTCGACTCCCAGAACCCACATATGAAAAAGGGGCCGGTGATATCGCTCAGCGGCACGGGCGCCTGCTGGTGCGCGAGGTCCTGAGGTTGACCCCCCGGTACCACAAAAAAAAAAAAAGAAATTGTCACTCTTGATCTTAAGTGCTTATTCCCTGAGGTACACCATTGTTTTCTTAGCTCTCATTTTACCTTTTTATTTTTTGCTGGCCATTTGTTTCTCCACTTATTTATTTATTTCTACAAGGCAATACTCCTTAATAAGTTAAACTTCTTTTTTTAAAATATTTAAGCCAAAGTGTATAACTAAAAATATATATTTTTTCTAAATCCATTTGAAAAGTTCTGTGTGAAACTTTGAGTTTTACAGAATATGAATAACATTTGAATTGCAAGTTGTGTGAAAATGTTGCAAAATAACATTCTAATATTCTCCCTAATTGCTTTATGTGTTTTTGATAAAAGATATAGGTAAAGTTGGTAGATTCTCAACCCTCCTATGTCTTAATTGCTTTATCTGTAACATGGGAACATTAATATATACCTATTTCTTAGGTTGTTGTTGAAGACTGAACAAAATGCCTTATGTCAAGCACTTTGCATAATGCTTTCCCCATTATAAGTATTCAATTGTAGTTAGTGCCTTCCTCCTAAGGAAAGGAATTTAAACATAAATGACACTGGTCTTAGTACACTTACCTCTCTAGCTTGTGTTCATTAATCAGAGTTTTAAAATTGTTTTCCTTTTGTTTTTACAAAAGCAAAATTTTGAAATAGGAAAACTCATAAATTGATGGTATCTTTACAGTGGATGGTATACATGCAGACTCAATCTTTTGCATAAGCTGGCCATATGTAATAAGGGCTTTAAAATCAGCATCTTTGCAAACTTCTTACTCTAAGAAATTAATTAAAGAAACGTATAAGTGTTTATATAGTATTATTTATAGTGTTAAAGAATACTTATAATATTTGGAGGCAAATTAAATATATACTATTTAGAAGATTGTTTAAAAATACTTAAGACATGCATATATTTTGAAGGTGTTACCAGTTGACACCTCTGAGTGATGGAGTTTCTTGCTATTCTTTAATTTCATAGTTATGAAATTATCTAAGTATTTGAAAGCCAGTAGGTATTGCTTGTGTTTGATTAATATGTGCATGACTTAAAATTTTTTATTACTATGTAAAATGATAAGGTTGCAGGGCCAGAGAGATGGCTCAGTGGCATAAGCGCCTGCCCTGGAAGCGCGAGGTCCTGAGGTCGACTCCTGGAACCCACATAAAGGAAAAAACGGGCCGGTGATATTGCTCAGTGGTACAAGCGCCTGCTGGCAAGCGTGAGGTCCTGAGGTCGACTCCCGGTACCCACATTAAAAAAAAAAAAAAAAAAAAAAAAAAAGACAAGATTGCACATTACATTAGAAAATTCAAATAATATAAAATGCATAAGGAATTGAGAAGTCATTCTATTTCCTCTATGAATTCTAGTTATAAGCAGTAAAAATAATTTAATAAGTGATCATTAATAAAAATACAGTAATCAGTCCCTACAGTTCTAACTCATTAACTTTAGAACAGTAAGCAGAAGTGGAGCACAGAATTTTAAATTTCCTCCCTAAGTGGCTTGGCAGCAAAGCTGAAGTATTTTAAGAACCATGACTGTCACTGTTGACTTTTCTCCTGATATTTACCACTGTAACCTCATTTAAGGCTTTAAATAAGTTCAGAATAAAAAACCCTTTGCAGTGGCAGAGAAGAAAAGCCTTTCCTAGCAGGCAGAACATTCCTGTCCACCCGTTGTGTGAAATTGCGCCAACAAGATTCTATTGGAAGCTTGCTGTGCCACAGTAAGCTGAAATGTACGCCCAACCTACCTAGATCAGACTGAACTGAGAAGTGCTAGATGGAAAGAGTCCTCAGGAGACCTGACTAAGTGAAGCCAGGAAATCGCACCTGGTTTAAATACTCTTAATCACACGTAATGTTGCTTTCTCTTAATTACCACAGAACCACCTAAAAGGTGCCTGTTACATAATCTGGCTGAACAGTAAAGGCCTGAAAGTACACACGGAAGGAAGCAATGTTCATTTTTGTTCTTAGATTACATTAAGTGTAATGGATCTCAAGGGATTTAAATCATGTAGCAACAGAAAATTACCCCTTTTAGCAGCGTTGACAGGTAAGGTAGCAGTCAGAAATTTCCTCTCACTATTTGGCTTGAACAGGATGTTATCATCATCTCTAACTGGATAGATCATAACATTATATCCCATTAATTAGGTTTCACTCTCATTGAGCCACCTTTTGATTGAGGAACGTGAGAAATCTGAAGCCTTTATAGTAAACTGTCTAACAGGAGAATCTGGAGTTAGGGACCATCCAAAGCTTATCAGAGGAAAGATCAAATGCAGTGACAAAGTCAGAGGCTTGAGATTTGCTCTTCCTCATTGGACAAGACCCCTCTGTCTTTCTGAACCTTAACTTCCACCTCTGTGAAGAATTTGTTTATTTTTGTCATAGTTACTGAACTTCTACTGTATACCAAGCACTCTGTTTAGCATGTGAATAGCAACACAAGGGCATTTTTTGTCCTTAAGGAATATCACTGAGGCAGAAGGCAGTATGAGGCAAAGGGTATAAGGAGTGTAGTTGTAAATCCTACTCGATCATATACTGTAGGGGTGTTGTAAGGGGCAAAACTGAATGGGAAAGTACTTAAGTACTTAAACCATTAGCATTACAGACGGTATTTTTTCCCAGTGAAAGCTGTAATGCCCAGTAATATAAGTCAGCACATTGTTTCAAATATAGGGGCTTCTCATGATTTCTATGTTTTCTCAATTCTTTCACACTTTTGAATTTTAATAGAAATGTGAAGAGCTGAGTCATTGGGAAAATTAAGTGCCCATAATCTCCTAAGAGTTAGTAACTTGCTGTCTGCCATCTTAGCCATTTACCCATTGCAAAAATCTGTTATATAGGTAAAGGTAAAAAATCATCAAATATGGGGATTAAAAATAGATTCAGTTCCTTATCTAAGAGGGTCTTCTTAATATATAACATTTTCCACGATTAAAAAAAAAGTCTGGATTTTTCATATTATTCAAATTTTTAAATTTTTAAAATTTGCTTTTGGTTTGGATGTTTGCATTTCATCAGATCCTACCTGAGAATCATTATACTACAAAGCAACACCCTGAGAAGTTGAGGGCAAATTTTTGAACAAGTATAAAATTTAGTATTTTAGAATTTTTTTATCTTTGGTCCTAGAATGAGAAGTTGAAAAGGTGATTCTTATTTTTTTAGTATTTGATGAAATATAAAGAAAAATATAAGTAGAATAAACCTGGGAAAATGTTGATATCTCAGGAATGTAGAAAACCATGCCATTCTTTCTTAGAACTCACTCTTTAGGGAGTGAGGGTCATGCAGATGGAGACAAGAGCACTTGTAGACATTACTGTCTTTCTGCCTTTTTATCGTGGCACACGAACACATGTAGCTTGTTCAGCCTTGGAATACCTAAAAGCTAATTTAAAAGGGATGAATAATATCATAGGGATAGAAGATGCAGGGAAGCTAATCAAGGTATTTGACAGCTTTACTTTAGTACATTTCTCCTGGAGTATAACTGATTCTTCCTTTTCCTTGCTAGCAATTGAATCCAAAGATGGTCTGGTGGCAAAACGGCTCCACCTGCTTCTGCAGAAAACTTCTAAAATCAAATGCAAGGTACAAAAAGTACTGCATGTTAATTTGCACTTTCACTTCGGTGTAATTTTTAACTTCACAATTCAAAATGAGAGGCTAGCTTTTCATTTGCTGTAATGACTTACACACTTTCAGGTGGCATCTCTGCATAATTTGGGTTTTTGCTTTGTGGGTGAAATTTTTTTAATAACTAGTTGGAGTAGGAGCACCAAATAAAATATTGTGTTCAGCATACTCAATTTCTGTCAGGTTTCATCTCTTACTGAACAGTGAAAGATGATGCCTTGAGGCGTTCTTTCATTTTCATGGTTTGAGGGATTTGTGGCTGTATATTTTCCTTACAAATTTATGTTCTGGTTTTAGTTCATATTTTCATTTTCTTTTGTTTAAATCATTAAATTATGACAAAACTTCCCCTATACCAGCTGTGAAATTCAGGAAGATAGTTCTTTCAAAGCTGGGAATAAATTAATAAGCAGAGAGACAGCGGAATTTTCAGTTGTTCTAATTTATCATATTTCCTCATAACTAAATATCTCATACAAAATTTAAGAAAATGCTACATAAAATATAACTTTTTTGTCCTGCTTGCCTTAAATTTTAAAAAAAGAAAGAACATAGAAAAAAATCAAAGTTAACCTGGATACATTTCCCTGATCTATTACTCTTCCTCTTCTTCCTGAGATAAGCTGTTACTATTTCTCATTCCTCTGTAAAGTTTTACATTCTAATGAAAACTATGTACATCCAAAACCAACATATAATACTGTTCCAATATTTGCTAGCTTTACATACATACTATTGCAGTATACATAACATCCAGTTACTTTTTCCACTTAATTGTGTGTTTCAGTTGGTCCACAGTGATACATTATAATTTACTCCTATTAATGACTGTGTAGTTCTTCCTTGAATGAATTTATCAAAATATACTTAAGAATTTCCTGCTGATGGATATTAAATTACAACAATGTTGTAATGAACATTTCATGTAAATAATTTTTTGTTCATATAAGAAAAGTTTTTCTGGGACTCAGTATTTTCATGTTAATTTTGGAAGCTACTGCTGAATTTTTCACTAAAGTGGTTGTGCCAATTTATTCTCTGATCACTATATAAAGTTTGTATTTCTTCACATCCACACCAAACATTCGTAATCTCATACTTGTTCAATTTCCTATTGACTGGATGATTTTGAAATGAGATGTTACCGAAATTTTTTTTTTTGTGGGTACCGGGGGGTCAACCTCAGGACCTCACGCGCCAGCAGGCGTCCGTGCCGCTGAGCGATATCACCGGCCCCTTTTTCGTATGTGGGTTCTGGGAGTCGAACTCGGGCCCTCGCGCTTGCCGGGCAGGCGCTTAAGCCGCTGAGCCATCTCACCGGCCTCCGAAATTTTAATTAGTATTTCTAGTGAGGTTATGTGTTTACTTTATTTCTATTATTTGTTTCAGTTTCCCTTTGTAAACTGCCTGTTCTTGTCTTTTATTACTTTTTTATTGGATTGCTTTCATTTTTCTTTACAGCTGTTCTGGATGTGAATAAGTGACACATATCTTCTCCCAGGCTACTCTTGTTGTTTATGGTTATTGATCTAAGTTTCTAATTTTCACATGATATATTAATCTTTTCTTTTGTGATTAGAACTCATGTATTGCTTAAGAAGTATTTCCAGAAAACATTATACTCACAATTTTAATTTTAATGTGATTTTTAAATTAATAAAGTTTATTTTTAGAGTAGTTTTAGGCTCACAGCAAAACTAGAACATATAAAGAGTTTCTATACATACCCATTTCCACACTCTCACAGCTTACACAACGACTGACGTTCCACACCACAGAGATGCAGGTGCTACAATGGAGTCTGTATTGACATATCATTAGCACCCAAAACCCATAATTTATGTTAGGGTTCAGTCATGGTGTTGTGTATTCAATGGGTAATGATATAATGTATCCACTATTCCTGTATCATCAGAATAGTTCACTAATCATCTTTTGTGTTCTACCTATTCCTTCTCCCTCTTCTCAACTTCAGAGACTACTAAACTTTTTCCTGTCTCCGTAATTTTGTCCTTTCCAGAAAGGTGCATATATTTGGAATCAGATGGTATCTAGCCTTTTCAGATCGGCTTTCATTTGGTAATAATATGCATTTGTTTCTTCCATTTTTCTATGTCTTTTCATGGCTCAGTAACTGATCTCCTCTTAGAACTGAGTAATATTCCATTGAATGTGCCACAGTTAATTTATCCATTCACCTATTTAAGATACCTACCCTCTCCTAAGTTTTAGCAGTCATGAATAAAGTTACTATGAACATTCCTTTGAAGATTTTTTGTGTGGACCTAAGTTTTCTTTTTCTATCTCCTAAAAGTTTTATTATTTTGTATTTTACATATAGGGATATGATCCATTTTGAATTAATTTATGTAAAAGATTTTTATCTAGATTTTTTTCCTATGGTGGATGTTCAGTTGTCCCCGCACCATTTCTTGGAAAGACAATCTTTGCTTTACTGAATTATCTTTGCTCCTTTGACCAGGATCAATTGATTTTATTTATGCGTGTCCACTTCTAAGCTTGCTACTCTGCACCATTAATGTTTGTCTATATTCTTTGGCCAGAATACAGTGTTTTAAAAATTGTAGCTTTTTAGTAAGTCTTGAAGTCAGGTACTGTTGGTCCTTTGACATTGTCCTTTTTTTTTTTAATTTTAAAGGGAGAAAAAAAACAATGATACAGAATTTCAAAACAAGATAATAGGAGATTAACAATGGTTAATATATTGTGTATTGTTATCTTCAAAGTAATTGCTCAGATTACAAGATATAGGTGTGAAAAATTAAACAATATAAGCACAAACCATTCTTTTTAATGAACTAATAGAAAGTAGTAGTATAATTATCTTAGCTATCTTGTATATATATATATATATTTTTTTTTTCTTTTCCCTTCCTTCTTTTCTCCTTTCCCCCATCCCAGTTGTTCTTTCTTTTTGAGCAGTTTCTTCTCCTTTCACAATATCTATTGTATGTTTTGGATCTTATTTACTCATTCAGTTTTTTACAATAAGGAGACAATATGATGTTTACACATGGGAGTCTGATTTATTTCAGTTATGAGTATGGTCTCAAGTTGCATCCATTTACCTATAAAAGCCTCGAGTTTATCCTTGTTTGAGGACATTGTCCTTTTTAACTGACAATGAGGATGTTGTCCTTTTTAACTCAGATTAGTTATTGTGTTTCTTCAAGATGTTCTTCAGTGTGCCTCAAATTTTTTAACCATTGCTTTCTTTCTGGGACTACAAACTATTCTAGGATTATATAATATTTTTTCCTGCAATCTATCATTCCTTCACAAGCTGTATTTCTTTTATCATAGGATGGCACTACCAACTAAGATCTGGGAGTTAGGTATCCTCATTACAACTGGAGCAGTATTACTACTTAGCTCTTTCAGTTCAAGGAGCTAGGAAATACATGCATGTAAATTAACCTATATATACATACAGCTGTATGTTTCTATATTTACCCTGTCATATCTATATTGAAGACTGATGCATAATACTTCTTTTTTCAATCCACCACCACAGGTTTTATTCTGGTTTCATTCATTCTTTATTTATAATTTCCTTCTCTACTAGTAAGAAAACTCACTTTCATTATCCACAATATATTTTCGTATGTGAATGGATTTTTGATAATTAGCAAAGAGATAGTCTCCTCAATGGCCCATTTTTTCTTACCAATAACTTGAAGTACTTTCCTTATAGTTCAGACTTTGTAAAGTTAAGTTTATCAGTAGAGACAAATGGAGTCAACAAATTCTGTAGAGTTGATGCAGTTGCATAGTATACAGGGGATCAGGATTGATAAGCAAAAGTAGACATCTAATTAATATTTTTAAGCATCTTCATTTTACTACGTTGATTTCACATAGGCTTAAGAAAATCAATCATTTGATGGATTTTGTTGAGGGCAATCCTCAAACCCTTCATCAGGATTTACAATAAAAATAGCAAATTGAGACTGAGTATGTCTAGCAATATATGTCAGATATGTTCTAGAAATAGAAAACAAACAAAATTAATACTATGCCTTATTTTAATTTTGTAAAGGATGTTGGAACACTTTCTATGAATGATGCCGTACAAAACTAGCTTGCGCTGCTCTGGTTATATAGTGACAAGAATAAATGAATATCAATTAGACATTTGATTTTTATTTATTTTAAGCTTAAAAGGTTAGCTATATCATTTGAATAATGTATGTACCCATTTTAGCTAATAATCATTTTTTTCAGCTATGGAGTTTGGAAATGATAATTTTAGCTTTAGAGCATGTTTTGATTTGCAAATTTGTTACCTAATCTCTCTTCTTAATAAACAGATTTCTAAATATCCATACCTTTACAAGAGAAGTACCTCTATTATGTTCATGAAAGTACTCATTGGTTAGTCACCATCATTTTTTAAAAATAGAAACAACCGTTGCCATGGCAAGTGTGAGTTTTAGGCTCAGTATTCATGAGAAGTTTGTCTTGGGAACTGTCTTCACATATATAAAGGGTGAATAATAAAGCAAATCGCACCAGCTTTCTGCTGCCAAAGTATGCACTAGAGAACACAAAACTTAAATTAGTGTAAGGCATTTAAATTTAATTCTTAGGAACAATTTTTTAATAGTGAGGTCTATTAAACCCTGATATTCTCTTAAAGGTGAGGCTTTAAATTTTATTTTACTCAAGGCCTTTGTAAACTAATAAATGTAGCATTCCAGGATGCTTAGGTATGATCTCATCCTAATATAAAGATATAGGCTCAATGAGTGCCCCAAAGGCTCCATACTAGCTTAAGATTCCAAGAATGGCATCTTTATTTAGAATTTACATTGCAATGAGACCAAGGGGGCTATCTGGTTCTAACAGTCCACATAGAAGTGCTACCTATTGAAGTGCTGTGAGGTTCATGGTTGGTACTTACATAGCAAAACGCAAGATTAACAAGAATAAAGCATAACTAATTAAATTACTCAAAGTTTTATGTGACCGGAGACCCACAGAAAACTGTCTTTTTGCTTAGATTTATGAAGAACGGACAGTTCTGCCGCAGTCTGATTGGACAGGAAATTATGCTCTAATGGTAATACTTGGGGAGGAGTAGCAAAGCCTGTTTGTTCAGAGTCTTCTCTGTAATCTTATGTCTTTGCACCTTTTCTCTTGGTATAGGGCAGGACCCCTGTTCACATGAGGCATCTTTAGGAGAGAAAAGAGGGAGAATGACCTCCAGAAACATAGTGTGGAAGGTCAGAGAGGGAATTTTCTGTTATGCCAAGATTCCCCATTTTGGGGTATCATTTTCTGAGTCCAAGCAGTAGAATAATATAACAATGTGGTCATCTGTGCAGTATGTTACCTAATTTTTAGGCTATTTGGGGAGTCTGTATTTGATTCAGCCATTATAAGTAAAGTAACATTATAATGTTACAACATTATAAGTAAAGTTCATGTTATGCCTTCGGGGAAGCCGAAGCACAGAGAATTTAGAATACTTGTTTAGGATCAACAGGCAGAGTGGGTACTTGAGTGTTGATTTTTTTTTCATATAAACTAGTGATCTTTCCAGTTAACTGCTATCTATTTGAGAATATTTGAAATAAAATGTAAATACCACATGTAGTTAAAGATTTCATGTGTTTGGATCCAGACAAAAATGCACTTGTTTCAGGAAAAGCAGTACGACATGCTAGTGGCTGCATTTAGACTAACACATCTCCATGTGTCCTCTGAGGAACAGTAGTTCTGTGAGATGACAGAAGGTGTTACATGGTATTAATTAGAATTAGGTTCACTCTTGAGTAACAGAAAACATCGTCAACAATGAAATAACAGCGATGTGTACAAATGCGAAGATCATTTCCCTCTCACACAAAGGAGTGCGAAGGCCGGCACTGGGCCTCTCGTGCTGTAGCACACCGAGGTCAATGAGTCAGGACTTTTCTGTTTTGCAGCTTTGTTGCCTTTCCTGAGCCTCCTATGGGTACTGAAGATGAAGCTGTAGCCATCACCCTGCATTCTGCCCAGCTGAAAGGGAAAGGGGTACCTCAAAGAAAAAGGTGCTCTTACCTAAACAGTATTTCTAGGTTGTCACATATATCATTTTCACTTACGGAATACATCATCGGAACTTAGTTACTTGGCCAAAACTAGCAACAAGGAGAGCTGGGAAAAAAAACTTTGGCTTCACACCAGCGTGCCCAGATAAAACTGGGATTCTTCCAAAAAAGAAGGTATAAATGGATATAAGAATTTACTCTGTCAATGACTGATGCATAATCATAGTAGTATGCAGTGTTAAAAAAGAAAGAAAAAGAATTTTGTGATTAAACAAGGCTCATAAATACTAGGGTAAATAAAGTTAAGCAAGTCTCTTTTAAGACCATGCTTTTCCAAGATGCTAATACATATTATGAAACTCCCAAGTGGGGAATATACAATGGAAATTTCCTACATTTATTTGACTATATATCTCTTGTCTCACAGAGCATTTCTTGAGATTAATGGTCCACAGAACACACTCTGAGGAAATACTGCTGTGAAATGTGGAATCCAGGATGTATGATTCCTATCTGTTCCTGACTGCTGAGTTACTGACTAAACAAGGCATCGGACCTCCTCTGGCTGATTTAACTTGATTTTATTCCATGTTAATCAGGGATATGGTGAAGCATAGATAATGAGCATGACTGTAAAGCCATTTGCAAATATAAGTTACTATAGAAATGCCAAATATTTGATCAGAAATCTTAAATTTCTGTCTAAAAATATGTTGGGCAATTTTCAGGTAGCTAATTCAGCATTCTCTAGTAACTCTATTAAAGGAGAAGGTGCTTCTGAATAACAGCAACAATAGCGACCACTTGCTAAGCATAAAGAGAAGTCTTGAGTACTGCAACTGGGCTACCCACACTGCACCATGGCCACTCCTGTGGCCCTGGACCAGGTACTCCAGGTACCCGGTCGTTTGTACGTGCTCTTTAGTTAGATGTTCCATTTGTTTATATTTACTTTTGTTGCTTGAGATTCTGGGTTTACATCAGAAAAAAGAAAATCATTGCCCCAACCAATGTCATGGAGTTTCCCACATAGTTTTAGGTTTTGTCTTTGAGTTTTAATCCATTTTAGTTGATTTTTGTATATGCTGTGAGATAAAGATCTAAATTTATTCTTCTATATGTGGATAACCAGTTGTCTCAAAACCATATATTGAAGAAATTGTCCTTTCCCTTAGAAAGCATTATGCGATCTAACATATGCCAGGCAGAGTGTTCTACTGCATAATCTATTCTAACCACAGTAGGGTTTTAGGTTAATCTTACAGCGTTTCTGAGCCCTAACAATTGCTTTTCTTACACAGGAAATATCTTGTCTGTCCTAAAAGACAGCTTTTAAGTTAAAAGTTCATGTACGAAATAATTTCAAGAATGCTGCAATGCCACATGAAAAGGAAGGTATTGATCATCTCGATTAAGAAAGCAAATTCATATTTCAGCAGAATATTTCACTATCAAATTTTATAAAGTGATATTCATTTGTTGCCTCTGCTAGCTTTCTCCATAACAAAAAAGGCAACTTGTGCTTCTAGTGGCTCAGACCACAAACCTTGGGCTGATCCATTTCTCTTCTGTTGCTTTTACTGCCAACCCAGTCAGAAAATACATTTACTTCTACCCTCAAAATCTATCTGTAGTCCAGCTGTTTCTCATCTCTCTCACCACAACTTGCTGCCCTCTTCCAGTATGTACTGTCTGCATCTTTCACCAGGATTGTTGCAGTGAACTTCCTAGGCTCTATCCTTTGCCGTCGCATGTATTATCTATTCTCTACACATCAGCCAGAGTGGTTCTGTGAATACACTGGCAATTATGGCATTTTTTTTCCTCAAAACCCTCCAAAGGCATTCAATTTTATTGAACATAAAAGGCAAAATCCTCACAATGGCCTGCTGTTCCTCACCTCTCTGACCTATCTCCTTCTGTGCTCCTCCTCCTCCTTCATGCAGTGCTAGATGCACCGACATTTATGGTCCATTTATTCTGCCAGGAACACATTTTTCTTGAATTTCCACACGATTATCCCCTCCCTTTCCTAAAATATTTGTACAAATGTCACTCTCTCAATGAGCTTTTTGTTGTATACCCAAATTAGAAATTATAATCTTTTGCTGGAGCGCTTCCCATTCCCTCTCCATAGACTGTTTTTCTGTATACATCATTGCAACCCTGTAATAATCCATACCATATATATGCTTATTATGCTTATTATTCATTGTTTCTCTCCCTTTCTCAGTATGATGAAAGAAATTTTTGTCTCCCCTCCTTCTTTTTCCACTAATGTATCCCAAACATCCAAGACAGTGCACAGTTGGTATTCAATGTTTCTTAAATATTAGGTGATTAATTTCTGAAGGCAATACCGTGGAGTGGGCATTTTATATGTTTTATAGCTATATAAACTGAGATGTGGAAGCCAAATGACTTCTTCAACAATACACAGTGAGGAAACTGCATGGGCCAGAATCAAGCAGCTGTCTTTACACTGTACTACAATAGCATCTCTTTTCATATGATGATTCTGATTGCTATGTCCAAAGATAGAAAATGAGAATGTGTCAAAAGTAAGGGATCATCAACGGGTACAAAAGCTTTCAGATATGTCAGAAGGAAAAGTGAGAAAAAACGGCTTTGGTTCTTTACAACTAGGTGACAGTGACCTTTGTAACACACGTGCATAACACTGGTGCCAAACCTCGACAGCAGTAGATGGTGGAGTAAACAGAAGGTAAATAAAACAAGAGAATGAATAATTATTCATTTTCCTTTCTTTCCTTTCCCCTTTCTCCCATCACAGTTTTTGTTTTCTTTTGAACAGTTTCATTCCTATTCACAATATCTATTTTACATTTTGGATCTTGTTTACTCTTTCAGATTCTCACACTAGTGATACAATATGATGTTTACACATGTGGGTCTGGTTTATTTCACTTATGAGTATGGTCTTGAGTTGCATCCATTTACCTGTAAAGGTCTCAAGACAATGAATAATCATTACTCTCAAATATTAAGGGGTTGAGAAGGGAGAAATCCTGTAGCTACACAGAAGGGAAAATTTCTTTTTTCATGTTTTTTTCCTCACACATATTCATAGGAAGAGAAAAGGAGGCAAAGGAAATAGAATATAGAGGTGGATAGAAGGGAATGTTGTCAGACTAGCCAGCACAGTGGGTGAAGTAAGCATCACCATTCAGGGGATTTCTGGCCAAGGTTGTGTTTGCTATTCTGTGAGGGATGGGAACTGGGTTAATCTTATAACCAAACCATCCCACCACTTTTCTTTGTCTCTCAGAAGAAACTGTTCCCAATTTCCTCAGTAGCTGTTTTAAATTACCACTTCACTCAGTCCTTCTACCTCAGTTCCAAATACAGCTGTCTTCTCTTCTGAAGCGGAACAATGCCTCCTGTTTTAGTAAGAAAAGAGAAGCCAGAAGGCAGGAGCTCTTTCAACTCATCTCCTCCACTTTGATCTCACTTGTTTTGACTTTACCTTTTCCCTCTTATCTCAATGGAAAGGCATCACACTTTGCCCCCAAGTTTAAAAGGAAAAACTAGAACCATAATCCATCCTTAAAGACCTTGCTTTATCAAATTTTCTTTCATTCTAAACTTCATTCATCAAGTTCTTTAACTATACTTACAAACAAGATCTCCTATATATAGGGTATTCCCATTAGGTATAATTTTCCCAAACTTCCAACTAACATTTTATGATTTCCATTATTCACTGAGTATATATTCAACTTCTACCATGTTACCATTGTGTTCATCTTTGAGAAATCCTGAGGGGAATAATCTTATGAATATAGATTAGGGAAGTTACTAATATAAACAGATTGTAATACCATATATTAAGTGTAATTATGCAGGTTTTTAAAATAGTAAAATGGACATTTCTGGGTTGCCTTCCCAAAATTTGTTGACAGGTGGCAAGGATTTCCTTTCTTCTTCTAAGCTCACTTAAATTGGCTTTCTGTGGAATAAAGGAAATCGTTCCACTGATTAATAGATTCAAGTACCTCTGACTCACTAGGTGGCAGGGAGGGGTCCCAGGAAAGCTTTGTGGAAGAAGTAATGTGGGAACTGAGTTTAAGAGGATTAAATACTAGCCAGAGGAAGTGAGAGGCAAGGTAGATGTGCAGAGGCATGCAGAGCGGTGGGAAGAGCCAGAGCAGAGCTTTGAAAGGTGGCGTAGCACGGTGTGTATGCAGGGAAAGTCAGTTGACATCAGGAGCGGCATGTGAACATCCTGGAGAAAATGCAGATGTCCATAGGACATGTGAAAGAAGTTAATCTTTAGGTGGTGGGAAGCCAACTAGGGCGTCCCATGACCAAGTTTGTACCTCTGAGAAGGACGGAGATGAAGGGACAAGTCTTGAAACATAGTATCTTCAATCCCACATTTCACACCCATTTGCTCATTACTGGTTCCCCTAAACTTCTCATTCCTATATTTTCTTTTCTTTTCTTTTTTTTTTTTTAAGAGAGCATTTGTGGCTCTCTGCTACTTTAAGATGGTGATCTTCTTTTTTCCTTCTCTTCAACGATTCACTTTTAATCATATTCATGGATTTTTTAATTTGGAAAAGGAGATTAAAATTTGGGATTAGGTGAAAGGCTAAAATAGAGAGAAGTGAAATAGGAGAGATAAGGACATGTGTGTTCCCTGCCATTCCCTTGGACTGGGATTGCGATCCATTTTGATAATAAAATTGTAGCCACATCAGTCCTATGGTAGAATTTTTATACAAAATAGGACCTATAGTTACTTAATCAATCAAAAATTTTATAATATATGGAATAATCATCTTAAAAGAAGTGTGTGTACCTTAAAATTTTATTTTAATCTAAGTACATATATTGTAAATAAGAAAGATTTGCCAAATTTTTGATTTAGGACAGAGACATAACTCACTGCACTGATTAGAATTGTTTTTTGTTTTATTTTTTTCTTTAAGTCACAACCTCAATTTGTCGAATTTATGTTTTCTCAAAATGGCACAAAGTTAAATGGACTGGGAAGTTTTCTGTGTATAGAATTCGTCTAGATCGTCTCAAGTCTTGTATGGTTGCTTCTCATAGACCTGTTGTGACAGCAATATTTGGAGCTGAAGGGGTTGTGTCAAAAAAAGTGCAATATGAATGATCTTTGTAGTGATTAAAATATTTGTGTCTTAATTGTATCAATGTCAAAACTTTGCTTGTGATATTACAGTATAATTTTGCAAGATGTTACCATTGTCACATCTTGAAAGTTTTGCAAGATGTTACCATTGTGAGTCAACAGTTATTTTTAAATTAAAAATTCAAAAGCTTTTTGTTGAAGGCTCTTACATGCCAGGCATTGCTGTAGATGTCAGAGAAAACCAGAGCTAGATAGTAGTTGAAGTGGTGAGGGCACATTTTATTCAGGAATATTGCAACAGGGGATAAGGGACCCCAGTATAGAACTGGGTTCCATTTTGAATACCTCAGGGATGAGTGAAAATTTGTAGCCAAGGTGCAGGAGGAGTCAATGGATGAAAATCTTCTAAGAAGTTGTATCAAGTCACGGGAATTCTGGCTGAACTGACCTAACAGGATTCCTACTGACAGCTGACCAAGGTACTCAGATACTAAGGTTAGGACTGAGGAATTTTGATCGAATATTGTGGATAATCTGATTTCAGTGGTGGGGGATTCTGCTAAACTAACTTGGCAGAGTTTTTGCTAAAAGTGGGTTTTACAAGAAAGTATACTTATGAGCTCAGGAGTAGGTTCTGTTAGGTCCAACAAGAATCTTGTTATAAACACAGAAGATACTACAGTAAATAACACAGATAAGAATTTCTGCACCCAAAGAGGATGTATTCTGATGGAAGGAGTTTGAGTGAGTAGCTCATCCCAGTAATCTGCCTTGGTCTGGGACTTGAGCCATTCTGAAGTTCAAAATGATTGAGATATCGTGTCCTTGATAAGAATGCGGCGAGGTATATTCTTGCAGTGGATGGGAAGGTTGTTCCAAGCTGCTTCGTAGGCAGCAGATGTGTGTGAGCGGGGGCCCAAGCAAAGGAGAAGGAACACGAGAGGTGCAACGTAATTTCTTTAGCTGACTTACTGTGTACATTTTAAACAGTGAAAGTTTTGAGGAGGAAGATGGGGCTCTGATGCTATCAGACAGAAGGCTCTGGAAGCAACTGACATATGGGCAACATTTTCTGCTTGATTAAAAGCAGCGCCGTCTACCTTGTCCCTCAAGCAGAGAAACGTTAATGTCCTACTTGTCTCTTCCCTCTCTCTAACACTCTATTTCCAATCGGGCTACCTGAGATCTCTATCTTTTCAGTGTTTCTTCAATTCATCTCTTCTTTCTATCTGTATTTCCACTGTCAGTCAGAATATTATAATCTCTTACCTGTAGTCCTTAGTAAATACTCAGTAATTCACTTATTGCCTAAAAATCTCACCATCAACCTTACGACTTACAATGTTTTCTGATTTGCCTTTTAAGAATAAAAATCTGATCATGTCGCACTCCTTCTTAGCACCACTTTGAGATCCAAACTGTTATATTAATTTACAAAATACTTCAGTGTGTGACCCTACCACACATTTCAGAACTCTGTAATGAGTACTCCCCACACATGCTCTCTCCTACATATGCCTGACTTATTTCCTAACTACTATCTATGTCTGATTATGCTTTTGCTACCATCTGAAGTTTCTACGCTGATATTCTACCCAAACTCTAACTCATGATTTAAGATCTGCCCTAATATAACCTCTTCTTTGGAATTTTCCTTAAAGTTCTTACTTTCTGAAGTCAAAGAACGGACTCTCTCCTCTACTACCATAATAGCTTTTACTGTTTGCATTACAGCATTTATTACATTGTTTTACAGTCTTTTTTTGTTTTGTTTTTGTGAAGTCCACCTTCACTACTATCCTGCTACCCAGTCCTTAGGTATTTGGATATTCTAGCTACCTTTGGAAGCAAAGCACATCAAACCCAGCAGAAACTTCCTGGTGAGAGAAACTGCCAAGTATTGGGAGGGTGGTGGGCACAGAAGTGCCATGCCCATCCCCCATCCCTCAACCTCAAGCCTTTTTCTATGCACCTCCTCCATCTGGCTGTTGCTGTACCATAAAAATAAATCAGTAAGCAAAGCTTTTGAGTTTAAGGTTCAGAGCAATTGAAGATGGCTGTAGAAACAAGTCTGCTTTGCTGCGGACAATTGCTCTGGGCTTCTTCTATCATGAAGGTAGCTTCTGCTATCAGTAAAGATGGAGTAACAGGACCTCATTTGCCTTCTATCTTAGTCCATTTGTCTTAGTCCATTTGACAACAAAATACTGAGACTGGGTAATTTATGAAGAATAGAAATTTATTTTTCAAAGTTCTGGAGGCCTGGAAGTCCACGATCAAGGCAGCAACATCTGGTGTCTGATAAGGGCCTTCTTCCTGTGTCCTCACATGGCAGAGGATGGCGAGAACAGAGAGTAAGTTACCCAAATGCCATGTGAAGCTCTTTTTCTTAAAAGAGTCTCAAGCTTATTAAAGAGGGAGCAGCCCTCACGGTATGATCACCTCTTACAGACCCCACTTCTTAATATTATCATGTCAGCTTTGCTTGAAATTTGGAGAAGTCATGCAAACCATACTACTCTCCCACCTGAAGCAACTAAAAAACTGGGCAAAATCTAGAGAATAATGGCCAGCATTTAAGATATTGATTGTCATTAAGAAACTAAAGACATTGATCCCTGAGAGATGGGAAACAAATAAAAATTCTCATTTGTTTTCTATGGGAACATTGATTTGAAAAACCTAGCCCAGCAAAACAGGAAAATAAAAATCTACCCACACCTATCGCAATTTTGAAAAGAACAGTATAGAACCAGAGAAAATCAGCGGGGGCCTAAGAAAAGCATTAAATGGTGAAAGAAGATCTTTATTTTCCCAGAAGCCACATGATGGATTCTCCAGAGTTTATTGTGTGGTGCTGTGGAGGCCATGAAGGAAATATTGAGGGCACCGTGGGAGTGAAGAGCAGCAGAGAGCGTGTGAGGTTGTGGTAAGGAAAATGAGAGACTCACAGGAATTTCTGAGTACAAGAAAAAATGAAATAATGAACATTTTAAATAAAAGCTACTATGGACTTGGATTTGTAGTCCATTAAATGTTTGGGAGAATAGAGTGCAATTTAAAAAAATAAAACCTAGCCTCACATCTGCTCCCTCGATTCCCAGGTAATGGGGGCTTTTTGCACCATCCTAGAATGTGTCTGTGAGTCTCCAGACAGAGAACTGATTTCCTTGGAAGGAAAATCATCCCTGTGTTGTCCTCCTCGTCTGCTGCTTTCACTGACCTTGTACTAAAGATGGCAACGGGAAGCCCAGCCCTGTCCGTACTTGAAGCTCTGTCGCAGGAGGGTTCCTGTTAGTCTAGGTGTCACTGTACTGTCAATCCTGCCTCAGAGATCACCAGTTTTTACGGATTACTTGTATAAAGGACACTATTTGTTGTCGTGTTGGGGATCTATGTAAATTTAGTTGTCATGTAGATAGTGCTTTGAGTTCTGTAACAGAGGAGAAATTATAATGCTCTAATTTATCTACATTGTTACCGATGCCCGAGTAAATGCCCTGTTGTCACACTGATATATTCAAAACATTCAGAGCCAAGCGGACCTTTGCACTACTTTGCCAAATAGTTCATCAGAGCTTCTTGCATTTGCCAGTGTTTTTATAATGATACATGGATAGCAGTAGGTATCAAGGTCCAAAGAAGGACAGGTAGAGTGCCCCGAGACGTACTTCATGTCGTTAACATCTTAATTCACCCATCCCATGTTTATTTCAGCTCCCATGCTGAAATATATACTATATAATATAATATATTATTGTGAACGTTATTATCTTTAGTCATACATCATTATCACATACACAGCCGTGTCAGTACATATATTTCTACTGTTCTCCTGAAAACTCTCAGTATGATACACATTATTTTGCACTTAAAACATTTAACATCACTAAATTGAAAACAGAAGAAGCAGGGGAGGGAACAGGAGGTGACAGATGCAGAGGAGGAGGGAGAGTGGGAAGGCAGTGTATAGTAGGAAGAGGCAAGGCATATGGGCAAACAGGGATATCTCAAGTTCATAGGAAAAAGCAAGCCGATGTCTCTTGATGAGGTGCACTTGTTGTCTCTCTCATGGTGCTTTTTAGCTGAAGGGGCGCTGTTGACGAGAACGGCAACCGTCTCACAGCAGCAGAGCCCCTGTGTCTGTAACAGTCAGTAGTATAAAATTACTTATCTAGAAGTGTCCTGTGGTCCATTGGAACACAATATTGGCTTCCTTCTTTTTTTTTTTTTCTTTCTTTCTTTTTTTTTTTTTTTTAATTCTTTCCATTAACATTTAGGAGGAAGTTTTGTCTTCTCTGTCTCAGATTCCCTGAAGGTCAGATTCACTCATCTGAAGTTTCTAGAAGCCTCCTGTTTATCATCATCATGGGTAGGTACGGAATTTCTTCACTCACCCAACATAAAAAGCAGTTCAAAGAACAAATACCCAGTGCTTACCCAGTTGCTTACTTTTCTGGAACTCTTAGTGGACTTTGTGTCTCTTGGACTCTATACATGTACAGTACATGTATTCAGTTATGTACAATGGAAAGAAGAAGGTTTTTAAATGATGTAGACCTAAATTACAATTCTGGCTTTCAAATAAAATGGCCTCGGGAAAGTTACCTGACTGTTCTAAGACCGTATGTCCTCAATCAGATAACCAGAAGGACTAACTGAAATAAAGATGAATTAAATGTGGCATACATAATAAGTTCTACAAAATGGGAGTTTCTCATTTCTTTATATGTACCTTAGTTGATCCCTATGTAGAGTTCTTAACTTGGATATAAACTAAATCCTTAAAATTCTGACTTTAGAGATGACTGTAGACTTGGTCAAGCCTCTGCCAGAGTGGAGATACCGTGTACTGAAAGCTGTCTCAGCAGAAATAGTGGCTTCATTGATATGATAAATTTCAGGAGTAGTTTTCATAAGGAGTTATAGCGGGAGAGAAAATAAAAGATTATTGCTGGAAAAATAATTAGTGCTGCTAATTAAATATACAGGTATTATCTGCAGGCCTAGAGAGGTACTGGAGGAAACTTTTTTTTTTTTGTGGGTACCGGGGGTCGACCTCAGGGCCTCGCGTGCCCGCAGGCGCCCGTGCCGCTGAGCGATATCACTGGCCCCTTTTTCGTATGTGGGATCTGGGAGTCGAACTCGGGTCCTTGCGCTTGCCAGGCAGGCATGTACACTGCTGAGCCATCTCACCGGCCCCTGGAGGAAACTTTAAGACCAGCCTGAATCTGTGGTGTCAGCGCAGATGAAAGACCATTTTGTGCTATTCACAACCACACTTGGTTTTTTACAAAGTTAAAGGGAGTAGAGGAGAATGAGAAAAAAAAGAATTAAGATTTAATATGTACAGGTACAAATTCCCCATGATAAATGGGATCGTTACGTATAGCAAACATGTACTAATAAAAAATAAATTAATTAAAAAAACAATATGGGATATGATTCCTGCATATCAAGATTTTTGACTGATTTCATGTGGGCTATTAGTGACTCAATACCATAAACATCTGGAAGAATACAGGAGATTTTTGAAATATGCTTTAATCCTCAGTACAGACACGTGACATAATCTTGGTGAGGAAATACACCCTAACTCTCAACAGTCTGTAATTGTTTGGCTGATATCTTTAGGAAACAAATGTTTCAGAATAAATTCTAAATATAGTTCTATAATGACACATCTAAATTCTTTCTGAACAATGACATCATAGGATGCTGGCCTTAAAAAATGGGCAAAATACGAGTAGAGAAAAATGGCAGGTGACTCTCAGTTAAGAAGTGAACAAACTCATGCCGGCTGGGATGACTGACTTATAAAAGGATTGAAGACCAGATAGTAAGGTTTTGTTTAGCTGGAAGTGAAGGAGGCAGGAGGGATCTCTGTGAGAAGATCTCAGTAGCACAAACTTCTTCACCTCCATGCTTTGCACAATTAAACGATATGAGTTTTGGAGCCCTTAGCAACTTACTTTCTACCTGCATCCAAAGAAATAAGCAGTAGGTGATCAGACTATTTCCACTCAGTGCTTTCACAGTAATCCCTCAGGTGAGAAGCACAAAGGTCTTAGATGCCATTGTGGAGTTGAAACCTCTTACTTGCTTTCTGTTAGTAATAGGATCTGTGAGCTCCTGAGAATGCTCCTCATGGCTGTATGTCAGAATTCCCCGGTCAGAAAATGAGGGCCTTGACAGATTTCTACTTTCAACACTAACGATTTAAAAAAAAATTTTTTTTTTAACTTGACACTGCTTTGAAAGTATCAAAGAACAGCAAAAATAGCACCTTGCAAGGATGGTGAGATATCAATTACTTTTAATTACTCCCCATCTCTCTCTCTTAATTACCTACTGTGTTAGCTGGGATTTATTGCACAGTAGTAATAGGGATGCTTTGCATTTACTGCATCCATTCCTCCAAGGAGTTCAGTGCATTTTATAGATATTACTTTACTGTTATTGTAAAAATTAAAAGTGTTGAAAAAGACTTCCATGAATAAAGAAATTGTGAAATAACAGTATTTGTATTTTTAAGCCAGAATATATTCTAGGGATAGATCACAGTAATAGACAAATTTCAGGAATCCTTGCAATAACCATTTTCCTTCTGTATTTTACATGTTTGGATTATTGTATTTTGTTCCCATGTTTGCATACTGGTCAAAAATATTTTTTCAAATATAACGAATATTATAAAATATCAAATAGTAGCAACACTGAAGTGTAATTCTGCCCTGTTAGGATTTAAATAATGGATCCCTAATTTTTTTAATAAAAGCTTGAAAACTCTTGGTTAGCGTAAAGTATTTTAATTTATCAAAAAGCTAGGTTCACTGGAAAATACATACTTACAAAATGTATGAATTATTCTAGAACATTTATTAATATATTCATTATCCTAAAACACTATGAGATAAGTGAAGGTTGCTCTAATTAACCTCATTCTGTAAATGCAGAATATTCATTTGTCTACATTCAATGTATTTCTATGCCTGTTGTTTCAGACCTTGTAGCGCTATTGCTTCTTAGAGATCTGCTTCCCAAAATTGGGAACAAGTGATTTAAGATTTTAAACCAGTGTTTTCAGGAATAGTTGCTCATATACAAAATAATTATATTGAACTCAGGAAGAACTGAAGAACATCATTCAGCATTCAAGAGCTCCTCAATGGCTGGTGAGCTACCCTTCAGGGTTAAAGCCACTTATACATTAAAACAATGGAATTTACATGCTTCAGAGGTTTTCTTTCCCCTTATCTCGTCTGTTAGAATTAATAAGTTAGAAGCCTTCAGCTCAGAATGGAGGCTTGATTGCATGCCTTTTGCTCAGGATCTGAGGCGTGAGAAGACTGCAGTTTGAGACACAGCCGAGCACCTGTTGGACCCAAAACTGCTTTGTATTGTTTCCTTTTTTATTTCCTGTTGTTTGTATTTAAACACACCCCCATTGCTCACAAACATATACTAAAAAATTGCAAGGTTTTTATATGCAGGCTGGAGATGGTAACGAAATGTAAGTGCTTGGTTTCTAATTTGTGCCATTTGAGTAGAAAATTATGGCACACAAGATCAAAAGTATTAACCCTAACTTCCTTTAGGATTTTGTTTAGTGTTCTTCACTTTGTTGTTGTTGAAGATAAAGATAGAAACACACCATTTAGAAAAAGGCAATGGAATTTTGATGAGGCATTTATTCTTAATTCTAGTTTAGATTTTACCCTATATTGCTTGAGATGCAATTAGAGTTACCATGCACAACAAAAATAAATTTGTGTAGCATCTTTCTTTTAAGGAAATTAAGAGGTTGGAAGCCACACTTTATTTATTGGGTCGAATATTGAGAAGGAAATCCTGAATCAGTGATTGCCTCTGAATCAGTTGATTATATTAATTATCTCTTATGCCTTGGTTCCCCACTTACAGAGTGAAATTAATTATAGCTACCCTCACTTATCTCATAGGAGTTTTTAGGAGAAGGGATGGAATAATAAATATGCCAATATACCTAATGTGAGGTATTCCAAATACAAATTATAACACTATTTTAGTGTAGCAAAGTACTATGGGAGATGAGTTCCTAAAAAGTGAACACATTTACTATAAAAGAAAGATCCTCAGAATTAGATGGTAAAAGATTAAGTAGAGCAGAGGAATAGAGGAAGGGGAGGAGAAAACATGATGCCAACAAAGAAGAGAATTTAATAGCTTTGCTCTATCATTAAATTGGAGAGAATTCTGATGTTAGGTTTGGGGATTTTGAGAATGACAGGGCTCGATATATAGGGAGGCTGCAAGAGCTCTCTGTGGCCCACAAAATTCTAAAGGGTAGGGTGTACAGCAGACAGTACTAGTGTCTAGAGTAGATCTGCCTACAACTGAAGCTATTGGTTTCCCCAATAAACTGACTTTTGCCCAATCGTTTCTCCTAAGGTGTTCAATAAGATGATCATTCTATTTTAAGCCCATATGTGAAAGCTGTATTTATTGTTGTCCTTTCTCTTTTCTCCATCCTTTCATATTTAAGAGGTCTTCAGATTCCATCGAATTGTCCTTCCCACTTGTTGCTTCCAGCTCTGGGTATTTCTTTTTCAGTGCCACCACTACAGACCTGTGCGCCTCATTTTTCACAGGTGTCCATTCTTTTCCCGTGATGCTTACAGAATACAACAAATAAATCACTCCTCTTAAATAATTACATTAATGAGGGCAGCTCTCTCTTCCAGTCTTTGCTGAATACTCACCTGCTTGTTTGAGTCCACATTTCCAAACTCACCCTTCCTAACATGTACCCTGTATGCTAAACAGACTTCTTTACCCCATCTCCCTTGGCACTCTGTGCTGCATTTCAGATATTTTTCTCCATTTGGAACTTCCTCAACTCTCTAACATTACCCCCCTAATTCAGTCAATTCTTTAACATAAACTTTAAATTTTAGCATTGGAGCGCTGCAACCTGGTATAAGTCTGCATACCTCTCCCCAGCTTGAAATCAGTCCCAGAGCCATGGTCTTACAATACCAATTGGCAAACAACAAACTGACCACAACCAGTTTTTGAACCACACACTACTGCTACTACCACTAATCTTCATAGTTCAGTCTTACTTTTTGTATCACTTAGTTGTGCTCTGCTTTATGTGCTAAAATAAATAGTTTTTAGAATTAAATTACAGCTTGATTTTACAGCCTGATTGTCAACTTAAATTCACTGACTATGTACAAGATTTTCTTGTTATTCTTTCCAGTAGGAAGAAAACTGTATACTGAATGAAAACTGAGGCATTTAGTGTGGAACTCTTTTTGATTTCTCTGGCTCTCAAGAGTATTGACTTTAGGGCCGGTGAGATGGCTCAGCAGCTTAAGCGCCTGCCCGGCAAGCGCGAGGGCCTGAGTTCGACTCCCGGAACCCACATACGAAAAAGGGGCCGGTGATATCGCTCAGCAGCACGGGCGCCTGCTGGTGTGCGAGGTCCTGAGGTCGACCCCCCGGTACCCACAAAAAAAAAAAAAAAAGAGTATTGACTTTAACAAATTCATAAATTATATCTTCTAGTGTTTTTCTTTCTACTCTTCCAGAAGATAGTTTCATCTCACTTGTTGCACGTACTTCAAAGAGTTTATTTGAACCATGACTGTAGGTCCTGTGGGTGCTAAGCAAAAACTGATTTTTTTACATGGCACTGAAGAGCCATATATTAAGGCTTTTTGTTTTTGTTGTTTATATTTTGTTCTATATTTAAAACAATTTTAAAATATAACTTTATCTGGTAATCTTATAATTTTAACACTAAGTTAAATTTGAGGTTGATTCAAATTTGTAGGTGTTGCATAGATTCAACTTGGGCGCTAGTAGGTGAGTTCTAACCAGCTAACTTGTATCAAATGTGTACTACATGCCAAACACCATGCCTTTAAAATGTGTTTTTTCTTTTAACCTTAATATCAACTTTCTGGCACACTCATTTTAGAGATGGGGAAATGGCTCTGGTGTGGTTATATGACTGTATCCACTGGCATCACAAGGGAATTCCAAATCATTCCGATTTCAGAACTCTGATTTTAGCCATCAGACCCCTTAATTCCACCCTTTTCCCACATAAGAACACCATTCTATTGCTTGAACTATGTTACATTCAATGTTTGCCTATGCCAGATCAGGAAACTAATAATCAGACTAAAATTTTCAGACCAGGCTCTTAGTAATGAATTTTGTAATTAATGAAGTTGTATTTTCAGTCTGTACTGTCATCCCATTTTAAAATGAAAATATTGGAGCCGGTGAGATGGCTCAGCGGCATAAGCGCCTGCCTGGCAAGCGCGAGGTCCTGAGTTCGACTTCTGGTACACACATAAAGGAAAAAAGGACTGGTGATATCACTCAGCGGCACGGGCACCTGCTGGCGCATGAGGTCCTGAGTTCGACCCCCGGTACTCACACACACACACACACACACACAAAAAAAATATTGTTGTTGGTTAAGGTTTCATTTAGGCACTTGTAAAAATGATTCTATAGTGATTCTATTTTGTGCCTAGTGTCCTTTTCTGATGGTTTAGGAATTAAAAGAGTTTGGGGAGAAAGATCTGATACCTTTCCTCAAAGACCTGTAAATTAGGAGAGAGGACAACTAGCATATAGAGAAAAATTAGGACACAATTAGTGATCTGCATGGCACTAACAGAATTCAAAGATTAGGAGATATCAATAGAAGTAAAAAATAAATGGTTATAAATTCAGGGAAGAAGTAAATTGGAAACCTGAAGTTTTTTTGGCAGGTGAAATGATAGATTAAGGAGGAGAAAATATGTACACTGAGGCAGCAAGTGAATATGATATATTGGAGGTTATCATTTCCAAAGCTTTGAAATTTCTGAATACTTAGTTTTAATTCCATCAGCCCTCAGTATCATTTGTACAGATCATAGGACTTCAAGGTCATGACTTGTTTTATTGAGAACAAACAGCTGCCTGGCTAACAAGTGAACTGCAGTGCAGTGTTTACATTTTTATTTTTTTACACCCAGGCACTCAGCTACTCATAGCATCCACTTGCCTTCTCTGGTCCATGATTGTTTCATGGCTCCTGGCAACTGGAGCCGCTCACTGGGAGACTGTGCTGCAGGCTTGAGAACTCTTAGGTTTGAACCAGTTGCTGTTCCTTTCTTCAGCAAACTTAATTTATTACCTTGGGGTCTGTGTTCTCACACTAGAGAGACAGCCATTCTCTGTACAGTGTGGTTAGTCATTTTTCTGGTGTGATTCAGTGGGCGCCTGACTGCTTTTCCGTTCCTCTCCTATTTGTCATGTTTTGCCTCTTAGACAGGATTCCCAAGTTTACTTTCAGACTTGTTTAAATGTATTAAGTGCTTCTCTATCTGGCTTCTGCATTCCTTTCTCTGCTTCTGGCACATAGTTGGGTAAACAAATGTCTTAATTTATTTTACAGTGACAGGGCTTTTATTAAAGTGCTCCTCTCTGGAGCCAAAATAGAAGCCACATGCCTGCATCTGGACAGGGTCCTTTTCTTGTCTAGACACCTTTCAGAAGACTTGCTTATTCAGACACTTCTTACCTCTTTCCTTCTTGACATCCTTGAACGCCTACAATTTTTTCAGGTCAGTGGGTTGCTTTCTTATTAGCACTGTGAGAGACTGGGAGGAGTGCATTATAATAATGATTGTCTGTTCTCTTTCTCCTCATTCACAAGGAACTGCCTTTCTTTGCTGGTGACTTTCATTCCTTTTGGCCATAACCATGGCCAGTACTCTTCCTAGGTTTCTGCTTCCTTCTCTTCCATCTTTTCTTCCAGCAATAAATGCTAATCAGCCTCTTGTTACATTTCCTCCCAAGTTCCCAATACTAAGTTTGGCTCTATAAAAATGAGTCAATATGTTCTTCAAGAAATACCTTCCTAAGAGATCAGTTTATTCAATGTGGTATTCTTACAAGACTCTTCATGACAGGATTTTCCCCAATATTCTAGGTATATCAGGTTCTTTTGCTTGAAGGGGCTTCTCCAATTCTAGTTTATAAGACCTAGATGTTGGAAAGCATTTTCTTAGGTATGAAAACCATATCACTCTACAAGACTCATGGCAAAATAGGCAGTTGTTGTTTTACCTGTCAAGAACTCCTCCTTAGAAGGCCACTTTGGAGACCCTGAGAAATTAATAATAGGAATGTTCCAACTTTGGAAAGACTCATGCCATCCATTTCTATGTGTCACAAAGACAAATACATTGGGACATACAGGGGTATGTGGACTGAAGACTTTTTATCCTCAACTACCCAATAAAAATCTCCCTATTAGACCATTTGAAATCCATACTGGGAAACTGTACTCAAACTATTCTTCCATGAACTACAGCCAAACAGCAAGTCTGTCTGTTCAGAGTTTATGCTGAGCTTTGTCCTTTATTGCCTTCTGTCTTGTATTTAAAGTGCAGTCAAAAATGTGTGCTGCTTCTACTTTTATTGTTTTTAAACAACATGAAATAATAAGCAGGAACAGAAAGACCTACTGATATTGATAAAAATATGTTTGTGTAGTTAAGGTGTAGTAAGAGGTGATGGTCACAGGTGTGTTATTATTTTACAGTGAACATGGAATTTGTTTCCATCAGGTATGAAGATAAACAAACATAGAAATGACTATAGCAAAAGAAGCTGTTTAAATATCAATAGATTCCTAGAAACAGGAGGAACAGCTTGTCATTGAGAGAAACATCACGGTTCGCAAAGAGGCAAAAAGAGGGCGAGGAAACATGTGGAGTAACCTTTATGTGACTTCCTTGGCAAGGAATGGGGAAAGCAGTTTAGAACTGGCTAGTTTGAATAATTTTGGTGGGAACTGGGGAATAGGGGCTATCGGGTAGATAATTGTCTAGAGTATAAGACCTATGAAAGATGTAGTTATGGGATATGTTCTTTGGCTTGGTTGGTTTGTATACAAGATACACTCATCTCTAGGAATTGGCTAACCCTAAGATGGGAAGTCTGTTCCAGATCCAGCAAGGGCCCTAGATATCAAACCATCATCATATAAAGCCATACTTAATACAGGTAGTAAATTTTAAAAAATAGCTCTTGGGAAAACAACATCACCTACACACAACTAAGCTGGTAGCACTTGCTGGATTCTGTAAGTGCTTAAACAAACCCATAACTTAATGTTGTCTGTTTCAAAGGATAAATTCTGTGGCATTGCTATACAGAAGGGCTTGAATTAGAGAGAAATTTTAGTAAGATGATAGGGAGTCATGATGGCATTTCAATGTAATCATCTTAGGCTCATTGGGTGTTTGGAATGGATTTCAGTCATGATCAATGTTTAGTATTTTTCTTCCTGTGTATGATGACTGATTTTTATTCTCTGTGCTAACTACTAATGAATGTACAGTTGCCTCTATAGGGATGAAATATTACCTAATATGCACTAAAGAATGGAATGTGGAATTAAATTTTTTCTTAAGAATTTGGGGACATAAATAATTTTACTTTTGAGGAGACATCCATTATGGCCGACTAGGTGGTTACAGCTAAGGTGGAAGTGTCCTCTGATATGTGCACTGGTGGAAACTGGATATACTAAGGCAGGGTGGGTAGAGAAAGCCAGAGACAGGAAGGCCAAAGGAAAGAGAAGCTCACTGGGTAAATCCAGTATAAGGGGGATTTAGAAAGGGAAGCTGGACTGCCCCCGGACCACAGCACCCCTTAAATCCCAGGTCTACTGTACAAGCCATCTTGGGGGAGGATCCAGTACCCTGAGGAGGACAGCTGGTATTTCAGTGGTGGCCAGACCAATGGACTGGGCTTCCAATCCTTCTACCCTCCCCAGTAAGAAGAGGAACAGAGTCAGTGAGATATTCACAAACCAGGACACCAGAGAAACTGAAAGCTGGCTAGCGGTGTTTAAGCAGTTAAAGGCAGGGTGTTGGTGAATTTGAAAACGAGTGTGCCATTCTGAATAGGGACCCAGATATGAGCACTGAGAAAACTGGCTTGGAGCCTGGGCAGGCAAGCAGCATTTGTGAGCAGTGGAACTCTTGGTAGAGAGGAGACCACACTGATCCAGAAATAAGTACTTGTCCATTCTTTCCCCAAACACTTGAATGTTGTGCCCATGGGACAGCCTATGTGCTGCTCAGTGCCCACCAGCAGACACCCACATGGGAGCCCTCATTATCCCCTGTTGGGGGCTGCTGAACACAATGAGCACTTAGACTTCAAGCCAAAACTGATTAGAAGAGGTGAAGAATGTCACTACATGTTGGTTAAGGGAACAATTCAACAGGAAGTAATAACAATTATAAATATACATGCACCAAATATTGGCATACAAAACTATAAAACAAATATTACTGGATATAAAATATCAGATAAACATCAACAATCAAATACCCCGCTATGACAAATAGACACATCAATTAGACAAAAAAAATCACATAAAAATATCAGAATTGAACCACACTTCCAAACAAATGGACTTAATAGATATCTACAGTATTCTACGCAAAGACAACAGAATTTATATTCTTCTCAGCAGCATGCATAACTTTCTCCAAAATAGACTACATACCAACCTATAAAGGAGACTTAAATATATACAAAAAAATTGAAAATATCCTATGCATATTATCAGATCATAATGCAATGAAACTAGATATCAGTGGCAAAATAAGCCACAGAAATTATCCAAACACATGAAGATTAAAAAATACACTCTTTTTTTTTTTTTTTTTTTGTGGGTACCGGGGGGTCGACCTCAGGACCTCACGCGCCAGCAGGCGCCCATGCCACTGAGCGATATCACCGGCCCCTTTTTCGTATGTGGGTTCCGGGAGTCAAACTCGGGCCCTTGCGCTTGCTGGGCAGGCGCTTAAGCCGCTGAGCCATCTCACCGGCCCAAAAAATACACTCTTGAATAATCAGTGGGTCACAGAAGAAATCAAGAAAGAGATTAAGCAGCTCCTAGAATCAAACAATAATGCCAGTAGAATATACCAGAATCTATGGGACAAAAGAAAAGCAGACCTAACAGGGAAGTTTGTAGCTGTGGCTGCTCATATCAGAAAAACAGAGCTGGTCTAAATAAATAACCAATGGTGCATCTCAAGGCTCTAGTAAAACAAGAAAAATCCACAGTCAAACCTAGCACATGGAAGGAAATTATAAAGATCAGAGAGGAAATAAAAGAAATAGAGACTAAAAAAATTACAAAGAAACAATGATTTGAAGAGCTGGTAGACAAATTGTTAGCCTAACTGATCCAAAAGAAGGAAGGAAAAGCCCCAAATCAATGCAATTAGAAATGCAAAAGGTGAAATCCCAATGGACACCACTGAACTCCAGAAGATTATTAGTAACTACTTCAAAAATCTGTACTCCAATAATTTGGAGAATCTAAAAGAAATAGATAAACTCCTAGACACATATTAATTACTAAAATTGAACCAAAAAGATAAGAAACCTGAAGAGTCCAGCAACAGGTAATAAAATTGAGGCAGTAATAAAAACCCTACTAAGTAAGAAAAGCGCCGGACCTTAAGGATTCAGACCTAACACCAATACTCCTCAAACTCTTTAATGAACTTGAAAGGGAAGGAGTGATTTCTGGAAGTTTGCATTGCCTTGACTCAAAAGCAGATAAAGACTCAACTAAAAAAGAAAATTACAGGCTAATCTCTATAATGAAAATAGATGCAAAGATCCCAATAAAATACTGGCAAGCAGAATGCAAGAAAACATTAAAAAAATCATTCATCTTGTCCAAGTAGGCTTCCTCCCAGGGATGCAAGGATGGCTCAACATATGCAAAATAAAAAATGTAATGCATCATACAAACAAAAGCAAGGACAAAAATCATATAATTATCTCAATGCATGCATAAAAAACATTTGACAAAATCCAACATCCATTCATGCTTATAGCCCTGAAGAAAAAGGTATAAAAGTATCTTATTTCTATCTGACAAAAGGTATTTATGAAAAACCTACTGCCAACATCATGTTCAATGGGGAAAAACTGAAAGCCTTTCTTTTAAAATCAGGAAGACAAGAATATCCACTACCACAACTGTTATTCAATGTAGTATTCAAAACTTCAGCTAGAGCAATCAGATAAGAGAACAAAATAAAAAAGGTATGATAGGAAAGAAGTCAAACTATGTTTATTTTCAAACTGTATTTATTTGCAGATAACATGATCCTTTACATAGAAGACCTATCAAGACTCCTAGAACTAATAAACAAATTGAGCAATGTAGCAGGATACAAAATCAACATATGAAAATTATTAGCATTCTTGTATATCAATAATGAACAATGCCATCCTCAATAACCTGAAAAAATTAAATGTTAATAATTAACATAACCAAGGAAGTGAAAGACCTCTGTAACAAAACTATAGTACTCTAAAAAAGGAGATTGATTGGGGGCCGGTGAGATGGCTCAGCGGCTTAAGCGCCTGCCCGGCAAGCGCGAGAGCCCAAGTTCGACTCCCGGATCCCACATACGAAAAAGGGGCCGGTGATATCGCTCAGCGGCACGGGCGCCTGCTGGCGCTCTAGGTCCTGAGGTCGAGCCCCCAGTACCCACAAAAAAAAAAAAAAAAAAAAAAAAAAAGGAGATTGATGAGGAACCAGAAAATGGGAAAAATATACCCTGTTTCTGGATAGGCAGAACCAATATTGTCACAATGGCCATACTACAAAAACTGATATATAAAGATTTAATGCAATCCAAATAAAAATATTGACAGCATTCCTCACAGAACTAGAAAAAGCTATCCTAAAATTCAGTGGAGCTAGAAGTGACACAGGATAGCAAAAGCAATTCGAACAACAAGGGCAAAGCAGAAGGCACCATAATCCTAGATTTCAAGGCATATTACAAAGCTGCAGTGTTAAAAACAGTATGTTACTGGCACAAAAACAGACCTGCAAATTACTGGAAAAGAATAGAGTATTTATATTTATTCTCTATACTATCTAATTGTGTTTCATGTATCTTTTTTCTTTTGTCTTTTTTTATCATAATTTTTATCAATACATGTTTATAGTACATAATGTTTACATTCCTTGTGTTGAGTTGGTATGTGTGCATAGCACATCTTAATTCTTTTTTTATCCCCTTCCCTCCCTCCTCCCTCCATCTCTTGATCCCTTTCCCATTTGAGAAAGATCTATCTCTCTACTTCCTACTATCAGTCTTTCATTTTGCTCTTGAAACCATGTGATGTTATTTAAACTTGTGTGTCTGATGTATTTTCACTTAACTTAATGGCCTCGAGGTACATCTATTTTCTTACAAATGACTCAGATTTATCTTTCTTTATGTCAGAATAGTACTCCATTTTGTGTAAATACCACATTTTCTTTCACTAGTCATCTATTGAGGGACATATAGGCCACTCCCAAGATTCAGCTACTATGAATTCTGCTGCTATAAACATAGGTATTCATGTGTCATTGTAATATTGTGCATTTAATGCTTTCAGGAAGAGATCTAGAAGGGGAGTAGCTAGATCAAATGCAATTTCTATTTTTAGTTTTTTGAGGACTCTCCATACTGATTTCCATAGTGGTTGTATTATGTATTTTTTTTCTTTCATAGTAATTTTTATTATATATACTTAGCTTGTTCATTTAAGATGGCTGTTCACAAGTATAAACAATGAGTAACACCGTGTATTGTACAACAGATGAAACACCATTCCCTGCATGCTGAATTTCTTTTAAAACTTCAAAATATAATTTCATAGTCATAGATCCTTGATTACTGTCAATTTTAAGCCATCATAATGTTCAAGAATGGTCAATATACTTAAATTTAAATCTGTATCTTATTTCAGTGCTATTTTCAAACACTATTTTCTACATGTTCACATTCACATGAAAGAACAGCGCATCATTAATGATCCAAATGCAAATCAGAAGGAACTCTAGGCCTTAGCTGAATGTTGTATAAGTGATGAATAGCTTCCTTCATTTTAGCATGACTAAAAAACATATGAAATAGATAATATACCTTTAAAGCATTAAAGATTTTGTCCTTTTTAATAAATTTTACTTTTTTTTGGTTAATGCAGATAACGTGCTTCTTAATCTCACTCTTTTTACTTTGTATCTACAAAAGGTAAAACTGTCCTTAATCTTCCTAAATTCTTTGTTTTTCAAATAAAGGCATTATTATTCTTATATGGTAAGAAGTTACTGAACCAGTTATAAAGTCTGACAAAAATCACACATTATTGTAAAAGATGATGTAACAAATTCAGTGTTAGATAAGGAATCAGAGTACAGTACAGCAAAGACATATATAAGAGGTAGAATTCTTAATCACGGTTTTATAGGAAAGATGCAGTAGTTCATATCTGTACCCTGCTTTATTAGTTACGTTACTATAACTCTGCTTATGAATTTAACAGAAAAGGCAAAAGGGAGGGCTCTTCATAAGCAGTGGCCTTACTGACCTTTGTTTTGTATGTATTACAGGGACTTCTAGCCACCTGAAACATTTTCTTGGCCAATTAAAGTAACAGATCATATAGGGTATTAGTCTCATTTTAAAAAACCCTCAACAGGGAAATAGAAATATTTTTTTCCCAAGGTCTTTGAGGAGGAGGCAAATGCCTCTCTCTGTACCCCTCTGAGCATAAATTATAAATGACATCACATTTCTCATCACATTATTGTTCATCAAGATCTCCATCAATACACAGATAGGTTCTACACCCAAATTTTTAATTTGATTGTTTCTAACTCACAATGTATTTATCATAATATTACGAATGGGTATAACTTTAAAATTGTTTCACTCATGATGAAGTTAAATTACTATTCCTTTAAGATTTTACAGATTGAAATAAACTAGGGTTGCAGAGAGTTTCATGTGTATATGGCTTATTTACATGTTAGGTGTTTATAATTTGGGACTTTATTTGTAATCTTCAGTGTCAGTAAATTGATCAGAGAGGTCATTTTGTGGAAGTTAAATTTACACCCAAAGCTAAACCTTATAGTGGGACTTAGATTTCGTAAGTGGTTCCTGAATAGTTATAAAAGATATTTCAAAACTGTAATTGTAGAAAATAAAGTCAAATACAGGTTTTTTTCAGTTAACTGGAAATATCTCCTATGATTTATTTTAGGGTTGGGATATCATAAAGAGCATATCAGATTGCAGATATTTGTTTACTTATTTATTTTTTGTGGGTACCTGGGGTGGAACTCAGGACCTCGCGCACCAGCAGGTGCCCGTGCCGCTGAGCGATATCACCGGCCCTTTTTCCTATGTGGGTAGTGGGAGTCGAACTCAGGACCTTGTGCTTGCCAGGTAGGTGCTTATGCCCCTGAGCTCTCTCACCAGCCCAGATATTTGTTTATAGTTCTGCTTAAGTAAACTTTGTTCTGAATCAGGTATTTGTAAGTTTACTTCAGTTCTTTCTGTGTCTGATAATTTGGAAACTCAAAAAAAAAAAAAAAAAAAGATTTATTTACAGAAGACCTAGATCCTTTTAACAGAATTTCCTTCACAACTGCTAATAATGATGTGTTATCAAAGTCAATAATCATGTTAAAACTTGCATAACATTGACAGATAATATAAAAATAAATTTATTTTATCTCATTTAATTTTAAAATCCTACACTTTAGCTATTTTCACATAATGCATCATTATGGAAAATGAGCAAGATTTATTTATATATCTTTGATTCAGAAAATCTTTAATTATGTATTTTTCATTTCAACGAGAAAACTTGTCCTAACTTAATGAGAAAGTATGCCTTTGCAGTTTGAGGAATAAAAATCGGCTTTTGGGAATGTAGGCTAAGTATATAAAACTAATAGTTTTTGCTGACATTTTACATTGAAATATATTCTGTTTTAAAAATCTCAAAAATGTTATTTTATTTCAAAGGTATCTATTTATCTGTTAGAAGAGATACATATGTAAATAGAGAAAAGTTGATGTATTTAATCCATAATTACATAATTCTCAGATGATTTATAACTTGATATATCAAAAATTTCTACAGTTAATTTGTACTTGCCACCATTATGAAGAAATATCTAAGTAAAAGCAGATTGTATGATATTGCATTTATGTCCAGTGTTATTTAGTTCTCAAATGATATTTGTAAAATTTTTTCAAACTTGGAAAAATGCGGTTATTAATATGAATTTCAATTAAACTTACATTTTGTAAAATTTTCCTGTTATACACTTAAGTATAACTGGATCAATACAGTACCTTGCACACAGAGTGAAGAGTTTCACATTAAAATTATACTTGTTTTACACTTACTGAGAATGTCTGCAGACATTTTGGAAAAGACTGGTAATGGTCTTGACTGATAACAACTTACTGCATTTTTCTGCCCTTTTTTTTCAATTTTGTTAGTAAGTAGTTGAGTTTTAAGTTCTACTTTTCCTTTTATTTTCAGATAGACTGTTCAGCATATAAACTTGAATGGCTGACACCACCACCATGACAGCTAAATTAACCGTAGAACGGAAATTGACTCTAGCAAAGTTGCTTTCTTGTATGTTTCCATGGCGGGCTTCAAATGCTCTAAGTAGAGTTTGTATATGACCACTTTTGCTTACTCCGGACTTGATGCTGTTGATGGACTCCAGGATGTCTTCGTTTCATCTCCAGTACCTCCGTACCAGTAATATATTTCTCCTAGTCTTCTTGTTCTTGTGCTCCCATATTATCCAGGATTAATTCAAAGAAAACTACTTTCTCAGAAATGGTGCTGAATGTATTGTCAAAGCAGAACATGTAATCACCAACTTCAGTTTCTGCAGTGTGAACTCCATCTGATTTTCTTTGTTCAAAAGCTAAGGGTTCGCCTTCTGGAGAGGCAAGATGGAAATCAGTATCTAATCCTGCTCCGTGTAAGATTTGGTGAAGTCGCTGTCTAAGGAAGGCGTGAAGCCGGCGTCCGGGCAGCCGCAGGGCGACCAGGAGGAGAAGGGGAAGGGCAGCCAGACATCGGGCGGAAAGCCGCGTGGGAGATGCGGGACCGGCGCCTGGGCTCCGCTCTTCCTCCCTGGACTCCTCGCGGCAGCGAACCGCGAGTATGAAAACACTTCAGGTGTAGGCTGCAGTACCAGCAGCGGCAGCAGCAAACGCTCCCTCTTCATGTATTTTTTGTATTATATTTCACAATAAGAGTGGTTAGGAATTACTTTTTTTTTTGGGGGGACAGAATCTCACTATGTAGTTCAGGCTGCTCTGGACTCACTATGTAGCCCAGCCTGGTCTTGAACTCTCGCGAGTGCTGGGATTACAGATGTGCACCACACCCAGCTAGGAATTACTTTTGAATGAATATTTTAACCTTTTATTTTTTGAATGATATAACAACGTATCTGTTCACTGTCAATAACGTAAATACAGAAAAAAGGGAACTTCATATTAAATAGTGGGGAGAGGAAGGGAGTGGGAAAAAAAGAAGCAAGATATATATCATGTATAGGTACAAATTCCCTATGATGAATGTTATCATATATATCAAATGTGCCAGTAAAAAAAGGCTTGAAAAAAAATAAATAGCAATGAAGTCTTTATAATCAACAGCCAACTTATTAATGCTTTGTTGAGTAAGATTTCTTCAAAATCTTACTTTTATAAGTGTGCCAGAACATTCAGGTGAAAATTAAATTTTAACAGTGATTCTTATGTATTTTCAATAGTGCTTTACTTTTGAGAAAACTATTGAGTGCATATGCAAAGAGTAGATCCATTATGCTGCAGAGGTGGTAGTGGAGTGATACTACCTATGCTCAAGAATATACCAGCGAAATTATCTGATAACTACTCTATATTAATCTATTGTCTGGAGGAAAAAAAGATCCATTAACAAAGTAGGTATTGGAATTCCCAGTGCTATCTTCATACATTATGCTATTGAAAGAATATAAAATAAAAAATGGACATAGTAGTAAAAAAATTTTTGTTTTTCTACTTTCTTATGTTCATGCCTGTAAGTTAAATATTAATATTTCTTTGATCTACTAATGTATGCATCTCTAATGCACCCCTTTTGCTGACTACAATATTTCTTTCTATTTATTAAAAGAAAATAAAGGAAATGTTCTTTTCTTAATCATAAATCTTTAAAAAAATTTCCTGAAGTCTTAAAAGGGTTAAAAATGGCAATAAAAGTCATAATATGAAGCTGAATTAGCTGGTAAGCCAAAAACAGTCAATCTTTCTTTCTTTTTTTTTTTTTTTTTTGCGGGTACCAGGGGTCAAACTCAGGACCTCGCGTACCAGCAGGCACCTGTGCCGCTGAGCGATATCACCGGCCCTTTTTTTGTATGTGGGTACCGGGAGTCAAACTCAGGACCTCGCGCTTGCCAGGCAGGCGCTTATGCCACTGAGCCATCTCACCGGCCCTAGTCAATCTTTCTTTACATTATACACACTTTGAAATCCTCTCATCTTGTTGTTTATGAAAATTATATTACAGATTCACAGACCAGTAATGGAAGGCACTATAGGGCCAAGCCAAGGGAAGGGACTAATACAAGTACCCAGAATTAGCAACAGGACTGAGCTCTGGAAGCCAGAATTCAAATAAAATCTGAAGCTCAGTTCTCAACTAATTCATAAGATCCATCCCCAAACTGAAGCCATCAAACTTGAGGAAATTCCTTAGGGACACCTTGCTCCTTTCTTCTTCTGACCCCCAAATTAGTCTTCTCACACTTATCTAGTGATATTTAGACTATATCTCTTTAACTCCAATCTCAGTCCCTTTCCCTGGCTGTAGTGTGTGTGAGGCAGAGAAGAATGAGATTCACGGAGCCCTGAGGGCTGATTTGTCATTAGCATAAATATAAGTAACCCGGACAACATACGATTCAGCAGCAGATGGCTGATAAGATCCCCTCTTGCCCAATATATTCAAAAAATGGAATTAATTTTTTTTTTTGTGTGTGTGGGTACCGGGGGTTGACCTCAGGACCTCGTGCACCAGCAGGCGCCCGTGCCGCTGAGCAATATCACTGGCTCTTTTTCCGTATGTGGGTTCTGGGAGTCGAACTCAGGACCTCGCGCTTGCCGGGCAAGCGCTTATGCCACTGAGCTATCTCATGAGCCCCCTAGAATTAATTTTTAAAACCACATAATAGCAGTCTTTAGTACGCAGGTGATCTCCTTGCAGTTTCTTCCATTAGGTATAGATGCTGCTGATGGAGTAAACGGAAGGAAGTCAGCCTGATCTAATAGAAAGTGTATTTCCACCTTTTCCTGGGACAGGTACTTTGGTCTGAATTTTACTGGCATGTACTTATAAGACACTCAATAACTGTTAGTTCTATTAGGATATGGCTGAGTGAATGAATCATGACATAGTAGGAGAAAGCACTGGACTGGAAGTCAGAAATTGAAACCTATTTCTAGTTTTTCTTTTTCTTTTTGCAAACAAATGGTGTGAGTATAATTCAATTACTGAGTGTGTTGGTTTCTATTTATTAATTTGTGTAATAAACAAACAAGTGAATCTAATGATTTCAGAGTCCTTTTAGTTAATTCCGTTTCTGTTTCTCCAATACTATCAATTGTATCACTCATTACTGTAACCATTCGGAGTAAAAGGTAGTAACTTTTTAATTTAATGATTGAAATAATGTGTATTCTTTGATATTCAAAGATCAGTCTCCTGACATTTTTTAGCTCCATAGTAATAACAGATACAACTTCTAGAACCCTTAATATGTTTCAGATACTATATAGGTACTTTACAGACTATCTTATTTAATCATTTATGACAATTATTATCATTATTTTATTGATTATGGAACTTAAACTTTGAGAAATTTGAATAACTTGAGTAAAGCTCACTGAGTGTCCCTGGTTGGTAAGATATGATTTCAACTCATTTCTGTATTGCTGCAGGGGTTTTAACCACTATATCTGGACGGAATCTGCTAATACAGAACCATCAGGGGAATCATTGTGTCAAGACAGGAAGGTCTAAAGTGCCTGCGATCTTTTTAGAAATCATTTTATTTCAAAAGTAATATACAGTCATGTCTTCTGTGCAAAATTAAAGCAACAGATAAAATGTGAAAATTTCCTCTTTACAGGCCCTTCTACTCCCATTCTCCTCCCTAATAGTATAATAGCATGTTGGGAGGTGATACTCATGAATGAAAGGAAGTACTTGGGGACCCTCAAAGGTGACAGTAATATTCTGATTCTTGACCTGGGTGCTGGTTGCCCAGATGTATTCATTTTGTGAAAATCTGTCAGGTTACACATTTCTGATTTATACATATTTCTATATGTAAATAATATTTAAATTAAGAAAACATAAAAGATGCCATGATGGTAAGTATACTGTACTTTTAGTTGTTTTAGAGCTTCTCTTATGGGAGACTAAGGGAAAGGTGTGTAAAAACTGGGTTGGTAAAACTATTCCTTTGGGATGAATGAGGCAACACTGTAATTTCCAGAACCTGCTATGGATATACATTTGTTAATAGTGGCATGCACACTTGGAAAGCACTATACAATGTGTTTCTCCAAGTGAGATAGCCCAAAGTTCTAGAGAAATACTTTTGCTGTGTTGAATTTTTAAGTCCAATTCTGAAAAACCTCAAATTTTCACAATGGGTCTTGTCAGAGAGATTCCTCTTCCCCAGTCATCTCATTTTCACAAGGACGGGTTTCACCCTGAAGTTTTATCCCTTTCCATGAAACCCTGAGTGGTACATTCTGGGCTACGCGACCCAGCGCCTCCCAAGCTGGTGTTTCTGCAGTGGCCAGAACGCCTGCAGAGAGCACTTGTGCACAGTTGCTTTGGCTGTGTAGATATTTATTATTTCTGCTCACTGAAATCCAGTTCTCTTTTCGGTCTGGACATATGGAAGGCTAAATTTACTGTTGGGACTATTTTATTAGTTCCAGCCATTGGGTTGGAATTGAAAATGATGCGATTCATTTCTGAAGCATAGCATGCAATTGCCAGAAATATAGAGAGACTTCCAGAACATTGTCTTACCTTTGTGCAATGGCATCCAGCAAAGTGTGAGAAGTTGTTTTAGTCTGGGACACAGAGAGAGGGGTATGTAAAGCAGCTGAACTGTGATAGATATATTATATGAGCAAGAAATATCCCATTATGTCTTCATATTCCTGAAATTCAGGGATTCTTCAGAACTGCAGCGTAACTCAGGCTCCCCTGACCAGGGCCATGAATAGAATTTGGTATCTGAGGGCAACTGTTCAGTGCCTCCTGTTCCTAGGTGGGTAGGTCTAATTCTAAGGCTTAGTATTCAGAAATCCCGCCTGTTTACCAGTTATATTCTCCAATATCAACTTCAAATGGGATAAAAGTGATCTCTCTTTTGCCTAAATAGTTGACTAAGATCTTATGTATGGGACAGGAACATTATTTCCTAGTTATCCCCCTTACAACTCCATCAGGTTATTGAAGGGCATCAAGTTGCCCAAAAAGGAGCCAGAGAGGTAGTTAGGGACAGGATGATGCATGACCTTATGAGGAATGTTAAATATTGTCTTTTATCTAAATTCCATTAGGAAATCATGGAAGGGTTTTGTGGTAGACCCAATTATGCTTCCCAACACAGTCTGTCCCCTTAAGTTTTAAGCAAATCTGTGACCAGACAAAATTCACATATTTCAAAGATCAAACTGATTGGAAAATGGAGAATGCATTAGAGGGGTATGAAAGTGAGTATGTGCAGACCAGCCAAGAGGGTGTTGCAAGAAGTCTTGGCAAAGGATGGGAGTTATTCAAACTAAATGAAATTCTAAAGAAATTATGTGATGGTTAAAATGATGACATATACATGTCCTTTCTTTTATTCATCTATATTGAACTAGGGATACATTTTAAAATATTTAGAGAAATGGAAATATGGCATAAATTTTAGGCAATCCTCCAGATATAGTCTCTCTTTCTCTCCTCTCCTCTTTCCCTCTTTCTCTCTCTCTCTCTCTTTCTCTCTCTCCTTTCTTTTGCATATATACTTGTGATAAGAATTAAATAGAAAGAATTTAGGATTACAATTCCTAGTAACAATTTTAGGTGTACAATGTCTGTACATGCTTCCATAATCATTTGCTATCTTTCAGGCATGTAAACGTTAATGAAGACCATCCTGTCCTTGTTATTCCAAGAGTGTTCGCAGCTTACCCCATGTTACCTCTGACTGAAAGACTCCTTGGCAATAGGGTATCTCTGTGCAGCGCACCACGGAGTTGCAAGGCGCCCTAAACGCAATCTTCCCTGTGTGACAAGGAACTCCTGCCATACAGTCTCCTGCCAGTAAAAACTCATGGCCACAGGAAAAGCAAAAATAGTTCTTAGAAAAGGAGACCCTTAACTACAAGTGAAGCCAGTTTTCATAAAAGGATTCCTGACTGCTTGTTCAAGCTGGGAACCGGTCTATAAAATGCCAATTAAAGGGAACTACCTGGCTTGTGGAGCCGAGCAGTCTGCGTGCTCCTCTCACCTCTACCCGCCGCATGCAGG
The DNA here is from genome assembly GCA_028451465.1 of Erethizon dorsatum. Classification (NCBI taxonomy): domain Eukaryota; kingdom Metazoa; phylum Chordata; class Mammalia; order Rodentia; family Erethizontidae; genus Erethizon; species Erethizon dorsatum. Next base: position 85,812,927 of record CM051831.1, on the reverse strand, counting down.
TTAGCAGTAACCAGAGAGTCTTTTCCACGCAGCACTCACGTCTGACTGAAGACCACGTGATCTCTGATGGACGTGCTCCTGATGAGATTCTGTGCACACGGCCACGATATTCCTGGGAAGACAACTGGGTTTATTCAAGCACTAATATGGGCAATTGATGCTGTCAAGTTCTACATCAATAGAACATAGAGTGATTTCAGACTGGAAAGATTTCAAAGGGTGGGCCGGTGAGATGGCTCAGCGGCGTAAGCGCCTGCCTGGCAAGTGCGAGGGCCCGAGTTCGACTCCCGGATCCCACATACGAAAAAGGGGCCGGTGATATCGCTCAGCGGCACGGGCGCCTGCGGGCACGCGAGGTCCTGAGGTCGACCCCCCGGTACCCACAAAAAAAAAAAAAAAAAAAAAAAGATTTCAAAGGGTAATTAATAGATCTTTCATTGTGACAACTGCCATGTAAATTCCTGGAGACTTCAAATATTAACTAGATACAAAATGTAAATTGGGAATGTTTTACTTTTATATAAGAGTTCAATAATAAGCCCATGGGCTATTGAAGAGACTATTCATAAGATAAATTTTGTTTGGGGTACCTTTTTAAATAGCAATAATAGAGACCAAACTATGTGTTGAAGCTACTCCTATTATAAAAGATAAATAAAATGGGGGGACTAGTGTATATTAGTTTCTTCTCTAAGGCAAGCATATGTCTCATTCAGAAGTGTTACTGAATTACTAGGTTTCTCATGAAAAAGGATGGAGTGTGAATTCATCCCTGCTTTGCTGTCTCAAAATTATCTTACTGGCCAATAGATGGCGCTCTAAACTTGACGCTAATGGAGGCTTAGAGATGCAAGTTATAAACCATGGACTTTATAGAGTTAAATGTAGTTCACAAAGGATCAATGAGTCAAAGAGTTGTTTCTTTAAAAGGGTGGGAAGGAGTTCATGATTGTGGAGGTGGAAGGAAGGAGAAGAGGCAGTAAAATGGATCAAGATGGATATGTACTCCGCAGTGAATGTATTTACTATGTGTCACAATAATATACTAAAAATTTTTTTAAGAGAAGTAGTTCACTCCTAACTGGTTCATTTATTCATTGGTTCATTTATTCATTATTCATTTATTCACAAGTTGTTATTGTGAGCCTGCCATGTGCTAGGACTGTCTTTCCCCTGCTCCAAGGTCAAAGACAACTGTAAGATAAATAAAAGCTTAAATGAATTTCTCCACAAGTAGTACTATATTATTTTATATTGCAGTATAACAAACTTTTCAAACTCAATGGCTTATGATTACAATAACATGAGTTTTTACCATTCTGTGGGTTGGCTAGGTGCTTCCTCTGCTGGTTCATCTGGACTCATGTAGCAGTAGGCAGCTGGAGAGTGTCCTGGTTTAGGAAGACTGAGGTGCTCTGACTTCTTCCTGCCTAGCACTGGATGCTGACGGGCCTCTGGGACACACAGGTTTGCCTCCAGCTGGTCTAGGCTTACTTTGTATGTGGCCCTCTCACAGCAGTGCTCTGAATGGGTGAAGCCAGGGCTTTAAGGCATTTTAAGACCTACCTAGTCTTGTAAATTACATTATGTCATTGCTGTTACCTTCTATAGCTCAAATCAAGTTCAAGATCAGCCCAGATTCAACTGGTAGGGGAATCTGGCTTTTTTTTTTTATTTTAAAGAGAAGAAAAAACAAAACAAATCAAAAGAAGAACAAATTTTCAAACCAACATAATAGGAGGGTAACAATGGTTAATACATTACGTATTACTATCTTTAAGTTAGTTATTCAGGACACCAGACATTAGCATTCAATTGTCCAAACATTATTGGCACAAACCTTACTCTTCAATGAACTAAGTAAAAATGGTAGTGTATCTATCTTAACCATCTTATATATATATATATATATATATACAATTATTTTTCCCTTTCCCTTCTTTCTTTTCCCTATTCCAGTCTCTCTTTCCTTTTGACCAGTTTCTTTTTGATTCACCATATCTATTGTACATTTTGGATCTTATTTACTCTTTCAGTTTCTCATACTAGAGAGATAATACGATGCTTACACATGCGCTTCTGGTTTATTTCACTTATGAGTATTTTCTTGAGTTGCATCCATTTACCTATAAAAGTCTCCAGTTTATCCTTCTTTATGGCTGAATAGTACTCCATTGTATAAAAATACCACATCTTTCTTATCCATTCCTCAGTTGATGGGCATTTGGGTTGTTTCCAAGATCTGGCTATTACAAATTGTGCTGCTATAAACATGGGTGCACATATATCGCTGTGGTACGATGTTTTTAATTCTTCTGGGAAGATGCCCAGAAGGGGAATAGCTGGGTCAAATGGGACCTCCAACCCTAGTTTTCTGAGGAATCTCCACACTGACTTCCACAGTGGCTGTACCAGTCGACACTCCCACCAACAGTGAAGAAGGGTTCCGTTTTCCCCACAGCCCCTCCAGCATTTGTTATTAGTTGATTTCTTAATAGTAGCCATTCTTTCTGGGGTGAGATGGTATCTCAGTGTTGTTTTAATTTGCATCTCTAGAATGACTAGTGATGTTGCACATTTTTTTGTATATTTGTTTGCCATTAGTATTTCTTCATCTGAGAAATGTGTATTCATCTCAGATGCCCATTTTTGGAGTGGGTCTTTAAATTTGGGAGGTCTGATTTTTTTGAGTTCTTTATATGTTCTCGATAGTAGTCCTTTGTCTGAGGAACAGCTGGCAAACATTTTTTCCCACATTGTGGGTTGTCTCTTCACTCTGTTGGTGGTTTCTCTTGCTGTGCAAAAGCTTTTTAATAAGATGAGATCCCAGTTATTGATTCTTTGGGATAGTTCCCGTGCGGTTGAGTTTTTATTCATAAAGTCTTTGCCTACACCAATGTCTCCAAGGGTTTTACCTATCCTACCTTCCAGCAGATTTAATGTTTCTTTTTTAATATTTAGATCTCTGATCCATTTTGAATTTAGTTTAGTGCATGGTGAAAGATATGGATCTAGTTTTAATCTTCGGCATGTGTAGAGCCAGTTTTTCCAGCACCATTTATTAAAGAGGCTATCTTTCTTCCAGCGAATGTGTTTGGCACCTTTGTCAAAGATAAGGTGGCTTAGTATGTCTGGGGTTGTTTCAGCATCTTCTAATCTGTTCCATTGATCTTCAGGTCTGTTTTTTTGCCAGTACCACACTGTTTTTATCACAGTAGCTTTATAGTATAATTTCAAGTTGGGGATTGTGATGCCCCCTGCCTTGCCTTTGTTGCCCAGAATTGCCTTTGCTATTCTAGGTCTCTTCTGATTCCAAATGAATTTTAGGATTGTTTTCTCTAATTCTGTGAGATATGCTGTTGGAATTTTGATTGGAATTGCATTAAATCTGTATAACAATTTTGGAAGTATGGCCATTTTCACTATATTGGTTCTTCCTATCCAGGAGGAAGGGATATCTTTCCATTTTCTGATATCCTCTTCAATCTCCTTTTTCAGAGTACTGTAGTTTTCAGTATAGAGGTCTTTTACATCCTTCGTGAGGTTGATTCCTAGGTATTTCATTTTTTTGGATGTTATTGTGAAAGGTATTGTTTCCCTAATTTCTCTTTCAGTAAGTTTGTTATTTGTGTACAGGAAGGCTATTGACTTTTGAGTATTGACTTTGTATCCAGCTACACTACTGAATTTGCTTATTAAATCTAGCAGTTTTTCAGTGGAGTTTTTGGGGTCTTCTGTGTAGAGTATCATGTCATCTGCAAATAATGATAATTTAACTTCTTCCTTTCCAATCATTATTCCTTTTATTTCTTTCTCTTGTCTAATCGCTCTGGCTAAAGTTTCCAGAACTATGTTGAATAAGAGTGGGGACAGTGGACATCCTTGTCTTGTTCCTGATTTTAGAGGGAAGGCTTTCAGTTTTTGGCCATTTAGTATAATATTGGCTGTTGGTTTGTCATAGATAGCCTTTACCAGATTGAGATAAAGACCCTCTATTCCAATTTTCTGTAGGGTTTTTATCATGAAAAGGTGCTGGACTTTGTCAAAAGCTTTTTCTGCATCTATTGAGATGATCATGTGATTTTTGTCTTTGGTTCTGTTAATATGCTGTATTACATTTATTGATTTACGTATGTTGAACCATCCCTGCATCCCTGGGATGAATCCAACTTGGTCATGGTGTATAATCTTCTTGATGATTTGTTGGATTCTGTTTGCCAGTATCTTATTAAGGATTTTTGCATCTATGTTCATTAGGGAGATTGGCCTGTAGTTCTCTTTCTTAGCTGGGTCCTTCTCTGGTTTTGGTATGAGGGTAATGCTTGCTTCCAGGAATGAATTTGGGAGTATTGCTTCCCTTTCAATTTCATTGAAAAGTTTGAGAAGTAGGGGCGTTAGGTCTTCTCTAAATTTCTTGTAGAATTCGGCAGTGAATCCATCAGGGCCTGGGCTTTTCTTTGTTGGGAGGTTTTTAATTACATCTTCAATTTCATTGGCTGATATTGGTTTATTTAGGATTTTTAAATCTTCTTGATTCAGCTTTGGTAATTCATACGAATCTAGGAATCTGTCCATTTCTTCTGCATTTTGCATCTTAGTAGAATATAAATTTTCAAAATAGGTATAGATGATCTTCTGGATTTCTGCAGGGTCCGTCGTGATATCACCCTTTTCATTTTCAATTGCATGGATTTGAGTCTTTTCTTTTCTTTTTTTAATAAGGTTGGATAAGGGTTTGTCAATCTTATTTATTCTTTCAAAGAACCAACTTTTTGCTTCATTGATTCTTTGTATTGTATTTTTATTCTCCAATACGTTAGTTTCTGCTCTGATCTTTATAATTTCCTCCCTTGTACGGGCTTTTGGCTTAACCTGCTCTTCTTTTTCTAGAAGCTCGAGGTTCACCCTTAAGTTGTTTATTTGCGCTTGCTCTATTTTCCTGATATAAGTGTTTAATGCTATAAATTTCCCTCTTAGGACTGCTTTCATTGTATCCCATAAGTTCCGGTATGTTGTACTGTCATTATCATTCAGTTGTAGAAAGTGACTAATTTCTTCTTTAATTTCATCTGTGACCCATTGGTTGTTCAGGAGGATGCTGTTTAATTTCCATGTGTTTAGGGAGTTTTTGTAATTTCTTTTGCCATTGATTTCCAGTTTCATTGCACTATGGTCTGATAATATGCATGGGATAATTTCAATTCCTTTGCATTTACTTAAGCAGGTTTTATGAGCTAGTATGTGGTCTATTTTGGAGAACGTCCCATGTGCAGCTGAGAAAAATGTGTATTCTGATGTTGTGGGATGGAACACTCTGTAGACATCTACTAAGTCCATTTGTTCAAAAGTTTGGTTCAGTTCTACTATTTCATTATTGATTTTCTGTCCAGTTGATCTATCTTTTTGTGACAGTGGAGTATTGAGATCTCCCAATATAATTGTATTAGTGCTTATTTGATTTTTCATGTCCTTTAGTACTTGTTTTATATAGCTGGGTGCATTGGTATTTGACGCATATATATTTATGATCGTTATCTCTTCCTCTTGGATTGTTCCCTTTACAAGGATGTAATGACCGTCTTTATCTCTCTGAATCCTTCTTGGCTTGAAGTTCACTTTGTCTGCAAAAAGAATAGCTACCCCTGCTTTTTTCTGGGTTCCTGTTGCATGGAGTATTGTTTTCCATCCTTTGACTTTCAGTCTATGAATTTCTTTCTGAATTAAATGTGTTTCTTGTATACAGCATATTGTTGGATCTTGCTTCTTGATCCATTTCGCCAGTCTGTGCCTTTTGATTGGTGAATTGAGACCGTTAACATTGATGGTTAAAACTGATATGTATTGACTTGTCATGATATTTTCCTGTTGTTGGTTCCCACTCTTTGTTTTTCCACTTTCCGGCTATTTAATTATTTGCCCTGCCTGGTGGATTCCTTCTGTTGGGGTTCCTATCTCTTTCTAGAATGTCCTTCAGAACGTTTTGGAGTGCTGGTTTGGTGGTCATAAATTTTCTCAGATGTTCTTTGTCATGAAAGTATTTTATTTCTCCATCAATTTTGAAAGATAGTTTTGCAGGGTACATCAATCTGGGCTGAAAATTATTTTCCTTTAGAGCTTGCAATACATCATTCCAAGCTCTTCTTGAATTGAGGGTTTGTGCTGAAAAGTCAGCTGTGATTCTGATGGGTTTTCCTTCATAGGTGATTTGTCTCTTCTCCCTAACAGCTTTTAAGATTCTGCCCTTCTGTTGAATTTCTGGGATCTTGACTATAATATGTCTGGCTGAAGTTTTTTTTTGATCATGTCTAGTTGGTGTTCTAAAAGCTTCACTTATAGGGGTGTCAAATTCCTTTTCTCTTCCAGGAAAGTTCTCCCTGATTATGTCTTTGAACAAGGTTTTAATGTCGTTGATGCTATCTCCTGCTTTTTCATTTATTCCAATTATTCTTAAGTTGTTTATCTTTGAGTCATCTAGCAGCTGCTGAATTGATTTTTCATGGTCCCTTGCTATTTTTAAGAATTTTTCCATTTCATGATCACTAATTGCAAGCCTGTCTTCTATATCTGAGATCCTGTCCTCGCATTGGCTTATTCTGCTACAAATACTTTCAATGGAATTTTTTATCTCTTGGATATCTGCTTGAATCTGCCTTATGGATTCCATTTCTTTCCTATGCTGAGCATTCATGGTTTCTATAGTTTTCTTAAGTTCATCTATTTTTTTGTCTGTATCAGCTATAGTGTCCTTAAGCATGGTCTTCATTGTAGACATTATCTCTGCAGTTATCTGTGAGATTATTTCTGTTTTAATTTTTTCCAGAACCTCATTCAGTTGCTTTGTTGTTACCACTTCAGATAGGCCAGGTGGGTGGCTTTCGGATTGTCCCACCTCGTTGCCCTCTAGGTTTGCCTTTGGTGAATTGGATGTGTGTGGTTGCATCTTGTTTAAGTGTCGTCTCATTTTTTCTTTCTTTAATTCCTGGGGTGATGTTTGCAAATTACCTATAGTAGGTTACTTTATTGCTAGTGTTTAAGATCTTTAGAAGATGACTACTTCTCTGCAGTATCTTCCAAGTGGAGCTTGCTTTTAGGTTTTGAGCTTTCTGCCAGATCCTACCTCTTCAATTCGTTGGGTATGCGAAGTTGCTACCTGTTTGGCCCAGTCCTTGATTCTTTGGTACTGTGCCACTGTATTTTCTGTGTCCCTTAGTCAATCTCAATCATGAAATATCAGGAAGGAAAGATGTTTAGAACAATTATTTCACATTTGGCTATAATGTTAACTAAAGCATCAAACACAGCCTAGAAAATGACAGACTGAGCTAACCAGTTATTTACCACTTTTAGCTGTATAGAGTTGCGGTTATATAACAAAATCTAAAACACACCAGAAAAATTATATGCAGTATACAAGTCCTATGTATGTCAATTTTTCCCTGAGGAGTTTAAATTTAAAATGAGTTAAGGAGGAAATAGAGTATTGGGAGAAGAGGAAGGAATTAGATGTAAGGTTAGAGGACCAAAAGGGATCCCACTAAAATTGGGACACTAGTGCAGAGGACAGGTGGTAAAAAGAGAAGGAAGGGATAAAAGGAAGAACAGATCACAACCACAATCACAAAGAAGTTAGAGGCGCTGTTTACACTCATATAAAAAACCAGAGAGAATAATGAAGGAAAGAGCAAATACACATACAGAAACAAAAACGAAGATAAAAACAATAAAACAGACAGATCAAAAATAAAGCCCCACCAAAAAACAAAACAAAACAAAACAAAACAAAAAAACCTTTCGGCAGAACAAAAAACAAATCAGTGAGAAAAAAAAAAATAAAAATAAAAAAAATAAAATAAAATAAAAAGAATCAGTTCCAGGTGTTGACTCTGTTGTAGGCAGGTACCTTGTGGTGACAGAGTCCTGTTCTGTGCAGGTCCGTCCCAGTAAGCCAGGAACGCCCTCTGGCGGGCGGTGAGCAGATGCGCGTACTTTCAGGCAGAGACCAGTCTAGCTCGCCTCCGCTCTCGCCGCCCTTTCACGATCCCTGGGCCTGAGAGGCTCAGCGCGCTTTCCAGAGCGCGGGTTCCCTGCACTGGTTCCCGCCGCTCTGGTTTTTCGCCACGCCCCCCACAATGGCGCCGGGCCAGTCGCTCTCTGGCACGGGACAGGTGTGGCTGAGAGTCCAGTCTCGTTCGCCTGCTGACCTCAGCACACTTTCGTGGGCCTGAGAGGCCCCGTGCTGTCCTGTCCGGAGCACAAGTCCCCAGAGCAGCTTCCGAGCTGCTCTGAGTTTCGCCACACCCCCCACAATGGCGCCCAGCCGGTCGCTCTCTGGCGTGGGGCAGCTGTGGCTGATAGACACTCACCGCCTGTCAGCGCTGTTCTCCGCCACTCCCCTGCCCCGCCGCTGTCTCAGGATCCTCCGTGGGGGCTCCCTGGGCGCCAGCTGCCACCGTGTGTCCGTAGAATTGAGCCTCCGCGGTGCTGCAACTCCCGGGATAGTAGAAGGTGCGCGCGTGCGGTCTGCTCCTTCTTTCCTTCTTCTTTGTTGGAAGTCACCCGTCACTGGTGCCGGGGGTCCCAGATTGCGCTTCAGAACTTTTCTGGGTTTCGGGGAGGCATCTCCCCCCCCCTGCGCTTTCCGGGTCGCTATATTCCCGTGTTCCAATGGTAACTTTTAGAGAGAGTTTCGCTGCCTGCTTCTTACTCATCCACCATCTTGAGGTCCTCTCCCTGCCTTTTTTTTTTTAATCATTAATTAAGTTTATTGGTATAGTTTAGATATACATAAAGATCACATTCATCATATGGTACTTGTACCCGTACAAGATATACCCTGATTCTTATTTTTTTCCCCATTCCCCTCCCCTCCCTTTGGTCCCTCTTCCCCTTCTTATTTACAAAAGTTTTGTTTCCATTTTATCTTCTTTTCTCATGTTTTCCTTTTCCCTTCCTTCCTTTCCCCCTTCCCCCACCCTAGTGCCCCTTCCCATTTGAATGTTTTCTCCCTATTTTGCAATATCTATTGTACATTTTGGTCCTTATTTACATTTTCAGTTTCTCACACCAGAGAAACAATGAGATATTTATATGTATGTCTGATTTATTTCACTTAAGAGTATGGTCTCTATGTGCATCCATTTACCTATAAATGTCTCAAGTTTATCCTTCTTTATGGCTGAGTAGTACTACATTGTATAAAAAAAAAAAACCCTGCATCTTTTTTATCCATTCATCAGTTGATGGGCATTTAGGTTGTTTCCAAGATTCAGCTATTAAAAACTGTGCTGCTCCTTTTCATGATAAAAACCCTACAGAAAATTGGAATAGAGGGTCTTTATCTCAATCTGGTAAAAGCTATCTATGACAAACCAACAGCCAATATTATACTAAATGGCCAAAAACTGAAAGCCTTCCCTCTAAAATCAGGAACAAGACAAGGATGTCCACTGTCCCCACTCTTATTCAACATAGTTCTGGAAACTTTAGCCAGAGCGATTAGACAAGAGAAAGAAATAAAAGGAATAATGATTGGAAAGGAAGAAGTTAAATTATCATTATTTGCAGATGACATGATACTCTACACAGAAGATCCCCAAAACTCCACTAAAAAACTGCTAGATTTAATAAGCAAATTCAGTAGTGTAGCTGGATACAAAGTCAATACTCAAAAGTCAATAGCCTTCCTGTACACAAATAACAAACTTACTGAAAGAGAAATTAGGGAAACAATACCTTTCACAATAACATCCAAAAAAATGAAATACCTAGGAATCAACCTCACGAAGGATGTAAAAGACCTCTATACTGAAAACTACAGTACTCTGAAAAAGGAGATTGAAGAGGATATCAGAAAATGGAAAGATATCCCTTGCTCCTGGATAGGAAGAACCAATATAGTGAAAATGGCCATACTTCCAAAATTGTTATACAGATTTAATGCAATTCCAATCAAAATTCCAACAGCATATCTCACAGAATTAGAGAAAACAATCCTAAAATTCATTTGGAATCAGAAGAGACCTAGAATAGCAAAGGCAATTCTGGGCAACAAAGGCAAGGCAGGGGGCATCACAATCCCCAACTTGAAATTATACTATAAAGCTACTGTGATAAAAACAGTGTGGTACTGGCAAAAAAACAGACCTGAAGATCAATGGAACAGATTAGAAGATGCTGAAACAACCCCAGACATACTAAGCCACCTTATCTTTGACAAAGGTGCCAAACACATTCGCTGGAAGAAAGATAGCCTCTTTAATAAATGGTGCTGGAAAAACTGGCTCTACACATGCCGAAGATTAAAACTAGATCCATATCTTTCACCATGCACTAAACTAAATTCAAAATGGATCAGAGATCTAAATATTAAAACAGAAACATTAAATCTGCTGGAAAGTAGGATAGGTAAAACCCTTGGAGACATTGGTGTAGGCAAAGACTTTATGAATAAAAACTCAACCGCACGGGAACTATCCCAAAGAATCAATAACTGGGATCTCATCTTATTAAAAAGCTTTTGCACAGCAAGAGAAACCACCAACAGAGTGAAGAGACAACCCACAATGTGGGAAAAAATGTTTGCCAGCTGTTCCTCAGACAAAGGACTACTATCGAGAACATATAAAGAACTCAAAAAAATCAGACCTCCCAAATTTAAAGACCCACTCCAAAAATGGGCATCTGAGATGAATACACATTTCTCAGATGAAGAAATACTAATGGCAAACAAATATACAAAAAAATGTGCAACATCACTAGTCATTCGAGAGATGCAAATTAAAACAACACTGAGATACCATCTCACCCCAGAAAGAATGGCTACTATTAAGAAATCAACTAATAACAAATGCTGGAGGGGCTGTGGGGAAAAAGGAACCCTTCTCCACTGTTGGTGGGAGTGTCGACTGGTACAGCCACTGTGGAAGTCAGTGTGGAGATTCCTCAGAAAACTAGGGTTGGAGGTCCCATTTGACCCAGCTATTCCCCTTCTGGGCATCTTCCCAGAAGAATTAAAAACATCGTACCACAGCGATATATGTGCACCCATGATTATAGCAGCACAATTTGTAATAGCCAGATCTTGGAAACAACCCAAATGCCCATCAACTGAGGAATGGATAAGAAAGATGTGGTATTTTTATACAATGGAGTACTATTCAGCCATAAAGAAGGATAAACTGGAGACTTTTATAGGTAAATGGATGCAACTCGAGAAAATACTCATAAGTGAAATAAACCAGAAGCACATGTGTAAGCATCGTATTATCTCTCTAGTATGAGAAACTGAAAGAGTAAATAAGATCCAAAATGTACAATAGATATGGTGAATCAAAAAGAAACTGGTAAAAAGGAAAGAGAGACTCTAATAGGGAAAAGAAAGAAGGGAAAGGGAAAAAAATTGTATATATATATATAAGATGGTTAAGATAGATACACTACCATTTTTACTTAGTTCATTGAAGAGTAAGGTTTGTGCCAATAATGTTTGGACAATTGAATGCTAATGTCTGGTGTCCTGAATAACTAACTTAAAGACAGTAATACGTAATGTATTAACCATTGTTACCCTCCTATTATGTTGTTTTGAAAATTTGTTCTTCTTTTGATTTGTTTTGTTTTTTTCTTCTCTTTAAAATAAAAAAAAAAAAACTGTGCTGCTATGAACATGGGTGTGCATATATCACTGTGGTATGATGCTTTTAATTCTTTCAGGAAGATACCAATAAAGGGTGTTGTGGTTTGTATCTAGATGTCCCCCCAAAGTGTCATGCAGTCATGGTGAGTGGGCTTCCAGAGTTTATGATTGATTCATTGTCTAGTGCTGGGATTATGGGTGTGAGTGCTACACCCACCCTTGGGTGGGTAGCTTACATACAATATAAGGGACAGAAAGAGTCTTCTCCCATACTCCCTTTTTGCTCTTGCTGCTTTTGCTGTCTTCTGCTGCCATGAATGGTTGCCCCTGTGCCACACCACCCTGCCTTGCAGCCAGCTGATTATGGACTGAAACCCCCACAAACTGTGAACTAAGTAAAACCTTTCCTCCTTTAACTTTGGGTGTTGGGTATTTTGTCCCAGCAATGTGAAAAAATAACCAAGACAAGGGGGATAGCTGGGTCAAATGGAACCTCTACTCCTAGTTTTCTGAGGAATCTCCACACTGATTTCTACAGTGGTTGCACCTGTCTACATTCCCACCAACAGTGGAAAAGGGTTCCTTTTTCCCCACAACTCCGCCAGCATTTGTTATCAGTTGATTTTTTGATAATAACCACTCTTTCTGGAGTGAGATGCAATCTCAGCATTATTTATTTATTTATTTATTTTGTGGGTACCGGGGGTTGACCTCAAGACCTCGCGCACCGGCAGGCGCCCGTGCCACTGAGCGATATCACCGGCCCTTTTTTCGTATGTGGGTTCCAGGAGTTGAATTCAGGCCCTCGCACTTGCCAGGCAGGCGCTTATACCACTGAGCCAACTCACCTGCCCATCAGCATTGTTTTAATTTGCATCTCTCAAATATCAGTCAATGAAATTGAAATCTACCAACAAAAAAAAGCCAAGGTCCTGATTGATTCGCTACTGAATTCTACAAGAAATTTAGAGAAGACCTAATGCCATTACTCTTCAAACTTTTTAATGAAATTGAAAGGGAAGCAAGACTCCCAAAGTCATTCCTGGAAGAAAGTATTACCCAGAGAAGGATCCAGCTGAAAGAGAAGTATAGCCCAATCTCCCTAGTGAACAAAGATGCAGAAGTCCTCAATAATATACTAGCAAACAGAATGCAGCAAATCATCAAGAATTATACACCACAACCAAATAGGATTCATCCCAGGGATGCAGGGATGGTTCAATACACAAAAATCAATAAATGTAATACACCATATCAACAGAGCCAAAGACAACACACAATCATCTCAATTGATGCAGAAAAAGCATTTGACAAAGTCCAACACCCATTCATGATAAAAACCCTACAGAAAATTGGAATAGGTGGCCTTTATCTCAATCTGATAAAAGCCATCTATGACAAATGAACAGCCAACATCATACTAAATGGACAAAAACTGAAAGCTTTCACTGTAAAATCAGGAACAAGACAAGGATGTCTACTATCACCACTCCTATTCAATATAGTTCTGGAAACATTAGTTAGAGCAATTAGACAAGATAAAGTAATAGAAAGGAATAAGGATAGGAAAGAAAAATTTAAACTATCATTTGCAGATGACATTGTACTCTACATAGAAGACCCCAAATACTCCACTGGAAGACTTCTGGAATTAATAACCAAATTCAGTTGTGTAGCTGGATACAAAGTTAACACTCAAAAATCAATAGCATTCCTGTACACAAATAACAAATTTATTGAGAGAGAAATTAGGGAAGTTATACCTTTCACAATAGCATTGAAAAAAATGAAATACTTAGGATTCAACCTAACAAAGGAAGTAAAAGATCTTTATTTACATTGAAAACTATAGTACCCTGAAAAAGGAGATTGAAGAGGATACCAGAAAGTGGAAAGGTATCCCTTGCTCTTGGGTAGGAAGGACCAACATAATGCAAATGGCCATGCTCCCAAAACTGTTATACAGATTTAATGCAATCACAATCAAAATACCAATAACATACTTCACAGAACTAGAGAAAACAATCCTAAAATTCATTTGGAACCAAAAGAGACCTAGAATAGCAAAAGCAATTCTGGGCAACAAAGGCAAGGCAAGGGGCAGTGCAATCCCCAATTTGAAATTATACTACAGAGCTAGTGTGATAAAAACAGCATGGTGCTGGCAGGAAAAAAACAAAAAAACCAAAAACCGAAAAACAAAACAACAACCAACCAAACAAAAAAAAACCCAAATGAAAAAACAAAACAAAACAAAAAAAACCAGACCTGAGGATCAATGAAACAGATTAGAAGATGCAGAAACAACTCCAGACATACTTAGCCACCTTATCTTTGACAAGGATGCCAAACACCCTCACTGGAAGAAAGATAACCTCTTTTATAAATGGTACTGGAAAAATTGCTTTCCACATCCTGAAGACTAAAACTGGACCCATGTCTGTCACCATGCACCAAACTAAAATTGAAATGAATCAAAGTGAATCTGATTTTGATGGGAAAATGATAGATCACATTGCAAAGAGGCATGCATACTGTGATGGGACCAACAAAAACGTGTAGACAAATAAACAATTAATGGAATAGCTGTGCTTACATCTTGCAGTCTGTTTGTAGAAGCATTATGGGAGAAGTCTGGGCTTGAGATTTTTAAGATGGAAAGTGTTATGTATTTAAGGCAAAATGTCTATTAGGCTAATAAGGCCCTTATTTTGGTGGAGTAAAGGGTCATAGGGACTTGGATTGTCCTTCACATATACTGAGTAGATCTCCTTATTATTAGTGTTTTCCAATATTATTAGATACTTAGTTTTATTTTGCAGTTGATGAGCTTTGTAAGAGTCTGTTAATTCCTAATCATTGTTTCCCCAGAAGGTAAGATAGAGGTAATGAAAGAGATAGAATTGAAATACTTGAACAGAACTGGAAAAGCAGTATGATGTTTTTCCAGTACTTGATGGTATTACGTGTGGCCCGATAATTAACCTTGCCTACAATATTGTCCAATAAATTCAGAAATAAGTTTTAGAAGTTACAGCTTTTTTTGGTGAATATTTTCATTTATTAAATATCTGTTGTGTATCAAATCTTTTACGTGATGCTCTTTATAAATGTTGTAACTAACAATCTTGAAAAGTAGTTATTGGTTCATATTTTATAGATGAGAAAACTGAGGCTTAGAAAAGATAGATAAATTTACTACAGCCAAATATTAAATACCAGAAAGAATCTACAGGTGCCTATTTAATATCATTCTCCCCTTTTTTCCAAGCAATGAAACTCCAATTTTGTTGAAGATTGCAATGTATGCAGACCAAGCTGTAGTTTGTTGCTTTCTTTGGATGGATACTAGAAGCTGATAATTGGAACGTAGTTGGAGGGTGTTGCAGAGGGCTTCCAAGAAGTCACTTTTAAAAGGAGACTGATTTGGGTGATGTGCGTAACTTTGGCATTGGTGCTTTTGGCTTCCTGTAAAAAAGTATGATGGCTGAGTGCAAGTAGCCATAATATAAGCAAAAGCTCGTACCCTTACTATTAGGATGGTACAGCAGGGACCTGAAGAAGTTATAGAGCTGCTTAATCACGGGAAAGGGAAAGGAAAAGAAACCGCCTGTCTTGTTTAAGCTAGAGCTACTTTTCTTATATAAGTAGCTATACTCAGTCCTAACTGTTCAAGACATCAAAACACATCACACGTATTGCTGAGTAGCACTGCATTTTTTAAAATTAAAATTTATAAAATTAGACCTATTGAAATAGGAAAATAATATTATGGATCCAAGAATGTCTATGCACCATCATAGACCTTTACCTCTGCAGAAAATTGAGAACATTTTTTGTTTTAAGCCATCTTGATGATCACTCCCTGCAAACTTGTATCTTAATGGTTTACTTCCTTTCTGTTTTCTGCCTCTGAGAGTGACAGTCCCTTGCCATCGCATGAATGTTGTACCACTAAGACACTGGGATGCTCCAAAGTTCAGATCCCATGCACTATACCTGTGCACCTTTAAATTTAAGTTCATAAGGACCATAGGGGTGCCTATTAAGGTAAAAAAATTTTTTTTCAGAAATATTATAGAGATTTGGAATTTGTTGTTTTGTGGCAGGACCCAGGAATCTGCATTTTTAAAACAAATACTCCAGACAATTCTTAGGCATGTGATTTAAAAATTGGCCTTTAAGAAGAACTGCTAAACCTTTCCTGTTAGTGAGGGCCTTGTGCTATGTTATCTGACCCAACCTTACAATGTGCGGAGAGGAGAAAATATGTTTTGGTGGCTTTAACCATCAGAGATTGAGTGAAAAACAATATACTCTGGTTTAGGGCCTGTGAGATGGCTCAGTGGCTTAAGCGCCTGCCCAGCAAGCGCGAGGGCCCGAGTTCAACTCCCGGAACCCACATACGAAAAAGGGGCCGGTGATATCGCTCAGCGGCACGGGCGCGCAGGCGCCCGAGGTCCTGAGGTCGACCCCCCGGTACCCACACAAAAAAAAATATATATACTCTGGTTTAAGAAAGATTCTAATTTCTTCTCATGGAAGTCCTTTTATGGTATGAATATCAAGCATGACTCTTAAAATTTAGTAAGCTAGGTCAAGGTAATAAGGCTTTTTTTTTTTAACTTATAGACATTTTCTTCTATTAAATTTGTACTAATTGGTAAACCTGGCATGAATTGTACCAAATGGATAGGTAAGTCTCTAGTTTTTCAGAGTTCCAAGTTGCCTTTTCTGTTCTTAATTATTAAAGATTAATTTTACTTTGCAGAGCATTCACAGAGAATTGCCAATACCTTTCCTCAGAGGGCATAATTTGAAACTTTAAAAGATCAAAATTTTAATAAAAGTTTGAAAATGTTGCCAGTGTTTTTACAAAAACCACTAAAGGATTTCAAATCAATGTTGCCTGTTACAGGTAGTAATTAAGAGAAAGATGACGCATAAGCCACAACTGGAAAGAACATATAAGTCAATATGCAAAGTGCCAGCATGGGCCATTCCTCCTTTCACAGAGCATATGGCCCAGCAACATACAACAAAGTGGAACGTGAACATTTAAATCAATAAATGTGTTTGTTTTAAGACAGAGCTAGGCGTTTTACACAGTCTGCAATTTTACTTTACTACTCAGTCATCTATTACTGGTTTTTCATAAATATTCTTATGTTCTTTAATTTTATTCTTTTTTTGACAATTTTTCTTTTTTGGACATGTTTAAGTCAAATTAAGTTTGTTAATAATACCACCACCAACACTATTGCTGCTGCTGCTATTGCTTCTACTGTATTTTTAACTTTTCTCCCAGCACAAAAATATCCTCTCCTCATATCCCTGCACCCTGTAAATTGGTGGATCTGGAGGCCTGGGGCACAACCTGATGTCTTGAGATTGCTGCCGACCTGTCTGAGGCTTCTGTTTCTTTATACTGTCATTCATCATTGTTAGTTTGGCTGTGTTTGGATTTTTTTGGTGGGGGGGAGTAGTTCTGAGGATTGATTCCAGAACCTTGTGCTTGCTAGGCAAGTGCTCTAGCATTGAGCTACATCCCCACCGCCCCCGTTTTCAGATTTTTTTTAAGGGGGGACAGGGTTTTGTCAGTTTACCTAGGCTGTCCCTGAACTTGCCATCTTCCTGCCTCAGCCTCTTGACTAGCTGGAATTATAGATGTGTGTCACTGTGCTGGGGTGACTGTGTCTAGCATTCTAAGTTGCAGATTATGTCTCCTTGTAATTCTTATCACAGTGCTCCCCTCTTTTTTAGCTTCCACTTTAGTGTTAAAAAATTTGTTATTCTGGGCCGGTGAGATGGCTCAGCGGCGTAAGCGCCTGCCTTGCAAGCGCGAGGGCCGGGGCGCCTGCTGGCGCACGAGGTCCTGAGGTCGACCCCTGGTACCCACAAAAAAAAAAAAATTTGTTATTCTAATTCTTGATCATTGTATGAAATACTTGAATGATCCTTTGCCCTTAAAACTTGTGACATAGTGTCATCCTCTCTAGTGATGGGAACCATCACGTGATGGATCTGGTATAAATGCGTCTTACGTACAGTGCTATGTCAGAGAACCGTCAATCTGGTAACTCATATTTTTCAGTCCTCTGAATTTGCCCTTGATTATTTATTTTATTGTATTTTGTCTCTTATTTCTATTTTCCTTCCTGGAACTCCTATTATTTGGAAGTTTTCCCTTATGGATGATCTTCTAATTTTATTAAGTTTCTGTCCTATTTTCTATCCCTTTGCCTTTTTGCTATAATTTCTGCCAGGTTTTCTCAATTTTATCTTGCATTGATTATTTAACAACTGCTGTTACACTTTTTATTTTCCAAGAGCTGTTTTACTGTCCTCTGACTGCCTTTTCTTTCATTTTCAATAGTGTTGCACAAATATAGATTCGTACCCTTCTCCTTAAAATAGAACCGCTATTGACTACTTGGAAGCGACATTTCCAAGATCCCCTTACATCTTCCTAATGGAAGTGAAATGAAATATTATACACATGTTTTGTTGGCCAATATTTAGGATCTAAGTATGTTTCTTTCACCATTTCTTTCATCATTTGTTAGATGAATAGATAAAACCCTAAGGACCAAACAGTTGAAGAAGACACAAAATTGAGGGTGCCTGGGACCCTGAATAACTTAATAAAACAGAGCTGTCTCCTCTCTTATTACTAATTGGACTTATATAGGTGAGAAGTAAATATCTATGTTGTTAAGCCATTGAGATGCACAAATGTTTCTACTATAATGATTGCCTTAATTATTACTTTAAGTATTACCTTAACACCTGCAAAAATCATTGTTTTGATTCATTGACATAATATTGTCTTTTATTTCTCTGATAATATTATTACTTCCTGTTAATATTTTTCCTTCCAGGATAGTTTTGTTTTCCTTCAGATTGCTTTTGTGTATAGGTGTTTGGCCACTTCCTATCTATTAGAGGTCTGCCTCAAACATCTTGACTGGCCATTCATATTTAAGAAGAGTTTACCAAAAAAAGTCCTGTTCGGATGTTTTACGTATGTGATGGTGATTGTGGGGTATAAGACAGTAGGCTTCTGAGTAATTTGATTGGTATGTTTCCTTGGGAAAATGTGTTATGAAAGCATTTTAAAGGTTCTTCTCTTGGAATTGCAAGGTTGCCTAGAGAGAGTCTTTTAATTTTCTGCCTGGTGGGTGAAGTCCTCAGAGCAAACAACTTGGGAGTCAAGTGGGGAAGAATCCCAGAGGACCTCAGCATTTACTATAAATTACTTCTCCTATTTCCACTATAGTGCTTGGTGTTCCTCCAGCAGACAAAGCCTCAGTTTTACTCTTTCTCTTCAGAGTAAGCATCTTGTCATCTGCCAGAGTGAGAAAAGCGTGGTTGTCCAGCTTCAAAAAGTTGGAGAGAAGTCAAGAGATCTAGTAATTGTTTCTTTAAAAGGATTTTCACACTGTCTTGCTGTTTTTTTATAATTGCTTTCCCCCCAGTTCTTTTAGAGGTACCTTGCCCACTAATTTGTGGTCTCTGGGGCATCCTGTCACATATATCAGGTAACTCCTCGTTTTTTCCTACTTCTGGCTTAGAGTCAGCTTTTTCACATTTGCCAAGATTTGCCATTCTTCCAGCTGCTTTCTAGCTTCTAAAGCTGTGCCACTTTTGCCTTTTTTCCAGTACTCTTGTCTATCTAATTTTATGCCTTTATTAAAAAATATAGTTTATGGGGTTTTTAGAAGACAGCATAAAATGCTTTCAATATAGCAATGCTATTTGGAATCTCAAAAAATTTCTAAATTAAAATCAACTAATGTTACAATTTCAAATTAATAGGATGTCTAGTGTCTTTTTGCTTCTTTGGTTTTCTTTCTTGTGAATTTGTGGCTGAATTCATGGGTATACTCAGTTTAAGGGGCAGATCTTGCTTGCAATGGCATTGCCAAGAAAGAATGGGAGAATTGATTGATTCACAAGTGGGACTCATTTTTCTGTCAACATTTTCTCGTAGCTGCTGAACAGAGTCACTTTGGTAAATTACTTTGGCAGAGTTTATTGCTGCATTTGTGCCTTTGTTGGTGGAGATCTTTGCACTGATTCCATGATGTGGTAAACCTCACTCCCTCAGACAAAGATGGTTCATATTTTCTCTTCAAGTTGTATCTTTTTCATTCACACATGCTCAGCTAGTTTTTCTGGAGTGTGACCTAGTTGACTAGGATGAACATCTAATTTTAGTTACATTTTGTACCAGAACCAAACCACAACCACATAACCTGGTAGTCCCAGTAGTTAGGTCTAGGCCCCCAGTGTAGATTCCTTGGCTCCTAACAGTGCCTCAGAGGATCCTAGAATCTTTTCCTTCCAGAAGTTGTTCTACTGACTGGAAGCTTGGACACTGTCTGATAACTCTAGCTCCTGAAATACAGGGGAAGGTGAATTTTTTTCCTTCCAGCTAACAGCACTTGTTTGAGACTTGGAAGGTAAAAGAGGAACAGAATTGTTGTTGCTTTTGGCAGTAGTGGTCAGATACGTGGACTCCAGCTGATGTGAGGTTTTCCAGGGGCCTCTAAGTATATTGTCCTGGTAATAATCCACCGAGCGATAGAGGCAGTTCTGATTGTTGTCATTATTTCCCGGTGGTAACTGCAAAGTTCTGAATCTCTCAGAGACAGTAGCAATCCCTGAGAGCTAGAGATCGTTATTTCTCAATCTCTACTCCTCCAGCATATCTGAATTTGGTAAACACCTAAATTCTTGCATTAATTATATTTCTGCTTCACATACTAGAGTGACCTAATCCTGATTGCTAATTTGCCTGTCTTCTACTCACATAAACTCACTCCCTACTGGGGTATTTGAAGGCATCTTTGTCAGGTTACAAATATATATCCTGTTACACATATTTTTTCTCAGTATTTTGCATGTCAGTTTGCCTACACTTGAGAACATGGTAACTGACAGGAAAGCTCCTTTGTGCATCTAGTTGTGGCTGCAAGTTAAGTTTTACTGAGGCATGCGTCTTGTTCCACATAGAAGTGTGGATGAAATCCAAAAGTCAAATGTAAATTATTTGAGGACTGCTTTTATTGTCCAAAGGGATGAAGAAATAGGATTAGAAAAAAAGTCAACTTCTGTGGGTAAATGAATAAAAGAAAGCATTTTGTATTTTATCCAGAAATCAAAGTTGCATTAGTGGGTAGAGTTTAAATGGAATTACAACTAGAGTGGTAATTCATTGGATCCCAGCCTAATTTAAATGTATGATTGTCCAACTGTCATCCTATGAAAAATTAGAGAATAATTTTTGGTCTTCTTTGCTTCTCTTGTTTTTTGATGATTGGATTCTATATTTGTTATGGAAAAATTCTGTTTTACATGAAATATGCTAACAAATTTCTTAGTGACTCAGCCATTATTTCCAGTTCTGCTTATTTTTGTCACATTGCAAGTTTAGACAAAAAAAATCTATGAAAGAAGATAATACATAATTCTAAGAGCATAACCTTATCCCATTAACTTTCTTTGAAAGTTGCATAAATTTATAAGATTACATTGGAAGATATTCTTCAAGGTTGGATAATTGAACCTTTCAGGGTATTCTTTTTAGAGCAGTTTAAAATATACAAAGTATTATTTATTTCCTATTATTTTAATGGACCTGTTGGTAGACTTTAAAATGATCCATGGATTGACCCACATAGATTCTTCCCTTGCATCTTTAAAAGGTTTAATATAAAAGTTCATGCAAAGGCCACTTGTTATTTGGAACTCTTAAAACATGTTCCCATTGAAATATAACTTATTTTGTTTGTGTGATATTTATATCCTACCTATTCCAGAAACTGACTGGAAGAAGTTGATGTAATTAAGTGAAATACAAAATTGAAAGACCTTAAAATTGAATGGAGCAGAGGAATACGTGCCTCTGGGATCTTAAGATTTTTAAAAACTAGGAAATCAGTGAAAATGAAAGAAGAGAGAATTAAAATCCCATAGGTCCAAATTCTAATCTTTGGGCTAGAAAAATAAAACTCCTGTGTGAACTTGGTCAAGCTTCTCACTCTCAATATTCACGTCTATCCAATGGGTATAACCTTGGCCAGTGAACGTGGTCCATGGCAGCGCTTAGATGGAAGCCTCCTGCCCTGAGATGTCTTCTGCGCTCTCCTCTGCAGTCCCTGGCTGTGGAAGTGTCCTCCCATCAGACAACGATCTTCCGGCTTTTGTTTGCAGCCCTGTTGTACTGATCTCACGTCACTAGAGACCGCTGGTTGTGCTGCTGTCGACCTCTTCTGCCACCCCAGCTCTCTTGCTAATCTCCTCTTCCACAAGCCAGGTAATCACGTAACATTTTTAGCTGTAAGGCTGTTGCATCTCCAGGGATGCTGACTTCCTCTGAAGGTCGCACCTTTATCTTCTTCAGAGGACATGACATTTAGCAGGCTAAGGGATCATCAAGCCTGCCTGGACTAGACCTTCCCATGGAACTGCTGGCTCCTCCACAATCACCACCCGCTGTCCCTCTGGACCACTCTTTACTTACAGTAGATTGTCCTCAAGGGCACAACCTTGAGGAAAGTTCCAGGCCTCAGATAAGATCATATCCCAATTGGAACGTGAATTTAAATTCTCTCATATGGATCCCTAGACCTCAGTTAAATGCAGGAAGAGCAGACCTTGAAGGGGCAGTGTTGTCTAATTTCACATCCCAGCCTAACACACGGGGAGAGGGCCCCAAACCTTTTGCTGAACTCAAGTTGTGAAACCTAAGTAAGATGCTAAAATCGCTGTAACTGTTGTTTCTTAAATGCCTTCTACCAGGATATGGAAGGAGCAGGGAGGTAGGGGAAGGAACGGGAACGTAAAAAGAATTAAGATGTGTTATGTACATGTACCAACTCCCTGCGATGAATGTAATCATTATCTATTGCAAATATGTACTAATAAAAGTAAAAATTAAAAAACCCTTAACTGCCAAGTATTTTATATGTCCTTATATTTAATATCCGTGTGTCCCAGATAACATTCCTGGTTTTCTCTACTCAGTGACATTTAGTGACATTGCTTCAAACACCAGCAATACTGTGACTCTTTCCCACAAGCTCTGTCTATTACTGTGGTAAATGCTCATGAGTGCCACTACTAGAGGCTGCTGAAACTGTATGCTGCCGCTGTTTGCACAAATCAATTTAGTTTTTTGTTCATTTGTTTGTTTATACATTTGCACAGGAAATCCTTTGCACTTACACCAATCAGAGCATTCACAGGAAGGCATCAAATTGTACCTCCCAGCTCCTCAGTTTCTGTCTCCTCCAAAGAACCCATCAAAATTTTCTCTATCTCACAATAACCTAAGAGGTGTCCATTGCTTGAGTTTCTCTCTCACCCAAGAGACTCTCACATTATGGGAGCGAGACACCTGAAAGGGCAACCTTGGAATAGTCTGCATGTGTGAACTCTTTGTCAATGGAATGTTTATAATTTAAGAACTTTGAGCATATGCAAAAAAGCTCTTATACTAATCAGAATTTCATAGAGTTGTTCTCTAGCAGTTACATGTGGAGTGGGTTAATTATGAACCAGTGCCTGAAAAAGTTTAGCACACCGAGAAGATATCAGAAATATCTCAAATGAATATTAAAGTTTTGAAATGTCTATGTAATTGAAATCAATTTAAATGTAAAAATAATTTGAAGAATGCTAATGCAATGGCAGAGTCCCACAGATAAATATGTCAAAACACATTAGAATTTCTCTGAGGCTATGGCAGAAACCTGCATTGCGATCAGGCTGCAGGATAGGTATATTTGCCTGAATATTTTTCTCTTTTAAGCCGCCTTTTTTGAGTTTTCTTATTTGCATCTTTAGTCAGAAGCTTTTTGCTTTGGCTTTGTTGATTTTTCTTGAAAATTATATTTCTGTTTTTATTTTAGCTGCATTTAACATTGACAGACATACTGATATGTCCAGGTTTTGGTTTAGGAGTTATTAAATAAACTTTAATTTTAAAATGATTTATAGTTTAAAAAATACACTAAACTGACATATACTGCATAATTTCATTTCTATGAAGTGTCTAAACTAACACAGAAGCAGAGAGTAGAATGGTGGCTGAAAGGGGGTAGGGAGAGAAAGAAATGGGGAGTTGTTCTTTAATGTTCTAATGTCCCAGTTATGCCAGATGAGTAAGTTCTAGACCTGCCATAAACAATAGTTCATATAGATAGCAATATTGTACTGTGCACTCAAAATTTTTCATAAAAGGGTAGATATCTCTTATTAAACACACACTCACACATACACACACACAGCAAAACAAACCAAAGGGACATGAGGAAACTTTTAGAGGTGATGACCATATTTATTACTTTGATTGTGGTGAAAGTTTCATGGATCCACACTCATCAAATTATATACATTAAATACACATGGTCTTTTTTGTATATCAAATATATCTCCATAAAGCTGTTAAAATGTGATGAAAAATGGGTACATTTTCTTATTTAGTTACTAAAAAAGATAAAAAGAAGGATAACCATTCCTGTTTTCCAGTTGAAGAACCAAGACTCAAAGATATTAAGTGAATTGACTGAGGCTACTCTATCATCCTTTACAGTGTATTGTTTTTAACCATTTCCAAAATAATTTCAGAGACATCATCTTATTTAAGGAAAACTACATTTTCATTATGCAATGAGTTATAAAGTTCTAGTGATTCACTCTTTATACTCTTCTACCTGTTAAAGTCTTTCCCTTCTTCAAGGCTCAGAGAATATTCAGCTTTAACTTCCTACCATAAGAACCCTACCCACCTTGAATTTTGATTTATTGGTACCTTTTGGTAACACATTTAGGAAATTAGTGATCTCTACAAAGGTTTACAACTATGTTTTTACATAGTAGTCCCTAAAAAAAAAAATGCCTGTTGAAATAAATATTTTCCTTTTCTTTCTACTGTCTGTGAGTTCAACAGCGTTCCCATCACTGAGGCAAAATACCTGACACCCACAACTTAACGGAGAGGTTAATTTGGCTCATGGTTCAGTCTGTGGCTGGCTAGCAGAACAGTGCTGCTTAGTTCACGGTGGCCAGAACGCAGAGAAGACAAACAGCACGAGAGAGGAAAGGGCCAAAGACCGGATATGCTACCCAAGTTCATGTCTTCCTGATCCACCCAGGCATACCCGTAAATGTCGTTTACAAGTGTCCTGGTGACTCTCGAGCCAATGAAATGGACAATCTAGCTTAGTCGTCACAGTCTGTCATCACTGACCTATCCTTTCTGCCAAACTTTAGCTATTTGTCAGTGTTATCTCTTTACTCCAATCAAAGCAGTGACACTATGAGTACTGTGTAACTAAAAAAGTGTAAATTCCCTGACTTTGCTTTAATAATTTCTTCTCTTCAGAGTCTTTATTTTCCCTAAATACTCTGATCTAGTTCATCTCTCTTTTCTTCAATTTCTTATATTTAGATCTTGAATCTGTATTTCTGTTCTCTGATTTTTATGACTAGAGGGCAAGTCAAAAATAGTACCTTCTGGGCCG
The DNA here is from genome assembly GCA_028451465.1 of Erethizon dorsatum. NCBI lineage: Eukaryota > Metazoa > Chordata > Mammalia > Rodentia > Erethizontidae > Erethizon > Erethizon dorsatum. The sequence goes on along the minus strand of CM051831.1, from coordinate 85,787,760 downwards.
GTGAGATGGCTCAGCAGCATAAGCGCCTGCCTGGCAAGCGCGAGGGCCCGAGTTCGACTCCCGGATCCCACATACGAAAAAAAGGGGCCAGTGATATTGCTCAACGGCACGGGCGCCTTCTGGCGCGCGAGGTCCTGAGGTCGACCCCCCGGTACCCACAAAAAAAAAAAAAAAAAAAGTACCTTCCTCCTCCCAATATGATTATGCAAACTAAACAGAATCACTGTAGAATGCTGTATTATTTGTTGCATTTTAAAATATCTCCCACAATGCCTAGTACAGAACTAGACAAATAGTAGGAAGACCAATAAAGAAGATCTTTTTGAATTGAATTGATTCATGTAACTTATTTCTGGGTGAGTCTGGCTTTGAAGATTAGATTATACTCCACAAAGACCTTCTTTTATGTGTTCTTCCATCTTATTGCATTACAAAGCGGTTTTCATTCATTGTTTAGAATATATACAGCAGTTTATTGACTTTGGTTTTATTTCCTGATCAAATTGGAACACTTTGAACTATAAATTGGGTTGTAAATCTGATATTATTGTTTCCTGTTACAAAAATCACATTATTTAAATAGGTCATATTTTTAACTATTCCTAGTTGTCTCCTGAGAGATTGTGACTGTGTATAATTTGAAGAATTTGCTTTATAATTCCTAACAAAAATCAAGAAAATCAATTGACTTTTTGTTATTTTTGTATGATTTTAGCATGATAGAGATAATATTAAGCTTCTTTATGGAAATGAAACACTGGATTATTTTTATGCAGTTATAGAGTTTCTATGGCCAACAAGAGGGCATTGATTGATTTTTATGGAATATTCTTCCTGAGTTTATGCTTTTAGTCTGATACATAATTCTTAAATGCTTGTGGAATAACAACAAAACTATATAGATAAAGTTTTAATAAACACATACATTTCTTGTTTATTCTCTTTGGTTTTTGATTTGCAAGTTTGAAATCAATCTGCAAGAAAAAGAATATTACCACATTCTCCAAGTTAGTTCATGGAACACTGGCTTTGTAAGAAATTGATAGGTGTTACTCAAACAAGAACAAAAAAATGAATGAAAAGATCTATGGGAAATAACAGGTAGTACAGTAAGAAAGATGCTGAAATTTAAGACTTTTTTTTCTCCACAAGAGGACATTTCACAGTTTTAACATGTTAATCTGCATTAGTTCTCCCCAGTATTTCCCAAATTTACTTAATTCCAGTACTGTTAGGGCTCTAAGTGACAGAAAGTTCAGTATGGTTTGATTGAAGCATCCAGGAGTAGATTTGCTTCAGGCATAAAGATGCTTAAGTGGGTCATCAAAGAAAAAATTTCAGTTAGGTAGGATGTACTGTTTGTATCTAAATTTCCCTCAAAAGGATCATTGTGTTGAAGGCTTTGTCCGAAAGTAGCAATGTTCAGAGATAGGCTTTTGAGAAGTGATTGGATTTTGAGACCTCTAACTTCATCACTGAAGTAATCCATTGATGAGAACAGTTTGGTGGTTTTATTGTGAGGAAATGGAAACAGGAAGTGGGTCCTACTTGAAGGGATTGGATTATAGGAGCATGACCTTGGGGACTATATCTATGCTCTGGGTGGCTCCTTTCAGGTTCTGTCTTTCTGTCTGCTTCCTGGCTGCTTCTCTCTGCCACACCCCTCTACCATATCTCTACCTAGCTACAGACAGGCCTGAAAGCAACGGAGTCAGCTGACCATGGAATGAAACCACGAGCCAAAATAAGCCATTGGTTCTTTAAGTCATTTGCCTCAGGTATCTTGTCACAACAACAAAAAGTTAAAGAGGCCAGACATGATAGTGCTTGCCTCTAATCCCAGTTACTTGGGAGGCTGAGGCAGGAAGATTGCAAATTTGAGGCTACCCTGGGCAATTTAGTGAGACTCTGGGTCAAAATAAAAATAATAAAAAAGGGCTGGGATTGTGCCTCAGTTGTAGAGCACTTGCCAGGCATGCACAAGTCCTTGGACTCAATACCCAGTACCAGAAAGAAAAAAAACCAAAAAACACCAGGCTGACTGACACATAAAGACACATAAAAGAGTCTATTACACAGTATGGGGACTACAGGTAATAACAATGCATTAAATGCATTAAAAGCATGAAATCTCTAAGTGTAGAGTTTAAGTGTTCTTGATACAAAAAATAAATGTGGTAATACATATGTCAATTAGTTCAATTTAGCCATTCTACAATGTATACATTTTTCAACACACCATGTTATGCACCATAAATATATAGTATTGTGATTTGTTAACTAAAAAATGAGGTAAAAAGTGGTCATCATACATCAGTCTTGTTATCTGCTTTCATCTGGGGTGAGTTAATTATGAAACAGGACCTCCCAGTGAGGAGACAAGGACAGCTACTGCAATTTCAGTCCCACGTTATCCCAGTTTAGCAACCACAGCTCAAAGACAGCAGGTCTTTCCTGATGGTTCCAGAGAAATTGCACACATGTATATACTTCTCCAAAGAAGAATAATTTCAGTTTTGCTTCCAAATATATTTGTAGCTGCTAGAACAGTTCCTGTTTGTACTTAGTACTCAAGAAATCAAATCTCATTTACTTTGTCTAAGCCACATTCCTGAACCTACTGCTTTAAATGGGAGAACAGAATGCTCCACATAGATAGACTGGATCATGCTTCCATTTCTAGAGTTGAGAAGAAAAAAGATCAGATGAACCTGAGCCATGTGAACTGAGTGATGAAGAGAGAAGAGAGAAGAGAAGAGAAGACAAGAGAAGAGAGGACAAGAGAGGAGGGAAAGGAGGAGGGGAGGGGAGGGGGAAGGAAAACAGTACAATAAAGAAGTTTGTGTGAATATGTGAGTAGAAAGATTTTTCCTTCCTTACTTTACCAATGGTCTTCTGGATATCCATATCGTGCTCAGATAATACATCTCGTATCAGACCTAGAACTTGATTTTGCCTCCTTATAAACTAATAAGTTATCTTATTATTATTTCAAGGATTCTCGGAGAAGACATGAGATTGTTCTGTCAGAGACAAATGACTTTAATACTCATGACACAGCAGCCAGCGTGATTCTCATTACGTTTGCTCCAACTCCCTTTGCCCCAATTCTTGTGTGGTGTGGGGCAGATGGATGCTCACACGCAGTGGGCTTGCACCACTTTTGAGGAACAATAACTTGGGAAATTCACTACCTTTATGGCAATTACTAAGCAAGTGTGCCCTTTGTGTGGGGACGGATGTTACCTTATTTCTCAAGGCTGCTCAATGTAATTTAATTATAACAAAAGGTCTTTTGTGAAGAACAGTCGTGGCCTTTCATTCCTGAAACACCCAGCAAAATGTATAAAGGCATGAGAGATCCGTGGACGACTGCCTCTCAACACTTAGCTTGAAAATATTGCTTTAATACTAGCAGGAGGGAAAGAGAACAAAAAATGTTAGAGTTGGTAGGGCTTTGTTGCTTTTCCAAAGCCATGTCACACAAGTGATTGCTCCTTATGCAAGGTGCATGTATTCAAATTCAGGAAAAGTATGCATAGGGTTGGGGACAATGGATTTTAAGGGGGAGGGCGGAGAAACAATCTCTTTACATTGTTTAATTACAGAAAATAATTTGTATGAGAAACAGAGTAATTGAGATCATTTTGCCTCTTAGGGAAAACACTTAGGTAGACTTTTTAAAAAATACATTTGATTTCCAATTATTAAGAAATTGTTCAACAATTCCTGCGAAGAATCTTTACGAAAACGAGGAGCCCAAAATGTCTTCAGTGAGCCTTGTTCTAAATCTGGCCTGTGCGGTTTTTTGGCATCTTATCAAAAGCCACATTAATCTGCACAAATAGTTCTCGATTGTGAAGATGGCTCTCTTGTTCCAGCACTGCGGATTGATCCGTGCTTATTATTTTTTCTGACTTCTTGTATACAAGGCCACATGATTACCAAGTGGTCATGTGTAAACAAGAGGCTGTTTTGTGCCGATAAATGGATTCCCACTGTTGCACAAGCCCCTAAGCGTCTGCTTTAAAAGCAAGCTGAGATGCAGAACAACACAGCATTTATCTAAACAGCAAGCACTTATCATTGGTGACCTTACCTGATACAGCTGATAATGTGAGGCATTATGACTTAGAGCAAAATGTGGTTCATAAAGAGACACAAAGAGATAAGCCATGGCTACTAATAGAAATTGCCATCGATGCTTTGAATACAATAATCTTATCTACACTCATCAGTCAGCCAGCTCTCTCCTCCCACTGAAATAAGACAAGGTAAATTCACAACTCCCATTAAAGCCTAATAGCAGCTTCAGAAGTAAATCCCTTGTTCCTCCACAGGAGGGGACAACTGCCTCCTCTTGTTTCAAATATGCTGAAAACTTGTGTCAGTCTGAGTTAATTGATGGGAATTTGAAATACGAGCAATTTGAAATTAATCTTTTAAAATGGTGGCGAGTACAGTTATTGAAGATAGCAGGTACCAGCTGAAAGTAGTGACATGTTTCCTTAGAATACTGATTCTGTTAAAAACAAGCCTTTACTGTGCCTGGGCCAGCTTATCTGTTTGTACTCCTTTCTACTCTGTCGCTATTCTGCCGGTCTCATGTGTTTGGAAGGGGACTGGGTTGTAGCCGCGCTGTACTCTTCAGTGGATTCACCCATTGATTAGTTCAGCAGCTGACAGTGGGTCAGGACAGTAGGAGGTGGGTCTTGTTGAAGGTGTGTCACTGAGGGCCTGACCTGGAAGGGCGTATTCTTGTCCCCAGCTCCTGCCTTCTCTCTTGGCTTCCTGGCTGCCGTAGATTGAACAGCTTTCCCCTCCCACCGTGCCATTTCTGCTTTGGAGACAGTCAGTCATGGACTGAAACCATGAGCCGAAATAAACCCTTCATGCTTTAAATTGTGGATGTCAGGTATTTTGTCCCAGTGACAGGAAAGTGACTAATACAGTAAACTAGAAAGGAAGGCCATGGGTAAGGCATACTGGCATGGGACTCATTTTTTTAAAAATAGAATGTGCTTCTGAGACATAAAAACAAATTTAGTCATTTTTTCCACTGTGTAAAGTTGAATAAGTAGCTTAATATCTCAGCATATGAATTTCATCAACAGTAATATTAACTTTTCTAATGTTTCACTCACAGCGTTTTCCCTGAAGGTTAAATGAGATAAGGTAGCTGTGCCAAAACTGAATAAAAATAAGAAGGTGAACCTCTAAGAACCTGATGTCTGCTATGGCCAGGTTGGCCTCACATCATATAAAAAGCAGAGAAGGGATTTGACGTACCCATCAGGGGATCTGAAGGATTAAAGGAGAGGAAAGTGATGCTGAACCCCAGGTGGTAGGGGAATAGTAAGACGTGGGGTCCTCAGTTGATAGAGACTTCGGAGAGGGAAGTGGCTAAAGGAGTTTATCATTTGATACACAAGTGTGGCTCTGATCTCACGCCCCTTCACCTATCCCTCTGACATAGTCAGTAACATCTACCTGTTCAGCAAGTAATTTACATAAGCGAATTGCCTAGAGACAATGGATTCTTGGTGCTAGATATTGTAACCAGTTTGGTTTAAGATACAAAATTCTGACTGTTACAGGCTGTTAAAATTGAGAGTTTTGACTAAGGCACCAAGGGAGAAAAGGGGAAATTCCTAGTAAGACGACACACAAAAATGTAGACTTTCAAAGAAAATGATAACACGTAGGAAGGCCCTGAACTGGTAAGAAGGAAGTGAAAGGAATAATAGAGCAAAGAAACAGGACAAGAATATTGAAGATCAAACATATATACATATATATGATTTTTTTTTAGGAGAAATTTTTACTTTGGGCCATTCCCTGTCCTATCATTCATAAAGAGGAGTAGGGACAGTGACGGTTTCCTCAATTCAAGGTCTGGTGAGGAAGAGGCTCCTCCTTAGGACCAATCAGTCAGTGAGCCTGATATTTCTCTAAAGGTGGGTTATACTTTGCATTGATGCCTCAAAAGTCAAAGTGTCCTGAAACAGTGATCCTGTGCTTGCAAAGAGCTACATTTAAGAAGTAACAACACCATCACTGACACTAGGAGCGTGTGAGCATTTTCCCTGTCACAAGTCTGGACACAGATCACTGGCCTGGAACTGTTTCACAGCTGCCCAAAGGAAACCTCAAGGAGCGTGAGCAGATTCCCATGGTGAAAACCTGCGAGTCGAGCTGACTTCACAAAAGCAGGAGCTAAAGGAAGAGCCACCAATTAAAGAGGGGTATCACCGTCATCATGGGGCATTCTAGTCAGACAGGGTTGGGGAGGGAGACCCAAAGGACCCTATAAAGTTCCCAGGAAACATTGTTAGCTTTTAATCTCTGCCAGGCCTTTGGTGTATAAAATCAGTTGAGGACAGCAAAAAATAGCAGCCAACAAAGAACCTTCTAATCTTACTCCTCTTGCTCTTTTCTTTCCTCATCTCTCTCCCCCAGCTAGTAGGCTGCACACCAACTGTTTGAAGATGTGGGAGGAAATGAGTGGAGGGGGAGAGGCTGACAATAACCCCTTCCCAGAAGGCAGACAGCCCACTATGTACCAGGCTTTAATAAAGGAACACGGGCCTGCTCTTACACTGAACTGGGAAAATATAATTGAGACTGTATTTTGTGACTTCAAGTGACTGTTGGATTGTGAACGATCTTAGAATAAGGAGATTCTAGGATATAAGAATATGATCTTAGAAGAGCCAAGAAACTAGTGGTAGTTCTTGAACCCTGATTCTTGTGGTGGCAACAGCAGCATCAGCGGGACATCAGAAATGTAAATTCTCTGGCTCTACCTAGACTTCTCATATTAGAGACTCTGAGGGTTAGACCAAGGAAACCCGCCAGGTAAATCTGATATACACAATTTGAGAATGAAACTGAGCTAAAGGAGGAAAACTCCAGCTTTGCTGGGGCTTTGTCCATCCTGCTAATGATAAGATACAGGAAAAACGTGGAGAAAAGTAATCTGTACTTGGTGCTATAAACATTTAAATGTTATAGGAGGAAATAAAACAATATTTTATATGATATTTTCAGGCTCAGTAACCTGTTCTCCTGCCAGGACATCTGCTTGAACTTCCTAGGTGGCGAACATCCAGTTGGGGTGGTCTGATTGGGCCATATATCAGCTTAGCAGAACGTGCAGCCGTACCGAAACGGGGGCCACAGAGGGGAGGGGAGGCCTCCCACACCCACTGTAACCGCTGCATGATTGTTCCCTTGAACTGGTGGGTGACATTTAGGCATGAGCAGGTTAAACACAGCAATATCTTAGTTTGGCAGACATTTTGCTCCATATTGCAGGGAGCAAAACTTAAGGAAAACACAATTTTAAGAATAGAATCTAAATACTTTTCTGAATTAAAAAAAAATAAGGACTAGCTGTTAGTTTGTCAAAAATATGAAAAAGTAAGGAACATATTTTGAAGCTGGAACACTGTGCCAAGCTCATGTCATTTGGTAAATAAAAATATGCAGTGCCTCACGGAGGTGTTACCAGGTGACATGAATTGTAATGAATTAGAATGTGGAAATGTGAAAAACAAGACCAAACAGTACTGAGCCCCTGAAAAATGAGGTCTAGTGTTACATTAAAAGAATTTAGGATTAAATGTAAATTGAAAAGTAAAGTCACTCAGGACAATGACACATTTATTCAAATGTGCTAGTATTTTAAGGAATACTTTAAATATAAACAGCATGTAGCAAAACAATCATAATATAGACAAAGTTTTGCATAGTGTTCATATGTTATGCTATACTTATCTTGGGAATTAGGTATCTAGCCTCATGTTTATTAATTTCTCTTTTTTCCTTAAAAACCTGAGTTTTAAGAGGTTTTATTCTTAAAATGCAATTTTCTTTCAGAGGGACACATTTTTAAATTGCCCTATTAGATCCATCTATGATATTTGTGTGTGTGTGTGTGAGAGAGAGAGAGAGAGAGAGAGAGAGAGGAAGGGAGGGTGAGAGAGATAGAGAGTTATTTTATGGTAGATATCCATAATTAAAATTGACTTTGTACAAAACTTCTCTGTGAAACGTGAGTTTTAGAAATCTTTGTCATTTCTATTCATTGTGTTCATTTTCCTAGCTGAGTGCAAACTCTATTTTGAATTTGCCATGCTATTTAATATGGTGCAATAAACACAGTAAATGCTCAATAAATGTTTACATAATGGCCAAATAAACTGGAAAAACACCCTTTTCACCAATATTACCGTCAGCCTATTGAAGTCTTTCTTGTCAGTCCCTCAGCAGACACTATTGAATGAATTTAGGATTAGGACAGAAATGGCCTAATATTAATCTCAGGAGGAATAGTAAGTATAAAGGTGATTAGGAAGTAGCCAGTTATTATTATTGTCCCAACTCTTTTTCTTGTACAAACCTTTTATTTTCAGAGCAGAGATTTTGAAAATTACTAAAATTCTCATATAAAATTTCTAAAATTAACAAACTTCTATAGAAAAAATTATCAGGACGTTATTCTCTCTGGTGCATAACATAACCTTTCAATTATGTACTCAGTCATGTGTATCGGACTTGAATTTTCCTATGAGATCTGGCATGTTAGGTTCATTGACAGCGCACCCTTGTGGATTTAGTTAGCTTTGTGAATGTAGTTGGCTTAACAGCCTCCAGTTCCTGCATCAGGAAAGGATGAATGATAAAATCTCATAGGACGACGAGGGAGGAAATAATGCCATTGAAAATACTGGTGGAGCTCTTTGCCTTCTGCAAAGGGAAGACTACAACTGCTGCTGGCTGCTTTTCTCTCAGCTTGTGAATTGCGAGGTTGACCTAGCAACAATCTGAATAGCAAAGCTTGTTTCTTCTTAGTGCCCATTCTCCTGCAAAAGCATATTTTTGATTGGACTGCAGTTGAAAGCATAATTAAATGTTACAGAGACTCTCAGAACTTTAAACCATTCTCTTTTTCCTTTTTAATTTGACAACACAAACAAGTCTAATGTTTCATTTTGCTGGCTCCAGATGTCCATTGTGAATGTAAATGATGAGCCAGTAGAGCTGAAGCGTCCACAGAACCAATATTTGGAGTAAAAATGAATCGTTGCACATCCTGCAGGTGCCTCTGCTGTGGGAATCTTTTCACTCTAAGGACATTTAGCGGATAGACAGCTGGTCAAAGAAAGCCTCTAAGCTATTTTGAAGTTTCTATACAATGCAAAATACTTCATAAAGTATTTTTGAAGGTGGAATTTTCTAAAATATGGTTATATACACTCTTTCATTTTTATCCCAATAATTCCAGGCTTTTCCAAGGCCAAAAATACTATATTTAAGAATCAGATAAACACCAGTATTTGGAGTTCTGATGGAGAGTACAGCTTTCCATTCGGCACATAACTTGGAAGTTGTATAAAAGTTAGCAACAATAAAAATACAATGATTCTTTCATCTTGTCAATAATTACTGCTTACAACTTGATTATTTTAAAATCATCAAGATCTCTTACAGCCACACATTTGTGCCAAAGCCTTTGAAAGGACATCTAATGAGAGCCCTGCATGCAGACACCACTGGTGTCTGACTGGGAGGAGCTGTTCATTTGCATACTTAGCATTTGAACTAGAGCTCACCATCTAATTTTCTCAATCAAGGATTGAGATTTGGAAGAATCTACTGCTGAGTCTAAATTGTCTAGTGAAATACTTATGACTGCAAAATTTGGAATCAGAAAAAGTGTCTTGAATGTGTTCCCTCTCCTCACAAGCCCTGAATGATCATACTGTCTGTGTCTGCCTGCTTCCCCTTGTGATGACTCAACTGGATTCCTATTTTCTCAAAGATCCTTGCATTCCAAAATGATTTTCTCCTTTCCAATCCTCTGTTAAGACACTGACTCTTTCAGCACGGCTGACCACAGCAAGAGGAAAGCAAACAGATGGAGTTAATTCACGTGAAGATGAGAAAGTCTGCTAGCCTCCATAAGGGTATTTGTTTCATGAAAGAGATTGTTTGAAAAGCTAGATTTATCTCTAATTTGCAGAAAATAGGAAATTAAGTAAACAATTTCAACTGTGGGGAAGAGAACTGAACTTTTATATTTTTGTCAATATTTGGTTCAGATAAAAGAGATATGCAAAATCACCGTATGCCGACCAGAAAAAAAAAAAAAAAGACTCAAGTATGATTGAATAATTGCTTTGTCTAAGAAAAAAGGTTCTCAATCAGAGATGGGTCAATTCTGGAGTTATTGAAAAGGGCAGGGACATACTTTGGAAATGCCTTTCATAAAATAGTTTAGAGAAGAAAGTCTTAGATAATAGAATTTTAAGTGATCTTCCTCCACCAATATGATCTGATATTAAGGAATCTATTTCATATTAAACCTCTGACTTACCTAATATCTTCTGTTCTGTTTACAACTTTTCTAAGACAAATTTCTGGGTCATTATCTTATTCCCAGGTAGTTCTGTCTGCAGAGAAGGATTATATATATATATAGGGTGAAGAACTCATAATAATTTTTAACTGGTTTAATTTTAACAGAGTACAATCAGAGAAATGAAACCACTAGGATTTACTAGAGATACTATACTTTATGCCATAGTAGGAGGTGATTAAATGGCCTTTGCAAGGCTGCTGTCTTTCCTCCTTTTCTGGTGTTTAATGTGCATAAGACAGGCAGGCAAGAGAAAAACACAGTAGCATGGCAAGAGCACAAAGAAAACTGTAAATCACTGGCATAAGCTGGAGTCCACTGGATGGACTGGAAGCTGGTCTCACACTGCCTCCCAACTTTCAGGGTGCTCGGTACCTGGAAAAGAAATGGATGTATTTATCACGGAGCTAAAGCCCAGTTCTGGGCTAGGAGATAGAGCACCTGAAGGGCAACTGGGAGGAAATGGGATGCTCTAAGCTGTTTGGTGCTCCATGTCACTCAGAGTAATCTAAAGTGTCAAGGAGCTCGAGTGGGGAGAGGGCCCTATGTAAAAGCAAGATGGCCACTGCTTGGATCCACTTCTCATGCAAAAAGGCTCTTCTGCCTCAAGAGGAAGGCAACTGTGGAAAATGTGGTTAGAACTAAGCTAAGTTGTTTGGTTCAGATCCATTATATTGAATAATAGCGTAGTCATACAATGTGCTTTTATCCAATTTAGACTTTATGTACCCTCTTTGTGAACTTGTTAATAAGGATCTGGCTCTGAGGGATCGGTCTCCTCTTGATGTCCACACAAAATAAGGACCTGACTGAGGGTCAGAGTCTGGGGAGAAGTTTATTCTAGAAAGCTAATGAATGACACATTGTGAGTCCTCTTATCAGGCAGCCTATTTCATCTCCCCAGGCAGTGCTCAGGCAATCTCTCGTTATTCTCCTAGCATTTTGTTTGTGATTCTTTTAGTTTTGAATTTTTCCATGCCTCAATGTCTCAAATTCCCACCTCAGAGATTATCACGGGCAGTGATTTTTCTTTTGTGTCTAGATGACAGAAAGTGAGAATAACAGCTATTTTTTCCCCTCATCTCTAATTCTTTGCTAAGTTAATTTTCAAGAGTTCTTCAATCATGCACCCTTAGTCTTCTTTTTTTTTTATCACACTTGTATGACAACAAAAATAGTAAAATATTGTATTTAGATATAGCTATAGGTACACGGTCGTGTACTGCATAATGATGTTTTGGTCAGAGACAGAGGTCCATATAAATGTGTTCCAGTAAGATTATAATGGAGCTGCAAATTTCCTATTGCCTAGTGATGTCAGTCATCTGAATATTGTAGCCGAATGCATTCCTCACATGTTCGTGGCGATACTGGTGTAAACAAAACTGCTGCGCTGCTGGTTGTATACAAGTATAGCATATAGTTATGTCTACTACATAATACTTGATAATAACCAACTAGGTTTATATATTTACTATGCTATACATTTTGTCATTATCTTACTAAAAATAGTTTACTGTTCTACATTAGGCAGTGTTACATTGGTAGCAGTCTTATACATCTCACATTTACTGAGTTTCTTGATTGCATCTAGAGGGCACAGTGAGTTACTGACATATGCTGTCCAGGTTTGTGAGAGAATATGTTATTATAATGTTTACACAATGATGAAATTGCCTGATAAAGTATTTTTCATAAATTGTCCTTCTGTTGAGAAATGCATATTTGTCCTACTAGTTCCATAGTTGATATAGATTATATCTTACTAGTGTCTCATATCTTCTCAGTCTCATGTAAGGAAATTCGTTCTATCTTCTAAGCATCTAGATTTGGTGTTAATGCAATTAAATTCAGATTTAATAAAGATGTGATAGGTTAATCTTGCTTGTATTTATGGATATAAATTACTTTCCAGTTAGTGATTTCAAGCAGAAAATGGGGCAATGCCGATGAAGAAAGTATTGATGAACCAATGCAAATATACCATCACACTTTAGAAAACCTCTTTTTCAGAAGTAGATTATCTAGGAAAAATGTGAATAGCAGCTTATTAAGAAAATTTTCCCACATTCTCTAGCCTTCTCCTAGTGCTTTCCAGTAATCTAAGGTTAACACAATTCTAGAAGGAAACACTTGTAAAGCAGGTTACTTTTTAAAAGATGAATTGTATTGATATAGGAGTTATCTCCTCATATGTAATTCTTTTGGCCTGTAATTGTCCAAAAAATTCACAAGCTATTTTCTTTAAATGTGGTTTATCTTGGCATTACCTGTCACCACATGTGCTCTGACACCAGACTGTAAACAACATCAGATGAAGTTCATACACCAAGAAGATGATGGGAAGTAGGAAGTACTGTTGAGAACCAGGGGTCAGGATGCCAGAGAATGAGCAGTCCAAAGTTAGGCACTAATACTGGAGAAATGTCTACAGTTCTCACAGGTATATGAGAGGTCTGTAAACAGAAAACAGGATGAGCAACTTGGTGGGAGATGTGGACACAAGGGATCAAATAGAGCTTTCAGTCTGAGCTGTTCTTTTGCCTTAGGCAGGACAATCTAATCTTCCTGTTTAACTCAGCCACTTTTCCAGGGTGACTAGACTGCAGCCTGTGGGTGGAGTTACATAGGGATTTCTGGGTGAAATAAAAAGTGAGGAGTAGGTTTGACAAGACAGTTTTTAATAAGAAACTACTTACACAGACGTGGCCTGGAAAGAGGAGTTAAAAGAACAACACAATGTGAATGAGTGACCACAACACAACCCAGCACAGGTGCTTCTATATTTACTGTTTTGTGTAGCATCCTGTGGCTTTTTAAAAGTTCACCTCCCCTTCCCATCTAGCCTCACGTTTCTGGAAGTTGGCAGCAAGACAGTCAAATCACAGAGAGTGAGATTTGGGGAGAGGAAATAATTGAAAAGCTTGCTTGCTTATTAGGCAATAAATTATGTCCTGGGATTGATGCCAGGGTGGTTTTGGAAGGACCACTACCTATTGACTTCTGAAAAAAATGGATTTATTATTGAACAGTCTTTGTATGAAATCTTAACTAATGAGGAGCATGTCAAAGCACTGCGGTTAAGCAGCTCTTGTGTGCAGTTGCAATGAGGTTGGGAGGTTGGATTCTGCTGACATCTGTCTGGCAGAGTCAGTGCTGTTTGGAACCTCCTGCTAATCAGAAGCTTGTCCAGACGGTTTCTCCTTACGGTAGATCATCCTCCACTGAATTGTGATGTAGATTAAGGGGAAGAGCTGCCCAAATTTAAAGGCATTGTCAAATGCACTGGCAGTTGTCTACCCTGTGAGTGTTTCTAAAACCAAATATGAATTTTTGAGCAAATAATGTGCTTCAGTCAGAGAGATATATGAATTTAATAGCACATATGCCTCTGCTCCTGGTGCAAAAGCACAGACAAAAATTATGTAACTTGGGCCAGTGAGATGGCTCAGCGGCGTAAGCGCCTGCCTGGCAAGTGCGAGGGCCCGAGTTTGACTCCCGGAACCCACATATGAGGAAAGGGCAGGTGATATCGCTCAGCAGCCCAGGCGCCTGCTGGCACATGAGGTCCTGAGGTTGACCCCTGGTACCCACAAAAAAAAAAAATTATGTAACTTATTTTGTTAAAAAAAAAGAGTGTACTCTAGTCATGTTTTAGATGAGATATTTAAGTAGTGTATGTGGTTAGTGGAGTTAGAAAAACCGCAAGTGATTATATAAAGGGAAAAAAACATTACTTGTGAATGAATTAGTCAATATTAGTAAATATCTGTAGAACAATTTAAGGTGCACAGTCTTATTTAAATTTTTAAACACCATTATGACATGGATATTATGATATCTTCATTTTTCAAAAGAGGAAAAGCACAACTATCTTAAAAACAGAACACTTCACCGCCGGGGTGGTTTTGTCTCCCCAGAGACACTTGATCATGTCTAGAGACATGTCGGGTTGTCACAGCTGGGAAGGGGTGACAGTGTATTTGCTGGGTAGAAGAAGTCAGAGATGCTGTTAAATGTTTTAAAATGCACAGATCAAAATATCAGTACTGCCAAAGTCAAGAAGCCTTGTGTAAAGAACCTCTGTTGTGTAGTAGAATCAGGACTAGAATGGTAGATGCTAGACTAAAATCCAGATTTGTTGACTCTTGAATGTTATGCTCATTAACACAGGCCCCATTTCTCTAACTATATTGGAATGGGAAAAACATTTACAAAAGAAAAACTATTTGCTTTCATTATTTCTTATGCTATGTAGTGCAGAATGAGTTGGAACTTGCTGTGAATCTGAGGAGCCAGTACATCCAACAGGAAGTGAAGGAAATCTGGCATAGTCAAAGTCTAGGGAAAGCTGTTGCCTCTGTATCTTGTGGTAGCTCCAGTTTGCTACTGGCCAGCAGGACCTCTAAATGGAAAATGCAAACACACATTATTCCCATCTATCCATGAGTATTTTAAGTTTATCATATTTGTTTAAATAGTAGGGAATCTCAGAGAAAATAGGCAAAATGAAAGAAGCTTAATGAAAATAGGGCAAATGAAAAAGATTTTACGAAGGAAAAAGTTAAGGAAGGAGGTCAGAAAGGATGGCTGCCTGGTGGACAGTTAACTGTGGAACAGCAGTCTGAGCTCCCTGTCTGCATGGATGGTTAATACTATGGATGCCTCCAAGCAAACTTTACCTTTTGCTTCCACGTGGCCTACCCACCCTTGTCTTCTATCTGGCCTACACACTGAGGAAAAACTGAAGTTCAACACATTCCTATTTTCAAAACTATATAATTTCTGTAATAATATATCTCTTTATTCATTCATTCATTATTCATTCATCATTCATTCATTCATTCATTCATTCAGAAAAAGAGATTAGAGTGTGTCCTGTGCAGTACTGGTGGTCCCTAAAACTTTCAAGAGGCCCGAAAGATCACAGTTTTCTTTCTTACAATACTAAAGACATTACTTGTCTGTTTCTCTCTCATTTTCACACTAGCTATGATGATTTCAGACAACTAATGAAATGTGCTTATGCCTACTTGTATTTAAAACCTTCTGAATTATAATTTGAATAGCTATATCCCACAGAAATGAAAGCTCTTTTGAGTCTTCGATAATTATTTTAAGAATGTGAAGTGACTCTAGGACCAGAAAATTTTAGAACTCTTAATTTGGGAAAGTTGTTCCTAAAACTGTTTAGAATTTCTTAGGAATTTCCTTGAGATCTTTTGTTTTGATTTCTGCTGGTTTCCCTTTTCTTATTTCAGAACTAGTATGCTGATATCCCTCAGGAAAATGAAAGGAAAATCACATTAGAGTATTTAATATCATTCAAAGACCTTTAAATCTAAAAATCAAATGACAGGAAGTGGATTTTTTGTGCTAAACCACAGTTTTTCAACATTAACCTTTTGCATCTTTAATCAGTTTGTGCTATGGAACAGGACGGAGCATTTAAATAGGCCATAGACATTTATGTCTATTTACAGGAAAGTGACAAGAATCACAATCCTCCTCCAACCAATTGGAGAAAGAATAATTTTCCTACCTTTTATTAGAAGTTGTGCAAATTTGGCACAGTTCTGAAGTTCGTGTGATTGGGTCTGTGTACCCCAGCAAAAACATCCTGGCCAGGAAAATGTACTCAAAATGACCCAAATTTCAGATGCTACTACTTAATGTGTGGAGCACACCTAGCTTTTCTAAGCAACCTGGAAAACTGAATCCTGAATTCTACTCCTGTTCACAATAAGAATATAAATATATACTGAGAAATGATACCAAAAATGCACACAGAAAGATTTATCTTTGTTTGGAAAGATTCATACAACTGTGGAATGATCTACACAATTGAATTTCCATGAATTATAGAGGTAATTAAGACCTACATTTTTTTGAATAATTTAGATAATAGTTTTCTAATCTATTTAGCAGTAACTGGGTAAGTTTTGTAGATGAGAGGACAATAATTTATTCAGATCACTTTAGAAAGAGGTATCTGTACAATAAATGCATCATAATTATTCAGATAATTATCGCCTCCCCCAAACAAGTGAGCTTATTTTGTATCCTTCTACTTTATCTGCATGGAACATAGCCTGCCTTATGCAACTGAAACTTTGAATTTACTTTTTTGGCCAGCTTCACACTGTTTTCAGAAGGGAAAACTGAAAATATATGGTCATATTATTATGTATTTGAAAAGTGCATTTGTTACAAAGTAACTAAAGTGAAGATATCATGTAAAAGAGGAAAAATTCCATTTTTGCCTTTTCTTTTGTTTTTAGGATGTTGAATTCAAAGAATTAAAGTGATCATATTCCTAAGTCCTTGGCATATTATTATCAATTTTTTGTAAAAGCTTTGTTTGGTGTTATTGTTGTTTCCCTCTTTATTTTTGATTCTCTTTTCCATTCCCCTCCTCTAGCCATAAACTATGTGTTTGAAGTGGATATGTTTAAATCTCTGTAATATAGTGTTACTTTATGTAAGAGTTATTTTTAATTTACTTTAGTGGCATTATTATTTTTTTGAGGGGGAGGAACCAGGAATCTCACTCAGGACCTCATGCTTGCCAGCAGGCACTACATCACTGAGCCAAATCCCCAGCCCCTGTGGTATTATGTTTCAAGACTCATTTTATAGCCAGCCTTTTTACTCAATACTGTTTTGAGAAATCTATGTGTGTTATAATAAAACGTATTTACTGAAGTGCTGCAATTTATTCCATAAAATGCATCTGATCCATTCCAGTTATTTTCTTCCTTAGTGATAAGCATCAAACCCCACCTCCAGCGGTGAATTTTTTGTCTTCCGGTTCAGAATTCAAATTACTTGGCGATAGGGATTTCTGTTTCATTTACTGTTGTGTCACTAGCAACAGAAAAGTACCTTCCACATGGTAGGGGTTTGAGAAATTCTTGAATCAACAAATAAAATTTGCTTTTGGTTAAAACTGCTTAGGTGTTAGTTTCCTTAACAAATCCTTCCGTATCTCCCTACCCTGTGCTACTTTTTCTTGTTTTTCAGGTAAACTCATCATAAAATGAAAATGCATTTAATACACCTTACTTATCTAACATCATAGCTTAGCAAACCTGTACACTAGAGCTTTGGTTGTTCATACTTGTGATCAAGCAACAGAGTGTAAACTATGGCAGCTGCCGCTGCCCTGCACATCAAAAGAGATGATCAGACTGTATATTTTTAGCCTGGTAAAATATCAAAATTCAAAATTTGAAGTATGGTTTCTACTGGATTGTATCACTTTTGCACCATTGTAAATTTGAAAAGTCATAAATCCAATCACTGTGACTTAAGGACCCTTTGTATTCACCATATCTAAGACTTTCCTATGAAGCATCAATCACAGCTGTAATTGTAATTGTCCCAATTTCTTCATGCATTTTCCTGCTTTGTTAATGTATTGCTAACATACACACTTAACTTCGCTATATTTTTATGCTATCATTTTGGTAATCTCTGTCACAGGTTCAGGCACAGCAGCCCCAAGCCTCCCCACATATGCACTTATCAGTGTTTAAACAAAATCTTCACATAAATCCTCCAACCCTTCATCCACTGCCTATTTTCCAACAATCAGCTTTCTCCAATCCATTTCTATACAGAAATTTTGGTATCAGTCTCTGACTGGGGCTGATAAACATTGATCCCTTAATATCATCAGTAAGGAATAGTGTGCTTTTTCCCAATTTTAGACTACAATTTTAAGTCTTCTTTATTCTATGAATACTCTCTGGACAGAAAGAATATGAGTAAGAGAAGGAGGAATGAGATTCAGGAGGAAAGAGTGGAAAATACATTCATAAGACATTTGCAAGAAAGATTTTAGGGATGATTTAAATATGAAAAAATTTAAATGCTGAATAGGTTATACTTCAAAAGAATTATCACCTGAATGATTCTCAAGGACTTTGCTTACTATAGACAAATATCTGGATTTATGCACTGAGAATCTGATTCAATTTATGGTTATAACCCGATCGATGCAGTAAAGTACTCAACAAGGCTAAATGTAATCTTCACTTCTCACATTAAACTACAATTTATTAAAAATAAATTCAAGATCTATATTGGTAAGTACCATCCACTAGTGCAAGGTTAATTATATAAACTTCAAAACATGCTGGCAATCTTCACAGATACATTAGTGGCTGGAATAAAATCTAATGGCAGAAAAAAATATGTTCACTGGCTGACAATTTCTGGTAGTCAGGCGTACATGGAAAATATAGTTTAAACATTCATTCTCTATTTTGAACACTAATTGGTTAGTTGTTGGATCACAGACATTGATGTTGTTGACCTCATTAACTTCATTGTATCTTGACATGTTAAAAATGCGGGGAAAATAAGTGTATAAAATCAAAATCAGACTTTGAAAACATTGTTGTCTTGAAAGCTCAATTAGGAATGAAATGCCAGTTTTGTAGTGTGAGATTTTTAGGAACCAGTTTTGCAGTGATCTGACATCTGCTTTCAGATAGAGATCATGTAGTATCTGACAGTTTTTTTTTTTTTTTAATGCTAATAGATCTGGGCTTTTCTCTTCTTTTGTTTCTTCACCATTTTGTCTTGTTTTGTTTCTTGTCATTCGAGATCAGGTAGAAATGTACCTCATCTAAAGCTTGGAAAGTGTGTGGGTGTATGTTGAAACTATTAAAAAATTTCTCATTTAAATTTTTCTCATTTCTTCTTTCCCCCTTTCTTTCTGAGCTTTTTCACCTAAGGCCAACCATGAAGACTATTTTTTTCTTTGTTTTGCTGATTTTGTTTTGTTTTGTCTTCTTTGAATAGCATTTTGTTGCCCTTTATGGAAATTCAGGGAAGAAAAATGTTGTAATTTTTTTTTTTTTATGTGGGTACCGGGAGTTGAACTCAGGACCTTGCGTTTGCCAGGCAGGCACTTATGCCGCTGAACTATATCACCGGCCCCCTTTTTGATCTGTGAGAAAAATTTAGGGCTTACCCCAGTATGGCAGATCAGAATGCATTTTCTGAGCCCACAGGTACTCTGAGAAAATGGAATCCATTTGTTGGGTAATAGCTTGTGAAGGTAAGTTTTTCACATGTTCTGAGCCCTCTCACAGACCTCCTTCTCCCCAACCCAGTAGATGCTCCAGGTCCTTCTCCAGCTCTTCAACTCCCCTGGGAGCCTCACCTAATGCCCAACTCCCAACTTCTAAAGGTTTGTTGTCTCCTACCATTTACCCACTTGAGACCTCCTGGTTGTTGCAAAGATTGACTATCCTTTGCCTTTAGAACACTTACTCTTGCTGCATGCAAACTTTTTTTTTTAACTTGATTTTACCTGTTTGAAATGTTAGACAACGAATTCTTTTACCTAGTCTGACAAGAGAATTTAAACATTGTGTAGTCTAATGTTTCAAAATTTTGAAAGAAAGAGGGTGAAAAATGAATATTTTCAGTAATTCCTACCAATAGAGTAAAAGCAGAGCTACCTTGCCAATGCTCTTCTGTTCATCTCTCTGTAATATCATTTTAAAGCCATTGGTTATGCACAGATTCTTTTCAGTTCTGTCTCTTAAATAGTTCTAATTTTCTGACATTTCCATGCAAAGCTTGTGGAGACTTCTTCCAAGGAGCTGAGATCTGATCTGCCCTATATAGATGGGATTGCTAATTCTTGTTAACTCTACTCTTCCTGCATTTGAGGGAATGTCGATATTCCTATGATATTCTATCAAATTCCATCAATATTCTAACCTGTTTTCCTGTTTCTAGCCTCTCCTTAATTCAAACACTTTGTTCTAGAAATCCTCTAAATTTATTACAAGCAACTAGTAAATTATCTTATTGGAAAATACACACATAGCTGCCATAAGATAAAGCAATATTGAGGGAATGAGGCTTGGTACTGCTAGTAAATGTTCTGGCCAAGTATTGGTCCTCCTTCCAGCAAAGCTCACCATAAATTAATTTTTGGTTTTCTAAACGTCTTTGAGAAGACATGGACTAGGTGAGAAAAACAATAACTATAGAAGCATCGATTCTGGTATGGACTGAAGTATGTCTTCCCAAAATTCATATATTGAAGTCCTAACCCATGATTTACCTTAGAATGTGACTTTAATGGACATAAGGGTTATAAAGAGGAAATTAAAGTTAAGTGAGATCAACGGGTGGGTCCTAATCCACTCTGACCATTGTCTTTATAAGAGGGATGTGAGTGTAGCAGCACAGGACCTAAGAGGACACAGAAAAAAAGTGGCTTTAGGAGAAAAAATACTTGCCAGTTTCTTGATCTTGGACTTCTAAGGTCTAAAACTATGGAAAAATAAAGTTCTGTTGCTTAAGGCACATGCGTGATATTTTGTTATGGCAACTCTAGCAGATTATTATAGATTCTAAATGTTGGCTGTACTTCTTTTTCATTGTAAAAAATAGTCATTCATTTTTAAAAGATATGTGTATGTGGATATGCACATGTATGCTATTCTAAAATTTAACTCAGAAAATAATTAAATGTTAACACTGAGCTGTAACTGGCATTTGTCATGTCAGTTCATGATTGTAGGGTAGGGATGGATGACAAAAATTTTGCAATTTTCCATGTATGTTTTTTTGCACCCATCACAAATGCTGTTAAGAAATTTCCTGTTCTTCACTGATCCCATAATCATTTTAGTATCTTTTAAAAAAATTTATGAATGCATTAAAATTATAAAAATATATAAATCCTTTGTGTTTCTTGCATTTCTTGACATCAGAGCAATTCCTAGAAACGATGCTTAGTTTCCTTGACTATAACAGCTTTATAAACTATTAGTGTTCAAATAGATCTTGAGTTTAATAATACAAACCTTTAATTTTGTCAGCATAGAAGTTATAATATTTAGAAGTATTTCCATATTACAGGTTCTCATTTGGAATAGTTTAATCTTGTCTAGTTTTCAAGTTGTCCTAAAGCTTAATCATCTACACTTTAATTGGTAATAACATACATTTATGGAAAATTTGGTAGTCTAGTGTTTTGTTCCCCCAAATCTATATTTTTCTCTTCTCCCTGGGGTGATTTGGAAGGTATGTATCATTCTACTTTTGCTTATTTTTGCCATCAGCATATGAATTCTAGCAGGACACACTTATACATTTTGCACAGGGATTTTGACTATCAAAACACATAATTTTATGACCTCTTTGTTTTTCATTTCCTTTTGAATGTTGTTTCAGTGGGCTTAACCTATCAATATTGTACCACTGCCGAAAATAATATGCATAGAGTTAGCAACATAGGTTGTTCCAGGACCATCTGATTATGTTACTTTAAACACAGTTGTTTAGTTGACAGAATGAACACTGTCTACAGAAGCGATATTCAGTTTCTGAAGGGCATCTCTCATTTTCGAAAATGAAATGAAGTTGTTAAATATCATAAGGTTAACAACTTCATTTTAATGGTTTTGACAAATGGGAAATAATTCATCCATGTTGTAAAGACACACAATAAATTTAGAACACTTAAAAACTGCTGTTCTTTTTTGTTTTTTGAAGGAAATCTAGTAAGGCACCAAAGAACTTTTTGTTTTGAAAAAAATACCTTAAGATTGTTTAGCTGCTATTTCCCCATGTATGAAATATATCCATTACATAGCTACCTGACGAATTGATCTAATCTTATCAGCAAAATTAAATTTTCTTTCTTATTTAGGTAGGTATTTTAAAGATTCCTGTGTGAAAACCTCAGCTAATGAGTATTCTGCATAATTCTGCATAGTTGTTTGTTTTATTAGATGATTATTTTCAACCTAATTCTTGCTTGGAGAGCCATATATTTTTTGTTTCTTAGAGAAAACCATTACACTTAAAATATTTGAGAAAGCACAAAGTAGCAATATGCATGGTCTTAAATGTATAACATCCCCCAAAGAAAAACAAAACAAAAAAACCACTATAGTATAGAAATCTTAAATCTTTTTTTTTTTTTTTTTTTGTGGGTACTGGAGGTCGAACTCAGGACCTTGAGCTTGCTAGGCAGGCGCTTATGCCGCTGAGCCATCTCATCAGCCCAGAATCTTAAATCTTTAAAGATCAAAGTATTGCTTACTCCAGCATTTTACTTGACAAGAAGCTGGTCGGAGATAAAGTCAAGACTAAAAGCCAGGTCTCAGTCATTTTTGCATGACTTTATACTGTGTCATTTAGATGTATGACATTTTTGTGGTCCGAGTTTGGAGTTTGATATTTTCAAGGCAAACAGTCTATCAATATCTTGTCCAGATTTCATTTGCAAGCAATGCAAAGCCGTAGAGTTTAGAGTGTTAGGCCCTAACATGCCATCTGGTTATTAGGATCAGACCGCAGAAAGCAGATCATGTAGCTGCAGCTTGGGTTGTTTAGCCCCTTTCTGAGCTACCTGGTGATCACTGGCAAATTTCAGGAAAATCCAATCTGGACCCCTGCCCAAGTCCTAATCGTATTTAATTTAAAAAGATTTTCAAATATTTTGGGGTAAAAGAAAAAAGAAAAAAAAATCCAAAAATGTGTGGATTGAAAAATTATTGTCATTTACTTACAAGGCACTGAGAGTCAGTAATGGCTGGAATATGAATAGGATTAAGAATTAACAATGTTACTGAAATATAGATTGTTTTAATTCCAATTTGTGTGGAAGTTTGGGGGGTGCTATTAGGGAGATGGGGTCAAAAATAAGGGACATTAGTGGCAGCTAAGAATCTGTACCACTTTTGGAGTCACTTCACATCTCTGAAATTATCCTATTTGTAAGTTTAGGGTAATAGCAGTAGCTACATTTTAATGAATGGCTGTTATGAGTAAGGCACTGTTACAAACTATTTCACACATATTTACTGATTTAATCTGTATTAAAAATCCATGAGGTCATTACTGTGATAAGCTCTCCCTGCTATCTCCTAATGAAGAAATTTAAGCAATGTAGGGGTTAGAATATTTGCTCAAAGTGATGCAGTGAGTCAGGGGAAAGCTACAATGCTCTTGGAAGGCCTAGCTCCAGACCCTGTGCTCTGAAACAATGTACCCTATGTATTTACTGCACGAAAAACACTGAATAAAATGGGGCTACTTGAATATCTTATATTAAGTGTCCCATGAATATTAACCCTACAACAAAAAGTATTTTGCAGCTTCTGAACCAAAAGCTAGTTTTGGATCTAAACATTTTGAATTTTGTTCACTGAACTCTTTTATGTTCCCAGTGATGTATTTATATCATGAACAATTAAATGGCACCACTTCAATCCCCTTCATTTCCAGAAAGTACCTTTTTGTAGTAGATTGAAGTACCCACTTTTGAGTCTATAGGAGTATTTCAAACAGCTTTTCTGATTTTTAAAAAATTTTCCACTTATCTTTTAGATATAAAATTCTTTCATGTTCAAAATTATCTTCCAAAAATAACCTTAAAAGTTTTTATACTAGTTTTAGAAGACCCATTTGTTAACAGCAATTATAGTTGTGAGGCCTTTGAAGATGATGAAGAAAGCATAGTTTCAGTTTTTGGAAAGATTCTTACTTCTGTAATTTTCCTAATGCTTTTCATTCTACAGGTATTTAAATCCAGGTTTATGGTTTAAATACCTTCAAGCCATAGGTTACAAATTCTGTGCCCATTGCTCATGATAAATTCAGCAAGTATTTGTGTAAATGTCATGCTGCATATAAAGTTACAAGAATTTCCCTATATTTTGGCATTAGGTGAGGTATTAATCAAGGGTCATATATACAAATGAGTTAAAGGAAAACATTTTGCTGTCAAGTAGTTTGGAAAATGGCCATGCTGAATATTGTTGGCATTTTTGTGACCTATAAATGCTATATGGAGCTTTACCAAAAACCTACTGAGGTCAGCAGCAGCAAAGATTAACTAATGGGTACTTAAACTACTGGCAAAATGAATCATATTAAAGCTTCAGAAGAATAAATCACTATTTACTGATGCAGAATGGATTACATGATTACTGCAAGCCACAGAGTATGAGAATGTAATATCATTCATAAAATACTGAATTAAATACACCCATTTACTGCAAATTATTGTCCTTGATGTGCATTCTTTTCTAGCTAGTAGAACAAATGTTAATAGCAAAAAGCCTGATTGCTTAGGTGAGAGAAAGATATCCATTTTACAGAGGAGATTTTAACCATTAAAAATTATTTAATAATTAGTACATCCCCCCATAAAAGTTAGTACCCTTTAAAATGCAGTACTCTCTAATGCTTTTTGATTATTCCTGTCAAAACTTCAGAGACTCTGAATGAAGTATTTATAGGAGAACATTCAAGTGGGAAATGATGAAGTGGACTGACGTCCCTCAGCTGAAAACTGTCTCCTGAATTAATATTTGCCTTATACCTCAAGCATAAGCTGTATTCTGAGAATCACATCAAATTCCTTAGCTACCTTGAGGTCTTCAGCTTCAGTAAATGCTCAAAAAGGAAGAGTGGAGAGATTTTTTTGCCTGCTCCACCCTCCGTGGACCTTCTCCTTCCTCTAACATTGTCTCTGATTTTTTTTATTTTTCATGGTCCGTAGCGTGGTACTTTGGATTCTATCTCTACATCCATCTGAACTTGGTGGATTAAATCCCGTGTGTAGGCTCTCGATACGTTAGAACCAGTCTTGATTTGGGAAATGATGTCAGATGGATAGAAAGGTGTTAATAAGGTATTGTACTTAAAGACTTACATGCTTCAAGTTAAAATATTATTGTGGATCTGGTACGACTGTGGTGACCTAGTTTTCTGGAATTTGAAATCTTCCCGGTTTCCATTCTTTTGGGATCTAGGACTACAAGAGAAGACCTTCCCTTCCCTTCCTGTCTAGATTGTAAACTCTTGAGAATTTACTACTACAGATGTTTGTACTCTATCCAAGGGGGAAACACTGGCCAGAAATTACCAAATACTGTACATTTCCTCTACGTAAGTCCAAAACAGAGCTGTTATTTCCCAGATCTTCTCATCTAGATGGGACAGTGAAATTAGTTCCAGCTGATGGAATTTAAGCAAAAATAATGTGCCATTTTCAGCTTGAGGCAATTAACAGCCGGTATGTATTTTTTAGGAGCTCATGATGCCCCCACTTTAGCCTCTACTTCCCTGTGTAGTTACTTCTCTTTTTTTCTCTGTCTCCCCCTGCTGAACAATTCCATACTTATGATAGAAACATATGGTGAAGAGAGCTAAACTAAGTCAAGTTGTAACCCTATTTCAATCTACACTGAAGCATGATATGTTAAATCTCTGGAGCTTTGAGTCTCCTTTTCTTAGAGCCTCTAACCCACTTTAATTTTTTTTCAGAATTGGGCTCTGCTATAATAAAACTGTAAAATACAGGACAGTGGCTTAGCATTTGGATGGCAAAATTGAAGAAAAATGATATTGGAGGTTGGAAATAATGTAATTTGTATGATGTACTGACAACCCATGTGGTAAAGCTATAAGCTGCCACATTGGGAGGAAGAGTATATGACTCCTCAGCTGACCAATCTAGAGGAAATAAATTCAAAGAATGAAACTGTTAGCGAATGTTGGCAGTTTGGAGTTGTCATAGCTGAAGGTGACCACTGGGAAGAAATGAATGGAAATGGAGCTGAGAAGAATGGTCCTTTGAGTAGTTGGAAAACTGACGTTTTCTAGCTCTCTGATATATAAAATAAGATTTGATTCCAAATATGATGAGAAAAAATTTGAGCAAAATCAGTCTATTTTAAAATAATACTTTAATATCACTAAATGTATAGTAAGAAATTCAATAATATTTTTATATTTTAAAAAGCAACTTTCCTAGCTAAGCTTGATTCCTCAGCAAAAGCTGCCTTTACATTTGGAGAGGTCTGTTGTCAAAAAGACAAATAAATATAGCAGATTTGAGAAACATGTTTGTGAAAAGACTTTAGTTATATTTGCTACATAGCATACTAATTAGAAACAAATAATTTAGAAACTTGAGAAAAATAATAAGCCAGGCATAAAACCCTTTGACTAATCCTTAAGCAACTATTAGAACTTCAGTCTTTAATGAGCAGAAAGTGAGTTCCCAAAGTTTTTCACCTCTGGAGAGTTCATAATTTCCAAAATTAATTTTAAGTTGTTATGAAAGATTTGGGCAGGGAAGAACCACCAGCTGAAAAAAATCAGAGATCAAAGGAATAGTGAATAGATGATGGTCTTTTCAAAGAACAAAATCAGGTTTACAAAATCTACCTCATAGGATTTCAGAATTGCTGAGGACTACAAACTGCAAAGTGTTTTCCATTCTTCCACGCCTTGAACGGAAATGTTTGTTGCAGTTATACTATCCAGGCTCCACCATTATGCGGTCCATGTTAGAGAGAGACAGAAAACTTCTCCATTTAGCTCATTAGTCACCAGACCATGAGAAATAATATGAGGAAATTTAAAAATTACTTTGCACCATCAGGAGTTCTTAAGTTTTCAACTAAATATAGTGAGTTTTCCTTTTGAGTAGATCCATTATTTTGAGTGGATGTTTGTGTTCTATATAGCAGATGAAAGTAAATGGAAAGTAAATGGAATTCTTCCACAAAGGAGGAGCATAGTAGAGATAATGGTACACTCAGCAAACCCATTTCTTTTTCCTCTGGGGCATAGTGATGGTCTGAATTTCCTAGCCAACTCAAGCCAGATAAGCTGTGTGGATTCTTATGAATGTAATGTAGGCAGAAGTGTCACATACTCATATGGCTTCTAGGTCTAGTCCATAAAAATCACCCGTGAACAATCATTTACTCTTTTACCTAGTTCAGGAGGGAATCCTTGGAATTTATGTGTTTAAGATGGTGGTATCGTAAAAAGGAAGGAGCCACATTTGTGAAGCAAAGCCTCCCAATCCCAATACAGTTTTATCAGATAATAACATAAATGACTGGTAAGCTTTTACTGAGTTGAGACTGAAAATTTAAGTTGTTTTTCCACCTGGCAGTCATCTTACCTTGACTAGTATATCCTGTGTTTACAACTTTTATTTTCTCATAGAAACAGTTCTCTTGGACTTATTTCATATTTTTAAAATCCTTTTACTTTTGTCATGTGTTTGATTTATGCTTAATCAGTATGGTAATCCATTCTGGTTTCCTAATATTGATTTCATAAATTACTGACTTAAATACTTGGTTTATTTATTGTTAATCTTTGGTGGTTTGTTTATAGTGAAAGCATTTAAATTTATTCATTTTACTCTGAGTACATTTTACTTTGGTTCTCTGAGTATAGTTGTGGCCACCTTCCATAAATTTTGACATATTATTTTATTTTGTCATGTTTTCTTTGTCATCATTTTCTAAAAGCCTCCCAATGTAACTATTGCTTCCTCTTTGATACAAGAGTTTGTAGGGGATAGCTTCACGCTTTTATGCGGTTAAGTGAACTGGTTTTAAATAGTGCTCCTTCGCTTATAGTTGAGGATTTGTGGATAAGTTTCTTAACTTTTCTGAAGTTCTCTTATACACGTTTCACAGTTTCAGCGGTATTACATGAGAAATTGCAGGCAAAACATCACCTTGCTAGTAAATATTAGGAATGCTACTAAATTGGTTTTGTTGTTATGTTATGCTAAATTCTCAAAATAGTAACTCTGCCTGTGGTGGGATACTGTGCAACTTTTTTTTTTTTTTTTTTTAATGTGGGTACTGGGAGTTGAACTCAGGATCTCGCACTTGCCAGCAGGTGCTTGTGCTGCTGAGCGATATCACTGGCCCTTTTTTTCCTTTATGTGGGTTCCAGTTGTCGAACTCAGGACCTTATGCTTGCCAGGCAGGCACTTATGCCGCTGAGCCATCTCACCGGCCCTACAGTGCAATTTGCAGTTGAATTTATTTTTCTGAACAATAGGAACAACAGTGAAGATACAGTGTCTTTGCTTCTAATCTGAGAACAATAGGGTCACCCTCATTTATGTGACCAAATGTCTATCAGGTTCCTCTGGTTATCTATTGGTGTGTAATAACCACCTTAAAATTTAGTACCTTAAAGTAAAATTTATTTTGCATATAAATCTGCAATATGGATAAAGTCAGGGTAGCTCATCTGTACCCCACTTGGCATCAGCAGGACTTCTCAAGGTATGAGATCTGGAATTATCAGAGGACTGGCTCATTTTTCTATTTAGTGGCTGATGCTAGCTGTTGGTTTAAACCTAGCTGAGACTGTTGGCCAGAACACCTACTAGTGCCCTCTCTGTGTTGCTTGGGCGTCCTCACAGCATGGTGACTGAGTTCCAAGGTTAAAGTTGAGAGATAAACAACCAAATGGAAATGGTATTAACTTTTCTAACTTAGCCATGAAAGTCACACGGTGACTTTTCCTCTGTACCTTATTCATTGAAAGGACATAGCTAAGGAGATTCGTATTCAAAGGGATGGGAAAACGGCCTCATCCTTTAAGGAAGGAGTGTTAATGAGTCATCATTAAGTTCTCCTTGGACGGGATATATTGTAGTGGATATCTTTGGAACCTATATCTGCCATACTTGGGTTTCTTTTTTGCTAATTGTGATTTTCATTTGTATCCCTTACTTTGTTATGGAGTGAAATTTTTTCTCCACTTCTGATTTAAGGAATGGCTGCATGTCTTTATGGTTGTTATCATTAGTTTTCCTCTGAATCGCCTTGGACATTATAGTGGCGATACTGAAGCTGGATATGACACACTTACTTAGAGATGATTTAAGTCACTTTGAACTTGTTTCCAAATGCCAAAACACAAACCTCATCAAGAAACACCATGAAATCCACTTGGATAGGTTTTCATTTGGTGAACTACTTCATTTTTTTATTTTTTTTGTGGGTACCGGGGGGTCGACCTCAGGACCTTGCGTGCCAGCAGGCGCCCGTGCCGCTGAACGATATCACCAGCCCCTTTTTCGTATGTGGGTTCGGGAAGTCGAACTCGGGCCCTCGCGCTTTTCGGGCAGGCGCTTATGCCGCTGAGCCATCACACTGGCCCCTGGTGAACTACTTTAAATACACTTTCTTGTGGATAATTTCTTCCCCATTTTAATTTTGCAGTGCATCACCATTTGTTTGTGGCTTTAACTTTTAAGGACAGTAGTATCTTGGCCTCGTGTTGGGAATGTCATTAAAATTGGAATAGTGATCTGTACTTGGAGAGGCCAAATCTAAATCAACCTTTGAAATATTATTGGAGTTGGCTAGATTCAGCCTGGACCAAGGGCATTACTAAAAGCCAAAAATTTGGAATAGTAGATAAAGTGTTGAGATTCATACCAGCTGTGCCTTTCATCACAGCTTTAAGTCACCCTTCCTGTGTTTTTGAATATCTGCTTTAACTTTCTGTCCAGACTGACTCACCCCCTTGAGAAAATAAGAAAGTTAAGAAGCACTGAAAGAAGCAAAATATAACTTACTAAATTTATTAAAATCTAAGTGACATCAAAGGATGAGTTGGTAGAGCCCTAATCTGTAATAGAACCTAGAGCATCTTTAACACTGTAAGGAAAGTCCAATACAGAAGCACAAGGTTAGAACCTTATTTGCTAGTATTAATTATTAATATTTATTGAATGTTTAATACGGACTGGGCATTATGCTAAACATCTTATGTTTACTATTGCATGTGACTTTTTTCAAACAATTGAATTAAATAGGTATTATTTAAACATATAGAAACTAAGGCTCAAAAAGTTAAACAGTGCATTCAGATTTACAAAGCTAAGTAAACTGGAAGTTTTCTGACTACAAACGCTATACTTGGGAACACTTTGCCATGCAGTAGATATGATGGAGATCGAGTTCAAGCTCTGTAAATTTATGATGAAGTAGTTTAGGTTATATGACCTTCCCAAGGTCACAAAGCTAATTAGTTACTTAGTTATATCTTTAGGTACCTTTTTGAAATACCATGTGATTCTTTACACATGGTAGCACTGCATAGACTTTTAATTCCACATAGAGGCCCAACATCCCAAATAATTAACAAATTATAATCTATATAATTAGATATTAGAAATATATTTGTGAGTTTATGATTGTCAGTACTTGAATTCTTATAAAATCATTGCTTGTAAAAAGTTGTAACAGATAATTGCAACAAATATACTTGCTCATTTCAAATAGTTTATTTTTCAAGATCAATGAACTAGTATCTATAAAACAACATATGAAGTTCCAAGTATTATTTAAATTACAAAACACCCATATCACTGTTGGATTTGTGACTGAATCTGCTTTTTGCTATCAGTTACCTGCTATGCAGAAGTCCCACAACCACAAGACATGCCCTCCCACCTACCCAAAGTGTTTTTTTCCTTCTCTGGCTAAGTGGTTCGTAGCACTGTATCACAAGACCTAAATAAATTCTCATAACAACAGGTTCAGCAATAGAACAGGCTTTACTGGCATGTTTAATTGCTTCCTATAAGATACCACACCAATGTGCTATCTTGCTTTTCTCCAAGGTCCAATCACAAGCACATTATTGCATGATGAAAATTATTGGGATAAAGCCTAATGCAGTGCCATCCGGTGGTTTCCAACTAATACTAAAATAGGTATGTAAGCCCTTTCCCATCACACTCTAACCCAGTGATGGGGAACCTTTGAGAGCATTCAGTGATACAAACAGCCCACTGCGGCACGCGTGCCATAGGTACACCACGACTGCTCTAACCTAGCTCTACTTGTTGACTGTGGAAAGTCACGTCGTTCTTGATAAATGTCCCATCTATTACAGAAAAGTTCAGAATGTGATTGATTATTTCATAATGAAGAAATTCTCCAAGATTTTTCAAACTTGAAATAATCATATGCATTCAATCTTGTGGGGCACTTTTAGAGCAGGGAAGACTTCACTGGATGAGTGACACATGCTTCGTGCCTTCTCTTACAAGAATTTCCCAGGAGACTTCTTTTGATTTGTTTTGTTTTTTCTTCTCTTTAAAATAAAATAAAAAAAAAAAAAAAAAAAAAAAAAAAAGAATTTCCCAGGGGATTGGTTTCAGGGATTCTCAATCCTGGCATGTGTATTTTTTCTTGTATTTCTGATAATTTCTTTAATGCAATGCTATTGTAGTAACATTTCTCTGAGAAAACAGCATTAATACTTATTAATGTGAAATAACACAGATAATTCAGTGGTATATATACCACTGTGTCCCTTATGACATCAAAATCCAGACTTTGAGAGTGGTCAAAACACTGCCCGGGTTGGCTGGCTGTTATGGGGGCAACATCTTTAGTATTCTTACAACTTCAGGCATACTTGCTTCTAGTCTTAGGGGTGGAAGCCAAGTTAGATCACCTACTTTGTTCTCATTATCCTGAAAATACTGAAATCCATACATTGCTTGCCAAATACCCTTCTGATTTTAGAAAATGAAAGAAAGAAATCATGACCTTTTTTTAGTCATCTTTTCTTTGTCTAATAATACAATTCTCCTTCCTGGTCGCCTTTTCCCCTCTCTATGAAATGTGACTGTCCTTGCCTTTGAGGGTCGGTTCTTGTCTCATTTGGCAATTTTTTCTGATCCCTTTAGCACATTCTCTTAGGATTAGCATAACCTATTCTGGACTTAATTATATGTATTTGCACTTGCATCAAATATTCAAGTTTAAACTTTCAGTTCTGAACCAGGTAATATCAGATGAATGTTAACCACTGAAAACCCAGCAAAAGGAATAGTTAAAATATTTTTAATCTATAATCTCTTGTGCCTTAAACTACTTCTTACAGGCCTGGAAACTTTGGAAAACTCATTAACCATCTTATATCTGTAAGACTGGTAAGGCCTTTATTCCCTTATTTTATCTTGCTTTCCTTTTGGAGATCAGGCCCCCTGGTCCGTAGTCTTGAAATTGGAGTATTCCTGCTCTAACAGGAAATACGTTCTTGCTATTTCAAATAGCAAGAATGGATTTTCTCAAAGGAGCATTACGGCATGGCATTTATGTTTCAAAAGATTCTCAGGCCAGAATTTCATTTTAGTCACTTGGGCAATCTTGTTGCCTGTAGGGAAAATGCAAACTTGAGTCCTAAATAAATAACTCCCAACCTGAGCTCTTGGAACATAGTCCACGTGGAAGCTAGAGGGTGCCTTTTTACTTAGAAATATCAAAGAAATTCTTACTGGCTCCTCTATGAGCTCTCCTGAAAATCTTGAACATTCTGGCTGCCCTGGCAGAAGTCAGCAGGAAGCTGGAAGGCAAAAGCCATTGAACTTTTGAACTCAGAAGCAGCATCTATTTTCTTACTTCTGTTTGTTGACTTCTCTTTGATCTCATCTTATTAGAAAGATAATACCCTAACATTTTAGCATATTTAAAATAAACTGCTTCAACAATCCTCCAGGGAGCTCAGCTTAACTTTAGCCTTTTCCCAATCTCTAAAGCTCTTTACTGTGGTGTGTACTCACCTTCACAAAAATTGTCTGTTAAATAATTTTCCCTAACAGGGAGTTTACTTTTCTGAATACACTCTAGGCAGGGATATTTATATTTCATTTGATCGTTGGAATGTGAACTCTTCTTCTAATGTTGTGACTGTCTTTGAAGGCTTCCTAATAAAACTCAAGGACCAAATGGAGTGAAAATCCAGTCTACAGTGGTGGTGCTGGCGGGGCAATGGTGGTGGTAAAGCCTGTCTAGGAAGTCCCTAGGTCTGAGTCATAATTCAGATAGGATCTCAAATTTAGACTTGCTGTGACCTCAAAATGAGAAAAGAATAAAGAATAAAATAAAGAATTGAAAAATAATCACCCTACATTTCTAACTTTTAACAAACCATAACAGTGTAGCACACTGTGAAAGATATGTATTTTTAAATAAGTATATTATTGTTAGTAAATTAATTATTATTTATTTTAAAATACCAATCCTGTAATTATCTTACACACATCAAAATATGTTACACTTTCATTTTTGCTTTACATGTAGTTTTAAACATTAAAAATCTAATCACAATAATGGATAATAATATTGCATTTCCAAAACTTATTTTCCCTCCCTTCTTCCTTCCAAATATTATCCAGATTTTCTTTTGCCTCTGTTCCTCTTTCACCTGCTCACTGTACCTTCTATCCAGGAATGGCCCAGTTGTCCTGAACCACTCAGCATATTTCATTCTGTGGCCACAATCACTGGTCAAGCATGCACATGAAATCTGTGGTCCAGCTTAATGGAGTTCAAGGATTTTTCTTGAACAGCTATTAGACTCCTTCTATTTAAAATAGATTGAAAAAAGGAAATGGGTACCTTATACCTGGAGAAGAATAAATCATAAGAGAGCTTCAGAGAATGGGACCCCACGAACCAGGCCCCTCCATTGTGTGTTCCCAGATCTACTCAATCTGCAGCCTGACATATTTGAGGAGCTTCCACATTTATGATCAACTATTCTCCCTACGTTTCAAAGCAGGTATGGATTAATGTTCTGAAATTGGTCCCATAGGATTAATGTTTTTCTCTAATCCTGGTAAGGAATGTTTTAATTTGTGGTATTCAGAGATCTTCAAAGTTGTGAAGTGGAACAAGCGTGTCTCAGCCTCGGAGAGCCCCGGCTCCTGTTGATGAAGCCACCTCTGCAAACCACTCAGGTTGCTATGCGAGTCGGTGGTCTGAGCTCAGAAGAGTTGTTCCCAGTTCCCAGGAATGGTTTAATAAGCTAAAGATAAAACAAATAAGCAAACAAACAAACCAGTGGTTCTCACTTGAGGCTGATTTTGCCTTCCTGGGGATGTTTGGGAGTGTCTGGAAAAATCTATTTTTAGTGGTCATGATTGAGAGCAAGGGCAGGGATACTACCAAATACCCTACAATACGTAGGACAGCCTCATCCTACCTGCCAACAAAAACTGCACAGCCCAGGGATGTTTAGAGTGCTGCACTTGAAAACCCTGTCCTACTACAGAAGTCATGAAAAAACTGGTGGTCTGGTGGTCTAGCTGTTTCCCTCCCTCTCTGCTGCTCAGCTGTTTATTTCCTCTTTTTCCTGTGACCTGGATGAGATGATAAACAGGGTGTTTCCTGCTTTTGCAATTAGCACAATATTTTTCTACAGTACATTAAATAATTTAAAGAGAATATTCCCTAAGCAATGGGAACTGTTTTTGTTACCTTCCCACTTTCAAAGTAAGTTTCTAAATACTTCAGTGTATATAAGGCATTATTTATTTTTTGTTTTCTCAATAGATGCAGTGTGTAAGTTCATGATCTAGTAGTAAAAATGGGGAAAGCATACAAATTACCTTTTTTTTAGACATGCTCTCTCTTTGTACTGCAGGCTGGCCTTGAACCTAGACTGGCACTTATTCTTCTGCTTCAGCAACACCCCCATGCTCTGCTACCCAAATTACTTTAGCACAAGGAAATACTCATCATTTTGGGTAACTATCACCTGAATACTATACAAGTCCACATGAGAGAAGATAAACTCATGATGAAGGCATAATGTATAGTTTACCTACTCCTGGGGTAAACACTGCAGTACAAATATGGCTACTCTAGAGGGCCGCATCCTGCTTATCACTTTCTTTGGGTGGCATCTCTAGAACAACAGACACAATTGTTTCAGGAGCATATAGGCAGCTGCCCGGGGTGAGGCTGCCAGCTTTAATCATTCACCTTCCCCTGTGCAAAGACAGCAAGGAGAAAACGCAGCTCGGCGAGGCTGAAGGGGCATGAAATTGCGTTAAGCAACACTCAAGACAATGACTGGATTTGCTATGTTAAAGTAAGTGACTAAATGCTTTTTTTTTTTTTTTTTTTAATTTTGAAATTGTAATTTTCCTGTGCTGTTAAGTGTAAAGGTGACCGCTCCGTAGTGGGATCTCAGCGGTTTGTACTCGACAGCTAATCAGGTTGATTCATTTAGTGAGGTGGCCAGTAAGCTCAGTTATAAAGCGCAATTGCATTCTCACCTCCTGGAAATATAACACTACACATTATTATCTTTATGTTTTTTGAAGGAAAGAAAATGGTAGTGCAGACGTTTCTGGAGAAAATTTAAAGACACAACGAGGTTTTATATGTGTAGCAGAAAACATAATCACTTATGGAACAAAACCAGTTCCCTTAATGAGTTTGTTAGCAGCCTTTTAGTAAATGATTTAGGCTACCATTACTAATGGGAATTGCAGTTTTTGGTAGGACCATCCTGGGTTTATTCTAGCTCAATCCCAGGGCTAGCAGACTGAAAAATGCACATTTTACCTACTGTTCATTGCAAAAGAACTGTGCAAATGTGTGTTAGCAATGGCACGATATTACCAAATTTCCCCACAGGATGGCATCCATCATTTAAAAACAAAATTTACAGCATTAGCAGAATTCACAAAAATAAAGATGGATTAAATTTCCTATTAGGCTCTGCAGTGTTTAGGGTTTATTTTGATACACACTTTAACTTGATCACAGTGAGTGAGCAAATGTGGTGTGGGTGCATGCCAAGAGCTGGTGCAGACACAGAGAAGGCATTCGTGGTGTGCGCATAGGGAGAAATGGACTCATGCTGAGGCTGGAGTTGCTAACAAATAAAGCTTAGCATCTAAAAGCTCCTCATCACCAGAGGACCATTTACTGAATTAATTTTTCCCCTTTATCAGAAGATTAGCAACTATCAGGAGATCAAATCAGAGCAAGAAGAGCCTTGTGCCAAATTAAGGAGCAAAGCAGATGATTTTAGGTTTTGGTTTGGTGAAAAAAAGAGTTTTAATATTTTGTATCTTGAGAATAATAGAATATTACATTTTATCTACATGAACATGGAAATCACCCTGGCCAAATCTGAAAGGGAGGGGAAAATAAAGAAAAAAAAGAGAATTAAAAAAAAATATTCCAAAGAGAAGGAGTAATTTTCCCAAGACAAAATGGCAACAAAGGCAATGGTCACTCCAGTATTTCTAATTAGAGAAGACTTATTCAGTAGGAAACCAAGCAGAGGGGTTTGGTTTGGGGCTATATATCCTTAGGAAATATATTTTCATAATTAGATTCATGTTGTAGACTAATAAATTAGCAGTTTTCTAAAGATGACCTATTTTATTTTATTTTATTTTTTGAGAGAGCATCTCACTATGTAGTTCAGCCTGGCCTTGAACTGACTATGTAGCCCAGGGTGGCCTTGAACTTGTGGCGATCCTCCTGCCTCAGTCTCTGGAGTGCCGGGATTACAGGTATGCACCACCACACTGGCTCTTTTAAAGATAAAGAAATATTGATTCTCTATATTAAAGGATGTTGTTCTAATTAAAAACACCTGGGTTAGCTTGAGGTTTGGTAGAAACTGGGGGTAGCAGAAGAAACACTCCTTCAGGTATTGCCATGGAATTTGAGGCTCCTGACCCTGAATCTCAGTCTCCTTGTTCTTTCTCATATTCATTTCCACTGTGGGATGTTTCCTTGAACCTCTCAAAGGAAACTGAGTGCTGAGTACCTGCTGCCTTCTTCGGAAATTATCTCTTTGTCCCCCTGTCATGGTTCCTTCTGGGAGCCTGCTGTCCCTTTGGCCATACATCTTGCAGGCCTTTTTGGTTAAACCAGTCAGGCGTACCTGCCCATCACCTTGGAAAGGACACTGAACTGCTCCTAGAGGCCCTGATTCCTCAAGAGGCAAAGTGGAATCACAGTGCTTTTTTTTTTTCTCCTACTACCAACCGCCAATTCATTTCAGTTGCAAAGTGTCTGAGATTTTCATTATTGTATGTTGGCAAATTTACATTTCTATTAATGTCCATCTGCATTAGAGGTCTCTCCTGATATGGGAAAAATAACTCCCTACCTGATACACGTTAGATGTGCTGAGTTCATGGCCGCACAACATAGAGGAATGAAGTCGAAGTCACAAACCAAAGGAGGAAGTCAGGAGAGTTTTATTGGAAATAAGGAGAAGAAGAATAGTGGGCAGCCACTGAGGCTCTTTGTCAGGGGCAATTTATACAGCAAAATCACAAAGTGGGTGTGCTATGGGTCAAACTGCAATCAACGTATGGACTACTAGTGTAGCCACTTAGCTAATAACGATCTGATAGGGAAATGAGTCATGTGTATACGGAAAGAACAAAGGCATTTTGGAAAGGGAGGGGAGTATGGGTCCAGATGTTCTGGTCTCCCCCGATGTGTCTGAGGCCTATCTGGGCCCACTGGACCAGGTTGTGCTAATTATAGTATAATCTCAAGTTGCTGTTTTTCTCTCAGTCCTGCTCTCTTCAGGTTTGCCTCCAGCCACAATTCTGATGTTTTTACTATTTTTGTTTTTTTGTGCTGACGTCCTCAAGGGCCCAATCCCTCTCTGATTGCATATTAATTTCTATCTAATTTAGCTGTCTGTAATACCAGTAAAAAGCTTATAGAAGCCATGGATGTTGTCTTCTCAAGCTCATGTAGATCTTGCAAACAGGCATTTTAGTCTTAGAAGTGCAAAATGAACAGAAAGAAGCTCCCAATTAAAACATCTTGGTGTTTGAAAAATCCTTAGGCACTAGTTCCTGTTACAGATACAGCAGACTGCATACGGCTTATTAAAGGTGGCGGGGCTTTGGGGAGGTATTGGTTGCAGCGCTGAGAACCGTAACCTGTATGTGGAGGTGCTGATTTTCCCTGGGCCCAGGATTCTGCTCTTTATCCTCCCCCTCCTCCACCCCAGTGATTTTGAATGTCGAAGTCAGTTGATTCCTAGACCACCACAGGGGCACCCTT
Source organism: Erethizon dorsatum (assembly GCA_028451465.1). NCBI lineage: Eukaryota > Metazoa > Chordata > Mammalia > Rodentia > Erethizontidae > Erethizon > Erethizon dorsatum. The sequence goes on along the minus strand of CM051831.1, from coordinate 85,749,654 downwards.
CTGCATCTGCAAATACTCTGGATCTTGAAAGGTCCAAAGGAAGGACTGCACTAACATTTAAATTCAACCGTCCCGCTTCTTGGCTAAAGACTAACGGTTTTCTGTATAGGTTTGTCTGTCTTGTTTGTGCCTGTCAACATGAGCCAAAGAAATCTGTGAACATGGCATTTTAAATGACTTTGGTGTCTAGCGTTGAAGAATGTTAAGAAACAATATTATCACATACCGCTAAAGCAGAGAATGCAAAATCCTTCCAGCTGGCAACATTTTTATATTTAAAAAAATTTATCAATATTTTGAAAGCAGGCGCCTGTCACACCTGGGCATTCCCGGACCATCTCGTAGGTACGATTATTTACAAAGAGTAACATTTCCTTAGGCCGCAATGGCAATGCTCTCTTCCTGAGTCCTGAGTTCTCTGATAATATTCTATTAGGCAAAGAAAAGAAAAAAATTCCCAGCCCTTTCTTTTTCTTTGATATTACCACTATGTAAAACCCCAGGCATGAAAGGATTTGACATCTTTGTTAGTAAACAAGCAAAGCAGTTACAATTCTTTTGACAGGAAGGTAAGGAGGACTGTGCTCTGGCAGGCTCTCTTTTTCTCCCCCACTGCCTCTCCTCCAACTTGACAGGCCTGTTGCAGAGGCCGACGACAACATTCCTGTCTCTTTCAGGTTGAGAGCATTTGTAAGGCATCTGTGAGGATGGCTTTCTTGCTGTTGGGTGTCAAGTCACACAATGTGAAAAGAGGCGGCAGTCTCAGACTGCTCAGCCATCACTTTCCTGTGAGAGCAGTGCTGACGAGCAAGTGGCCCAATTAGAAACTGAAGAAAACATTTCACTGTGGGGGACACCAGCTTACTCTCCTGACTGCGGCCTCGTAGACTGACAGGGGCAGCAAGGAGAGGCTGCGATGGCTGAGAGGAAATGGAGACAACTGCGTTTGCTCAAGAGGCCAGAAATCACTCTTTTTCTCACTGTTGTTGCCAAGTTGTTAATCTTGATAATCAGAAACCTTATCACAGTTCCTTTTCCAGCCTTAGTATTTTTAATTATTTTGAGAGATATCACTCACAGGAAACATCTCATAATATTTAATGTTACACAAGTTTATTCAGAGCTGACCTCCAGCAACTTTATTTTAGTTGTTCTATCAGGGTTTACACACTTAGAACCCCAGATCTTTGGCCCTCTGTAAATGTTACTTTTAGGTATTCCTTGTGGTCTCAGGAAGAGCTCCATCTGCGCTCACTGATGTGTTCCACCAGAGCCGGGCACCGGAGCGCCCACCTTACCCAGAGACTCTGCCCTCCTCCGTGCAAATCACTAGCAGTCCCGTGTTCTCTCTCTGTTCCCAGGGCACTGACTTACTTGACGATTCTTTGTCCTCGGAGTGGGAGGAGATGTCTTATCTCTCTTTTAGGGTTTGCTCTTTGTCACTGGGAGCACACTCAGCAGTTCGATCCCTGTTTCCCATCATCCTTCTCAAAAACAGATTTGTCCTTTCACTCGGGAAAGAGGCTCTTCCTTCCTCTTCGCTTCCTCTCCGCCCTGCCCAGTCTGCTTTTGGGTCAACAACAAATTAGGATCGACAGAAAACAACACTAAATTCCAGATCATGAAAACGCAAATGAAAGGATGATCAGACTCTTAGGGTTCAGGCGTATCTCATCAGTAGTTGTCTTCATTGCATGTGGGGCTTCAGGTTAGCAGAAGTAGAACCACGTAACTTGTTCTCTTAACCTAAGTCTACCGAACATTGCCTCATAGCATTTGTCCTTCTGACAACTCACACTTGAGAGAAGAGACACCTTGCCAAAGCTCACAAGTTTCAGATCCATGCCACTTAAAGAGCACAGGTAATCCGTGAATTTGTTAGTTTTTGCTACGTAACAAACCACCCTGAGATTAGAGTCTTAAACGACAATTATTTATTTCATGATTTTACAAGTGAGCAACTTGGCTGGCTCTGCTGGGAAATTCTCCTAATTTGAGCCTGGCTTGTTCATGTGTGTGTGATCAGCTGCAGGCTTAGCTTGGGGCTGTCTTATCTAGGGTGACCTCAGCTGACATGGCTTGTTTCAGCTCCGTGTGGTCCCTCTTCCTCCAGTGGGCTAACTAGGCGTTGGTCTGTGGTGCCTGACTAAGTTTCCAAGAAGAACTGAGTAAAAGTTTAAGATTTCTTGAGGCCTAAGCTTGGAACTGACATACTGTTACTTCTGTTGCATTGTATTGGCCCAAACAATCAATATGTAGGTACAAATTCAAGCAAAGGAGAATAGTTCCCTTCCTGATGGGAGGAGGTGAAAATATCATTGCAAAGGCCGTGGATTCAGAGTGAAGGATTGCATCACTTTTGTATTTTACCATAGGACAGCTTCATGTAATATTTCTGTGGATTGCTTTACAATTTGAATAATTTTCAAGTTTTATTGTTGTTTTAGTAAGTGTTAACCTGTTACACTTCTTATCTCCAACAGCCTAGGGAGCAATTTTGCATAGACCTTAACTAGCAGTTCACTCTGTAAAGCTACAAGATTATAGAAATAAATTCAGAAATAAATTATTCTCTCTCTCTCTCTCCAGCAAAAGAGCAGGATAAGAGGAAATGTATTACATCATTTAAGAAAGAAATATAAAGGTAGGGAACTTTCACTCCTTTTCTGAGCACAAGAAGAGGAAATAGCGGCTGGTGGCCACTTGAGAAGGTGGCTTAGGTCACTCCTAGGTTTGCTTTCTTTCTTCTTGTACTCAGAGGCACAGGGTTTTCCACAACTTTGTCTTTCCATTGCCCCTGCCCTGTGGCAACTCAACCAGGACCAGCCCCTGTCTTTAATGGTGTCTACTTCTTCTATTTGTGGTACTGGATACTACTGGAGAATGAGACCACTGGGCAGGTTAGACACTGTTGGAGGAATGACAGCAGTAGAAATTGGGCATAAAGTCCTCAACTTTGTATTAGAACCAACCCTTTCCATTTCCTCTCATTGATAATTGCACATTACCTTGGTCTATTATATCATCTCTAAGAGTAAACAGATAATAGCAAGTATTCTGGAATAACCAGTGTATGAGAACCCATCCCAAGGTGCTGTGAGATTGAAGGAAAGAGGCAGGCAGAGCTAGGAGTGCACAGAGTGTAATTTGTAGAAGGACTTGCCGACAGGAGTGTAGCCCTAGACAGCAGCAAGACCAAGTGGATCTCCACCATTTGGATCAGAAAGAGAAATACATGTATTTGTTGGGACAAAAGTGACTTCATCCAAGCTGAATGTGCCTGGTTTATTTTCATATTATATATCAAAGAATCTGGTACAAGGGCCTGGTTTAAAGCTCCATTTACTACTCTAAAGTTTTTTTTTTTTTTTTTTGTGGGTACCGGGAGTCGACCTCAGGACCTCGCACTTGCCAGCAAGCACTTGTGCCGCTGAGCCATATCACCGGCCCCATTTTTGCTTTGTGTGGGTTTCGGGAGTCAAACTCAGGACCTCGCACTTGCCAGGCAGGCGCTTATGCCGCTGAGCTATCTCACTGGCCCTACTCTAAAGGTTTTGTCTATTTATAGTATGTTGGAAAAGTAGTAGAATAAAGCTAGGTCAATCATAGTGGTGATAACTTAAGATTTACAAATATGTCAGCCTGAATCTGTACATCAAGCAAAATGTTCTCAACCTCTTTGTTTTCATTTGTAAAGTGGCCTATAAGGACATATTCTTCCATAGTTTTCCTTATTCAGTGTAGTTCTTCTCCTACTTCTAACAAGCAAACAAAAAACTTAGGTGACTGTTTATGAAGCCAGGCAGCCTGTATACTGAGCTTATCTACCTCTTATAAACTATATTGCTTCCCTCTAAGTCTCAGCTTTCTTTTTTGTAAAAAGACCTAGTTAGATAGAGTTATTATGAAAATTTAATGAGATATTTCTCTTTAATGCAACATGCCTAGCATTATGCTTGGCACATGGTTATTATGAACCACATCTATTTACAATGCTTGGGTTCTGAATTGCATTTCACATTTTCAGAAAATGTGTTCATTCTGTTGTAATCATATTCTTCTACACAATCTTTTTTTCCCTATTGGCTCAAGTACATTCTATACTTTTACCTTGTTCTTTCTTATTTTGGGACTTCAAGTGACAAAACATCATTTCAGATAATGCAAGATCAATCTCTTTCAAAAATCTTTCATGTGCCTTGTTATCTTTGAGCATAAGTTTTCTCTTTTTCCTTTCCTTCATAGCTAAGTATTTTTGATAGAACTAACACATCTTCTGTGTCTATTTCTTCAACCAAGTATAAACTTACAAGCTACCAGTCAGCTTTATTCCATATGGGCAACTGTAAAACTCAGTGGCTTACAACTGTCTTGACTATCCTTCCTTATGTGGGGAATGCGCCTTCTTGTGAAATAGGTCATGTAAGAGGCTAACATGAACCACATAACTAAATTTAACATGTTTCCACCATCTTGAACCACCGGTGGTACATGCATGACTGTCCCTGGGCATAGAAGTGATATAGTCATGCCTGTACCACCGTTGGTTCATGTGGCCCATCAGCTAGACTCATGAATTATGACCCCATTGTCTCTGTGTTAAACTTTTTATTTGGATTTGACGAGCATAATTTCAGCTCACATTCCTGTGGTCAAGCCAAGTTATGTGACTGGGTGGAAGTCAATGGGGTGGGAACTACAGGAATTATAGTTCTACCCTTAGGAAGTATACATGGCACAGCAATAGGGAAGGGCACATTGTACAAGGCCTAATAGTATAATCTAGTATGTCAGTCCTCCAACACGTGGTCCTGATCTGCACCTAAGGGACCATTTAGTTACCAGATTCTGTGTCTTGGTTATGAGCACACTTGGAATTGAGTCCTAGCTACTCAATTCCCCATTTACTCACTCATTTACTCACTCTAATTCTATCCTCAGTAAGCCTCAGTTTTCCTATCTAAAAATAGGGGTTACCGCTCCTACTTCATGTCCACCTTGTACTGGAATATTTAAAACACATAAATGTCAACTCATTAACATTATCCTCTCCATCAATATCCTATAATACAGATCATTGTGAGCCTGTTTGAAAACTTCAATTGCTCCTATATTTGGAATATAAAGGAAATAGAAGCAGAAATCTATCCTTTAAGAAGGGGAGAAAAATCTACTTTTACACTATTTTGCGTAGTCTTTTGAATTATACAGATATGAGCAAACTGGGATGCTGGATGCTAAAATAATGTAAGAAAATATAAAATAAAGTGTTCTTTCTTTGTGAGTTGGAGGTACCATCATAGAAATTAGTATATTAACTGATATAAAAATGCTTTTTGATTCTCCATCTATGGAATAAGGGTCCAAGAGTTGGGGGAGAAGAGAGGACAAGAAAATTTTATTCATTATATCATATATTCATTCGTGTATTTTTTCATATGTTCACTTTTCCATTCATAAGGTATTTATAGTGCTTCCCTTATATGCCAAGCACTGTGATAGGTTCTGTGTTTTTAAAATGCCAAATTCCCAGACTTAGTCCCTGCCTGCTTAGGCCTTTCAGTTTTCTTTTATCGATGCCTGGAGCTGAAGCAGATTGGAGAGTTGGCAACTGTCTTAGTTACTTCCTCATTGTGGGGGCAAAATACCTAACACCTCCAAGTTATGGAAGGAAAGATTTATTTCAGCTCACAGTTTGTAGTGTTTTCAGTCCATAGTTGGCTGTCTACAAGGCAGAGTGGCATGACAGAGGAGAAAGAGTCCATGGCAGTGCAGGCAGGCAGCGGCATAGGAGAGCTTCACTTTGCCTTTATAGTCCACCCAGGCTATCAACCCACTGACTGGTGCCGCTCACACCTAGGGTGGGGCTTTCCTTTTCAATAAAGTTATCAGCCACACCCAGAACCATGCTAATCCTATGAGGGGACTAATCCACACATCACACACCCTCAATCCATATCCACGTAACCTAGATCCATCCACCTCTGAAAAGCCCCACTTGTGAGTTCATGAGGTGTTAGCTGGACATCTAGATACAAGCCGTAACAGCAGGCGAAGGGGCTCAGAGAGAACCTCCCATGATGGAAGCCAGGGAGAGACACATGGCGGCAGTCATAAGCAAACTAAAGAATGTTTCAGAAGTTATTGCAAGTTCCCAAAGCAACAATAACAAGAACAATAACAAAAATGACAGGGCCGGTGAGATAGCTCAGCAGCATGAGCGCCTGCCTGGCAAGCGCGAGGTCCTGAGTTCGACTCCCGGTACCCACATACGAGAAAAGGGCCAGTGATATCGCTCAATGGCACGGGCGCCTGCTGGCACGCAAGGTCCTGAGTTTGACCGCCTGTCCCCACAACAACAACAACAAAAAAAGGCAAAATAGAAAGGACAGAGAACAGGATAACGACATTTATACATGAAAGGAAAGGGAATCTTTCTGTCACAAGAACAGCTAGCATTTATTCAGCATTTATTCTGTGGAAGTCACTCTTCTAAATTTTTCCTGAATTATCTCATGTCACTTCCAGCATCACACCCTCAATTTTATATGTTATTTTTATAATTGTCATTTTGCAATGAGAAGATTGAAGCCTGGGAAGTTATGTAGCTTGTCAGATATTCACAGCATGCGTCAGAGCTGCCTCCATTTACAACACATTGTAATCCAGGATGGACACAGGTTGTAACATCATCATCATATAACATAAAAACATCATAAATGTTTAAGAAAGAGCAAGGAGCTGGGCATGGTGGCACATGCCATAATCCCAGGACTCTGGGAGGCTGAGGCAGGAGTATCAAATGTTCGAGCCCAGCCTGGGCAACTCATTGACTTAATGAGATCCTTTATCGAAATAAAATATTTAAAAATGTGTTGGGGATATGGCTCAGTGTGAAGGCCTTGGGTTCATTTACCAGTCCTGAAAAAAGAAAGAAAGAAAGAGAGAAAGAAAGAAAGAAAGAAAGAAAAAAAAGAAAGAAAGAAAGAAAGAAAAGAAAGAAAGAAAGAAGAAAGCAAAAGAAAGAAAGGAGTACAAAGGGGTAGATCTCTTAACTCTTTCCTTGGAAAACAATTTTTTTTGTTTCTAAACTACCTAGTTTATGGTATTGTATTATAGCAGTCCAAACAGCATAAAATGTGTACTTAAACAAACTTGGTTTTCCAAAACTTGATTAGGAAAAATTAAAACATGGATTGATACCACCTTTAAATTTTGGTACCCTTGGGCTGGGAATATAGCTCAGTGGCACAAGTGCCTGCCTGGCAAGTACAACGTCCTGAGCTCGATTCCCGGTACCAAAAAAAAAAAAAAAAAAAATTGGTACCCTTGATGTGGTACAAAAATTGATGGACATAAATGTAGACATTTTTGGCTGAGAAAGGCAGATAAGAGAACAGTAATAGAAAGGGACATAGTGGTTTCTAGGTAACAGGTAACTGACATGCTTCACGTGGATTTACTCCAGGGAGAGGTGGTTCTGCCTCTTTGTAACAGATCATCCCAAATCTCTCTCTATGCATGCGTTAGGGAGCTGCGTCTGGGCTTTCAGATGCATTCTTAGAATGATAAAGGCTGTCTTTGTTTCTATTTTTACTTTTCTTCCCCTATGAAGTACATGGTACGCATTATGTTTCAGTCTAGAATTCATAAATTTGGGTTCACACACAACAGTTCAGATGTTATTTCCAAAACATAAGCCTTGAGATCATGAAGCACAATGCAGCAATTATTTGTTCAACCATTTACAATTGTTTTCTCAGAAGGTAGCTTCTTTGTCTCTCAAGGAAACAATAAAAATTATTGATGAGATTTCAGTGAGGTGGCTTAAAAGTAGCTTGAAGTTTAACACTCACTGGCAAAGATGCTTTAAGCTGAGATTCAAATTGGAGATTCCCCTGAGGTGGATTCTGACGCTTTGTTTAACAAAGCGAACGAGTCCAAATTATTCATTACCATATTCATAAGTAATCTATTTAGTAAGACAGTATGAAGATAATAATAAAAACAAATATTGAATGAAGCTCTTTCCGTGTCAGCCTTTCCAGCACACACAGTATGTTAGTACATTGTTATTCTGAAATAAATGGTTTAAAATTAATGAGCATATACTCTTTATTGCTAGGTGAGAAACTAAATAATTGGAAATGTGTAGCTACACTGCCCAGGAAAGCCTTCCTGTGAGAAAATGCTGGATAAAGAAAAAAAAAAAAAACGTTTAAGTTCATTTTAAGTGGATCTGAACATTTAAAATGTATTATGTGTGGTTCTTTCTCAAATATAATAATCATTTGTATTTAAATAAAAAGCATCAGTGATATTTGCCAATGCTAATTATTCCAATCCCTTTTCAGTTCTTTCTGTTCTCCAGTTTTTCTGACTTTCTTCCCATTCTCTCTTTTCTGTTTCTTACTGAAAGATATTGCAACGAGTCTGAAGGCAAGTTGTAACTAACAGTCTGGTTGCACTCGTCTTTTGATCCTCTTGATATTACATTCTCTTTTGTGTTTCAGACTCTGAGTAGTTGCTGTGCATACTATTGCCATTTATGGCTGTCCAAGAAGAAATGTAAACTTGTTCTGTGTCTGCATCCTGATCACTCCACTGGGTTTTAACAAGGCAGTAAAGTTCTCAATTCTGACATGTTAAAACAGAGAATGGCCATTTGTTTGCCTTGAATCATCTCAGAAACCATTGAACTTTCTCCTTGGTGGGGGGACTAATTAGAAACCTTTGTTTCAGTCTTTTCTTGTGATCTTTGTTTTATAAAATTAAGAAAAAAGGATGATGTAATAAAAAGAGGACCTCTGTAGTCATAAGAACTTATCTTTATGAGGAATGGTGAATCACTGTTTTTTTTCTAAAAGTGTAAAGCAGAAAGATGGGGGCTCAATAAGCCCCCTGGTGAAAGGAAGTCTGGAAAAAAAGTCTGGAAGGTAAATTTAGGATCTGTTGGGAAAGAAAACTTTCCTCTCATTTCTTTGGGGTTGGGGGGATGACAGAACTCAAGAGAAAGGGAAAATATTCTTCTTTGATTATAAAATGAGGACAGAGAGAGGCAGGTTTACCATTCCTTGGGAGGACACCAGGAATGCATTTTGTAGATATTTGCATCTTTATTTTCATTCTTAGAGAGAGCTCTCTAAATTGTATAAGCCACTCAAAACCTGGATTTGCCCTCAGAAGCAGTGTCTGAATTATCAGTGCTCTTAAAAAAGAAGAATATCATAGTTGAATTGATTTGAATAAGAAGGCTAGATTAACTAGTACTAAGATCTGAGGTGCTGAATGTATATGTAGAGTACATTTAAAAAATTTTGAAGTTCTTGTTTCATTAAAATTTACTTTCTCTGTGAATAGGTTATTTAAATATACTCTGAGTATATTCATCTTAAGTAATTTAAATGGCTTCCTTTTCAATATTGTGATTTTGGTTAGTCAATCCTTTTATTTGAAGAATTGTCAAGGGAAAATTTTGTTTTCAGTACAAGAACCAGGAGCCTACAGACTCAGTATTAGAGATTGTCATAATATACTTCCAAAAGATGTCTTCATCTTACATTTTCCTTTCATTTATTTGTAAGTATTGAGAGTTATGGAGTATATGACATGGTTCTATGGGAGATCATATACTTACATCATTATGGATTAAAATCCTGATGCAACAAGTCTTAGGCAGTGGCAAGACTATTTCATGCAACTCTTAATGCTACACAGTCAATTCTTTCGAGATTTAAATAGATTGGTTTTTTATAGTGTACAAAAACAGATAAAATTAAGCCTTTTTTCTCCCAAATAATTATGCACATATCTTCACTCACTTATAGGACTATCTCAGTTTTATAAAGTGTCCAAAGTGAAGCTAATGGTTCAAACGATATGAAACATCATACATTTTTTGGTAGGTATAGCAAAATTGCCACATCTAAATGTAGTACATGAGTGGTGCTCATTTGCACGTCTAAGTGCAGTGTAGGATATTGTATGTGAGAATTTTTGTTTCACCTAGACTGCCTAAACAACCTCATTGTTTCGATGGAGTAGTTGCGTATTTTTATACATACATTTGAACATACTTTAATCAGATTATTTTTTATCTAATTGAATTTCCTCTTGACATCTTGATTCATTTTTCCATTACTGTTTGATTTGTAGGAGCTCTCTTTCTGTCTCCTTTCACACACACAATGTAAAATATATACACACATATGCATATATATGGAATTATTTATTATACATGTTCCAATTGTTTGGCACATTTTCATTTATTTCCTAAATTCACATTATTAAATTTTATGGATATTAGTTTCAAAAGTTTGTGAAAAACTAAATCTATGAATTTATTTTTAGAGATCTCTTCATGGTTATAAAAGTTAAAACAAATCTCTTCATTTATCCAAAAATTAATAAATATTTTTCAATATTCAAATATAATATTGGTATAGTTTTTATCTTCATCTTTTGCACTATTTTTATTCATATTTAATTACATTTCATATATCTATTTTGAACTCTAAAAATAGTTTACCTTCAACCACTATAATACCTGAATTTTTGCATTTACAAAGCAAATAGGCTGAGATTTAGCAAGAATTTCACTCAATGTCAGTAATTCACCAAAGTTCAAGTTATGTATTTAATAATAGCATCTATTGCATAATTGTAGGTCAACTATTGGTTTTCTTCCTTTCTTCTTGGTACTGGCAAGAATCCCATAGATTTTTGTTCAGAGAAATGGAGCTATTTCCCATGTTTAAAAAGGTGTTCTGCTTATAAGTTTCATTAAAATAGTTGAGACAAGTGAGGCTGGAAGGTGGAGAATAAAACACAACTGTAAATATATCATTGCTGAAAACCAGGGAACCAACCACATGGCCAGCATCTGTCACTCATGGTCTCCATAATGCAGTGCTATTGTACACACTTTCTTCTAAAGAATGAGAGGTTTGCTTTTTAAAAGAAATTCTATAAATTCACTACAAATAAACAAGGCAAAATTGTCTTGCTGTCAATTACCATCATGATGCATCTATTTGTTGTTGAAAAAGCTTGTTTAGGTCATTTATTTCTTCCTATGATTGGTATAAAAATTTGGATACATTAAACATGCATTGTGTTTGGGAACTTGCAAAAAATGCTTGTCTTTATAGCACTCTATTTCAATTCTCTTGATTGTTCAGCACAATTAAAATAAAGCCTTCAAACACAAACAGCTTGTCAAACACTTTTGGAAGCTTCTCCTGACTCAGGTCTTCAGTGCCAAGAAAACATAATAAACACTTTAGGTGCTTTTCATTTGATGGAATATGTACTCCAGGAAATTTAAACTTAAGGAATCTTTAAATAAACCAAGTCATGCTTTTCTCTTGACTTTGTAATTCCATAGAGAAAATATATGTTATACTTATGAGATAATAATAATGACAATGATGATGAATGTGATGATGATATCGATAATGAAATTGATGGTAATTATAATATTATCCCATTACATTTGAGGAGTTCTGATATAGTTATACCATATAATAAATTAGCATTTATCAAGTACAGTCAGTCACCTCCGTATCCATGGATTTTGGATCTGTTTATTCAAAGTGTAGATTGAAAATATTTGGAGAAAATTTGTGTCTGTACTAAACATGTACAGACATTTTTCTTGCCATTTCTAAGCAATATGATATAACAACTGTTTACGCAGCATTTGCATTTTATTATGTACGAGTAATTCTGAGGTTATTTAAAGTAAAAGGAAGGCTGTACATGTGGGTATCAACAGAGGCCTGGAACAAATCTTTCACAAACGCTGAGAGTATATCTGTATTCTGGTTACTACACTATGTAATGTATAACCCCAGGATTTTGTAGTGTAAGGCAAACACTTGTTGTGTTTATGTATTCTGTGGGTCAGACATTTGGAAAGGACCCAGTGGAGGTAGCTTGTCTCTGCCCTGTGGTGTGCGGGATCTCAACTGGAAGCTGCCAAAATGGAGAGATGGCATAATCTGAAGGCTTGTTCACTTGCATGTTGGTTGATTAATTAGAGCTATCAACGGATACCTCAGCTAGCGCTTCAGCTAGAACGTTATCTTAGGCCAGGTAATTTATTAAAAGCAGAACTTTATTAATTGCAGTTATGGAGACTGGGAAATTTAAGATTAAAGTGCCAGCAGATTCACCATCTTGTTCTATGACTCATAGCACTTGTTGCTTCATCCACACCTGGTGGAAGGGGCAAAAAAAAAAATCTGTCAGGCCTCTTTTATAAGGCGCCAATCCCATCTGTGAGGTTTCTGACCTTCTATCCCAGGCACTTCTCAAGGACACCATAGATCATACACGGCCTCTCCTTATGTCCTGGGCTTCCTCACTACGTGGTAGCTGGATTCAGGAGTTAAAGTTTAAAGAGAGAGTGAAAAGCAGCAGAAGCATTTCATCTTTCATGATATGGCATTAGAAGTCAAGCAGTGTCACTTTTACATTCTTTGTGTTGAGGCAATTACAGGTCTTAGCTTCAAGTGAAAGTAGACTCCTCCTCTTGAAAGAAGAATGTCAGCATCGCACTGTAATAAGACAATGGAGACACACACACACCCCATATATAAAAAATAGATATTTTCAAAGAGCAATTACTTTTCGTTAAATACTATACATGCCAGATGTCATTTAGATTGTATAACTATGACATTGGTGTCGTCACTTCAGAGAGGAGAAACCTGAAGACTGAGAGGTTCAACAACAGGCAAAATCATACACATAAATAGAAAAACCATAATTTGAATTTATGACATTTTATTCCAAACACAGTGTGCCCAGTTAATATATTGTAAATGATCTTTTTTTTTTTTTTTTGGTGCGTACCGGGGGTCGACCTCAGGACCTCGCATTTGCCAGGCAGGCGCTTATGCCGCTGAGCCATCTCACCAGCCCTGTAAGTGATCACTTTGATAACATTTAAAAATAATATCCAAAATAATTTGTTTTAAGGAGTTTATGTGTTAACAATTAAAATAAGCTTGAAAATACTTTAAATATAAGTTCATAGAAAGATACACTAGAATATGAGAAAGAACAGGATTCTTTAATATATTTATTTTACTTGTCCCTTCTCCAATATTTGCTACCACAAATTTTTATTTTGGTTGTACTGGGGATTGAAACCAGGGCCTCATGTATGCTAGACAAGAGCTCTATCACTGAGTGGAAACACCAACGGAAGGAACAGGAACCCATCTCTACAGTTTCAGGGGTAGAATTCATGGATAAGTAATCACCTTTCGGGGGAAACAGTAGGGGTAATGACCCAACAGCAGCTCTAGGAGACTGTGCTGCTTTTGACTGATCACTTTCTGTCCGTCTACTTCTGCACTATTACGAACAACTTCTTCTTCTTCCTTTTTTTTTTAACCAACAACTTGTGACTACTTTATTGTCCGAATTCCTGTCTTAAATGCAAATACTCTGAGAAAGGCTAGATCTGATCTACTCATCAGCACCCCACAAAGGGTGCATTTATTGGTTCTCTTTTGGGGGCTGTCACCCAGTAAGTAGTCCAGTCAGCAGTGGCCAGTGTTTGAGATCACATGACAAAATTATGATGAATTCCAATTAGCCTTAGACAATCTTCTTATTGTCATCTAGTTGCTGCTGGATTATCTTCTCTTGTTCTCTTATTTTCTTTTCTGCTTCTTTGAACTCTACATCATAATTTACTATTTTGTCCTCAATATCAGACTTTCTGTTTTCACATTGGTCACTGCTGCAATTTATGAATTCTATAATATTTTTTAGGTATTTCTGTCTGGTATTTCTGTCAGGTATTTCTGTCTGACATCTGTTGAGAATTCCATATCCTTGTTGAAAGTGTCATTTGAATTTTGATCTGTTTTGGTTAGCTCATCCAGTTTTTTACCAATTTCCCTGAATTTCACCATGGGCATATTGAGTGAAATTGCTGTGAACTTTGGTCCATTTCCTCTTTGAATTTATCTATTTTTTTCATCTCTTCTATGAACGTTTCATAGATTTCTGCTACCTAGTGTTTGTTTTCTTCTCCCTTTGTGATCCTTTGTTCTGCCTTGGATGAGTTCAAATAATTTAGGGCTCTTTTGTTTCCTTGATTCCCCATGCTCGTATGTGTATCTGTGTGTGTTTTTTTTTGCTTGAATATATCTATCTAAATCTATCTATCTAACCATCATCTATCTATGTCATCTATTATCTATCTATTTATCTATCTAGGTATCTTTATCTACATCTATATCATATATCTTTAAAAAAATATATACCCCTTCTTTTTTCCCTTCTTTTTTTGGGGGGTACTGCAGGTTGAGAAACAGAGAAGTGAAGAGAGTTTGTAGTTTATATGGAGATTTGTAGTAGGATGTTGTCTTCCTGTGAATAATTTTCAGCTTTGTATGTGGAGTGCTAGTCTTACAGATTCTGTTATTAATGTTAAGTGATTTGGACTCTGTACCTATATTTTGCCAAAAAGAATTACTTCTAGTTATAACAACATCCACAGATTAAATCTTGAACACTTCTCTATGGTAGATGTTGTAGTTACACTTCCCCCCTGTATCTATGCCTTATGCACACTATGACAGGTTGTTATTTCTGGTCGTTTTGCAATGAGGTAGGTGGGGTGTGGTGAGGAGAATGGGAGGTGGTTGGATGAGGAGCGTTGGACACTAAGGAGGAGGTTTGAAGGGGGGATGGCGATGGGTGAGAAGAAAACGTTGATGTGGAGTCTGATCTTATTGGAGTACTTTCAGTTGAGCTGAAGGATTAGTTGAAAGTTTTCAGAGGATATTTGTGGGGGCAAGGGTGAGATATAGAAGAAAGCAGGTTTACTTTGTAATCAAAAAAGCTATGTGGTTGTCGGAACCTGCTAAGAGGAAGGATGAAAGCTAGGTAAGATGTGGAAGAGCCAAAGGCTTCGGATGGAAAAGATTGAGGGCTAATAGTAGAGAAGATAGGCCTGACTGTGTGTGGGGGAGTTTATGTGTTTGGAAATAAATAAATAAATAAAAATAAATTAAATAGTATCGTTTCAGGGGTTAATAATATCATTTGAGGTGAAGAAACTAGATAGGGAACTGAGAAGAGGGAGAGATTCTAGACACCTATTAAATCAGAGCCAATGAAAGAGCAAACACACAAAAATGACAACCTAACAAACCCAAGAAACCATAGAGGAACACAACATAACCCCACATTACTAAATAAGTCAGGAAACATAAAAACTTAAACTTATAAAATGCCCAAGGGAACACATTAAATATTCCAATGAGGCAGTGCACATGTGATTCCCAGGCAGCTTCATTGCCAGAGTCTGAGAGCTCGCACCCTAGTCACTCCTCTGATCCCTCCACCGCTATAGTGAAACTAACTCAAACTCGGGACTTCTTTCCACCAGGTTCAGGCATTTGCAGAGTCTGATCCAGTCCACGTCTTGGGTTAGTAATTTCTGCTGTCCCTCTCCCAGGGTGTGATGGTAAAGTCAGCAGACAGATTCACTGGCATGAAAGTGTCCACCGAATCAGGATTATTCCTATACAATTAAATTAGCTACAGTACTAACAGGCTAATCCATTACAGTGGTATCTATCAGAGCTAGTTGAGAAATAACATAGCATGAGGCCCTGGTTTGGTCTTCCTTTAGTCTGGAGAAGAAATCTATGGTTATAGTGAAGGCATCATAACAACCCAAGACCCACAGTTAATGTGTACTAATGTGATCGCTCTCTCTCCTCTAATGGTGAAAAATAGCACTCAACAGTGGTTTTATAAGCTCAGTTATGTAAAGCCCAGGGGGTTAAGGACCAGATAATGCTGGGGGGGAGGGGGAGAAGAAAAAAATTTTATGTCCTCTGCTATGTGGTATTGGAAGCAGGGGATAGGAGGGGGGCAAAGGATTCTAATGATGGTAAGGGTATGTTATATATTTAGATGGGGGCAACAGGGAAAACTGGGCACAAAATTGGTAGTGAGAAATGGGGATGGGAAAACATTCTATGACTGAAATAAATATTAGAGAAAAAGTTAAAGGGAGACAAATGAAAGGGGTAGAATAAAGGAAAGAAAATTTGAGAAAGAATAATAAACAAGAGAAAGAAGCCAGGTGAAAAGATATGGCTAGATGTAGGAGAGATATAGAGGGATGAGGGAAAATTCCCTTACCCTCTATAAACTATATTGGAAGAAAAAACAAGAGGAAGAGAAGCACACACACACAAGCAAATAGATACACTCATAAAAGAAAAAAGGGGGAAATAATGGATTAAAATAGGGGAAGGAACAACAAGCGTAAGAAAACAGTGAAAGAAAAAATAAAATAAAATAAGAAATAGTAAAAGAAAGTTTTTTTATTCTTGTGGATGTGTGGCTCCTCTCCTCAGCCTAGGATTAAGGAGCAGAGTTGAAGCCAGGACATAGCTCTGTTTATGCCAGAAGTCTATGGTAGCTGTCAGTCTTCCCCTAGAGTGGTGCTGGGTGCAGACCTCCACATACAGTGGGAACAGGGTGCCCATGAGAACTTCCAGTCCTGTGTAATTCAGGCTGAACCTGGTCTCTGACTCCAGGGGCTGGGTCTGTGTTTACCAGCCCCAACCCCTTAACAGGACTCCCTGCAGCTCGCTTTCCAACCACTGGCTGTCTCCCGTGGCTGTCCTTCCTTCGTCCACTCTGGGAACTTGACAATGTGGACCATGACTTCGTGCCAACAATACAAAAGCATCCCTAGCTGCTCTCCTTCCACAATTGTGGCAGTGGCTACTGTACCAGGGTTACTAACCCACTGTTGATTGTGGAAGGCCACTCTGGAAGCAGTATCCTGCATTTTCCTTGCCTGTTCCAAATGCCACTGATTCTCTTAATCCCCATGCAGTTGTCCCGTGAGTGCAAGTTTGGAGTTTCACTTTGTCTCCTAGCTGGTGGCTGGCCAGACACTCTCTGGCAGTGCAATTTGCAAGGCATCCCCTCTCTCTTTTACTTCTGTATCAGTTAATCCTTTTCCCCCTTTCACCAGTTCCCTCCTGGTTCCGGGGTAAACTTCACTCACTTTAATAATTCTAAACTACTGTTTTCCAGACTCTAGCACTTTGTCCTGGAGAAGCTGAGATGCTGACACTCGATGCCACACTTTTTTCTCCATTATTTTAGGACTCCTTGTGACCTTAAAGGGCCCAAGTACTTCCTACAGTAGTCTCTTACAGCAAGCCCTACTCATTAGTTTTGATCGTTATTGAGAGAAATCATTGAGAATTTTAATGAGAACCTATTCCCTTTGGCACTGTGATTATCAAGATTCTCTGCCAAAGACGCTGCAAAAGCTATCTGCAAAATTACTTACTTGAGGGTACCAGAAGGATCCACCATGGGAAGTAGTAGCTGGCCTGTCAGACTTGTGTTACTGTTCTTTGATATTCCAGAGTGATTTTTATCAGCATGGGAGAAGAAAAAAAATGGTCTCAAGATATTTTTCAAGATTCTCTCATCAAGGGATTGATTAGCTTACTATGAGGAAAACAAGTAAGTTAACATATTCACATATTTTATTTTATTTTATTTTATTTATTTTTTTTTTGTGGGTACCGGGGTTCGACCTCAGGACCTCGCGCGCCAGCAGGTGCCCATGCCGCTGAGCGATATCACCGGCCCCTTTTTCATATGTGGGTTCCGGGAGTCGAACTTGGGCCCTTGCGCTTGCCGGGCAGGCGCTTAAGCCACTGAGCCATCTCACCGGCTTCACATATTTTAGAGAATGAGATAGATATTGAAACTTCAAACTCTCATATTTCAGATGCTGTAGAGTACATAATCCTAGAAAGAGTTAACAAAATTGTGACTAATGGAGGATGTGTAAACTAATAACAAATAAATGCAAAAGCTGGAGATATTGGGAAAGGGTTAATTAAAAATAAATTGATTTTGTTTTTATTTTCCATCAATTAGGCTTGAAACTTAGCTTCTTATGAATATTTCTTAAAATGTTACCAGAAGAAAATAGAATAAAACCAATATTCAATCCACCTGTCACAGATAGCTTTATTGACTTCAGTTACTAATACCATTTATCTTAAAGAGGTGAGCAGGCATCTTGAGAGCTGCCATTACCAGTGACAAAAAACAGTCATAAAACCGGCTTTTCATTTGTGCTTAGATTAAAAAATACTGAAATAAACTATAATAAAATGAGCTTTGTTCCTGGAACACAGCAGGAGTGCATGACTTTTTGCATAGTATGTGTTTATTTTTATTTTTTTTCTTCTTTTTCTCTTTTTAGGGATTTTTCTCAAATTTAATTCTCATCTATCTCATATTGAATGTATCTCAGTAAATTTTACCACACTGTAGCTTATTAGTGAGTCTAGAAACCTGAGATACTTTCCCCTCATTTTCTATACTATACTTGCCACTAAATCTTAGCGATGTGTTTAAGCTGAAAGTGCAGTGGAGAACACAGAAAATTGGAAATGCCACGAATGTGGAACATCTGCTCAGGAAACCACAGGCGATAAGTAGAGCTGGCCCAAAAGAGAGGCCGTGTGAGCTTCAGTCAGCAAGGCCACAGAGGTGGGGTTGCTCAAGCCTTTTGGAGCTCACATCTGACCACAGTGTCCGCTGTGTCCTGGATGTGTAGTGAAAGGGTTTATTTAACGTTTGCCCTTCTGGTTTTCAGTCTTGCTATGGTTTGATTGCTTTGTATCTCCCTATTCCTTCCTTTTGGAATAGGAATGTTTACCTTGCGCCACTGCATGTTGAACACATTTAACTTTCTTTTGTTATTTTTATAGGGGCTCATAGCTAAGAGATTGCTTTGAACCTCAGAGGAGACTTTGTTCTTGGACATTTTAGCAAAGCTAGAACTTTTAATGAAACAGCTATCTTATAAACTGAATCTGTAATCTCAAGCCAAAGAATGAAATTGTAGACAGAAAGGAGCTTAGAGGGGAAGTGTTTATTGGAAATATAAGAAGAAAAAGGCTCCCAGCAGCAGTGAAGGGTCCCAGGAAGTGGGGTTCCATATGACCTCTTGGTCTAGAGCTTTTTTTTTTTTGTGGGTACCGGGGGGTCGACCTCAGGACCTCGCGCGCCAGCAGGCGCCCGTGCCGCTGAGCGATATCACCGGCCCCTTTTTCGTATGTGGGTTCCGGGAGTCGAACTTGGGCCCTCGCGCTTGCCTGTCAGGCGCTTAAGCCGCTGAACCATCTCACCGGCTCTGGTCTAGAGCTTTTCAAAATATTAATTTTATTGGTACACTTTTGATGTACATAATGATCACATTCAACATAGGGAATTTGTACCTGTACATAATATATCTTGATTCTTCTTTTTTCCTCCATCCCCCTACCCTCCCTTCAACCCTTCTCCACTCCATTAACAAAAGCTTTGTTTCCATCTTTTCCTTCAATTCTTTTGTTTCCTTTTTCCTTCCTTCCCTTCCCCTTCTCCCTTCCCTTGTTCCCCTTCCATTTGAACATTTTCTTCCTACATCCCACTATCTATCATCTATTTTGGTCCTTATTTACCCTTTCGTTTTCTCACACAAAAGAAACAATGTGATATTTAAACACACATGTCTGATATATTTCACTTTAAATATGGTCTCAAGGTGCATCCTTTTACCTAAAATGTCTCATATTTATCTTTCTTTATGGAAGAGTAGTACTCCATTGTATATAAAAGCCACATTTTCTTTATCCATTCATCTGGGGCATTTCCAAGATTTAGCTATTACAAATTGTTCTGTTATAAACATGGGTGTGCATATATCACTGTGGTATGGTGCTTTTAAATCTTTCAGGAAGATACCAAAAAGGGGAATAATTGAGTCAAACGTCTAGTTTTAGTTTTTCAAAAAATCTCCACACTGATTTCCACAGTGGTTGCACCAATTTCCACTCCCACCAACAGTGGAGAAGGGTTCCTTTTCCCCACAGCCTCACCAGCATTTGCTATGAGTTGATTTCTTGATGATAGACATTCTTTTTTTTTTTTTTTTTTTTTTTTTGAGAGAGGGTATCGCTATGCAGTTCAGGCTGGACTTGAGCTCACTTTGTAGCCCAGGCTGGTCTCGAATTTGCAATGATCCACCTGCCTCAGCCTCTCAAGTGCTGAGATTATAGGCTTGCACCATCATGCCCAGCTTCTTGATGATAGACATTCTTTCTGGAGTAAGATGGAATCTCAGTGTATTTTCATTTTAATTTTTTGAATGACCAGTGATGCTGAACATTTTTTCATGTATTTATTTGCTCTTTGTATTTCTTCACCTGAGAAGTGTCTCTTCATTTCAGATGCCAATTTTCGGGGGGGGGTGTCTGATTTATTTTGAGTTCTTTATAGATTGTAAATATTAGTCCTTTGTCTGAGGAAGAGCTGGTAAAAAAATTTTTCCCATTCTGTGTGTTGTCTCTTCACTCACTTGGTGTGTTCTTTCATTGTGTAAAAGCTGCTTAATATGATGTAATCCCAGTTGTTGATTCTTTGTAATATTTCCTGTGTGGTCAGGGTTTTGTTCATTAAGTCTTTGCCTATATCTACGTCTTCAAAAATTTTACCTAGTCTGTCTTCCAGAAGATCGAGTGTTTCCATTTTAATATTTAATCTTTGATTCCATTCAATTTTAGTATAGTGCATGGTGAGCAATATGGGTCTAGGTTTAATCTTTGACATGTGGAAAGCCAGTTTTCTCAGCACCATTTATTGAAGAGGCTACTTTTCTTCCAGTGAAGGTGTTTGGCCCCTTTGTCAAAGACAAGGTGACCGAGTGTGTTTGGAGTTGTTTCTGGCTCTTCTATTTTGTTCCAGTGATCCTTGGGTTTGTTTTTTTCATTTGCCAGTACCATGCTGTTTTTATCATGGTAGCTTTGTAGTATAATTTAAAACCAGGGATTGTGATGCCCCCTGCCTTGCCATTGTTGGCCAGAATTGCTTTTGCTATTCTAGGTCTCTTCTAGTTCCAAATTAATTTTGGGTTTGTTTCCTCTAGTTCTGTGAGGTATGCTATTGGTATTATGATTGGGATTGTATTAAATACGTACAATACGTATAATAAGTATGGCCATTTTCACTATACTGGTTTTGACTATCCAAGAACAAAGGATAGTTTTCCATTTTCTAATATCTTCTTCAATCTTCTTCTTCAGAGTACTGTAGCTTTCAATGTAAAGGTCTTTTACTTCCTTCATTAAATTGATTCCAAGTATTTCATTTTTCTTGATGCCATTGTGAATGTTGCTATTTCCCTAATTTCTCTCTCAGTGAGTTTGTTATTTGTGTACAGGAATGCTATTGATTTTTGAGTGTTGACTTTGTATTCTGCTATGCTACTGAATTTAGTTTTTTTTTTTTTTGTGGGTACTGGGGGTCAACCTCAGGACCTCACGCGCAAGCAGGCACCCATGCCACTAAGCGATATCACCGGCCCTTTTTTCGTAAGTGGGTTCCGCCAGGCAGGCGCTTATGCCACTGAGCCATCTCACTGGCCCAAATTTAGTTATTAATTCTAGGAGACTTTTGGTGGAATTTTTGGAGTCTTCCAGGTAGAGTATCATGTCATCCACATATAATGATAATTTAACTTCTTCCTTTCCTATCTTTATTCCTTTTATTTCTGTCTGTTGTCTAATTGCTCTGGCCAATGTTTCCAGAACTATATTGAATAGGCATGGTGATAGTGCACGTGCTTGTCTTGTTCTTGAGTTTACAGTGAAAGCTTTTATTTTTTGATGACTTAGATGATGTTGGCTAAGCTCTGAAGTGGAGTATGGTTGGAAACCCATGAGTCAAAGTGATTGGTTTATGATTTTTAGAATGATTCTGTCCTTTTCTGAAAATAGGTAATGAGTTATTACTATCAGAATCATGATGTCCTCCAAGAATTCATATATAATATTTCATGGCTTCAGTCAGTTCCTTAAGTACATTGAGATATGTGTAATTGGGATCTGATAGTTGAATTTAATATCAAAATGTCTTATTTTTACCACCCTATCCCATATCTAGCTATTGACTAATGTTGAAAATAAAAAGAAAATTGCTTTTTAAAATGTATCATTTTGCATACTTTTTCTTGCCTTATAAAATAAAAGTGAATTTTAAGTTTGTTTTTCAGGATTTCTGGGAAGAAAGATATAAATAAGGATGAATGAAATTTATCAAATTTGTCAGTGTTGGTTTTCTCAGGACACTAGATTTTACTTCTCAGGAAAATCTTCCCAATTTGAAATTGAGCTTTTAGAGGTAAACATAAAAGCAACAGGAACAAAATGATGCCTAGTATTTGGTGAGAATTATGTACTAGGGCCTGTGTGCTGAGTACTTTATATGAATATTATACAATTCTCAGATCAAATTACTATTTTTATGATATGGTGTATGATCTCACAAATGAGGAAACTAGGCTTAGAGAGATAATTAATTTTGCCATGGTAGAAGTGGTTAAGTCAGAATTGAAGGAAACTCAGGCAATATTCTCCAAATCTACAGTCTATGCTAAACTCTTTCTGCATTTACAGTCCTTGGAGCTAACTGTAATTGTGTCACTAGTTGAAAAGAGAAGTAGGAGAAACTGGGAAGTTAATGTCCTGAAAGAATGATAAAATTAAAGGTGAAAGGACATTTAGAAGTCATTTAGTACAAACATCTCCTTTCACTGATAAAGAACATGAGGTTCAAAGAGTATAGTATAGCACTCAGATCACCTGGGTTTACCCCTACAGTGTATGGGAGTTTGAGCCTTTTGATTTCTCAGTTTTCTCATCTGTGAAATGGAGATGATAACAGAACCTACCTCAAATGTCACTCCAGGATTCAATGACATCCATAATATATGTGTATATTTCCCTTTCTAGTGTTTGTATTTAAGAAGAAAAGAATTTATGAAATGTAAGTGTTAGAAAGGATGAATAAAAAATAATTTTTTACATGTTTCACGTTATGTTCTAATAACCAGAAACATCAAAATAAGTAATATGAAAGCATATTCCATGAGCACTCATAGAAAAATCAAAAATCAAAATCAGATTCATCATTGTGAGAATTACACCTTCTTTTGGTTTCATGGGGCTGATGTGTAGAGAGGAGGTTTACTATATCAGAATGCATCACTTTAAAGTAACAGGAAACTCAACAGTTTTGTCTCCAAACTAAATACATAGCTATTTTCTTGGTTAACAAGAAATGCTGAGTAAGCAGTTGTTGGCATTGGTTTCTCTGTTTATTCATGTCAAGGATGGCATTTCTGGAATTTTACTGGCCTTTATTTCTTGGTCTCAAGGTGGCTACTGGAGGTCCAGAAATCATGACATTAGTCCAGGCAAGAAGGAGAAAGGAAATGGCGCAAGTCTCTCCTGTCCCTTTCATCGGAAAAATAAAAGCTTTCCAAGTAGTGTCTCATTCCTTAGAACCATGGTGGTGTTTCCAACTGGCTTTCTATTGTGGAGCCGTAAATGGATTTTGACTAGTCAACACTATTAATTGATTTATTGTTATTTATATGTAAACCTTTACATAGCAGCTGGGCTAATGAATATTGAAAATAGGGAAAGAAACTGCCACTTACAGTGTAACTATTAAATTTTATTCTGTATTTTAGGCACTTTTGGGTCATTATTTTATTCATTCCTTAAAATACTCCTTGAGAAAATAGATAAATAATCCGAGATTCAGAAAGGTGAATTCTCTTACAATGATCTTGTACATTATATTCTTTGAACCTATGTTTGACTGACTTAAAAGTCTGTGTTAGTAATTGAAACATAAAAAATGAGGAAAGTTAAAGAATATTAGCTACCAGTTAGTGAATGCTAGATGTCAAGCATCAAAAAATCTAATATATTTAAAAAGCAAATTACCACATTTCTCCTTACAACAATCCCATGAGACATTCTTATTTTCATTTTATGTACACGTAAATGGAGTTTTAGGTACATTGACCAGATTGTTCAAGTTTGTTCAGCTAAAAAAAAAATACAAAAAACAAACAAACAAACCCTAAAAACCAAAAAAAAAAAACAAAAAACAAAAAACAACAACAACAAAAAAAAAACGATGCTGGAGTTGGTATCTAGGTTTAGTTTAATTTCAATTTGTTCCCAACCACTAAAACAGGTTTCCATTTGCCATTATATGTGTAGAAGAGTGTTGTCTAACTTCCTATCTTAACATGTGATAAATTAGAAATATCTGGAACATAAAAATCTACACAGACACTTGAATTTTTTCACACTTACTTTCTTGAAATGTCAGGATAGAGTTCCAGGAAAATGGTCTCAAGAGAAGAAAAGGAAGTGTATGTAAGTGTATCTGATACAGGGGCTGTATCTTGCTGATTGTCTTGATGGCCTTGAAATTTTATAAGGCAGTTAAACAGAGCAAGTTGCCGCAAAGCAGAGTGTTTTCTGTCATAGCATTGCATATCCTTTAAAGCTTTTTCAATATATGTAAGACAACAGAAAGAAAAAGCAGCACCTTAAAACCAGTGTTTCTCCACAGAGCAATAGCTTTCACGTTCTCTTTGGTGTGTTAGAATATTCCAGAACTAGCAGGTATACAGACATGAGAAAAAGTCAAGCATAAGCCACCATCTTTGATGGCAATGAGGGAATCGTGGTACATACAGGTACTGATGGGGGCATTTAGGGTAGCTATTGTAAGTGTGCAGTGATAAACGCAAGTTTTTCTCTAAGTTGATTTTGATTTAAAGATCCTTTGAAGGCCTAAGCCCTTCAGAAGCAGTCATAAAAGGTTTCAGAGTGGTTTCAGCAGAGCTCAATGAGCAGAATAAAAAATTTGCACTGTGCACATCAAACACACAGCAAAAGAACGTGTGCAGTGGATGAAAGAAACCATGAAATAAAAAAAGAACAAAATTTAAAGAAGCAAGATTTTATTGCTAGCACAACTCTGATTTTATAAAGTAGATCCTGTACTGTAAGTATCCACCCTGACCATCTGAAATAGCTTCTTTCTCAAGGTGTCTGTCAATCCATCTGTTAGTTTTCTTTTCCTCTTGGTTGGTGCTTATGGGTGAACCTGTCCCCTTTAAAGTAAAAGTAACTTTATGAAACATTTAATCTCAAAGAGGGGGTAATTAGACATTTTTGAGTCCTTCTAGTTCTTGTCTATAGCTTGCAGCTATAAATATAATGACATTATATTATAATTTATAACATTTTTTCCTTTGTGCTAAAAGACTAACATGTACCTAGTCAATCTTCGTGTTTTTCAGAATAATTCAGATATTTAAAACTTCATTCTGAGCTTCTAACATTTTTAATAAAGGCATAGCCTCTTTATTATAACTGATGTCTATTGAGTATAATTAGTTTTGCATTACTACAACAAAATACCAGAAACAACTAACTTTATAAAGAGAAAAAGGTTTAGTTAGCTCGTTGTTTGGAGGCCCAAAGCACAGAGTCCCACTGATCTGGCCTTTGATGAAGGTGGTGGATAGCTATGGTAGGAGCATGTGTCAGAGTAAATGGCCACATCTTGAACTGGAGCAGAGAAAGAGGATAGATTGGGTCCCATGATCTTCTCTGAGGACACAGCCCCAGTGACCTAACTACCTTCCATAAGGTCCCACCTCTTAAATGTTCATAGCACCAACTATTATCTACACCCTGGGAACCAAGCCTTCCACATGTAGACCTTGGGGAGATGCAATATCCAAATCATAGCGTTGAGTTATTATTGTTAAGTGCTAGACCCTGTAAATATTTTATTAGTCTAATTTAACTTAATCATCTCAACAACTTTCTAGAATATGTGCTTTTATTAGTTTTAATTTCACAGATGATAAATTGATCTCCAGGGAGATAAATAACTTGCTCAGGATCTCATAGCTTATTTGTGGAAAACTTATCTGAGTCCATGGTTCCACATAAATGGCAATGCTGGTGACATTTTGATTGTGCAGCAATCCTAGAATTTAAAACTTCATTTTAGAATTCTCACATAACATTTAATTACAACAATTTCTTGATGGGAAAGTGGGAGTCATTATGCATATGGCTCCTCACTTCATAGCAATGCTTTTCATATTGGTTTTCTAATAAATGTTTGATGAATGAAAAAATGAATCAGTGATAAAATACAGAGGTATTGTTAATGATAACATAATTTAGAATAATTTTATTTTCATATTATCTTCAATTATATTCAAAGTATTTAAGTGTGGATGTTTGCTCATACCACGAATTCTGATTCCAATTACAACTGTAAATGTATTTTTGACAATTTGTACATGGATCATTGATGTTCCATGTTATTTCTTTTAAATGATTTTGTGTCACCTTTATCTGCCTTTACTCTAGTCTTCTTGGTAGAGATACTTGTTAAGGGGCACAAGATCAAAGCCCTGAGCTGATTGAACGGAAACAAATACTCATGTGGGCAGCAGGATAATTCTTTAAAGAGACAGCCTTCTCTACTTTCTGTCTGGGAAATAGCATTATGAATATTCTCCTCATAGCAATTTTTCCACAGGAAATCAGGTCATAGTTTCAGTCTAACAGTGTTACTTTCCCATAGATTTTGGTCTATCTTTTCCAGCACTTTTAATATATATGTATTAAAAAAAATATATATAGCTTTTTCCTTGAGATGTGAAGAAATTAAATTTATAATATTTTATTATGTATGTAGGGATAGTTAGGGAGGAATAGGTAGCATAGGGCATGACCTGGGTGGCTAGCATATTAGAGATAACCACATGCTTACTCATGACATGATGTACTGGAAGGGGCTCCCCTTTGTAGGACCTTTGCATACCTCTTGCTATGTGCCTATAGCTCCTATAAATCTCGGCTCACCCCAGAAACAAAGACTGAAACCCTGATTGTACCAATCAGAGAAATAGTTATTTTTAGAAAATCAGCTTACACCTATAAATATGAGCAAAAAAATTGCCATGCTAAAAACCTCACCTCAAGCTTCTCCCTGCGTACAGCTCGCTTGCTGTGTGGCAGCCCCCCACCCTGCCTTTTGCACTATTATCAATAAAGCTTCTGCTTTACTTCACTTTCGTTATCTAAGTTTCTCATGCCATGTCAGAAAACCTTTCAGTTCTAAGTCATCTCTACCTCCTGCATTCCTGCTGGGATGAAAAAACAAACCAGGAAAGCAAAGGGTCTCTTCACGGAAGGACCCCAGTCTCTCAAACCTCTGCCTGACCAACATGCAGTATCAACTTCATTGGAAAATAAAATGAATACAATGCCAGTTGTAACACCGGTTCCTCATTATCTGAAGTCCAGCGAGCTTAGGTTCGTATTCAAGTCTTCTATGTCCCGACCCCAACATTTTCAGTCTTTAACTTCTCTATGTGTGGTATATAATCTCAAAATGGACTGTATGGTTACTTTTGTCAACTTGATTGTATGTGGCACCACTCTATAGACTGGGGGCTGTGTCCCAGATGCTAATAAAATTGGAAGGAGGAAGCCGAATGCAGGTTTTCTCACACTGTCTCTGCCTCTTGTCTGCTGTGAAGTAAACCCCTTTGCTCCACCACTTTCTCCCTAACATGATGTTCTGTTTCACCACAGGCCCAGAAGTAAAGGAGCTAGCAGATCATAACCTTAAACTGCTGAAACCACGAGCCAAAATAAACCTTTCTCAGGCACCTGGTTATTCTAAGGTACATCACCATAGCAACAGAAAACTGACTAACACATGGGCTATAAATCACTTTGAGGACAAGCACTAATTTCTCAGTTCTTCACCTCTATGGAAATACTACTCATTCTTCTAGGATAGAAACTCCTTTATGAAGAACTGATTGATGACTCCAAAATAAGATGATGTATCCTGAACCACTCTATTTTTATGGCAGATACTTCTGTCTGTTTGTTATTCATAAGATTCTTGAGGGCTGAGGAAATAGACTACATTTCTGGAAGGAGATTAGTTTGGTAGTGATAAACTGATCTCTTCTGAGGATTACAGAATTAATATGACATGCTAGAGCCATTGAGTAGGAGGTCCAATAGGAGAATTATTGGTTTATAAGAAATATGTATTAAAGTCAATCCAATTTAAAAGGAAGCCAAACTTTCAAAAATATTTGATTGAGATGTTATTGCGAGAAATTAAAAATGTTTATTTTTCTTATATTTAATATAATTTATGTTTGAATAACAAATCTACTTTTAATTAAAATGAATTACTCAATAAAATTTTTCCTCTTCACTTTGCAAAATTATTCATAAGATTTCCCAAACTCTAAGTCCTTTGATATTCAGATTATTCTTTTTTAAGTTGCAAATTATATCATCACCCTAGATGACCTCTCATTTTCAACTGTTCAATGACTTCATGTGGCTAATTCCTCATATGTTAATGAATATCCTTGTGATTCAAGCAATATCCAATATCATTTTTATTAATTTCATGAAATTTTGAGTATTTTACTAGAAATTCAAATTTTTTTTGTTTTTGTTTTTTTGAGGCAGAGTCTTACTATGTATCCCAGCTGGCCTCGAACTCACAGTGATCCTCCTTTCTCAGCCTCCCAAGTGCTGGGATTACAGGCGTGCGCCACTAAACCTGGCCTAGAAATTCAAATTTTAAAAAGTACTTTGTATTATATTTACATGTAGAGTGATAATCATTGAAAGGCTACCAGTCAGAAATTTGAGCCTGAAAGTTAAGTGAGGAGAAATGTATGAGGACAGATTAACCTTACAAGTGATCAGTTTACTGTGGGTGTAAGTTCTTCCCATCAGAATTTGGGACAATGAATAGGTAGATGAGAATTATCTCTTTTTTAGGTTGACCTATTCCTTTCCTTTGTGTTCTACTCAGGATCAATGTAAATGTGCATTTTGTGCCTGCAGGTGGTACCAGCTCAAGGTGACTGGGAAAATGCTTCTCTCTCCATGTCCAGCATGAGTTGCATCTCCTTGGAGAAGAGATTATCCACGTTCATCTGCGGCACATCTCTCAGTAAATATAATGAAAACACCACATCGGCTAAAGCTGGCCTTTTGCTGGACACTCTTTGCTATAATTTAGATCTGGAAAATTCCCCAAAGGCACAGGTGTTAAATTCTTGGTCTCCAACTTGACACCATTAGGAAAAGACAGAAGCTTTAAAGGTGGGGCCCAGTGGGAAGTGGATAAGTCAAAGAGGATTATGGGACCCCAGTTACTTCCTTTCTCTTTCATGCTCCAGCCATCAGTTGAAGAGCTTTGCTTCAACACATGCTCCTACCATGATGTGCTGCCCCTCCCACCCTGACATAAAATAAATGTGTTCACTGGATCATGGACTTGAAGCTCCAAAAATAGGAGCAAAAAGAAACTGTTTTCTTTATCAGTTGAATTATCTCAGGCATTTGTAATGAATCTGACTAACACTCTTCAACCGGGTGAGTTCTGTTCTATCCCATGCAACCTACCTCAAGGCCTTTAAACATGCTCTCCCATGTGAATTTCGACCAAAATATTTATATGACCCTCTCCCTCACTTCTTCACATCCCTAGTCAAGAACTACCTTCTCTAAAGGGCATTCCCCTACAAAAATATCATGTTCCATCATTCTCTGTTTTCTAGCTCTATTCTATTTTTCTTCTACCATCCTACCTCTCTCTCTCTCTCTTTTTTTTTTTTTTGGTAGCACTAACATTATACAACATACTTGTTTATTTCTGTCTTATAGTATGTACAGGAGTGTTCCTTCAATATTTATGGATGCAATGATTTGCCGAACAATCAAATAACCCAAACCTTATCTCTCCAAGTTAAAGGAAAAGGCAGATTATTTTTCACAAGTTTTAGAGATGACTGGTGGATTTGTTTTTAATTTAGCATGTTAAACAAGTTTTTGCTTGTCATTTCAGAATTTTTATTATATTTAGAAATTACTTGACAGTAATGTACATTAAGCAAATCTATCACCAATTTTGATCAATTGACTGCTATCTAATTCTAATTGTATGCAGCATTTTGTACTTAATAAGCATGTTTGGATCAACTACCCTCAAGCCTTCAGAGAAAGCCAAATGTGACCTGAATTGGGATAAAACTGTCTTCTCTAACATTATTTACACAGTGGCTTTATTTTACTCATTGCTGGTGGTGTATAATGATCAATTATCATTATGAGTTAGTGGATGTGGCAGAGATCTATTAATAATATCTGCCCAATGACTTTGCATCCGCAGTATTTGAGATTTCTGTGAAGAATGTTTTCTGAACAAAGACTTATAGTAAAAGAAGTCATATAAAAAGGAGCATTATTTTTTCAATACAGATATGCCTCATGTAACCTCGTAGCTCTTTAACAGCTGTTTGGACTTACCACTCACCTCTCAGACTTACGACCCACACTGGGACTTAAGACACAGTAATGCGAATAGTAGAGTGGCCTTATGGTGGCTTCTTCTACAGTACAGTACTGTAATTTTTTCTGATTGTTCTGTACAGTACAGTACTATAGTTTTATGTTCTGTTATGCTTTACAGTACTGTGTGTAAGAATTATGCAAATAAAAGCAAAGTCATCAAGTTAAAATTTCCCTTGAAACATTTCTTTGTTCTGAACATTGTAATGTACATAGTATATACAGTTCCTCATTTAGCAACTGAGTCATTTAAAACTCAGTCTAAGAAATCGTACTTGGTTGTTAAACAGAAAATGTCTGTATTAAGAAAACTAAATTCTAGCTAAGCATGGTGGCATATGCCTGTAATCCCAGCACTTGGGAGGCTGAGACAGGAGGATTGCCACACATTCAGGGCTAGCCTGTTCTACGTAATTCAAGGGTGGCCTGAACTACACAGGAAGATCCTGTCTTGAGGGGGAAGGGAAGGGGAAATAAGTAGAATAAAGATGTACCACATATAGGAACCCAATAACCTCAATAAATGTAAACATTATATGTTATAAGCACGAGATAAGATTAATAATATCAACAAGGATGAATACAGAGAAAGGTGATCTAGACGAGGAGGGAGGGAAGGGGATTAAAAAAAGAATCAAGCTCTATTATACACATGTACCCAATCCCCAAGATGATTGTAAACTGCACATACTGCAAACATGTACTAATAAAAAGAAAAAATCTATTAAAGTTAAGTAATAGTATAATGAGCATACATATCTTTCCCTTACATATTCTAATATTTACCATTTTGCCACATTTGTTTAATACCTCTATCAGTATATACATTTTACATTTTATACTCATATTTCCTGAAAGAAAGCTGTAATCATCATATTATTCTACCTTAAATATTTCAGCATTTATTTTATAAGAACAGGAACATAGTTCCACAGGAACACGTCAGCTCTCATATTTAAGAAAGTGAATATAATATAAATATTATCCAATATGTAATTCTATTCAAATTTTCCTAATTGTTCCATGTGTGTCCTTTATAGCTGTGTGAATGTGGTACTTAATAAGTAATTATTTACTTATTTATTTATTTTGAGACAGAGTCCCACTATGTCATCCAGGACTGTTTGGAACTCATGGGCTCAAGTGATACTCTAGCCTCAGCCGCTGGGGACAATGGGAGTACGGGGATATACCACCGCAACTGACGACTTGTTTATTTTTAGTATTTAATTGAGAACCATAATTTTCAGTTAGCTGTCATGTTTCCTCAGTTTTATTTAGTCTATAATCATTTTTTTTTTGTTTTTTAAAAATAATCTTTTGTGGCTTGACAATTTTGTCAGATCCAGTTTGAAAAATGCTCTACAATTTGGACTTGTTTTCCTCATCATTAATCTCTTGTTTTTTTTTTTTTTTTTTTTTTTTTTTTTTGCAAGAATACTACACAGCCTTCATCGGTATTGTTTTCACATAATCCTAATTTGCTCCATTATTGATGATGTTTAGTTTGATGCCTTGGTTAAGATGCAGCTACCACTGTAAACATATCTTTTTTTTAAAAAAAATCTGTGAATAATATGTTGTGTGAAACTTCCAGAACATGGGGATCCCTCCACTCCATATTATTTTAGCTGTTGTTCTTTGGCTAAGAAGAGCCCCCTGCCCCCAACCCTGTATACATTTTATTACTCCCTTTTTAAAAAAAAATGCAGTATGCTATAATTTATTATGTTCCTTTTTAAAAGCTCAAATTATCCCAAATTTGGTCAGTTGGATCTTTCAAGCTGGGCCCTATGTTTTGTGTTGTTTTGTCTCCACTAATCATTGAGTACACTTTGAATTTCTGACAGGAAAGAACCCTGAATCTCAGCAGTGATTTTCCTTACATAAGCCGTTCCTCCAAGGAGCTATGTTTTCTTTATGGGGAGCATAGCATTTAGAAACCAAGATATTGGCACTAGATGAGCATGTTAATGTTAGGGTGGGCAACAGCAATTTTCACTTCCATCATATCCAGTCCACTTCCATTCCTCTTACTCTTGCTCTCACTTGTTTAATTTGGGATTTTATATAATTAAAGCACTTCTTTCCTTTGTATATTTTCAGCTAAGTATTTAATTTTAAATGGTGCTACTAAATTCTATGTGCTTCCTAAAGATTGGCAGAGGGTACAGTTCTCTTCATTTTCATCTGACAATGCAAAAGCTCTAAAATTTCTCACTTCAAGTTTTTCTTAGTCACCTCTATCTTTCACTTGATTTTTGCAGATGTTCTGAAGTTCTTAAAATAGATAGAGATAATCAGTGGACCAGAGTATCTGGAAGATAAAGCAAATGCTTACCTGTTTGCTTTGCCATCTGTTTCATTTTGGATTGGATAAATACATATTCAATCCCCCCAAACAGCATGCACTGCTCACATACCCATGGTAACTGGCTTGGATCCCATCTGCTTGATTCTGATTATTTCATTAAAACTGTTCAGATTTATAAACCCAGCAATTACAAGAACTTAGACATGTTAATTCTTATGTACCCCTTAACCACTGTGCTTCAAGAAAGTGTGAGAGGATTTATAAGACATGGAAGACATTGTTTCATTGCAGGGACTATAATTATTTTAATGGAACATGTTATACATGCATATTATTTGAAAGGTTTCTTTTTCATTTATTTATTTATTTATTTTTGGAGTAGTCAGGCCTTCATTTACAGGAAGATTAACTACAGTATAGTTTATTTTAATTGTTCTAAATTTGACAATGGTGAAAAGCAACGATATAAATCTCAGCTTTTTTTTTTCTACCAGTGTTTTTGTTTGAAGATTAAGAGTGTCTGTGACTTGTTCTAGGGTGATAATTTCAATTGGCTCAAGTCCATTAACTGCAGGGAAAAAACACCTGGCAATGCGGTTGGTAGCAGCCTGCTCTTGTTAACCTTTCAGCCTTCACAATAACTATCAGCAGGCACCGAGTCAGGGCCTCTAATAAACTGGCATTAAAGCTGCTGACAGCTAATCACTTTTTATGGGTTTCCAGAACTAAATAAAAGAAAATGTTCTGATTAATTAGAATCAAAGAATTTCCAAATCCCATAATCCTAGAATTGAATAATTTTTAGACATGTAAAATAAAATAGAAAAAAGATCAATGTGGCCTTTCAGAATATATTTTCTCATAAATGAAAAAGATTTCCAAAGTATATTATTTTAACCCAGTTTAATTTTTGGCTACTGTGCTGTTTTAAATTTTTAGTAAGGGGCCGGTGAGATGGCTCAGCAGCGTAAGCGCCTGCCTTGAAAGCGCGAGGGCCCGAGTTTGACTCCCGGAACCCACATACGAAAAAGGGGCCGGTGATATCGCTCAGTGGCACGGGTGCCTGTTGGCGCGCGAGGTCCTGAGGTCGACCCCCCGGTACCCACAAAAAAAAAAAAATTTTTTTTAGTAAAAGAGAAAAATGGCTATGTTTCAACTTTGGAAACCATCTATAAAAATAAAGTTTTAACTAGATTCTTTCAATGTATAAAATAATTTTCATTAGCAAATTATAGAAACTCTATGGTGAATTATAGAAGCTCTATAATTGTGGAAGCTCAGTCTTAGAGCTTAGTCTAAGAAGGGAAGCATTTTACGAAGCAGGTAATAGCTTCACAGACTCTCTTTGTTCGGCTCAGCCTGTAAGAAAACCAATCTGCAGGGGGCTGTTCTGTGAAGAGGACAGATTCACACCTGGTCCAGGTGGAAACTACGGTGGGCTTAGAGAGTTATGGGAGAAAGCTGGAGTGAGAGTCACCAGAACTGCTTGCAAAAACCTAGATAGAACCCATTTTCTTTCTTCACTTAGTTGAAGTTTAGTCACTGGATGCACCTTTAGTAGAAAGGTGGCATGGATAGTGATGTGAACAGGGGACAGTTTATATCATTGTGACTGCAGGCAATAAAACAGAACATTATTGTGTTAAAACATGACTTTTCTTAAGAGATTCTCAGGTAATTATGGTGACAGTAGAATAGAGAAATTCTACCTGTGCCCATTACTCAATTACTTTGGATAGAACAGAATAACCATTTTTTTTTTTTTTGTGGGTACCGGGGGGTCGACCTCAGGGCCTCGCGTGCCAGCAGTGCCCGTGCCACCAAGTGATATCACCGGCCCCTTTTTCGTATGTGGGTTCTGGGAGTCGAACTCGGGCCCTCGCGCTTGCTAGGCAGGCGCGTACGCCGCTGAGCCATCTCACCAGCCCAACATCACTTTTAAGGAAAGAACAGCTACTGAAATAGTGAGTGGAGATTCAAATACAACAAGGTGAACGCTTCACTTCTGAGTTTCCCATCCAGTCTTGAAGGGCATAGTAAAAACAGTACCCACTATGGTTTGAATGTTTGTCCCCTCTCAAACTCATGCAGAAATTTAATTGGCATTTAAAAGTGTTAAGAGGCGGGACCTTTACTCAAGATTTAACTAGGATTAATTCCTTTGTCATCACTGTTAATGGATAAATTCTGCCCCCCCCATCCTGTTCTCCTGCCATGTGATCCCTTCTGTCATGTCATGACCCAGCAAGAAGGCCCTTGCCACATGCTGGCGCCTTAATCTTGGACTGCCCGCTCTCCAGAACTGCGAGAAATAAATTACGTTCATTAAAAGTTAATAAGCAGTCTGGACTAAGAAAGTGTCCCTGGCTGTCTGGATTTAGGAGCTAAGATTCTGTAGAAACAAATTCAAGTAATAATTTTTAACTTTATTTTCTCCCACGGAAACTACCCATTAAGCAGGAAATATTTTTAATACTTGTTAAAGTGTTGTCCTTATTAATAACGAGATTTTTTTCTCTGCAAGCTGTCCACTACTTTGGTAGAAACAAGAAAGTCTAGGGCAGAGGGACTGCAGCTTTGCTCAGCACTTGTTTCTCCAGTGGGAAACTGACGTTTCAGAGCTGCCAATTTAGGGCAGACCAGCACAGTTAACAGAGTGGGCGTTTGGGTTTGGAAGTGGGAATGTCTCATTTAAATGTTTACTCTTCTCTGAGTTCCTGAGTGTACAAACACAGGTTAAGGTGTTGGTGTGGTGGAAAGAACTTGGGAATGAGGACACAGTGAAAGATATGGTGGAGAGTCCAAGGGATCTGCAGAGGCATGGAGCAAAAGGAAGCTGTGTGGGCTTGGAGAGCTGGTGGGGGATGACACCGAGCCAAGAAACCTGGGATCATAGCGGGTAGCTACAGAACCAATCGGCTAGCTCTGGGCAAATGGTCGTGAGAAAAAATGCCCAACCCAAAGTGATCTAAGGTGTCACCACTCAGTACACAGTATACCAGGGGTCAGCAAATTGTAGTCCACTGTCCAGATAGTTCCAGCCACCTATTTTTGTGTATCTTGTAGGGCAAGAACAATGTTTTCATTTTTAAATGGTTGAAAAAGAATCTTTTGTAACACTTGAATATTTTATAAAAATTCAATTTCATATAAATACAGTTGTACCCATTCCTTTACATCTTGTCAGTGGTTTTGTTCCTGCTGTAAGTGCAAAGCTGAGCAGTTATAAGAGAGATAGTGTAGCCAATGAAACCTATGGCATAGGGTATGAGCCTTTGTAAGTAGTTTGCTCACTCTAAAATATATCATTTTAGAAAGTAGCTTAGGGAGAAAAAGGACTGAAGAACCAAGTCAGAAAAGACTGAAATTTACTCCACTCAGACGATTGAACTAGTGAATCCACTAGACTGGACTAAAGAAATGAGGATTGGTAAGAAGTTGCAGGATGTCAGTTCTGCCACATCCTCCTCAGTGCCTCAGTGGGGTGTCCTTAGCTAGAAGACGTCTCTGGGTGCTCTCTGGGTCCAGAATAGACTCAGTGCAGATTTACTCACACCTATGTAATTATGATATTTCACAAGTATCAAACACACCAAGATTTTATTATAACCCACGTTTATGAAACCCCTAGACAAACTTGTAAGCACATATACTATATATGTAAATATATATACTACATATGTAAATATATGCACATATATAATATATATACATATTTTCTTTCTTCCTACTTCCAAATCTGTTGCTAAGCCTATTTTCATGCTTACTAAGGTACTAACAACCTCACTCATGCTGTTTTATTGATATCCTTTGTCACTCATGGTGGTCTTCCTCTGGTCTCCATCAGACAGTGGAAAAACTCATTTGTTTTCATTGAAATATGAGTATCTTATAATTATGGACATATTAAGTGTCCAGATTTTAAAAACAATTTAAATGCAAAGGATAAATTCTTGATAGAAGAATTTAAGCAGTCATATGCTTTTGGAATTCCAGCCGTAGATTCATACTACACATGTCATACATTCATACACAGTGGGCCAATTTGTAAGGAATCATGTACGTATATGTAGTATTTATTGTGAAATTTGCATTACTCCAATTTTAAGGCAGATACACAGATGTGGACTGAAGATACATCTGATACACTTTATATCAACAAAAAGGAATAGAGAAATAATAATCTGCACCTTAAATTTAATCTTGAATTTAAACATTACTATTGACTAAAAGTTATCATTACACTTATTAGTTAAAAAACAACCATGCTACTTACCTCCTTCATTAAGTATTTTCAGCATTAAGTAAAGATTTTATTTTACTTAATCCTAAAAGTAACTTTGTGTTAGGTATTAAATCTCGACTTTAAAGATGGGGATAATAGTACTAATTAATGTAACCCTATTTTTCCCCTCAAAATTATGTATTTTGTAAGTGACAAAAACGATTAAGCTTTAGTCTGTGTATCTTCAAACTTATGCTCTTATGTTAAGAATTAAGTTAAAAATCTTAACCTTTCTTACTTTATATGTTTGAAATATATTATTGAATATCATTTAGGTCTTGTTGCATGTGTTTAATAATTGTTGCTTTCTATCTATACATCCTTAAAGGCATCTGCAGCCTATTCCTTTGTTTCTCTAACCCTCAAGGTTAAATGACCCAGTTCAGTGATGCCAGCATTCTTCTTGGTAAAGTAGACATGGCAGAGTAACAACTGATGCTGCAGAGTTAACCTTGAAGTTATGTGATGTTAAATCAGTCTGACTTAGACATGTTTTTTCACCTCCAAGGTCTCTTTTATTCTGTCATACAATTTGCTGTCAAACTAAATGATGCATTTAAATAGAATGACCAAAGATAATGACTAAAACAAGGGAGAGACCAGTACAATTGCTGTTGTAATGTCATTGTGATCTGAATGACCCTGTTATATTAAAGTCATGATATAAAGGGTGTCAAGTTATGGTAACCTACTACTATTTCTCAGCCAAATAATGGGCATTTATAGTGGGGTGGCATTAAAAAAACTTGTCCAAAGATACATATTTGTTATAAGATAGGTTCAGGATTGATCATAATATTAATCAGAAGTAGAATGAAGGAAGAATGTAGTCCAGTTGATCATTAAATTGAATGATTTAAAAGCTGTTTCCTACTGGAGCTATATAGTACAGCAAAACACAGAAAAGCAAAACTGAGGTGAATAAATTGGCTTGGCTACACTATAAAATAAATATCCATTCATCAGATATCTTTTCAAAGATTAAATTGAATTTTTGTGGTAGAAAAAAGCAATTGCTTATCTTCCAGACTACACAGCAGTCCAGCAGAATCGTATCTTCCCTCCCTTCTCTGCTTCCTCCCTTCCCCTTTCCTTCTTTCTCTTCCTTCCTTCCTTCTTTCTTTCTTTCTTTCTTTCTTTCTTTCTTTCTTTCTTTCTTTCTTTCTTTCTTTCTTTCTTTCTTTCTCTCTCTCTCTCTCTCTCTCTCTCTCTTTCTTTCTTTCTTTCTTTCTTTCTTTCTTTCTTTCTTTATTTTCTTTCTTTCTTCTTTCTCTCTCTTTCTCTCTTTCTCTCCCTCCATACAGTATGAAGATCACAGGGTCTGATGATGTTCCCAAAGCAGAGACGGAGAACCTAAACCCACCCTACCTATGGAGTAAGTTGCACATTAGCTGATTCCAATCATGGAAAAGAATTTTTAGGATTCATCGTTAAGTGATATGAAGGGATTTAGTAGGCGGAAATTTAAAAGTACACAGTCAAAGAATTAGAGTGCAGGCCCTTGAGAGAGAGATATGCTATAGTGTGGAGCAGGGAATACTAATGTCTCTTTGGTGGCGGAAATCTGTGGAATATTTGAATCTATAGGAAGTTCCTTCTTGTCTTTGTCATGACTTGTATCTAGATGTCCCTCAAAGCCTCATGCTATCATAGGTGGAGCTTTTTGGAGGTGGCTGGATCTAGGGTGTGTGCTACTGGGATCAAAAATTGATTCATGGTGGGATGCTAGGATTAAGGCTACCCTACACTGGGTGTGAATGCTACCCACACTAAGGGTGGGTAACCTAGTTAAAATGCAAGGGACAGTTGCTTGCTGCTTCTTCATTACTTTGCTGCTTTGGTGCCTTCTGACTGCCATGAACTGTTTCTCCTCTGATGCCCTTTTGCCATGCCACCTTGCTTTGGAGGCAGCCAACTATGAACTGAAACCTCTACAAATTGTGAGCGAAATAAAACTTTCCTCCTCTAACTTTGGGTGTTATGTGTTTTGTCTCAGCAATGAGAGAAAAATAACTAAGTCTTGGTTTACTGGAAAAAGATGGCCCAAGTGTTATTGGGCTTCTGGGGTGCTGCAGGGTCCTTCTAGAAATTCTTTCTGGATTCTTATTATCATCCTGAACAAAGAATTGATCAAAACAAGTGCAAAATGTAGTGAGGTTTTAAATTTATTAATGGTGTTAAAGATAGGAAAAGTAATATGCTCTGCAGATGAGTGTGGGCCAATTAAAAGTGGGAAAAAACTACACTGCACAAAGTGCAGAGCAGGCCACGGAGAGCGCTTACTGTGGCCCCAGCTTAATGGAAGCCATCTCAACTCCTCAAACTGAGATCAGACATAGGCTGTCCTATCAAAATCCTGTTTGAGTTCTCATGAGAAGAATTGAAGATAGCACTTTCTGATTTCCGGGTGCATGGCTTGGAACTGTTTTTCCGTACATGTCCTAAATTTTTGTTATTGACAGGTCA
The DNA here is from genome assembly GCA_028451465.1 of Erethizon dorsatum. Taxonomy (NCBI): domain Eukaryota; kingdom Metazoa; phylum Chordata; class Mammalia; order Rodentia; family Erethizontidae; genus Erethizon; species Erethizon dorsatum. Next base: position 85,710,233 of record CM051831.1, on the reverse strand, counting down.
CATCGACTTACCTAGCCAGCTGGTCATGCCCAATCTCCTACCCCACACCTATGGAAAGATAATGGCCCATTTAATAGGTGAAAGACATGAGCCCCTCATTTAAATTTTTATTTATTGATTGATTGATTGAGACAGGGTCTAGGCAGTTCAGGCTGGCTTTTAACTTACTACGTAGATCAGGCTGGCCTTGAACTCATGGAGATCCTCCTGCCTCAGCCTCTTGAGTGCTGTGATTACAGAAGTGTGCTATCATGCCTGATTCCCACCATTTATTTATTAAAGGTGGGTGCTTTTATATTAAGATCAGGTTTCTGCCCTTTACTTCTAATTTATGGACTTAAACGTATTTTCGATGTGATGGCCTTAGAAAAGAAATAGTATAAACAGACCCAGGGATCCATACTGATCCAGATAATCTTGAGTAACTGTGTCCTGGAATTGCAGTCTTCTTAAAGGTACATTTTTTTTTTTTTTTTTTTTTAGGTATGATTTTCCTTATCTCCTTCTACTACCTCAGTAATTCTATCTCAGAATTATCTGGTTTGCTTACACAAAGGGGGCTTTTATAATGTTACTTTTATCTTTCAGGTTTCAGCCATGTAACCAGCCACTTAGATCCATAAGAACAGGTTCATTTGCTCCTGCTGACCAAATCAAAGGAGGCCGTTTATTTTGGTAAAAAAGAAAAAAAGGATTTTTTCAAAGCTGGCTTGAAGAGATGGAGGCACCTTATTATCCGAATCACCATCTCCCCCAGTGCAGGTGTGTTAGGGTCTTTTATAGCGAGGGACATTGCATGAGAAGGATACAATGACACAACAGACAAGTCTCTCTCTCTTTTTTTTTTTTCTCTCTTCCTGGGTCCAGACTGTTCTTTCCTTTGTCTAAGGAAATGAAAGTGGACTTTAATCTCTTGGTACCAGTATCTGCATATTCTGTCCATTTATCTGGGCTGAGGAGAACTCAGGGTGGCAGTTTATGCCCCAGGCCTGAAGACATTTGGAGAATCCACTTCCTTCTAAAGCAAACAAAATCGAACTTTAAAGTTCCACTTCGCCTTGCCAGTTACAATAAGAATTTAGCACCCATCTATACGCGACTTAATTTATCTCCAAGAGAAATGGATTACCCTCTACCATCATTTCTTTTTCATGCATCATTTCCCAGATTTTCTTGTTATATAAGCCACAGGAGAGAGACCAAGAAGTTCTATTTCTTAAAAAAAATTTGCTCAATGACATTGTATATATTTTCTTAATTATTTCTAAGGAAAGCATCTCATCATCTGCTTCATAATTGCTCCCCTCCACCTTCGTTAAGGGCCTGGTTCATGAATTCTACCCCATGGAGTCTATTGAAGTGGATTTTGATTTTGTGAGGATGAATGTCCTTGGATACCCCCATAAAAAGAATATTTTTGTTTTATAACTAGAAGTAAAATTTAAACTGTCTCTTCTTCTCTATCAAAACTTATTAAATAATTACTTTGCTTGTCCTTTATCAATTATATATCCTTTTCTAAATAATAGAATATATAATTTGCTACTATTTATATTAGTCCTCAACTCCCTTACATCTCTGATACTTTGTTATTTTTAAATAATTAATGGGAAAATAATTTCAAAGTGTCAGCAATATAGCACTTAAGAAGTTTATAAGAAAATCCCAATATGTAGTCCATTTGAAAAAGCATCCTTTAACAATTAAACAGTAAGTAGTGAATTGGAACTAAATATCAGAAATACTAACAGAAAAACATGATCTGTTCATTGTCTCTCCAGTTTATTGTTTGTCACTCATAGCTTCATGCTTTATAATTTGGTCATGTTGTTGGTATACAGTTGTTTTTCCAACTTCCTTGCTGTTTCATAGTTCAGGGCCTTTAATATGTACTCTTTTTTCCTGGAGCTCATCCCTACCCTCTTTACCCTGGTCATGTCTACTTGACATTTAGTTCTTACTTCTGGAATGTCTTTCTCTTTCCCTTCCAGTAGGGGCAGAGCATCACAGAAGAATGGGTAGTGCCAGCCAGTCCTACTCTAACATTTTACTTCTTGTGCCAGAAAGTCACCTGCAGCTACAAGGGACGCTAAGAATGAAAACATCTGGTCAAGAGGAATGTGGTATAAAGATCAGTTCAGACAAATCATGATCATCACTTAGTGGAGACAAATTGCCATTGAGAGCAAAACTGGGATCCTATTATCAAGAAAAAAGGAAAAATGGCCTAAGGCGAGAACATGAACAGTATTTACCAGGCTTTCCCTTACAGACTGACACCATAGGGAGTAGTCTACCTGGCCGGCTCCTTAATCCAGCCTCAGTTATACTCTGCTTCCTGCCACCCCCGCCCCCGCTGTGTCCAAACTAAAGAGCAAGGGCCCTCAGGGTTCTCCCAGTCAAAGTCAGGGTCTGGGTGTCTTGTGTTTGTTGTCTTTTAAGGGAGTCTCTTACTACTTTGCATGCTACTTGCTTCTGGAGCTGAAGAAACTATGTTTAAAGGATTAATGTGGCTGGTGCTACAGGGAATTTGGAAAGTAAACAACTGTTTCTTTTTTGTCAATATGGCAATTAAGAACAGGGAGATTAAAGAAAGAAAAGTAAATGCAGCTTTTATTTCTACAGTAGACTGATAGGCCGGTGAGTCATTGAATAGGTAATGAGCACCAGAATAGTTTTGGATTAACAAACTCGGTTCAGGGATAAAATTGTCACTTCCCACAGCTACTTTGTAACCTAAAGTACCAAAACATGACACAGATAGAAGCTTGCCAATTTAGAACTGGAAATTTGTTTTCATTTGACTGTGGTATAAAGATGCTTTTATGCCAAGAACAGAAATCTGCATGAAAATTTAGTTTCCAGTAAAAGCAGATTTTCTGCAGCCAGAAGTGTTTTATAATGGATGAGAATAATCAGTGATCTTGTCAGATTGTTAATCTTTCTGGGACTGTTTCCTTATACTTTAAAGCATAGTGATATTGTTACTGGGTAGGATAAGTCCTTGATTTAGTGATAATTGAAATTAAAATGAAACCATTAGTTTACAGAAAAAGATTTAATTGGAAAGCAATTGGAAAGAGAAAAAAAGATAAATAAAAAACTCCAGCTCAAGTAGCTGGAGGATGAACATGCAGATACTGGGGTTCAGATCGGCCCACTCATAAAAGCAGACCAGTTTAAGGATTGCTGAGATGGGCAAGGTCAGGTCAATTTTTATCTCATTTCTGGTTTCTTAGCTCAGCTTGAATCTCTGTGACTTGATGCGCAATTTGGTTTCTATGGGAGGAATCCTCATGATTGAGGAGACAATTTGGTTCCCATGGGAACAGTCCTTTTGATTTATGGGATTATTCCAGTCACCACAAGGCTCTGCTAGAACCCAGTGTGACCAAGCCAACCATAGGTTTAAGAATACGAACTTCTGAGCATAGGTGTTCTTAGTTTTGAAAGGAGATGAGCTAGACCGGTGATGATGAAGTGCCCAAACTGCAACCCTGAACTCACTTATGTACTGCAGTGTGTCAACACTGCAACTGAACCCAAATAATGAGGGTTTAGTTTAGAAAAAATAACAGTTATTTGATGTTCGGCTGCTGGGGTGAGGTGGCTTGCATGCCGACAGAGGATGCTGCGTGCCTGCTGCGGTACATGTGCCATAGGTTTGCCCCACTAAGCTAGGTTATGCAGATTTAGAGGTAATAGATACTCTCTAAATGACTCACATACTTGTAAAAGGTGCTGGAAAGGATTTGACTCAGAGTTTCACAACATGAAGACCAGCTTTGTTCTACTTTTTTCTTTTGGACATTTTTAAGACCAAGTAAAGGGTTGGGATTTTTATCTAAAACAACTTTCAAGTCCCTGACTACCTTAGGAGAAAGCAGAAAACATGATTTTGATGAGTACCAGGTTAAGAGCCCAGAAGTTTGTGCATCCTCTGTTCCTATGGTTGTCTCTGACTATATCGTGACTATGCCAATACTGCCTCCTCAATCGGGTTGTTCCTCTGTCTCATAGTTCCATGAGCTGAGGGAGTATCACCCCAAAATATGCCCCTTTTGTATGCTGATTACTTCCATTTGAGAGTTTGAAGGACATAAAATGCAGGAATGTTCCCTGCTACAGATAGATCCTCCAAAAAGGAACTAAATTGTCATCTATTCCTTCTCTGGGAATCCTGGTAACTAAGTAAGATTAACTCATAGGAGTGGAGATACCATACCTGGACAGACCTTGTCAGAGAATATCACCTGTTCTCCTGATAGGTTCCTCAGACAAATTTTATTACCTGAACACTCTATCTGCATGAGAGAAAAATTTATTCACCATATAGTTCCTCCCTCACCTTCCTGTAACTTGTTATCCACCACCTTCTCTCAGATACCTCAAGTGCTTATTCCTTTCTATAGCTCAGGATGCTATAAAAACTTTAGGATTCCTGCTCTTTTTCAAGTTATATTTTGTGGGACATCTGTGTATATTGATGTAATTAAATTTTTTTCTCCTATTAATCTCTTAACTTGTCTGTTGTCAGTTTATTTCATAGACTCAATTATCAAAGCTTTAGAAAGTAGAAAACACTTTTCTCCACATGCTCAGCCTGCTGCCTGACATATGACAGACACCCGATAGTTATTAATTCAAATATAGCATTGCTATCAAATAAAATACACGTGAAAGGATTGTGAAATGTTATGCAAATGTTAGTATTGTTATTCTTGTCAAAAAGCAAAATTTCAGGGCCGGTGATATAGCTCAGGGGCATAGGCACCTGCCTGGCAAGTGCGAGATCCTGAGTTCAACTTCCGGTACCCACATATTAAAAAAAAAAAAGTAAAATTTCAATAAATTGAGTATAAATAACTAATTGGTTTATAAGTTTATAAGGACTCATTTAGTGATTTATGAACCAGACAGCATCCAGTATGGGCATTATAAGGAACTCTACCAGGCATGGCAGACAATTGGCTTTTGTAAGGAAGATTTAGCAATGGTTGTCATTGGGCTGATTTTCTTGTATGGGCTAAAGCAGAGAATTCCTTATTGAACAAGTTCAGATTTGCTGAGCCCCTTTAAATCAGTTGCTGTGAATTTCTTTCTTTCTTTCTTTCTTTCCTTTTTTTTTTTTTTTCCTAACTTTCCTATTAAGGAAATCTTTCTCCTGATTTCTCAGAAGGTCAGATCTTACAAGTAAACAATAAAGATCTTGGTTTGGTGATGTGGAGCTTTAGCATGACTGACTTCGTTTTGGAGTCACTATCTTAGCTTTCTTTTTTTTTTTTTTTTTGTGATGCTGGGGATTGAACCCAGGGTCTTTGCACTTAGCTACATCCCCAATATGTTCCTTTAAATTTTATATTTTGAGACAGGAGTTCTCTGAGTCTTTGAATTGCTAAACCTGGACTTGAGTTTGCAATCCTACTACCTCAGTCTCCTAAGAGTGCTGTGATTGTAATCATGTGCCACTGTGTCCAGCTATAATTTTAACTTCCTTCAAGGACTGCTCCATAGAGTAGTTTTGATGTACTGTTATTTTTTTTTTTATTGGAAAATAATTTCAGGACAAAATTTTGTGTTTTTTTTGTTTTCAGTACTGAAAATTGAATTTAGGGATTTCATATTCCCCAACCCTTTTTATTCTTTATTTGAGACAAGGTCTCACTAAGTTGCTAAGTTGCTTAGGTTGGGCTATAACTTGGAGTCCTCCTGCCTCAGCCTCCCAGAGTCCTGGGACCATAAGTGTGCACCACCATTCTTTGTGTAAAATTATGATGGGATGTGAAAATAAAAGAAAAATTATATTGAAATCAATATTGAAAGAGCTTTTCAAAATGGAGGCAGGAGACCATTAAAAAAGCAAGAATTCTGCATAGTTCAAGCTTCTGCCTAAGAATGGAAATATTAGTTGCCTCCATCCTTTGCCAGTACCTGGAACAGCCAGAATGATTGGATAACTACATTTTATTCAGACATTCAAATCGCACATGAGGTTATAGGACTCTTGTTTTATGGATATTTTCATTTGGCTTATACATACTTTTTCTTATCTTCATTATCATTCGTGCAGTCCTTGACAAGCAGCCTTTGCATTCTTTTCCAAGTTCAATAGGAGTTAAAAAAATAGATTCAATAGGAATTGTTTTTTTTTTTTTTTTGAGGGTACCAGGGGTCGACCTCGGGGCCTCGCGCCAGCAGGCACCCGTGCCACTGAGCGATATCACCGGCCCCTTTTTCGTATGTGAGTTCCGGGAGTCGAACTCAGGACCTCGCGCTTGCCAGGCAGGCGCTTACACCGCTGAGCCATCTCACAGGCCCAGGAATTGTTTTTTAGACAATTTCCATTACATTGTAATGTCCTAAGACCTTTTTTGGTTATATAAACTCCGACTTTCTCTATCTTCTTCCAAATATTAATTCAGAGTTACCTCAATCTGTGATTCCCAAATTGTAATTCCTAAGACCCCAAATAAGATTATTATACTTTTACAGTTTCTGAGTTAGAACTGATCAAAAGGGGTATCCTATTTAAATTCTTGAAAGGCTAGTGATAGTCTGGCCTTTGAGCGATAGTAGGAAATTTTGTTGAGAAGAAAGTGCAATTGAGGGCCAGTGAGATGGCTCAGCCGCGTAGGTGCCTGCCTGGCAAGTGCGAGGGCCCCAGTTCGACTCCTGGATCCCACATACGAAAAAAGGGCCGGTGGGGGCCGGTGAGATGGCTCAGCAGCGTAAACGCCTGCCTGGCAAGCGCGAGGGCCGGAGTTCGACTCCCGGAAGCCACAAACCAAAAAAAGGGCCGGTGATATCGCTCAGCGGCCTGGGCATCTGCTAGCGCACGAGGTCCTGAGGTCGACCCCCGGTACCCACAAAAAAAAAAAGAAAAAGAAAAAGAAAAAAGGGCCAGTGATATCGCTCAGCGGCACAGGCACCTGCTGGCGTGCGAGGTCCTGAGTTTGATCCCCAGTACCCACAAAAAAAAAAAAAAAAAAAAAAAGAAACTGCAAGTGCACTCTCTCTAGCCAAGAATTCTAAAATATCCACTTATAAAGACCCATCTATTGCTTGCATACGTTATCTTACATGAGTAAGATAACTCTAGCAAAAGTGGAGTGGGTGGAAATGAAGCAGAAAGGGGTCTGTAGATACGAAAAGGCCTCATTGGACTTTCTGCCTAATCCTGACCAGAAAGAGTTAAAGCTTGACTAGAGAAAGCTGTTAATGAAACAATAGGGGAGGGAAGTGGACAGACAGAGAACAAGGGAAGTCAGGTGCTCACAACCTTGGTAGCCACCCCTCACCCACCTCCAATAAAATGCAAAGAGACAAGGGGTGACCCCTCAGAAGAAAGCTCTTATTTAGTATATAAATACACATACACAGATACACACATGCACAAATACACACATACATATATATATTCCCACTCTAGAGCCGCTACATTAGTGCACTAGCCCTTTTACTTAATTGCTAACTCAATCTTGTATATAAGGTTCTTTTCTTTTTTTCTTAAAACGAAACCCATAAATTCTAAAGATAAGATTCTGACAGGACAAAGAAAACCAAATGAAGCTCACTTAAGAATGTGCATGCAGATAATGGTGCAGGGGGTTAGGGGTCTTGGGGTCTGGGGTCCATTTATGACAGCCCAGGGAACCGATCAGATTGCAAGGAATTCCAGGTAAGGATAAGGGTCCTTGGCCCCCTATAAAAGCAGCCAAGAAAAAAGAACCCTCAGGTTTTTCTGGCTCTAGAGCCCCTACTCTTGCTCACAGGGTAGCTTTCTGTCATCTCCTTTCCTCCCTCGCAAATAAAGTGTGTTTTTTTTTCCTTTTTAAAATTTTATATCTTTAATCTATTACTGATACGGAGTTTACGATCTCAGTGATGCTCGGACAGAAGAACAGCAGAGCTGGTACACGATGCACACGCCCCGGACACGACGGAAGCATTGTGGGGAGTACTCAAAAGAGAAAAAGATACATTTTTTCCAGGGATCTTTTTGTTTTAGAAATTTTTTGAAATATCAGGAGAGAGAGAAAAATCTTAAAATTCAAGTGTTATTTTAATGGTTGCTGTTGTTTCTCTCAGTTTGCCCTTTCAGAGCAGAAACAGCTAAGTTTTGTTAATAACATGTATGAAGATGCTGTAATAAATACTCTAAATGGCTATAGTCACAAAATTATTAATTTTCAGCTGTTAAGTAGTGGCTAATTAATTAGTAACATCCACAAAAGTGTTGGAATCAACATTGTATAACTGTAAATAGGAGTAATGTCACCTTGCAGAGTAAATAATGTTTATATAGAAATTAAAATGGTCAATATCTTCAAATACTACTCACTTTAAAACATTTTTTTGGTCTTTTTAACTCCATACCCATCATGGTTAAACTAGGTGAGATTGGTTGCCCTGGGGTAAAAAGAATGAAAAAGAACTTTGGAAGAAAGTGAAATTCTTCACTTTATAGCTCCAAACTAGCTCTTGGTATTTCTAAGGAAGTATTTGTCTGAAAGTTGAAGAACTTTCAAAAAGCAAAAACTGGGCATTGTTAAAACACAGAGGTTTTTAATGGATAGCTGAAGTTGGGCTTGACTATTCTCACTGAAAAAATGTGGTATTTATACCAAAAACCATAAGGTTGGGAGGAAATGAACAGTGAGCCATTTTCTTTACCTTAAAGAGGATAAAAGTGCAACTAGTAGAACAGAGGGGGATAATTAAATTCGAGGTGACTGGGATTTAGATGCTGATGGAATCCTGAAAAGGGGCCATTGCTCCATACCCCTGAGCAGTTGAAAATAACTGTCATAGACTTGTAAACAATAGCTTTGACCTATTTTTATTATGTGACTTTAAACAAGCAAACAAAATCAAATTTAAAACAAACTGTTACCAAGAAAGAAAGGAAAAACAAAAACAAAAATAGCAATAATTCCACCAACGCTATAATATACATCTCAATGCGTATTCTGCTAGTTATTTTTACCTATGCAGTGTGTGCATGTGTAGTCATTTCTGCATTTGTACTTGTACTTGCAATTGTATTTGCACCTGTGTCCGCATCCATATCTGTAGCTGACCTATATCTGTACCTAATAGCAGTGTGGCCTGGGAAATTCAGGGAATATAGTGACAAGTGGAAAGTGGAAATAAGAAAATTCACAGTCAATATTTATAGGAAGACCAGATCACAAGCTATTCCTTAGCATCTTAAAATAAAAGCAATAAGGAACAAATCACCAAGAATCACAAAACCTCTGTAGCAGCAACATCTGTGTCAAAAAATGTAAGATGGAAGCAAGAAGGACTTGAGCATGGGAATGCTTGAATAGTCAAGCATCTTGTTGAATAGTCAACAAGAACAAGTGGGAGCTAGAGAACAGCAGCTGCAAATGGAAAGGGTTTTACCTATTATTGTACTGGGTAAATATAAGGGCTCACATTAAAGTGTAAGGAGCTGGAGCTATCTAGCTCCCATGAGCTCATGAAACAGTAAAAAACCGCTAGAAGTAGAATCAAAATGGTCAGGATAGATATAACAGCAAGGAAAAAAAGAGGATGTCCAAATAAAAGTGGAAAAGGAAAAATGAACCAGAAAATTTCAGTAAGCAAGCTATTATAGTTTTTAATACTACAGACATATACTAGAAGGAGCTCTGTGGAATTAGCAAATGCCATTTGAAACAAGGTCACTTATAAAATTTTAGAAATACAATTTCACATTAAAGTGAACCAAAAAAAAAAGTGTTGAAGTTAAATCTCATTAAAAATTGCCAAGATGTAGGGCCGGTGAGATGGCTTAGTGGCATAAGTGCCTATCTGGCAAATGCAAGGTCCTGAGTTTGACTCCTGGTACCCACATATGAAAAAAGGACCGGTGATATCGCTCAGCGGCACGGGTACCTGCTGGCACGTGAGGTCCTGAGGTTGACCCCCGGTACCCCCCCAAAAAAAAATTACCAAGATGTAAAGAGATCGAGGAAGAGAATAACATCTGTACAAACAATGTAAGGTGCTGGAATGATAAGCCTGTAAAACATATCAAAATAATACCTATTTCAAAATAGGTTGAAAGACTTGAAGCATGATATCAGTTATATAAATGATTAGTATTCATAAGAATTAGAAAAAAAGTCAGAAGTGAAGTGACAGACTCAAGAAACAATAGATATAAAGAACAATCATACTAAGAGAAAATAAAGATAGCTAATATTATTTTAATGTTACTGGAATGCTGGGATTGTGTCCAGCATGAAACAATGAAACCATGATGAGCATGAGATTTTCTGGGTTGATATCCTTGAATGATGTGCTCTTTCAAAAGTTTTCAATCTTTCTTTTTTTATTTCTGCATACATCCATAAAAAGCTTCTTGAATTATTGTTTTGAGTATGATTTTTTCTTCCTTTGATTTTCTTCTAGAGGAATGAAACCACGATGAAGAACAAAACCATGGATGGAGAGGGTAGGGTACAGGCAAACTTATTTAAAAGACAAAAAATCAAGAAAGTAGGAGATATAAAAGCAAGAAAAGTAGAGCTCCAGGTAGCTGGGAAGGGGGTTATGAGTAGGATACCCATGAAGTTTCTTTATCTAGGGGTTTTTAAAGGATTTAGAAGAGAACTAAGGTCATTGTGTAAGAAATATAATATTTGCTGTATAGGAGACTACGTATTTTTTAGGTCCAATCTGTGCAGTGTTCATGCAGCGTCCATGCAGGGCAAATGAGCCCCTGAGCAAATGGCCTGCCTGATCATACTCTGGGGAGGTCCCAGACAGCCAAAGGACCCTTGGCAGATGTTGCTTTAAGATGCTAGGAGGCTCATGACTTAGCAGACTCCATTTGGCTCCCCAACTCCATTTTGGGGATGCTACCTTTACTTCATAATAGAATCCTAACTCTTGTCTCACTGTTACATTCCTGTTACATTAAGAAAAATGTTAAAAGTTAAAATTTAAAATTCAACTGAAAAAAAGATAGAACACTGAAGATAAGCAAAGAATATGCACCATAGAGATAATAGAAGTCTCCAAAGAAGAAAATCAAAGGAAGAAAAAATCATACTCAAAGCAATAATTCAAAAATGAAACCATGGATGGAGAGGCTTTTTATGAATGTATGCAGAAATAAAAAAGAAAGACTTAAAACTTTTGAAAGAGTACATCATGTTCAAGAATATCAACCCAGAAAATCTCTTAAGCTCAAGCATATCAACTGAGAAGGCCTAACATCAGATTTTGGCAAAAGTTATGGGCAAAAAAGCACATAATTTATAAGGGAAAACAATAATATAATGGTGCCACTGGGAATATAGCTCAGTGGCACAAGCACCTGCCTGGCAAGCACAAGGTCCTGAGTTATATTCCCGGTACCAAAAAAAAAAAAAAAAAGTGGTGCCTCGGTTGATGAACTTAATTTATTCCATGATTCTGGGGAAGATGGCCTCGTTCATGCTCATGTGGGGAAGATGGTCATGGTCGTGTTCGTCATCCAATGCGGAGCTTATGAACAGAAGCAAAATTTCACTGAATGCTTCTATTTCGGAACTGGATCATTCATGAACAGAAATGTTTGTGAACTGAGGTATTACTGTATTATAATATATTTCAATAGCAATATTTTATTTCAGATATAGAATAAATAGCATAATATGTGTCTTAGCTACTTTCCTCATTGCTGAGACAAAATACCTGACACCCACAAATTAAAAGAGGGAAGGTTTATTTTGGCTTACACTTGGTAGAGGTTTCAGTCAATAGCTCGCTCCAAGGCAGGGCAGCAGGGCAAATACACACTGTAGAGGAGAAACAGTTCATGATAGGGCAGGTAGAAGGCAGCAAAAAAATAAGCAGCAGCCACAAGCCTCCCTTTTCCTTTTATCCCATCTAGGCTAAAAGCCTTTTGGGTGGTGTTACCCACACCCAGTTTGGGGCTTCTTATTACCCACACCCAGAACTATGATAAACCAGTTGGTGGACTAATCCCATACCACATACCCTTAATTCCAGTATCATACCCTTCACATGCCCTAGATTCAGCCACCTCTGAAAAACCCCACCTATGACCACATGAGGGTTTGTGGGGGACATCTAGGTACAAGCCACAACAATATGTCAAGGAAAGAAAGTTAAAATAGCTTTCAGTGAGCAAAATAAATGAAACAGGTTCAAGGTGTTATATATACGGAACTCAAAGGATATTGTTCTGATGAGCACTTCTAAGTTCAGATGACTGAAATAAGTAGAGTGACATTAAAACAGAACAGTGATAGGAAAATACATACTTATAAAACTAAAATAGAGCCCTTCCTGAGCAATTCAGCAACTTCACAAGACCTTATTTAAAATAGGGATGAGGGTGCAGTTAAGTGTGAAGGCACTGAGTTCATTGAAAAACAAAGCAAAACAAACAAAAAATACAATAAAGGAAAACTGAAAAACAACAACAATAATAAAAGCAGAAAAACACATTAGGAATGAAGAAGCATCAAAAAAGAGAAATATGTGTGTAGTAAAATTTTAAAATGGGAAGAGGAGAATGGCTTGTGTAAAAGTTTTGAAAATTATTCTTAACTATTTTATTGGTGGTGGTATTATTAGTATTACTATTTTGGTACAATTCTGTGTATAACATGGAATAAAGCAAGAATATCTCATTTGTACTTGAGAACCAAGATTCTTAGTGAAGGAGAAAGGAGGTATAAATACAATGTAGAAGAGGTTAAGTAAGAAAAATGTAATTGCGAGTATATTTGCATTTGTACTTTATACATAAGTATAAATAATTCCTGCTAAATATGTATATCTACCTATCCACTGGAAAGGCCTGGGAACAATGACTAACCCAGCAGCAATATTCATTTCTAGGTTACCCACTCTGTCTTGAAATAGCAAGGCGTGTTACAGAAATCGTTGATTCTATAAGGAAACCCACAAGAGTTTGGAAAATCTTGATGTACCACATAGCAAGGCAGCAAGTGGAGACTTTTAAAATCTTGTCCAAAAAGAATTCTGTGCTAACCTGAAGTGCCTACCACTGGCTAAATACCAGACAAGTTGGTTTCAATAAGGATAAAGGTACAATGTATTAGAAATTATAAAATATGTTCAAAAAAATTCATGAGTTTATAATGATATAAAAATAATTAGACATGTTTTGAAAAAGTGAGGGATACACTTCTTTTTTTTTTTTTTTTGTGGGTACTGGGTGTCGGCCTGAGGACCTTGTGCACCAGCAGGCGCCCGTGCCCCTGAGCGATATCACCGGCCCTTTTTTCGTATGTGGGTTCTGGGAGTCAAACTCGGGTCCTTGAGCTTGCCAGGCAGGTGCTTATGCTGCTGAGCCATCTCACCAGCCCCAGGGATATACTTCTTGAGAAATGGTATATAAAGATAAAGAATAAGCCATTTATGCTATTATCTTATATAAACTGTACTACCACGTAATCAAATGGTAAGAAATGTATCTCTTCGTAAATGTATTTAAGTTAATTTAAAAAGGATAAAATTCCAATATCAGCATTTTGCACAATAAATCATACTCCTAGGCAAAATGTTTTTGCTGAGAATGTGAAGTGGATTTGTATTTTCTCTTACTACAACTTGCCAAACTAGACTTTCTTTCTTGCTTTGAATATACAAAACATGTACTGGAAATAATATTTATAAAAATGGAATGATATAATCATTTTTTTAACTTTTAAAACATTTAATATATCATGAACATTTTCCTTCTTTTAATGTATATTAGTACACATTACAGTATTCGTAATGACTAATAATCAAATGTATGGTTATATAACCTCAGACACAATAATTAAGTAATACACTCTTTTTAAATTGATCATTTATTTTGCTGTGCTGTGTACATATTTCCCATTATGAATATGGTTGCAGCAAACTCTTTTGTAGTAGAATGTTTATGATAGCTATTGTCTTAGCAAAGTAGAATTGTTGGTCAATTATATTTTTAATGATTTAGATAAAAATCATCAAATTTTCCTTCAGAAAAATTGTCTAGCTGATATTTCTACCAGTAGAGATACTAGTAAGGTAAAGTCTCTCTTTTATGGCTTGTATTTAGATGTCCTCCCAAAGCCTCATGCTCTCATAGATGGGGCTTTTGGAAGGTGGCTGGATCATGGTTGTGTGGTGGTGGATTAGGGTGTGTGATACTGGGATTAAGGGTGGTAACTAAATCAGTCCATTGATTGGTTTAGTGTAGTTCTGGGTGTGGATAATGGGAGGGCCCATCCTGAGTGAGGGTGGCACCACCCAAAAAGCTTATAGCCTGGATGGTATAAGAAGGAAAGGGAGGCTTGCTGTTGCTGCTTGCAGCTTTCTGCCTACCCTGCCATGGACTGTTTCTCCTCTGTCACGCTGCCCTACATTGGGGCCAGCCAACTATGGACTGAAACCTCTACCAACTGTGAGCCAAAATAAACCTTTCCTCCTTTAACTTGCAGGTGTCAGGTGTCTTGTCCCAGCACAAGAAAAGTAACTAAGGAACCCTTGCATCCCTACTTGTCCTTTTAAGTTCATGCTTTGTAACAGTTTGCAGTAGTAACAAGTACAAATTGTACATATATTATATTTCAGGTACAACATTATTTTATTCATGCACAATTTTGGGAAAAAATTTAATTTACAAACATTTCATTTACTTGTAACTTTAATCTTTTTGAAAGAGAAAACAACTGTTTTTGCCATTTTGCATGCAAATTGAAAATAATAAGTTGTTTCCTATATTTCTCACCAACTGGTTGTAAATCAGAAGCTTTCACAAATTCCTCTTCAGATTGATAAATTTTCTTTTTTTGGACTTGTTTTATTAGTACATGCTTGCAGTAAATATGCTTACATTTCTCATGGGGAGTTGGTACATGTACGTAACACATCTTAATTCTTTTTTCATCCCATCCCCCCTCTTCTCCTCCTTCTATTTCCTGGTTCCCTTCCTTTTGCAAAGTATCTATCTCCCTATTTCCTATTATCTTTTATTTTGTTCTTTATTTATATTTTGGGTTTCTCTTATAAGAGAAACCATGTGATATTTAAGCTTGTGTGTCTCATTTATTTCACATATGTATGAGATGGTGCCTACTAGAGAAACAGATTTAATGCAAGATACATAAATATATACATAAATTTACAAGATTGGGTTACAACACCTGCCTGCAGAGTCGGGTGTGGAAGAGTGCAAAAGTGCTGCCTGTGCACTGGAGTTCTGAAGTATAGAGTCAAAGGCCTGGAGCCCACTGTGGTGTCCTGTGTGAGTCCATATCAGGAGGCCAAGTGTCTACGATGGAAGGCTGAAGGGTCTGTGGCAGAAGCCAGATGATGTCCAAGGTGAAGGTGAAGACTGCAGCTCCTCCAAAGAAACAGAAGGAAGCCTTCCTTCTTGTTTCCCTTTTATACCACTCAAGCGACAAACCTATTGGTTGAGGCAACTTACACCCAGGGTTGGACTTCTGTCTTCAGTAAATCCCTTCAGCCATACCCAGAACTATGATGATCCAATTTAGTTGGGTGTATCTTACTCAAGTTGACTTAATGATTACAATTTATGATTATGGTCAAGGTGCATCCATTTACCTACAGATGACTCAAATTTACCCTTCTTTATAGCAGAGCAATACGCCATTGCAAATAAATATAATATTTTCTTTATCCATTTATCTGTTGATAGGCATATATTTTGCTTCCAAGATTTAGCTATTATCACTCGTGTTGCTGTAAACACGAGGGTGCATGTATCACTGTAATATTATGCCTTTAACTCTTTCAGGAAGATACCTAGAATGGGAATAGGTGGGTCAAGTGGAATTTCTAGTTTTAATTTTTTGAGGACTCTCCTATTTATTTCCATAAAGATTGTACTAGGTTATATTCAGTTTCCTAAGGCAACTCATGAAACTGAGGGAGACATTTATATTTACATGTTTATTATATTAATAAGTGTTATGATAAAGTGTTATGATAAACAGCCAGATGGAAGAGATGCAATGGAGATGAGAGAAGAGATGTTTTCTCTGCCCTGCCTGTGTGTGGATCCCTCCAGGCACCTTTGAGTGTTCATCAATGGAAGTTCTCTAACCTCTGTCCTTTGGGTTTTTACGGAGGCTTTATTAAGTAGCCATGATACATTACATCACTGGCCATTGATGATCAACTCAAATTTAGCTTTATCCCCTCCCTGGAGATTCAGGGATGGGACTGAAAAACCCAACTTTCTAATCACAAGTTGATTTCTTCCAGCAAGCCTCATCCTAAGGAGGTCCAAGAGTCCAAGAGTCATTTTATTGAAAAAGAGGTGTTCCCACTCCTTAGAAAGTACCAAGGAATTAAGGAATTCTTTGTCAGATGTTTCTATCTTTCAGGAAATGACAGAGATCCTAGGAAATCTGTGTCAGAAACTAGGGTCAAAAGCAAATATTAGAACAAAAGATTATTCCAGTGCCCTTATCTGCAAGGGCTTTATATGCTTTAGATCAGAAACTGGGGGCCAGGTGTGGTGGCGCATGCCTGTAATCCCAGCACTAGGAAGGCTGAGGCAGGATCACCATGAGTTTGAGGCCAGCCTGGGCTAAAGTGAGTTCAAGGCCAGCCTGAACTGCATAGTGAAATGCTGTCTAAAAAGACCAAAAAAAAAAAAAAAAAAAGAGAGAGAGAGGAGGAAGAAGAAGAAGAAGAAGAAGAAGAAGAAGAAGAAGAAGAAGAAGAAGAAGAAACTGGGGAAAGAGACTAATATACATATTCCTATTATGTCATGATATCACATATGTATTATTTTTCTTTATGTTTATAGTTGTCTTTGTATGCTGCTAAATGAAACCTTAAGTCATTCTTCTTACTGTTTTAAATACTTATGAAAGCTGATAAAATAAAAGTTAAAAATAAATAATAAAAAGTTCAATAAAAAATGTCTTATCTGACCTCATTTATTTGTTAAAAATCATTTATCCATCACTAAGGACAATAGGATGATCAGCTATTTCAAATTTTTCTATAAAAAGGGAAAGATACTGAATTTAATAAAATCTATAAGGTTAAACAGCAGCATTTATAATCCTTTTCTGCTTCTCCTTTTAAGAGAAAGAAGGTAAGAGAAACTCCAACATCAGTTTAAAATTTTTCTGGAAACTACTGAGCACATTTGAGAATAAACAGCAAATTCTCTCCTTGAAAACATAAACTTAAAATGGTTTTCATAACCAGCTGTGGGATGGGAGATTTCTAATCTAAGGTCCTGATATTGAGGGGCTGCTACAGTGGTGCTTGGATTGGACGACAATCCATGCTCCTGAGAGAGATGTATTTAAGCGACTCCCAAGCATCTGAGTGTTGAATTTAGGCCTGCGTTGTTGGAACAGAATGGAGCGGAACCAGGTATATGTATACAGTATTTTTAAAAAAGATTAATAGTAATTCTCAACAGTGGCTGAGCTCCAAAAGTCTCTGATTAATATTTTCAAGATATCCCTCAGTAGATTTCAGTTTTTGCCTTATGTATACATGTATGTTTCAACAACAGCTCTGTTATTTCAATACGTCACTCTCTGGGGCTATGCTTTATTTCACTGTACATCTCCAACAGACCTTGCATAACACTTCACATGGAATAGAAGTTTCATGACTTTTATTTAGATTAAATTACTCTGTATGGTTAAGCCATAGTGATAGGAAAAAAACCAACAAACAGACTTTTCATAATTATTGTTATTTTTGAGTTCATAAATAATGATAGTTCATGCAAGCTGGAAAAAGCTTACTTTTTCTTTATCTAGGGTCTTCTCAGAGATGTTTGTACAAGTCCCATATGTCAAATAGTACTTATTGTTAAAACATTGAATTTCAATCCAACTTGTTTGAAATTAAAAAGGAAAATGCTAAGTATTGATGAGTATAAAGAAGCTTAATTTTTTCCCAGGAAAACCTGAATTATTACAAATAAGAGGAAATCGGTGTTCCAGCAATTGAAATAGATTCTTCTACCATGTAGTCCAACATAACGCTGGAACACTGTTTTGTGTTCTCAGTGAGAGGAAATGGCTATGGATTTAGTTTGTTGCTACCCTAGCAGAGGAAGAATTGTGTTCATTGTTAAAAAGAAATGAGTATTGCTTAACTGGACTGAAATGAAAAAAGTGATGCTAGGGTATTCATTCAACTATTCACACTTCTTGTGCTATTAATATATACCAAGCAATATCTTATAAATGCAGAATTGAAAGTCACAACTTTTTTCCCTATATTTAGCAGAAAATCTAGTAGGGAGATAGAAAAATTAACAATCACTAATAAAACAATGAGACAAGTGCTTAATAGGGGAAGATTTAGAATTTTTAAAAGAATTAAGTAGGATTTGTTCAATACAACAGGTACGAAAGGTCTTTTCATATTGAGCGGTATTTCTCAAAAAATTTTTTTTATTATCACTCCCCCATAAGGAGCCTTTTTGACACAATTTTTCTAAATGGTATCATCTATTCCCAAGGAATGTTAACATGTTAATATTACAAATATATTAAATGTCCCTTTATGAACTGTGGCCTATTGGAGAGCCATAGAAAATTGCAATATGTCATTCTCTAAGAACTAATTTTCATCCCTGGGGCCAAATGGCTACCGCTGAGAATGTCTGACATAGCAGCAGTCACATGCCTGAATCTTATCAAATGATTTTATTCCTTTCAGGTCAATATTAGCAGTCTTTGTCATGTCCCACTCCCCTTACATTGTGGATCATTTTTTGACCTCAGCTCTTAAAATCTCAAATGTTACAACTAACTGGCTTTTGGGGTAATTCATTGTATGAATCTACTATCTATTGCTGTTGACAAAATGAGGAGAAAATATTTACTTTTGACTCATGGTTTCAGAGGTTTCAGGCCATGGTCAGCAGGCTCCATTGCTTTTAACTTGAAGCATGGCATAGACAAAATGGTGTAAGAGCATGGCAGAGAAATTCAGCTCAATTCGTGACAGCCAGAAATCAGAAAAGCTAGGGAGACATAAGAGGCTGTAAATATGCTATACCTTTCAACGGTATTCTCCCCACAACACTGACCTGATTTCTTCAACTCCTAATAGCTCATTCAGCTAATGAACCCATCAATAGGTTAATCTATTCAGGTTAGCACCCTCAATAAGTGGGTCTTTGGGAACAGCTTTGTGTTAAAATGGTAACATCCATCTGCATTTATTTTGCTGAGATCATTCTGAGTACCAGAGAGTAAATTTAACAGTGACTTACACAAGATAGTTTATTGATCATTCTGGAAGTACGACTCTGCTCGTTGTCATTGTGAAGGACCCAGATTCTTTCCAATGGACATTGCTTTTTCAACTCACGGATGTGGCCCTTGTGTAGGTTGGCTTTTGCAATCAAGGTAGCAGAAAGAAGAAACACAGGAGTACGGGGACAGTCACGTGACAGCGGCTTCTTAGGGTAGATATTCAGAAAACTGCTGCATATTACTCTGACTCATAGCATAGTAGCAAGTTCTGAGTCACATGCCAATACCTGGCTGCAAAGGAGACTAGGTAATGTCATCTGTATTCTAGTAGCCACGTTGCCAAGTAAAATGGAAAAATAAAAGATTGGACATTGGGCAACTACTAGAATTTTAGTACTCCCTGCTAGGAATTGTTGCTTTAGAGAAATTATTTTTGCTAGACAAATAAAGTTGAAACATTTACTGCAATAAATTTTATTAGAATTATGCATAGTTTAACATTTAAAAATTAATCTCTTTTTGTACTCTCTCCCTTGTATTTCTTATCTGTGTATGATTTTTATGTTGCTGCAAGTAATAGATAAAAATCACTTCTTTTTCATTTAGTGTTATAGGTACTTTTCTGTGTTGTTATAGAATCCTCTTGATTTTAGTAACTTTATATATGCTATAATGAATATATTAATGTATGTTTATTTCTATTTGAGATAATTTTCTTTATCTGTCAATCCAAAGAGGGACTATTTCGTCAAAGGTCATGGTCATTTTGTCTTGAAACACACTAAAAAATAATTTTCTAAACAAAATCATCTGAGTCATTATCTTTTATAAATTATATATGAGAGTGCCTGCTTGATTACCAGATTTCCCTCTTTATGAGTTTAGAAAGATATATTACTGTTATTCATGTGTCTTTTGATAATTATCACATGTGTGATAATTATCTTTAATTTTATTATATTTAATTTTATCTTATCCTTTAATTTAATTTCATCCTTATCTTTAATTTAATTGTTCATGTTTTTTTATTTTACTATTATTTTGCTACCAATTTGTATAAGCTCTCTATGTAATATAGACAGCCTTTACTATAAAAAGTTTGCTACAAATATTTCTCAGAATCTCTTCTTGATTGTTATTGTAAAATCATTATTGTTCTCAATAATTTTTCAACTATATAGTTTGGCAATTTTTTCATTTACATGGAGTTTATATATTGCATCATGATGGATATTGCAAGATATAGTTTAAATTTGTTTCTCTAAATTCTCAGCAGTTATCATGTAGTTTGAAAATAGCTCCTCTGTTTATACTTACGATGTAGCATTTACAATATATAAATACATGGTAGGTGCATACATACACATAAATATAACCAGAAATTTTATTGTATTTATATAATGGATCCTATCTTGCATTCATTTTTGCAATAATCTCCACTGATTTAATGATATTTTAAAATATTTGGCAATAGTGATGAATGTTAGATCTTTTCTTACCTGCTGCTGATGACTTGGTTTCTGGGGCGTGGCACTATTGGGCAGTGGTGGAAGCTTTAAGAAGTGAGGGCAGTTGGATAGAGTTAAGCCGTTGAAAGTGATCTGGTGGGCCGGTGAGATAGCTCAGTGCCCGTAAGCCCCTGCCTGGCAAGCGCGAGGGCCCGAGTTTGACTCCCGGAACCCACATATGAAAAAAGGGCTGATGATATCGCTTAGTGGCACGGGCGCCTGCTGGCCGGCGAGGTCCTGAGGTCGACCCCCGGTATCCACAAAAGAAAAAAAAGAAAGTGATCTGGAGACCCTGACCCCTTTGTCTCTGTCTTTGTTCCCTGCATGCCTTGAGTTGTGAGGGGCTCCTCCACCACTTGCTTTAGCTTTGATGGACTGCACTGCCAGAGCCCTAAAGGCAATGGGGTCAAGTGACCAGGGATTGAAATCTCTGAAAGCATGAGCCAAAATAAAACTACTCTTTTTAAGTTGATCTAAGATCGATCTTTAATTTTCACATTGTGATGGAAAGCTTAGTAACACACCTGCCATAAGCTTTCTTTTAAAAAGTACAAGGAATATTCAAAATATATGACAAATACATAAATTAAAAAAAATAGCAGTAAAAGACACATTAACATTAATCCCTCTCAGATACTTCCCCTCAATTTTAACACATCTGTCCCAACATAACTGCCACTTTCTGAAGCGATTCTGGAAGTCCTGTTTCATGTCTTTATGGGGTATGATAAAAAATATGCTGTTACCAAACACCACCCAGTGGAAAGCTGGCTCATAAAAACATTACAGTGGGTCTGCTCTGACATTTTCTTTTCATTGACATTTAACATGCATTCTGACTATTATTTCACATTTTTATTTTCCTGAAAAATACATTTTGTCAAAGAATATGAGGGAAGAAAGATTGTTAGTATTTGTCAGCTGATTTTGCAAAATTTTGTAATACTTCAGGTCTTTAGTTACCCATCCCAGATAGATTTTTGAATCAAGTGTTCATAATAAGCTACCTTCCTCTACTTGATTTTTCTGCAAAAATTAAACCAGAAAACAAGATAGTTTCAAACCGTGATAGCCCTGCCCTTCCCCCTTGGAGCCTGTGTTTGTGCAAATGGAATTGAGGAGTTTAAGAATAATTTGATGGCAGCTAAAAGTCTGGATGATTTAGTGAATGAAACTGCAACTTGCAACTTCAAAGAACCTTATCTCAAGCCATAATTTTCTAAAATAAGTGAATTTACATAATTAGTTCCTACATGCTGATTTAAATGTATTCTTATAGCAAAGAATGCAAACTTCATGAAAAGGAACAAAAAGTCTGTAATTTCTAAGTTGGACAATGGTATTATTGCTTGGTATATGCTACAAGATGTTAGAAAGATTAACATAACATAAAACCATGAGATGTTCACATATATTTAAGTATGAGAAGTAATCAGTTTCCTCTTGAATGTATTAAACACACACGCATGTTCATACCCCCACACATGCTGTAGACCTTCAGGGTTTGCTGTGATTGTGTTGTTCAATCCATTAGAAAACGAGCAGTACATATCCCTTACCACACTTCACTGGAGGAATCACAATTTCACAGTTTGGTTCCCAGCATTGCCTTGCAAAGCTGCTATCATAATAAGTTTCTGGCTCTAGACATGCAGGCAGAAGTTCATACACTGGCTTCTCAATGGGGAAGGAGAGAAACACTGGAGGAAACAGCAATCAGATCAATATGTAATAATACAGCAGCTGTGGAATTGTTGCCTGTACTCATATGTATGTTACTGAAGCAGCGTGTTTTTTTCTTGCCCAAGTAATTTATTTTTTCTAGATGACTAGTGCATATTTGTACAAGCGGAAGCATAGGAAACAAGCTGAGAAACTAAGGTATTGTGCATTTTTTATTTAGAGTATTATTTAGCCGGATATTTATTAACTAGAAGCAAAGAAATGACCAAACCTAAGAATTTAATCAGCCATGAAATTTCTGATGTAAAACCTTTTTATAGATATGATGTAAAAAAATCTGTTACTAGGAAATATTATGAAAACAAACTAGTTTAAAGAACATAATCTCATCACATGCAGAGGAGCAGGTCATACAGTATTCAGTTTATAAGTTTTGGCACTTAAAAAAAACCAGGTCATTGAGCAACCAGAAGAGTCCTACGTTATTTTAGCAAGTGCTATTTCAGTTTTCTGGAGTCACACGAGACCTGACTTCTCTGGTTCTGCTCCCAACCATGGACAACGTGAGGTATTAGAAAATTCACTGGACTTGAATTCAGCTAAAGTCAGGCACACATTGCTGCTCCCTCACTTCTTTCTTCTTTGTCCTTGGGGAACATTTTTACTAGTTCTGTCTCTCCCTATTGTAAGATTTTTAGAAAGTAACATACACTATGCATCATATACATGTATTGAACGATTACACTGTAGAACATAAATTTGTACCATCAAAAAAGATAAAAATGATTCAAATACCTACTTTGTAAGTTCATCATTAAGATATGTGAAAATGTATACAAAATATCCACTAAATGGCTATAAAATAGTAATTTAATAACTAGATATTATTATTCTTCCTTCTCCAGTACTACTATTTATCCTGGACCATGTATAGAAAATATTTTTGTGCTTGTGTTTCCATCCTTGTTACCTTCCATACCCATGAAAGTCAGTAAATTGATTATGGCACTGCATATTCCACTGTATTTGGACAGTCTTTGAATCTAATTATATGCATTTGACAAAGTATTATATATTTTCATAGGTGTTATAATTTCTAGTACACATTGCATATAAGAAATGACATATTTACTGAATGATTTCTCCATTTTCACATTTGAACTTTATTATAGTTGGATTTGTATAGTATTGGAAGAATTAAGTTAGTGGGAATTCATTTGTGTCATTAATTTTTTCTCCCTGTGGTGCTGGGGATCAAACTCATAGCCTTGCACATACTAAGCAAATGCTCTACACTGAGCTACATCCCAGACAAACCACTAATGCTTTTAAAATAATTTTGAGGAGAGGTAGCCTCAAGATGGCGGATGAGTAAGAAGCAGGCAACGAAACTCTCTCTAAAAGTTACCATTGCAACACGAGAAAATAGCGACCCGGAAAGCGCAGGAGGGGGGGAGATGCCTCCCCGAAACCCAGAGAAGTTCTGAAGCGCAATCTGGGACCCCCAGCACCAGTGACGGGTGACTTCTAACAAAGAAGACGGAAAGAAGGAGCAGACTGCGCGCGCGCACCTTCTAATATCCCGGGAGTTGGAGTGCCGGCGGAGGCTCAATTCTACGGACACACGGTGGCAGCTGGCGCCCAGGGAGCCCCCACGGAGGATCCTGAGACAGCGGCGGGGCAGGGGAGCGGCGGAGAATGGCGCTGACCGGCGATTGACTAAGGGACACAGAAAATACAGTGGCACAGTACCAAAGAATCAAGGACTGGGCCAAACAGGTAGCAACTTCGCATACCCAACGAATTGAAGAGGTAGGATCTGGCAGAAAGCTCAAAACACAAAAGCAAGCTCCACTTGGAAGATACTGCAGAGAAGTAGTCATCTTCTAAAGATCTTAAACACTAGCAATAAAGTAACCTACTATAGGTAATTTGCAAACATCACCCCAGGAATTAAAGAAAGAAAACATGAGACGTCACTTAAACAAGATGCAACCCCACACATCCAATTCACCAAAGGCAAACCTAGGGAGCAACGAGGTGGGACAATCCGAAAGCCACCCACCTGGCCTATCTGAAGTGGTAACAACAAAGCAACTGAATGAGGTTCTGGAAAAAATTAAAACAGAAATAATCTCACAGATAACTGCAGAGATAATGTCTACAACGAAGACCATGCTTAAGGACACTATAGCTGATACAGACAAAAAAATAGATGAACTTAAGAAAACTATAGAAACCATGAATGCTCAGCATAGGAAAGAAATGGAATCCATAAGGCAGATTCAAACAGATATCCAAGAGATAAAAAATTCCATTGAAAGTATTTGTAGCAGAATAAGCCAATGCGAGGACAGGATCTCAGATATAGAAGATAGGCTTGCAATTAGTGATCATGAAATGGAAAAATTCTTAAAAATAGCAAGGGACCATGAAAAATCAATTCAGCAGCTGCTAGATGACTCAAAGATAAACAACTTAAGAATAATTGGAATAAATGAAAAAGCAGGAGATAACATCAACGACATTAAAACCTTGTTCAAAGACATAATCAGGGAGAACTTTCCTGGAAGAGAAAAGGAATTTGACACCTCTATAAGTGAAGCTTTCAGAACACCAACTAGACATGATCAAAAAAAAAACTTCAGCCAGACATATTATAGTCAAGATCCCAGAAATTCAACAGAAGGGCAGAATCTTAAAAGCTGTTAGGGAGAAGAGACAAATCACCTATGAAGGAAAACCCATCAGAATCACAGCTGACTTTTCAGCACAAACCCTCAATTCAAGAAGAGCTTGGAATGATGTATTGCAAGCTCTAAAGGAAAATAATTTTCAGCCCAGATTGATGTACCCTGCAAAACTATCTTTCAAAATTGATGGAGAAATAAAATACTTTCATGACAAAGAACATCTGAGAAAATTTATGACCACCAAACCAGCACTCCAAAACATTCTGAAGGACATTCTAGAAAGAGATAGGAACCCCAACAGAAGGAATCCACCAGGCAGGGCAAATAATTAAATAGCTGGAAAGCGGAAAAACAAAGAGTGGGAACCAACAACAGGAAAATATCATGACAAGTCAATACATATCAGTTTTAACCATCAATGTTAACGGTCTCAATTCACCAATCAAAAGGCACAGACTGGCGAAATGGATCAAGAAGCAAGATCCAACAATATGCTGTATACAAGAAACACATTTAATTCAGAAAGAAATTCATAGACTGAAAGTCAAAGGATGGAAAACAATACTCCATGCCTCAGGAACCCAGAAAAAAGCAGGGGTAGCTATTCTTTTTGCAGACAAAGTGAACTTCAAGCCAAGAAGGATTCAGAGAGATAAAGACAGTCATTACATACTTGTAAAGGGAACAATCCAAGAGGAAGAGATAACGATCATAAATATATATGCGTCAAATACCAATGCACCCAGCTATATAAAACAAGTACTAAAGGACATGAAAAATCAAATAAGCACTAATACAATTATATTGGGAGATCTCAATACTCCACTGTCACAAAAAGATAGATCAACTGGACAGAAAATCAATAATGAAATAGTAGAACTGAACCAAACTTTTGAACAAATGGACTTAGTAGATGTCTACAGAGTGTTCCATTCCACAACATCAGAATACACATTTTTCTCAGCTGCACATGGGACGTTCTCCAAAATAGACCACATACTAGCTCATAAAACCTGCTTAAGTAAATGCAAAGGAATTGAAATTATCCCATGCATATTATCAGACCATAGTGCAATGAAATTGGAAATCAATGGCAAAAGATCCCACAAAAACTCCCTAAACACATGGAAATTAAACAGCATCCTCCTGAACAACCAATGGGTCACAGATGAAATTAAAGAAGAAATTAGTCACTTTCTACAACTGAATGATAATGACAGTACAACATACCGGAACTTATGGGATACAATGAAAGCAGTCCTAAGAGGGAAATTTATAGCATTAAACACTTATATCAGGAAAATAGAGCAAGCGCAAATAAACAACTTAAGGGTGAACCTCGAGCTTCTAGAAAAAGAAGAGCAGGTTAAGCCAAAAGCCCGTACAAGGGAGGAAATTATAAAGATCAGAGCAGAAATTAACGTATTGGAGAATAAAAATACAATACAAAGAATCAATGAAGCAAAAAGTTGGTTCTTTGAAAGAATAAATAAGATTGACAAACCCTTATCCAACCTTATTAAAAAAAGAAAAGAAAAGACTCAAATCCATGCAATTGAAAATGAAAAGGGTGATATCACGACGGACCCTGCAGAAATCCAGAAGATCATCTATACCTATTTTGAAAATTTATATTCTACTAAGATGGAAAATGCAGAAGAAATGGACAGATTCCTAGATTCGTATGAATTACCAAAGCTGAATCAAGAAGATTTAAAAATCCTAAATAAACCAATATCAGCCAGTGAAATTGAAGATGTAATTAAAAACCTCCCAACAAAGAAAAGCCCAGGCCCTGATGGATTCACTGCCGAATTCTACAAGAAATTTAGAGAAGACCTAACGCCCCTACTTCTCAAACTTTTCAATGAAATTGAAAGGGAAGCAATACTCCCAAATTCATTCCTGGAAGCAAGCATTACCCTGATACCAAAACCAGAGAAGGACCCAACTAAGAAAGAGAACTACAGGCCAATCTCCCTAATGAACATAGATGCAAAAATCCTTAATAAGATACTGGCAAACAGAATCCAACAAATCATCAAGAAGATTATACACCATGACCAAGTTGGATTCATCCCAGGGATGCAGGGATGGTTCAACATACGTAAATCAATAAATGTAATACAGCATATTAACAGAACCAAAGACAAAAATCACATGATCATCTCAATAGATGCAGAAAAAGCTTTTGACAAAGTCCAGCACCTTTTCATGATAAAAACCCTACAGAAAATTGGAATAGAGGGTCTTTATCTCAATCTGGTAAAAGCTATCTATGACAAACCAACAGCCAATATCATACTAAATGGCCAAAAACTGAAAGCCGTCCCTCTAAAATCAGGAACAAGACAAGGATGTCCACTGTCCCCACTCTTATTCAACATAGTTCTGGAAACTTTAGCCAGAGCGATTAGACAAGAGAAAGAAATAAAAGGAATAATGATCGGAAAGGAAGAAGTTAAATTATCATTATTTGCAGATGACATGATACTCTACACAGAAGACCCCAAAAACTCCACTAAAAAACTGCTAGATTTGATAAGCAAATTCAGTAGTGTAGCTGGATACAAAGTCAATACTCAAAAGTCAATAGCCTTCCTGTACACAAATAACAAACTTACTGAAAGAGAAATTAGGGAAACAATACCTTTCACAATAACATCCAAAAAAATGAAATACCTAGGAATCAACCTCACGAAGGATGTAAAAGACCTCTATACTGAAAACTACAGTACTCTGAAAAAGGAGATTGAAGAGGATATCAGAAAATGGAAAGATATCCCTTGCTCCTGGATAGGAAGAACCAATATAGTGAAAATGGCCATACTTCCAAAATTGTTATACAGATTTAATGCAATTCCAATCAAAATTCCAACAGCATATCTCACAGAATTAGAGAAAACAATCCTAAAATTCATTTGGAATCAGAAGAGACCTAGAATAGCAAAGGCAATTCTGGGCAACAAAGGCAAGGCAGGGGGCATCACTATCCCCGACTTGAAATTATACTATAAAGCTACTGTGATAAAAACAGTGTGGTACTGGCAAAAAAACAGACCTGAAGATCAATGGAACAGATTAGAAGATGCTGAAACAACCCCAGACATACTAAGCCACCTTATCTTTGACAAAGGTGCCAAACACATTCGCTGGAAGAAAGATAGCCTCTTTAATAAATGGTGCTGGAAAAACTGGCTCTACACATGCCGAAGATTAAAACTAGACCCATATCTTTCACCATGCACTAAACTAAATTCAAAATGGATCAGAGATCTAAATATTAAAACAGAAACATTAAATCTGCTGGAAGGTAGGATAGGTAAAACCCTTGGAGACATTGGTGTAGGCAAAGACTTTATGAATAAAAACTCAACTGCACGGGAACTATCCCAAAGAATCAATAACTGGGATCTCATCTTATTAAAAAGCTTTTGCACAGCAAGAGAAACCACCAACAGAGTGAAGAGACAACCCACAATGTGGGAAAAAATGTTTGCCAGCTGTTCCTCAGACAAAGGATTACTATCGAGAACATATAAAGAACTCAAAAAAATCAGACCTCCCAAATTTAAAGACCCACTCCAAAAATGGGCATCTGAGATGAATACACATTTCTCAGATGAAGAAATACTAATGGCAAATAAATATACAAAAAAATGTGCAACATCACTAATCATTCGAGAGATGCAAATTAAAACAACACTGAGATACCATCTCACCCCAGAAAGAATGGCTACTATAAAGAAATCAACTAATAACAAATGCTGGAGGGGCTGTGGGGAAAAAGGAACCCTTCTCCACTGTTGGTGGGAGTGTCGACTGGTACAGCCACTGTGGAAGTCAGTGTGGAGATTCCTCAAAAAGCTAGGGTTGGAGGTCCCATTTGACCCAGCTATTCCCCTTCTGGGCATCTTCCCAGAAGAATTAAAAACATCATACCACAGCGATATATGTGCACCCATGTTTATAGCAGCACAATTTGTAATAGCCAGATCTTGGAAACAACCCAAATGCCCATCAACTGAGGAATGGATAAGAAAGATGTGGTATTTTTATACAATGGAGTACTATTCAGCCATTAAGAAGGATAAACTGGAGACTTTTATAGGTAAATGGATGCAACTCGAGAAAATACTCATAAGTGAAATAAACCAGAAGCACATGTGTAAGCATCGTATTGTCTCTCTAGTATGAGAAACTGAAAGAGTATATAAGATCCAAAATGTACAATAGACATGGTGAATCAAAAAGAAACTGGTCAAAAGGAAAGAGAGACTGGAATAAGGAAAAGAAAGAAGGGAAAGGGAAAAAAAATTGTATATATATATATAAGATGGTTAAGATAGATACACTACAATTTTTACTTAGTTCATTGAAGAGTAAGGTTTGTGCCAATAATGTTTGGATAATTAAATGCTAATGTCTGGTGTCCTGAATAACTAACTTAAAGATAGTAATACGCACTGTATTAACAATTCTTACCCTCCTATTATGTTGTTTTGAAAATTTGTTCTTCTTTTGATTTGTTTTGTTTTTTCTTCTCTTTAAAATAAAATTAAAAAAAAATAATTTTGAGGGCTGATACTAAGCAGGATTGGTTCTGTAATTAATAGATTCATAGCTCTAATGTCATTAGGTTAAATGTTACCTGCTCAGTCTCCACTAGCTTTTGGATGACATTCAGAATACAAATGGTAGTGGATTATTCCTCCGTGTGAGCTTGATGAGTGTGGTGAGAAAGTCCAGAACCAAGTGTGCCAACAGAAACTATACCCACTGGAAATAGGGACAGTAGGAGCTTCTAGAAGTAATCTGGCCTACGTTGCCCAAAAGTCAGGCAGCAGTCAGGGTCAAACTGTAACAAAATTTCCCCAGTTCTATTTCTTCTAGAAAGAAGGGACCCTGGGTGTACCTGAGGGTATAGTGCTTCCCTTGCATGCTCAAAGCCCTGAGTTCGATTCCATCGCACAAAAGCCAAACAAACAAATGAATAAAAGGAGGGCAGAGTTATAACAGAGAACTTAATAATTGTCTAAATTTTCCTCTTATAATTTATCTGGCTTGTGAGAACTCAAATATTAAGTGAATAGTGAAGAAATCCCTCTTTGGGAGCGAAAAGGCAAACATTCAAATCCAGGATAATCTTTGTCTTGGTGTGGTCTGTCTCTGAGCTGGCTCTCAAAATTCTCCGTCTCCTGGATTACATGACCTGTACAATCTTCTCCCCTTCTTTGTGCATAGATGTCACTGCTATAAGTAGGGCGCACTGTATGACAAAGTTGAAACAATGTTGATGATGGGATTATAGTTGTGAGTCAGGTAAATCTGAGTTAGTCACAAGGAAAATGATCTTGCATGGTTCTGATTAGAATCAGGTGAGTCACTGCAAGAGCTGGAGCCATTCCTGGTGTTAGAGACGTGAAGCAGCAGTGATGTTCTCTTGTTGGCTTTGAGGAAGCAAATGGCCATCACGTTGACAGGAAAACATGGAAGGAGCAGCAGGTGGATTTTAGAAGCCTGAATTACACTTGGCTGACAGCCAGTAATAGAGAAGGGACCTCAGATTTACAGCTGCAAGGAACTGAATTCTGCCAACAACCAGTGAGCTTGGAAGAAGACCTTGAACCTCAGACAGGAACACTGCCATAACCAGCACATTTATTTCACTGTCAGGGACTGAGAAGATGACATAGTTAACTGGTGTCCAGACTCATAAAAACTGAAATAATACATTTGTGTAGTTGTAAACCTTTGGTTTTGTAGTGATTTGTTATATTGCAGTAGAACACTGATACACTTGGCTAAGAAAAATAAACTTGAATCCCTCATTTTCTTTTCTTAAAGAAAAAAATCGCTTTTTGAAGTTAACTGTTTCACTTGGGGGTGGTTTGCTTCATTATTTTATCTTCAACCTCATTCAATACTCATAACTCTAATAAGCAATTAACCACACCAAGTCTCCCTTCCTTAAGACAATCCTGTATCTATTTCATGTTTTCCTTTAAATATCTCCTTGGGTCTATCTAAAAAGAGTTGTTTCTGTAATAACTTTGTTGAATTCATCTTCTCTAATTCACTGCAAACTAGCTTGATCCTACTAATCCACAGATTCATTATTGACATGTTTGCCCAGGATATTTGGCTAGAATTTTAGTAGACACTTTTTTTTTTTTTTTGTGGGTACCGGGGGGTCGACCTCAGGACCTCGCGCGCCAACAGGCACCCGTGCTGCTGAGCGATATCACCGGCCCCTTTTTTGTATGTGGGTTCCGGGAGTCGAACTCGGGCCCTCGTGCTTGCAAGGCAGGTGCTTACGCCGCTGAGCCATCTCACCGGCCTAGTAGACACTTTTTAAAGATCACTCTAGACCATGAAGTAACATTAATACCTTCTTTCAAACACTTTCTCTGACTTTCATCACACTTTACTTTCCT
The DNA here is from genome assembly GCA_028451465.1 of Erethizon dorsatum. Lineage (NCBI taxonomy): Eukaryota > Metazoa > Chordata > Mammalia > Rodentia > Erethizontidae > Erethizon > Erethizon dorsatum. Next base: position 85,678,674 of record CM051831.1, on the reverse strand, counting down.
CATTTTCCTGTTTCTTCCCTGACTTCTCTATTTTGCATTAAATGTTGGTTGGCCAAGGATCCATCTTCTGTTTTCTTCTTTATTAAATACCCTTCCTGACAATCTCATCCACCTCTTTTTAATTTCAATTGCCATGTGTATATGCTGATAATCTAAAGTTGTAATTTTTCTTCTTTGTTTCAAATCCATATGTCTGATTGCTTAAGAATGTTTCATTTGGATGGCCAACAGGTATCTTGAACTTAATAAAAATAAAGATCGGATTTAGTTTTTTTTCCCCACACTTCACATTTTTTTTGTCTTTTTAAGACAGGGTTTCACTATGCATTTCAGTATGGCCTTGAACTCACTTTGTAGCCCAGGCAGGCCCCTAACTCACAGCAATCCTCCTGTGTCAGCCTCCTGGGTGCTGGAATTATAGTCATGCACCACTACACCTGGCTGTTTTCCATTTTTATGAATATCATCATCTCTTTCCTTAGCCAATCTGAAGAAATTTATATTAACTTCCTGTTAGAATTCTCCCTTTCCTTTATCACTCACATTTAATCATTTGCCAAATTCTGCTATGTCCTAGTATATGTTATTTCTATCTACTTTAATTAGTTTAATTAAACAAGTGTTTCTCCATCTGTTATGATGTACTAAAGCCTACTTGTTTTTCTCCATTGCATTTGGAGTAACTTTATAATGCACACACCTGATTATGACACTTTCCTGTTTGAAAATTTAATTTTGGTGGGGGAAGGGACAAAAGCCCAAACCCTAACATGGCACACCTCTGATCAAGTGGCGGTCTCCATTGCACTTCCCTCCTTACCTCACACCCCTCCCTCACCCTATCCATGATTCTTTCAGCAGTCCCACTGCAATTAACCCAGCCCTTCCCTCCGTGTCTTTTCACCGGCCATTTCCGCTCCCTGTCTTCTGCCTGGCAAATGCTTCCATTTATGCCTTGTGTCTTTTAGATGCTCTTCTTCTGTCTATCACAGCACTGCATTCTGAATTCTTAAGCTGAGTTGTAGCTCAATGGCATTTCTATTTTTTGAGTAGAAACTTCCTCCTTGCTCTCCTATGATGACACCTCTAACCCTAGCACAGTGCTTGACAGTGCATAAATAATTTGGGAACATAAGTTATTGTTATAATAGTTAAATGTTCTAATAACTGTATAATTTTACTTATATTAATGAATTACTTGTTTCAATGGTAAATGCTTCATATAAAAGTATAATTCAGATTAATATGTATCTAGTATATCTTAAGAACTGACAATTACATAATCATGTTTAGTTTGGACTACTTTTGAGGAATATTGATCTCATGTGTACTGCTTGTGTGTCTGTTCAGTTTTTGATGGTTTTCTTTTTTGTTTCTTTTATTAAAGCAAAGTCAGTGAAGCAAATCCAATATCATGCATATTTTTCTTTATTTGATTTGCATATATATGGTTAAAAAGTATAAGTCAATTATTTTAACATAAATTAATCTGTCTATATAAATAATATCTGTCATGATGTTGCTTTATTTTCAATTTGTGTATGTTCTTCACGATGTAATCCATACTACTATCTTAAAAGACCACATGTATATCAGCTAAAGAAAGTGGATAATTTAAACAGTTATGTAGACACTTAAAAGAAAGCAAGTCTGAGGCAAAACATTTAACAGCTGAATTAAAAGAAAAATTTTCATTTACATATCTTACTTTTCAAATTTCTATGCTTTGTAAGAAAAAAATATTCTAGTCATCTAAACTTGAAAGCCAGAAGCCAGTTTTGGGTTTCCTTTCCCAGCTCTCCGACTCATCCTTCTACCAAACTTTCCACTGACAGTGTTACAGTGTTTTATAATTTCTATCTTCACCACATCTTTCCATCTGATTTTTGACATCTCTTCGTCTTTCTCTTTCTAAGTCAGCCCCTCATGCTAACATCTAAGAAGTCTTCTCATTCAAACCAATCATATATAAAAAATTAAGTCATGTATTTAATGTGTCAAAAATTTTTCCACATTAAATCAGGAAAAAGATCATCCACTTGCTAAAATACCTCTACAAGATACATCCCTACCGCTTTACTGATAATATCTCAACTTCTGGTGTATACAAACACCAAAAGAAGCCAAATCAAACACATTTTTTGCTTTCCAACCTTTGTATTTTTATTGTAGTTTGTGAAATATCTCCTTGACTTCCTCATACATCCTTCTAACATCTTACACAAGTATCAGGCTGTCTTCCTTAAAGCGTCAATTTCAGGAAGGAATCCTTATGTTCCTAACCGGTGAAGTCCCTCCTCTGAACCACATTGCCATTCTCCACCATCTTACATCACTTATATCCTGATTATTGATAACATATTTAGAGCTTTGCTTTATTAACACTTCCCCACTCTCCAGGCACCGATTGATAATCATTTTGAGAGTAAGTTTCTTCTTTACAGTTTCATACTTCATAGTACCTAATTTTGCAACTTATAACTAGATTCATTTTTTTTTCTGGTGGACATAGAATTGGATTTTCATTTATTGATATATATTAAAATAAAGCATTCCATTTATAAAATAAAGTAGAGTTGAAATACATAGAAGTTAAAAAGCTATTTAGTTAGGATCAAATCTATTAAGAAAATTTGCTGTTCAAGTTTTTAATTTATTGGAGTTGTGTTTTAGTTAGGTTCATTTTTCTCATTTAACCTCTCTTTTCTCCTCTCTTTTGGTTTTACTGTGGATATCTTTACGAAGACATAGAAATGAGTATTTCTCCTCCCTGAGTGTCAAACAATTCTTCCTCCATTTGCTTTTCCCTAGGGTTAAGCAGAGTGATTTAGAGTAAACTAAATTTGAATTGAGTTCTTATAGATTTCTGAAAATGTCAGAGTTTTAAATTGCATACCTCTGTACAGGATTTGTAAAATCTTGACTTACTTCAAGATTCTGCTTTGAGCAACAAAACACACCACGTTAAAAAATTGAGTTCATTTGAAGAACACAAAGTAATGTCTAAAAGAAATGCTACTCAGAATGTCATTTCCTCTCCAAAATATCTCAATATGCCTTTCTACAAAGCAGCAAACTTCTGAGCTATTCCAGTGAATGTAATTGATATTAGCCACGCCTTCCCTTTGGGAACAGGGTGGCAGTGTGGATGGAGGGCAAATGCTTTATGAGGTTTTACTATATATGTTTGTAGGGTATTTCAACTCCTATTCTTTCAGAAAGTAATTTCACTTATGACTTTTTTGGGGAAATGTTTTCATAAAATACTAACCTGAGTACATTTCATCTATATTTTTAGGAGAAAGCTGTTCAATTTGGAGTATGTTCATTTCTGTTGAAAAGTTTCAGTTGAAAGCTGCATGTAGATCTTTTGAGAGGCCACATGCTTTAGACTCTATTTTTAAATTTTTTGTGACAGCTTTTACACTTTCCTGAGCATCCAGAATCTAAGTTTCTACTGAAGCATGTAATTACCAGCGATGACTTAACACCTGCCATGTGGCGCCAAATAATGGCAAGTGGAAGTAACGTCAAAAAGAAAAGATTAGCAAGCTGGAGATAGTCAAGTGAGATAACTCATAGGCTCATATGTTCTGGCAAATGCTCTAACCATTATTATTAGGAAAACCTATTCACAAGAAATGCTTATGTTAATCTTCAAATTGCTCTATATCAGAAGAATAAAAGTGCGGTTTTTTGTTTGGAATGAAGATATCATTTTATCGATAATTTTTGACTATTTTTCCAGAATTTCCTATCATCATTTAATTTGCTGCCTCTATTATTTGATTTGCTCTGTAGTAATAGGGTATCACCTGTAGAAAGCAACTCTCAAACCTATAGCTATGAAAAGTTGAAATGTACCTGTAATTTAGCCTTTGGGGCACACAGTAATCACCTGCAGCGATTATTAAAACTGCAGGTTCCTAGCCTTAGTTCTCAGAGATATGAGCTCAGTAGGTCAGGAATTAAGTCCAGCACCTTTATTTTTGTGAAGTGTTGAGTCCTTAGACTGCACTGGATTGCAAAGACATTGCTCTAACTTAAAAATGCTGTCTTTTACTCCAAGTGTGATCTGTAGACCAGCAGGATACTAGCATCCTGGGCCGGTGAGATGGCTCAGCGGCTTAAGCGCCTGCCCGGCAAGCGCGAGGGCCCGAGTTTGACTCCCGGATCCCACATACGAAAAAGGGGCCGGTGATATCGCTCAGCGGCACGGGCGCCTGCTGGTGCTTGAGGTCGACCCCCCGGTACCCACCAAAAAAAAAAAAAAAAAAAAAAAAAAAAAAGGATACTAGCATCCTTTGAGAAATTGAGAAAACCACTCTACCTATTGAATTAGAATTCACATTTTGATATGATGTTGAGGTGATTAATATTGCAAACACACTGGATTTAGTTGCAGTGGCACAGCTCACTGGATATACTATCTCCCTAAAGGTAGAAAGGAAGGGAAGACACAGATGGAAGGGAGATCATTAGTTGATAAGATGGTGGCAGAATGCATGAGACAGTTTAGTGGGATAGGAGATGAAAAACTTGCACTAAGGTCAGGCAGAGCAGATTTCATAATGACTCCAGGGGAACTTCAGCCCAGCATTAAAAAGTGTTAGACTATATTACTTCTCATTCATTTAAATATAGTCTATGTAATTCATTCATACTTTAGATTTTTGTGTGGAATACTTTTGATAAATTATTATGATGGCCCACTTGTCAGGCTTTAATGTTTGATGGTTAGAACAGAGCCTTTCTGAGCTTTCCTTGTTTTGAAAATGTGTACAGATTGACACAGTCATAGTTGTTGAATAATTCAAGAAGAAAATATCAGATATTCCTCAGGTAGTCATGATCTTTAAGCCTGGTTACAGATGCATTTGGCCTGAGCCAAATGATCTCAAGATTAAAGTTTTAAGCAAAACATAGGAGCTATATTCTCTGAATGAGTCCTAAATCTAGAGAAATGAATTCAGCTACTTTAAGCATCTGTCAAGCAGAATAAATTTTATGATAATAAATTGAATCACATAACCTCGTGAATATATTTCTTGTCATCTAGCAAGATAACTATTACAAGCTAAATACTAAGAGCTGTGCATTTAATTGATAAAAACACATTTATTACATTAGAAATACATAAAACTATCCTGTAATGTCACTACCACCCAGAGTTCTGTCTCATTAATTCCAAAGAGACACTGTGCAATTTTTATGGTAATTTTAACAAATTAAATTTCTTAGTGTTTTAATTTGGATTTTATAATCTTTCTTGCCAAATAATTATTTAACCTCCCAAATGCTAGCTTTGTAATAATTAATTGGTATTTAAGTCTCATATAACCAATGAAGTTATAATCTCTCAATGAATGTTTTATTTCATTTACAATAAATTCTCATTTTAATTAAAAATTTATTTTTTCAGAGTAATGTCAGTGAGAGTGTTTCCTGTGAGATGGAGAACTTGATCATACTTTCTAATGGAACAAACAAGAGATCTTTCAAGGTTGGCAAAAAATTTAGATTACATTCTTCCCAAAACTGCTCTGAAGTTATATTTTCTTTCTAAAACATAAATCCAAGTCATATACTTTCTCCTCGAGGGATGCTAAATAGAATAATCATTTTTTACATTATAATTAATGAATAAAAATAAAAATATGTGAAAACTAAGATGTATAACTCTAGTTTAAGTGTACCAAACTAGACAATATTCTTATCCCTCAATGGAAAGTGGCAGGAATCATAATATTTATTTACTCATAATGTATGACTCTCTCCTAAATTTCCATAATGAAGAGTCACCTGGAACTTATTAAAAATACCACTCCTTAAGGCTTTCTCTGGGGAGTATAATTTCCTGAGATTGGAGTTGAGTGTTGGAATTTGAATTTTTTTTTCAAGGACCCAAATAATTTAAATCACCAGGGATGATTGGGAAGCACTGGCCTCATATCCCAGGAAAAAGAAATTTAGAATGACGTATGCCCAAACAAGAGTATAGATCAGTGTTCTGAACCACAATTGTACATTAGAAATCCTCCTAAAGATTCTAATGGCCATAGCACACCCAGACCAATTAAATAATGATCTATAAAGTGAGAGCCATGTGTCAGACAGAGTAATGGGGGAACCACCCTCTAGAAGGGGCAACAGCCATATCAAGTGGTTTCAGAAAGTTTGAACAGATTTGAAAGCGAAAGATCAAGAGGGAAAATGTAAGAGAGAACAAATGCATAATTTTCAATGTAATAAAGTTAAAACAGGGAGGGTTACTGCTTGTTCACTGAGAGAACCTAGTTAAGAAAATTATTGAATTAGAAATGGAAAGCAGTGGTTTTAAAACTTGAGGGTGTACCAGAATTGTATGGAAGGCTGATTGGATATGATTGGTTGGCCCTACACACACAGTTTCTAACTTGGAGATCTAGGGTCCAACATTTGAATTTCTAATAAGCTCTAGGTGGAGCTGATGGTGCTGACACAGAGAACACACTGTGAAAATAAATTTTCTGAGGGAAGGTGCCGTAAAGATGATACCTCAAATGGGAGCACGGTAGGGCCATATTAGATTGAGCCTAGATCTGGGTAAGATGTTTTCTGGAATAATACTTCCTGCATGGGATTACATGCCTGTTCCAAACACTTATATTTTATGTCATTTAATCCTTACTATAATCCTATATGACAGCTATGTATTATTCTTTCTATTTTACAGCTGTAGAAATTGAGGCCCAGGGAGGCTAAGTAACTTGTCCAGGGTAAAGCAGTTAGTATTTGTAGAGCTGATACTGGAATGCAGGAGGTCTGGCTCCAGGATCTAGGCAGTTATTCACTATTCTACTGAAGGTAGTGAAGCTGGATAAGAATCATTCAAACTGTAACTCTATGTAGCAAGACTAGAACATCCTTGCTTTATCTCTTGCAAATCCCCATGGGGAAAATCTAGAGAAACATGTTAAAGAAATAAATATGTGTGACAGAAACGAAAGTGTAAATAAAAGGAATAAGGGTATCCAGATCTAGGTCCACAAATAAAGAGTTTAAAATAATATGGTTCAGTTGTGTATGAAAATGTGCAGAAATAGTAAAGGCAAATTAAACACTTGGGACATATCCCATAGCTGCAGAAAAAGATGTAGCATAAGGAAGTGCTGTTCCAGGACTGAAACACGCATTCACTAAGGAATAACCTGCAAGGATATTGGCTTTCAAAAGCAAATGGGAGCATAGACTTTGGCAACACCTACTGCAGTTTCAGTTAGTCTGTGAGGGTGATTGTTAATTAGAAAAAATCCAACATTTCTTAATTTTTCATTCAACCATCAAATATTTATCTACTGTATGCTAGGCATCTAGGCATTGCAGAGTTGGCAATGAGCAAGCAAGAAAGTATTCCTAATGGGATGATGCTTATGTTCTCATGAGGAGAGTGACTATACACATAAAATAAATGTCATAAGTTAGATACTTATAACCCTTTTATAGGAAAATAAAACAGGATAATGGGGATAGAGTATGATGAGAATGGCAGAAATGTTTGAACAGGTATATGTGAATAACATTTTCTTAGTAAAATACTCATGGAAGTTCGCATTGATAAGTTAGTAATTGAACACAAATTTGAAAGAAATGAATCAAGAAGGGAAAAGAATATACAGAGCTTTAGTTAAAACCCTAGAGCAGGCTGTCTGTTCGCAGAAAATGAAGGCTAGGTGCCCATATCATGCCTGAATAGGCTCAATAGTACTTTGCCCTTGCACCTGAAAAGACCAGTGGCAACAGGAGAGAAAACACTTGAGTACGGCTGTGAATTTCCTGAGGATGAGGCCCAGTTCCCCCCACAGCTGGAAAGTGGACTGCGTGGGTTTCTTGTCTACATAATTCCTATGCTCTAAAAATGGGTGCTAATTGGAATTGATCTATATCATGTGTATCTATATCTATTTATATTCCAGGTTTGCTTATCTTGGAAGAGAACATGCTGAAGATAATACAGTAACACGTTTCTGAACAGAAAATTGTCTCATGATTTGACCCATGAAGATATGTTTTTTTGACCAAGAAGCATGTTTTACTGCTGCTAATGTACATGAACAGGCAAAAAATTTACATGAACATATCATATTATTTATGACACTGAGTTGTGTTTTTATCAAAACATGGAATGGGAAATTAAAATATTTTTTATTTAAAACAGGAATGGGAAAAAGTTTTGAAAGTGACTTAATCATTTAAATAAATTGATACAAAAGAGTGTAAGGAGAGGCACACAGTTTTTTTCTGTTTTGTTTTTCTTTTTTCTTTACCTTTCTTTCTTTCTTTCTTTCCTTCTCTTTTTTTTGGTTTGATTTGCTTGGCTTGGGCAAGGGTAAAATTTGTACCTGTAAGGAGAGGAAAATATCATTGCACAAGACATACTTTGCCGCCATTAATTTTGGGTACAGTGCTTAGTGTACTTTGGGGATAGGTTATGGCTTCATGCCATAAAGCCAAACTAGGGCTGTGAGTGTAGTCCTTTGAGTAAACAGAGTCTGTAATTTTTTACCTGGAAAATTCTGTGATGTCATTCTAGAAATGGAGCATAGGAGAGCAATTGGCAAGGCTGCTGCTACTGTCGCTCTGCGAGGAAGCACAAGATTCAAGTCAGAGAACCACATAATGGATAAGAAGAAATGGCTGAACACAGATACTAAATGGAAAGGTGCAGATAAGGGCAAATGGAAAAACATCCTGGAAGGAGTGCAAGTATACTATTCTCAAGAGAGCAATTCTGAGGAGAAAATATCACTCTTAGCTGTCTCCCTCATACCTCGTAATGACTAATGGCTGGGGTTGCAAGAAGCTGCTGGAGTTGTTTTGTGCAGAGAAGGGAAACAGATGCCTGCTGAGTTGAATTCTGCCTTGAGTCTCTACCTCTTAATTTGCATAAAAGAAACAACACAGTTCTCTATTTTGAATCAACTTACTGGAAACTATTTGGAGCTACAGTTTGGTTCACATTTTGTAGCCTTTATTTACTACTTTGGTTATTTTCTCAGGTTCTGAGAGAAATACTACAATAAATTATAAAAGGAGAAGTTTAGCCAAATCTCAATATACTTCAAGTAAAAATATTTTATACAGATTAAATTCTCTGACCACAATGGGTTTGATTTAGAAATGAATAAAAATTAAAGAACTAAGAATCACCAAATATTTGAAAATTAAAATAGCCAATGTTAATAGTATGTGTGATGGCTCAGCCACCGTCAGTACCTATGTACCAAGCACTTGAAGAAATTTTAGGTGCATCTCATAACTAAAACAGGATGTAATATAGAGACCTGTCACTACAATTAAAGAAATGTGTTAATTCCTATTTCTTGCTGAGTTTGAGTAACTGTATCACACTTATCTTCCACCATAATCAACTAGAAAAATAGACAAAATATGTGAAACAGGTGTTTTCATGCATCGGACAGGTGGCAGCATAGTTCTGTGATCCTAAAAGTCTAGAAAAATGAGGATGATGAACCCTGTGATTTCCTTATCTTTCTGCCTGGAGGGGCTTTCTGGAAAGTATCCACTGAGTATTGGGGTTGGGGATGAGAGTCTGGTGGGGTGGAGTTAGATAAGTTTTTGGACCCAAGTAGAATACAGTATGCTCATTTAATCTTACTGTATATTTTGGGATGAATTTATTAGCCAAAATATTTGGATATAATAGAACTGCAGGGTCAAAATGTAGTTCTTTTATATTCTGTATTTTATGTTTACAATTTTGAAGTCACTGGAGGGATCTAAAACTTTTTTTTATTGTTTCCACTGATTTTACTCACAGTGGCCTTTTTCCTTATGCATTTGGTAAGTTTTAACTTTGAGTTACACTTCATATGTAGGAATTGGAGGTCTACACTGCAGATATACCTTCTATGAGAACTTGCATTTACTTTTGCTGGGCACTAGAATGTGTAAAGAATTTGTAGTTATTTTAATTTTTACAATGTGAAGTTTCCAACTGTGGCACTGGAGAGCCACAGGGTGAGGATAAGTATATGATGGCAAACACCTGGAGGAGAGTTTATCATTGGAACTTTTATTGTTATCATCATCATCATCATATGATCAGCATTTCATCATCATCACCAGTATTTTCCACTTAGAGCCCTGGAAAATATTTGTAAGTTCTCTATCCCTTCTGTTTACTGCTGGGTGGAGATTTTTCATTTACTCTTTCATCAAGGGAGCCAAGTTCCAGAAGTCTATTTCATTTCTGTCAGAGTGTAGATCTCTGATTCTCATGTGGCTCCTAATTTCCACATTTCCTGACAACTTTGTCAGTCCTTATGTGAGAGTGTCTCAAAATCCCTTGCTGAACTCTCTTGATTCTCAGTTGTTTCTGAATATAAATATGGAATACTGGCGTAATTTACTAGATCACCTAAAACTCTAGCACTATAAAAATTATGAAACCTCTCACAAAAGGAGTTATATGTCATATATAATTGCTTACATTTACAAACCGTCTGCAACTTCTGAAGGCTTTGACTAGTTTCTTTGGGGTCATGCTTTGAGGACTTCTTTTGTTACATAATTTAAGGTAATAGGGAGGTGTTTTGTTTAAAATAAAATTTAAGATTAAACTCAGTATAATAATTGCAATTTCAGACTGTTGTTATAAGATAATATTAGTTCCTGAATGTGTAAGCGGGATTTTGTGGGTATGTTGGGGAGGGAGAGATATGAATAGTCATTAGAGGTTTTCCACTTGTGCCTGGAAGTGGCATTATTGGCAATAAGCAAAGATACACTTGGGTTGTCTTGCTAATTATGTGGTCTTGTTTTCTACCCTAGATAAATTGATGGTTTGAAAAATATTTATCAAGAGAAAGTGTATGCGATGTGGTTCCTTTATTCATTTTTCCTCTATTGACATCTGTGATTATTTTGTTTTAACATTGGAGATTTAGAATTATTATAGAATTTAAGTAAACATTTATATGTACATACTAAGTCAAAAGAGAAATATTCTAGCTGAATCAAATAGGCCCAATAAAATTATAAAGATAGTGTATTTTATGTTCGAATCATCTATAAGCACTTCCTCTATTAAGCATCCTCCCAAAGCCAATATCAAGATAAAAACTTTCAATGCCATGAATTAGAACAGCATTTCAAAATTCTAAGAACAGATTTTAATAGGAGAGTTTGATAATTAAATGTATTAGCTACTTCTTGAGTTATACCTCATGAAACAGGCTTTTTTTTTTTACAATATTGAAAGTACAATAAGCTACATTTTTTTCTCTCATTTCAATATGCAATTTTTTTTCTGTTCATGTTTCGCATTGACTATCTGTTTCCTTGTGCTACTTTTATTTTTATTTAAATGTGGAAGAAATCTTACACATATAAAATCCATGAATATTTATTTTTCTTCATTGAATATTTAAGAACTTAAATAGTGGTTAAAATGCAAACTATGTATACAGAGTAAAAGAAGAAAAAGTTAGTTTTTAGTATAAATCAAAAGGATGCCTTACGTCATAAGCAGAACCTTTCGTATTGTACCTACTTTTTGGTGTTCCTCTGAAATGTATCCAAACAGATGTATGAGTGGCATATACCAGCACAAAAATACTCGTTGTCCAACCTAAAATTACCTTGCATGCTGCTGCCTGAAACATCCACGGAAGTGTGAATAGTATGTCTTACCTCGTGGGTTGGATTTAGAAAAATTGATGTTTAAGATGCTAATTACCAATGTTACTACCATATCTTTTTCAGTTACAAGGTGCCATTTATTATCTGCATAGGCACTTATAATAAGTTTTAATAAAGATCAATTATTAAAATTAAATGAGACTAAAAATTTAATACATATTTCAAAAATCTTTTAAAAACTGTCTTATGCTGACTGTTATGTAGTTGCTGAGTTGTGGTCTTTATGAATATTTTGATTACATCATATCATGTACGTTACTATGTGTATGTGTGTGTTATATGACATCATGGTTTATTATATAGGTGTCCTGTATGTTATTAGTTGGTAAATCTCAGCCAACTTTTATAAATTGAGACATTTATTTTGTTGGACAAGTGAGAATTTTATGTTCTTTATATTACACTATTTATGTGTGATATTATTTATATGAAAATTGGTTTTTAAAACAAAAAGAGTGCTGTTATGGCTTATGTCTAGGTCTCTCCCCAAAGCCTCGTGCAGTCATAGATGGGGCTTTTTCAGAGGTGGCTGGATCTAGAGTGTGTGATGCTGGGATTAAGGGTGTATGATTACTAAATTAGTCCACTGATTGGTTTGGCACCTGCCCTAAGCCAGGTAGCCTAGATGGAATATGAAAGGGGCAAAAAGAAGCTGCTATTGTCACTTGTGGCTTGCTTACTTTTGCTGTCTTCTTCCTGCCATGAACGGTTTCGCCTCCACAATGCCCCTCTGCCATGCCACCTGCCTTGGAGCCAACCAACTATGAACTGAAACCTCTGTAAACTGTGAGCTGAAATAAACCTTTCCTCCTTTAACTTTAGGTGTGGGATATTTTGTCTCAGTAACTAGAAAAAGTAACTAAGACAAGTGCAGTTGAGTTGTGTATTAAGTCTGTGTGGTATTGGGGGCTGACATTTTTCTTTCCTGGTCTTTGTATTTGGGCTGAAACAAAAGGTTATGATCTTGTCCCCTCTTCTATAACTGTCTCTTTGTGCAAAGACCCAGAGAGCCTCCATTGGTCTGTCTGCATCGTTTTCTCTTTTGGGATGCATTGGTGTGCTCCAGGGGGGCCTCTGCAGTTTTCTTGACTCTCTCACTTACAAGGAAACTGTGAATTACATACATAGAAGCTTTAATAGCTGTGAAGTGAAAACAACCTGAGGACATTTGTCTTTGCTGATTCATTATTTTGTCTTTACTTCAGTTTAGTGTAGGCTTCTGTATATGGATTTTTTCTAGGAAAAGAGTAAGTTATGTCTTTATCTTTGGGAAAATACCAGTCAGCAAGTAATTTTCAGACCTCTGATCCTAGTAAGCCTCGTGCCCCACTGTCAGCAACCAATTGCAGTGATGGCAGCCGTGATAATAACTTTCAGTTTGCTATTTTATTCCTGCCCCATGTGGCTATAACTTTCAATTTTCTATTATTCCTGAGTACAGACATGAATGTCAAAAGTATCTGTATGGTTTTACCTTAAGTTTATGAATTTTTCTAATGAGTAGCTTTGGTAATGTCACAAAGGCAGGACTCTCATTTAAACAATGGTCTTAAAAGTCCCACTTAAAGTATTTCAGCATGTATGTTTAATAAATGTATGTTATACTCATATTTAATAAGATTTCTTCTCACATCTTTTCTATTATTGAAATATACAGAAATAGAAGAGAGCACTGCTCCGAGCCCGCCTGCCAGGGTCTCCGGCGTCAGCTACTCCGTTGCCCCTGTCACTACGGCCTGTTACAAAGCTGTCACTCGAAGTGCAGGCAATTCCAGAGGTACTTGAAGAACGTGCTGGACACGTTGGCCAACGTGTTGGTAGCCTTGTATGAAGAACCAGAGAAATCTAATAGTGCTTTGGATTTTTTTTAAAGCATCACTTAGGAGCTGCTACCTCAGAAAATCCAGAAATTGATCTGCTTCGCCTAGAATTGGCAGAAATGAAAGAGAAATATGAAGCTACTGTAGAAGAAAGTAAACAACTGAAAGCAAAGCTCACTCAGTATGAACCACTTCAGGAGGACAAGCATGCTGAATAGGATTCTTCTCAGTTGAAGATATTGAAAAATGGTTTTGCATGACTGGAATAGCTTGTATAGTATATAATCCTTTCTGAACAGATGCTATAAAACTTTTCATATGTTAAATTCACCTATCACACTTTAAATGTTATAAACACAAATACTTAGAATCAATAAAAACTCAATATAACTTTCTTTGGGTCTTTCTTTTTTTTTTTTTTTTGTGGGTACTGGGGGTCGACCTCAGAACCTCACGTGACAGCAGGCGCCCGTGCCGCTGAGCGATATCACCGGCCCTTTTTTCGTATGTGGGATCCGGGAGTTGAACTCGGGCCCTCGCGCTTGCCAGGCAGGCGCTTATGCTGCTGAGCCATCTCACCGGCCCTTTCTTTGGGTCTTAAAGCAGGAGAATCCAAAGTAAATCCTGAAGGAAACCTAAACAGCCATCTAATTCATTGCCTTAAAAGATGTTCTATTTATTAGTCTGATTAGGAGTAATACTACAGGTTGTATTTTACCCAAGGATGTTTAGCGTAGAGCTGTTCCTTGGTTTAGTTCAGGATGTGAGCATGGGTACAATCATGCTTTACAATGAGGATAACAGTGTTTAGATTCCCTGTAGGTGACTGGAGAAATCTGTGTGACAGACGACGCTTTTGCATGGGTTCCCATGAATTTTCTGCTCTGGTTTATATAATGCGGAACAAGTAACTCTTCTTTGCCACTACTTTGCGTTAGATAACTATGTGTGTGTCAGTTTGAACTCTGGCACCACTTTTTTCTTCTATGCAATCATGCCCTATCTGATAAAGTTGCCTTGCTTTGCTGTGTACTTTAGTGGGTCCTACTTGCTCATTAGCCTTTGTGTGTTCATTTTGCTTAATAATGCAGTTACCCTGATTGTGATTTATATAACATTAAACAGGATCACACTGTTACCCTGCCTTACCTAGTTGCTTAGTTAATATAGACAGAGGTAATATAATGTTCTGGGTTCATGCACAAGCTGGGATGAGAAGGAGAATGAGCCATTTATCATGGACAATTATAGCTTATGGGTATAATTATATAGTACTTCTTTTCCCTCAAAATATTTTTCTAGCCTTGAATTCATTTTATCTTCATTATCCCTGTGAAGTATGTGGGCATATATGAGGGGAGGCTGGGTGCTGAATTTTTAGGCCAAAGACTGGTATTAATACAAATTATTTACTGACTGTAGAACTTTGGGCATGTTAACCACTCTGAGATTTGCTTTCCTCCTCTGTTAAATGAGAAGAACATCTGTGCTGCCTACCTCACAGGGTTGTTGTGAGGGTCAAATGAGAATGTATGTGGAAGATTTGTAAGTGGTAAAGCACTATATTCTTGTTTAATAAAAGAAAGAAAAGAAATAGAAGAGAGAATGAGTTTTAAAATAATTGTATTTTCAGGTAGTACATTTAGTTAAAAATTCAAGTTTGTAAACAAAAGGTCTTAAGAAGTCTATACATACTCTCTTGTTAAAGTAATTTTTGCTTTGTTAAAATAAAACAAGGTCACTTGTTTTCAGTCGGTGGCTTCCTAACAAAATGCTTTTTCTCAAATCTGTGCATAGCTTACAGTATAAAATGGTTTGCCTCCCTATGACTTCACACTGATAGCTAACAAATTATCATGCAATTTTCTGTTATGACTGTGAAAGCAATGTACAAAAGCAATTCATTTCTTATGGTAATATAGTGTGTGGACCTTTTGAAAATGAAAACTCTGTCTAGATCTGATTATAAAGAATTTATATTAACACTTTAGCAACCATAAAAAGTGCATTGTTTGTAGAAAATTTTTATTAAATTAAATTGTTCTGAGTAGCATCTTAAACCAATTCTTTTTAAGTAAATCCTCACCCTACTGACTGAAATCACATCAGGGATAACAGAAGGGAGAATCGGCAAACTACATCATCGACATCAACTCCAAGAAGGTCAAGAGACCAACCGTGGACTATGTAAGTAGGCCTTCACGACTTAAGAGACTTGAGAAAACTTGCAAGTTGCCTGATGATACTGTGATGAAAATCGTCCACTGAAGTGGGTATTATTGTAAATCTTTGCCTATATGACAGATTTACATCTCCTTACCTCCGTAAAATTCACCCTTAATGGCACAACACCTATTAAGCTGAGATATTTCTAGGCATAGTACGTCATGGTATTTTCCTGTATAGTTTACATTACTCTTGGCATTTCACTGCCTGTCTCATGAGATGGCCAAGAAGGAAAATATAGTAACTTGCACTCACTTCTCAAGGGCAAAATGCCATGTCTTACCACAGGATACATTCAGAAAGTAAAAAGCAAACAGTGAGAATAATAAAGTTGAAAAATGTGGCATATGAGAAATCTGGAGGCGTAGGGGTAAAATGTTTCATTTCATCAAATATGGTTTCAACATATTGTTAAATTCCCAGTTTTTAAGGTTTTCAAGGGGAGCAAATAATGTTTTTTAGGCTAAGTTTTGTAAATGAATAGGTACAGGAAAGAAAATATGCTCTTTGACACAAACCCAGTCTTAGAGTTTGTACTTCTACAGGAGAACACAGAGAGACCCTGGGGCCTCAAAACATTTGGTTAAACTACTGTAGCACTTTGTGAAAACACAGGCTGAGTGGGCTTTGTGTAATAGAGGCAATTAAAATGTCCAGGCAATCCCTTGTGATATGCCAGCACATTCAGAGCCTGGGATACTGAATAACTTAATTGTTATTCACATACGGTGAGAGAGGAAAATAATTTCAACTCTTACTATGCATGTTTTTCACTTTCACTGTTAAGAGAAAAAAGTCAATAGTCGCAAGCTCGTGCTAAACTTTTTGACTCATTGCTATAAAATTTTAGGCCATATCGTAGGGTAACACATTCCACAAGCTAAAATTAGAGCATCTTTTGTATGTTCAAAAGAAATTTTAAAAATAGATCATTGAATTCAGAACTGAAAGGGACTGACCATATTTCCTTTACTCAAAGTTCTGAGTATATGGGGGATCTGCTAAATGATGAACCCAAGGTCACATTATTACCTAATGGTAGCACTAGGACTTAAGAAACGGCAGTGGTCTCTGTACTCCCAACAACCTTCCCTTGAGCCCAGGAGAGGTGCAGCTGTGTGTTCTGTGGCGCTAGCTTTGGGTGACTGTATAGTAGGAAAGGTTGTTCCTTAGCTTGTATTCCTTTTTACTCCCACAAAAGGAAAGCAGAGAAGATAAACTATTGAAGTTTTAAGCAAATTTTTAGGAAGAGAAGTTGTACTTTTTCTGTAAGTAGAATATATTGCTACTTGATCCATTTCTTTACTTGCAGCAATATCCCTTTCATTTTATATTAGCAATAAAAGGCTCCGTGCAAAAGCCTCATGTGCAGCAATATGGCCATTACACAATGCTTTGGATATATGGTGATTATTGGTGCTACAAACTATTGGAAATAGCCATATAGATCTTGTAGAAGAGCTCTCTTATAATGGCTAGTAATGGTTTCACATAATAAGAGCTCAGAAAATATTTGTTATTTGATATGCTTCTTTTGTAGGTATTTTTTTTGTGTATCCAAGATAATCCAATCTGGAACATGAATGGTCTGAAAAATTAATATATTGAAATGCTCAACATGCATCATTTGTTTGTAGTTTTTATGTAAAAGGATTTTCCTCAGGCTGTGTTGCAATTTTGCTGTTCCTACAGAGCAGAGCAGAAAGGGTCCTGTAATCTTAACATTGAGCAAGTAGTGTGTGCTTTCTTCTGATCACAGGAAAAGCATGAGATCATTCAGGTTAAACTGCTGTCTGTGAATCAACTTCCAAGCTGCCGGTTAAGTCATATCACACTCACTATACTGAGACCTTTTGGCTGTACTGGGTAGAGTATTCCTATTACGTGTACTCCCGAAATTCATATGGTGAAGTCCCGACACCCAATGTTACTGTGTTTGGAGATAAGACCTTATGAAGGTCATTAAATTTAAGTAAGGTCATAAGAGTAGGACGTGGTCCATCTGGATTAGTGTCCTCACCTGAAGGATATCAGAAAGCTCTCTTTTAGCCACGTGAGTACACAGACAGCCATTTACACAGCAGGAAGAGCTCCCCTACCAGAAAGTGGTCAAGCCAGACCTTGATCTTGGGCCTGCAGCCTTCAGAGCCACAAGAAATCAATTTCTGTTGCTTAAGCCAGGCTCCCAGTATTATTATAGCAACTACAGCTACCTCACTCAATTACCATTTAACACATAAAAATATGATTGATCATCAAACGTGTTTTGAAAACTACTATACAATTAAATTTCCAAAAATTGCAGTTTCCCCTTTTTCCCCTCCCCACTGTCTCTGTGGTTTTTAACATCTTCACTTCTAGAACATTAAGAGCTCAAGACACTGATGAGAAATTAAAACATGCAGACACACAGATGCAAAACTTGTAAAAATGCATATATTATAATCTTTCCACAAGCTCAATCCCCTTGTAGACCAACTAAACATAAATCAGAAGCTTAAATAGAGTATAATTACTGAAGGACCTATTATGCCATATGAGTTGTATTGTTCTGACTCAGATTCATTTCCTTTTTGTCCCAGGGGGAGAGCGCATCATCACAGAGGGCTTCACAGACAGCTATTGCTTCCATGAGAACCTTCAAAGTCAGAAATGTTGAGTTTCTCCAAGATGAGAAATCATGTTTTCATAGCAGAAAAACACTAATTTAAGTTGGAAATATGTTGGGAAATGTCATTTCGTTTGCAACCCAAACGAAATAAAAGAAAGGGAAATATCACTTAGAATTTAGAGCTTGTAAAATTTTGCGAGTCTTAGAAATTTTGCCAAACCTAAAATATTACTTGGCATTTATACCCTTGAATGAGTATTCTTGGAGTCTAAATTAAACTTGTGGATACATATATACTGAGAATGTGCTAGTTTAGTGCTCTTCTGTTTCGTACTATAATTACTGTCCTATGAGCTAAGCATTTGTTCCAAATATAACCTATTCAAGTTACTATGTCATGAAGATGACAGATTAAGCTACATATTTTAAAATCATGGTCACATGCCCATGGTATGGAATACAGTGTTTACAAAGTTAAACAAAGAAAATCAAAATTTACATGTCTGATAGATTTCAGTGTTAGCACTATGCTGCATATCACCTCCTAATTGAAGAGAAAATGGTGTCATGGAAGTTAACAAGCAGGAAGCCTAATAAAAGACTCTTATTTTTATTCTGTAGGTGATATATAAGTTTAAATGCTATTTTTAGTTATCTTTTGCTACTATTGTATTTAGATGTCCTTCTCTATTTTCTGCAGCTTGGGCCACTGGATTCTGAGGCTATCTCACACTTTACATGAGCTATTAGAATAGTCAAGTTATAGCTCAGGGAAGACTGAATATCAACATGTATATCAGTACTTATAGAAATGTTATGAAGGTAAAAATCATTATAACTGAGATAATCTAAGTCTATCTTTTGAGGCCAAAGTTCTACATTCAAAAATTTTTATTATTGGATTTTGAACTCTAAATCTATAGAATAATCTTAAACCACTACTATTATTTTCTGTATATTTGCTAAATAAGTCTCTCTCTCTCTCTCTCTCTCTCTATATATATATATATATATACTATATATATGTATACTATATAGACTATATATATATATATATATATATATATATATATATACATATATGGCTGGAGATGTGGCTCAATGATACAGTGCTTGCCTAATCTACATATGTGAGGCCTGGGTTTAATCCCCAGCCCTGGAGATTATAGTACTTGAAAAATGGTTATTTCCTTTTCTTTGGCAGAGGGCCAAGTGCGGGGGAAGGCACCACTTAGACCTGTGTTTGTGTCTCAACTTTATAATTTGGTTATTTTTAAGAAGAGCAAAAAGAGGAAAGAAGATACTCTAGTTCTAGACTCTTTTATGGAGGAGAAAGAACATCCGATTTTAGAATCTTTTGGAGAGCGATAACTTTGGAATCGAACAGTTCCTTGCACACAGTAAAAATATTTGTTAAATGAATGAGCTGCCATACACAGAAGGATAACAGGTGCCAGTGTATGTGTAATGTTGACTAAGTAAGCCAGAAATAGATTTAGAATGCACTAGTTTGCACTGGCTCCCACAACAAAACAGCATAGAATGGTTGGCTTAAACAACAGAGATTTATTTTCTCATAATATTAGAGGCTAGAAGTCCAAGATCAAGGGCCACTGAGGTTTCTGAGAAGGGCTTTCTTCTTGGCTCCCAGATAGCCACCTTCCCACTGTTCTCACATCACTTTCCTGCTGTGTGTTCGTGGCAGAAAAATGATCTCTGGTTTGTGTTCCTGTTCTTTCACGGATACCAGTGTTTTTGGATTAGGAACACACCTTGTGACAATTAAATCCTTCAAGGCACTGTCTCCAAATACAGACACATTAAAGATAAGGCTTCAACCTATGAATTTTGGGGACACAGTCCAGTCCATTCCATAGAGGAACACTGAAATTATAAGGAATGTAAACTATATCTTTTGAGTATCTGTTTTCTGGCAACATTTTAAATACTGTCACATCTTTCATCTTGAAGATTCATCAAAGAACCGTGAAACCTGTTTCAAACAAAAAGCAGTAGAGAAATTTTTACTTGTTCAATGTACTTCAAATTTGTTCCAACCTTCCAAATTTGAGAGTACAATATAAAGTCTCCTTACTTTAATACTTTTGCAATATATTCCAAACAATAAATAAGCTCAGAGCACAATATGCCTAGATTTAGTGTTTCATTCAATAGAATCCATCTCACATCTGAACTCAAGGAGATGAGTAGCCATGAATTTTTTTCCCATTATTTAGCCATATTTATTGATCAATTAATAAATTGAAAGAGTTAATAAAAGTTTTATGTCCAAGTGTCCCAACAAAATTATAAGGCAGTACACTGTTTTTCACATAGCATTAAAAAGTGTCTCTGTAATTTCTCCTTTTAATTTTTAATTGATAAAACTTCCATAACTACTTTTAATTTTTAATTGGGAAAACTTCCAGACTGTACTTGAAAAAACTTAATATGACCGTTAAGCTTTGTATTGTAACAGACTTCCTGGACTACTTTTCTACTATCATTTACAAGCATAGAGAAATGTTCAAAATAAATGTATTTTGAACAATAAAGATTACTTTTGATGTTTGTATAAAACTGATGTGATCATTTGCTTTTAAATTTCCAATTTTATTCAGAATTCTGTTATTTCATGTCATCTTCACTTGGTAGTGATATGACTACCCTTACAACTGATTTATAGTGAACTTAGCCAGATCTTTATCTACTTTTTGTGTTTCACTAGCTTTGGATGTGGGGAATTTTCTCTCTAAAAGAACTATATTAATCTCCACAACTAATTGCTATATCTTTTCATATGAAGAATGTATCAAAATTTTGACAGTGCTTACAAAGTGTTCAGTAAGAGAACAAGAGAAGATATTTGCAATTCATATTGCTCTGCACAACTAAAATTCTCATCCAAGAGTTTGTACTTTTTCAAACACTAATGCAGACTGACAGAGTTTGCCTTGCAAATTTGGAATGTGATAGACCTAATGAACTAAACTATCAAATAATAGGGATATTTCTTCCTCATTCTTGATTCTGCTTGTTTGGTATTCACTTATGCTTATATCTCAGTGTTTTATATTGAAATTATGTGTGGCTTATTCAAAGCTATTGAGGCTCTGGCCCTAATCCAGACCAATTAAATATGAATTTCTGAGAATGACATCTGGACAGCAGAACTTTTTAAAGCTTTACAGGTGATTATAATAAGCGAGCAGGATTGAAAATTATAGGTCTCTGTCGCATAGGAACATGAAAGTGAATTCTATTTTTCTGTTCCTCTCATAGTAGATCTGGCTTTGACTCTCTGCTTCATTACCTCAGGATCTGTGAGATTCCTGAGTGCAGAATACTAACTCATATTTTGTTTAATAATTTGTTTAGTTATTATTTTGTTAGGAGCCCTAACACTTAAGCATATGAAGTCCTAAAACATGAAGAATAATACAAGACCAGAACTGCTCTGGATTTTCTCTGTAATCAAGCCAGAAGAATGCATGGAGACTTGGTTACTCAAAGATGGGTTATTTTATTTTATTTTATTTTATTTATTTTTTATTTATTTTTTTTTGTGGGTACCGGGGGGTCGACCTCAGGACCTCGCGCGCCAACAGGCACCCGTGCCGCTGAGCGATATCACCGGCCCCTTTTTCGTATGTGGGATCCGGGAGTCAAACTCGGGCCCTCGCGCTTGCAAGGCAGGAGCTTACGCTGCTGAGCCATCTCACCGGCCCCAAAGATGGGTTATTTTAAACTCATGCGCTACCATCCCTTTATTTCACAGGCAACAGTGCTTTATAATACTATATATCATATTTTGTATTTTTTTGCTCTATGATATTGGCTTTGGGTTCACAGATTTTTAAGAAATGCTGTTTTTCTTATCTAACATTTGCTGTAGGTTTTTTGTGAGTGCTAGGATATTAAAAGTGCTATTGTAAATATTATTCAGTCATGGAAAGTTGGAGATTTTAGAATCTTGTTTCATTTTGTAAAGTATTGAACATTGTGAAACGTCAAAAAAGATACAGATCATTAAAGAGAGCTTTTTCTTGCTAGAAGTTGTTTTGTGGAATATTGGTTTTTGTGGTGATGGAAAAATGAGAAGTCATTTATCCAATATTAAATTGTTTAATTCTTAGAGATATATTTGAGCCTATGATGTGGCAAACAGTGCATTAGACATTTTGAGTGGGAAGCCATATTCAAGAAGATAAGGAAATACGCATATGTTAATTTTCATATGGAAAATATTTGCATGATTCTTAAAGCAGAATTCAGGCTCTACCTAATGACATTTCCTTATGAGACGGTTAAAAAATCCTAAGATTCCTGTAGCCAGTGTGGTTTCTACCTTTTCTACGGTGCCTAGATCCCTCGGGAAAAGCTGCCCAACAAGTCCGTGAAGAAAGGATGGTTCTGGCAATTACTTAGCCTTCGATTTTCTGGAAATCTTTGTTTTTTTAAACTCTATTTTGAATTTTCTAGTTACTTCTAGTTTTTAATTGCTGTTAAGTACTGTATTTTACTTTATTTTTCCTGGATGATGTTATTTCCCTCACCATTTATTTTCTATGTTTTGTGACGATACAGGTCTCTTTTTCAGGCGCACACCGCTATCTAGGACTGTTATTTTCATATGTTGTAATCAGTTTTGGAATAATTGTGAAATGCTTTTTATCTTTATTGACTCCATGCTTCTCATGACCATAAAACTATTTATTAATCTATATTTATAAAGATTTTGAAGATATTCTGTACTTGAACTTGGGAAGCAGTTTGCTCATCATTTTCCACAAATGATGGAAACTAATAATAGAAATGCTAATAATAGAAATTGTTTATATATTGGAAACTAATAATAGAAATTTAATTATTAGTTATTAATAAACTATAGAGTGATGTTGTTTTATATTTCTTAAGGAAAATTATTCCTTAAGGCAGAAGTTCACAAGCTAGAGAAATTTGTTCTCCTGGGGATATATATATATAAATTTTCTTTTTTTTAATATGCGGGTACTAGAAGTCGAACTCAGGACCTCACACTTGCCAGGCAGGCGCTTATGCCGCTGAGCTATATCACTGGCCCCTTCTGGGGATATTTGACTATGGTTGGAGACATTTTTTTGATTGTCACCTCTAGGAAATGCTATTAGCATGTACTAAGTAGAAGTTAGGAACATTATTAAACATCCTGCAATGTGCAGGACAGCTTCCATAATAAAGGATTATCCAGCTCCAAGGATCAATAGTGTTACAGTGGAAAAACCCAGCCCTAAAATAATTCCAAGGAAAAAGACCAATACATTGTTGAATTTTTAATATATGCTTGAAAGCCATGGTATTATAATTTTATCTAGGGAAAAGATAATTTAAAAGCATTTATGCTTTTGGTCTTCTTTCCTTTATCCATTAATGCATTCCTTCTTATACTCTAAATTGAGTAGATTAAGTGATATCTCTTATAAATGTTCAACTACCTATAACCACGATTGCTTTTCTTAAGCACAAGTGCAAGCTTTCTTCCCAGCAAGTTATGCCAGGTTCCATTATTAAGAAAACAAATACCCTGTAGATAAAATATGTTCTCCTTTGAAAATAAATTACACATTTAAAGGATACTACAGAAATTTTCCAAATTTTTTTTCTGTCCAAATCAAAATTAAGTTTTTATGTTTACCACATAGCTTTACCACTAACACTTAGACTTGATTTTTTTTTTTTTTTTGTGGATACCAGGGGTCGACCTCAGGACCTCGCGTGCCAGCAGGCGCCCATGCTGCTGAGTGATATCACCGGCCCTTTTTTCGTATGTGAGTACCGAGAGTCAAACTCAGGACCTCGCGCTTGCCACGCAGGCACTTACGCCACTGAGCCATCTCACCAGCCGGAGACTCGATTTCTAAATCTGTAAGAGGACATTAATGAATGTGAATATGCATGCTATCTAAGCTGCTAAGTAGAAATCTATATTGCCTCTATACGTATGCTTCTTTGTGTTTGTGTATAATTTCTGGCCATATCAGTTCTAAATTTTGCCGGTGACTAATGTAACACGTTTCAAGCAATACAGTGATATTGTGAGATAATTAGCCATATCTATACTTCTGTAGGAAAAACATTTTATTTTTGACCATATTCATATGTATATTTTTATTTGCTATATAGCTTTAATTTCTGTTCATGAAATTGATGAAGAACAGTGAAACCATCTCTTTTAGATGCCTTCTCTGACTCTCTAGTGGAGGGGGTACATCTATAGTATCCCAAGTTCACCCCCATTAATCTGTTAGATTGTTTCAATATGTCTGTTTGTGTGCTGTCATCCACAAGAGTACATTTTTCTTTGTACTGTATGTCTGTCACATTGCCTGGCATGTAAAACATAAGTGCTTGCTGACCTATAATACAGTGTGTTAGCTTCTATGGTAGAAGAAAGCTCTGTGTTAGGAGCAAGCTCCTTTTGTTGTTTTACTTGTTTGATATTTTTTCTTGTGTCAGCCTTGTTTCAGACCTACATAAGCATTTTATCATATGAGTTAGAGATGCACGTTGTCTGTGTTCAGGGTCTCCTTCTGTATTCCTAAAAGAATCCTAATTTGCTCAGATAACCACCCTCTCCCTCCCTACAGCCTATGTGACTGGTGAAATGGCCACATCTGAAGCTACAGAGAGCCTGGGTGATCTAATAGGGCAATGCTGGGAAATCCACCCTCCTTTCCAAAGAATTGTTCAGGAATCCACAATTAAACTTTGCACTCTTGGGACCTTTGCTGGGCTAATTATTAATTTAGGGGATTTAGGCTAATCAAGTCAGAAGAGAAATTGGAAGAAATATCTGCCCTTGCCAGGAAACAGGATTTTTTTCTTATTTTCTTCACTTTATGGGAATAAGGCAGCAGCTGCCACAGTTGGTGCAAGCAGTCATCTTGGTGATGTAGAGAAAACTTTTCTAATAATAGAGTTGACACAGAGAAGAGGGGAAAGGTGAGGAAAAGCAGAAAAACAGAGCTGGAGCTTTGACTATCTCACACCTGAAACCTTTTCTACCTTTTGATTTAGATTATATGAGAAAATGTCTTTCTATATTGTTTAAGCCTGTTGGAGCACTGCTTTATATTCCTTGTACCTATGTAACAATATGTTAGAAACTCCCAGTCCCTTTTCTAGAATCATTCATGTCTGTTGGCTTTTAAATATTTCAGGCTATAATCACCCACCACACATTCAGCTATTCTCTTTTCTCTCTCTTGCTGCACCTCAAAATGTCTGTTCATATCCATCTTCCTTCCAGGCCTGCTGACACTTGTCTTCTGTTTCCCAGCTTTCCCCGAGCACCGTGTGAAGACTCCTTTAAAACAAATGCATTCTCTCTTCAAGAGAAATTCCAGTACCAGTTGTTAAGGCATTCAATTTTGCACATTTTCTCAATCTTTCCATTCATTGCTGAAGGTGCAAGGGATTATAGAATACTGGAGGAAGTGCAACACAGTCCAGAAGTCTGTTTTCAAATGTTAATGTCATCACTTAGTGACATGGGTGAGTTACTTAATTTTGTTAAACTTCAATTGCATTGTTTGGAGCAGAGGTAGACAAACAATGACCCACAGACAAAATCCAGCTCACTATTTTTCCTTTTAATTTTATTGAATATACCCACATTTATTTGATTATTATTGTATATGCAGCTTTTGCAGCACAATAGCAACTGAAGAGTCATGGCAGGGACTGTAAAACTGGCAACGCTGAAAATACTATTTGACTATTTGACATTTGACCAAGAAGGTTTGATAACTCCTGCTCTAAAAGCAAGCTTAATAAAAGGCTGACAGGATTGTTCTGAGGCTTAAATAAGATAATACACATAGTTAATTATCAGGGTATATGGCTCATATAAACCTGTAATAGACATTATTTGCCATTATTGTTGCTGATAATAGTAATGCTCAAGGAAAGGTCAGTGTCTGTAGGTCAAAAGTTACTTCAACCAATAATCGCACCATTTTTGCAGTTGAAGGAAATAACTGCCTTGAGGATATATAATGTAGCCTCACTGAACAATATTTACTAGCAGGGTGAAGAAAGCAGTATTTATTTTTGGAGTCAGTCCCCTAGGTGAGGTATAAATATAATTTTAAGGTTGCATGCATTTATGCCACCCCCATGGAATTGCGATAATTTAAATCTTATTTTTCATACAGAGGAAATAAATGTTATTTTAAAAAGCGTAATTCATTGCTACTGTTGGTTCAATAATAACAATCATCCATGGCACTGCATTAGAGGAGAGTCTATCATTAGTGTTTGGCGAGACAGTAGAACAATTAATAGAATTCCCGTTTCCCCTAAGAGGTTTATTTGTCATGTCAAAGTTACTCTGGTGCAACACAGATGGTGCTGTGACAGCACAAAATGATGAGTGCCACATTGTTCCTTCTAATGATCTTCTTCGGCTCAATTCATCTTGTTTTGCAGCCTTGGATCTCTGCTACATGCCTGTTTTGAAAATAGGGGCATCTACGAGGGAGGTCAAAGGAGATTCTGCATCCTTCGTTATTTTTGTGATTGTTATATGGGTCTAGAAAGTACTAAAACATAATATAGATAAGAATATTAAAAAAAAGCTCCACCTTTGTCATAGAAATGAAAGAAAATTTCTTTTCCCAAATTAATAGCACAGATCATATTTTATATAGAATTAATTTTGCTAAACCAGTATAATTATCCTTATGGCATGGTTCTGGGTATAATAATAAAGGGTAAATATTATTCATAGTAAAATGGGTACAATTAACTTGTGATGTTCTTTCTTTTTTTTTTTTTTCTTTATTTTAAAGAGAAGAAAAAACAAAACAAATCAAAAGAAGAACAAATTTTCAAAACAACATAATAGGAGGGTAACAATGGTTAATACATTACGTATTACTATCTTTAAGTTAGTTATTCAGGATACCAGACATTAGCATTCAATTGTCCAAACATTATTGGCACAAACCTTACTCTTCAATGAACTAAGTAAAATTGGTAGTGTATCTATCTTAACCATCATATATATATATATATATATATATATATATATATATATATACAATTTTTTTTCCCTTTCCCTTCTTTCTTTTCCCTATTCCAGTCTTTCTTTCTTTTTGACCAGTTTCTTTTTGATTCACCATGTCTATTGTAGATTTTGGATCTTATTTACTCTTTCAGTTTCTCATACTAGAGAGACAATACGATGCTTACACATGTGCTTCTGGTTTATTTCACTTACGAGTATTTTCTCGAGTTGCATCCATTTACCTATAAAAGTCTCCAGTTTATCCTTCTTTATGGCTGAATAGTACTCCATTGTATAAAAATACCACATCTTTCTTATCCATTCCTCAGTTGATGGGCATTTGGGTTGTTTCCAAGATCTAGCTATTAAAAATTGTGCTGCTATAAACATGGGTGCACATATATCGCTGTGGTACGATGTTTTTAATTCTTCTGGGAAGATGCCCAGAAGGGGAATAGCTGGGTCAAATGGGACCTCCAACCCTAGTTTTTTGAGGAATCTCCACACTGACTTCCACAGTGGCTGTACCAGTCGACACTCCCACCAACAGTGAAGAAGGGTTCCTTTTTCCCCACATCCACTCCAGCATTTGTTATTAGTTGATTTCTTAATAGTAGCCATTCTTTCTGGGGTGAGATGGTATCTCAGTGTTGTTTTAATTTGCATCTCTCGAATGACTAGTGATGTTGCACATTTTTTTGTATATTTATTTGCCATTAGTATTTCTTCATCTGAGAAATGTGTATTCATCTCAGATGCCCATTTTTGGAGTGGGTCTTTAAATTTGGGAGGTCTGATTTTTTTGAGTTCTTTCTATGTTCTCGATAGTAATCCTTTGTCTGAGGAACAGCTGGCAAACATTTTTTCCCACATTGTGGGTTGTCTCTTCACTCTGTTGGTGGTTTCTCTTGCTGTGCAAAAGCTTTTTAATAAGATGAGATCCCAGTTATTGATTCTTTGGGATAGTTCCCGTGCGGTTGAGTTTTTATTCATAAAGTCTTTGCCTACACCAATGTCTCCAAGGGTTTTACCTATCCTACCTTCCAGCAGATTTAATGTTTCTGTTTTAATATTTAGATCTCTGATCCATTTTGAATTTAGTTTAGTGCATGGTGAAAGATATGGGTCTAGTTTTAATCTTTGGCATGTGTAGAGCCAGTTTTTCCAGCACCATTTATTAAAGAGGCTATCTTTCTACCAGCGAATGTGTTTGGCACCTTTGTCAAAGATAAGGTGGCTTAGTATGTCTGGGGTTGTTTCAGCATCATCTAATCTGTTCCATTGATCTTCAGGTCTGTTTTTTTGCCAGTACCACACTGTTTTTATCACAGTAGCTTTATAGTATAATTTCAAGTCAGGGATTGTGATGCCCCCTGCCTTGCGTTTGTTGCCCAGAATTGCCTTTGCTATTCTAGGTCTCTTCTGATTCCAAATGAATTTTAGGATTGTTTTCTCTAATTCTGTGAGATATGCTGTTGGAATTTTGATTGGAATTGCATTAAATCTGTATAACAATTTTGGAAGTATGGCCATTTTCACTATATTGGTTCTTCCTATCCAGGAGCAAGGGATATCTTTCCATTTTCTGATATCCTCTTCAATCTCCTTTTTCAGAGTACTGTAGTTTTCAGTGTATAGGTCTTTTACATCCTTTGTGAGGTTGATTCCTAGGTATTTCATTTTTTTGGATGTTATTGTGAAAGGTATTGTTTCCCTAATTTCTCTTTCAGTAAGTTTGTTATTTGTGTACAGGAAGGCTATTGACTTTTGAGTATTGACTTTGTATCCAGCTACACTACTGAATTTGCTTATTAAATCTAGCAATTTTTTAGTGGAGTTTTTGGGGTCTTCTGTGTAGAGTATCATATCATCTGCAAATAATGATAATTTAACTTCTTTCTTTCCAATCATTATTCCCTTTATTTCTTTCTCTTGTCTAATTGCTCTGGCTAAAGTTTCCAGAACTATGTTGAATAAGAGTGGGGACAGTGGACATCCTTGTCTTGTTCCTGATTTTAGAGGGACGGCTTTCAGTTTTTGGCCATTTAGTATAATATTGGCTGTTGGTTTGTCATAGATAGCTTTTACCAGGTTGAGATAAAGACCCTCTATTCCAATTTTCTGTAGGGTTTTTATCATGAAAAGGTGCTGGACTTTGTCAAAAGCTTTTTCTGCATCTATTGAGATGATCATGTGATTTTTGTCTTTGGTTCTGTTAATATGGTGTATTATATTTATTGATTTACGTATGTTGAACCATCCCTGCATCCCTGGGATGAATCCAACTTGGTCATGGTGTATAATCTTCTTGATGATTTGTTGGATTCTGTTTGCCAGTATCTTATTAAGGATTTTTGCATCTATGTTCATTAGGGAGATTGGCCTGTAGTTCTCTTTCTTAGTTGGGTCCTTCTCTGGTTTTGGTATCAGGGTAATGCTTGCTTCCAGGAATGAATTTGGGAGTATTGCTTCTCTTTCAATTTCATTAAAATTTTGAGAAGTAGTGGCGTTAGGTCTTCTCTAAATTTCTTGTAGAATTCGGCAGTGAATCCATCAGGGCCTGGGCTTTTCTTTGTTGGGAGGTTTTTAATTACATCTTCAATTTCATTGGTTGATATTGGTTTATTTAGGATTTTTAAATCTTCTTGATTCAGCTTTGGTAATTCATATGAATCTAGGAATCTGTCCATTTCTTCTGCATTTTCCATCTTAGTAGAATATAGATTTTTAAAATAGGTATAGATGATCTTCTGGATTTCTGCAGGGTCCGTCGTGATATCACCCTTTTCATTTTCAATTGCATGGATTTGAGTCTTTTCTTTTCTTTTTTTAATAAGTTTGGATAAGGGTTTGTCAATCTTATTTATTCTTTCAAAGAACCAACTTTTTGCTTCATTGATTCTTTGTATTGTTTTTTTAGTCTCCAATACATTAATTTCTGCTCTGATCTTTATAATTTCCTCCCTTGTACGGGCTTTTGGCTTAACCTGCTCTTCTTTTTCTAGAAGTTCGAGGTTCGCCATTAAGTTGTTTATTTGCGCTTGCTCTATTTTCCTAATATAAGTATTTAATGCTATAAATTTCCCTCTTAGGACTGCTTTCATTGTATCCCATAAGTTTCGGTATGTTGTACTGTCATTATCATTCAGTTCTAGAAATTGTCTAATTTCTTCTTTAATTTCATCAGTGACCCATTGGTTGTTCAGGAGGGTGCTATTTAATTTCCATGTGTTTAGGGAGTTTTTGTGATTTCTTTTGCCATTGATTTCCAATTTCATTGCACTATGGTCTGATAATATGCATGGGATAATTTCAATTCCTTTGCATTTACTTAAGCAGGTTTTATGAGCTAGTATGTGGTCTACTTTGGAGAACGTCCCATGTGCAGCTGAGAAGAATGTGTATTCTGATGTTGTGGGGTGGAACACTCTGTAGACATCTACTAAGTCCATTTGTTCCAAAGTTTGGTTCAGTTCTATTATTTCATTATTGATTTTCTGTCTAGTTGATCTGTCCTTTTGTGACAGTGGAGTATTGAGATCTCCCAATATAATTGTATTAGTGCTTATTTGATTTTTCATGTCCTTTAGTACTTGTTTTATATAGTTGGGTGCATTGGTATTTGACGCATATATATTTATGATCGTTATCTCTTCCTCTTGGATTGTTCCCTTTACAAGGATGTAATGACCGTCTTTATCTCTCTGAATCCTTCTTGGCTTGAAGTTCACTTTGTCTGCAAAAAGAATAGCTACCCCTGCTTTTTTCTGGGTTCCTGTTGCATGGAGTATTGTTTTCCATCCTTTGACTTTCAGTCTATGAATTTCTTTCTGAATTAAATGTGTTTCTTGTATACAGCATATTGTTGGATCTTGCTTCTTGATCCATTTTGCCAGTCGGTGCCTTTTGATTGGTGAATTGAGACCGTTAACTTTGATGGTTAAAACTGATATGTATTGGGCCGGTGAGATGGCTCAGCAGCTTAAGCGCCTGCCCGGCAAGCGCGAGGGCCCGAGTTTGACTCCCGGAACCCAGATAAGAAAAAGGGGCCGGTGATATCGCTCAGCGGCACGGGCGCCTGCTGGCGCGTGAGGTCCTGAGGTCGACCCCCCAGTACCCACCAAAAAAAACAAACAAACAAAAAAAAAAAACTGATATGTATTGACTTATACTTGTCATGATATTTTCCTGTTGTTGGTTCCCACTCTTTGTTTTTCCCCTTTCCTGCTATTTAATTATCTGCCCTGCCTGGTGGATTCCTTCTGTTGGGGTTCCTATCTCTTTCTAGAATGTCTTTCAGAACATTTTGGAGTGCTGGTTTGGTGGTCATAAATTTTCTTAGATGTTCTTTGTCATGAAAGTATTTTATTTTTCCATCAATTTTGAAAGATAGTTTTGCGGGTACATCAATCTGGGTTGAAAATTATTTTCCTTTAGAGCTTTAAATACGTCATTCCAAGCTCTTCTTGAATTGAGGGTTTGTGCTGAAAAGTCAGCTGTGATTCTGATGGGTTTTCCTTCATAGGTGATTTGTCTCTTCTCCCTAACAGCTTTTAAGATTCTGCCCTTCTGTTGAATTTCTGGGATCTTGACTATGATATGTCTGGCTGAAGTTTTTTTTTGATCATGTCTAGTTGGTGTTCTAAAAGCTTCACTTATTGGGGGGTCAAATTCTTTTTCTCTTCCAGGAAAGTTCTCCCTAATAATGTCTTTGAACAAGGTTTTAATGTCATTTATGCTATCTCCTGCTTTTTCATTTATTCCAATTATTCTTAAGTTGTTTATCTTTGAGTCATCTAGCAGCTGCTGAATTGATTTTTCATGGTCCCTTGCTGTTTTTAAGAATTCTTTCTTTTCATGATCACTAATTGCAAGCCTGTCTTCTATATCTGATATCATGTCCTCACATTGGCTTAATCTGCTACAAATACTTTCAATGGAATTTTTGTTCTCTTGGATATCTGCTTGAATCTGCTTTATGGATTCCATTTCTTTCCTATGCTGAGCATTCATGGTTTCTATAGTTTTCTTAAGCTCATCTATATTTTTGTCTGTATCAGCTATAGTGTCCTTAAGCATAGTCTTCATTGTGGACATTATCTCTGCAGTTATCTGTGAAATTATTTCTGTTTTAATTTTTTCCAGAGCCTCATTCAATTGTTTTGTTGTTACCCCTTCAGATATGCCAGGTGGGTGGCTTTCGGATTGTCCCACCTCGTTGGCCCCTAGGTTTGCCTTTGGTGAATTGGATGTGTGCGGTTGCATCTTGTTTAAGTGTCGTCTCATCTTTTCTTTCTTTAATTCCTGGGGTGATGTTTGTAAATTACCTATGATAGGTTACTTTATTGCTAGTGTTCAAGATCCTTAGAAGATGACTACTTCTCTGCAGTATCTTCCAAGTGGAGCTTGCTTTTGGGTTTTGAGCTTTCTGCCAGATCCTACCTCTTCAATTCGTTGGATGTGAGAAGTTGCTACCTGTTTGGCCCAGTCCTTGATTCTTTGGTACTGTGCCACTGTATTTTCTGTGTCCCTTAGTCAATATCAATCATGAAATATCAGGAAGGAAAGCTGTTTAGAACAATTATTTTACATTTGGCTATAATGGTAACTGAAGCATCAAACACAGCCTAGAAAATGACAGACTGAGCTAACCAGTTATTTACCACTTTTAGCTGTATAAAGTAGAGTTGCGGTTATATAACAAAATCTAAAACACACCAGAAAAATTATATGCAGTATACAAGTCCTTAGTATGTCAATTTTTCCCCTCAGGAGTTTAAATTTAAAATGAGTTAAGGAGGAAATAGAGTATTGTGAGAAGAGGAAGGAATTAGATGTAAGGTTAGAGGACCAAGAGGGATCTCTGGTGGATCCTGGTGCAGAGGACTGGTGGGAAAAAGAGAAGGAAATGATAAAAGGAAGAACAGATCACAACCACAATCACAAAGAGGTTAGAGGTGCTGTTTACATTCATATAAAAGCCAGAGAGAATAATGAAGGAAAGAGCAAATAGACAAACAGAAACAAAAATGAAGACAAAAACAACAAAGCAAAGAGATAAAACAGAAATAAAACCCCACAAAAGAAAAAAATAAAAACAAAATAAAAACAAAATAAAAATAAAACAAAAATAAAAACCCCTTCACCAGAACAAAAAACTAATGAGAGAGAAAAAAAAAATAAAAAATATATAAAAAAAATAAAAATAATCAGTTCCAGGTGTTGACTCTGCTGTAGGCAGGCACCGTGTGATGACAGAGTCTTGTTCCGTGCAGGTCCGTCCCAGCGAGCCAGGAGCGCCCTCTGGCGGGCGGTGAGCAGAGCGTAGACTCTCAGGCGGAGACCGGTCTCCTTCGCCTGCCGCTGTCAGCGCACTGCTTTCGCGCCGCTGTGATTTTCGCCACGCCCCCCACAATGGCGCCGGGCCAGTCGCTCTCTGGCGCGGGACAGGTGTGGCTGAGAGACCAGTCTCCTTCACCCGCCGCCCTCAGCGCACTTTCGTGGGGCTGAGAGGCACCGATCTGCCCTGTCCGGAGCACAAGTTTCCAGAGCAGTTTTCGAGCCGCTCTGATTTTCGCCGCACCCCCCACAATGGCGCCCGGCTAGTCGCTCTCTGGCGCGGGACAGCTGTGGCTGAGAGACACTCACTCACCGCCGGCCAGCGCCGTTCTCTGCCGCTCCCCTGCCCCGCCGCTGTCCCGCGATCCTCCGTGGGGGCTCCCTGGGCTTCAGCTGTCACCGTGTGTCCGCAGCTTTGAGCTTCCGTCCCGCCGTGATTCCTGGGATGGCAGAAGGTGCGTGCGCGGTCTTTTCCTTCTTTGTTGAAAAGTCCCCTTCACTGGTGCCGGGGGTCCCAAGCTGCGCTTCAGAACTTTTCTGGGTCCCAGGGGGGCATCTGCCCCCCTCCTGCGCTCTCCCGGTCACTATATTCCCGTAGTCCAATGGCAACTTTTAGAGAGTTTCTCTGCGTGCTTCTTACTCATCCGCCATCTTTTTTTCCTCCCTCGTGATGTTCTTTCTTGACTCACTCTTGAATGGATATAAAACTGGGTTGGAAAATTTAATGAAAAAATCAGTAAAAATAGTGTAAAGGTCAATAAAGAAAACAAGATGGTTCATGTAATGAAAATCTCAAATTTAAAACTCACATTTTAATACCATAGTATTAAAATAGAGTGTTTAAAATTGATGGAGTTGACAGTTTAGGAATAAAGTAAAATTATATTCAAATTTACACTGTTCTGCAGTTTACCATGTGATTTCCACTCTTTCTCACTTTTGGAATTTCTGTTTGTTTAAATGTTGAAGTAAATGTCAAATATAATTTTCCTTCATTCTGTAAATCATCCCTGAACAATATAATAGGAATCATGGATTAAAATTTAAAACACGTTTTTCAACTTTTAGAATTCCTAAAACTCTTGAAAGCGTTTAACATACATGCACTCTATCAACTTCAGATTAATTGTAAGTTTTAAAGTTTTTAAAATAATATTTTATAGTGGTGATTATACCAACTCCATACTGGTGATAGGATGATGTTTGCAATCTTTTACCAATATGTGATTATTAAGCTAAATTACTTGAGCCATAGATTAGAATTTTTCATCTAGCCAATTGTTTTTTGTTTCTGTTTTTTAAATAAAGTAGAATATCATAAAATCACAAATAAGTCTTTGTAAATGGCTTTAACAAGTAGGGCATTTCAGAAATTGAATCCAACTTTCTTCTGAGTCACGTAGACTTTTCCATTTGGACTCCAGATGCTTTACTTCCTGGTTCACTTTTGGACCCTTTCAGCTCTGGGAAGTCTGTTCTGTTGAAGCATTTGGACAGTGTTTGTAAGTGTGCCCAGAAATTATGTTTTTAAAAATATATTTCATTTTGCAATTAATGAAAAAAAAGTCAAATGTAGGAAAGAGTAAAACTGTGATCACATAGAAATACTTTTATTTTGCTTTTATCTTCAGTAATAAAAACTGCAATATTTTGTTGCCGAAATGATGGCTTCAGGCCTTCAAGATATCAAACATGTCGCTGAGAGGTACCACTGGAACAAGTTAGTCATTTCAGTAATGTTCGTGGGCATCATTGCTATCATGAAGTAACATTTTTCACTCATATTCTGTTTTGAATTTGGTAAACACTTTCTCCCTTAACTGCCAGTATACTTCAAAGTGGAAAAGTAATCTCCTATTTATTGCCAATATTTTTCATGCAACATACTGAAAGATTTATATATCAAACAGGTTAAATAGTATATAATGAAAGATTTGAACACTTTAAAAATATTGATCTATCAATAGAATAATTATTTTATTAATTACCAGATATACAGATTTTGTTTATTTATTTGTTTTAACTGTAAAGCAGTGGTTTTCTCTGTTATATACATAAATGTTGTTCTGCTAAGATTAATCCCTGACATTTTTTACACAACAAAAGAAAAATATTATCTGTTATAACACATTTTTATTAATAAACCATACACAAAGGCACCGTGCATGTTCCCATTACACTGTATGTAGCAAAACTTATTCCTATGCTTTATATATGTATGGCCTTATCTATTTTCAAAAGAAATATGCTCATCTTGTTTTAGCAATTGCTCTTCCACATTATATGTGTAGATGTGATGCACACCTTGCGGGTCCTGCCTTTACGAATGGACTCATTTCTTTTTGAGTCTAGAGATGAAACAGTGTGCTGAGAGGGTGGAGGCGCTCCCTTTCTTTTCTGTCTCTTTCTTCTTTCTTCTTCTTCTCCTCCTCCTCCTCCTCCTCCTCCTTCTTCTTCTTCCCTCCCTCCCCTCCTCTTCTTGTTCTTCTTGTTCTCCCCCTGCTGCTTCCTTCTCTTCCTTCCCCTCCTCCTCCTCTCCCTCGTTCTCTTCCTCCTCCTCCCTCTTCTCCTCCTTGTTCTTCTTCTTCTTCCTCTTCCTCTCCTTCTCCTTCTGGTACTGGAGAAGGAACACAGGGCCTTCCACTGAGCTAAAACCCCAGCTGTTTTTTAAATTTCTTTTGTTTTGAGGTAGGGTTTCACTAAGTCACTAAATTGCTCAGGCTGTGCTCAAACTTGTGATCCTCTTGCCTCAGCCTCTTAGAGTGCTAGTGTTACTGGTGTGTGCCACCATGGCAGGCTGGAAGCATCTTTTTAGCTCTGGATTGTACGTGATTGAGAAATAAACTTTCGTCTTGTTAAGCAACTTTATCTGTCTTAAAAGAAATTAGCTGTGATCTAATTAATATGAACATATCTCCTAAAGGAAAATTACAACCATGGCAATGAATCTGACTGTATCTATATCCATAATCATTAAAGAAATTGCTTAATATCTCTGAGCCTCAGCTATTTAATCTGTAAAATATGGATGATAACATCTACCTCACATGGTTATTGCAAAGATTAAATAGTAGGAATTATGTAAAATGCTTTAGGAGGTTATCTAGTCCTACGA
Organism: Erethizon dorsatum; assembly: GCA_028451465.1. Classification (NCBI taxonomy): domain Eukaryota; kingdom Metazoa; phylum Chordata; class Mammalia; order Rodentia; family Erethizontidae; genus Erethizon; species Erethizon dorsatum. Next base: position 85,641,811 of record CM051831.1, on the reverse strand, counting down.
GTAAATAATAAATTTTAACTCTTCAATGTATTGAATTTACTCTAACTTTGGAATATAACTAAATTAATTATCAGTTTATTTCTTGCATGAATGCAGATCATATTTAACGAAATAAAATTCAGATGGCTTTCTAATTCCTTTGGCTCTTTTGATGCTGGGATACATTAGCTTGATTCTAGGTCTGTCCAATAGATACATTCTTAACCTATCAATTCACTCCCCAGTAGTTATGGTTTCTTTCTTCAACTCCTCAGTCATGGTTTCTTAACAGAGTGTGTTCTTTGTACCATTTACGCATTAAATGAATAATGGTTATAAACTGATTGGCATATTATAAATGCTTGATAATAGGAGATTATTATTATTTGATTATTTTGTTTTATTATTGTCCTTTATTTTAGCGGTGAGGTAAAAAAGATCAAAAGGCATAAGGTGACTTGTCCAAAGCTTCTCTGTCTTATAAATTTTTTACCCTTAATGAAAGTAGAGCAAATCAAACTACCTTAAGGAATAAGAAGGATTTGTTGAAAGGATTTTCTTGTAGATATGAGAGCCAATGGTAGAGCTGACCACTCATGTCTGGGAGTGTGCTTCTTGGCATCTGTGGGTGCTGAATCTTTTCTAAGCAATCGACTTTGTCTCTATTTTGTCTTTTAAAATATTTCACCATATTCTTTTAAGATACACCTTTTCCTCAGGAAAGGCTTTGACCCACATTTTCATTAATTATTCATATTAATGTATGCATAATGATGAGGAGTTGGGCTTCAGAATGATAGAGTGGGGTTCAAATCCTGGTTTGGCACATACTAGATTTGTGAATGTGGAAAAATGACTTAATTCCTCTCAGTCAACTGTTTCCCAACTGAAGAATCAAAATAATAATATTTATCTATAGCGTTGTGATAATTAAATGAATTAACATATTTAAAATACATAGAATAGAGATGCTTTTTATTGTTATTACTATGGAATCACAATTTAAAAGTAATTTTGTTTTGAGAAAAAAAGGTCAAGTAACACAAAAGCTAATTTCATAAGAAATACCTTAATCTGAAGCTCGTTTTCTTTTACAATATTTTGAAAATATTTGATATCAATTCTCAAATATAGCTGTTTGGATCGTAATTGTATTTTTATTGTATTCCTAATTTTTGCTTTTTTTTTTTATATCCTATCTTTTCCTCTGTATGCTTCAGTGTATTGTTTCTTTTGATCTATTTCCATTTCATTGATCCTCATCTTAGCTACGTCCAACTTGTTATTTAGTCTACTTATTGTGCCTTCGATTTCAGTTATTGAAAGTTTTTGTTTGATGGGCCGGTGAGATGACTCAGCTGTATAAGCGCCTGGCTGGCAAGCGCGAGGTCCTGAGTTCGACTCCCGGAACCCACATACGAATAAAGGGCCGGTGATATCGCTCAGCAGCTCGGGTGCCTGCTGGCGCGTGAGGTCCTGAGGTCAACCCCCAGTACCCACAAAGAAAAAAAATTTTGTTTGATTCCTTTTTATTGATTTTAAATTTCTGCAGCATTATTTTATTTTCATAGATATATGAATAACAAATATTTTAAATCCTATATTTTATAATTCTAACTTGATATATTTCTATTATCTATTTTTCCCTTTGCTTTTTAACATTGTGGTCTTGTAGAAAAGGCATTATTTGATTGAAGTGTAGACAATGTGATCAATAAATTTTGGGGATATTTGAGGTTCTGAATGATATTATCTTCTAATGTTGCCTCTAGAAAACTACTAGTAGGAGAGATCTAGATACTCTCAATTAAGCTATTTGAAGAGAGTACCATATGTAATTACTTCTTATAACCACAATATAATTCCCCCCAAAAAGCTTGGTAATTTTCTGTGGTTTCTGAACTCCAATGTTATGCACATACCTGAATTACTGCTAATCTGCTTAGCTTCTCAGCCACTGCTTTCTGTTTTTCTTCAACGTGAATCTAGGTCACAACTGACAAATAGGCAAATGCTTACTGAAGAAAAAGCATGACACATACCAGGTTTATTTCTATCCTTGTTTTCTTTAGGATTTTGGTCTCCAAATTCTTTTGCCTGTGGTAGCTCCCCAGTGCTTTCAAACAAAAACTGAAAAATGTTTGATTTAGCATCTCTGAATCTTCTCAGTGGGAAAGTTGGTATAAAATGCAAATCACCATATCCATGTCTGGAAAAGTTAGTGTATTCTTTCAAAGAGAAACATTTACATACTGTCCATTTTCTCTACTTTTGCTTGCAAAAGCTTAGTTTATTGTACACTTATATTTCCTTCTTACATACAGGAACAGATTTTCACCTGCTCTCCTTTTGTGTAGTCTTTAATTCTAGCCCCTAATTTTTATTTACTTATTTCCAAAAAGTCATCATCTCTTGCTATTTAACATGGAAGTTAAAATGCCCTAAACCCAAAGTGTTGAGTAAGTGTAGTTCTAGTACAAACATTTAAAAAGGAAAAAAAAAATCTAAGACCTAATAAGTAATCAGATGTCAGAATGAATTATTATTATTATTTTTTAATGTGGGTACCAGGAGTTGACCTCAGGACTTTGTGCTTGCTGGGCAAGTGCTTGTGCTGCTGAGCAATATCCCTGGTCCTTTTTTTCCTTTATGTGGGTTCTGGCAGTCGAACTCAGGACTTTGTGCTTGCCAGGCAGGCACTTACGCTACTGAGCCATCTCACCGACCCAGAATGAATTATTATTGGTATCATATGAACCTATTTAAAATTCTGTAATGATCTCCATCTGAATCTCCACAAATGCTTATTTATCCCTCCCTTTACAAATTTAAACAGCAACATTGATGCAAAAATGATGGTATAAGAACAAATATTTATTGAGTAAAATATTATTTAAAGCATGGAATACAAATGTTATAAAACCTCTCTCTATTCTTTCCTGCACCAAATTATTTGGTTAAGTACTTTTGACCCAATTAGCAGAACGTCGTCTCTCTTTCTTCAATATTTTCTCTTTCAAGTTGTCCCAACAAAGATAGTACTTCGTCAAAAGACTCAGTTGTGCTTTCAAGTCCTCTGTGACTCTTTGGCTGAGCTTACGTGTCATGGATAAACACAGTCTTGTTCATACTGTGTTGAAAAATATTCTGGTTTGAATCTCATCTCTAGCTTCAGAAGAGGTATGCTTTCAAAGACTGTCACAGCTTTACCTTCATTTCTTTTTACCAAGGCATTGTTCTAAAATACTGACCACTTACTGGGGGATGGAATCAACCTTGCTCTGTCAGCCTCTTAATTTTGGTGTTGAGACTGAAACACTGGCCCTGAGACCCCCTTTGTGTTTCATTTTGAAGCCCTTATTTCTTTTTCCATTAGCAGTTCTTCTAGAGACCATCTCAGTCCATTAGAGCATGTATTACATTGGAATTTAGGATTAGAGATGTGATTCCTTTTCTCAAAAAGATCACCTTGAGTGCTACATAAATTTACCCATCTTTCCCTCAGGAACCAAATCTAAATCAAGATGTTTGCAAGAGGCAGGCAGTCAGGCTGCACAGGGTGTTCTTTTATTGTTCCCTTGAAAATACCTCCTGATAAAATTGTCTGTTTATTATTAAGGCTAATTAATACAAAAGAGTTAGAAAGATGTTTCTAAAGGTGATCTTGTGTTTATATTTTATGTGCATAATTTGGCAACATTTCTGCTTCAATAAATATTTTTCAATTGTGCCTGACCTATAATATTTTGAGAGTTTTTCATTGTAGCATAGATAACATGTACATAAACAACTATAAGCCAGTATGTGAAAATATTCTAAAAGCCATAAAATAAATAATGCTCTGAAAAGTTGGAGAATGAAATAGTTACTTCTTATAATTCCTAAAAAAAAAAAAAAAGAAAAGAAAAAGAAAAAGTAAAAAGAGAAAGCATTGCAGCACCTCAGTTAGGAATTAGACTTTTCTGAACCAGTTTAAGAATGTAAACATTGTACATGTAGCATAAAAATACATGCAGCATAAAAATATTAAAAGAATTACAAATCATTGATATATTAGTAGGGGTTAATTAGTCTCTTTCTATTGCTAGTAAAAAAATACCTGACACTGGAAAATTAGAGAAGAGGTTTATTTGGCTAATGGTTTTACAGGGTTTAATCCATGGTTGGCTGGCTCCAGGGCAGAAATGGCATGGTGGAAAGGCCTGGTAGAGTACAGCTGCTTTACACATGGCAGTCAGGAAGCAGAGAGAGAGAGAGCGAAAGAGAGGGAGAGTGAGAGAAAGAGAAAGAAAGAGAGAGGAAGAAATGAACCAGAGACAAGAATATACCCTTCTAGGATGGTCACTTCCCCAGTGATTCATCTCTTCCACCAGTCCCACCTCTGAATATATAGGGTTTTTGAGGAACATTTTAGATCTAAATCATGACAAAGGGTAAATCTCAATCCCTCATATGTTGAAGGCTGCTTGTACTACAGTTCTGGTACTTTCCTGTCCTTCTTATATTTTTTGGAAAATGTTTAAAGTGAATTCAATAATTGTGGGAAACTGTGGTACTCTAAGGAAAGCAAAAAGATTTCCAATGTATGTGTCACTTAATTTTGTGAGAATAACATTTAGGGATAAATGTTACTTACTTTATACACAAACATTCACGAATTCATCTATCAAGAAAGTTGTGGTGTAACTGCTTCCTGTTGAGGATCAGAGCCAGGTGTATTATGTCACTATATTCCTGCTAAGTATTTTCTTCCCCTTACTTTCATGCATTAATGAAAAAATCCAGGATGGATATTTATCATGGGTTGCATTTATTTCTCAGTGTCTTAGTTCTTATTATGGAGAACATCATTGGAAAGACATCATACTTTCACAGATGACTAATCTGTGATTAAGATCGATCACCTATTGCTTCATAAGTAACATCTGGCATCAAAGATAATTCCATTGCCTTGAAATCTCATAAAAAGTAACATCATTACATTGAAGAAAAGACTGTCATTCTCTCTGGTTATAATAAAACAGTCCTACCAGAAAGTCACATAAAGACACTTTATAATTTTTTCCCAAAGATCTGTGAAATGGCAAACAAAATTTTTGAAGCTATCCTGCAAGTTACAGAAGAACTTTAAACAATCAGGAAAAAGGTATAATTCTGAGGAATAGAACATGCTCTGCAGTGTGGCTTCTTATTTGGTAACACTTATTTTGCTGATCTTTAACCACAGATATCAAAAGAACAGACAATTGATTTCTAATGAAAAATATGTTTCCGTAGCCATATGGTCATAAACATTATCACTTTCCCTCCAAATAATAAATTTAAATGAAAAAAATTTACACACAATTACATCACTGATAGTTTGAATTGATGGGAAAGCTTTACTGTGTTCTGGGAATAAATCAGTAAGTCATTTTCCCCCCAATCTGTAATGTCTGTGCTTGGAATTCTTCTGATTTTATATTAGGTAATTGTTACTGTAATAACAATAAAATATTTCACAGTAATTTAAATAATAACAATAGGTTCCTAAATTATTATGAGTAGTGATAAATATTTTGAAGGCAATACAATTAAGAAGATTTTCTTTGATTCAGTGTTTTAATTCAGAAATAAATAGTCTTAAGAATTTTATTTACGCTGATATTGAATGTTTTACTATTTTTGAGAAGTTCTGCTTTACTATCTTTCCTATAGTGTGATGGAAAAATTCTTCTTATATTGTTTTCCTATGGAAATAATGTTATTTTAAAGGAATTAAAACAATCCTCAGGGTAAAAAGGATAGCACGAATTAATGGTTAATACAGTCTCCTCATTTGCAGTTCATAAAAGTCTATAGATTGAAAAATCTGTAAATGTTACACAATACCAATACACATAAGCTTGCACAGTTATTGAAAGCATGTTTAATTAACATGATTTTAAATGATTTAGCCTCCTCTAGGAAACAGGTGAGACTCTATCGGAAAGTGTGAGGTAGCTGAATTCATGACATAACGTCGTCTCTGGAAACACTATATTGAATTCTTATTGGTTTATTACCAACATTTTTGTACATACATATATTTTTTTATATGCGGGTACTGGGAGTCAAACTCAGGACCTTGCGCTTGCCAGGCAGGTGCTTATGCCGCTGAGCCATCACACCGGCCCCAGTTTTGTATATATTAAATACATAATTGCAAAAAAGCTGTCTACGTTAGCATGCTTTTTTTTTTAAATTTAGTAAAATATTTACTTCCTTTCAGATCTTAGATATCATGTTTGCAGCTCTGGGCATGGTTGTGCATGCCTGTGGTTCCAGCATGTAGGAGGCTGAGGCAGGAGGATTGACATGAGTTCCAGGCCAACATGGGCTACATAGTGAGTTGAAGACCTGATTAAACTATATAATGAGATGTGAGACAGTGTCTCAAAAAACTAAAAAAAGATTTTTTTCTGCCAAAGAAATCATAACCAAACCAAATGACAACATTAAATGATCATGAACAACAGTCCTAAGAGGTTTTCTCTGGACAGTACTAAATAAATTAATTTGAAGCTGCCTGTGTATGAATTCAAAATATAAAATAATTTATGGAATATTTAGTTTAGTTTTAAAAACCTGGTGGTAATCCTGGAAAAAAGGAGATAACATTTTTTAAAAAGTATAAACTACCTGGTACTCTGACAGTTGATTTGCATCCATTGCTTTAAATCTTTCCCACAATGCATAATTCATTTTTACTTCTGAGGGCACTGGGGCTCAGAGAAGTTAAATAAACTGTCCGTGGTTACATAGCTAATTGCATGCTGGAAATGTGTTTCAAAGATATAAATATTTAAGTTAAAAGACACGATTCTTTCCATTACATCACTCTAGTGATAATTGTTCAATTATCAGGCTTGGAAAAGCCTGTATCTTATGAAAACATAGACCGTCTATTGGCAACTGTTAGACTCGAAATTTGTTTCAGTTAAATAGGTTTCCTGCTGAGGAAAAGCTTCCTGTACATGAAATGTTTCTGTTAAATAGGAGAAGTAAGAGCTTCTTAAGAGTAAGAAGAGGGATGCTAGCAACTCATTATGTCACTTTCACAACACAAGCCTCAGAGCAAAAGATGCCTGACTCAGAGAAATCGTTATTACTCATGGTACCAGGGACCCATCCCGGGTGTTGTGCATGCTGGACAAGGGCTCCAGCACTGAGCTACACCCCAAGTTTCTACTTTATGTTTACAGCAAAAAGCCGCAGCAGGAACAATAGCTTTTCTTTTATCTTGAGTTCAGGTCTGCAAGGTAAGATGAAAGGTGCAGATACTTATCTGCGTGTGCAGTGGCTTGCTCTATAGGAGAAAATCCCCGAACTTAGGAGATTCAGCTTTGAGCGTGAGTGGGCCATGTTTTCACCCTCCGTGAAGGAAATTACTATTTTGGAATATAAGCCAATCTCTTCTCTTGTAGCAGAGGATGGCATTTATAGATTTACTACCCTGAAACATAAGGAAAATTCTCAGGGAAAGAAAGGAAGGAGCTTTGTCTTTACTATCATAGAAGGTCTGTAAAACTTTCTGAAGGGATATATTACCACAAGCTTCCATTTTCTAGTGTGTTCTTTGTTCAGGAGATTTGGAATATGCAAGAACTCAAGAAATTCATGAAAGCTCACCTCTCAGTGTTGTATCCCAGTAATCCCATTGTCTTGCTGTACAACTTCTGTAACTTCTGGTTTGAACTCTAGCCTATATACTTGATGAACTGCTTTTTATCTTAATTTTCTTTCTATTATTTTCCGCTAACGAGCCCTAGAAAACTGTGCTTATGTATAACTAGTCAATTTGTAAAGATATTACTCAACAGGAATGTCAGATATAATGAATAAAACAGTAAGGAGAGGGCAGAATAAATACAAGATTATTCTTTGAAGTGCCTCCTTGTGGCCGGCCCTTCAGAAGATGTTTCATGCTGTGAGTGTGGGTGACCTTCTGCTTCCTTGTATATCATGATGAAATGGTAGATGGTGTAGTATTGTATTATATCACATTGGATTAGATATGCTGTGACTTCAATTCCCTCTTTTTCTCTTTCACCAATTGTTGTTGTTTACATGCCCCCAAATCAAGCTTTTTCCCCTTAATCTTGTCTTGAAGGTGTAATTTCTAGAGCATTTGGGCTGAAACAAAAGCATTTTGCATTTGAAGAATCATTTGCAATAAAACCATCTGATATGCATTGTTGTAAAGTTAAGATTTTTAAAAATCAAAATAGCTGTTATGGTTTAGATTTCGGATGTCCCCTTATTGCCTCATGTGTTCAGAAGTGGGGTTTTAGAAGGTGATTGGATCGCGGGGGTGCTATTCTTATCAGTGGATTCATCCACTTGTGGAGTTCAGTAGCTGAGGGTGCTATTAGGAGGCGGGGTCTGGCCGTAGGGTGAGTCACTGCGTGTTGACCTGGAAGGTTACAACTTGTTCTCTGGCTCCTCCTTCTCTTCCTGCTTCTTGGCCACCTTGAGATGAGCAGTTTTTCTCCACTGTAGTCCGTCCCACCATGCCATTTCTGTATTTAAGCCTGGTGACCATGGACTTCAGAAGCTGCGAGCTAAAACAAACCTCTCCTCCTTTATGTTGTTGGTGATGAGTATTATGTTGTGGGTGAGGAGAAAGTGACTAAGACTATAACATTGTGGACATAATTAAATTAAAAAATTTAAAATTGTTTCTGTGTGACAAATTGTAGAAAAGAGAGTGGGTATGATCAAAACTTGTGTGTGAATGTATGGGATTGTGATGTTCAAACCCATTAATTGGGATGGGAAAGACATGAAATTTTAAAGTTTTTTTTTTTTTTTATCATATACCCCTTTCTTTTAAGGAAGAAGCATTCTTTTTTTTTTTTTTTTTTTTTTTCCATATCTGCTAATGTAACTTGTTTGAGTAAAGGACCCAGGTAATTGATGAGAAGAGACACTGCAGAAGAGAGGCTAGCTGAGGAATTGTTAAGTTTCATTTATTTGATATAGGCAGAAGAATATGGGTGTCATGAAACTTTGCTGTGCATTAATTTACTTTCAGAGAATAGTAAATATTTTAATTGTTTTAAAATGATTCTTAACTTTTATTTATTTATTTTTATTCTTTTGTGGGTACCGGGGGGTTGACCTCAGGACCTCGCGTGCCAGCAGGTGCCCGTGCCGATGAGCGATATCACTGGCCCCTTTTTCGTATGTGGGTTCCGGGAGTCGAACTCGGGCCCTCGCGCTTGCCGGGCAGGCGCTTAAGCTGCTGAGCCATCTCACCGGCCCGATTCTTACCTTTTAAATTGGTATTTCCTTGTACAAAACTTCCCATTGTTATTGGGTTATAAGCAAGCTTAACTTTATTTGAGGTACACTTGCAAATATTAGCCTACATATTTTGTAAGATTACATATGCCAATTTAGTTATATTGAGTGTTTTAAGAGAAAGAAAAAGTCAAGTTAAATGGTTTTTCAACCATTGAAAAAACTAAAATAGGAAGGATAGCAAGAAATAAAAGTGAACTATCAGGGCTGGTGAGATGGCTCAGTGGCTTAAGTGTCTGCCTGGCAAGCGCGAGGTCCTGAGTTTGACTCCCGGAACCCACATACGAAAAAGGGGCCGGTGATATCGCTCAGCGGCACGGGTGCCTGCTGGTGCGCGAGGTCCTGAGGTCGATCCCCCGGTACCCAAAAAAAAAAAAAAAAGAAAAGTGAACTATCATTCCCTCTTAGTTTTTGCCCCATCCACGGTAGGTCTTAAAAGTGACAACTCATCTATGCCATAACGACAGGTGTATTTATTTTCTGTACAATCTCAAATAAAACTTAGACTTTATGAGGTTTCAGAGTTGCAAAGGATCTAGAAGTTTCAGTGACTGGTCCAAGTTCCCTCAGCCAATAACAGAACAGAGTTATTAATTGAATTTTTGGACTAATTTGATTTGTGCAAAATTGTGTTATCTTTAAAGCCGTGATTTTCAAATTTTGATGTACAATATTCAAAATCTGAACCATTAGACAGCCTCTCAGAACTGGGGTCAAATGCAGAAATATGCATTCTTAGATACTCCAGTTGTCATAGTTTATACTTGGGTACAGTATACATCATTGTATACATCGTTGTAAGGCTGTTTCTATTAAGCTGTTTAGTGGTCACTTGAAGTCACAAACTATTCATATCAACTTACTTTCAATTTACCTGATTAATGATAGTGAAGTAATTTTTATTTCTGTCCTTCCAGAAAGAAATTAGATAATATCTGACATCATTGTGCTTTATTATAAACTTTTCAAAACTTGAAAACAAGAAATTATTATAAAAACAATTACACAGAGTAGTTATTTTATATCATGGTTACCTTAGATTAACCTCTTTGATTCCTATGCGAATCTCTAGCAGTCATCATATAAATTTCATTCCTACAAACCAATATCAAGTTCCTTTCCTACAGGTAGTAACTACTTGTAGGCAAATGGAATTTCTATATATCCCATCTGCAGCATTATTTTATATTTTTCTTCATTTGCATTCTAAAACTTTATGAGCCTGGGCTGTAATACAACAATGTAATTCAGTCTATTGGTATTGCTGCAATCAGCCTTCCGAGGCTGCTGTGTGGACCTGATTCTGCCGGTAATGGGCTGTTTCAGTTCTGCTTGAGCTTGCCTTGCCATCTCCACACTGACAACAGCTGCGTTTTACTGTTATCATTTGGAATACATAAATAAAGGGGAAAAGCTGCTATTCCTTTCAATATTCTTTCCCAATAAATAATTGGGATAAGTGACAAGAGCAATCAGTTACTTTGAAAAAAAGATACTCATAAAAATTGATGCCGTGGGGCCGGTGAGATGGCTCAGCGGCATAAGCGCCTGCCTTGCAAGCGCGAGGGCCCGAGTTCGACTCCCGGATCCCACATACGAAAAAGGGGCCGGTGATATCGCTCAGCGGCACGGGTGCCTGTTGGCGCGCGAGGTCCTGAGGTCGACCCCCCGGTACCCACAAAAAAAAAAAAAAATGATGCTGTTTGGTACATTTTTATAAATCATAAATATATTTATAAGGGGAATATTCTCCATGATGGACTCACATTCTAAAAGTTGTCTTTCAAATTTTAGTATGCATTTGTTTTGGTATATTAACTTTTAAAAGTGAAACAGGCATATGTCCTCCTGCAACAAATTGGAAGATAGAACAAAACAAAGTCATTTAGGTTGGGAGAGTATATAGAATTATCCAGTGCAGACACTGACCAATTATGAACTGTGTTTCAAATCTATTTTCTGTACATTTTTATAAATAAAATTCTATTAGAACAAAACTCTTACCATTTGTTTATGTATTGTCTCTACGTGTACATTTGTTTATGTATTGTCTGGGCTGTAACAGTAGGTTGGAGTAGTTGTGACTGGCACAAAATGGATTACAAAGCCTATTTGTTCTTCTGTAGAAATGGTAAATTTTCATCTAAAACAAGGGTTTGCTACCTTTCTGAGAAAATTTTCAAGAGTTTTTTAGAAATATAGAAGTCTGGATCCTCTACTTAAGGATTTAAATTCAGCTGACCTGAGCAGGACTTAGAACTTCCTATGTAATTTGAATATGTAGTAAGAATTGAAGGCCACCAACTCTCTTCTGCAATAAGTTTGCATTATTCACAATGTACATTTGTAACAGAGGCTGAGAGGCTATCAGTGATACTCAGATTTGTCAGTCAGTTATAACCTCCGATGAAATGCACGTAACTTAACTAAGATGACTTCCATCCTGTTTGAATGAATGCTTCGTGAATGACCTGACATAACATGAAATCATCCTTGAGAAATTGAGAACCTTGTAAAATATATTTATTGTCATTCAGAGGAAGAAAATTTGAGTTGAGGTGTCAGCGAAGACATTGAAGCGTGTGTTTTGAACTGTGTCTAGAAGATTCAAAAATGGGTAAGACTGAGGGCTTAACGCAAAGGCACTACAGGGGTTACCTTGTTTAAATTAATCTTTTTCCTTCTCCGTAAGTCCTTCCTAATGGTTCAGGAACCAGAGTGTGTTCACTTTGGCTTGTGTTAGCACATTCAGTTAAACAAAATGTGTGATCCAGGTACCATCAGTGCGGTGAGGTGCTGAGTGCATTGTAGTGAACAAGACAGATGCGGACTTTGCTTTGCAGATTTCCAAAGATGATACAGTGTAATAAACACGCTGGTAAGAGAAATCTAGGGTGTCTTCAGGTCATATAGGAAAATTACCTTACCAAACCTTATATGACTTGAAAGTCTTTTTTTTACAATTAATTAAATTTATTGGTATATTTTAGATATACACAATGATCACATTCATCATAGGGAGTTTGTACCTGTACATGATATACTTTGGTTCTTTTTTCCCATTCCCCTCCCCTCCCTTCAACTCCTCTTCCCCTCCTTATTTACCCCATCCTCCCTCCCTAGTTCCCCTTCCCATTTGAACATTTTCTTTCTATTTCATAATATCTAATATACATTTTGGTCCTTATTTACACTTTTAGTTTCTCACACCAGAGAAACAATGCAATATTTACACATGTATGTCCTATTTATTTCACTTGAGAGTATGGTCTCAAGGTGCATCCATTTACCTAGAAATGTCTCAAGTTTATTCTTCTTATGGCTGTGAAAATCTTTTCAAACTAAATAAATTCTAAATTGGGAAATTGTAAAATGTATGTACTAAGTATAGTAGGATGGGGTATGGTCAAAATGAGAAAGATAAGAAATACAAATTTAAGCACAGTTTGTAATAGCTAAATCTTGGAAACAACCTAAATGCCCATCAACTGAGGAATGGATAAAAAAGATGTGGTCTTTTTGTACAATGGAGTACTACTCTGCCAAAAGAAGGATAAACTTGAGACTTTTACAGGTAAATGGATTCAACTCAAGACCATACTCATAAGTGAAATAAATCAGACTCGTATGTGTAAACATCATATTGTCTCCCTAGTGTGAAAAGCTGAAAGCGTAAATAAGATCCAAAATATACAATAGATATTATGAAATGGGAAGAAACTGTTCAAGAGGAAAGAGAAATTGGGATGGAGGAAAGGAGAAAAGGAAAAAAATATATATTACCAGATAGTTAAGATAGTTATACTACTAATTTCTCTTAGTTCATTGAAAATAAATGTTTGTGCTAATATTGTTTGGTCAATTTTTCATGCCTGTATCTTGTACTCTGTGTAACTACTTTGAAGGTAACAATACGCAATGTACAAACCATTGTTACTCTCCTATTATCTTTTTTTTGAAATTTTGTTTTATTGTTTGTATTCTTTTTTTTTTTTTTGTGGGTACCGGGGGGTCGACCTCAGGACCTCGCGCGCCAGCAGGCGCCCGTGCCGCTGAGCGATATCACCGGCCCCTTTTTCGTATGTGGGTTCCGGGAGTCGAACTCGGGCCCTCGCGCTTGCCGGGCAGGCGCTTAAGCCGCTGAGCCATCTCACCGGCCCCTGTATTCTTTTTTCTCTTTAAAATAAAATTTAAAAAAGAAATTATAATAATTTTGGAAAGCATAACACAGTGTACAATAAAAGTGGCTGGTAGTATAGATATGAATATGGGGAGTATTAGGTTAAGATTTGAAGCCTTTCTTTTTAATGCCATGTTGAGGAGTGTAATCTTTGCACAGGACATTAGGAAACCTTAAAAGAGTTTTGAATTGTGGAATGATATGATCAGTGGGGGGAAAATGTCATTAGGTTGACAGAAGTGGAAAAGATTCAAGGTGGAGCAAGTCTTAAGATAAAAAATCCAATCATGTATCAAGTATAGCCTTTCAGGGCTCAGAGACTGGTCCAATGAAGCGAGGCAGTGACAACAGTGAAGGAATTAAGTAGTTGAGTTTCAAAGATAATTTGAAGGTGCAATAGATATAGACCTGGGAGATTGCTTATATAGTGGATGTAAAGAGAGGATTTGGGATGATTGAAGGTCTGGCTTCATCTTTGTCCATGAAAAACCATTCAGAGTACCTGATATTGACCTATGGCACTTACCACTTCAGTTTTATATCTCTCTTGCCTCAAGTCAGATACTAAAATAACTACAAAAAAGAATTTGGCTCTCCTGAGACCACCAGTACAAAGTCAATTTGTTTCATGACCCTTCAGGAGAGCGTTGATTTTAAGGATTTCATTTTGTAAATGGCTAGGGGCTTGCACTGAAATGAGCTGTGACACATTCAAAACTATCTTAATATTGCAAAATGCATAAGGCAAGGATATTTGCATACCTCTGTCTGACAGCCTTGGACAAGAAACTCCTTTCACCTTAAAGATCCATTCATCCTTCCAAATGATCCTACTTAATGTATGACTCATATTCATTCAGCCGCTATGCTTGGAACATTTAAAGGATCCATGGGCCATTTGCTTCTTTTAGAGACTGTTAGCAATGCTATCTTGGGGATTTATGCTTCCTTTATCGTGTTTTCTGAACTGTGAGGTGGGTCTTTGTTATTCATTTATCCTAGCCCTGGGAAAGCAAAAGCAGGAATAAGAGAAAAATAGTGAGAGAAGCAATGTTTGTATTTATTGTTTGTACATTCAGCATTGACAAAACAGTATTCTGTATTCAAATGATAAATATTCAGCAAGGTATCTATCAGCTATAGAATTACCCAGTGAAAAAAATAGGTTTTCTCTGCATTCATATTGATACTAGTTTAGTTATACATCATCTTTACTGAAAACAGCACATAGCTTGCTATGAAAACATTGTGCTTTAGAGTTCCCTTGCTAAATCGCTGCTCTTTGACACCATGCATTGTAGTTTTTTCTCTCACTTTACCAGCCAAACGCTAAATGTAACTAGGTATGGAGATTGAAACTAGCTGGAATCAGCTGTCTTAGTTACTTTTCTGGTTGCTGAGTCAAAATACCCAACAAAGTTAAGAAAGGAAATGTTTATTTAGCTCACAGTTTGTAGAGGTGTTAATCCATAATCTGCTGGCTCCCAGGCAGGGTGGCTCATGGCAGGGGAGCAACTGTTCATGGCAGAAGACAACAAAAGCAACAAGAGAGGGAGTGAGACAAGCCTCTTTATGTCCCTTATAGTGTATCCAGTCTACCAGGATTAGGGCAGTGCCAATCCAATTAGTGGGCTAATCCAGCAATCACCCACCTTTCATCCCAGCACCCTTAATCACAGCATTGTACTATGAATCAATCACACATGCTAGATTCAGCCACCTCCAATAAATCTCTATGACTGCATGAGGCTTTGCAGAGAGATCTTGACACAAACTATAATGCTAACATATTTTTTAACATGTAATTTCTCTTTCTTTTGCTGTCTTTTCTACTAGACTGTAAAACCTTGGTAATATCACAAATACTTCCTCTCCACGTTAATTTCTTGCCTAATTCACAACCACGGTAGATGTTTGATCTGTATTTAAAATTTTAATCGTATTCCCTTTTCTACTCACTCACACTGAACTCTTAAAGACTCTTTTGTAGGTGTCTTTTGTTACCTATGAGCCATTTTTCTTTCTCTTTTTAGTGCCACTTCTCTTATCTCCAAGTCTGAAGTTCTTGCAGTGTTGTTACTATTTTGGAAGGTTTTGATATACCTGAGTTTGAAGTGAATCCACCTGTGCTTGGCCTCCCCCAAAGCAGTAAAAGATTCCAGGATTTCAACACAAAATTCCAGTTAGTAGCAATACCATTATCTGTAGGAATGATAGGTGGAATTCACTAGTAAATATTGCTTCATTGTTTCTGTGTAAGAAAATAGATAAAAAATCCTTTTCCTAAGAAGCTTTTTAGAGAAAAATCCAGAGAGCTCTCATTTTGAGAATAATTAAGTGACAAGAATGATAGTACAAATTATAGGTTTAACCATGGGTAATTGGAAAAATAAGAATATTCCAGAGGTTGGAGTTACAGGAAATGTTTAATAAAAGATGAAGCTTGAGCTGAAAAATGAGGGATGGATAAAATTGGAATGGGAAAACGAGTGGCTAGAGCAGAGATGGTAAAGAGGGGAGGCAAAATGGTAGCTACTTCAAATAGAGAAACTGACTTAAACAAACAAATAAATTAACCTCAGGTTCCTATGTCCTACTCTGGGTTCTTAATAATGTAGTAGAAGTTAATAGAGGACTTTTGTACTTGAATATTTGCTTTCCCAGATGTATATGCCCCCCTACCCAGCTGCTTTTAGCTATGAGATTATAAACATTCAAAAGAAAGATAATAAATGCATGAAGAAATTATGGTATATATAAACATAATGGAATACTGTTCAACCTTAATAATGACATTGTATCATTTGCAACAATATATGAGGTATGATAGAAATATATGGTGAATAAGTAAAAAGTTATTACATAAAAAGATACATCACCATTATTCACCTCAAAATACTCCCCTGTGTTTCAAACACACTTATTCCATTATTCTTTACATTTTTCTGAAACATTACTGAAAATTCTCTTTCATGTGTTTATTAGGCTTGATCAAAAATACAGTAAGAACTACTGCCAAATGCCATCCAAATGAAAGGCAGGGTCTCGAAAACGTTGTGTTGTGTCCTCATATACATTATTCATCAGATCTGGCCCTGTGAAACTTCTGGCTCTTCTTAAAGTAAATATGTCCTTGAAAGGTAAATGTTTTTAATCCACTGAGGACATGGAGGCAGCCACAACAGACCAAGTAGATACTTATGAAAAAGGACTTTCAGAACTGCTTCGGAAAGTGGCAAGAACAATGGGATAAGTGTGTTTGAAGGGAGGGGGGGAGTATTTTGAAGGAGATTAATATAAATGTGTCTTTTACTGTAATACATTTTTAAAAATAAACATACCCTGTATATTTCAATCATACCTCATACATGAAGTTGTAAGATGTTATGTTAAGTGACATGAGCCAAAGAAAGGCAAACAGCATGATTTCATTTATATATAGAATCTAAAAACATCAAACTCACAGAAGCAGAGAATAGAATTAGGTTACCAGGGGCTGTAGTGGGAAGGAAACTTGAGAAGAAGTTGCATAAAGGATATAAAATTTTAGTTAGATAAGAGTATGTTTAAGGTACCTACTGTGTAAAATGGTGCCTAAGTTAATTACAGTAGACTATATTTTCAAAAATTTCTGAGAGTAGATTTTAAGTTTTCGTTATGAAATGTTAAGTATGTGAGGTAACAGGCATATTATTTAGCTTTGTTTAGCCATTCTGCAGTGTATACTTCATTGAATATATGTTATATACCATAAATATATACAATTTATGTTTCTTAATTAAAAAAGAACAAAAGAAGAAATACAGATATAAAACCACTTATAATGTGTTCAGAACTTCTTGATATTTAGTTATTGGAAGATGGTAAAAAATAAATGGCTTTGATATTGTGTCACTTATTCAGTTGATAAATGTGTCATGCATGGCTCTGGATTCTGATCATACAGAAACAAATACATCTATATCCCAGGAGCTTTCACCTTCATGTCAGCAAGAAGAAAATAAACACGTAAGAATTATTAAATAATCTAATTTTTATGCTTATGGAGTTTGAAGGGTCAGGGTGAGAGTGATGTTTTAACTAAAATCTTCAGGAAAAGTATCCTTGAGGAAGTGATGGAAGAGGGATATGGCATTTACATTCAGACAGGAGAGATGGCAGACAAAATTCATAAAAATAACTGGGGGATGGATATAGGTAGGAGCAACAAATAGAAAATTCAAGTGGGAATGATCTTGATGTGTCCAAGGGACAGAATTATGGCCATTATACCTTGAAAATAGTGGAAATGAAGATTAAAAAGAAGCTTTGAATATAGTGTGATTAAAGATTAAAATAAAGAAGTGTATATTTATATTTTGCATTTCTATGCAAGTGTTTTTTTCCAATAAACTGTATTTGGTGCCATTTTTATAAAATTGTTGTGTGTTGTGGTATTCCTATTTAATTTGGTGTTTAACTTTATGGGTTAACTGAAGGTCGGATGTTTGCAAGGAGCAACTCCATCAATTTCTAATCTGTGTCAGGGATTTGCCTTGCAGCAAATTCATCACTTATCAAAACTCAAAGTAATTTTTTTTCTTTTTAATATTTAAAATGTGATGAAATATCTCTGAGTTATTACATTTTCCAGAAGGCTTATAGTTTATGATGTTATACGTAGGCAATGCTAAGCGAAGGAAATGCTAATAAAATTTAGCCACAGGTTCATTTTGTGTGAATACAAAATGGATGAGAATTTTGCTTCTTTCATTATGAGTTGATGAATTCTATGGCTTTTAGATGTGAGTCTGAGTCCCAAATATTTCCCTTACTTGCTGGTCAACTTAGGAAAGTTAAACAAACTTTCATCCTTATTCCCTTTTTCTGTAAAATGGAGTATCATTGTGTAAGTGTTTTGTATGGATTAAAGGAGATGTGCCTAACCTGGAGCTTAGCCCATATTGTTTTTATTGCATGAGGAAGTCTTGAATGTGTGGATATGAATGTGGGTGCGTATTCACCCTTTCCTTTCTCTTTAGTGTATTTTTCCTGCTAAAGTTTGAGGACTTGTTTGCTCACATATACAACCCTGCTCTGATTGAGTGGTGTCGAACAGCACCAAAATCATATGGATAATATGTGTCAGAAAACAGAACAAATTCTTTGTTGTCTGATTATTAAGTTTTGTATTTTGGAGATTAATCCTATGTTTTTGTAGTGGCCTGTCTAGGACCTTTTGGGAAGAGGTAATGGTGAGTGTTGACCAAAGGGCCTGAATATTTGCATTTAGGAAATGGTCAGTAGTTTATTGTAGCTATTGAAAATTTAATCCTCCAAATATTTTATAAATACTGATGATCTTTTAAAAATTTTCCCTAGTCTTCAAACTTCATTCAGTTAGGGAGTTGCCAGGGGTTATTTTATCCTTACTTCTTTAAGTGACATGACTTGTACTTAAACTTCAACTTTTTCCTTGTGAGCTGAGTGAAATAAGGGGCATCAGAAGCTTAGTAAAATTGCACCTAACTATTTAAAAATCTTCTGGGATGATTGCAAATTGGATGATAAATCTTCTTTTATTTGGAGCTAGCTGAAAACTTTATGTGGAAGTATGTAAGCTGAGTTTCTTACAGCACAACTCATCTTCTCCCTCGGAATGAAAAGGATATAATTTGAGAGCTTAAAGTAAGTGAGTTTTCTCCATTAGTGTTTATCACTGTAACTTCTCAGTTTCTTCAAGTGCTTATCAAATGTTTCAATTACTCCTAAGCCTCAGACTCAGGAAATCCATAGCCATGAAAAAAAGTTACAGAAATTATCTTGCACGTAGCCCTCCATTTATAAATGAGTTTATATTCTTAATAAGTGAAGTGAATTCTTTTCAAATTCACATATTCTGTGAATGATAGAGTCCAACATAACAAAATTACTGTACTTAGAATTATAGCAATTTCTAAAAGAATTGACGAAAATTAAATGAGAATAAAACAGTGAATCTTATCTCCAAAGAACATGAGTAAAACCAGAAAGACAGTTTACTAGAATGTCACAATGGAGAACTTGTTACCCAGACATACCAGTTGCGGGTGCTCTAGATGACGCTGCGCGTTCCTTCCTGCCTGTCTTTACTTTTCTACCATACCAGGCTGTCATGTTCAAGGCAGTCAGGTTGATCTCTCAGTCCTTCTCTCATGGAATCTCTGTTTATGCTTCCTTCATAGATCATCTAGCCTCTGAAGACCGAGTCTTCCAGTTCTGCTGTAATTCAATATAAAAAATATACACAAATATAAACGAAAGGTTAACAATGATATATTTCTTTCAGAATCATGCACATAAGTTATCATCTTTCCGATACTCTTCATCTTGCATTTGGTTCCTATGCTTCTATTCACTAATATGCTCTTTTTCTCTATTGCGCTTTCTTATCTGCCCATGCATTTCTCTATCTATCCATCAAAATGCTTTCCCCCTTCATCCATCCATACACACGTCATCTTGTGTCATCTTCAAATGATTGTGTTCTATACTAAATAAAATATAAGCATTCAGACAAGGATAATTCAGAATTGTATATAAAATTTCTAAAAATTCCTGCATACATGAAGGTAATCATTCTATCTTCCCGATACTAACATCTATGTGTTAAATGAAACTTTCATTTTTATTTTAACTTACTCTGTATTTTAAAATTTAAGGTGATAAATGACCATAAAAGAAAATTTAGAGATATGTAAAAACTTTTCTGAATACCAGTTGGTCATAATCTTGCCACATTGACATAAACACTACTGTGTTTTTATTAAAATTCCCTAAACTATTTTCCCTTAGAAGTATAGAGACTCAGAGGATGTTTTGGAGACTTTCTGTATTCAGAGCTGTGACATCATTGTTAAATCTTGTGGGGTGATTGTTAACATTTAGGTTCCTGGGTAGCTCCTTCCTTCAGCTATTGCGTTAGCATCTTGTGGGTGATTATTGTGCACAGTGAAGTTTGAGAACCACTAATATTCTGATGTTTTGATAATATTACCTCATTCTTATTGTATTTTTTGACCTATTGCGGTTCTGTTCTAAAGTCTCAGCTAATTGTTTACACATGGAGAAATGGCTTCAAAAGCTTTTACTATTACACTGAGTTTATATTTTGTTTTTAATCAAAGTGAAACAGAAAGCTCAATAAAAATAGCACTTTACCATAGCTAATGCTTGCCTGAATCCATAGAAAACATTATGAAGACCACACATATTGTACTAAACTTCCGTATCCTGCTGTAAAAATCACAGCCACATCTGCCCAGTAATAGCTTGGAACAGCGAGAAAGCATCATCAGCTTCCCCCGCGCTTCAGTGGCTCTTCTGCCCCCGAGTTTTGCCTCGCAGCATATTGTAGTGCAACTTGGAAACAGATGAGATCATGCAAACCACAGATGATAACTGTCAACAGGCTTCAGAAGTAATAAAATATTTGAAGGAAATGTGGTAATATTTGTTGACTGTTGTTTGACAATTCTTCAGTTCACACTAATGACATGACTTTCAGGAAATCACTCTTTGCTCTCAAAGAAAGGCGGAGAGTTGCACGCTATGTCTACTGCAGGAGTTTGTGGAGGGCTGGAGTAATAGTAAAATCAGCTGATGGCTTCCTCTGGTGACAGGTAGCCCCACTCCCATTTTTTTGTTTTTCAGAATAGAAGCTGAACTGTTTATTTTGAATATCATCTATATATAGCTCTCCTTTCCTCTCAAAGAATTGCTTTTTGGGGCCGGTGAGATGGCTCAGTGGCTTAAGCGCCTGACAGGCAAGCGCGAGGGCCCGAGTTCGACTCCCGGAACCCACATACGAAAAAGGGGCCAGTGATATCGCTCAGAGGCACGGGCGTCTGCTGGCACGCGAGGTCCTGAGGTCGACCCCCCGGTACCCACAAAAAGAAAAAAAAAAAGAATTGCTTTTTCTTGACCTGAATAATGAAACAACTAATTTTAAAAAAGAAAGAGATAATCTGTACTCAAGAAGATCAATGTAGAAGATGATTGTAGCAATGTGTAGACCCCATGCCAAATACTGAGCTAAGAGTTTCATACGTTTTTTAAATTAAAATGTGAATGCTGCCTCTGATCTCCTAATTGAACTGTTTACTTGCAGTTCTCTACTTATTTATTTTCTTTCTCCATCGTTAGAATATCAGTGTTGTATGCCCAGCACCTCATGTATCTTTCAGGTAGTAGAGGCATGGAATACACTCTAGGCCTGAATTGCTACAATAGCAGTAGCTCTTTTCCTTCCAAAGGCAGCTCCTATTGTCTCACCTATCTGTAGTCAAAAGTGTATCATTTATGGCCCTCCTGGGATCAAGTTCTAACTTTTTTTCCTGCTGGTAACAGAGTGTTTTCACATATGTATTTATCCTTATCTGAGAGTTTTGATTTTCTTTTCCTAATCTGAGTGCTCTTCACTGCTTTTGAAATCCTACTTCAACTCATGCCTGAGTCTTCCATTAAGAGCCCTTCCCTGATTTCAGAGTTGGAAGGAGATTTCTTGCACTGAAATGTCATCAGCTTTTGTAAAGTGCCCCAAGACAGTTATCACGTGCAGTGTCGCATTCTTTTATTGCTGTCTGGTCCTTGCATGTGTATATTTGCTCTGATACTGGATGATTAACTTCAGAGAAGTAGCTGTGCCCTCCATTCAGCCAAATATGAAGTAAGTATTGCACATTTATTTATGAATGAACACCTGGGTGATATAGGAAAGCTTGCTGTCCTAGTTCCTTTTGTGTTGCTAAAATAGGAAATTTGGTACTGGTAAGTTTATAAATAGAAGCTTCTCTGGCTCATGGTTTGGAAGCCTGAGAATAGTGTGGTGCCAACATTTTGTGAGCATCTTCTTGCTGTGCCATCATTGTTGTGCCGCATAGAAGTATGAGAAGGAGCAGGAGATGATGTGGGGAGAGAGGCTGAGAGTGCAAGTGCGGGTTGTTATTATAACAAGCTTATTTTCTGGACAACTAACCTACTCCCATGGTAAAGACATTAATCTATGCATGAGGGCAGAGCTCCCATGATCCAATCACCCTGTGTTAGAACCCACCTCCCCAACACTGGTACTTTGGGGGTTAAGTTTCCAACACATAAATTATGGGGGAAATATTTAAACCATAGCTCCTGCAATGGAGAATTTATTGTATATAACCAGAAAAAAGTACTTTCCATAATAAAATACTCGCTTTCAAATATGCAGATGTTATGGCTTATATCTAGATGTCCTCACAAAGCCCCAAAGGTGGGGCTTTTAGGAGTGACTGCAGCATGGGTGTGATACTGGATTAGTCCACTGATTGGTTTAGCATTGTTCTAGATGTGCATGATGGACTTACTGAAGAGGGAAGACCCACCCTGGATGTGGGTGGCACCAACCAATAGATTTGCAGGCTGGATGGAATAAAAAGGGAAAGAAAAAGAAATCCCCCTGCTTCCTGCTTGCCTTGCCATTAGCTCTTTCTCCTCTGCCATGCTCCTCTGCTATGCCCCACCCCCTCGGAGCCCGCTAACTATGGAGTGAAACCTCTACAAACTGTGAGGCAAAGTACACCTTTCCTACTTTAACTTGTGGATGGTGGGTATTTTGTCCTAGCAACAAAAAAGTAACTAAGATGGCAGACCTATTTTTGGCTTTGCATTTTATGTTATGATTCCCTGTGTACTTCTAGTAGTCCAAGAGTTTATTACTGTAAATATTTAACTGGATTTGAATCATTCTGAAAGGTTGAATGGCTTGGCTAAGACAACTAGTATGGGCCAAGTAAATGTATATTTCCAGAAGGTAAATTATTTTTAAAAAGTTTTAAAAGCTTTAATGAGGGTTATTTATTATTTCTAGAATTATTTGATTATGACTATCAAAGTTAATGGTTTTCAAAATTCATTTTTGTCACCATAGAACATGACCAATTTAGTTAATTATAAAATATCTATGTTGGGAGAGATATTTTCAGAAGTCAGAACATATGCTCAGCATTCATAAATATGGACTGAATATATGAAGTAAAAAGTCTGTATGAAGCTATTTGTGTGATTCTGAAATATCTGTCAGGTAAATCCTCTCTAAATTGTAGATAAATTCTAAGGGTATATTCAGTAAACAAAATAACATGTAAATTGCTCTCAGGATCAAGTTTTAAGAAATGTTTGGAGAACTGCACTGGTAATTGGGCCAAAACTGGGCTATTGAAGAGTAACCTAGGGATGCTTATCACGTCATTTCAATATTTTGACTGATGTCATAATTAAGAACAATACTCTCCTATAGATTATCAGCAATCACTGCTAAAAGTAGAATATGGGGTTTAGTGGATTGCTCTGACTTGGACAGCACTTCTCCATTAAAAAAACTGATTTTAACAAAAGTTTTATTAAGTACCTTCCTTGTACTAGATAACATGTGTTTAGGGAAATGGGAATGAATAATACATTGGGTTTGAATTTGTGTTGCCTCTAGTATAAATGAAGCTAGTACAAGGAGACTAATTATTTCCCTAGAAGATGTTCTGGTTTTAAAATTTTATCAGTGCTCTTTGCTTTTCTATTTCATTCACTATTATATAAGAAAATCACTTTAAAATGGACATATCTATACTTCAAGCTTATAAGAATACAGAAACTGTCACATATGCCCATTCTGTATAGTTGATATTTTTTCCCATTTGGCAACAGAAGGAAAACAAATAATTATATTTTAAAAATGCTTATGAAGATCTGGATATTCTCCTCCTTCTCTTCTTTCTTTCTTCCTTCTCTCTTCTTATCTTCCTTTCTTGGTGAATAAAATATCTGACATAGCAAGACACATTAAGAATCTGTCCTGTAAGGGATCTGTATAGTTACTGTGGGAGTGGCATTCAGATGTTATAATTGATTGATGTTAATAAAGAGCCTGATTCCTTTGGAATAGATTTCTTCTGAACTCCTGGGTATGCCTCCCAGGAGTTCAACACTAAACTGATGGAGAGATGTCAGTTGTGAATAGACACATGTAACTGAAAACGCAGTAAGGAAGGAAGCTGTCTGCAGTTCTGAATCAGAGAACAGGAAAAAGAAGAGCTGAGTGTGTCAGTTTCACAGTATCCTCTACAGGGAGCAGATGGATGAAAGACATGCGGATTTAGGAAAGAATTTCATGAAAGATGTTTTCCACAGCTTGTCATCTAGATTATTTACCTGTGTGTCAATCCTTTCAACATATCATTAGTGATATTTTTCAGTTGTAATTATCCTGAGATGTGTATCTTTCTGGACAAAATTCAGAAGTGTCAGCAGTTGATAACTGAGTCTCCTGAAAGAAATTTTAGGTCACAGCCAGGGCACACATGACAAAATAGAAACAAGGAATATGGGAATAGAGGGACCTGCATAGCCTGATGAGAAAAAAAAAAAATGGGACTCTGGTATGTCCAAAGAAGGGCCCTATCTACTTAAATGTTCTTAGGATTACAAAGCAATATTTATATATACTATCATGAAATTGTAAGGGATGAATCAGAGTGAGGAAATTGTGTGAATCAGGTGTTACCATGAGCCCTTGGAAGGGGATGACATTTTGTTTGCTAACAGGAAAAAGAGAGGACAATTGAAGAACTACATAAGGAAATGGGAGAAGAAAAGATGGAAATGATGTGGGTGACCAATATATCCTAATGGAGACTTAGGGTGTTTTTGATAATAAACTGTCCAGCATTTACTAGGATTAAGTCATAATAGATTGACACAAATGATACATAGTTTCTGTTTTGGTCTTAGAAGAAATAATGGTTTTCTCTCTTTCCTCTTTTCCCCCTGTTGGTTGTAAGTACAGTATATATCATTATGGCAAGACTAAAGGCTACATCAGGAGACAGTTCTAGAACTAGCAAAATCATTAGTGAAAAATCAAATTATCAGCCAGTTATCTTTTGGTTTTCACAAAATTTTTTCCTTTCACATTTTCCCTGAACACACATTTTTCTGATGTGCGAAATCCTGTTATTTATTCCTTGTCACTGATAATTCATTTATTTCTGCTGCTGTATGTATCTAGTAAAGTATCACATGAAATACCGTAGAGTTTAGTTACCTAATTCTGGTAGTTGACATTAGAGTAATACTAAAAGCTTCTTAGTTTCCGTGGCTAACATAAGAATAGTACTGACCTCTGAATGGATGGATTTGACTATGGTCTGATTGGCCTAATGTCAATTGATGGCAGATATTAACAAGAGACTCTTTTATGGTAACCACTCTTGCAGTTAAGTGATATTATGAGTTTCATATTTTACAGAGTTCATTTACAGAAAAGAATATCTTCCAATGCCTGCTTCAACAAATTCTGCAAATGAAAGAATAAATTCTTCCCAAAATGGCTGATGATAAAAGTCCCCACTTCAGTTAGACTAGATATGTAGGCTAATTATAGTCATTACTTGTCTATCTGTCAAAAGTATTGGATTTTTGCAGGAATATCAACTTCAATGCATGATTCTCCTTTCAATACTTGTTATATTAATTAAAATTACTTTTTGTTTTAAGTGCTTATAAGTAAACAACTTAAGACAGTCAAAAATTTTCCACTAAGGATATTATACTTTCCCACAAGTGTTTTCTGCCACATGATTTTGACTGAAGTTCAATCCCACCAAATAACGACCTAACTCTCTGGCAGAGTCTCGGCATTCAGAGAGATTGTGAAATTCCTGTATCTCCAGTAACTGAGAGTCATGGCGTGTGCTTTCCTCTGGATGGGTCTGTAACTAGGGGGTGTGTCTCTAGGGCTGCATTTGAACAATCTGCCAGGCAGGGTTCCTTACTGTTCTCTAAATGTACCATGCTCATTACCGTAGATAACGATTAGAAAATGAACACTGAGTGTGGGAAGAATCTACAGATCTTTCAAGACTCCTGTGAAAGTTCCTCCTCCATTGTTAAACTTTCTCTGTTCATTCCAACCCCCTGGTCTGCCCATGCTCTGAATGCCTATGACACTTATTATCACATTGTCTCATTACACCTTTTAACCATGGGCTGTCTCTGATATTATGTAAGGGTTTTTGTGTCCTGTGCTGTAATTGTTCACTTTAAGAAAGAGAAATTTGCTCTTTTAGCTTTTTTTCTTCTGTATGGGGTCTATGAAAGGGCCATTCCATTAGTCGAATAAATTCTAGCCTTGTTGAACAAATGAAATGTAACCACTTTAAAATATTTAAATTGTTTAAAATTAATGTTTCATCATGATGAACAAAATGTCAAAAAGGGCTGATTATTATTAATACACATCCAATGGAGTGGATAAATAATGAATTACATAAACATAGTATTTTCAAACTTGGAGAGCACGTGAATGAATACATATTGTCAAAAGAGTGAATTCTTTCTAGATATAGGAAGCCATGGTGTTTAACAAAGCATCTCTCCTTTAGTTCTTTTTCTTTGAAGTATTTGAGAACAGTGATTGTTTGCTGCTCAGTGTGCTTGGGAATACCATAAACAGAGAGCCAAATGCCTTGAGAAGTGATAAAATACTTACAGTTCTTGAAAATATGTTTTCTTTGCAGAGAATACCTAAATTAACTTAAAAGCATAAAGGAATAGAATTGTAGGGTTAGGGGCCTGGGGATGTGGTTCAGGGGTAAAGCTCTTGCCTTGCATGCACAAGGCCCTAGGTTTGATCCCTAGCACTACAAAAAACAAGCAAACGAACAAACAAAAATTAATTAATTGTACGGTTAGCCAGTAGAAGAAAAGTGAAGCATAATATATTGGGTTGACAGGGAAGCATCATAATGTGTCACTTCCTGCCTGGAAATCCAGAAAAGGAATTTTCTAAGTACATATCAGACATCTTTCAGTCTCATGATGTAGCATTAAATAGAGAGGGACTCTCCATATCTCTAATGGCTAATCATATGACCTTTTTCTGGATAGTTAAATGTTTTCAACTCCTAAAGAGAGTCAATACTTTCTACTTCGTATTAGTTGTTCACTAGAAGATATTTATTTCAGGCCTCCCTACATGCAGGGCCTAGTTTTAGGAGCTAGGTGATTTATTAGGAAACAAAAGAGTTGAAGTATTTGATCTTTTTTTGTTTTGTGGGTACTGGAGGTCGACCTCAGGACCTTGTGCACCAGCAGGCGCCCGTGCCTCTGAGTAAAGTCACCGGCCCTTTTTTCATATGTGGGTTCCGGGAGTCAAATTCGGACCCTCGTGCTTGCCAGGCAGGCGCTTACGCCGCTGAGCCATCTCACCGGCCCCATGATCTTATGGTTATTACAGTTTAGTATAGTGTGTGTGTGTGTGTGTGTGTGTGTGTGTGTGTGTGTGTGTATTGGGAGAGTGCTTAGGTAAGTTAAGAGATAAAGTACATCTAGAATATACACATTCTATTAAAATAGCTATTATTACCCACTAAGAATTTTTCATATATTTTTGTAATACATTAGTCCATATTTTAAACATGGGGAAATTGATTTCACAAGAAATTGGCTTGGCAAAAATGAAATGCTATTGAAAACTCGTAAGTGACATAGTCTACAACAAATATTCCCTCCAATAAGTATTATTTACCTTTCCATTTTCTTGGCATTGCCCTTCTTGACATAACACACTATTAGACTACACCATGTGTGGGTTACTTTAGGAACTATAATTGAACGTGTACCAAATACATGCAGTCCTGGACTTGTGTTTCAACTTAAAGATTTTTTTTTTTTTACTTTACAATGGTACAAAGCAGTATGTATTGAGTAGATAATGTATTTCAAAATTTGAATTTTGATCTTTCGTTGGACTAATGATAATGAGTACAATATTCTCTCATGATGCAAAGCACCGACATTGAACGGCAGCCCCCAGCCACCCACAACATGACAAGGGTAATTAACTGATGCTGCAGGCTATACTGTATTGCTAAGCTATCTTTGGTGGGTTAGGTACATTTATATCATTTTCAACTTATGATATTTTCAACTCAACATGAAATTTATTGGGATGTAACTGGATAATAAGTTGGGAAGTATCTGTATGAATTTTTATAAAAATGATTTACAGTAAACATAAGGCTCCAATTTGGCAGAAACAATGCATATTTTCCATCTTTCTATCCCCTGTCCCTATTGCTTGCCTAGCCTTAAAATTGTTGGCTCAATACATGAATAAATATATTGCTATTTTAGGTTATATGAAGGTCCTTTTGTCTTACTGTTTACTTTTTGTTATCCAAGAAGTATTACTGTTAATTCACATCCCCTTTGGTGAGTTAGTCTTTTAAGGGGAAAGGTTTGAGCTTTGTCAGAAATAAGTTCTCTGTTACCAAAGATATGTTTTACTGCAAAAAGCTCAAGTGATACATTTCAGCAAGAATACTAGAGGACTTCAGGCTAGCAGCAGGTCAGTGGGCTTGGCTTGCAAGATTCCTTCATCTCATCTCCTCAAATGAGATGTCAGATAGGAAAGTGTATTCAGCCATGTCCAGATGTTCTACCTGGTATCTAGGGTCTCCCAGTTAGGGCTTCTCAAATTTCTTCTTCCTTAGCTACATTATTTTGAAACTACTTTTGTATAATTGCAAAAATAATTCCAGTTTCTCTGATCATCTATGTGGTGGATTGACAACTGGTGGTCAACTTGTAACACCCAGCTGTAATGAATCAGCATGGTGCTGGGTGTGGAGGGCCCACCTGAGGACTACTGCCAACAACATAAAAAGGAGAACTGGAGAGGAAGAGTTGGTGCTGTTGGTTCTCCTCGAGGAGCTTGTCACGCTGGCTTTCCTGATAGGAACTTGGCTGTTTTCATCGTTGGAGGAGCTCAGGACCTCATTGTCACTGAGGATGGCTGTGGTACTTTTTGGGGGAGCTCTGGTCCTTACTTTGAGCATCACTTCCTGGCTCTGGTGCAGATCCCTCAGACTGTTGGCACAGATCCTTCATCCCACTGGTGCAGACTTCTTAGCTTCCACTACTGACCTTTGGGTCTCCCAGTGCAGATCCATGAAATAGACCTGCATGAGACATTGTTGTGGGCTCTGGGCCTCCAGTTGGACTTGTGGGGGCATGGCCATGGGCTCTAGATCTTCAGCTGGACTCATGCAGGACATTGCTGTGGAATCCAGGCCCTCAGCTGGATTCTTTGGGTCACTAGTGTGTGGACAGATTTCCTGCACTCTTTTTGTATTTGACTCTTTGTATGACTACTATAAAATTATCCTATAAATTATGTGTCCTGTGTTGTTTCCCTTGCAAACCCTGACTACAACAATCTAGCTTTAGGTTTTTTCTTTTTTTCCTGTGTGTGTGTGGTTATGACCAGAACTTTCTTGTTATGTTGTCCATGGGTAAAGTGGTAAAACCATTCTACATACATTACAGATGTGAAAGTGTGACCGCTGTGTACACAGTATTCTGTAAACAAATTTTCTTCTGCCGTAGAGAGTCCATTAGGGTCTCAGTGTAGCAAGTCTGGGGAGAGCCAGCCTTTATTTTGTTTATTGCTAGGTAATCCCAATTAATAGTCATCAATTACCAATTTACAGTCTGATGAACAACAAAGTGATGTATTCAAATAAAAATGATGCATGAAAACCCTACTATTGTGTAAGTCACTTCAATACTTACTTGACAAATGTGAGATTAAGGGACAAGCATTTGAAAAAATAGAGAAAAGTTTGGATTCATTGTCTCATGTACCACGAGGCAGGAGCTTGTTCTCATCCTCTTGAAAGTTCTGGCTCTTAGAATGGCAGGGTTTTGATATTTTCTTTATTAAATTGATAAATCATAACACTAGCTTTCAAATCTATGATTATTAAATCAATAAACTGATGGTAATGCACAGCTTTCTAGTAGTTTAGGTGAAAGAGACAAATTCAAATCTAGAAGAACCTTAAATATAATAATGCCAATTATCTATCTAACTTTGAAGCTTGCACATTTCATATTTATCATTTCATTTGGATTTGATCAACATTCCTGGCAGGAATGGTGATGGGGCAGGTATTTTTACTCATTCTATAGATTAAAAGGCAACAAGAGTTCAATGTCACTTTTCCACACTCCACAGCCAGTGCATGGCAAAGTTGGGACTCAAACACACTTCTTGTTATTCCTGATCCAGTGTCCTTTCCAGCACAGCAGTGTCACTCTCCACCTTGCCATCAGCAGTCACATTTCACTAAGTAGGTGTAGATGCTCTAGACAGAGGTTTCTTTTACTTGCTATCCTAGAACATAAAGGAATCAGTCTTTTAAGAGGTGACTATAAAAATCGAATGTTTACATTTCCAAAAGAAAGTCAGTGTTAATCAGTGACAGTGAATTAAGAATTCAAATGGGTTTTTCTGAATACTATTGTGGAGTTTAGATTGTATACACAGAATCAGTGACTGTGAATTAGGTATGGATTGATAGAAAAAAAAAGAAGGGAAGGATACAAAACAGACAGGAGAGGATGCAAGTGACATAGACATTCACTCACATTTAGGTAGAGATTCTTGTGTTGCATAGAGGGGCGGGGACCTGAAGCCTTCCCTGGTTAGCTTGTCCACAAAAGTTGTCTCTTAAGTGTGCTTTAGATATGGTAAAGTGCATTTCTGGTGTGAATGCTTTCTAAATAGCAAGCTTCTTTTTAGGTACTGGAACAGATTTTACAGGTAATAATCTGCATGTGCCACGTGGTGGATGTCTCACTGTGCAATAAGAAGGTGATACTTAACCTCTGCCTGGCCTCAAAAGCCATTCAGTGATAGGAGCCAGGCGACTTCAGATATTTCAACTTAATGTAGCATCAAACCTCAAGGCTGCCTTGCTCTATTCCATGAATAAGCTCTCTTTTTTACAAAATGAGGGTCCTTAATAGTCTAACAAGGAAACTTTAAAAAAGTGGACCAGTAGAATTTCAATGTTCTGTTCCTGGCAATTGGGCTGTTTCCCTTCAACCTGCCCCAGTAGGAATGAGAGGCTGGTGCATGTTTCAGCTCAGAGCAACTACAAAATTGTTATCCTTATTGACTTGTGGTGTCTGGAAATTATTCCTGCTCATCTGACAAAGCAAAAAAGATATAGGTCATATTTGCAGAACTATGGTTTGGCCCCGTGGACCTGAAATTTCAACAAGAAAGATATCGATTTGGAAATGATTAGGTGCCTGCTTCTTTTCAATTTAACTCAAAGGTCTTTTAAAGCAAAATGACTGTATTTCTCTAAACTATCTATGTTTGTCTCTCCTCTTTGTCTCATATATATATTCAAATCATCTCAAACTAGAATTTTAAGAGTGACTTGCCTTTTCTGGTCTGACGGTATACCTTAACGTTCCTGACATGATTACTCTGAAATCTCTAAAAATCACCAAGAGTTTCCATCCTAGTCCATTGATATTCTGTTTCTTAAATATCATCATTTAGGACAATGAAATCTGTACGTCCCTGTACATCAGCCTTTAAACTTCTTTTGGTCACCTGTCATGTACCCTTGTTATGGAAGGAAACCAAACCAGGAGGAAGACACGTTGCACCGAGGTACTTAGAAGGCA
This sequence comes from Erethizon dorsatum, assembly GCA_028451465.1. Taxonomy (NCBI): domain Eukaryota; kingdom Metazoa; phylum Chordata; class Mammalia; order Rodentia; family Erethizontidae; genus Erethizon; species Erethizon dorsatum. The sequence continues at coordinate 85,609,791 of CM051831.1, read as the reverse complement.
ACAGCTTTATTATGTTGGCGGGCTGGTGAGAATCAGTTCCAGATCACCAGCCCCAACTTAAGGTAAAACAAACTTATAAATGGTTTGCAAGCAGGAAGTACAGAAGCCAATAGCGAATCAGTTTATAATTGGTTACATAGGCTAGGTCATATGTTGTCAGGCAGATTTGTTCTGTTCTGTTAGTCAAGGCAATGTATTAGTTACAGGGGTTGATTATCATAAGGCGGGAGAGTCCAGAGAGGGAGTTGGGGCTGAGGAGGTGGGTGAAATCATGCATATCCTTGACTAGGCTAGTCTATCTTGGGTGGACAATCCTTGGAACAGGTTAGTAAAACGGAATATGTTTACGGGCTTGGGAGTGCAAGCAACATTGTGGCAAAATTGCGAGTCACTCGCAGAGGCCAAGCGTAGATACAAGCAAGCTTTATTTAGCTGGTGGACCATAGTCAACAAGCAACTGAGGCACTGATGATCAGTCTTTGTTCTCAGGGGTTTTATACATTACAAGTTCCTCAGTTCCCATAGCAACCACATTGCACTACATTACCTTCTTGGAATTTTACAGGAACATCACAAGATTTGTCACAAGACCCTCTTTAAACATTTGCTCCATTTGTTCCACAGGATTAAGTAAATGGTCAGCCTGACCAGTATTAGCTGTAACTGTTTGTTCCTTCTTTTATGGGTTTTATGGTTAACTGGGAGGGGGTCTGAGGAGTGAGTTCACCTACAGGTTAGTGCCTTAATATGTAACAGGGTTGGGGGGTGAGTTCACCTAGGGGTTAAGTAAAGTTAAATGGTGTCTTAAGAAACAAAATGGAGTCACTTTAGCCCTGTCAGCAGCACAGCTGGGTGCGGTCAGACAGAGCCAGGTCAGACCGTCTCTGAGCTGCAGCTGGCGTGGTCATTTGAGGCCGACTGAGTCTAACGATCCAACTGTGTGGTGGGCTGGGTGAGCACACCTGGTCCTAGAATAAAATCAGATGGTTCATTTTTTAAATTTTGGTCACACCCTGATGGCAAATCTTCTCTTCTATTTATCATGCCTATTAAAATATCACTTGCATTTGCTATAAAGCTTTTGCTGACATTTACAGTCTTCACTCTTCTTATATTGTATTAACCCCACTTAGCCTTTAACATACATTGTTGTCTTTCATTTCATATATGTTAGCTCTGTCTTTCAAACTACGGGTATCAGCTGCATTAATAGGAATCATGTTGGGCATAGAAGGGACATAGATCCATAGGATGCCAGAGCCAGCTGTCTGGTCCAGGCCTCTTCCTTTATAGCTGAAGAAACTGAAGCTCAATAGTGGTTAATGTCTTATTCATGATGTGTTAGTGAATTGGCGGCAGAATCAAAATGATAGAACTAATTGTTGAGCTTTTTCACTATCAGTATACGATCGTTTCCACCAACTTACGTAACAGCTGTTCAATAAATGCTTGAAGTGTGTATGCTGATTCTTCAAATGCTTATTCAGTTACCTAAAGCAGCTCATTTCATTTAATCAACATCGGTGGTTTGTGAGTAATTTTCTGGAAGAATATATATGTATTTATATACAATACACTATACGTTATATACTATAATACATAATAGTATGATATATAAATTTGGGGGCTTCATGACACTTGGAAAATGGTATTAAACTATTTAGACTTAACGAATTTTAAAACAATATCACTTCTGTCCTATGTTTAAATATGAGAATTCATGAAAACGATTAGGTTTGCTAGGAAAATGTCACAGAAGGTGGTCATGTTAATCATTAAATATTATTACAACATTAAATGTTATTAAATGTTATTAAATTAAATGTTATTAAAGTCACAATTTAGACTGAAGATTTAAAGTAGAAATAAAATAGTCATCTGAGATAATTTTTGCTTCATTTGATGAATTTCATTTGAAAAAGATCAGGCACAGGAATTATTTGGGAGATTTGGGTATGATTACTCCATCATCGATTAAACATCATCCAGCAGGTTGGTTTGGGTTTAAACTTGACAGTTCTCATTCCATTCTTTGTTGTTATGCCAAGAGCAGAGACTCTTTAGTGAAGGGCTGTTAGTCTGTTTAACCTTTAAATTGTTTTTATTCGGGACAATACAATACTTCACTACTGGTAAGAGATTTTGCAGTTGACTTTTATAGTTTTTGATTTGGTTATATCCACATTCTAATGTACATAACTTGGAGCTGATTATTGCTATATTTAGCAATTCTATGCACAGGAATTTCAGTCATAGTAAAACATTTTCCTGACCTCCATTGTACAGGTTCATAGATAATCTTGAGATAAATGACAGACAGGAGACCCATATTTGACAATCATATTCTTAGTGACTAAATAGATAATTTTCCACAAGCTATTGGATTTACTCTGTGTATTGAGAAAATATAAGTCGGCAATTGCCTACATAAGGCACACATGCATGCTTGTGTAAAGACAGGTGCTAAATGACTTGGTTAGTCAAGGCAATGCATTTCAAAAATTTCACCCAAGTTCTTCATATGTAGTCAACCGAGAGCTTCAAAAGGAAGGCTCATGATTCACTCACTTCCACTAAAATATTTTTATCCCTATTTTTGCTTTTAGGACTGTGGTCTATTTCTGAGACACAGGGCATAATTCTTTAGTAAATTAAAGCTTAGAGTTTTTTGTTAAAACCTAGAAATGATTGATTCTATTTTTCAAAGGAACTCTGTGGAATCTGCATTTAAGCATTGATCCTTCTTATTCTTCTGATATAGCTGAATCTTGGAATCTGATTTTTTTGGAGTTCAGTGTAATATTAGATTACAGCCTGAGCATTTATAGCTATAATAGGCTCTTTAAAGTTCACTCCTGTTGTGTCTTCACCCTTGGGACCTAGAATTGACTGCGAGTCCAGAGGACATTTGATATTGATCTGAGAATAAAACCTACTGTTCTTGAAGTTAATCCCAAGTTACTTTCTCTAGAAACAGATGATAAGATCGAGTTTGTGATGCAACTGTTTATTGGGGATCAACACCCATGAAAGAAAGCACAAAAGTAGAACAAGATGGAGGAAAGGAGAAGTTGAATTTTGAGGCAGGACTGACTAAACTCCAGTCCATCCAGTGGGGAAGTCTGAGGTGAATATTCCCTATCAGAATGTCCCAGGTTGGGCCAGCACCTTCTCCAGTCACTGGAGGTTGGCTGCCTTAGAAAAGTATAATCTTGATCCAGCCGGCTCTCTACTTGTAAGATAGACCCACGTTCTGGAACCCAGAAGGAGCTGTCAACTGAAGGTTGCCTTCTGACTGCACTGTCCGTAGCTGAACAGCAAGAGTCATTTTGCCAAACACCTACCACTCTTTGATTTTCCACAAAGGAGATCTACTTAATTAATGTGAATTTCTGCTAATTCTTTGCTGTCTTTTTCAGAGCTCAGAAGGTTTTATTGCTTAGAATTAAGAAGTTCATAACTTAGACCATAATGGTAGTACTACAGAAACAGGTATTCTAATCGATCTCAGTATATCCTGCTAGTTTTTTAGAAGAAGGCACAGAGGGCCAGAGAGATTGTATATCCTGGTCAACATTAAATTTCTTGTTCATGGATGGCAAAAATTAGATCCAAGAAGTCCTAGATTGCAATCAAAACTGTACTCAGCCTCCAGTACACCCAAATTTTGAAATTACCCTTAAAATTATTTAAAGTTTTTTCCTTGATGTTTTGATCATAATTGTGAGTGAGAATTATTGTACTATGAAGTGATACCCTTTGGTATTGCCCAAATTGCTCTTTATTTCAATGGCAGAAGGAGCAGTGACATCTAGAAAAGTGACAAAGAGCTGTATAGACTTGAAATACAATTAAGGTGCTTCTCATGCGAAGAATATCCTCTTAAATAAAAAGCCATTTTAGTAATTAGCACTCCAATGTACAAAAGGACACCATTAACAAAAGGAAATTACAAAATATATTAAATTAACATAGCAAAAGATCAAAAATTATTCTTTAAAAAACACATTCCCTGGAGGTAGACATAAACAATTAGCAATAAGGTCGTCCTTAGGTTAATAGTGTGTTTGCATTATAAGTTTCGAGTTTTAAAAAAAGATACTCTTCTGTGGACCTGATTAACAATTTATTTAAATAGGAGGGAAGCAGAGGTTTTGCCATTAAACAGGGCTTTCCAGCGCTAGATAATAAACATTTTCTATATGAATCAAATCTTAAAGTACATCTAGTTCTAAGAAATGTCTTTGTCAGTTTCAGAGCAAACTAGTGCTTTGTACCTTGTGTGAGGGGCACCCTCTTTTGCTTTTTTTGGTAAAACAATCATTTTTATTATTAACAGTCTGTTAAATCTCCATGTTAAAATCCGAGTGAAGAGAGAAGCAACACAGCTCAGATCTGAGGGCAGAGTAACTGGGATGCTAACATTTTTGCATTCAAACACGTTTAGGCCTAAGTTCTTGGGTTCTAGGTGAACTGAGGTCTCAGGAGGATTAAAATTGTTCTGTAGATTGATACTGGAAGAATTTAATGATGCATAATGTGATCAAATATGACTTAACGTATTTGGTTTATGGAGCATATTCCTTATAATAACGGCAAAACACAAGTGTTTTTTTTTCTTATTTGTTTTTACTTTTGAAATTAATTAAATATAATGTAGCTTTCTTTCTTTTTTTTTTTGCGGGTACCGGGGGTTGAACTCAGGACCTCGTGCGCCAGCAGGCGCCTGTGCCACTGAGCGATATCACCGGCCCTTTTTCCGTATGTGGGTACCAGGAGTCGAACTCAGGACCTTGTGCTTGCCAGGCAGGCACTTATGCCGCTGAGCTATTTCATACGCCCCTAATGTAGCTTTCAATGTGACTCAAAGTTTGATCTAGTTTTATAAAATAAGATTATTTTCATTTGAATCATCTTTTAGTAACCTCAAAGTTCATGTATTATTAAAGTTGTTCTTTCTTTTGCAGTGAAATTACTATATTTTCAGGTCATTTTTCAGGAGAAATTCTAGACACTTCATAAGTTTCTCTCCCCAGGTATTTATGGTAAACATTCTATAAAAGTCATTGCTATAAACATTCAATGAACTCTTCAAAATATTTGCCTGTTCAACAAAGTCATCCTGGCAATTTCTCATTACCAGAGCCACCCATGGGACTCTAGAACCAGCTTCACTCCTATCCATGGAGGTGCTCACTTGGCTACTGATATTCTTTGACGCCGTTCTTCTTACCAAGAATAGACCTGGACTTGTTCTCAGTTCCCAACAGTGAAAGCAGAACATAGGTTGACATTTTAAACAATTTAGTAAGAATATGTGGATCAAGGGAAATTATGATAGATTAATTTATACTAGTCAAGTGCGAATCCATGTGCACCCTTGAGAGTACTTGTGAAATGGACTTTCATTTTTGTTGTTGGTTTAAACTCATTGGGAGGACCAGCCAGACTTCCTCCCTCTAATGAGGGAGCATAACCATGTCTATGCTACCTTAACCCTAGGCTCCACTCAATTGCAAGACTCCAGAATGAAAAAAGAAATATGCTGTATTGTTACTTTCAAGTAAAACATCCATTTCCCAAAACTTTATTTATTTCCCCTGCACTGACATTAACCAATATATTAATCATGATATTCGCATCGATTTGAAATAATTCGTTTCATGTGTTGTAACCTTGCCCAGTTCATCTTGAGTTAATTGTTCTTATATAACACTATATCCAATTCATGTTCCACTGTCAAACTCTGTTCAATACCATTTTACAGTGGTCCTCTATTTGCATTTTTCCTCATCTCAGCTCTGAGGGTCTTTCAAACTAGCTCTTAGGGAGGTATGTTCATACATTCTTTATGAAAAAAAAGTTTATGTGCATATATGCATATTTGTCAAAATGCTTACAGATAAAGAGTTATTTTTCCCAAGTAAGGAACATATTCATCAGAGTCAATAACCAATGAAGTCACATCACTACTTCATTTCTTAGTATGGAATGTCTGCATTTAAGTTACTTAATTTCATTCTGGTCTCTTCCATAATCAGGAAAACAAAACAAACAGTACTTGTAGTCCTTAAATAATAGTTTTGCTGTTCATAAATCAAAGGTTCATAAAAGTCTATTACCAGAGCTTCTTGTTAGTTTAGCTGTCTATTCAGAAAACCCTCAAAAAGTAAATGTTGATCATTTCACTGTTAAAACTCTTTTAAACCTTATATAACTGTATTACTGCTAAAATCCTTCATTTTTAAAATATACACTTTTAAGATTCTTATTCCAGGGCCGGTGAAATGGCTCAGCGGCATAAGTGCCTGTCTAGTAAGCGTGAGGGCCCGAGTTTGACTCCCGGAACCCACACACACAAAAAAGATTCTTATTCCAATACAGCATAAAATGTTGGCCTCTTTAATAATAAGGGATGGGAGAATAAATTTTAAAATATCGTGTGATATATAAAATTTATTTCTAATAAAATAATGAAACATATAGTATTTTGCAGTTTATAGTGCAAATCTCACTAGACAGATTGATGTGCAAACATCTAAAACTTCACAGAATAAAATAATATCTAATTTTCTTAATAGTAATATAACTCACTATTATCTATTTATATCTGCTACATATGTGTTCAAGTAAATACTTTATTAAAATCAATTGGTTGCTGAAACAAATTTAATCACATGTATTGGTTAATTTTTGCCTTGTAACAAAACATCCTACAATTTAGTGACTTAAAACATCAAAGTTTAGTTAATTTCTGATTTTGTAGAGCAGCAATTTGTGCTGGATTCAACTGAGTGGTTTTACTAGTATGGTCAAGCTCAGATGATTTCTGCTTAGCTTGTTTCTTATTTATAGTAAATTTTGGATTAAGTGGCAGATTTTCTATTATTGGATAATTCAGCCTGCACATTTCATGTATACATAATCTATGTATTCTCTATGGTCCCACATGCTACCCTGGGCTTGTTGATATGGCAATGCATTAAGAGTTTCCAAAAGTAGCCAAAGGTAACAATTCCTAATTCACAAACACTTTGAAAGCTTCTGCATATATCATGTTTGATAACCTTCCATTGGTTGAAACAGATCACATAATCAAGCTTAGAGTAACAGTAGCTAAGCCTTTAAAAATCATATGGCAAGGTAACAGGGATTGAAAGAAACAATTTTTTGTAATAAATCTATCACACTATGAAGTATACCATTTCGAATATAAAATAATGCTTGCTATTTGCTACACTGATGTAATTATTCTTAAGTATTCTACCTACTAAGGTCATTAAAAACATCACTAAGCCATCTTGTTTCAAAATATTTGATTATTATTTAGTCAATCTTAGTGATTGAAAACCACTCTATTCCACTTTATGTGTTTTTAGAGGATTACAAAAAATCTATGTCTGTAGTCCCGTACATATATTCAACCGTTTATTACTGTATTTTTAACTTGAGAATTGGTAATAAAGATGGCTAAAAGTACCTTTAAAAAATGTTTGCACACTATTTTGGCAAGAAAGAGCAGCTGTAGAGAATTCTAGTCCATGTTGATAATTGTAATTTCAAGGAGTATAACTTTCTAGTGAAACTATTTGACAGCTTAACATCTTCTTGTTTTTGCTGTTGCAAGATATCAACAGTTGTGATAGACATTCTTTGAACACAAACTATTTGCTATCTCAATATTTTTCACTTGGGCAAGACTTTATGTCATTTATATTTTTTTCAAATTGGTGATTATTTCTTAGTCTTGCAAGTTATTTGGAAATAGAATATAATGATAAGTTTCTAGAGAGATTTAATCATCACATAGAAAAAAAAATCTTACTTATGAAAGTGTTTTCTAGATATTCTGATAATTAAAGAAATTACAGCTGTCATGTGAAAGAAGTTTTAGTAAGAAGGAACTTGATCTCTAAGACAAGATACCTTTATATTACTGCTTAAATTTTTGATAAATTATATTTAAGTGGGTTATAATTTGCTATACTTTAATGTGCTTCGATTTCAATCTGAAAAAGATGATACAAAGTAAAAGTAAGTTTTAACTTAACTTTGTTAAATGTAGTTCCTAATACTCTTTAATCAAAAAATGAATTTAAAGGTGAAAATCAGGTAGACATACAAGTGTTTATATGTTTGTACATGTGTGTATACCAGCCCACTTTTCCATGTCTATGTCCTATGTCTATGTCTGTGTGACTATCTTTTTATCTCTCTCTACCTACCTACTTTCCTTCCTACTTTCCTACCTACTTACCTATGTTGAGCAAGATTGGGTAGAAAGGCACACATACCCATTTCTTAGTTTATCCCTCTGCTTTCAAATGGGCTATATTAGGGTGAGAATGCTATTTATAGTATATAATTTAGTGAAGAGTCAACCTATTTGGGGGAACCAGCTTGTATTTCCAAGGAAAATATAAGAAAATTCATATGTATAAAATAATTAAAAATTCAGACTTCCAAACTTAGTTACTCTTGAGCAGTGATCTATGAGTCATTTATTTGTTTAATTATTCATTAACCATGGAGTCTACGTGTCAGACACTATGCTAAATATTTTTTTTTGTGTGTGTGTGGGTACTAGGAGTCGAACTCAGGACCTTGAGCTTGCCAGGCATGCGTTTGTGCCGCTGAGCTATATCACAGGCCCAAAATATTGAAAAAATAACAAAAGACTAAGGAAAAAGGCTTACCCAAGTGCCATGAGTATGAGGTAATAAGACCTCTAATCTATTCTGACTGCCTCCCTTAAAAATGAAGTCGGGCTTATGCAATTATCATTGAGCTGGATCTTGGCAAAGTGAGATATTGAAGTAGAAATATATATATATATATGTTTTTTTTCCCTAACCTTAAACATTTTACAATATTAGGGATAGATAAGACCGGTATTAATGTAGGTACACTAAAGGATTATAAAACCAATAGTGGTGTTAGTTATTTTATACATTCTTTGCAATTTAGGTACGTTTCTTCCTTGTTTATAGTTTAGAGAGTATTATTCCTCTCTTCAGACTTATGGCTTACCTTTGCCTTGAAATAAAATTCTAAATACTCATCAAGTTACAAGTATTTTCTCTAATCTGATCTCAAAATTTTCACTATGTTTTTCTATTTGTCATTTCATATACCCTGAACAAGTCCGTATTCATATTTTTTCTCCTTATCATATGGTTTATTACTGTTTCATTTTCTATGTTTTCTGCTTTTAATCTGGAATTTCTTTCTTCTAATTTCCTAATGTTAGTCTTCTTTTTCTGATTAAAACCACAGTTCAGATAGCATCCTCTTAAAAATATTTTGGCTGATTTCCTTGTCAGAAGAGGTTCCCTCATGTAGTAGGTATTCATTAAATATTTGTTGAACAAACCAATCATATTTAACTTTTCCTTATAACTTATTTAATTTTGGATAATATTAGAGGTTAACTGATGTGTTTTTCACCCATTAGTTTGTAAGTTCTATGAGGGATAGTAGCATAGATTGTTCATTTTTGTAGGATTTAGTCACATTATCTTCAGCTCAATAGGAAGGTAGAAATTAGGTTGAATTCAGGGAAATTTCTAAAGCTAAAGTATTGATCAAATACTTTAATATGACTAAGACAGGGAAGGTAATTTTGGATGTCAGTACTAATTTCAAAGACAAAAGATAGTCCACTCTACTCAGACAAGTTTCCCTCGCCTAGGTAGGAAATTATTCCTGGGATATTCTAAAACAACCTCTGCTTTGAGTCCCTGTTGAATTACACCTCATGTGTGCAATCTACGTAAAAAAAGAAGACCTATGAACAAAGTGAAGGCTCATCTCTAATTCATTTTATGATTATGGTCAAGTTATTCAATGGCACAGTTTTTCTGATCTGTAAATGGGCATGATAGTATTTACTTTGATTACCTCACAGCCTTGCTATGAGAATTAAATGTAATAAACATTCGTATATGTCTGGATAAACAAAAACAAAGCAGCATTATTCCACATTTCCTTGGAAATGCCTTTAATCTGCTCCAAGACCTTAAGAAGGTACCAATGTTTTAACATTCTGGAGAATCAACATTTTTTTCAGGAAGAGGGTCAACACATGACTCATAGAAGGCCCTACTTATCTATCTACCTGGTTGCTTCCTGTTTCCCCAAGTTACTTCGTATGGTAACATCCTTTTTTTCCTTCATAAAAATGAGCAAAATTTGTAACAATGGATTTGCTTAAGTGTTTATTTTATATTTTTAAGTTTATAGGTTTGGTCAGGTTGTAAACTGTAGCTTTCAATGTCTACAGGTTAAAGCACAAGTACTCATTGCATTTTTGTGGAGCGATAAAGTATCCTGGGATCAGGGGGCCTCCAATTTGCCCGTGAAGAATCACAAAATTTGTTATAGAAATACAGACTCTGAATATCAACGTGGGAGATTCTGATATTGTGGTCTGAGCCTGAGATAGTCTGATGTGAATGATCAATGGATCCCACTGTGATAAATAATGACAAGTTGGTGCATTTCATGTAGTGTGTGTGTGTGTGTGTGTGTGTGTGTGTGAATCAGTGCTACTCTCAATGATTTGGGAAGAATTAGAGCTGCCTTCTTGCCACACTGGAGAGGAACCACTCTGGAAATGTACAGTGCAAGGAGGCAAATTATGCCTTCATTTGTCTCAGAACACAGCAATTACAATTCAGTCTTCTGAAGGGACAGAAAATGAGGGTTCCTAAGGATGCCGTTTGGCAGACTTTAGCAGCGCTGTGTCTTTGGGAATTGGATGCTTGCCAGAAGCACTTGCCCAGCACTAATTGCAGAGCACCTGAACTTTTATCCATCATCTGTTCTGCTGAACAAAAACTTGAACACTACGATGAATGGTTTGCATTCTGCCCAGCAGCTTCAGGACCCAACGAAAATCCATGCATTTAATTAGGCTATTATTTTCCATTTTGAAGCTTCAATAGAGTCTTAGAAACAGATGCCAGTTTCTCTTCAGCCTCTAGGCCAAAGGAAATCACAATAACTGCTACTGAGGAAAGAACAAAGATAAGACCCTGTCAACAATGTCATTAACTTTCCTTCTCCTAGGTAGTCAAGAAACAGATGTTAATTACCTGATGGTACAGCCCCAAACTGAAAACAGCTTAATTGCTGGTTGGGCTTTTGTTGATTGCTGGTTAATAGTTTATGTGTGTTCCTCTGTGTCTGGAAATCTTTCTCTCTGTCTCTGCCTTTGTTTCTGTATCTACCTATTTTAATAGTGGTGTTTCTTTCTGCTTTTTAAAATTACTGATATTACTTATAGTCTGTTTGGATTGCTGTAACAAAAATACTACAAACTGGATAACTTCTAAAGAAAGAAATTCATTTTTTACAGTTCTGGAGGCTGGGAAGTCCAAGATTAAGACTTGGGTCGGCACCTCATGAGGGTCTGTAGTCTGGTTTGTAGATGGAACCCTCTAGATATCCCCTCATGTGGAGGAAGGGAATCTCTGTTAGAGGGTACTAAGTCCACTCCTGAGGGTTCCACCTCATGCACTAATCGCCTGCCACATTCTTCACCTTGCAATGTTATCACATTGGTGAGAAGATTTCAACATACGAATGTTTGAAGGGAGAAACATTCAGAACATAGCCTCTCCTTATAGACAACACTGTTCAGGGTACTTTGCTTTCCCCAAAGTCATTGTCAGCAGTAGAGGCAACCGCTAATATTCACATTGGGTCTGTGAGGTGTGATCACTTCCTGTTGCAAGACATGGCCCTATTCTCCCACCTTCACACAAAGTTTACAAAATTACTTTACCAAACAAGATGAAACAAATATTTCAGACATTTACCTAAATAATTCACTTTAAAACTAACTTTATTCAATAACAAGAAACTTTTTGTTTGTGAGACATTTGTTGGATTGTTGATTTTAGACAAGGTGCCTGTGAGAGAAAACTGAGAACTGTGGTTGGACAGGGGAATGAGGTAATTTTGTGGAGCCAGAATCATTCTCCTTCTGCAATAGATTGCTTTGGTTGTGATATTTAGGAAGGACTGATTGGCTTAACAGGCCACAAGTCAGCTGGCTGATACTGGAAAGTATTTAAAGTTCATGGGAAAGTGCAAGGCTGAGAGTGGAATCCTTGGGAGAGGGCAATACAACTCCACAAGGCCATTTTGTGAGGTGGTTTAAAGGCAAATGCTAGGACACTTGGATTGACTTTTTCAGTGAGAAAATTCCTTAAGGGAAAGTAACATAGGAATTGATGAATTATCAGTTCCTTCAGGACTGTGTAAGCAGATTCAATAGTTTTCTTTTGGATCAAATAATTCATTTTGACTGTCGAATATGGGAAGAAGTAAACTCAAATGCCTATGGGGGACAGGAATGTAACATAAATGAGCAGAATAGCCTAGATATTAGAATATTTCTAGAAGAATTTGCCCTTTTGAGCTAAATTTTATTTTCTTAGTTTGCTAGACTTTTAGATATAAGAATTTTTGCTTGCTCATAATCTTAGTATAGGAGAAAAATTTTGACACATGGAATACTGCCTCAGGTTGGGGAAGCTTGGCAGGGGAAGTTGGGCACGGGAGCTCAGCGCCTCCTTCGGGTCCTAGGCCATGTGGCTATGAGTTGCCTGTGAGAGTGTGAGCCCAGGTCTGCAAGTCAGTTTATTTTTCTCAAGAGAAGTTACAGAACTTAATTTTTATATGGAAACTCCTGATTTTTAAATTATGGCTGTTAATTCAGCCTTTATGTGTTATTTTTGCCGGCGTTTATATTCCTCAACTCAACAGTAACACAGCATTCTCAGCATCCTTTGTTCTTAGCCCAGATCACATTTCCCAGAGGCAGAGAGTGGGGTGTGATTTATGTTGCCCCAAGCCCTGGAAGATAATTTCCTAGTGAGTTGATAAACAACTCCTTTTTTCTTTTACCTAGAGCTTAACTGACTATTTCTCTTTTGCCACAGGCCTGTAAAAATTCCCCTTTGATGCATCAAAGGATGTAGAAAGTATAATATTATGGTTCACTATACAATAGATTTCAATATCCACATATCAAATCACTATCCCCCAAACATAACATGTATATGAAAACAAATGACTACTAGACATGCCCAGCAATGCTATTTAGAAAAAAATTTCCACTTTAGTAACAGAAATTTCAGAAATACTTAGAACACTTTTAACACTATAATTATGGGGAAAAATAAATTTAGAAGGCTGATAATCTTCAATAATAACAACCTACCACTTACAGAAATGAAGGAACTTTCAACAAATGAAATAAAAAATGCGAGAACAGAACAAAATATCATGAAGAAACCCAAGGATGTCATAAGAATTCTCAAAAAAAAAAAAAAAAGTTTAGGTAGAAGTAGGTAAGCCAAAATTGTTATTTTTCTAAAGGTCTTTCAGGTGTATTAATCAAGGGATATATATTATAATAAAATAATGTGCTGTGGAGGAAAACTCAGAATTAAAAAGAATCATACATAGTGGACTTTTCAAGATTTCAAGCAGTTTTAGAGTCTATTCTTAGATTTAAGGAAGACTTTCAAGTTAGCCTATTTGAGGGAGAGTAAGCTTTCATATTTTAGAGTCACTTTCTTTTGCTCAGGATGTAAATTTCTTCTTCTCATAACAAGATTCAATGATGGCAAAGCATTCTTGAGTATGAATTGTTTTTATGGCACTCTCTGAATATAGGTTAACATGGTGCGTTCCTAAAATGCTGATGCTTTTAGGAATCATTAAAATTCATGCTTTATATTCTGGGCTTAAAAAAATGGCTGTCATATGATTTAGTGGAAGATTTTACCATTTTCTCCTTCCCTTATCACCTCTCTATATTATCAAATGGAGTTGTCGCATTGCTATCCATCAAATATGGGTCTTTTTATAAATCTAGTTATGATTCTCCCTTATTCTAACTGTCTATGGCTGTGTACAAACCACCCCAGGTCTTGTGACTAGAAAGAAGAACAACCAACCACTTTTAATTGAACCTGCAAATGTGCCTGGCTCTGAAGAGACTGCTGATCTCTGTTTTCCGCAAGGTCTGTTGCTGAGTCTGTATGGGGCCTAAGGATTCACTTCAAGTGGCTCCTTTAGATGGTCTCGCTATTGGTTATTGACTAGAAGCAAAGGAAACTGGTGTCTCTGTTTCTCTCCATGAGCTCCCTCACATCATGGTAGTAGTATTGTTCTAGCATGTAGGACATACTCTATTGGTCATGCAGCCATGGAGTCCATTCAGATTCAAGAAGAAGGGTATAGACCTCATGAGTTGATGACAGAAATATAAAGGAAAAAAAATACATATTTGCCTACTTTTTAAATTTCATTTCCTGCCACTACCATCCCTCATGCTGTCTATATTCCCCAACCCCAACTCCCACTACTTCACGTGCTTGTGGATCTCAAATATGTGAAACAAATTGTTTTCCTCCTCTCCTTCTCTTCCTCCCTCCTCCTGCTCCTCCTTCTTCTTCTTTTTAAAACTTTTTCCCTTACTTTCTTCCTGATCATCCAGAATACCATACATTTGGTAAACATTTAATGGTATTTCAGGAATAAGCCAAAGTACGCATTTTTATTTGAAATATTTCCTAACTCCATTCACTAACTAGAGTTAAGAACATTTTTTTTTTTCCTGAATACATACTGTGTCATCTGAATATATTGCTTCTTGGTCAGTTTTAGCATAATGTCTAATGCATTGTGAGAATTGAACAATTATCTGTGAAATGAATTAACTTGGGGGAACTAGGGAGAACTATTGAGAGATTGAGTTTGTAATGATCCTGGAGTTCAGTTCTGTCTCCACTCTCCACCATTTGCATCACTTTGGACAAGTTACCATATTCAGTTTCCCTTATCTTGATTTTCTTCGCTTTTCAAAAAAAGGTAACTATGTCTGTTTTATGAACTTCACAGGGACGCATGCGAATAAACAAACATTGTATATAAAAGCACCTTACACATATATTTGCTAGTGAAATACATAATTTTTAATGATCTTCAGTGGGAAGTTTTTTCTTTGTAAAATACTTGACCAGACAAAATCATCAAGTCTTGACCAAAAGCATTACTCTAGGAAAGAAATCCTTGCATTGTTTTACTAAAGTTATAAATTTTTCAAAAACCTCCTTAAGGAAGCAAACCTTTGGACCCTTGATGAAAACTCAGATCCTTAGAAATGTGCCCAGCTGTGCAGTTATCATAGGAAAACAGGACACGCTGTGCTTCTGTAACTCGTCTCTCCTGAGTTGCAAACATTTGTAAGAAATATAAATCAATTCTTCCAGTTCTGAAGAACACAGAGAAAGAGGTTTATTTTAAATTTGTCATGTAGTTTGAAAAAGAATACTTGAAAATATCTTTTCCTTATGCGATGGTCCTTCTGCTGATAGTGCCTGTGAAAGCTGTTCTCTTCTCAAACGATGCTTCTTCATTTGCAAGTAAGTAGTTCTTTTCATGATGTGGGAAAAATGAGAAAAATGTTTTCAGAGAGATTATTGACCGGAAAGGTGGGGAGGGAGAGGGAAAAGTGAGGTGGGATTGTGCATGAGGAAAAAATGTAGCTTGGCATATGACTTTCAAGGAAAATGGACTAGGCAAGTTCCATTAAAAAAAAAAAAAGCTGTGAGTTCAGAATGCATAAGAGCAACACAAGGAGACAATTTAATTCTGTAAGAATGAATTTGAGTGTGTGTGTGTGTGTGTGTGTACAGCATTTATAGTGACTCCCGGGGGAAGCTTCGGTGATAGCGTGAAGCAGTCCAGAGAACATTATGTGCAGACTGCTGCGTGAATGTAGGAGTGTACATAAACGCAACATCACAAACAAGGAAAACCTGTGGTATCGCGTTGTTGAGAAACCGAAAGGTGATTCTTCCTGAAGCTGTCTGCAATCAGGGCTGTAAAGCCATATATCTAAGGGGAATCGCATGAAATCAAAAGGCAGGAAAAGAGTTCTCAGGAGCATACATGCAGAAAAGATCGTACAGGAGGAATATACAAAATAAATTTATGTAGTCTTCTAGTATGGTACCCCCTTGTTTTGGTATGAACTTTAATTCTTTCATTATGAGGGAGAGATTATTATAAATTGTTTGGGTATACTTTACATTAGTGGCAATTCATGTATGCCAGTGATGTTTGTTATATTGAGGTCTACTTTAAAATTAAAATATTACTGAGTTTAGGGAACTTAGTATTTTTTAATGAATAAATTATTAAAATTTTAATTAAGTAAAATGCACACCTATGTAATTATACATATTCTTGTGTTACAGTATAATATTCCCTCACATACATGAGATATAACTGAAATATGTAGTGAATGTTTAAATTTTAAAAAATCGTTATGCTAAAAGACACTGTCTTAGTTACTTTTCTCATTGCTTAGACAAAATATCCAACACCCAGAGTTAAGGGAGGAAAGGTTTATTTGGCTCACAGTTTGTAGAAGTTTCAGTCTGTAATCAGCTGGCTCCAAGGCAGGGTGGCTTGGCAGAGGGGCATCACAGAGGAGAAACAGTTCATGGTGGGAAGACTGTAGCAAAGGAATAAGGGAGAGAAAGAGGGATGTCTCTTTCTTTTCCTTATAGTGTATGCAGGCTACCCGCCCTAGGGTGGGTGTAGCACTCATGCCCTTAATCCCAGCATTGGACCATGAATTAGTCACAAACTAGATTCAGCTGCCTCCAAAAAGCACCCCCGCATGACCACATGAGGCTTTGGGGGACATACAGACACAAACCACGATAGACACATTGCCATTAATAACACTCAAAATATTATCCCTCGCCTTGAGGACACTTAGCTCATTGTTCTTACCTCTTACTGGAGCTGTTCTGGAAGTTGTCATTTGTGTGTGTTTTTATGAGGTGTGATCAAAAATAAGGTGAATGCTGCTGCCAAGTGCCATCAAATGGGAAGGGAGGTTCACAAAAACATTACAGTGTATCCATCCACCTTATTCACCAAATCTGGATCTGTGTAACTTCTGGCTCTTTCCCAAAGTCAAAATGACCATGAAAGGTAAATGTTTTGAATTAATTCAAAATATGGTGGCAGCCACAACAGTATAATACATGAAAAAGACTTTCAGAAGGGCTTCAGAAAGTGTTAAGAATGATGAGATAAGTGTGTCTGAAGTGAGGAGGAGTATTTTAATTGGGACTAATAGCAATATGTCTTTTATTGTAATAATTTTTAAAAATTTAAACATTTGCTGTAGTTTTTATCACATATTGTATAATATACAGTAGTCAAATCAGAGTAGTTAGTGTACCCACCTCAAATATGTATGTCTTTGTGTTGGAAAAATTCACAATCCCCTTTTTAAACATTTTGGAATGTAAAATAGATATTGTTTTCTCAAGACCCTGAGGATTGTTGATGATGAGTATTTTAAAAAATTTGTCTACCATTTGCATTCCCTTTTTTGTAGTACCAGAGATAGTACCCTGGGCCCTTGCACTAAGCCACATCTCTAATCCTTTTTATTTTTATTTACTTATTTTTAAGACAGACTAGTACTATATTGCTAAATTGCCCAGGCTGGGCTCAAACTTGTGAACCTCCTGCCTCAGTCTATCAGAGGGATGGAATTACAAGTGTGCACCATAATGCCTGGCTGTATATCTTCTTTCTAGGAATATCTATTCAGATCACTTCCTCATTTTATATCAATTTTTTTGCTGTTGATTTTTTTATATCTTCATATAATATATCCTGGGTATTAATCCACTGTCAGATGAATAGCTTGCAGCAGGCATAGTGGCATATACCTGTAATCCCAGCACTTGGGAGGCTGATGCAGGAGGATTTCCATGAGTTCAAGACCTGGGTATATAGAGAGTTCAAGGCAACCTTGAACTACATAGCAAGATCCTGAATACAACACAACACAACAGAACAAAACAAAACAAAACAAAACAAAAAAAAACAAGAATAACTTGCAAATATTCTATTCGATTCTATAAAATTTTACTCTGTTGATTGTTTTCTTTGCTGTGCAGAAATTTTTAGTTTGACCCAATCTCATTTGACTTTTTTTTTTTTTTTCTGGTCTTTTTGAGAAAGGTTTCACTATGCAGTTCAGGCTGGCCTCGAACTCCCTTTGTAGCCCAGGCTGGCCTCGAACTTGCAGCAATCCTCCTGCCTCAGCCTCCCGAGTGCTGGGATTACAGGTGTGTGCTACCACATTTGGCTTCATTTGACATTTTTTTTTTTTTGCTTCTGTTCCCTGTGTTTTTGTGGGTCTTACTCCTAAAATTTTTGCTAATACTAATATGCTGAAGAGTTATCCTGTATTTTTTCTGGTAGTCTCTTGCTTTCAGGTATTACATTTAAGTTTTTGATCCACACTGAATTGCCTTGTGTATGATGAGTTATGGGAATCTGGTTTCATTCTTCTGTAGATGGGCAGCCTATTTTCTCAGCAGCATTTATTGAAAAGACTGCCCTTTCTCTAATGTATGTTCTTGGTGTCTTTGTCAAAAATAAATTGTAAATGGATTAATTAGTGGGTTCACTGTTCTGTTCCATTGGTCTATGAGTATGGTTTTATGTCCCCTATAACTTTGTAGTCTGTTTTAAAGTTAATGCGGTATCTCTATCTTCATTCTTTTCATTCAGTATTGCTTTGGCTTTTTGAGGTCTTTTTCAGTTCTGCATAAATTCTAGGATTTTTTTCTATTTCTGTGAAGAATTTCCTTGGATAGATTGCACCGAAATGGGATCACTTTAAGTAACACGAACATTTTAAGAATGTTTATTTTTCCAATCTATTAACATGAGATATCTTCCATTGTGTGTGTGTCATTTTCAATTTCTTTTATCAATTCTTCATAGTTTTCATTGTAGAGATCTTTCATCCCCTTGCTTAAATTAATTTCTATGCATTTTATTTGTTTAGTTTTGTGGTTATTGTAAATGGAATTGTTTTTATGAATTTATTTTTCCTTTTTTACAGAGAAATATTAATGATTTTTGCATTCTTATTTTAAGTTAAATATTTACTAATTCGGTAGATATGTAGTGCACAATTAATATACTTGATGAACTTTAAATGTTTTAACTAAGTTTTCAGCTATGTTTATGTGTATCCAAATCTTCCTTGTTTCATTAAAAGCCTAGTTACTACCAAAACAGGAGATGACAGTGCCTGAATTTACTTTTTGGTACTCCTACATAGGTAGAAGAGAAGAAGAGTAAATTACATTGTTCACCATAAAGGACATTGCTACTCTTATGTACTAACAGTTGCCATTCCTCCATTCCTCTATTATGTATTTGAGAACAGAAATTATATTAAAAATGATTCCCAGGTTTAACTTTCCCTTTTAATCTAGAGTTCTTTAATCTACTGCTGTGGTAGGGCAGAGACTCTTACTGTAAATATATTTATTTCTTCCCAGCTGAAAAGCATCTTATTTCACGGGTAAAGACAGAGAAAGAAAGCAAAGATGGTATGACTAACAGCTGTGAGCAATCGCCTGCTCTCGGTATTATCACGAGAGCGGAGACTCTCGCTCATGTTGATCACTTACATTGACACCAGAAAAGAAACACGAAGCGGTGCTGGGTAGGAGTTCGCATGACCCTGACTTTACCAGCCCTCCATCTTGTCTATCGTTGTTCTGTAGAACAGGTGGCATTCAGCAAGGTCCTCCTAGAAGTTTATTTTGCACTTCTCCTGGGCCTCATTTTTCTCAAGCAATAAGGTATCCTAAAATATTATTATTGTGAAAGACTTCCGAAATATTAGTGTGATTCTCAACAACCTGAAATAATTTTTCAAGAGTTCCATAGAAACAATTTCAGAGTTTCCCCAGGGAAGTCAATAGGTTTTTCAAGGCTAATTCAGAATTTTTTGAGATAAATAAGAGGAGTTCTTTCAAGTTTTTTCCTTATGAATTTCATAAACATTAAGAGAGTAAAAATCATTTTATATTTCTGATTTGACTGTAAGATCTCCTGATTTTGCTTGTAGCAAGTGATGTTCAAATTCACTTATGTTTGCTTAAGTATCTTTGAAATAGAAAGGATTTGGAATTTTTTCCTTAAAGGAAAATGTTACACAGTAGTTAAATTTCCCTTGAACAAGATTTTCTATTTCTGTTTGATACTGCTCCATAAAATGTTCTATTTTATGTACAAAAAACTTTCCCTGGTAAAATAAACACAAATTCGTTGAATCATTACTAAAGTCAACTGGAGGCAAGTCAGAAAGTTATTTTATCAATTCCCTACTTTATTATTTGAATAATGCTTCTGCTACTGATCAAATTATTTTCTACATTAATTAATTTATGCAAATAGGCTTAGATTCCTATGTCCTTGAGAATTAAATTGAACTAAATTTCTATAGGGCTTACCTCCAGAGTC
This sequence comes from Erethizon dorsatum, assembly GCA_028451465.1. Lineage (NCBI taxonomy): Eukaryota > Metazoa > Chordata > Mammalia > Rodentia > Erethizontidae > Erethizon > Erethizon dorsatum. Next base: position 85,589,409 of record CM051831.1, on the reverse strand, counting down.
CTATATATTCACCATGAGGCACTGGGATGTGAGTGCACCCATTAGAACTCACATGTATATGCACTCACATTTCAAGAGATGAGGATCTTGTTATAGTGCCCAAACTGGAGTGCAGTGGCTACTCAGGGACCAGCCCACTACTAATCAGCGTGTGCAACCCGGTGATACACAGGTCCTGGAATTTCACCATACTGATGCCAAATTTAGCATGGATAAGTGAACAGTATAGCACACTACAGCCTCAAATTTCAATGCCCAATCAATCCTGCAGCCTCAGCCTCCTTAAATATCTGGGACAATAGGTGCACACTACTATGCTTGGTTAAAACATATCTTTTATCAGTATGTAATTTTCTGAAAAAATACGCGTGTTGCTAATTATTATGCATAACATAACTACAACTTTTACAGATATATGAACAAATGTATAGAATTTTAGAATAACTGTATTTAGTATTTGTATAGCATACACAGAGAGAGAGAGAGTATGTGTTCTACGCATTGATATACATAGCCCATTTATTGTAAAGCCATCAGTCCAATAAGGTAGGTGTTAGCTATGGATACTGTTGGGCACTTTAAATGTAGCTAGCATGACATGCTGCAATAATAATATTTTGGATCTATTTTGTAAAACTAAATATACCAGTAAGATAATTTTGTTTATTTTACTTTTTAAAGTGTATAGTAGATAACTTAAAATTACAAATGTTATTCACATTATGTTTCTATCAGAGTTTTTCTAAAGAATGTATCATCTCAGCAATAAATATACTTTATATCTTGTAAATATATATATAGGGGAATGGTTTTCAAAAACTTTTATGAATAGACCTACATGATTAAATCAATTTTTTACAGTATATAGTCCTCCCTTAGCTGCAGTTTCCTTTTCTGCAATTTCAGTTACCCATAGTCAACTGCAGTCTAAAAATATTAAATGTAAAAGTCCAGAAATAAAAACTCCTAAGTTTTAAGTTGTGCACCATTCTGAGTGGTGTGATGAAATCTTGTAAGGTCTGACTCTGTGTCACTTGGAATATTATCACCTTGTCCAGTGTATCTAAATTGTATATGCTACCCTCCTGTTAGCTACTTAGTAGCTATCTCTGTTATTAGATTCATAGACATGGTAAAGTAGTACTTGTGTTCATGAAACTGTTTTTTACTTAATAATAGCCACAAAACACAAAAGTAGTGATGCTGGTAATTCAGATATGACAAAGAGAATCCATAAAGTGCTTCCTCTAAATGGAAAGGTGAAAATTTTCAACTTCATGAAGAATAAAAAAAATTATATGCTGATGTTGATAAGATCAAGGGTAAGAATGAATCTTCATTTTGTGAAATTGTGAAAAGGAAAAGGAATGCTACCTTTGCAAAAGTTATATCCCTGGTGCATAATAATAAGATGGAAAAGGCATTGATTTGTGTTCGTATGTATAGGAAGAAACCAAATGTAGAGCTTCAGTTCTATACACGGTTTTAAGCATCCACTAACGGCCTACAGATGAAAAGCAACTGCTGTGTTATAAAACATTTCATTTAACATATCATAAAGATAATATGGGTAGAGTATCTTAATAAATTCATGTTTTATTGTTATTTTTCCAGACATACTGAATTCCCTATGAACTCTCATTTCTGAGAATTGCTTTCTTTGTTTTTTTTTAGCTTTGTAAGTATGGTTTTAAGGAAGCTTCTCTGTTGATTTTCCTCTTGCCATGAATGATTGAAACTCTTCCAAAAAAGGGTGATCAAAATATTTCTGAATTCTGAAGTTAAGTCAGAGAATTATGTTCTACCTAAGTGGCCAAAAATGTAAGATGAGAAGCTTAAGACAATATAGTGTTTATGTGCTTTGTCCTATGGGGAGTGCCAGCCATCTGTAAAAGACAATAATGAGGAATGAAAGAATCAGAAAAGAAACAGGAGATTTTTTTTCCTACATGATTCTATGCGCTTTCTACATTTCCCAATCACTGGGTTTGCTAATATTAATCAGGCTCCTTATGACACATTTTGAATTTCTGTCACTTTAAATAAAAATTGTTTTAATTAATGCAGTTGTTAGGAGCACAGAACATTATTTTATTAATGTTTCATCTCTGAGATGATTAGACATGATAGGGTTAAAGCTTTAGTCTACTGCATAATTACAGAACAAACAGAGCACAGAAACTTGATTTTAATCTTTTAAAAAATAATTTGTCTCATTTATGTAAAAGTACATGTTTATTGGAGAAATGATATATAACATGTAGGAAAATACAAATCAATAAATAAAAATCACATATTTCTTCATTCCAAAAATGCTTTATTAACAGAGTACCTTATTTTATACCTCAATTTAGTAGACTTAAAAATTATGCAACTGATTTTGTTTAAGTTTATAAATACTGAATATTCAATATTTTATACAGTATTTGTCTCCTGTTTACATGACGTCATACCATTTTATAGTTTCACTCAATTTTATCTAAATATGCTTTATAAATGATGACATCAAGTTCATAGTATAGATACATTGTATTTTACTTACTAATCCTTTAAGATCAGGAAGTTTTTTCCAAGTTTTACTTACGTACATTCTTCTGAAATAAATACTTATTATTATAAGTTTTTGGCTATGTTTTTGTTTTTTTTTCTGTGGGATAGTCAGCAAGATACATTATGGAGCAAAAAAGTCCATATGTCACTGAAATTTCATCAGTATGAAATACATTTTAAAAAATTACCTGAATATAACTATGTAGTTTGTAATCATTAATTATATAGCTCAATAAATGTACACAGATAACAATACATATAAATAAAAATTTTAAAGTATATTTACAAAATTAAATAAGATTTCAGAAAACATGCAAAGCACAACTTCAAAAATCTAATAGTGACAAATTTTAAAATATAACAATGGTACAGAAATGAAAGTAATTCCAGGTGTAGAGATGAGTGTACAAAGAATTTTAGTATAGTATGCAAACCTGTATAAGAAATATAAAGATACCTAAGCAATTGAGAAATATGACATCAGAAAAGAAATGATATACCAAAGAAGAAACAAAATAAAATGACAATCCAATGACAATTTTGAAATATTGATCAATTATCTATCAAGAAGTATGTGACAGAAAAAGGTGGGATAACTAAAATTAGGAATAAGCCAAACTCTGCTAAATATATAGATAAAAGAAAAAATAGGCAGGTTTCTCTTTGCTCTATTCTGTACCAGATTTCTTTGATAATTGTTTTAAACTAGTCTTTACTTTTGTAAACAGAATTCAAAGAAGATTCTATAAGGTGAGAGAGGTGATAGATAATAGGTGAAGTAATAGGCAGCCACAAAGAGTAAATGCAGGGCTTGCTTCACAGACAGCTCCTTTCTTGAGAAGCAGATTTCATTATTTGCAACCAACTTGTCTATTTTTCCCCTATGAAGTTCTGTGGAAGAAGGTTGTGCACACTGTGTGAGATATTGCTTCTCTTCCAGTAATTCCAAACTTTGCTGATGCAGAGAGAACGATCACATTTAATACATCAATCTTTTATCATATAGAACTTCATATATATTTGCACTCTCATCATGTTCCAAAATTCATCTTAAAACACTTTATTAATAATAGCTGATTTCGATTTTTAAAGTAAGTCCATTTTATTTGATGTGATGGTTGAATTTCATTAAAGGTAAGAAGCATTAATCTTGCAAGTTTAAAGAATATCCTTTTTTTTTTTTCCTTGTGAGGGAGACTTTAAGAGAGTTTGACATGTCTGAAAACATAACTTCAAGGGGAAATATTTAATTCTATTTTATGATACATATGTGTCAACAGAATATAAGCTTTCAAGAGTAAGTGAGCCGTCAGTGTCTCAGCCCAAATTCCTCAAAGCAGTTCTGAGGTGAAGTTTTCATGTAGGTGGTATTTTTGGGTAATAAGGTTGTGGAGGAGTACTATAGAGTGCTTCAAAGCTGGGGCATCTGAGTACACCTGAGGACATGAACTCTCTCTCTAGCATGGGCATACAGTAGGATGCACTTATATAACCATGACTTAGCTTTAGACAACCGCACATGTGCTACAGGGTTAAGTCAATATACAAGAATGTAAATATGTGGTAACAGCACATATAAGGGCTAAACAATAAAGATGCAGTTGCTCTGATTTCTCTGCTCTGCTGCTGTTTGCTGATGATGACTCCTCATGTTTTCTTTTCCCTGGGGACCTCACCTGCAATGAAACCAAACAAAACCAAACCAAAACAAACCAAACCAAAACAAAATAACACCCCAAAAAGAAAACCCTTGGGCCCCCAGCCCCAACAAGTGGCATAGTTGGCAGGATGCTGAGGTGGGTAGCCCAGTAGTGTCTGTGGAAACAGTACCTGACAGGGAGGGAGAGCCCTGGGAAGTTGCTGACCTGCGTCCCCCAGCCTCACCCTGGTTAGCTGTAGCCTCTTTCTTGGTTGCTTAGAAGGCCCCAGAGGACTGGGAAATGGTCTGTCTGGAACACAAGGATGTTCTGAAAGGCTTAGAAGTGACAGGCAAATCCTTCTACCCTACCATGAGATGGCAAGGCGGGTAGCTTAGCTGTTCTTTACTCTCTTCCACCTTGTGAGGCGAGAGGTGGATGACCTTGTCCTACAAGTAGAACAGCTGCAATGGACAGAGGAGGACATGGAGCAATGGGTGGCTGCTGTAGAGATCATGCTGCAAGACATGGGAAGTACTGCCTCCTCCTGCAACGTGTACAGAACTAGAAGTCCTCATATCTGGGAGAATCTCCAGGACAATCACCTGGTTTGGCATGCCAGGCCTGCTATTCACCAGAAGGTGGAGGTAGAGGAGCCCCTAGCTCAAGGAGGAGGATCAGGAAGACTTCCCACCTCTACCTGGCCTGTAACATACATGACCTATATAGCCATGGAGTTGTGGGAGCCGGCAAAACAATTAAAGCAAAAGGTGAGTGAAACTGCTCACATGGCTGCTATGGCTATGGGATGATGGGGCTGATAACATGCAGTTAAGCCCACAAGAGATGTCCCAAATAGCTAGCATAGACAGTACCCCTTCTATGAGATGGGTTCTGTATGATGTGCAAAAGACAGCCCTAAAAGCATGTTACCAGACTGTGATAAATTGGTTGATGGCAGCAGCTTATCTGGTTTGGGAGAATACAGGTGACCTGCCAAAGCAAGTCACAAAATGGACGATCTACCTAGACTTAGTAACTGTGCTATGAGAAATGGGCATGCAGCAAATGATGTTCACACAGCATTACTGCAACCCAGATGAGGAACTGCTGATGGCGTGCATGAAGAACATGATCCTGGAGAGTGGGCTGGCTGGTGCATTTGGGACACTGGCAGCCCTATAGCCCCCTTTACAGATCGCCCAATCCACAACATTGTAGACATCTTGAGCCAGCTGGGGGATGTGGAAGTGAAGCACCAAGGTAAGGCAAGACCTGCAAAAACTGTACTGGCAAAAGAGAAAGAAAGTGGGGGCCTCAGGCAAGCAGGACCAACCCCCAAGGACAGGCTGTATGGCCACTGAAATTTGGTCAAGGCCAGATCTGTATGGACCTGCTGGCTGCTGGACTAGCTGCTGATAAGTTAGATGTGCAGCCTTTGGGTGTGTTGCTGACTCTGTGGAGGCAGTTGTGTGCCCCAAGCAGCAATTCCAACCAATGGGCCAAGGCCCAAAGTTAAAAGCAGCCCTGGTGAAGAATATGTGACACTGGCTTCTTTTATCCAGATTAGGAGGCAGGCTGAGTCACCCATTTAATGGGGAGCCTAGAGGACCAGAGGCCACATGTGGAATTGACTATTTATTGATCCCCAAAACTGTGCAGTGTATACTAGGGTGGACACTGGAGCTGAGTTAATGCTTATATATGGCAACCCAGACCATTTTATAGGACCTACTGCATGCATAGAAGTGTATGGAGGTCACTACATCACAGTCTGAAAGGCCCAGGTGACACTGGGCATTGGGCACTTGGCCCCGTGCCCTTATGCTGTTTATGTTTCCCAGTTGCTGAATAAATCCTGAGGGTGGACATACTGACTGGTACTTGGCTTGATACCATGTTGGGAGAATTCTGCTTGTGAGTTTGCAAGGTAAAAACCATAGCTCAAGGACACCCACACCATGCACCACTGACTCTTCCACAGGCTATGCAGGTTGTGTGCATGAAACAGTATCAGCTACCTGGAGGTCATGAGGAAATAGGACAAACTTTTGAAATTGGAAGAAGTGGGGGTGATATGCCCTGCACAGAGCCCTTTTAATTTCTTGGTATAGCCCATGCAGAAGCCAGACAAGATGTGGTGAATGACTGTGGATTGCCAGGAACTGAATACAGTGACTCTTCTGTTACATGTGGTGGTGCCCAACATTGCAGACCTGATGGATCATCTCACCCTGATACTGGGTCAATATGATTATGTTGTGGATTTGGCTAATGCCTTTTCCATCACTATCACACCTGACAATCAGGAGCTGTTTGCCTTCACCTGGGAGGGAAGGCAATGGACCTTCCAGGTGTTGCCACAAGGTTCTCTGCATAGCCCAGCCAGGCCATGACACAAAATCTCAGGGCCTGACTACCTGGACCAAGCCACATTCTGTGTCTCTGTTTCATTACATTGATGATTTTATGTTAACCTCTGATTGCTTTGCAGATTTGGAAGCCACTGTGCACAGTCTGAAGGAAGATTTGCTGACATGGGGGTGGGCCATGAACAAAGACAAGGTCCAGGGACCTGGCTTGTCTCTCAGATTCTTGGATGTTATCTGGTCGGGTAAGACAATAGTAATTCCCAATGCCATTATCAATAAGTTCCAAGCATACCCCAGACCCACGACAGTATGCCAATTACAGGCATAAGACCCATGACAGTATACCAATTATAGGTGTATGTGGGCTTGCTATGTTTCTGGTGGACATTAATAATGCACTGTTATGGTTTGTGTTTAGATGTCCCCCCAAATTCTCATGCAGTCATGGGGGCGGGCTTCTAGAGTTTGTGATTGATTCACAGTCCAATGCTGGGATTATGGGTGAGAGCTTCACCCACCCTGGGGCAGGTAGCCTGCGTACAATATAAGGGAGGGAAAGAGGCTTGCTGTTTCGCTCCTCTCTTTTTGCTCTTGTTGCTTTTGCTGTCTTCTGCCACCATGAACTGTTGCCCCTTTGCCATGCCACCTTGCGTTGGATCCAGCTGATTATGGACTAAAACATCCATGAACTGTAAGCTAAGTAAACATTTCCTTCCTTAATTTGGGGTGTTGGGTATTTTGTCTCTGCAGCAAGAGAAAAGGAACTGAAACATGCACCTAGCTATACTGCTGCACCCTTTATACTGGATGACCTGGGAGAGTGCCACATGGGACTGGAAAGACACAGCAGAAGCTGCTTTTCAGGACTCAAAAAGGGCAGTAGCACAGGTACACGCCATCTGAGCCATTGACCTTACCCTGCCATTTACCCTAACAGTGAGTGTAGGTGATAATGGGTTTGGCTGAGGCCTATGGCAAAAACAGGGGAAGCAGAAGCACACAGTTGAGCTTTGGTCACAGTGGCGGAAGGGAGCTGAGAGCCGGTATTCCCTGATGGAGAAACAGCTGGCAGCAGTGTATGCTGTTTTGCATGTCTGTGAATGTATCACAGGACAATAGACAGTGGAAGTGCAGACAAAATACCAGATAGAGGGTTGGGTACTGACATGGACATCCCATCCCAGGAGTGGGGAGGCACAGGCCCCCACCCTCACATGTTGGGGATCATACCTCCAACAGTGAACCTCCTTTTTGACCAGTCTGTTGGCAGATGAACTGACAACAGTTTTGGGACCAGTGATGTACACAGCCCAGGAAACCATCTGGGAGATTGAACTACAGGACATGACCCTTAGTCCCTGTGTGGAAGGGAAAGAGGGACTTCCAGCTGATGCCTGGTATACTGATGGGTCTAGCCTTGGCACAGGCCCACTATGGATAGCAGTTGCTGTCCAGCCCAGTATGGAAGTACTCTGGTTTGAAACCAGAACAGGCAGGTCAAGCTAGTAGCCAGAGTTGCAGGCATTGTAGTTGCAGGCAGTTTAGTGATGCATGAAGAAGGCCCTGTACATGTGTGCATCTTTCTGGGCCATCTTTATGGGACTGACACTCTGGCTGCCAACTTGAGCAGTTCAGAATTGGCAGATAGAGCACTGACCCTCATGGGGTGCTGACCTATGGTAAGATTCATGGGAGCATGACCAAGAAACTAACTATGTAGTGTGTCATGTTTCAGGACATAAGCCCCTCCTCTCACCAGGAAATGATTTAGCAGATGCTTTGGTGAGGGTAGCCACTCTCTGAGGGCTACCTTCTGCAGTGGTGCCTTGGCTCACAATAAACTAGGACATGTAGGACCCCACACCATGCAAGCTGTAGCACAGCAATGGCACCGGGACTCGACTCCTGCTAAGTCAAAGGCTGCAGTAAAGCAGTGTCCCCAGTGTGCTCATTTGGCCTCCTGGAGGAGGAGGCTGCCCACAACATGTCATGATACCATGAGCACCCCACCAACTACAGCAATGGAGGTGGATTATATCAGGGCTCTGCCTCTCCCACAGGGACATAGCTATGCTTTGACTGCTGTGAATAGAGCCACAGGTGTAAGCTTCACCTACCCTGTGCAATCTGCTGACAAAGCTCATACCATTAAGGCTCTGCAATGGTTGACTGCTGCATATAGGATGCTGCTAGGAATAGCATCTCACAGTGGAACCCATTTTACAGGGGCCCAGCTACAATGGGCTGGAGACAATGATGTCCCATGGCAATTTCATGTGTCCTACTGGCCACAGGCCGCTGGTATAGTTGAGAGTTTGTTCTGAAATAAACCTGTCCTGTTGAGCTCATACCCTTGCTTCTTTTTCTTTTTGTCCTAACATTTGATGCTCAACATGGGGCAGAGGTCAGGGGATTACTCCAGTCTCCCCCACCTCTTCTTGTTTTGACTTACCTGCCCTCCATTCTCTCCTTGTTCTCCACTTCCCGCTCTTCCTTATGAGCTCCAGGGGGTCATTTGCCATTTCCTGCTGACTTTTCACTCAATACCAGACACTGCATTATTCAGCCCTAGACTAGTAAGATCAGCCTATGCCTTCCCTCAGGTGTGATCAGGAAGTGTAGGGTTGTCCTGCAGGGCTGGGTTTTGCAGTTGAATTGTACAGACATTGGAGCAAGGATGACTGCCCAGTCTCTCGGAAAAACCTTCTCTGAAATGGCCAGACCATATCCACAACAGAATCTCTGGGTCCCTAGTCCTATTTGGGGGGTGCCCCAAGACAGGGCTACAGACTCCTGAGCACTCTTATCAGTTTCTGTGGGCTTCCAAATTTCTCAAATTCTGGTGATACCTCTTTGGGTTACCTTCTAAAAATTCTTTCACCTCTTGGTTGGTTTGAAAGGGGGTATTAAGACTAAACCTCTTGGGACGGTGAGATAGCTCAGTGACATAATCGCCTGCCTGGCAAGTGTGAGGTCCCAAGTTCAACTCCCGGTACCCACATAAAGGAAAAGAAAAGGGACGGTGATATCGCTCAGTGGTACAAGTGCATGCTGGAAAGTGCGAGGTCCTGAGGTTGACTCCTGGTAGCCACGTTAAAAAAAAAAAAAAAGACTAAACCTCTCATATTTTATTCAGCCAAAGGCCCGAATTTGGCATGTTTGATTTCCAAATTCTTTGTGATCTTGATAACTACCTTCAGGGAAGCAGCAAGTTACAGGAAGTCCCTTATGCCCAACCTTTCTTCACTCTCTGCCTCTGCCTCTCTTTCTCTCTCCCCCCATCACAGAGATAAAGCCTTTCAAGAGGGCTCTAAACTACAGTACTACATGATGATTGGTTCTGTTTTGCAAAAATGTAGGGTAAAAGCAGCCAAAATCAAGCCAGTAGTTATGCAAAACTGGGATAGATTGATCAGGGGAAAAAAAAATCTCCATCCATATTTTTACAAAGGCCCAAGGAACTGTTATGTTCAAGTTCAACAATTTCTTTTTCTTTTTCTTTTTTTGGCTTTTTTTGAGTTTTACATATAATGCTATTACTATAGGTTTTCAGAATAGCTGAACTTACTAAAGTCTCACTTTCACTGCCTCTAGAATCCCATTTGAGTCTAAACAAGCAAATTCATTTCTAACATTTAAAAACTCAGTCATGGGGACCAGGCAGAAAAGGGAAATAAAAATTTTAGGCCTAGGGAAACAAAAATTTATAAATTTACTTTTGGCCTCCAATTTAATGGGGTATATTTGTTTAGTTGATATGCTTAAAATATTTTTTGTACATTGTAAGTTATCAGATTACAATTATAGGGTTAACTTGCTCTTCTTTCTGCTGGTACTAAAATAATTTTGCCATTCAAGCTTACTTGGAGAGTCAGTTGGCAGCCAGTCAAATTTAACAATGTAACAACCCAAGAACACTCACCCCAGGTCCCAACTCTCATCTCCAGTCCAACTCATGCTTTCAAAAAAAGGCCTTAACTCTCTTTCTAAAGTTGATACTAGACATGAGCTTTTCTGCATAACTATAAGGGACACTTAGACCAGTCAGTGACAAGAATCAGGACAGAGCTGCCTCCTTAGACAGTTCTGACCTGGTTTGTGACACTCATTATTGCTGCTTTCATGGGGTATTAAATGTATTTGTTTCCTAAGTATATAGGTCTTCAAAGATGCAAAACTAAAAAACTGGTGACTTTCAGGCTAAAGTTATTTCTGGTGGTGAACTTTTAGCTTCAACCATCAAGATTTCTCTTACTTGCTTTCCAGCTATTTGTGGTAAGATGTGAGTGGCAAACCAGCATGAGACAGCCAGCACTGTTATATGTATGTTATGTATGTGGTACAACACTTAAAGATGCTCAAACACTGTGCAGTCCAGGCAAGATTGTATAATACATTTTTCTTAGATGAAACTGTATGAAAGAATGACAAATTTAAGTAAAAGTTTCTTCATGTCATTTAATGATGTCGTCATGGTTGTTATGCTAAAATGTGACCTCAAGTTTTCACAGTGAAGCTTTATAATTGTCATCTCGTAATATTTTTCAGGATTCAATTTTCAAGGCAACCATGATTGGTAAGGAAAGAACAGTTTCTTGGTAATGTTATATATTTCAATGTTGTTGACATCAAGATGATAAGATTAAGTCTATTGCTCCCACTGTAGTACTGGTTTAACTGATATCATGAATGTTGAACTGCTAAGGTTTGGAGACCAAAGCTAGAAAGGTAACTGGGGTAAAAGGACAGCCAATATTTTGGCTCTGGCCCTCTAAGGTTGACAAAGACTCAGGACAACAAAAATGGGACATTTTCTACAAGATCTTACAACTTTGGTAAGTCCCCAACCTCCTGAACAGGCGATTGTTGGATTGCAGAAGATAGAGTCAACCAATGTATGGTGTGATAAAAGGAGAGCCACCACCCGTGCTTACACAGAAAGCCACATGGTCAACCAAGACCATGACCCATCCAGTCAGCTGACACTGCCAGGAGCTGAGAGGCTCTGCACATGCTTCCAAAGGTAATAGCCAAGGAGCCTTGACTGACCTTGATAGATAACAAGAGGTTAATTTTGATTAACACAGATCTTACTTTAACTTGGTCTTGAACACCCACAAAAGTATAACAATAATGGTATTAAATTAACAGTAATATATGTTCAAAATAAAAAGGTGGCTCCAATCACTGGCCCTTGCTGACAGTTTCCAGCTACAGACAGGTCCAGGAGCCAGCTAGTTATAATTGCTATACCAGTCCCTTAAGATTAGTGTCTAGATATAATTTCCCATTCTGTCTTTTCATTTTGGTACTCATGCTTTGGTTGTGCATACTCTAAACTCTTTAGAAAGTTTCTTTATTTTCACCTACAGACTGCCAAACTCCCAGTGAACACGCAGATGGAACTGATGAAAGTGCCTGGGATCCATTGCCCCCACAAAAAGTCTACTCAAGGGAATACTTGTGCCATGCTTCATACAACATGCTGTACTTTTATTCCTGATAATCATGGTAATGTAACTGCAGCTCTGTGGGAAATAGGCAGTGAGGTCCAGGTAGTATAACAAATATCTTGGGACCCCCGGCAAAGTTCATGGGATTCATGGAAGTACAATATCCTATCTTAGATTATTCCCTTTGTAGCATATATTATGCTCTTTCTACTCACCTGTTTATTATTGATTATATCTAATCAATCTATTTCAAAGATTTCTCACCAAAAGATTGTGACCATTTCACAGGTGGTTGCTAAAGACCACATCAGTATGGTCCTCCTTCAGTCCAAATGACCCCCTGACCACTATTACCCTTACTCAGCAGAAAGTTAGGAAAGAGATATGCTGCCCATTTTCCTTATCTAACCATAGAGTCTAGAATGAAGGAATCCAACCAACACCATCCTGGTCTAAGCAGAGAGCACTTTAAACCCCTTCCCACTGTTATGCTTTTATACCTGCTGCAGACAATAGGTCCACAAGGCCCAGTAAGCACAACTACATCCTATAATTCCCAATCATTTTTCAGCCCTGCTCTTGACAAAGAACACACAACTTCTTGTGCATCCTCGAGCCCTGTCCTGGGTGGATAGCCACAACTCTATGTACTGAACTCCCCCCTCAAAATTTCCACTGTGATTTTTTTCTTACACAGCCCCCCTTTATTCTGACATTACAAAGACCTTATAGCTTGTACAAGAGCTCGCTGGTCTGGTCTCTACAAATATTTGTAATATGAGATGTGTTTATATCTGTGAAAGTTCACAACTTGAATGTTCATAAATTGGGGGGTTATTACATAGTCCAAAGCATTTATATGTGTTCATATTCTGTTAAATCCACAGAATTTACTGACCAAAATAGTGTCCCTGTGGCACATCTTGTCTGGAAGCCATACTGGATATTCATTATTTACCTTAAAGCACTCATTTCTAGGCTTATCTTGCCTTCAGCACAAATTTCAAATTGTCTAGATTGTGTGCCTAGTAAAATAATGCACACCAAGGAATTCAACATGGCTGAATAGAGAAGGAGGCACATTGGAGCTACTCAGAGAAAATCAACCTAACATACAAGTAATTGGAAGAAAGGGAGGGACATGCATCCTGAAGCCAAAATCAATCTGAAATAAGAAACGTGTATATCAAGCAAAACATAGGCATAGGACTTTATAAAACAGTGAAGTATGCTACAAAGCTGCCTGTGGGACAGCCACCTGTACATGGAGAAGGAACCGCCATTCTGGGGAGTTCCCAAAAAACTGATGGACTGCAATTACATGGCAAACTCAAGCCACACAGGATAGATTTGGGATATAAGGCCTCTTGCCTCTTTTGCCTTCCTCCAAACATGAGACACTGCAGCCTGGCAGCAAATTTCACCAGCACACACAGGGGCAAATGACCAGGAAGTTGCTCTCTCCCTGATGGTCTGACAGGTTTTTTTTGTATTTTTGTTGTTGTTGTTGTGCACCATAGTGGCTAACTGGAACCTCTAGTTGCAACAAAGTTAGGGACCACAGTGGTGGTGGTAAACATAGTGAGTAGAACAGCAAGACCTCTCTTGCCCTGCTGCTAGTAGTGCGAGAGAGGGACATGGATGCAGGATTTAGGCAGCCTTGGGCTAAGGCAGGGCAATGAGGGGGAAATCAGCACTGCCTCCACTAGAAAGAAGAGAAAGTGGGACAGAGCAGCCTGGGGCTATCTCCACACCAGCAACAGAAGCAGTGAGTCAGCCAGCAGCACTCTCCATGCCCTGCTCCCAGGAGTGTGAGAGGAGAGAGATGTGCCAATGGGACTGGAACACAGGAAGCTGTCAAGGGCTGGGAGGGGCCAACTATACACAGGACTGTGAGCCTTGGGCTCACAGTCTGAGGGTGTCTGAGGGTGCCACAGCAACTAGAAGAGAAACGCAGAAACAAACAGGGTAAGGAGACATGGGGAGGTCATGGAAGGACATCCAGGAACTCTCTGACTGAAGACTCTGGCCCCAGTCCTCACATCTGGGGGCCAAGACCAGCCCCACACCCAGCACTAATCCTACTGCAGGCTTGGCAGTGTTACTCATCACAGATTTGGGCGCTGACTTGGATACTACCACAAAACTGTAGACAACGAAGGAATTTTATTTTTGTTTGTTTGTTTCATTTTCCTTTTTCTGTCTTTTTTTTGTTAATTAGGTTTTTACTTTTATTGTTTGTTTTGTTTAGTTCATCTTTTTTCTGTCTTTCCTCAACTATCTTTATTTATTTTTTGATATTTTCATGTGAGTGAACATTGTCTTTAGTCTTTCTGTTTCACTTCAATATTCTTTTGTTTTCTCTTTCATTCTTTCTCTCCTGTCCTCTTCTCCAGTTTCCCAAAGCTTAGGTGATCATCCTTTGTCCTTCAGCCTTGGTTCTACTCTATTTCTTTTCATCTATCCCTTTTTGTATCCTATCCCTCTTAAATCCCCCTCCCCAGTGTAAAGTAACTCTACTAAGGGAAAACTCACTGCATACAAGCTCCTGGTTTATGTTGGATTTGGCTATATAACTGTAGATCGTGTTCCTATGGTTAAAGGTACCAAATTAGTAGTTACCAGTTTGTCAGTTTCTCAGCTGTGCTTGATGCTATTGCTAATTATAATACTTTAGCAAGGATATCATATCTGTTGTAATCATTTGTTCTCTTTGTACGACAGCACTGTGATTGTCTGATATCATAATCATCACCATAGCTCAGTACCAAGGGTCTGGGTGCTGAGCCTAATGTAGAGCAACTTCTCATCTCTAACAAATTGGGAAGGTAGGATTTGGGGACAGAAACAAAAACCTAGAACCAGCTACACATATAAGATAACTGTGAGGAACACACATTTCCTAGGGAAGCCTCAATACTAGTCATGAAGCTACCTACTGTAAGAAATTCACAAGCATCAACATAGGAAACAAACTAAAATGCAAAAAATAGAAAATGACAAGACACAGAAGCAAAATGCAACCACAGACCTCCAAGCCACACAGGACAAGTCCAGGGGACAATGAGATGGTGGAAATCAGAAGCCATGCACCTGAATTTTGTGAAATGGTAGCAAAAGAAGTTAAACAACAACAGCAACAAGAAGAAAAACAGATGAAGGAGGCTATAGAGAAAATCAGATCAGAAATAATCTCTCAGGTAAAAAAAAGAGATGATCATAATGAAGGATTTTCTCAGTGAATCTAGAGGAGATATAGATAAAAAATAGAGGGCTTTAGAAAAATGATAGAAAATATGAATGCCCAACATAGGAAAGAAATGCAATCCATGAAATAAACTCAAACAGATATACAGGAGATTAAAAATTCCATTGATATTTTACAAAGCCAAATGAACCAATGTGAGGACAGAAGGTCAGATCTAGAGGGCAGGATTGTGGTTAGTGATCATGAAAAGAAAGACCTATTAAAAATGGCAAGGAATCATGAAAAATCAATCAAGAGGTACAAGATGATGCAAAGAAAAACAACATAAGATTAATCAGAGTCAATGAAAAATGAGACAGTGCAAATGACATAAAAAAAATATTCACAGAAGTAATGGCAGAAAACCTCCCAAGCATGGAAAAAGAATTTGACATACAGATAAGTGAGTCATATAGAACTCTAATTAACCATGACCAAAATAAATCTACACCAAGGCATACAGTAGTCAAGATTCTAGAAATTCAGCACAAGAACAGAATATTAAAAATGGCTAGAGAAAAGAAATAAATTACCTATAAAGGAAAGCCCATCAGAATCATGACAGACTTCTCAACACAAAACCTCAAATCAAGGAGAGCTTGGAGTGAAGTATTTCAGTCCTGAAAGAAAACAACCTCCAAACCAAATTGATGTATGCTGCAAAACTATCTTTCAAAATCAATGGAGAAATAAGATATTTCCATGACAAAGTACAGCAGAAGAAATTCATGACCACCAAATCATTATGAAGGATATTTTATTTTATTTTATTTTTTAATTTTTTTTGTGGGTTCTGGGGGTCGACCTCAGGACCTCGTGTGCCAACAGGTGCCCGTGCCGCTGAGCGATATCACCGGCCCTTTTAGGATATTTTAGAAAGAGATAATGAAGACCACAATTCCAAGAACACCAGTAGAAAGAAGCCATTATGCAAGGCAAGCAATTAAATGGAGGGGAAAGATAGGGACCCACCAAAGGAAAATAATATGACAAGGATAAGCCAGTACATATGAGACTATCAATGTAAATGGTCTCAATCAAAAGAAACAGACAGGCAGAATGGATCAAGAAACAAGATCCAACAAGATGCTGCATACAAGAAACACATTTAACTCAAAAAAACACTCATAGACTAAAAGGCAAAGGATGGAAAACAGTACTTCATGGGGTAGGAATCTGGAAAATGTCAGGGTACCTATTCTATTTGCAGACAAAGTATACTTCAAGCCAAAATTGATCAAAAAATATAAAGAAGGTCACTACATACTTGTTAAAGGAAGACTCTAGGAGGAATAGATAACATTCATAAATTTATATGCACTGAATACTGGCAGATCCAATTATATAAAAGAAATACTAATAGACATGAAAAATCAAATAAACACTAATACAGATGTAATGGTAGACCTCAATACCGCACTGTCACAAATAGATCAACTAGATAAAAAATCAACAAAGAAATATCAGAACAGAACCAAACGTATGAACAAATGGACTTAGTAGTTGTCTCCAGAGTGTTCCACACCACAGTATCAGAATACATATTCTTCTCAGCTGTGCATGGGATGTTCTCCAAAAGGCACCAAATACTAGGTCATAGGACATCTTTCAGTGAATGCAAAGGAACTGAAATTATCCCATGAATATTATCAGACCATAGTGTAATGAATGTGTAAATCAATGGTAAAAGAAACCACAAAAATACATGAGCACATGGAAATTAATTAACACCCTACTGAACAACCAATGGGTCACAGATGAAATTAAAGAAAAAATTAGACAGTTTCTATAATTAAATGATAATGACAATACAACTTACCAGAATTTATGGGATGTAATGAAAGCAGTCCTAAGAAGGAAATATATAACAGTGAACTCTCACATCAGGAAAGCATAGTGAGCTCAAATAAACAACATACAGTTGAATCTCAAACTTCTAGAATATGAAAAACAAGTCAAGCCCAAAGCTTATATTAGGGAGGAAGTTATAAAGATCAGAGCAGAAATCAATGCAACTGAGACTAAGGAAACAATGCAAAGAATCAATGAATTAAAGAGTTCGTTCTTTGAAAGATTAAAAAAAATTGATAAACCCTTAGCCAACCTTATCAAAATGAAAAAGACTGAAATCCATTCAATTAGGAATAAAAGTGATGAAATCACAACAGATCCTACAGAAATCTAGATCATCAGTATCTACCTTGAGAATGTGTATCTACTAAGATGGAAAACACAGAAGAAATGGAGAGATTCCTAAATACATATGAGTTACCAAAGTGGAATCAATGAAGATACAAAAATTCTAAATAAAGCAATATCATTCAATGAAATTGAAGATGTAATTAAAAACTTACCAACAAAGAAAAGCCCAGGTCCTGATGGTTTCAGGCTGAACTCTACAAGAAATTTATAGAGAAGATCTAATGCTACTATGTCTCAAACTCTTTAATGAAATTTAAAGGGAAGCAACACTTCCAAAGTTATTCCTGGAAACAAGTATTACCTTGACACCAAAATCAGAGAAGTATCCAGCCAAACAAAAGGCCAATCTCCCTAATGAACATAGATACAAAAATCTTCAGTAAAATACTGGCAAACTAAATGCAACAAATCATAAAGATTATACACCATCATCAAGTGGGATTCATTCTGGTGATGTGGAGATGGGTCAACATATGCAAATCATTGAATGTAATACACTATATCTACAGAGCCAAGGACGAAAAATCACATCATCATCTTAATAGACACAGAAAAAGCATTTGACAAAGTCCAACACCCATTCATAATAAAAAACCCACATAATATTGGAACAGATGTTCTTTATCTCAATCTGATAAAGCCTTCTATGACAAACCAAAGTCAACATCCTAATAAATGGTCAAAAATTGAAAGCTTTCACTCTGAAATCAGTAACAGGACAAGGATGTCCACTATCACAATTCCTATTTAATATAGTTCTGGAAACATTAGCTAGAGGAATTAGACAAGAGAAAGGAATAAAGATAGGAAATGAAGATGTTAAAGTATTATTTGCAGATGACATGATCCTCCACACAGAAGACCAAAAAATGCCACTAAAAGAATTTTAGATTTAATAACTGAATTCAGTCACATAGCTGGACAAAAAGTCAATGCTCAAAAATTAATAGCCTTCTTGTACACAAACAACAAACTTGCTGAGAGAGAAATTGAAAAAATCATACTTTTTATAATAGTATAAAATAAGCGGGGCTGGAAATATAGCTCAGCGGCACAGCACCTGCCTGTGAAGTGCCAGGTCCTGAGTTCAGTTCCCAGTACCAGGGCCGGGGATATAGCTCAGTAGCACAAGTGCCTGCATGGCCAGCACAAGGTCCTGAGTTTGACTCCCAGTACCAAAAATGAAATACAACAAAAACAAAAATAAAAAAACAAAAAACAAAACAAACAAACAAAACAGAACAGAACAAAACAAAACAAGAAACCAGTTCCTGGTACAAAAAAAAAAGTAAAAAAAAAAGAAATAAAAATTTAAAAAGAAATACTTAGGAATCAATCTAAAAAAGGAAGTAAATGCTTACATTGAAAACTACAGTACTCTGAAGAAAGAGATTGAGGAGGATATCAGAAAATGGAAAGATATCCCTTGGTCTTGGGTAGGAAGATCCAACATAGTGAAAATGGCCATACTTTCAAAATTGTTATATGGATTTAATATGATCTCACAGAATTAGAGAAAACCATCTTAAAATTTATTTGGAACCAGAAGAGACCTAGAATATCCAAAATAATTCTGGGCAATGAAGACAAGGCAGGAGGCATCACAATCCCTGATTTTAAATTATACTACAAATATACTGTGATAAAAACTGTATAGTACTAGCAAAAAAGCAGAACTGAGGATCAGTGGAACAGATTAGAAGATGTGGACAAAACTCCAAACACACTCAGCTATGTTCTCTTTGACAAAGGGGCCAAACACCCTCACTGGAAGAAAGATAGCCTCTTTAATAAATGGTGCTGGAAAGACTGGCTTTCCATGTGCCAAAGACTAAAACTATACCTATGTCTTTTACAATACATTAAACTAAAAATCAAAATGGATAAAGATCTAAATATTAAAACATAAACACTTAATGTGCTGGAAAAGAGTATATAGAGAACTGTTGAAGAGATATGTTTAGGCAAAAACTTTATGAACAAAGTCCAGATCACATAGGAAATATTACAAAGAATCAACAACTGGTATCTCATGTTCTTAAAAAGCTCTTGCACAGCAAATAAATCAGTAACAGAGTGAAGAGACAACCAACAGAGTAGAGAAAATTTTTTCCAGCTATTCCTCAGGCAAAGGACTAAAATCTAGAATATATAATAAGAACCCAAAAAAATCAGACCTCCCCAAAAATTTAAAGATCTAACCCAAAAATGGACATCAGAAATGAATAGACACTTCTCAGGTGAAGAAGTAGAAACAGCAAATAAATACATGAAAAAATGTACCAATAAACTTAATTAATTACAAAAAAGAAAAAAAAATGATGCACACCTTCAGTCCTGAAGGGTCTAAATTTTTAATTGAATTGTTTTAACATACTATGGCTATCGTTACTATTTTGGTACATTTATTAGTAAAAACAGAAACACAAGATGCCCTTATGAATTATTCATTTTCCAGATGTAGTCCTAACTGCCTCATGAAGTAGTGCCAATTGTAGCTCATAGTAGTCCTGGTCAGGATTTCCTGAGTGTAGCATCTTTTGTTTTCTTTCTTGCCTGTTGTTCCTAACATGTCAATTCCCAAATAATAGCCATAGGTTTAAATTCAATGTTAACCTCACTGGATTCCCCGATGCAAAGATCCCTTTATTCTTTTCCCAAAACTATGAAAGCTAATCTGAAAAAATCAACGTAGTGTTTTTGAGAACAGGTAGCACAAATTCTGCAAATGTGTTAATGGAAGTATTACATACAAGGGTCAATTATCCTACAAGCCCTTGTTTTATGGACTTGTGTGTTCTAATTACTGGGACACAGAATTAGCTTTGGGTTTTGATTGAGCTCACTTATTCATTCTGAAGGAAAGAACACCAGCCCTACCAGATCTTGTCCCTCAGCTGACAATTTCTCTGACCCTTTAACATGATACAGTATGTTGTTAGTTTGAATGTTCTGGTAAACAAGATTAATAATACAATTAGAGGATCCCAGTGTCATTTTCCCATGGTCACATTATGTTTGCCATAAACAAGTCCCTTACTCTCTCACACTACCATATTACATACAATGTCAGTAGGTGACACTGCTGGAAGAGGCATTTAAGGAAAGAAAAACAGGTCTGTGTTCCAGAATATATATTGATGCTAGTAAGGTTGCTCCAAGATATTAAAGGTGAGATATAGTCAAAATGTCACAACATAGTCCCTTACTATATTGAAGTCTCAGTATAATTTCGGCAACTGGTAAGTTTATTAGTTAGCAGTAGCAGTAGTTTTATTAGCCTTGGTGGGAGGGAATTGGGCTGAGAGTTCTATGCCAGAGAAAGCTTGGTCTTGCTCCAAAAGCTTCAAAGTTTATTCAGTGATTCCTTTACTGAATTTTATCAGATGCTGCAACACCTTTTTAACCTATCATGGATACTTGTGTCATCATCAAATCTGCTGGGTCTTACGATCTGAGTGTCGGGACTGCTTGGAAATGGCTTACTTCTTCTGTTCTACTATTCAAAATGGTCAGCCTCATAAGTCACTTGATAGATCAGAACACAATTTCTATCAAATATCAAAAATGGTCACCAAGTAGTGTGCTTCTTTTTTTGTCATAGGGGATGCAAAGTGTAACAGTTTCTTTGTATCTTAAGCAGAATATCCTAGTATTCTCCTGGCAATAGACACTTAAACCCCATGACAGGGCAGGCCACTAAATCTTCATGGCATATATCTTCCACTTTTTTGGCAATTTTGTTTTACCAGATTACTTACTACTTGCTAGGTACAATTAACATTTTTTGGCATTGTAATTAACCAATAATGCCATTTTGCAGGATAGCGAGAGGGCAAATTCCCTGTGAACAGTATAGTTCTCTGGGGACAGATAATGGGAAAGTCAACACAGTCTGGAGGAAAGGCGATGAAAGTGTATCGTCTACCCTATGTTACAGACAATGTCTCTCTTCCTTCTGGATAAGGACTGAGCAGAATGTATCCAGCAGATCAATGGTCACACACAAGGTGCCAGAGGTTATGTTAACATGCTTCAATTGTAACTACTGTCAGCACAGAAGCAACTGTGAATAAGGCTACCAAACTATAAAATTTAAAATTGTCAACTTTTATTTGCTACAGTACATATGGCTTTTTAGAGACAAAGCAGGATGAATTAAAAAAGGATATAATGTGAACCACAAATCCTGTATTCTTTAAGTTTCTGATAGTGGCTATAATCTCTAAAAGTCCTCCTGGATTGTCGTAATGCATCTTTACAATTTTAACAGAGTTCACTGGCAGATTATGGTGCTTCCATGTACCTTCCTACCATAGGGTTTTCATGCTGTAAATTAGAGAATTAATGTACTTCTCTCTCTGTCTGCTGTCTCTCTCTCTCTGTATATATATAATATATAAAGTATAATATATAATATATATTCAATTACATATTTAGAGATTGTAGAATTTACTATTGTTCTTCAGTGGGAAGTTTGGGACAATTCTGATATGGAGTTGAGAGAAAATTTTCTTTGTTACCTGGTCTTTATAACTCCTCTCAAAAACCATAAGACCTATGGTGGATTTCAGGCCCTATAGTATCAGTAAATTTAAAAAGTTTGGGTTTTTCATTTCCTTACTGCAAGGTGTTGTGGCTTAGATCTAAAATTTTCCCCGAAGCTGCATGTGTTTGCAAGGTGAGTGGATCATAGGAGTATCACCGGGATCATAAGGGCACTGTACTCATTAGTAGACTGATCAATATCTAACATTTTGCCCAGAGGCCTCATGTGTTTGGAAGGTGATTAGGTAATCATAGGGGTACTATATTCATTAGTGGATTAATCAGCTGGTTAATTGGGCCTTGTTGGAAGATATGGGTCATTGAGGATGTGACCTGGGAGGATGTGTCTCTTTCTGAGCTCCTCCCTCTTCTCTCTGCTTCCTGGGTTCCACAGATTGAACACCTCTTCCTCTGCCATCCTGTTTCTGCCTTGGGACCAGTGACCATGGACTAAACCTGTGAAGCAAAATAAACTTCTCCTAAGTTGTGGGTATCAAGTCTTGTGTCCAATGATGGGAAAATGACTAACATACAGGGTTACAGGTATCTCAGGTGTCTTTAGGGAATTAACAAAGGAACTTTTATCATATATCTTGTGGAGGCCCATTCTTAAAGGAAATCTAATGTCCTCTTTTTTATGAGCTGAATTGTGCTCCCTTTAAAGATCTTATGTTGAACTCCTAACCCGCAGTACATCAAACTGTGACTGTATTGGAGATAAGATCTTTCATGGGGGTAATTAAGTTAAAAGAAGATCATTAGGGTGGGCTATAATCTAATATAAGAAGTGTGTTCATAAGAAGAGGAAATTTGGATACAGGCAGATATAGAGGAAAGACTACATGAAGTCACAGGGAGAAGATGGCCATCTACTAGTCAAGGGGAAAGTCCTCAGAAGAAACCAACCCTGCCAACACCTTGATCTCAAACATAAGCCCACCAGAATTATGAGATATACAATCAGCTGCACATCTACAGTGTCACTCAGAGCATCATAATCTACTATCCAAACATCACTATTCATCTCTGTAGGCTAATAATGTCTCTCTAGCCTTCCTCTGACATTGAAGTTCTGCACTTGGCCTCTACCATTCTAGAATTTCCTGTTCATATTGACGCTAGAGAGTCCAGGAGGAAGCATCTTGTATTGTCACTTCTTTCCTGAAGGAGAGAGACCCACTGATATTTTCAAAGATTCCAGGGCCTTTCTCACTAGTACATACGTAATTACCTTTGGTTTTCCATCTGGACTTCTTTCAAATCTATCAAGAGTGAGGCTGTTCACTTTGTGTTGTGTTCTTATGTCAGAGTCCTACCATACATGCAATCAACTCTCTGACTGGAGCCTGATTCAGCTTTCAAATCCCTGAAGATTCTGAAGTTCTGTTACTTAAAGCCAATCCATGTGATTGTTTTAGTTTTAATACCCGAGAGAATGGAGCCTGAGACAATGGATTACATTGACAGAATTGGAGTGAAGGATGGGAGAGTAAATCAGGGAAGAAGGATAAGTTAAACTAAGGATACATTATTAAGTTGGCAATCAGTATGAGGAACTGCAGCTTGATTTGACTGCATTTATGAAGTATTTTATAAAATGTGTCTTAGATCTGCCTGGGGATGAAAAGAGAAAGCATTTATCCTTTGGCTTTCATCTTGCATTAGTTAAGGATGACTCCTGGGCATTAACTCTTCCACATTTCCTGATATGCCATGTTTAAGTGTGAGCAGGTATTTGAAAACATCCCACCATGGGGGATTAGAAAAATCCTGAGAGCAAGGGATATGAAGCAATGACCTAAAATTGTACCTGTATGAAACTTATCAAAGCTGGTGATAAGATGGGTCACTGGGGCAGCAGCTGGAATAAATGGGGCAAAAGAACTTAAAGCAAGGGCACAGCACATATCTGATTTAGCATAGCCAATGCTACATCTTCCAATGTTGTCACTTTTTGAAAACTCTTCGCTCATGAGAAACTCATGTATTTGGACACTTGTCTCTAAGGTAATTTTTTTTCAGGTTTTGATTGTAAGTGAAAGAAATGATTTCTAAAAATACAGAATTTTGCAGCTTTTCTGTGTACATATCATGTCACTGAGTTTTCAGTTTGTTGAATCTTTCATTATAATTCTTTTTTTTTGCTTCTAATTTGTACCCTTGTGTTTGCCTGCCTGTCAGTGTGTTTGTCAATGATTTGTATTTAGTATATATTATACAACGGTTATGTTTCTGTTGATAAAGTGCATTGTACTATTTTGTTCAAAAATATTTGCTTGAATTGGATCAAAACTCATTAGCAACTATATAGAAGGTATCACTAATTTCAGTATTTTACTGGCTCCTTTTAGAAATTCCAACATAGCTGGAGTTAAAATGAGATTTTCTCTTTATAGTTTACTTGAATACACTTCCAAGAGATCAAGTATAGAGAAATCCTAAGTATTCAAGGATAATGGTAATAGCTTGTGTCTAACTTATTGTTGGGTCTCTGGCTCAATAAATGCATGGTCAACTAAGTTGATTATTTTCATTTCTGTAGCTTTGTTCTTCCGTTTTGTATAATCCTATGACATCTTCACCAGTATGTCATTTTACAGAATGTAGTAAAGGAAACTGGGTTTTGAGGCACTCAGTTGTGACCACACCGTATACAATGAGTCCTCTTCAGCGCTGTGATTATCCTATTCTTTTTTTTTTTTTTTTTTTTTTTTTTTTTTGGTGGGTACCGGGGGTCGACCTCAGGACCCCGCACGCCAGCAGGCGCCCGTGCCGCTGAGCGATATCACCGGCCCCTTTTTCGTATGTGGGTTCCGGGAGTCAAATTCGGGCCCTCGCTCTTGCCAGGCAGGCGCTTACGCCGCTGAGCCATCTCACCGGCCCTGATTATCCTATTCTTTCCTGGTGCTTTCTCATTGCCAATTTAACTTTGGCTAATTTTCCTTAAATTAACTCCCTTTTGCTGTGGTAAAATATTTCCTGATCTAGATTTTATAATTATGAATCAATTAATTTTTCTTCTTAACGTTATCTTAAATTTACCTTTTTGTTTCTTCCAGACAAAAACATTTTTTTTTTCCTGGTACAGATCTATTTTTTTCATAGTTTGCTTCATCTTAGCATAGCATTTTAAATGCCATTTTCTAGCAGTTTCAGTGTACAAGTTCAGTTGCACCATATGTGTAAACCCAAGAATTCACCAATATTATCAAGATAATGAACACATCCCTCCCTTCAAAAGCTGCTTTGTGCATCTTTTCAATTTTTCTCTCTAACCTCTCAGCTGAATGTCAGGCAACCACTAACCTGGTTTCTGTTGCTCACATTAGTTCAGATTTCTTAGAATTTTATGTGAAATAGAATTATCCATTCTGAATTATTATTATCTTTCTTTTAATGTGGGTTCCGGGAGTCAAATTCAGGACCTCGCAGTTGCCAGGCAGGTGCTTATGCCACTGAGCTATCTCATTGGCCCTGAATTATTTTTGTTCGGCCCCTTTCATTCCATATAATTACTTTGATAACTATCTATGTTGTAGCAGTATATCCATAATTTGTACCTTTTTACTATAAATATACTGCTTTGTTTCTTTCAATCCATTCATGACTTGATGAACATTCCTCCCAGCTTTTGATTATTACAAATAAAGCCACTACTATGTAAGTAATTCTTTGTATGAATATATATTTTAAATTTCGTTTGTGTATAATATAGGAGAAGGATGGAACATTTTTGTGGTAAGTGTCCATTTCACACCAAAAAAACTACCAAATTGTTTTCCCAAGTGGTTTCCAGAAGCAGTGGACGACAGATCTAGTTGTTCCCATACTAGACAATACTTGGTATGATCAGTCTTTTAAATTTTCCCATTGTACCAGGAATGTAGTAGTATTTTATAGTGATTTAACTTTTCATATTCCTAATGATTAATGATATTTACAACTTTCATGTGCTTATTTCAGTTTCATAGAATTACTTTTTATGAAACTTCTGCTTCTTTTGTCTAAATTTTGAGGACAGTTATTTCCTTTTTTATTAAATTTTTATTTCTGTTGGTACATATTTGCAGTGCATGATGACTACATCCCTCTTAAAGAATTACTACATGTACATAACACATCTGAATTTTTCTCACCCCTTTCCTCTTCTTCCTTGCTTCACACCTCTATCTCTTGGTCCCTGCTACATTCTTCTCATATTTTTGAGGATTATTTTTATATTTGGAAAACAAGTTATAGGCCAAATGACTTCAGATATTTTCTTCCAGTCTGTACCTTGACATTTAATACTCATATTTTCAAAGACTAAATATATTTAAGTTGGATGAAGTCCAATTTACTAAGGTAATTTTTCATGGATCATGTTTATGTTTCATATTTTAGTTCTTTGACTAATCAAAGGCACAAATATTTTTCCTACATTAACATCTCAAAATTGCATAGTTTTAAGTTTTCTGTGTAGTTTTGTGATCCAGTTTGCATTTGTTTTTATATGTGGTTTGGATTGAAGTTCATTCATTTTATGTATGAATTTCCAGTTGTTCCAAAGTATTTGCTGAAAGTGTATTTCTCCCATTCAAGTGCTTTCATTCCTGTTATGAATGGAATCTATATATCTCACAAAATACTCATCATTTTTAAAGCTTGGTTGCCAGCTAATGTGTTTTGGGGAACCTATTGCACCATGAAGGCTCTAAATTCATAAGTGGATTCATCCATTAGCTGAATAGGTTGTTAGGATGTAGGGCCCAAATGAGGAAGAAGGGTGTGCTTTTGAAGAGTATATCCTGTCCCTGGCCCCTTCCCCTCTGCCCCTTGTTCTCTTTCTCTCTTTCAAGCAAGCATAACATGGGGAACTTTATTCTACCAGACCAATCTATTGTGATCTTCTGTCCTGCCACAGGTACACAGCAGTGGAACCACACCGACCATGTACTGCAACCACTGAAACCATGAGTCAGGTATTTTGTCACAGTGACATAGAGCTCACTAATATAGATCTTTTTTCAAAATTAAATTTTCCATATATGTGTAGGTCTATTTTTTGAGTCTATTCTGCTCGACTGAAATATTTGTCTATCTTTATACCAATAGTATGCTATCTAGAAAACTGTAGTTCTAGCATGATGTTTTGAAATTAAATGTTAATCTTTCAACCTAGGTCTTTTTTGAAACTTGCCTTGCATATTATATGCCATTTGAAATTCTATAGTGATTTTAAAATCAGTTTGTTGGTTTTTATGTAAAAGAGAACCTGTTGGAATTTTTACTGTGATTTTGTTGACTTTGTTAATCTAGATGAAACTGATATCTGAACAATATTGTTTTGTAATAAATCAACACTGTATATATGTCTGCTTCTATTTCAGTCTTTTAACATTTCTTTCAGCAATATTTATAATGTCAATGTATAGGTTTGCATAGTTTGTCCTTAATTTTTTCCAAATTTTATGCTATTATATATGGTATTGCTTGTTAATATGTAAAATTTCAATTGACTTTTTATATATTGATATGTATTCTTTGATGTTGCTAAACTGACCTACTGGTTCTAGTACTTACCATATTTTCTATGAATAAATGCAGTTTTAATCATTTCTCTCCCATCTGAATTCCTTTATCATCATTGTCTTATTCATGATCTTAAGGCAAAAGCATTTTATCTTTCACCATTAAGTAGGATGATAGCTGTGGGTTTCTCCCAGAATTTTACATTTATGTTCTCCAGATGGGCATTGGTACACAATTTCTGCAATTCTTTATTTGGTTTTAACATCAGAATAATTCTGACTTCATGTAGTAAGTTGGTAAATAAACACTTTTCTTAAATTGTCTGTTGGAATTTTCTCCTGAAAAGTTTTTGAGAATTCATTAGTCAAACCAAATAGAACTGAAAGTTTCTTTGTTGCAAAGTTTTGACCTAGCAATTGAATTACTTTGGTATTTGTAAAGTTATTCTTATTATATATTTCTTCTTAAGTAAGCTTTGGCAGTTTGTGATTCTCAAGGACCTCATCATGTCACCTAAGTTTTCAAAATAATTGGCTTGTTGTTCATACTAATTGCTTTTTATCCTTAGACTATCTATAGAATTTATAGTGATGTTACTTCTGTAATTTCTGATTTTGTTAGTTTTATTGTTTTTTTTGTGATTCAAAAAACATAATAATTTTGTCAAACTTTTAAAATATAGTAGTTTACCTCAACCACAAGGGACATGTTTCAAGATTCTCTGTGAATGCTTGAAGTTCAAGGTGTAATAAATCTTATACAATAAAAGTAATTGGCAAATTTTTGTTTTTGTTTGCAAACTACATCACGTGATAAACATGACTGTGACCATCTTTCCTGCAAAAACACAAATATGGCCAACTTTTCCAAAATCATGGAACGAATTAAGTTCATGAACAAAGGTACCACTCTATATATAGATAGTCCACCAAAAAATGTATACACACTTCAGGAAAAGAAAAATAAGTGCCTGAAACTAATGGCCATCACTTTGATCAACTCCTGTAATTGCAGAGGCCAAAGGTAACTTGTATTAATCTCATGATGCCTCAATAAATTTAGTACTGAAATGGTTATACAAGTTTTTCTTTTCCTGATGTTTATGAATTTCTTTTTTGGTGGACTTGGTGTATATACTAAATTTTTATTTGTTCCTACATAGATATCAGCAACCTCAAAATACAATTATTTTTTCTTTTAAGTCAAGAACTTTCACATCTTTACTTAAAGAAAGCACTTTATGGCTTCTTTTTTAATATTCAAATTACCAGTGCCGCTATTCTTGTGCTTTGGATCATTATTATGTAAAATAAAGATTACTTGGTTATGAGCATTGAGATACCATGACAAACAATGTGATAATGAGATGGCTACTAAGTAACAATGAGTGAGTAGTACAATATCTATGGTGTACTCTGGACAAAATAAATCATTTATTTCCCATGTAGGAGGGAACAGTATGGTGAGAGATTTCATCATGATATTTAGAATGGTGCACAATTTAAACTTAGGAATTGCTGTTTCTGGAATTTTACATTTAATATTTTCAGAATATTTTTGGCTGTAGGTAACTGATTTTTTTTACTTGTTTTCACTGACTTATGTTCTGATCTTTATTGTTTTCTGTCTTTTAGTTACTTGAGGTATACTTTGCTCTTTATTTTTTAATTCTTAAGTTAGCAGCCTAATTCCATGACTTAAAAATATTTGTGCTAAATTAAAACCGATCCAAAGTCAAAATACTATTTCTTTTTTATTTTCTTTACAGAATTCAAAAATACCTCAGCAAATTAAAGGGGTGTAATTTTAAGATTGTGACAATTATACAATTCCATAATCAACACTTGTAGTTTTCTGACCTTCTTCTGCATTTTCTCCCTTTACAAACATCTCCTAATTTCTGTTTTAGATTCCAAATGGTTTTAGCAAAGATATTTTAAAAGTCATCTTTGTTTGTGAAGTATATCACCTAAATGAATTAAATCAGAACATTTCAACCACCACGAACAGTGTGATGTTTAGGCATGAGCCACTCATATGGATCCTAAACTCTTTCTAGAATTACTGAGAAAATATGTTTTTCTTTTCTAGAGTAATGTATGCAGATATGTAGCTGGAAATTCCTTAACTCTTGTTTATATAAGGAAAGCCAACCTTACAATGAATCTAAGATGAAGAGAATTTGGAAGGGACAAGAAATTTGCAGAAACACAGAGCTGCATCTGGTAGCAACTATATCAAAATCTGCCTTTCTTGTGGCACAGTATGAGTTAGTAAAGAGTTTATATTGCTTAATCCATTGAAGTGTCAGCTGTGTGTTACTTGCAATTAAAGTATGAAGAATTGTTACATTATGATTTGTGTAAGTAGCTTTAATTTTTATGGAATATATACATGAAAAGAAAACTGTATGTATAATTTGTGCAGGGAAAGAAGTGAACTTTAGTAAATCTTTGGCAGGTTGTGGGCCACCTATTGATTTAGTTCTCAACGTTAGTTATTATTCAGATTTATCTTGCATTCTATGTACTACACTTGGCTGTGCAGCAACTGAAGGCTAGATCCTTTTTTCTTCCTGTCCATGGTTGTAGAACATCAAATAAAATCCACCCATTGGTACCAAGCCCTGATCTCAAAAGGCTGTAAATGTTGGAGAAAAGGGTCTTTGTGGACATAATTAAGGATTTTGAGATGAGGTGATTACCTTACTTTATTTGGATAGGCCTTAAATGCCATCACATATGTGTTTGCAAGAGGGAGGCAACTGGAGTTTGAGGGACACACAGAAGAGTGTGAAACTACATGGAGATGAGGCAGAGATGGATGTGATGCTGCCTGAAGCTGGCCACCACCGGGAGTTGGAAGATGCTAGGAAAATAATCTCCCTTTGGGCTTCCAGAAATAATAAAGCCCTGCTGACACCTTGGTTTTGGATATCTGACTGCCAGGGCTATGAAGCAGTATATTTCTGCTGTTTTAAGCCAGCATTATGTGGTAATTTGTTAAAGAAAGCAGGCTCAGATAACTAATACAATGGGTTTTGTACTCAGAAACATGACATGGGCTTAATCAATTGAATGCTTTGTCCTAGGACTTTGATGGTTTGATGAGTGATTCAAGGACAGAGAAACAGAATAAATTCATGGAGATAGACTAGAATGTATAATGTTGTAGCCATGTCACTAGGGAGTGGTAATGTGTCCTATGGAGACTCCAGTGTTTTGTGCCAACATTCTGACTATGCTGCTCTGCTAGCTATGCTTTATATTTAATGTATCATAATTTAGTTTCAGTCCTCTTTCCAAACCTGTCTCTCTGAATTCCGAAAGATTTTGTGAAAAGTGTTATTTCTTTTAAACAAATCCCACCCATGAAACCATAGTTTGTTTTTATTAATTGCAAATACAGTTTATAACTTATTCAGGCAATTTAAAAATATTCTGCAGTTTTAAATAGCAAAAAGAGAAAAATAACAGTTTATCTAGTATACAAATCTGTTTTCTTCTTTGGAATAATAAATACACAAAATATTTCAGAGTGAACAATTCTTGCTTCTTGTGTCTTTTTTTTTTTTTTTTTTTTGTGGGTACCGGGGGGTCGACCTCAGGACCTCGCGCGCCAACAGGCGCCCGTGCCACTGAGCGATATCACCGGCCCCTTTTCCGTATGTGGGATCCGGGAGTTGAACTCGGGCCCTCGCGCTTGCAAGGCAGGCGCTTATGCCACTGAGCCATCTCACCGGCCCGCTTCTTGTGTCTTGAATTGCTCAGAAGTCCATATTTAATAGAAATTACTTTTTACTTTTGTTACAACAATGTAATCACCTGAACTGCCAATAAACAAAACCAACATCAGAGTGCCTATGGAACTAATGATTTGAATTCAATTGCCAGATAGATGAGTACTCAAAAGACAAGTCCTGTGTCACTGTGTATCTCCTTCTGCACCCCTCCCTGAAGAAAGAAGAAAGAAAGAAAGAAACAAAAAAAGAAAGAAAGAAAGAAAGAAAGAAAGAAAGAAAGAAAGAGGACATTATAGGTCACATTTATGGATGCCATCACATTCTTTTATGTTCTCACATAGCCAAATATGTTTACTGAAGTTTAATATACCTTAGGAAGACAATGAACTTTTCAGTGATTAATTTAAAAAGTTTTTGATTTACACAGGACATTTTTCAAAGAATTTTATACATTGAAGAAAGGTTCAGAGACTAAATAAACAGAATGGACATTTATGTTACTATAATCCAAACAATCTTGGACATGACTTTTAGTTTAGTGTTTAGCTTCAATTAACTTTATTTATATAACACTATATATATTAATCGAGGTCCTCCAAAGAGATGGAGCCAGTAAGAGAGAGACAGCAAAAGAGAGAGAGAAGAGGGGTTTTAGCTGAATTATCTCTAGAAATTATGGGTGTTGAGAAGCCCCATTATAGATCTTCTGAAAGCTAGAGACTCTAGGGTACCAGGAACATGGCTCAGAAAAGATCAATGTCAAAGGCCTGGAAATACAGGGGGACCATTGGTAAGTCCAGGAATCCAAAGGCTGAAGAAAATAGAGTTCTGATGAGAGCAGAATACTGTATCCCAGCTCCAGGAGGGAGGGAGAGGGAGAGCGACAAGACAGTGATCAATTCACATTTTGTCTGTTCTATCTGGGTCCCCAGTACATTGGATGGTGCATGCTTATATTAATGGTGGATCTTTCCCACTAAATCCACTCAGACTCATACATAAACATCCTATGAAAATATCCTCACAGTTATACACAATAACAGCGCATTACTGGTTCTCTAGGTATTCCTATATCTAATCGAGTTAGAAAACCCATTCTGTGGAGGAAAAGCATTAAAAATTTCAGGTAATTGACTGAAAAATTATTGCTTTAGTAATGCAACATTTTTTTTTCACCAATTGGTTACACTTTTAAATAGGAATAACTTAGGGTGAAAGGTTAGTTTGTTCCTCTCTCCTGTTAAAAGGAATTCAGAGAGAGATAATTATAGTTTCATATGCCCTTTCTCCTTCTACTTAAATAAGCTACACTTGCATGATAGAAAGAAAGTAAATAGATATGTAGAAGGGTAAATATATGACTGTACAGGACACCAATGCCACAAAAATGTGCTTTTTGCCCTCAGCCCTACAGTCCTCTCTGAAAGTTGATGAACAGCTTTTTTGCCTTTCAAGAGAAAAACATTACATGTCATGTGGCCTTAATACTCAGAATGATAAAATCAACTGAATATGATCACTATTTCCCTGTTAAAAAAGTAAAAACCTGTCACTCTGGGGTGTTGGGCCATCACCTTATCAGTTATTATTTGCTATTATGAAAGCTATCTCAAAGCAAAACATCCTTAATGCCATTATTCTCTAGTGACATGCTTTTACATTTTTAATGTAACCATCATTTCTTGAAGTTATTAGGGCATATTGGGGACTAGTACTTTTGAAAAAATTAAATAATAGAAATTCAATTAGCTATACAATCTACATACATTTGCCTCTTGAGAGAAAGTCATGTAGATGAATTTCCTTTCATGCTATTCTAAAATGAGGATACAATCATTATGCAGATAAATAATGAGGCTGTACTTTGCATTTTTAGAGAACTTTTGCTTTTTAAGAACAATAGGATTGAAGAGATTTCAGAGAAAAAAATTAACCTTTATAGTTTTCAAAATAAAAAATTAGAGTCAGGTGTTATGCCACCCTGAAAGTCATACAGTGCATAGTAGAAATGATACTAGTGTGTAAGCTTTCTGGTACCTACTTCTATTTTTTATACATGACCAAAAACTTCATAAGAACACACTGCAGAATTGCTTTGGACAAAAATTTTACTTAGTGTATATTAATACCAACAAATCTGCAATTGTTGCATTTAAGAATGCTTTCTGACTCAGAAGTATAAACTAAATGTTTGTGTCTTCTCAAGTTAATATGCTGAAAGTGTAATCCCTAATATGCTGGTCATGAAGATGGGGCTTCTGAGTGGTACAAAGATGAATCTCTTATGATGGGATTAGAGCCCTTATGAGAAGATACACAGAGTGTTTCTTAGTTCTCTGCCATATGAGGATACAATAGGAAGACATCTGTCTCTGAACCAGGATTCAGTTTCTCATCAAACGCTGAATCTGCTGGCACCTTCACTGTGGATTTCTCAGCCTCCAGAAGTATGAGAAATAAATGTCTGTCATGTAAACCACCGAGTCTGTGTATATTCTGTTATGGTTGCTCAAAATAAGATACCCACATCTAGATAAAGACAGCACTTTAATGGAAAGAGGGCCCTGGCAGCTAGTCCTACCCTGGCTGGTGCTAGTTACAGAACACAAAGCAGTGGGTCACTTTGACTTGAGGTTTCTGATTTGCTGATCAGATTGTGTGACCTGTAAGACTTCTCCCAGATCATATCACTTATTCTACAGTACAAATTTCCACCATATTCTTTGTCTTTCCTCATCCATGTGTGAGCTTCTCCATCATAGATATGCTGGTAAGGCAGAATTCTTTTTTCTTTTTAAGAGAAAAAACAACAAAAACAATGATATAAAATTTCAAAACAAGATAGTAGGAGAGTAACAATGGTTATTACATTGCTTATTGTTATCTTCAAAGTAGTTGCTCAAATTACAAGATATAGGCATGAAAAATTGATCAAATGATATAAGCCCAAGACTTTCTTTTCAATGAACTAATAGAAATTAGTAGTATACACATCTTAACTATAATATATACATATACACACACATATACGTTTCCTTTCCCCATCCCAGTTTCTCTTTCCTTTCAAGCAGTTTCTTCCCCTTTCACTTTCACAATGTCTATTGTACATATTGGATATTATTTACCCTTTCAGTTTCTTACTTGTCTCTAGGGAGACAATATGATGTTTACACATGCAATTCTGATTTATTTCACGTATGAATATGGTCTCAAGTTGAATCCATTTACCTATAAAAGTCTCAAGTTCATGCTTCTCTATGGCTGAGTAGTAATCTATTGTATAAAGATATCACACCTTTTTTTATCCATTCCTTAGTTGATGGACATTTGGGTTGTTTCCAAGATTTAGCTATTACAACTTTTGCTGGTATAAACATGGGTGAACATATATTGCTGTGGTATGATGTTTTTAATTCTTCTGGTAATACACCTATAGGGAAATAACTAGGTGGAATGGGACCCCTAATCCTAGTTTTCTGAGGAGTCTCCACACTGATTTCCACAGTAGTTGCACCAGTCCACACTCCCACCAACAGTGGAGAAGAGTTCCTTTTCCCCCACAGCCCCTCCAGCATTTGTTATTGGTTGATTTCTTGATGATAGCCATTCTTTGTGGGGTGAGATGGAATCTCAGTGTTCTTTTAATTTGCATCTCTCGAATGGCCAATAATGTTGAACATTTTTTCATATTTTTTTTGCCATTTGTATTTCTTCACCTGTGAAGTGTCTATTCATCTCAGATGCCCATTTTTGGATAGGGTCTTTGAATTTGGGGGGCCTGAATTTTTTCAATTCTTTATATCTTCTAGATAGAAGTCCTTTGTCTGAGGGATGGTTGGCTAAAATGTTTTCCCACTGTGTGGGTTTTCTTTTCACTCTGTTAGTGATTTCCTTTGATGTGCAAAAACTTTTTAATGAGAAGAGATCCCAGTCATTGATTCTTTGGAGTATTCCCCATGCAGTTTGGGTTTTGTTCATGAAATCTCAGGCAGAATTCTTAATGAATGTTTTGATTTTGTAGTTAAAATACAGCCAAAAGCATCCAAAAATGCTTGGCACCCAAGTGCCACTTCCTAACAGGCCCTGACAAAGACCTGTCCCTGTGACCCTGCCCCACCTGCCTTAGCCAAGGGGGTATAGATTGTCCTTCATACCATGTTGAAGTTCCATGATTGTGACAGACAAAATATGAATATTTATTTGCTTTGAACATTTTCTGAGGATGAATAAGTATAAATTCCGTAAGAACATACATCTATACATTCATCTATATTGTACTGGTAAGTGTATGACTGTGCGATTGTGAATAAGAAAATATACCCATTTTCAGGCACTAGTGGAGTCAGAGTAAGTTTTTGTGTACCTTTCTCAAATACAAAATTATGAAACCTACTAAATTACACTGTGAATAGTCATATGAGGAGTTGGCAAATCTTGATTTTAACAGAAGTCCCCATATAGAAATAGGTCTGGAGCTGGACTTTGTATCGCACTAACTTTTGTTAAGAAATCATGAGATTGGAGGTATCAATTAGTGGTAATTGGATAAGAAACATTTATGGTTGGTAGTGATTTAGTGAGTAATATTTTCATGGAAATATCTTTAGTTTTTATTGGAGGCTTAAAGTCTGTAGCAAGTGACCTTGAGAAGTTCTAGGTGTTATGACAGCTTTCTGGAGAATACATTTTGGGGCAGGGGGATTTTCATTGCTGCTCTAATCACACCTGCTTTGGCATTGGGTATTATTTGCTCTGCCTACTCATTTTTGTCCTGAATTTCTTTTGATTATTAGGAATCTTCATGCTTGAAAAGCTAGCTCTGCTACTCCTCCACAGAGTGAAGGAGGGAAATGGTACATTTTGCAAATTTCAGTGCTTTTGAAAAGAATAATGAAAAGGAGGTGGTGCTGCTTCAGAAGGCGGGGTACAGATGGAACAAAAGGTTAACTCAAATTTCTGCTGAAAATAGAAAGTAAAAATAGTAATGATGATCCATACAAGAGCCAAAAACACAGCAAAGTGAAGTTATTCATTTTGAATTAGCAGCTTTAAAAAAAATCCTCTGGTTGTTCAAAGGATTTTATTTTAAAAATTGGCACTCAGTAAGCATGTCTGACAACTGGTTCATTGTGTCTCTTTTACCAAATGTCAGCAAGTCTTCTTTTGGATCAGCTGAAGAACTGCAATGTTCTGAGGTAATTTCTTTGAGGACAAATGATCCAACTCCCCCCCAATGTTTGCTTAAAAATAACTCAAAGCTGAGCTTCACACTCACTGGCATTTCTTTATTACATATCAATTGCTGCTTTCTACTTCCCCTATCATTAGAAATGGAAGTATCCTTGCTTTTAGATATCTGTCTTTTGTCTGTCTGGTACCTCACTCTAGAAAAAAGATAATCTATCTTCACAAAAGTTGCATTGCTGTTAAAAGGAAGCTGCTTTCATTAGAGACTTGTAAGGAATGTACAAATGGTGTATTATAGGAATGTGATTGAAATATAAGGATCCTCCTGAGCATTTCATATGTGTGGGTTTGAATAGGAGCAGAGCAATACGACAAGACTGGCTGCACTTACTTCTTGTCAAACCTTAACCCCAGCTTGCACTCATTAATGAATAGCTTCAGATCTACTTGAACTACCAGAAAGCTCTGCTTGTTAGAAAGAGAGTGATCCCATTTCCAACACCTACATGTGCAAAAGAGTTATATTAAATCTAGCAATTAGTGCTTGACAGAGCCTCTTCTCTGCTATAAACAAAATCTTTAAAACCATGTTGAAAAGTAATGCTTTCACTGTGTCATGCTGTCAATCTGATGGTGGGAGCGTAAGAATCCCATGTATCCTCTGAGAATGGAAAGACAAAGTGAAGCATTACTTGTTCATGTTGACTCTTTTCTATAGCATTCTAAACATTTATTATTAATACGATGTTCTATTTGAAGGTCTTCCTATTCACAGACTCTTATGAACAAATAATGTCTTATGTCTATGTGAGACTGAATATAAACAATTTATTTTACATGTGTGATGGAAAACAGAACACACCATCTTCATCACAGTCTGATGCTATGTGTATTAAATTCCCTGTGTGCATGATGAATTTGTTGTTTAGGGAGGTAATGTCTCTTGAATGGCAAGTATTGCTAGTTTTTTTAATCAGTATACATATCTCCTAGTTTTTTGTTGTGTATATGACAATGACTAAAGACTACACTTTGCACCTTCCTTTGTAAGTATGGCTAAGTCTTAGATAACATGATATAAGTATTACATACAGTTTCCAAAGAATGTTCTTAATGGTAAGAGTTGTTGCTTTGTTTTCTCTTCTTCTTTCTGCTAGCTCTAAAGGTGTCTCATGGTAGGAATTTGAGCAGTCATTTGTACACAGTGATGACAACATGATTGAGGAATAAGATGGGAGGAAT
Source organism: Erethizon dorsatum (assembly GCA_028451465.1). Taxonomy (NCBI): domain Eukaryota; kingdom Metazoa; phylum Chordata; class Mammalia; order Rodentia; family Erethizontidae; genus Erethizon; species Erethizon dorsatum. Next base: position 85,551,718 of record CM051831.1, on the reverse strand, counting down.
TTACCTTTGATAAACTCAACTTTGCATGAGAGAATAGATATTTTATGAATTTTTGCCAGATTATTTTTTTAACAGTCACAAGATTTTAATTAGAATTTAGTGTCTTTATACAAATGTAGTCTAAGTATTCATTACAATAAAAAGTGTACAAATTTAGTATCCTTGCTATGTGTGAATATTGCAGATCTTTGTACTTTGTTTTGAATTTAGCTTGTTAATTAAGGTTTCTTCAACACTGTCAAAGAACTGTTATTTTACTACATTTTATGTTTTGCTATATTATAGCAGATCACATTACGATATGGACTCAGGTTTAAAGTGCTTGAAGTACTAAGGATTTTACTGTATATTTCAAGCATTAATTTTTATGTAAGCAAAAATGGCTCACATTATAACTCTTTATAGAGATGTGAATAGAGATATTAAATCTCTTCTTCAAATCTCACTGCAAGTTGTAAGAAAAATAAGGAGTTGGGATAAGAAATGGAACTGTTAAACTTGATTTCCTCTCCTATCATCAATCTGTCTTATTCACTTCCTTCCAATGGATTCTTTTAGTAAACCTTCCATTTCCTTCAAACAGCTGGTAGTAGTCTTATCTCTTAATGATATACACTACATTAAAAAATGCTACTAATCTAAAAATTCTACTCTGCAAAGATATGCATATGGTTTAGAAGATGAAAAATGCTGATGATATGATTGCATTCCTGTGTACTTGTATAATACATGATCATTAAGCCATTCATCATTCTTTCTTTGGATTTAATTTTAGGATGGGTAAAGGGAAGATGAGGTAAGCAGAGAACTGGTTAACTTTTACTTTCAGATAATGATTTTCCTCCTGATGTTCTACAAGTTTCTTATTTTAAAGATGATTATGGCGAAAGTTAGAGACCTGCTAGTTATAGTCCTGCTTATCTCTGGATTTTAAAATACTCAGGTTTAGAAATCTTTCTCTCACTTCAAGATTTTTTTTAACTCTTAATAACCCATGGGAAGGAATTAAAACTGGACTAAAATACTAGTCCTGCCCCTCATTAACCATATTATGATCAAGAAACTTACAAAAAGTCATCTATTAAAATAATCTAATAATAATCTCCGTGTCATGGAATGTTCATGATGATTGCATAAGACAGTACTTGTTAAATCCCTTGCATATGAATAGAGGGTCCTCATTTTAATCTGATAATGGCCATCTATGACGAACCAATAGCTACCATAATTCTTACTGTTGCCACATGTGTTGGTGCATGCCTGTAATCCCAGCATTGGGGAAGCTGAGGCAGGAAGATCGCTGCACATTCAAGGCCAGCCTGGGCTACAAAGTGAGCTCAAGACCAGCCTGAACTGCATAGCAAAACCCTGTCTTAAAAAGACAAAAAAAAAAAAACACAAAAAAAACCCTTACCGGTGAGAAGCTGGAAGTTTTTCCTCTTAAATCAGGAACAAGACAAGGATGTCTGCTTTTGTTCAACATAGTTTTCAAAACATTAGTTAGAACAATTAGAAAAGAGAAAGAAATAAAAACTATATGGATAGGGAAAGAAGAAGTTAAATTATCATTATACATATATGACATGATCCTTTATATAGAAGACCCTAAAAACTCCACTAAAAGACTCTTCGAACTAATAACCGAATTCAGTAATGCATTAGGATACAAAAATCAACACTCATAAATCAATAGCTTTCATGTACACCAATGATAAACTCACTGAGAGGGAAATTAGGGAAACAATAACTTTCACAATAGTACCAAGAAAAATTAAATACTTAGGAGTTACCCTAACCAAAGGAGTGAAAGACTTTTACAGTGAAAACTACAGTACTCTGAAAAAGGAAATTAATGAAGTTATCAGAAAATAGAAAAATATCCCCCATTCCTGGCTAGGCAGAACCAGTATAGCCATACTCCCAAAATATCCAGAGATTTAATTGAATCCCAATCAAAATACCAATAACATTTCTTACAGAACTGGAGAAAGCAACCCTCACATTCATTTGAAATCTGTAGAGACCTAGGATAGCAAAAGCAATTCTGGGCAACAAGGGCAAGGCAGGGGGAATCAGAACCCTGAACTTCATGTTATAATTAAAGGTATAGTTATACACTGTTCATATGAAGAAATACAACTGACAATAAATACTTGGGAAAATGTTCAACATCACTGGCCAGTTTAGAAATGCAAATTAAAACAACATTAAGGTTCCATCTAACCCCAGAAAGGATGGCTAACATGAAAAAATCAACCATGCTGGTGAGGCTGTGGGAAGAAAGGAACCCTTCTTTATTGTTGGTGGGAGTGTAAGCTAATACAACTGCTATGGAAATCAGTATGGAGGTACCTAAAAAAACTAAAAATAGAAATTCCATTTGACTCAGATATTTCCTTTTTGGCTATGTTCCCAAGAGATAAAATCAGCATATTATAGGGATATATGCATATCCATGTTTATAGCAGCACAATTTATAATAGCTTAATATTGGAATTAGACTATAACCAATCAACAGATGAATGAATAAATAAAATGTGGTACCTCTACACAATGGAGTACTACTATGCCATTAAGAAGGATAAACTCGATCTTCACATTCCAGGTGAACAGCATGGGTCCTTCCCATCACCATCGCCAACACTGAGAGTCAGGTGAAACATGCCAGAAGGCCCAGAAAATGGCCCTTCCCCTTGCTGATTCCCTGACTGAGGTGAACCACTTGAGAAGGCCCAGAGACCAGAGGGAATGCCAGTGACACAGTAGGGTCCCAACTAGGGCCCACAGGATAGACAGGTGGGACTAGTGGTGTGAAAAGTCTGAAGCAACAATAACAACATGAGCCAACAGGTGGTAAGTTAGGTGAACCAACATTGTTCTTGGGGACAAAGACACACAGAAGCAGGTGGGTGGGGCTGCCCCATTCTCTCTTTTTAAAATTTATTTCTGTAATTGTTTTTTATCTTTTCTTTTTTCTTTCTTTTTCTTTTTCTTTTTCTTTCTCTTTTCTTTTTTCTCTCTTTTCTAAATGCCTGGGGAGAACTCCAGCCACAGAAAACTAATCTCATCCCCCAAACTCAGAAACCAAGTTCAGATAATCTCTTGCATACTCCCTCATTCTTTCTCTTCTGACCTCTCCTCTAGTTTCCCAAAGTTTGCATGATCATCCTTTGCCCTCCAGCCCAATTCTTTCTTTTCAGTTATCTTTGTTCTAGCCACTGTCCTTCTTTAATCTCCCCACCACATGGTAAAACAACTCTACCAAGGGGAAACACTTTGAATGCAAGTTCACAATTTACAATCAGTTCAGTTATGTAATTGTAGATTTTGCTCCTATGGTCTAAGGTATAAAATTAACAGCTACCACAATTTGTTAGTTTCTAATCTGTGCTTGATGCTATTGTTATTGCTAATTATACCACTTTAGCTAAGATGTCATATCTGTTGTAGACAGTTGTTCTCCCTTCTGTAACATAATTGGGAAGCTCTGGGGTAATAACCTCACCACAGCCCAGCACCAAAGAACTGGGGACTGAGCCAAACAGTTACCAACATCTCACTCTTTTTTTTTTTGTGGGTACCGGAGGTCGACCTCAGGACCTCACATGCCAGCAGGCACCTGTGCCACTGAGCAATATTACTGGCCCTTTTTTCATATGTGGGTACCGTGAGTCAAACTCAGGACCACATGCTTGCCAGGCAGGAACTTATGCTGCTCAGCTATCTCACCAGCCCACCAACATCTCACTCTTAATTAACTGGTAGGGTAGGATCTTGGAACAGACACAATCCAAGAACCTCCTACAAAGAGAAGACATCCCTGAGGAACAGTCTTTTCCTAAAGAAGACTTGATACTAGTGATATAGCTACCTATTACAAAAACTTACAAGGATCAACACAGACAAAAAAATAAAGTTTTTTGAAATAGAAAATGACAAGACACAGAAGCAAGATGCAATCTCAGACCTCCAGCCCACCCAGAACAAGTCCGGGAGACAACAAGATAGAGGAAAATGGAAAATAAATACCTGAAATTTCTGAAGTGATAGCAGCTGAAGTAAAGATACAAATCCATAAGGCTACAGAGGAAATCAGATCAGAAATAATCTCTCAGTTAAAAAAAAAGAAATGTCAGCATTCATAAAGGAATTGCTTAGCAAATCTGGAGTAGAGATAGATAAAAAAAGATGATGATATGAAAAGGATGGAAACAGTGAATGATCAACATAGGGAAGAATATAGAATCCAAATAGAATCCATGAAATAGATTCAGGCAGATATCCAAGAAATTAGAAATTTCACTGAAAGCTGACCAAACCACTTGAACAAAACTGAAGGTAGACTTTCAGACCTTGAAGACAGCATCGTGGCTTGTGATTGTGAAAGGAAAGATCTTTTAAAAATAACAAGGGAGCCGGTGAGATAGCTCAGCAGCATAAGTGCCTGCCTGGCAAGCACAAGGTCCTGAGTTCGACTCCCAGTACCCACATAAGATAAAAGGGCCAGTGATATTGCTCAGTGGCACAGGCACCTGCCTGCTGGTAGGTGCATGAGGTCCTGAGGTCGACCCCTAGTACCCACAAAAAAAAAGGGATCAAGAAATAGCAATTCAACAGTGGCAAGATTATACAAAGAAAAACAATATAAGACAAATAGGTGTCAATGAAAAAGCAGAAGTGAACACAAATGATATAAAAAGACTATTTGTAGAAATAATAGCAGAAAATTTCCCAAACATGAGAACAGAATCTGACATAGAGATAAGTGAGGCATATGGAACTCCAATTAACCATGACAAAAACAAATCTAAACTCAGACATATAATAATGAAAATCCCAGAAATGCAGCACAAGAACAGAATATTAAAAGCTGTTAAATAAAAGAAACAGATCACCTATAAAGAAAAGCCCATCAGAATCATGGTAGACTTCTCAACACAAACCCTCAAGTCAAGAAGAGCTTGAGGTGAATTATTTCAAGTCCTGAAAGAAAACAACTTCCAACCCAGACTGATGTACACTTTAAAACTATCTTTAAAAATCAATGGAGAAATAAGGCACTTCCATGACAAAGAACAACTGAAGAAATTCCTGACCACCAAGCCAACCCTATAAAGTGTACTGAAAGATATTCTGGACAGAGACAAAAATGACCACAAGTTCAAGAACAACAGAAAGAAACCACCAGGCAAGGCAAGCAATTAAGCAGAAGGTAAAAGCAGGGAACTAACAATGGGAAAATAAAATGACAAAGATAAACCAATATATATCACTTATAACCATCAATGTAAATGGCCTGAATTCACCAATCAAAAGAAACAGATTGGCAGAATGGATCAAGAAATGAGATCCAAAAATATGCTGCACACAGGAAACACATTTAACTCAAAAAGAAACTTATAGACTGAAAGTCAAAGGATGGAAAACCATCTTCCATGTAACAGGAATCCAGAAAATATCAGGGGTAGCTATTCTGTTTGCAGACAATGTGAACTTTAAGCCAAGAATGATCAAAAGAGATAAAGAAAGTCACTACATACTTGTTAGGCAAAAGCTTCAAGAGGAAGAGATAACAAATATAAATATATATGCACCAAATACAGGAGCACCCAGCTATATAAAACAAATATTAGTAGACATGAATAATCAAATAAGCAATAATACAGTTCTAATGGGGCACCTTAATACCCGATTGTCACAAAGAGATAGATCAACTAGACAAAAAGTCAGCAAAGAAATAACAAAACTGAACCAAACCTGTGAACAAATGGACTTAGTAGATTTTTACAGAGTGCTCCACCCAACATCAGAATACACATTCATAGCTTCACATGGTTCATTCTCTAAAACAGACCATATACTACCCCATAGAACATGCTTAAGTAAATGCAAAAGAATTGAAATTATCCCATGCATATTATCTGACCATAGTGCAATGAAATTGAAAATTAATGGCAAAAGAAACCACAAAAACTCCATAAACACATGGAAATTAAATAACACCCTCCTGAACAACCAATGGGTCACAGATGACATTAAAGAAGAAATTAAACTATATCTACAATCAAATGAAAATGCAAATACAACATACCAGAAGGTGTGGAACAAAATGAAAGAAGCCAACACTCAAAAATCAATACCCTTTCTGTGCACAAACAACAAACTCACTGAGAGAGAAATTAGGGAAACCACAACCTTCACAATAGTGTCCATAAAATGAAATACTTAGGAATCAATCCAACAAAGGAAGCAAAAGATCTATATATTGAAAATTATAATACTCTGAAAAAGGAGATTGAAGAGGATATCAGAAAATGGAAAAATATCCCTTGCTCATGGATAGGAAGAATGAACATCATGAAAATGGCCATACTGCCAAAACTATTATACAGAATTAATGCAATCTTGGTCAAAATATCATTAGCATACCTCACAGATCTAGAGAAAACATTCCTAACCTTCATTTGGAACCTGAAGAGACCTATATTAGTGAAGTCAATGCTGGGCAACAAAGGCAAGGCAGGAGGCATCACAGTTGCAGAACTGAAATTATACTACAAAGCTACTGTGATAATATCAGCATGGTACTGGAAAAAAAATAGACCCGAGGATCAACAGAACAGATTAGAAGATGCAGACACAACTACAAACACACTCAGTCACCTTATCTTTGACAAAAGGGCCAAACACATTCACTGAAAAAAAGATAGCCTCTTTAATAAATGGTGCTGGAAAAACTGGCTTTCCACATTCTGAAGACTAAAACTAGACCCATGTCTATCACCAGGCACTAAACAAAAGTCAAAATGGATCAAACATCTAAATGTTAAAAGAGAAACACTTAATTTACTAGAAGAGAAAGTAGATAGAAATCTTGAAGACATAGGGGTAGGCAAAGAGTTCATGAGCAAAACCCAAATTTCAGGGCAAATACTTCAAAGAATCAACAACTGGGATCTCTTCTTTTTTTTTTTTGTGGGTACTGGGGGTCAACCTCAGGACCTCACGTACCAGCAGGCGCCCATGCCACTGAGGGATATCACCGGCCATTTTTTCATATGTGGGTTCCGGGGGTCGAACTCTGGCCCTCGCACTTGCCAGGCAGGTGCGTACACCGCTGAGCCATCTCACTGGTCCCTGGGATCTCTCCTTATTAAAAAGTTTTTGCACATCAAAGGAAATCACCAACAGAGTGAAAAGAAAACCCCCACAGTGGGAAAACACTTTAGCCAACCGTCCCTCAGACAAAGGACTTCTATCTAGAACATATAAAGAATTGAAAAAATTCAAGCCCCCCAAATTCAAAGACCCAATCCAAAAATGGGCATCTGAGATAAATAGACTCTTCACAGAAAAAGAAATACAAATGGCAAAAAAATATGAAAAAATGTTCAACATCATTGGTTGAGAAATGCAAATTAAAACAACACTAAGACTCCATCTCACCCCAGAAAGAATGGCTATCATCAATAAATCAACTGATAACAAATGCTTGTGGGGCTGTGGGGAAAAAGGAACCCTTCTCCACTGTTGGTGGGAGTGTAGACTGGTGCAACCACTGTGGAAATCAGTGTGGAGTCCTCAAAAAACTAGGACTAGAGGTCCCATTTGACTGAGCTATTCCCCTTCTAAGTATATGCCCAGAAGAATGAAAAACATCATACCACAGCAATATATGTTTACTCATGTTTATAGCAGCACAATTTATAATAGCTAAATCTTGGAAACAACCCAAATGCCCATCAGCTAAGGAATGGATAAAAAAGATGTGATCTTTTTATACAATGCCATACTACTCAACTATAAAGAAGGATAAACTTATGGCTTTTATAGGTAAATGGATGCAACTTGAGACCATAGACAAAAGTGAAATAAATTAGACTTGCATGGGTAAACATCATATTGTCTCCCTAGTGTAAGAAACTGAAAGAGTAAATAAGATCCAAAACGTACAATAGATATTGTGAAAGGGGAAGAAACTACTCAAAAGGAAAGAACAATTGGGATTGGGGAAAGGAGGAAAGAAGGCAGGGAAAGGAAAAAATATATACATACATACATACACACACACTTATATATACACACACAAGATAGCTAAGATAATTATACTACTAATTTCTATTAGTTCATTGTAAGGAATGGTTTGCGCTTATATTGTTTGATCAATTTTTCATGCCTATATCTTGTAATCTGAGCAACTACTTTGAAGATAACAATATGTAATATATTAAGCATTGTTAATCTCCTATTATCTTGTTTTGAAATTCTCTATCATTGTTTTTATTGTTTTTTCTTTAAAATAAAAAAGGTAAACTTGAGTCACATGTAGGAAAATGGATTTACCTTGAGACCATAATGCTAATGAAGTAAATAAGACACACAAGTTTGTACATCATATGGTTTCTCTTATATGATAAATTTAATAGGAAAGTGGAGAAAGAGAAAAGAGAAAGAAAAAAGGAATTATATTCTTAATATGTTTCTGTTGTTAGTCTCTGGTTTCACTCTAATATGATGTGAGATCTTATTTTGCATGATTTACATTTCCTTATATGTTAAGGTCTTTATTGTTGTTATGGGCATGATCTAATTTGAAAACAAATAAAACCCCAGAATAGGAAAATCTCTGAAGATAGCCAGTATGATAGTGGTTAGATTTAGTGGAGAGGAATTGGGAGATGATAGCTAGTAGGTAGAGTGATTGATTTGGGATAAAAAAAATAACCTAAGTTTGACTGTGGTTATAGTTGTACAACTCTGTCAATATGCTAAAATCTATTGCATCTTACATTTTAAGTTCATGAATTTTGTTGTATGCAAATTTTTATTTTTATAAAGTTGTTTTATGTGTAAATATATTTTATTAAATAAAATGTCCTTTGCACAAATCCTGTTACATTATGAGTGCTCAGTAATTTATTTGTCCTTAGTGTGTTTAATGAACAGTAGAAATTATGAAAAATAAATAACAGGAATAAATGCTTGGTAGAGTTAAATGCTTATTTGTCAAAACAAAAGAATCTTTTTTTTTCATTCAAGGGAGAAAGAAATACGGATCTGGAATAAACTGTTTATGTGTATATAAATGAGGGGTTACTAAGTCTATTTCACAGAATTGCAAAGGACTCTAATTTACTTCTGCAAGTATAACATGTAAAAGCGAATTTTGATATGCAATAAAAGGAAAGAATGAGACAACATAATTTTCAAAAGCTATATGGTACTAAAACAAATTTATAAATTTATTCCCCAAAGTGATTAAAAACTGTGAAATATTTGTGGTTTTATACATTTTTCTTTATTTGTTGAATACATGAAAGAATGGATGTTTATAATATTTAGAAGCAGTCATTTCCTTTATTTTCTTAAGAAATCCAAGGTTTGCTTTCCAAAAACAAACATTAAAGAAAATAACCCTCATGACTAGTTTAAGCTTTGAAATTTAAGTTAGACTAGTTTTGAAGATCAAAATTTGTTAACATTAGCAGGGAATTTTCTGAAATTCCATTGATGGAGCTGCTAAATTCAGTTTGTCTGTTTCTCGGTCTCTGTCTCTTTGCTTTCTCTTTTCTCTGTCTTTGTCTGTCTGTCTCTGTCTCTCTCCCCTCCCCCTCTACTGAGGATCATCCGTATAGTGCTCTGTCACTAAACTACATCCCAACTTTTAATTTTTTGTTTTGAGATAGGGTCTTCCTAAGTTGCCCAAGCTGGACTCAAACTTTTAATTCTCCTGCCTTAGTCTCTCTCAATGTTGGGATTACAGGCATCCACCACCATGCCCAGGTCCTGAATTCAATTTCATTTATCACTGAACAACAATGGCTATTTCCTAGTATTTAATGAGATTAAAAGATTTAGGTTCTTTAGAAAGCATTTCTTTTGCAATGGTGAGGAGAGCTGAACATGATTTTTCTAATATTAGAATTTATATTCCCAATAGGGAGACAACATTAATCGATAGTGTACAATACCACAAAATGTGATATTTTGATGTGAGCTGAAGAAGTAGTTTTAGTATCAAGGTCTAACAATATTTTTACAATTCTTATGGGAAAGACTTCATTTATAATTTCTTGTTTTACAGTAGCAGAGTCAAATTATATAGTATGTTAATATTTGCAAATTAAAAGAAGGTTGTTTATTAATTGTTTGAATGACAGAATAACTAGGCTGATTACCTACTATGATTTTATTTACCTATATGAACAATCCAAGCTGATTGGATAATTAGAGATCTATACCTTGCTGTTTCAAACTCTCAGCATAAATGAAAAGAATTGAACTTTAACTTGTGGGAATTTTCCCTTTCAGTCGCTTGACATGAAAATCAAACCAAGAGGCAGTTGTTAAATTGTTCATTTTTAATATGTATCACATTGTTCTATATTAGACCTAAGACTTACCATGAATTTTTTCCTTTTTTTAAAGAGAAAAATATGAGCAATCTATTAAACAGATTGTGCCTCCTACATGAGATTTTTTGGTAACTTTATCAGCTCGTATTGTATTTTGATTTAAAAATTAAGCTGTGAATTTATTTTACTTACCTTAGAAATATTCTTGCATGCTGTTCTCCCAATTTGTTTTTACAAACAAATTTGTCTAGGAATTATGTGTAAGAGGAAATAATCTCACATAAATACAAAAATGACTTGAGGGCTTATGTTTTCATAGCATCTTTCAAAGGATGAGATGAGATGTTGAATGGCAACTACCTGCTGATATCTGAACCATTACCAACAGGCATTTTAAGATAATTTTTGGGTATATATTTTTTACGAATTATACCAGAAATATTCAATAATAATACTTTTTGAATTCTATGGATGAATATACCTTAAATTTCTCTTTTAAGTTGACTTTAAAGTTGCATAAATGATGTATTAGTATTCTAAGATAAGAGTGCACTGAGGTTTTTTTTCATTGTCTCTTCCTTGCAAGTTAGTCTAACACACGCATGCAAAATAATTCAGGAAAATCCAAGAAAAATACCATTGAAATGGCAATCGATTTGACAAACTCATATGAATATTGTACCTTTGATAAAAAGCATAGATAGAATATAATTTATTAAAAGATATTTGTAATATAGCTTTAAAGATTTTTTCTCTAATAACTTTCAAAAATAAAGAAAGTCGACTTTTGTAGTTTCCACTTTATCGACAGTTTGCTCCAGGACTCAGGATATAGTTTCAAGAATTTTAAATATTCTATATGGCTTTCTGGCTTTAGTGAATGTTCTTGAGGGAACTGATCAAAAGCAAAGCAAAATAAAACAACTGGGGGCTGAGGGTTTGCACACCTGTAATCCTATTCACTGAAGGGACTAAAGCAGAACAATCTTAAATTAAGTTCAAGGCCAGCCTGGGCAACTTAAGGAGAAAAAAGTAAGATTAAAAAAAGAAGTATGATGAGATAAGATAAAATAAGATAATAAAATAAGGGCTGGGGATGTAGCTCAGTGGTCGAGTGCTTGCCTAGCATGTATGAAGCTTTGGTTTCAATCTCCAACACTGCAAAACAAAACAAAAATGGAAATAAAGTGATTTTCCAATGTGGTCCTTAAAAATCTTCTACAGTGTTTCTCTCTGATTCTCTTTGAGTCTTTATTTCTCTGCAAGTTTCTCTTTATCTAGTCTTGATCATCTTTTTTAGTTTGCCTCACTCTTTCCCAACTTCTGTATTTATCTCTCTCTCTCTCTTCCCCTTCCTTTCTCTATCGTATATAAGTTGTACTAAAATATCCTAAGTGTTTAGGCATGTTATGTGTCCATTTCATCGCTCACATATTGGTGAACAAATCTGGTATAGTGGTTACTCTAACAACAGAATAAATGTTTTTATGTTGTAAAATTCAGTTTCTTGGGGAGAAATTCTTAAAATTCTTTTAAAAAGACTCCTCCTTCCTTATCTATCATGTGGAATGAAAATTAACATTCAGAGGGGAAATAAATTCAATATTTCTTATTTAAGTTAAGAAATATGTTGTGAAATGTAGTTCCATTTCTCTTTGTGAGATATAGTAAAGAAGTAAAAAAATGGTTATCAGAGAGTTAAAGATTGTAATAAAGTAATTTAGAAATTTAGGAATTCTGTTTTATTTAATGTTGTGGCTTGTATCTAGATGTCCCCCCAAAAGCCTCATGAGGTCATAGGTGAGACTTTTTGGAGGTGGCTGGATCCAGGGTCTGTGATGCTCGGATCAAGGACGTGATGCTGGGATTGACTCACAGTGCGATGCTAGGATTAAGTGTGTGAGTGCTACCCACCCTAAGGATGGGCATCCTGGGTAAGATATAAGGGACACAAAGAGCTGTGGTTGGGGCTTGCCACTTTTCACTTGCTTGTGCCTTGCTACCTTTTGCTTGCTGTCTGCCATGAACTGTTTCTCCTCTGTGATGCCCCTCTGCCAAGCCACCCGGCCTCGGAGCCAGCAGACTACGGACTGGAACCTCTACAAACCGTGAGCTAAACCTTTCCTCCTTTAACTTTGGGTGTCAGGTATTTTGTCTCAGCAATGAGAAAAGTAACTAAGATATTTACCTCCTGTTTTGCTAATATATTTAGTAGGGCATAGGTTAAGGTATGTGAATTAAAATATTTCAGAACATGGTCAGTAAAAACAGAGATCTTTTGCTAACAGTTTCTGTCACAATTAAATTTTTTTCTATCCTTGAAATGCATTTAATTTTAAAATTGAGTTTATTTCAGCTTTATTATTTCATGATTAGTTACATTCAAGAATTTAAAACTTGAAATTCAACCATGAAGTTTTTAGTGTGCTATCAAATAAATGTAGTATAGTATCAAATAGAGGGTATAGAAAATAGATGACTAAAATGAATAAAAATTTGGATCATGTCCTATTTCATTTACCATTAATAAAGCAGTCACTGAAATTGTTTGCAGGGCCTTAGTAGATCTCTAATATCTTTATCCTTATTTCATTTCTCTCTTCTTCTCTGGTGACATGGGGGCCACATAATCTTTATTTTCTTCCAAAGTGAAAGACACTCTCTCACCTTTGATCCTTTATCCTTGATGTTCTTTCTCCTGGAACTCACTTCCAGAATATTTTCTGGGTCTGCCACATTTTCTCCACATCTTTCTCAGTAAAGCCCACCCTTACCTTCTTCTTCAAAATTTAAAATCCATCCCTAGCATTTTCTCTTCTTCTATACTTTATTTATCCTGTTGAAGCTATCAACATTCGAGATTCCATATATTATGTTCACTGTTGAGCTTATTGAGCATCTTTGTCAACTGAATAGCATGGGAGCCCTCTGAGGTCATTGATTCTTGTTTATGTTTGCTCTGCTTAGCTATAGTAGTGCTTGAAATATAATGTAGTCATTGATAAATATTCAATGATTAAATTAATAAACAAATGAATAATTGAATAAATGAATCAGAAGAACCAGAATTGTATTAACTCCATTAGTTAGTTTGGAATAATTGATTCATGCATTGACATTTTCATTATTCTCTGTCTTTATTTAGGTAACCATATTTTCATATGCTATGAAAATAATTTAGTTATTTTAAAATTTAGCTTTATGTATTCACACTATCTAAAGAAAATAAAGTTTCTGTAAGGAAAGGTATTTTATAAAATTATGAATGCTTTTCTTACATAAAAGCTTCAGTTGTGCTCAAAAACATGTAAGCATTGAGTTTAATCTTAAAAGCTCCTTTAACATCATTAAATTGCATTTTTTACAGTATCTTTCCAATAGTAAAACTATTACTTATAATTTTATTAGAATATTTTAAAGCTGGTAACAAGACTTTAAATTTCATGCCCTCTTATAGGTTTATTTTAGTGCAGTGAAAATAGTTCAAATGATAGTGTCAATTATTAGCATCATTCTGTATTAAAACTTAAGCCAGAGGGGTAGGTATTTTACAGAAATTATGTTTATATTAAATTGTACTATGCAATGTTCTTCAATATATTTTATATGAGTGCCAATTAATTCACAGCCACTGGTTAAGCACACAGATTTATGGTTCCACTCACCACAGAAAATGGTTCTGGACATCCCCATGGAGGTAATTGCAATCCTGTGTTAGGTACAAATACACAGATTTACTTACATAGTCAGCAGAGTCAAAGCTGAAGGTGGTTTAAACAAAGTGTGGTTGAAAAATATTTTCTGTGCATAATTCTCAAGAACGCTTCAAATTGATAACTAGAATGATAACAAATGACATCCCCAAGGGAATGAATTGTCAGGTAGCATATCATAAAATTGGAACTTTATTATGCAATTTAAATACTTAACATATAATTTAAACAACCTCTCAAAATTAAAAGTGAAATTTTCAGAGATTTATGATGATCATATACTTATAAATTTTACTAAATTTTTTAACTGACAAAGACATCATATTCCACAGAATGACATTTTTTAGAATATGGACTTTTAAAAAAATCTTCGTAACATAGTGAGGAAAATATTCTATTATAAAGTATTTCTCACATAGAGGGAGGAGTATTATTGCATCCCAGTTGAAGGGATCTGGGCTTGCATCTTACCCTCACACAGGATATCTAGCCTTTAAAGTTTCAGAGTTGAGGCTAATATTTCTGATCTTACAGTGGTGCCCCACATTAATGACAACAACATTAATAATACCATAATAAAAATTAACAACCAGTGAACACTCATTATATTTCAGACAATGTGTTAGTTAATTTTAATACATAATTTAGTTTTCACACCAATGCTTGAAGATGGGATTATTATATTTATGTGGCAGATGAGAAAATGAGTCAAAATTAGCAAATAATAGAATATGTATTAAAATAGAAGTGTGTCTCATTCTAGATTCTTAGCCACATTATACTGACATAATTAAGGCAGTGTTGACTTTTTAAATTAGCATTAGTATACTTATTGCTTCCAGACTTCTCTTGATCACATACTCATATTTTTGTAGATGCTAGTTTGTTTGTTCATTTTGGGGGGTCCGTTTTGACTTAAGGAAATGGCTCTAACCATTGATACTCTCTTTTTATCATCTAGATTTCCTAAACTTGATTTACTTGATTTCTTATACTTAAGAATCAAGATCGAACATCCTTTGAAATTCCCCTTTTATAGCTTGTGTCTCATATTCTGCAAGGAGATCCTATTGGCCTGCTATAAAGCTTGAAATGCACATATAATTTGCTATGTGGGTATTGGCATTTCTAACATTTTGAGAAAATTGTATTAACATCAGATATTTGGGCGTTTTACTATAAAATGTGTATAAATATAGCATGCTTCCCATTGATATCTTGATAAATAAATAAGAAAGTTTATTTCAAGGCCTTGGAATAGTGTTGGGGAGGTCTAGCCGTGGAGGAAGACATATGAGGTCTTTTTTTTTTTTTTTTTTTTAACATAATAGGCTCTCAGTTAAAAGGACGCTAAAAAACCCAGTGTTATTTACAAAGGGCAACGTTTATAGTGAACCTGGTAGAGTACTAGGTAGCGACACAATAGTGAATGCGTTTCTGAAAGTTTGTGAACAAATACCTGAAAAATGCTCAATGTTGACCAAGAAAGAGAGTTCCAGTATTGAGGGGTGGCGCCAGGCTCGGGAGGCGCCGTCGGAGGAGGCCTGTAGGAGGAAGTTGTCTGTGATCAGCTCAATCAGCAAGGAGCTGGGCAGATGAAGAAGATTTAAGCCAACATGAATGATTTGTGCAAAATCTCTTTTGTGGCACAGAGTTTGGCAAATTGAAGGAATTAGGGAGGCAGTGGTAAGATGCAGGCATGGATGACATGGGTGGGAGTGAAAAAGGTTTGTGTACAGATTATGTGGCCTGTGGGGGTGGTGGGAGGGACTAAATGGGAACAGAGGTACCGAAGTGTAGTGGGAACAGCACTGAAGATAGGCTTTAAGATAAACTCACACTTCTCTTTTTTAAAAATTAATTTTAATTGACCCATGATAATTTTATATACTTTTATGTAGTATAGTGCATTGATATACATTGTGTAATGATTTCATCAGGAAATTTACCAGTAGCATGCTCATTTGGAATCCCACCCTCTAGTTGTTTTGAAACATACGTTATATTTAACTGTGGTCACCATGCTGTGTTATAGAAAGCCTGAACTTGTCCCTCCAATCTAGGCGCAACTCTGTACTCATTATAGGGTCTCTCCTCATCCCTAGTCCCTCTACCCCACATTGTATCTGGTAATGGCTGTACTGCTTCTATGTCTATGAGATCAACCTTTTTAAAAGATTCTACTTCCTGTGGAGTTTCATGACTCTGGTCACACGGAGTGCCCCTGGGGCCACTTGTGGCTGGAAGAGCACTCACCGGGCATGCCGAGCAGAGAAGCCTGCAGTCTGCAGTCACACCTATCCCTTCCCGAGTCCCTCTTCTTCCCTTGAGGCCTGGGAAAACTTTGTGTTCACATGTTGTCAAAGCAGAGAAAAAGAAAACAGCTTTGTGAAGTGTTCTCCATCAGAATGTTGTCCTGAAACGCTGCAGCTGCTTGTCCAATTTAGTTATTTTATTTTGTTTTGTTTTATTTTGTTTTGTTTGGCTTTGCAGACCTGCAAGGTTACTTTGCTCAGTCAGTTTTAAGTCTTTTAAAGTGGATCAGTCAGGTAAACGGAAGGTCATATTTGCAGCTTTTGTTGTTTAAAGGTGAGAGTAAACATGCTGAGCATTGGAGAAAGAGCATTTCAAATTGTGCTTTGAACTATGCAGTGACTTAGAGGAACTTGGAAAATTAAAGTAATTAGGCACTGCGGAATGAAGGTCCCTAATGAAAAGCCTACTGATTTGATTCTGTCATCCTTCTGACCTCTGTTAGTGAAAGCATTTAAAATATTTGTTATTCTTTTTGCCTCGGTAATGAAGTAGTATGACCCAGAAATGTACCACGGCTCCCTGTTTATAGTCTGGCAGAGGTAAGGGTTTTGAGTTGGAGAGAGAAAGAGAGAACACATCCATGAGTGTGAGACTTGGGTACATTAAAACAGGTCAAGCTGGTTCAGCAGATTATGGATGTGATTTTCCATTTCCTAAAAGGCTGGTGATTGTTAGTGGTAACCAAACAAAATGCCCAGAAATGGGAAGGGAACCCAGAGATGGAGGAAGGGGTGAAGGTGAGGAGGGAAGGAATAAAAGTAATTAAGATATAGTAACTACATGTGCTTACCAGCAGAGAGGAGTGTCCACGTCATGTACTGCAAATATATACTGATAAAAATAAATTTGAATCTCACATATACAAATAAAAATAAATTTGAATTAATGCAAATAACATTAATTAGAAAGCTGTCTAGCTGCCAATCTGGTAAAAAACAGAGGTACCGATGAAATAGTGTCGACTATGACTTCAACAACAGGTACTGAGAGAGAGATACATCAGGCTGCAAGATCTGTACCAACATGATGAGGAAAAATGTCTGAACTGAGGCACTTTGTCTGTTCTTTTCCCAGAGCTTCTAGAATTTTTGCATTTGTATTCAACCACACAGCAGCCTGCTTTGTGAACGACAGGCTGGTTGCCTCAGACATACCTTGCAACAGGCCGATGTTTCACGTGCTCTTCTCTCTGGCCACAGGAGGCATAATCTGTTCAGGAATACTTTTGGGAGATTCCTCATCAAATTTATTGCATAGCAGGAGACGCAAAACTTCTGTGTTTTAAAATCACAGCCAAGTGCGTCAGTCAAGAAAACAAAAATTTCCACAGAAGCCCTTAAGCAAATGTCTCTTTCGGTGATGTGATATTCAGATCTGACATATGGCAAAATAGCAATGCTCTGTCTGAAGGGCTGAGTTGGGTAAGCTATGACTGTTTTATAAAAGAGGGTCAAAGCTGACAGATATTCAAATTCCTGGAGAATTTGAAATAGCAGTGACCGAAGGAGCCTACTGAAGATATTACAACCCTTTTTGGAGAGAGGGCAGCTTTAAGGGCTAAGTGTCAGCATCAAAGCAGACTAGAGAATCACTACTGTGCTTACACCTGTAGCAATTAAATGAGTCTCAAGGTATTGATTAACAGTGAAAATAAACAGGATTGGACTTTCTGCTTATAATTTAATGCATCCTGCCACTATCTTTCAAACTGTGTGCATTTATAGAACATCTACTTGTTACCATACACCTCACATTTCTGAAAACATTGCTTTCCTTATTCTACTATTTATTTTCATCTTTATCTATTTTTTTTTTCTGATTTCTCCTCTGTTTACCTCAATCATTATTTCTTCTACTTTCTCAGCACCTGCATTCATGTGCCTGAATGAGGCTGGAGGAAAACCCACAGTGGTGCCAGTTGCTTTTGGTTTAAAGTCACGGCTATTATTTAAGTGGGCTCTTCAAGATGTAGCATAACATACTACACACCTCTGATCTGTTCTGTCACTCTCCATTGCCTTAGATGCTTGTCGAGTATATTTTCTTTTCTCCTCAAACCTGCAACAACTTTTCTACCACTTGTGTTCTCACTGATGACTTAGCTTGCTAATTCATTTGGAACATAGAAGCAATCAGAACAGAACTTTAATAAGCTCTCATTACCATGTTTGCTTCCATTTTGCCTATTTCTGACTTCAGTTGGTTTACTTTTGTTGAATGTCCATGGTCTTGAAGCCAGCGCTTCCACTTGAACTCATTATGTTTATTCAAGGACATTGCTTCACCATTCTCTGGCTCTTTTTCATATCAGTTGCCCACACTTTTGCTGAATTACTCTATTAACATACAAGCATCCTGAAACATTTTACAATAGATGATGGTTATATAACCTCTGATACATTCCTACCATGGCAATATTTATTTATTTAGAAAGAAGAGGGAACAAACTACACATTCAATTTGAAAGGATTTCAAGGGCATAATACCAAGTGAATAAATGCTCATACCGAAAGATCACACGCTGTGTGATTCCACTTATATAATATCATTCTATTCCAGTTCCTCCACATTATGATCTGAATGACAGAAAGGAAATCAGTGGTTGACTGATAGAGGGAAGAGGACAGAGTGAGTAATGGAACAAGAGAAATGGATTCTAAATGAGCACCAGAAAAACTTTTGAGGTTGATAACTATATTTGTCATATTGACTGTGGTAATTGTTTTGTAAACATATATATTTCTCAAAAATTTTAAAATTGTATACTATATATGTAGTTTACTGAATATGAATTGTACCTTATAAAGTAGTTATGGAAACAATAATGTTTTATCTAGCTTATCATGAACATTAAATGAGGTAGTACCTGTAAAGTACTCAGGACAAGACTGGTTTATATTGAGTGCTCTGTAAATGATAACTATTATAACTTTGTTCGTGGCGGTAAAATAACTGATCTTACATTTTGCTGCTGTAGAGATAATGTGACACTAAGTCAGAGTAAGAGAGGAGAATAATCTTTTCCAAGTATGGTTAAGAATAATCTTTTTCTAAGTATGTTTATACTGTGAGGAAAATCTTAACATTTATTAAGGTATATAGAATTCTAAATTATGAACACATTTACATACCAAAAACCCCACATGAAATTAGAGTAAACTTTACAAAGCATAATGAAGGTGAACATAACTTCCTATTTCAATCCTCTGGGAAATGTTTAAAACAGTGACCATGGCACAGAATGAATGAAGTTAGGTGGTCAGTTTGGAATATCATCTTTGATCTTCTTTACATGGGGGTTTGCATGGAATCAGTACAATTCTATTTAGTAATACCACAAAAAAGAAAACTCTTAATTTTTCTTCATTTCCCTTCTCTTATTGCCTAATTGTTAGATTTCACAGCTATCTTAATTTAGAGGACTTCATATTTTATATTACTCTCTGGCCACTGGATTTCCATTTTGAGGGAATGTATTTTTGGTTTCTGGGTTTGCCAAATTGCTTTTGTTTATGAGAACTTAGTCTGCTTAAGAAGAAAAATTGAATGAATAGCCACAGAAACAAAAGTGTGGATATGACTTCTGACCCCTTTCTCAGCAACTGGATCTGATGATTCAACTTTTAATTGAAATTAATGCACTGAAAATAACGAAGATTGCTCCTTGCAATAGAGAAAAAGTGCAATTACACTTTCTATGATAGAAATAGAGCATCATTAAGAATGCTGATTAACAAAGAGAAAAAGCACATTTTCTTAAATTTGTTCTATTTTTTAATGCTCATCATCAAGTTAAACTTCTTTTATTTCCTTTATAAATTTAAAGATGGGACAAGGAAAACAAATACCTCATAGTTCAAATTAACTAGATCACTGATTTTATTAAGAATTTATGGGCCGGTGAGATAGCTCAGCAGCATAAACACTGCCTGGCAAGCGCAAGGTCCTGAGTTCAACTCCCGGAACCCACGTAAAGGAAAAAAAGGGTCGGTGATATCGCTCAGTGGCACAAGCGCCTGCTGGCAAGTGGGAGGTCCTGAGGTCAATTCCCGGTAACCACATAAAAAAAAAAAAAGAATTTATGTGGTGGTCTTTTAGGAGAGTTTTCTATCTGCAAGAAAGCAATATTTTTATTATGGAAAAAATTTGACTCAATATTAGCGGTACTTTATATAAGGGTAATTTTTTGCTGGTATCTGCCTACTACCAGTGTTGGTTTGATTATCTGGGAGATTTTTTCTGATAATTTCATGAATTGATATAGTTCACCTAGAAGGACATTTTTTATAATTGTTTTTTTTTTTTAATTTTAAAGAAAAGAAAAAACAAAACAAATCAAAAGAAGAACAAATTTTCAAACAAACATAATAGGAGGGTAACAATGGTTAATACATTACGTATTACTATCTGTAAGTTAGTTATTCAGGACACCAGACATTAGCATTCAATTGTCCAAACATTATTGGCACAAACCTTACTCTTCAATGAACTAAGTAAAAATGGTAGTGTATCTATCTTAACCATCTTATATATATATATATATACAATTTTTTTTCCCTTTCCCTTCTTTCTTTTCCCTATTCCAGTCTCTCTTTCCTTTTGACCAGTTGCTTTTTGATTCACCATGTCTATTGTACATTTTGGATTTTATTTACTCTTTCAGTTTCTCATACCAGAGAGATAATACGATGCTTACACATGTGCTTCTGGTTTATTTCACTTATGAGTATTTTCTCGAGTTGCATCCATTTACCCATAAAAGTCTCCAGTTTATCCTTCTTTATGGCTGAATAGTACTCCATTGTATAAAAATACTACATCTTGGGCCGGTGAGATGGCTCAGCGGCTTAAGCGCCTGCCCGGCAGGCGCGGGGGCCCGAGTTCGACTCCCGGATCCCACATGCGAAGGGGGGGCCGGTGATATCGCTCAGCGGCACGGGCGCCTGCTGGCGCGCGAGGTCCTGAGGTCGACCCCCCGGTACCCACCAAAAAAAAAAAAAAAAAAAAAAAAAAAAAAAAAAAAAATACTACATCTTTCTTATCCATTCCTCAGTTGATGGGCATTTGGGTTGTTTCCAAGATCTGGCTATTACAAATTGTGCTTCTATAAACATGGGTGCACATATATCGCTGTGGTACGATGTTTTTAATTCTTCTGGGAAGATGCCCAGAAGGGGAATAGCTGGGTCAAATGGGAATTCCAACCCTAGTTTT
The DNA here is from genome assembly GCA_028451465.1 of Erethizon dorsatum. NCBI lineage: Eukaryota > Metazoa > Chordata > Mammalia > Rodentia > Erethizontidae > Erethizon > Erethizon dorsatum. The sequence continues at coordinate 85,530,120 of CM051831.1, read as the reverse complement.
CTGAGGAATCTCCACACTGACTTCCACAGTGGCTGTACCAGTTGACACTCCCACCAACAGTGAAGAAGGGTTCCTTTTTCCCCACAGCCCCTCCAGCATTTGTTATTAGTTGATTTCTTAATAGTAGCCATTCTTTCTGGGGTGAGATGGTATCTCAGTGTTGTTTTAATTTGCATCTCTCGAATGACTAGTGATGTTGCACATTTTTTGTATATTTATTTGCCATTAGTATTTCTTCATCTGAGAAATGTGTATTCATCTCAGATGCCCATTTTTGGAGTGGGTCTTTAAATTTGGGAGGTCTGATTTTTTTGAGTTCTTTATATGTTCCCGATAGTAATCCTTTGTCTGAGGAACAGCTGGCAAACATTTTTTCCCACATTGTGGGTTGTCTCTTCACTCTGTTGGTGGTTTCTCTTGCTGTGCAAAAGCTTTTTAATAAGATGAGATCCCAGTTATTGATTCTTTGGGATAGTTCCCGTGCGGTTGAGTTTTTATTCATAAAGTCTTTGCCTACACCAATGTCTCCAAGGGTTTTACCTATCCTACCTTCCAGCAGATTTAATGTTTCTGTTTTAATATTTAGATCTCTGATCCATTTTGAATTTAGTTTAGTGCATGGTGAAAGATATGGATCTAGTTTTAATCTTCGGCATGTGTAGTGCCAGTTTTTCCAGCACCATTTATTAAAGAGGCTATCTTTCTTCCAGCGAATGTGTTTGGCACCTTTGTCAAAGATAAGGTGGCTTAGTATGTCTGGGGTTGTTTCAGCATCTTCTAATCTGTTCCATTGATCTTCAGGTCTGTTTTTTTGCCAGTACCACACTGTTTTTATCACAGTAGCTTTATAGTATAATTTCAAGTCGGGGATTGTGATGCCCCCTGCCTTGCCTTTGTTGCCCAGAATTGCCTTTGCTATTCTAGGTCTCTTCTGATTCCAAATGAATTTTAGGATTGTTTTCTCTAATTCTGTGAGATATGCTGCTGGAATTTTGATTGGAATTGCATTAAATCTGTATAACAATTTTGGAAGTATGGCCATTTTCACTATATTGGTTCTTCCTATCCAGGAGCAAGGGATATCTTTCCATTTTCTGATATCCTCTTCAATCTCCTTTTTCAGAGTACTGTAGTTTTCAGTATAGAGGTCTTTTACATCCTTTGTGAGGTTGATTCCTAGGTATTTCATTTTTTTGGATGTTATTGTGAAAGGTATTGTTTCCCTAATTTCTCTTTCAGTAAGTTTGTTATTTGTGTACAGGAAGGCTATTGACTTTTGAGTATTGACTTTGTATCCAGCTACACTACTGAATTTGCTTATTAAATCTAGCAGTTTTTTAGTGGAGTTTTTTGGGGTCTTCTGTGTAGAGTATCATGTCATCTGCAAATAATGATAATTTAACTTCTTCCTTTCCAATCATTATTCCTTTTATTTCTTTCTCTTGTCTAATTGCTCTGGCTAAAGTTTCCAGAACTATGTTGAATAAGAGTGGGGACAGTGGACATCCTTGTCTTGTTCCTGATTTTAGAGGGAAGACTTTCATTTTTTGGCCATTTAGTATAATATTGGCTGTTGGTTTGTCATAGATAGCTTTTACCAGATTGAGATAAAGACCCTCTATTCCAATTTTCTGTAGGGTTTTTATCATGAAAAGGTGCTGGACTTTGTCAAAAGCTTTTTCTGCATCTATTGAGATGATCACGTGATTTTTGTCTTTGGTTCTGTTAATATGCTGTATTACATTTATTGATTTACGTATGTTGAACCATCCCTGCATCCCTGGGATGAATCCAACTTGGTCATGGTGTATAATCTTCTTGATGATTTGTTGGATTCTGTTTGCCAGTATCTTACTAAGGATTTTTGCATCTATGTTCATTAGGGAGATTGGCCTGTAGTTCTCTTTCTTAGTTGGGTCCTTCTCTGGTTTTGGTATCAGGGTAATGCTTGCTTCCAGGAATGAATTTGGGAGTATTGCTTCCCTTTCAATTTCATTGAAAAGTTTGAGAAGTAGTGGCGTTAGGTCTTCTCTAAATTTCTTGTAGAATTCGGCAGTGAATCCATCAGGGCCTGGGCTTTTCTTTGTTGGGAGGTTTTTAATTACATCTTCAATTTCATTGGCTGACATTGGTTTATTTAGGATTTTTAAATCTTCTTGATTCACCTTTGGTAATTCATACGAATCTAGGAATCTGTCCATTTCTTCTGCATTTTCCATCTTAGTAGAATATAAATTTTCAAAATAGGTATAGATGATCTTCTGGATTTCTTCAGGGTCCGTCGTGATATCACCCTTTTCATTTTCAATTGCATGGATTTGAGTCTTTTCTTTTCTTTTTTTAATAAGGTTGGATAAGGGTTTGTCAATCTTATTTACTCTTTCAAAGATCCAACTTTTTGCTTCATTGATTCTTTGTATTGTTTTTTTATTCTCCAATACGTTAATTTCTGCTCTGATCTTTATAATTTCCTCCCTTGTATGGGCTTTTGGCTTAACCTGCTCTTCTTTTTCTAGAAGCTCGAGCTTCACCCTTAAGTTGTTTATTTGCGCTTGCTCTATTTTCCTGATATAAGTGTTTAATGCTATAAATTTCCCTCTTAGGACTGCTTTCATTGTATCCCATAAGTTCCGGTATGTTGTACTGTCATTATCATTCAGTTGTAGAAAGTGACTAATTTCTTCTTTAATTTCATCTGTGACCCATTGGTTGTTCAGGAGGATGCTGTTTAATTTCCATGTGTTTAGGGAGTTTTTGTGGGATCCCTTGCCATTGATTTCCAATTTCATTGCACTATGGTCTGATAATATGCATGGGATAATTTCAATTCCTTTGCATTTACTTAAGCAGGTTTTATGAGCTAGTATGTGGTCTATTTTGGAGAACGTCCCATGTGCAGCTGAGAAAAAATGTGTATTCTGATGTTGTGGGATGGAACACTCTGTAGACATCTACTAAGTCCATTTGTTCAAAAGTTTGGTTCAGTTCTACTATTTCATTATTGATTTTCTGTCCAGTTGATCTATCTTTTTGTGACAGTGGAGTATTGAGATCTCCCAATATAATTGTATTAGTGCTTATTTGATTTTTCATGTCCTTTAGTACTTGTTTTATATAGCTGGGTGCATTGGTATTTGACGCATATATATTTATGATCGTTATCTCTTCCTCTTGGATTGTTCCCTTTACAAGGATGTAATGACCGTCTTTATCTCTCTGAATCCTTCTTGGCTTGAAGTTCACTTTGTCTGCAAAAAGAATAGCTACCCCTGCTTTTTTCTGGGTTCCTGTGGCATGGAGTATTGTTTTCCATCCTTTGACTTTCAGTCTATGAATTTCTTTCTGAATTAAATGTGTTTCTTGTATACAGCATATTGTTGGATCTTGCTTCTTGATCCATTTCGCCAGTCTGTGCCTTTTGATTGGTGAATTGAGACCATTAACATTGATGGTTAAAACTGATATGTATTGACTCGTCATGATATTTTCCTGTTGTTGGTTCCCACTCTTTGTTTTTCCGCTTTCCGGCTATTTAATTATTTGCCCTGCCTGGTGGATTCCTCCTGTTGGGGTTCCTATCTCTTTCTAGAATGTCCTTCAGAACGTTTTGGAGTGCTGGTTTGGTGGTCATAAATTTTCTCAGATATTCTTTGTCATGAAAGTATTTTATTTCTCCATCAATTTTGAAAGATAGTTTTGCAGGGTACATCAATCTGGGCTGAAAATTATTTTCCTTTAGAGCTTGCAATACATCATTCCAAGCTCTTCTTGAATTGAGAGTTTGTGCCGAAAAGTCAGCTGTGATTCTGATGGGTTTTCCTTCATAGGTGATTTGTCTCTTCTCCCTAACCGCTTTTAAGATTCTGCCCTTCTGTTGAATTTCTGGGATCTTGACTATAATATGTCTGGCTGAAGTTTTTTTTTGATCATGTCCAGTTGGTGTTCTAAAAGCTTCACTTATAGGGGTGTCAAATTCCTTTTCTCTTCCAGGAAAGTTCTCCCTGATTATGTCTTTGAACAAGGTTTTAATGTCGTTGATGCTATCTCCTGCTTTTTCATTTATTCCAATTATTCTTAAGTTGTTTATCTTTGAGTCATCTAGCAGCTGCTGAATTGATTTTTCATGGTCCCTTGCTATTTTTAAGAATTTTTCCATTTCATGATCACTAATTGCAAGTCTGTCTTCTATATCTGAGATCCTGTCCTCGCATTGGCTTATTCTGCTACAAATACTTTCAATGGAATTTTTTATCTCTTGGATATCTGCTTGAATCTGCCTTATGGATTCCATTTCTTTCCTATGCTGAGCATTCATGGTTTCTATAGTTTTCTTAAGTTCATCTATTTTTTTGTCTGTATCAGCTATAGTGTCCTTAAGCATGGTCTTCATTGTAGACATTATCTCTGCAGTTATCTGTGAGATTATTTCTGTTTTAATTTTTTCCAGAAACTCATTCAGTTGCTTTGTTGTTACCACTTCAGATAGGCCAGGTGGGTGGCTTTCGGATTGTCCCACCTCGTTGCCCCCTAGGTTTGCCTTTGGTGAATTGGATGTGTGGGGTTGCATCTTGTTTAAGTGTCGTCTCATTTTTTCCTTTCTTTAATTCCTGGGGTGATGTTTGCAAATTACCTATGGTAGGTTAGTTTATTGCTAGTGTTTAAGATCTTTAGAAGATGACTACTTCTCTGCAGTATCTTCCAAGTGGAGCTTGCTTTTAGGTTTTGAGCTTTCTGCCAGATCCTACCTCTTCAATTCGTTGGGTATGCGAAGTTGCTACCTGTTTGGCCCAGTCCTTGATTCTTTGGTACTGTGCCACTGTATTTTCTGTGTCCCTTAGTCAATCTCAATCATGAAATATCAGGAAGGAAAGATGTTTAGAACAATTATTTCACATTTGGCTATAATGTTAACTAAAGCATCAAACACAGCCTAAAAAATGACAGACTGAGCTAACCAGTTATTTACCACTTTTAGCTGTATAGAGTTGCGGTTATATAACAAAATCTAAAACACACCAGAAAAATTATATGCAGTATACAAGTCCTATGTATGTCAATTTTTCCTTGAGGAGTTTAAATTTAAGATGAGTTAAGGAGGAAATAGAGTATTGGGAGAAGAGGAAGGAATTAGATGTAAGGTTAGAGGACCAAGAGGGATCCCACTAAAATTGGGACACTAGTGCAGAGGACAGGTGGTAAAAAGAGAAGGAAGGGATAAAAGGAAGAACAGATCACAACCACAATCACAAAGGAGTTAGAGGCGCTGTTTACACTCATATAAAAAACCAGAGAGAATAATGAAGGAAAGAGCAAATACACATACAGAAACAAGAACGAAGATAAAAACAATAAAACAGACAGATCAAAAATAAAACCCCACCAAAAAACAAAACAAAACAAAACAAAAAGAAAAGAACCCTTCGCCAGAACAAAAAAACAAATCAGTGAGAAAAAAAATAAAAATAAAAATAAAAATAAAAATAAAAAAAATAAAAAGAATCAGTTCCAGGTGTTGACTCTGTTGTAGGCAGGTACCTTGTGACAGAGTCCTGTTCTGTGCAGGTCCGTCCCAGTAAGCCAGGAGTGCCCTCTAGCGGGCGGTGAGCAGAGGCGTGTACTTTCACGCAGAGACCAGTCTAGCTCGCCTCCGCTCTCGGCGCCCTTTCACGATCCCTGGGCCTGAGAGGCTCATCGTGCTGTCCGGAGCGTAGGTTCCCTGCACTGGTTCCCGCCGCTCTGGTTTTTTGCCACGCCCCCCACAATGGCGCCGGGCCAGTCGCTCTCTGGCGCGGGACAGGTGTGGCTGAGAGTCCAGTCTCGTTCGCCTGCTGACCTCAGCACACTTTCGTGGGCCTGAGAGGCCCCGTGCTGCCCTGTCCGGAGCACAAGTTCCCAGAGCAGTTTTCGAGCCGCTCTGAGTTTCGCCACACCCCCCACAATGGCGCCCGGCCGGTCGCTCTCTGGCGCGGGGCAGCTGTGGCTGAGAGACACTCACCGCCGGTCAGCGCCGTTCTCCGCCGCTCCCCTGCCCCGCCGCTGTCTCAGGATCCTCCGTGGGGGCTCCCTGGGCGCCAGCTGCCACCGTGTGTCCGTAGAATTGAGCCTCCGTGGCGCTGCAACTCCCGGGATATTAGAAGGTGCGCGCGTGCGGTCTGCTCCTTCTTTCCTTCTTCTTTGTTGGAAGTCACACGTCACTGGTGCCGGGGGTCCCAGATTGCGCTTCAGAACTTTTCTGGGTTTCGGGGAGGCATCTACCCCCCTCCTGCGCTTTCTGGGTCACTATATTCCCATGTTCCAATGGTAACTTTTAGAGAGAGTTTTGCTGCCTGCTTCTTACTCATCCGCCATCTTGAGGTCGTCCCCCTATAATTGTTTTTTTAATTCTCCAGATATTTCTAGAATAATCTGTTGGTGTTAATTTGTAGAGTTTTGACTTTGAGAGCTTGAATTATAAAACATCAACCTACTCTGGTAATTTCTTATAGATAAACCCAATTGAGAAGTCACAAGTACATAGAAAGAGACTATGAAGAACATGGTTATTGCATAGAAAACACAAGTCCAAGGCTCCTTATAGGGAACACTTGAGATGTTTCCACAAATATCTTAAAAATAAATATACCTCAATAGATGTGTGGACCAATGAATTCACATATTTTCATAGTGAAATCATGAGTCTTGATTGAGTGATGAGCACATATGACAGATGCTGACAGATGATTAAAGAGAGGGGAAACAGTGTATGAACTACTTTGTTTATGAGTGTAGTTTGTCTTTGACGCATCGTTTCTTCAAGTGAGCAGAAATTTGATGGCAGACATGGCAAGTAAAATGGTTTTCCAGGTTTGCAGATGTGATGGACTTTCAAAATAACTCTGCCAGAAGAGATAGAAATATAGTAAAAATATTTGACTGTATATATATCACAGTTGGAAATCTTTTGTAACCTACTTAAGATCAAAACAGTGAGTATAAGTGATAGATTTTACTTGTGAAACTTGCCTTCAGAACATGTATAAGAAAGGAAAAGAGAATTATAGCTCAGGGAAATACAGTTCACAGATATTTTTTGTGCAGCAATTCAATGTACAGATTTTGCAATCTATGGTGAACAATAGTAATGGATCAAACTATAAACATATATATTCTGAAATGAATTAGTAAGTAGTGTCTATTATCTAAAATATTTTTGTTTTTGGAGAAACAACAGTGATTCTTGGTCTATCTACTTTAGTACAAGCATATTTTGAGGACAATAGGAACAAATGTAGGATAATGGAGTCCACACATTTTTTTCTGTATCCCTTGTAGCTCTAGTTTTTGGGGGGGCCACACAGTATAGATACTAACCAGGGCAGACCATTAGCGTACTGGTTTACTTTTTCTTCCCAAGTGTTCACACGTTTCTTAATTAACCATTTTCTATAGTCTGATGATTCTTAGTAACAGTCGAGTTACTTTTAGCTATTTCATAGTTCTATTCATTGGAGGTTGATGATCATGATTTTAACGTCTAAATTTTTTTGTTTTCAGAGGGGGGTCTGTAGAGTGCCAAAGGGAATCAAGATTTACAGTTTTGTTTTGTTTTAGTTCGTTTTGTTTTAGATAAGGTCTTACTTTGTAGCCTAGGCTGGTGTCAAACTTGAGCAATCCTCCTGCTTCAGCCTCCCTGGGATTACAGGTGTGTCCTATTACGCTCAGCAAAATGATTTATAGTCTTAAAATATGATTTCAACTTCTAGTTCTGTTGTAAAGCAGGGATATTTGCTTGCACATAAGAAAGCTGTTTTCTATTTTTTCTAAACCATAAAATACCATGAGGCGGTGCCGGTGAGATAGCTCAGTGGCATAAGCACCTGCCTGGCAAGACGAGGTCCTGAGTTCGACTCCTGGAACCCACATAAAAAGGAGAAAATGGGCTGGTGATATCACTCAGTGGCACAAGCGCCTGCTGGCAAGTGTGAGGTCCTGAGGTAGACCCCTGGTACCCACATAAAAAAACATATACCATGAGGGAAGAACTAGGCCATTATGGTCTTTGTATTTCTAAAGCCCAGCATAGAAGGTGTCAATACACATTTACTGATTGAAAGGAAGAAGGAAAGGAAAGTCACTATCAGTTTTACTATTGGGTTCTAATCTCAGTTGGCCACATTTTTCGTAAGTAGCCCAAATGTCATAAATTTGAGAATTACTCAAACTTTTTTTTGTGTGTGAAAAGTATAAATAATATATCTAAGGGACAAATCTTTGAACAAGGACAATTCTACCTTTTTCCTAAAATTCATTGAAAAATAACTGTATATCTAAGTGTTACTCAAACAATTTTGATTCAGCATGTGATTTGCTTTGGTCAATGGAATGTGAACAGAAGCAGCATGCCTGAAATCTGGCAAGATTGCCTTTTCCTCCGCCATCGTATAGAATCATGTTCCTTACGATGAATTCCAGGTCTGTAATTGAGATTAACATAGAGCTGTGAAATCCACCAAACTATCACAGACCAATAGCAAAGAATAATTATTTTTGTTTTACCATTGAACTGTTTTTATAGACTTTTTTTTTTGTATGCGGGTACCGGGAGTCGAACTCAGGGCCTTGTGCTTGCCAGGCAGGCGCTTATGCCGCTGAGCTATATCACTGGCCCCTTGAACTGTTTTTATAGAATTGTGCATTTTATTTTTTGCCACTGACTTTAATTTTTGCTACCAGTAGAGTTAAGACTCTATTCATTCCTGCCCTTTACTTTCCATTAATTATGCAATCATATTTTTGCATCTAAACTCTTGTAGTTTTCCTGTGACAAAACATATATTATTATTAAATATATTTTCTTATGATTTCACAAATAATGCATGCTCATTGACAAAATTTTGGAAGGTACAGAGAAACACTATTCCCAAATTTATAAGTCCATCCTTCTAAGGTAACGCCTGTAAAATGTATGTATTTATTTTTTGAGTCTTATTTCTAGAACAGTTTGAAATAACTGTTTTATACATATGTGCTTGTATGTTTTCCTAAAAATAATATTTAAACATATGCAACAGAAACAAATAGAACAAATAGCCTAGATTCTATCTTTCATGGCTTTTTATTCCAAGCATATATCAGGTTCTTGTGTTGAATAATCGTAGTATCCTATTTAGGATGAATGATGTGGGGTGACATTGTGTTTTATTTTGTCATTCACTCTGTTTTGTTTATTTTATACTGGCATAGCCATGAAAGAAAAACTTTTATTTATAAAAGATATTATCAGTGTGTTTTTGCATTTTGTCTTATTTAAACTGATTACTATTTCTACACAATAGATATGGCTGCTACTCTTTATTTGATGTGTATGTACATGTGATTTGGCAAAGTCTGATAGCTGGTGCTGAAAATCTGATGGAGAGTCCTATCTTCTTGTGTTCTGACGGAAGACAATTTTATTTAAAGGACTAATGACTTTTACTTATCTCAGAAGAGAATGATAGATGTTAAAAAACTGGACATGTTCTATTCCAACACCATGCAGAGAAAGATACTTTATGTATTTGTAAATTTCCAGCTGAGTGAATACTGAGAAGGAGACTAAATCTTACTACACCTCACCAAGTGTACCTGCCATAATTAGAGTTACATTCAAGCCATCTAATGAAGTGAAGAGAATAAACAGCTATTCTGTGTGGCTAGAAGGTCATTAGTTGTGCTAAAGAGGAGCAGCAGGATTCAGAAGATTTGGTCTCCAGATCCACTGAGGTCTTAACGGATCCTGAAGTAGTAATTTATTCTTTATGTCTCCATAGTCTGATGCATAGAATAAAGATAATAACAAATGCAGTATCCAGTTTTTGTCAGACCATACACACACACACACACACACACACACAAACACACGTACACGGAAGTGTTTAGACAAAAGACATGATGATTAGCAAATGGTCTCTACTTGATAGATGGTAGATGTTATAATTTACAATCAGGAATTTCATCTTAAAGCTACAAGCAATTCTTTTTATTCCTTTAGTATCTTCCTTTAGAAGATTGAGTGTAAGTCTCTTTCGTTTTCGGAAAAATCACTTTATCATAAATGATAAAGCATAGGTCATGCTTTTAAAAGTGGAGATGGTCACTGCTCTGTAATAATAATGTAAAGGTTTATCTTTTTGGGCAGAATTCAATCTCTATGGATTGTTTCTAGGAAGAAATGTTTCTTGTCTAAATAGACATTAGACAAGCATCATCTTGGAAATTTCTTTTCTAAAGAAGTTTCAGAAAGAAGGCTTAGATTCTACCCAGTCATGAAGTAAATTTCTCAGGTACTAGCTGCTTGACCTTGGGCAATATATGTACCCTATGTTTATTTATAGGTAGAATAACCGATCCCCTTTTATGGAGTGGTCAGATGCAGAAACATAAACATGGCAGCCAGAATGTTGGGACAGATATTCATATCACGAAGTTGGAGAGCACAAGTATGGACACAAATAGATTCTAAATTCTAAATTCTTTTTTTTTTTTTATTTTAAAGAGAAGAAAAAACAAAACAAATCAAAAGAAGAACAAATTTTCAAAGCAACATAATAGGAGGGTAACAATGGTTAATACATTACGTATTACTATCTTTAAGTTAGTTATTCAGGAACCAGACATTAGCATTCAATTGTCCAAACATTATTGACACAAACCTTACTCTTCAATGAACTAAGTAAAATTGGTAGTGTATCTATCTTAACCATCTTATATATATATACAATTTTTTTCCCTTTCCCTTCTTTCTTTTCCCTATTCCAGTCTCTCTTTCCTTTTGACCAGTTTCTTTTTGATTCATCATGTCTATTGTACATTTTAGATCTTATTTACTCTTTCAGTTTCTCATACTAGAGAGACAATACAATGCTTACACATGTGCTTCTGGTTTATTTCACTTATGAGTATTTTCTCGAGTTGCATCCATTTACCTATAAAAGTCTCCAGTTTATCCTTCTTTATGGCTGAATAGTACTCCATTGTATAAAAATACCACATCTTTCTTATCCATTCCTCAGTTGATGGGCATTTGGGTTGTTTCCAAGATCTGGCTATTACAAATTGTGCTGCTATAAACATGGGTGCACATATATCGCTGTGGTACGATGTTTTTAATTCTTCTGGGAAGATGCCCAGAAGGGGAGTAGCTGGGTCAAATGGGACCTCCAACCCTAGTTTTTTGAGGAATCTCCACACTGACTTCCACAGTGGCTGTACCAGTCGACACTCCCACCGACAGTGAAGAAGGGTTTCTTTTTCCCCACAGCCCCTCCAGCATTTATTAGTTGATTTCTTTATAGTAGCAATTCTTTCCGGGGTGAGGTGGTATCTCAGTGTTGTTTTAATTTGCATCTCTCGAATGACTAGTGATGTTGCACATTTTTTTGTATATTTATTTGCCATTAGTATTTCTTAATCTGAGAAATGTGTATTCATCTCAGATGCCCATTTTTGGAGTGGGTCTTTAAATTTGGGAGGTCTGATTTTTTTGAGTTCTTTATATGTTCTTGATAGTAATCCTTTGTCTGAGGAACAGCTGGCAAACATTTTTTCCCACGTTGTGGGTTGTCTCTTCACTCTGTTGGTGGTTTCTCTTGCTGTGCAAAAGCTTTTTAATAAGATGAGATCCCAGTTATTGATTCTTTGGGATAGTTCCCGTGCGGTTGAGTTTTTATTCATAAAGTCTTTGCCTATACCAATGTCTCCAAGGGTTTTACCTATCCTACCTTCCAGCAGATTTAATGTTTCTGTTTTAATATTTAGATCTCTGATCCATTTTGAATTTAGTTTAGTGCATGGTGAAAGATATGGGTCTAGTTTTAATCTTCGGCATGTGTAGAGCCAGTTTTTCCAGCACCATTTATTAAAGAGGCTATCTTTCTTCCAGCGAATGTGTTTGGCACCTTTGTCAAAGATAAGGTGGCTTAGTATGTCTGGGGTTGTTTCAGCATCTTCTAATCTGTTCCATTGATCTTCAGGTCTGTTTTTTTGCCAGTACCACACTGTTTTTATCACAGTAGCTTTATAGTATAATTTTAAGTCAGGGATTGTGATGCCCCCTGCCTTGCGTTTGTTGCCCAGAATTGCCTTTGCTATTCTAGGTCTCTTCTGATTCCAAATGAATTTTAGGATTGTTTTCTCTAATTCTGTGAGATATGCTGTTGGAATTTTGATTGGAATTGCATTAAATCTGTATAACAATTTTGGAAGTATGGCCATTTTCACTATATTGGTTCTTCCTATCCAGGAGCAAGGGATATCTTTCCATTTTCTGATATCCTCTTCAATCTCCTTTTTCAGAGTACTGTAGTTTTCAGTATAGAGGTCTTTTACATCCTTCGTGAGGTTGATTCCTAGGTATTTCATTTTTTTGGATGTTATTGTGAAAGGTATTGTTTCCCTAATTTCTCTTTCAGTAAGTTTGTTATTTGTGTACAGGAAGGCTATTGACTTCTGAGTATTGACTTTGTATCCAGCTACACTACTGAATTTGCTTATTAAATCTAGCAGTTTTTTAGTGGAGTTTTTGGGGTCTTCTGTGTAGAGTATCATGTCATCTGCAAATAATGATAATTTAACTTCTTCCTTTCCAATCATTATTCCTTTTATTTCTTTCTCTTGTCTAATTGCTCTGGCTAAAGTTTCCAGAACTATGTTGAATAAGAGTGGGGACAGTGGACATCCTTGTCTTGTTCCTGATTTTAGAGGGAAGGCTTTCAGTTTTTGGCCATTTAGTATAATATTGGCTGTTGGTTTGTCATAGATAGCTTTTACCAGATTGAGATAAAGACCCTCTATTCCAATTTTCTGTAGGGTTTTTATCATGAAAAGGTGCTGGACTTTGTCAAAAGCTTTTTCTGAATCTATTGAGATGATCATGTGATTTTTGTCTTTGGTTCTGTTAATATGGTGTATAACATTTATTGATTTACGTATGTTGAACCATGCCTGCATCCCTGGGATGAATCCAACTTGGTCATGGTGTATAATCTTCTTGATGATTTGTTGGATTCTGTTTGCCAGTATCTTATTAAGGATTTTTGCATCTATGTTCATAAGGGAGATTGGCCTGTAGTTCTCTTTCTTAATTGGGTCCTTCTCTGGTTTTGGTATCAGGGTAATGCTTGCTTCCAGGAATGAATTTGGGAGTATTGCTTCCCTTTCAATTTCATTGAAAAGTTTGAGAAGTAGGGGCGTTAGGTCTTCTCTAAATTTCTTGTAGAATTCGGCAGTGAATCCATCAGGGCCTGGGCTTTTCTTTGTTGGGAGGTTTTTTTTTTTTTTTTTTGGTGGGTACCGGGGGGTCGACCTCAGGACCTCGCGTGCCAGCAGGCGCCCGTGCCACTGAGCTATATCACCGGCCCCTTTTTCGTATGTGGGATCCGGGAGTCAAACTCGGGCCCTCGCGCTTGCAAGGCAGGCGCTTACGCCGCTGAGCCATCTCACTGGCCCTGTTGGGAGGTTTTTAATTACATCTTCAATTTCATTGGTTGATATTGGTTTATTTAGGATTGTTAAATCTTCTTGATTCAGCTTTGGTAATTCATACGAATCGAGGAATCTGTCCATTTCTTCTGCATTTTCCATCTTAGTAGAATATAAATTTTCAAAATAGGTATAGATAATCTTCTGGATTTCTGCAGGGTCCGTCGTGATATCACCCTTTTCATTTTCAATTGCATGGATTTGAGTCCTTTCTTTTCTTTTTTTAATAAGGTTGGATAAGGGTTTGTCAATCTTATTTATTCTTTCAAAGAACCAACTTTTTGCTTCATTGATTCTTTGTATTGTTTTTTTAGTCTCCAATACATTAATTTCTGCTCTGATCTTTATAATTTCCTCCCTTGTACGGGCTTTTGGCTTAACCTGCTCTTCTTTTTCTAGAAGCTCGAGGTTCACCCTTAAGTTGTTTATTTGCACTTGCTCTATTTTCCTGATATAAGTATTTAATGCTATAAATTTCCCTCTTAGGACTGCTTTCATTGTATCCCATATGTTCCAGTATGTTGTACTGTCATTATCATTCAGTTGTAGAAAGTGTCTAATTTCTTCTTTAATTTCATCTGTGACCCATTGGTTGTTCAGGAGGGTGCTGTTTAATTTCCATGTGTTTAGGGAGTTTTTGTGAGATCTTTTGCCATTAATTTCCAATTTCATTGCACTATGGTCTGATAATATGCATGGGATAATTTCAATTCCTTTGCATTTACTTAAACAGGTTTTATGAGCTAGTATGTGGTCTATTTTGGAGAACGTCCCATGTGCACCTGAGAAAAATGTGTGTTCTGATGTTGTAGGCTGGAACACTCTGTAGACATCTACTAAGTGCATTTGTTCAAAAGTTTGGTTCAGTTCTACTATTTCATTATTGATTTTCTGTCCAGTTGATCTATCTTTTTGTGACAGTGGAGTATTGAGATCTCCCAATATAATTGTATTAGTGCTTATTTGATTTTTCATGTCCTTTAGTACTTGTTTTATATAGCTCGGTGCATTGGCATTTGATGCATATATGATCGTTATCTCTTCCTCTTGGATTGTTCCCTTTACAAGGATGTAATGACCGTCTTTATCTCTCTGAATCCTTCTTGGCTTGAAGTTCACTTTGTCTGCAAAAAGAATAGCTACCCCTGCTTTTTTCTGGGTTCCTGTGGCATGGAGTATTGTCTTCCATCCTTTGACTTTCAGTCTATGAATTTCTTTCTGAATTAAATATGTTTCTTGTATACAGCATATTGTTGGATCTTGCTTCTTGATCCATTTCGCCAGTCTGTGCCTTTTGATTGGTGAATTGAGACCGTTAACATTGATGGTTAAAACTGATATGTATTGACTTATACTTGTCATGATATTTTCCGGTTGTTGGTTCCCACTCTTTGTTTTTCCCCTTTCCTGCTATTTAATTATCTGCTCTGCCTGGTGGATTCCTTCTGTTGGGGTTCCTATCTCTTTCTAGAATGTCCTTCAGAACGTTTTGGAGTGCTGGTTTGGTGGTCATAAATTTTCTCAGATGTTCTTTGTCATGAAAGTATTTTAATTCTCCATCAATTTTGAAAGATAGTTTTGCAGGGTACATCAATCTGGGTTGAAAATTATTTTCCTTTAGAGCTTGAAATACATCATTCCAAGCTCTTCTTGCCTTGAGGGTTTGTGCTGAAAAGTCATCTGTGATTCTGATGGGTTTTCCTTTATAGGTGATTTGTCTCTTCTCCCTAACAGCTTTTGAGATTGTGCCCTTCTGTTGAATTTCTGGGATTTTGACTATAATATGTCTGGCTGAAGTTTTTTTTTGATGATGTCTAGTTGGTGTTCTAAAAGCTTCACTTATAGGGGCATCAAATTCCTTTTCTCTTCCAGGAAAGTTCTCCCTGATTATGTCTTTGAACAAGGTTTTAATGTCATTGATGCTATCTCCTGCTTTTTCATTTATTCCAATTATTCTTAAGTTGTTTATCTTTGAGTCATCTAGCAGCTGCTGAATTGATTTTTCATGGTCCCTTGCTGTTTTTAAGAATTCTTCCTTTTCATGATCATTAATTGCAAGCCTGTCTTCTATATCTGAGATCCTGTCCTCACATTGGCTTAATCTGCTACATATACTTTCAATGGAATTTTTGGTCTCTTGGATATCTGCTTGAATCTGCCTTATGGATTCCATTTCTTTCCTATGCTGAGCATTCATGGTTTCTATAGTTTTCTTAAGCTCATCTATTTTTTTGTCTGTATCAGCTATAGTGTCCTTAAGCATGGTCTTCAATGTGGACATTATCTCTGCAGTTATCTGTGAGATTATTTCTGTTTTAATTTTTTCCAGAGCCTCATTCAGTTGCTTTGTTGTTACCACTTCAGATAGGCCAGGTGGGTGGCTTTCGGATTGTCCCACCTCGTTGCCCCCTAGGTTTGCCTTTGGTGAATTGGATGTGTGGGGTTGCATCTTGTTTAAGTGTCGTCTCATTTTTTCCTTTCTTTAATTCCTGGGGTGATGTTTGCAAATTACCTATGGTAGGTTAGTTTATTGCTAGTGTTTAAGATCTTTAGAAGATGACTACTTCTCTGCAGTATCTTCCAAGTGGAGCTTGCTTTTGGGTTTTGAGCTTTCTGCCAGATCCTACCTCTTCAATTCATTGGGTATGCGAAGTTGCTACCTGTTTGGCCCAGTCCTTGATTCTTTGGTACTGTGCCACTGTATTTTCTGTGTCCCTTAGTCAATCTCAATCACGAAATATCAGGAAGGAAAGATGTTTAGAACAATTATTTCACATTTGGCTATAATGTTAACTAAAGCATCAAACACAGCCTAGAAAATGACAGACTGAGCTAACCAGTTATTTACCACTTTTAGCTGTATAGAGTTGCAGTTATATAACAAAATCTAAAACACACCAGAAAAATTATATGCAGTATACAAGTCCTATGTATGTCAATTTTTCCCTGAGGAGTTTAAATTTAAAGTGAGTTAAGGAGGAAAAAGAGTGTTGGGAGAATAGGAAGGAATTAGATGTAAGGTTAGAGGACCAAGAGGGATCCCACTAAAATTGGGACAGTGGTGCAGAGGACTGGTGGTAAAAAGAGAAGGAAGGGATAAAAGGAAGAACAGATCACAACCACAATCACAAAGAAGTTAGAGGCGCTGTTTCCACTCATATAAAAAAACAGAGAGAATAATGAAGGAAAGAGCAAATACACATACAGAAACAAAAACGAAGATAAAAACAATAAAACAAAAATGAAACCCCACCAAAACAAAAACAAAAACAAAAACACAGAACCCTTCGCCAGAACAAAAAACAAATGAGTGAGAAAAAAATAAAAAAAAAAATAAAAAAATAAAAAAAATAAAAAGAATCAGTTCCAGGTGTTGACTCTGCTGTAGGCAGGCACCGTGTGGTGACAGAGTCCTGTTCTGTGCAGGTCGGTCCCAGTAAGCGAGGAGCGGCCCTCTGGCGGGTGGTGAGCAGAGGCCCATACTTTCAGGCAGAGACCAGTCTAGCTCGCCTGCTGCTCTCAGTGCCCTTTCACTATCCCTGGGCCTGAGAGGCGCAGCGCGCTGTCCGGAGCACGGGTTCCCTGCACTGGTTTCCCGCTGCTCTGATTCTCACCACGCCCCCCACAATGGCGCCGGGCCAGTCGCTCTGTGGCGCGGGACAGGTGTGGCTGAGAGACCAGTCTCGTTCGCCTGCTGACCTCAGCACACTTTCGTGGGCCTGAGAGGCCCTCGCACTGACCTGTCCGGAGCATGAGTGTCCAGCGCTGTTTTTCTTTCACGCCACTCTGAGTTTCGCCACACCCCCCACAATGGCGCCCGGCCGGTCGCTCTCCGGCGTGGGGCAGCTGTGGCTGAGAGACACTCACCGCCGGCCAGCGCAGTTCTCTGCTGCTCCCCCACCTCGCCGCTGTCTCAGGATCCTCCGTGGGGGCTCCCTGGGCGCCAGCTGTCACCGTGTGTCCGTAGAATTGAGCTTCTGTCGCGCTGCGATTCCTGGAATGGTAGAAGGTGCGTGCACGTGGTCTGCTCCTTCTTCTTTGTTGAAAATCACCCTTCACTGGTGCTGGGGGTCCCAGATTGCGCTTCAGAACTTTTCTGGGTTCCGGGGAGGCATCTCTCCCCCTCCTGCACTTTCCCGGTCACTATATTCCCATGTTCCAATGGTAACTTTTAGAGAGAGTTTTGCTGCCTGCTTCTTACTCATCCACCAGCTTTTTTCCTTGGTCGCTGGCCAGCGCAGTTCTCTGCCACTCCCCCGCCTCGCCGCTGTCTCAGGATCCTCCGTGGGGGCTCCCTGGGCACCAGCTGTGACCGTGTGTCCCTAGAATTGAGCTTCTGTCGCGCTGCGATTCCTGGGATGGTAGAAGGTGCGCGCGCGCGGTCTGCTCCTTCTTCTTTGTTCTAAATTCTAAATTCTAAATAGAGATTTATATTGGGATATCCAAAAAGTGCTCCAAGATGATATTTAAGAATACATTACCTTGGCTTCAAAGATAATATCAGAAAACTAGATTTTGATGAATTCTAATAGGAACTTTAGGCAAGGTCAATCCTTATATCTTAAAATTAGGAAAAAATTATGCATTCAACTGGTCAAACATGTGGGAAAGAATGTAATTCTATGGCAGAAATAGGGAGGGTGAGAGGAACAAGATGGGGGTGTGTTTTCCTTTTTTAAGAACTTAGGTTGTGCGGGCTTGGATCTCAGTGGAGACACACTTCCATAAATTTACTCCAGCTAAAGTGTAAATGATGGTGCCAGGTCATAGGAGGAGCACTACACAGGAAGGAAAGCATAATAGAGAGTTTTAAACTCATGGATCCAAGGGTGCCACACTTTTGCTTCAGGTTTAAGCCTGCTCTTTGATTCATGGGTACTTTTTCAAAGTTAGTGCTTTTACTTGTTTTTTTGCCTGATCACCTATCAGAATCAAAAAAGGGCTGGTGCCAGTGTGAGGGGCAACATGGTACAGAGAAAGCAGCACTGGTTTATGGGTTTCCAGTCTGAAGAGAATCGCAGGACGCCTATGGAAGGAAGGTGGTGTTGGCTGCAAGTCTCACCACTGGCTAATGTAGCTTGTAAAACAACAGCACGTGTCTGAGCAGCATGCAAATATTCCTTGGTCTCAAGAACTCTGAGAGGTTGAAAACTGCTAGGAGGCTGGACAGCTGTTAGATTACATTGCTGCGATGTGGACATTCAAAGGAGAATGGGCGTTAAACATTGAGGGAGGACGTGTCCACTTACTACCACCACCACTCTCAGCATCACTGGTACAACCTGGCCCCTGAAATTTGTAATGAAAAATAAAATTTTAGTTTTCTATTCAACTCATTCACTACAAGCAGCAGAATAATGGATATAAATTGAATTCCTCCAAGAGTATTCGACTTATTTTGGATTTCTTTTCCCTCAGGCTTCTGACCCCCATGGCTTCCTCAGTTCTTCTGCACCAGCCTACTTGCTCTGCCCTATTGCTGCTTTTCTTGCCTCTAATGCTGCTAGTTTGTTGGGAGAGTTATTTCCTGATGGTAAATGCCACTGCCACCATTTTCTGGCCTCTGGGAGGAAGGATGATTTCTTCTAATTCCCAAGAGGACAAGCAAGACCAGGCTGGGGCTTTTTATAAAACATTACTAAATCTCAGTACAAACTGAAGCTGCTATTTACTCGTACATAGTACCCATACATCTCAAAGGACTCCAAATCTCAATCCGAATCCTTGCTTCATCCAAGCAAGCTACAGATAAGAAGAAGCATGCCCATTTGCTCCATACCAATGAGATTTTCCAAAACCATCATCCTGTCTCAACTGCCCAGGTCCCATCCCTGTACTCAGCCTTTGTGTGTCTAACCTCACAACTCAAGACTAAGTAGAAGTTCTTTTTGCTTTCATGTGTTACTTCATGCCATTCCTCAGGGTTAAATACATACTATTGTAATTGATAGTGAAGCCATCCATTTTCTTTGAGGAAAATTCCTGTTCCAGTTCCAGGCATGTGGCTGGAACAAATCTGGCTTATTGAACCTGCAAAACTTCACATGAGGGCTGGTGAGATACTTCAGTGGCGTAAGCACCTGCCTGGCAAGCGCAAGGGCCCGAGTTCGACTCCTGGAACCCACATATGAGAAAAGGGCTGGTGATATTGCTCAGTGGCACAGGCGCCTGCTGGCACGCGAGATCCTGAGTTCGACCCCCGGTACCCACCAAAAAATCAAAACAAAAAACAAAAAACTTCACACGAGAGAAATCTACTGTTCGGGACTGGTTGTAATCTGCTGAGTACCATCAGTGTTCTCTAAGTTCATTTTCCAATGTGGTATAGAGAGATGAGTTTTGTCTGTCTAATTAATTAATAATCTTGTCTTAGTAAAAGAATTAAATATTGTTTCTCTAATTTTTTTGTAGTTTAGAGCTGTGCAACATCAGTAAGCTTTTATGCAAATCACTGAAGCGACTCCATAGCTCATGGGACTTTCCAAATAGCCCATTTTAGCAGAAAGGAGAGTCAACTCTGGAGACATTCCAATTTCCACCAAAGAAGATATAAATAGTACGAATCCTTGAAATACTAAATTTTCTGTTTTTTTTTTTTTTTTTTTTTTGTGAGTACCGGGGGTCGACCTCAGGACCTCGTGCGCCAGCAGGCGCCCGTGCTGCTGAGTGATATCACCTGCCCTTTCTTCGTATGTGGGTACCGGGAGTCGAACTCAGGACTTTGCGTTTGCCAGGCTGGCGCTTATGCCGCTGAGCTATCTCACCGGCCCAAATTTTCTGTTTTAAATGGTAATATCTAGGCCTGCCAAGTAAACTTTGTTTCAATATGTCAAAAAATAATACTTTTTTTCTACATGGCACATTGACTAATTTCTATTTATATAAAATAAGAGATATTCAAATATTAGTATTGCACTCTGGTCCATAGTTAGAATAAAATCACATTCCTATTTATTTGCTTATTCTTTAGATGTAGACAAACTTTAATTATGTTATTCAAGTATAGATTTCTGTAAGGGTTACTAAAATACTCATGGAATTTCTATTTTTACAAGAAGAGAATTTGGTAATAACTCTAAATCAGTGTCATTAACGGGCAGCTTTGATTCAGGTTCAGCTGGGGTCCTTCTTCTTGCCTTACCTCACTTCTAATAATCAATTTCGTTGTGTCTTTCAAATTTCTACTTACAATTTACTGGGCTGAGACATCCTTTTCAGAGTTCTTAATATTGATGGCAGATATTCCTGACTCCTTTCATTTGTAAATGTTCAAAGAGTACTCTATGAAAGCTTTATATATGAAAAGCCTCCTTTACTCCAATATGAAGGGATAAATGGTTATGCAGAGAGGTTAAGAATATGTCCTGTGATGTTGAATTGTCTGGATTTGTAACCTGACTTTGCCCTGTACAAGTGTGTTTCACTTGTACTTGATATTTCTTTGTTCTAATGTACTTATCGATAAAATAATATTATTATAAAATAATAATATCATCTACCTCATGGGATATAGGAATTAAATAGAAATATGCATATGTACATAGATAGAGATATATAAATATGAAATAGATGTTATTTCACATTTGATCTCAAATTTTCTAGTGTAATAATAAAGGTTGCTATTTTACTTCTGCATGCCACTTCAATTCTCTGTGTTTAATTTGTGTATACTCTTCTCCTTGTTTGAACTGTAGGTCATAATTGCTGTTCTATTCAGGGAAGAAATATTTGAAACTAGAAAATGAGAATTAGAACCTGGAGCCCAAGATAAAATCAGATATTACTTGCACTGAACCCCAACATCATAATATCAAACAGTACTCTGTCTTTCACCCACAGGGGTACAGTAGATTCAAGGAAGTTATTCTTTCTTGTTTGCTTTCTTTCTTCTTTAATCAGTTTATGTCCAATATCTTGTGGGATACAACTATACTCTAAAGCCAGGAGTACTGCCCTTTACTATCAGATTCTGGTAACTTACTAGCATGGAAACTCTAATTTTGGAAACATGACTAATTACACTCACACACACAACAACACAGCAGTATAAAATATGGAAAAATTAAAGGCCTTTACATGAAAGTCTTCTATTTCAGACCTCTCATAGAATCTGACACGTCAAACTTTCTATAATTATGTTGTCAGTGCTAGACCACTGTTCCCAATTATAATATCTGGCAGCTTTTCATCTCTTTGGCATTGACTAGATTGCAAAAAAATAAGGATGAAATATAGTTTTTGACTGATCTTATTTCATGGGTTATGGGTTTTTTGTAAAAATTTTGAAGCTGAATCTTAAAAAGAAAGAACACCATTCAAATTTTATAACAATCTTAGGAGTAAATAGTTTTTGTGAGTATCACACATGATAATACTGATATGTTGTCTTTCCTATACAAATAACAAAGGGCAATATATGCAGTGGCTAAAGGTATATACTACTAATTGTGTGTTTTTTTTTGTCATATCACTTAACCTCACTATAGTACAGCGTTACTAGCTTATAAAATGTTATAATAATGATATCCAATGTACAGCACATTGTGAGGAATAATTGAGTTAGTATATAAGAGACTTAGAAAAGTTTTTGGCACATGGCAAATACAGGATACAAGCTAACTCTTACTAATACTTCCATCATGTAGTATGTCTGAGTTGACTTGCTCGTGTGTGAGATGGAATGAATGTATTCTGTGTGTGAGGAGAACATAAATATGGAGAGGCCAGGAGTGCAATGGAGTGAATTTATTCCTCCAGTGTTCAAATGCTGAAACCTTTATTCCCAATGTGATGACATTTGGAGGTGCAGCCTTTGAGAAGAAGCTAGTGATAAAAGTAGAGCCCTCATGAATGGAACGTGCACCCTTATAAAACAGCTGGCGAGAGCTGTCTAGTCTTCCAGGGATGTGAGGATGCAAGAGGTCAGTAGTCAGTGAACTAGAAGAGGGTCCTCATCAGAACCCAACTATGTGGGCACCCTCATCTTTGAAGTCCTTCTGGCTTCCAGAACTGTGAAAAATAAAGTTCTGTCATTTATAAAGCACTTAGCCCATGAGACTTTTTAATAGCAGTCTCTACTAAGAAAGAACTTTGAGACTGTACTAGTCATTTTCAATTCCTTTCTTTCTCTTCATATCTAATCAGTTATTAAATATATTGATTATGGAAACAATCCTCCTAAAACATTCCCTTTATTTTTATTCTGAAGGATGCTGTCCATTTTTAGCTTCTTATTATGTCTTCAGTGGACTAATGCATTAAGTTTCCACATTTGCAGGCTCTTCCCACCTCACTGCATCCTGTGCACCTCTGTTAGATCAATCTTCCTAAAAGTCAGAGTGAGTACCTCACTGTTCGGCTTTGGGTACTTAGTAGTGTTCTATTTCTGACAGTATGAAATCTAGACCCTTTATCTTTATATCCAAGCTTTCTGGGTGCACCTATCCTCAACCTTGACAAACCTTGAGTTGGACTGGTCGGCTTAGTATTCCTTTAGTTCTGTGGCAAGTTATTTTTTCCTCTATCATTTCTCTTGGATCTCCTCTTCATTGCTTGACATTTGTAATTCAATTTTATGTGTGAATATCAAAATATATTGTATCAGTCGGGGTTTACTAGAGAAACAGATATAATACAAGATATACAAATACATAAGAATTTGCAGTATTCTTACAATGGCCACCCACAAAGTTGGACGTGGAAGAGTACAGAGGGTCTGTCTGCACACTGGAGATCTGAAGGATCCAGTCAAAGGTCTGGAGTTCACTGCAGTGCCCCGTGCAAGTCTGTATCAGAGGCTGATGGGTCTGTGAGGGAAGGCTGAAGGGTTCACACCAGAAGCTGGAAGCTGGGAGACGATGTCCAAGGTAAAGGTGAAGACTGGAGCTCCTCTGAAGAAATAGAAGCAGCTCTGTCCTTCATTTCCCTTTATACCATCCAGACAACAAGCCACCCTAGGATGGGTTTTCTGCACCCTAGAGTGTGGAATTGCTGAACCAATGTAGTTGAGTTTTTCTTACTCAAGTTGACACAATCAATCAGTCATCACATATATTATGCATGTTTTGAAGGAAAAGATGTATTGCTGACAATTTTACCATATAAACTGGAATAATTCTTTTTGTATTAGTACATGTTTTTAGACAAGATGATTACAAACTGGAATAGTTTTTATGTTTCCATTCTAAAATTCTGGTATTGTCTGTAAGGTGGGGCCTTCAAGAGGAGACTAGATCATAAAGGCTCTCCCACCTCATGAAAAGGATTAAAGCCCTTGTAATAGAGGCTTCAGGAATCATTTTGTTCTCTTGCCTTTCCACCTTTTGCCTTGTGACTACACAGCAAGAAGGTCCCAAGCAGAGCCAAATGCCCATTCCTTGATCTTAGACATCCCAGCCCCTAGGATTTTGAGAAAATAAATTCCTGTTCTTAATAAAATACTCACTGTGTTATTTTGTTATAATAACATAAATGGACTTAAGACACAAACCTGTGCACTAAATAATTGCTTTACTAATATTCCAAGTGAATAATTTCTGATTTGTAAAATAGCATGTTACTACCTATGACAGCAATTGGAGTATGCAGTCTATACATGAAAATTCACTTAATTCTTACAAGGACTCTGCGAATCAAGACAATGTTTATTATATTTTTTTTGTAACCTGAGACACAAGTTACATTACTTATCTAATGTGTGTTGAGATTGGAATTCATGTACTTTCAGATTTTACTGCTTCAATCCAATAAAAGTGAAGCATAATTAGATTCTATTAATAATAGTCTTGGGACTTAGAAGCTGACTAGAAAATTGAGCTGAGAAGGAGCTTTAGTCTGGAATCAGGAAGAACTGGCTGGCAATAATCTGTAGCCACATGTCTGATTTCCAATATTTTTTCAAGTTCAGTGCATGATCAATTTTAGAACTTAATCAAGATTTAGCAATAAAAGAGGGATATTTAATACAATAGTATGATGTGACAAGCAGATTGCAGGTGACATGCAGGTAGAAGAGGTACCTAAAGGCAGAATATATTTCTTTGTAGTTCTTGCTCTAAGAATTGAGGAAACAAGAGTACAAATGCCCTAAGTTCATCTGTGGAATAACTTCAAACAAACCAAGACATTTATAAACAGATCATATATATATATACAAATTAATAAAATATGGCTTGTAAAAATAAGATTTATATAGATTGATATGTACCACAGATTTGGAGAAAATTTTCTTCTGCAAATTAGGAGAACATTAAAGCACTGACTATGGCCTACATCTTCCCTTGAAAGGTGAAAATGTGTATATGTGGCGGTAGAAGGAAGCTTTCTAACCTTTGATTCCCCATCACAGCATAAAAATAGATCAGTTATATTTTTTAAAATCTCCCGGTATATTATGTTGAATATCAGTTCCTTATAAAATTCCTATAGTTTATGTGTGTGCATATGTGTGTATTTGGATGCTGACTTACATATGCAAAAGACTAAAAGATTAAATAGCATTTTCTCAGAAAGCCAAGGAATAGTAGTTCTTACATTAGAAACAATATTTATTTTTGCTTTCAAGTGGATTATTTGTTGCCTTAAAGTTATCAGGTTAGTATAATACTTTTGTTTTGCTTTTATGAGTTTAAGAAGTCCCTAGACAAACAAGGTGATTGATGTGTTAAATGGAGTGTATTTAAAACTATCAAGTGGATTGCACATGTGAAAATGCATAATTATTTTTCTTATAAAAGATGTTCTTTTATGGTGCCTTAGAAAAATTTACAGTTACAAATACATGATTTTTTGAAAGTAGAATTAAAAAGGCACAGATCCACCCAGAAGCAGTGGTGTTCAGTATGCCCTTTGGATAGGCCAGCCTAAACAGATGGACCTGCAATCTGCATTAAAAGTCAATTGATTTGTGCTTTTGCCAAATGAGTTTGGGAAAAAAAAATTCAAAATCTATTTTGCTAATAAGTGGCTCACATATTTCCTGAAAATTCAAATGTATTTGTACAGTTGTTTCCAATTTCTTGCAGAAAATCTTGGTGGCTAGACCTAAAGCCTAAACAAAGTTTAAATTCTTAGCTTGAAATTTGACATTCAGTAATCTCAAATTGATCCTGATCTGTTATTTTGACCTCGTTTTATTTAACCTCTTCAAAAATCTTTTCACATTCATGAAATGGGTTTCCCCTCCAAATTACAAATTGACTCTATCTGACTCTGAATTGGGGCTATCTTTCTTATGCCCAAAAAAACTTTCCCTCATGCTCTGTGAGTTGTCTCAGGTATAAGGCTTCCTTTAAAAGTCTAGCTAATGAAAAACTTTTTTCTTTTTAAATTTCTTGAGCCCATGCTGTGCATTTTATTAACATAATTTTTGACACTTTTATAATGTTAGTTTTTAACATAGTAGTTCTGTCTCTATTGGTGGCATGTTAAAATTAGAACAACTGCTATTCCTATAATAGGGAGGAAAGTAATTGTGTCTTAGCAAGCATTATAATCAGAGCCTTTCCTTGTGTAATGGGGAAAAAAAAAGAATAAGCCTGAGGTTTTGGCCTTTTCTTATCTGTTCTTATTCTTCTGGGGGCTTCATTAACCACTGAAACTTTAGGCATAAATTCCCAACTAAGTAATTACAGAAGTACCAGGGAGTTATTTCTTGTTTTCCTATACGTATTATGATGCTTGCTTACAAATTAGAAACCAATGTGAAAACATCTTTACCAGATTGGACCAAACCTTTGGGTCTTGCTTCACTTTTTACTTCTAGTATATAAAATCTGTCTAATATAACTTCGAATAACAAGTACAGGTTATAAAAGAGTCATATTTTAATATGGAGGTCAAGTTATATCAACTGGTTTTATTCATATTAAAAACTTTCTAATCTATTGTGTTTATGTAACTATAATTATGTCACATGAATAAATTCAACTCTAGTCCAAGAAGGAATAGCAGGAAAGACTTTTGAACTATCTGTAGAGAAGGAACAATAATGGATTCTAACACTACTTAAACAGTTCAAAGTTGTATTCCTGTGATACTTCTTGTTATATTCCTGAAGATTTAGTTACTTTTTTCCCAGGAAGAAGGTCATGCTGGAATAGAGTGAGAAGGAAGGACAAGAGGTAGTAATTGAACAATTGTAGAGTAAATTGTGGGTAGAATATGAAGAATGAATCTAACAGTATAATCTCTGGTTCCTTCTGTATGTTTTATATGTTCTCTTGACCACAGGTGCAACTATATTCTAGAAGATTGCAGGTACATTTCCTTCAGCAGCAGAAATGTTTTGCTTACTTCTCATAACATTGTTCTGTACTATGCTTTAAAATTTTTGAAATAGATTCTGTTATGGTTTATATCTAGATGTCTCCCCAAAGCCTCATGCCTGCATAGGTGATTGAATTGTGGGGGTATGATACTTACCAGTGAATTAGTCCACTGATGAGTTTATAGCTAAATGTGATGCTGGGAAGTGAAGCCTGGTTGGAGCAGCCGGGTCACTAGGGGCGTCTCCTGGAAGGGTATAAACCCTCCCTCCTCCCTGATGTCTCTCTGCTTCCTGCTGCCATTCCAGGAGCAAGCTGCCTCAGCAGTGCTCCTCTGCCGTGCCACCCTGCCTTGGAGCCAGCCAGCTATAGACTGAAACCTCTACAAACTGTGAGCCAAAATAAGCCTTTCCTCCTTATGGTTGTGGGTGTTGGGTACTGTGTCTCAGCAATGCACAAGTAACTAAGACAGATCCTAACTCTTCAAAATTGAGAAATTTTACATAAAAACAAAATTATGATTTCTATTATAAATAATCTTACTTTATTTTTTATAGGAATAATCAGTTTGAGTTTGGCAGCAGCTTTGCTTTTTTGCCAAGGCAAGAATTACTAGTTTCTTTTGTTCACTGAAAAGAAAGTTTTGTCCTTTTGTTTGTGTCTTCTTTGTAAGAAACTATCTTTTTTTTATCTACGACTTGTACTCTGAGTAACATTCTGGCCATTCTTTTTAACATCATGATGCATAGTATATCAACCATTGCTATTCTCTATTTTGCTATGAAATTTTGTTATTTTTTTCATAGAAATAAGAAGAGTATTTATATTTTCTTTATTAATATCTACTTGTATTCCATTAAAATAAAAAATTTATTAAAAGGAATTACTCCCAATTTAGCCAAGACTTACCTAAATTCTTAACCCATCCATCCAGACTCAGGAAATGATCAGCAGCTTGAAATGAGAAATGCTAGGATGTGCCTCCCACTGTGAAGATAAAAAGTGTTTGTGTTTCTACACTATGAATAATAATACAAATATATAAAAACTATAGAAATATCTAAATGGCCATAAAAGTTACATTGTCCATGATCAATTTTCAAATGATCAATTTTCCCCTACTTTAAGAAAAGCTTGTTGAAAAAGCCTAAGTACAAAATGGCCATTCCAAATTAGATGGTCGTAGCTTGAAAATTCAGAGAGGCCTGCAGCATTGAAAGGTGAATGCACTTTTGCAATAGAGAATACCCACTTCTCTCAGCTTGGTTTTATCTCACTGAGTAACAAACAAATGATTTTGGAAACATTTTGTCTTTAAACAAATGATATGAATGTGGTGCTTTAAATCACCATATTTTAGCCAATAGTGCCATTATAGCTAAGGAACAGAATGTGACATTTCATGAGTCAATACTAACATGAAATTGTGGAAATATCCATTATTCTCTGTGTCCTCAGAAATCATAAAACTTACAAAACCACTAGTGAACTATAAAATAGAAAAGTAGAGATATTTAATGTTGGCATATTTCTCCTCTTTACTGAAGTTACATGTTAGGATGGTATCAGTTATAAAGAATTAAATATTCAAATAGTGAAATCTAGCTTATTTTATATTATCCTACAAACACTGATGTTAAAGAAATTATAAAAATTATCACGTTCAACTGTCATCTCATGCTTGTATCTTTTCTTTGTTACCTGTGATAAGTTAAAGTCCTACTCCTGCTGCAACTCACCTTGGTAATGGGAAAGCTTTCTGCCCTGAGGCAGTCTCTTTCATTTCTATTTGTGCCTGTGGTAAAGATCTTATTTATATATTGCTGACATTTGTTTTACTGATTTTTCCACCCTTTTCATCCTCCTGATATTCTCCAAAAAAGGTGAATGTTCTTCAATATGATAGTATTTTGGAAGTATGAAAACAGTTAATTTATTCTTCATAAATCCCTCTTTAATGGCTAAGTATTCACAGCTACTTCAAAGTACTCCAAAATTAATGTAGCTTTGAGTTGTTAAATTTGGTTATTTTTCCTCAGATAGATCTTGATTTTTCAATATTCATCTTATGTTGCAACTCACCAAAATTTACGTTCATTCCAAGTGTAATCTCAACTATATAGAATAAAATACAAATTTTTACTCTTTCATTGCACATTTTCTATGTTAATAAAACCTAATATGTTTCTACTTTGTTTGATGTCTTATCACATTGTTGACTGCATTTTTTATTAACTGTAATATTTCCCTTACATTTTGAAAATCAATATTAAGTATTTCTAAGTCTGGATTCCTGGTCATATCTCCCTATTTCCCTAGTGGCTGGAAGATAAGAAATTTTCACTTGTGCAGTTCACTATCTCATCTGCAAGTTTTTACCATCTTCCAGTATGTAATCTTCTTAGAACCAGAAACTTGAAATCATTTAGAGAAGTGAAATGCTATCTTACCATCTCTTTCCATATCTTGAGGTTCAATTTCTTATATCAGTATTTATTCTACCTTCTCAAGGCTAAGAATTATTTTTCTAGCCACAGAATATGGATGCAAAGTGGAATTTTAAGACACCCATTTTGTATAACTTTTTCAAGTTATAAAATCCTGGCAGATATAGTACAGGTAAACTCTTTGTTCTTGCTCTGAATATTTCTATAACTTAAAAAAATTTTTTTTACATTGTTTATCTACAAACTTCACATCATTTCAGCTCTTTGGAACTGTTCCCATAAGCTCATGTTCCTTTTATATTTGTGCTTGCTGATAGGTCTCTTGCACTCCATTTCAAAATGGAAATTTGAACGTTAAAATAAAGAAAAAGTAACCTTTATGGGGCCCTCAGATACTTTCCAGGACTTTTTTATTGTAATTTCATAGGAAGAAATTCAATTTCAAGTGATTTCTAAACTCTAAACTTTTCCATTTTAGAGTTTAAACCACACGTCCATTTATATCTTTCATCTAAAATCTTTACTATCTTCTGAGCTTTCATTGGAGGTAGTTCTTTTCTCTGTTTACCATGATCACAAGGTATTTGGAATACATCTGGTGTTTAATACATGATTTTTGAATGAATATGTTTGAATTAAGAAAAGACATCATTCCTCCTCCATGAGAATTCTGTCAGCTCTGAAATTCTTTTTGTCAAAACAATCTTTTGGTCAGTCTTAAACACTATGATTCAGTCTAAATTTAATCCTGACATTTTTGGTAATTTCTTACAAGCTTTCTCTTTATGGAGATTAACATTTTTACTAAAAGCCCACTCAATTTTTTTGATTTGGTATAAGATTATTGGAATCAGCCACAAGTGTAACATCTATGCAAGACAGTTATCATCATATAGATAAGTATGTTATATTATATTTGTGTCATCAAGTTTTATTGATCTTCATTGATAGAAATCAAAAGAATAAAAACATCTCAAAGTAATCCCATTATCATTACTAAGGGCACATAGTTTTTGATTACCTCTTATATTTGTGTTCTGACAATTTTATTAAAGAAATTCCTACATTATTAAATGAATTCCTACATTCACCATTTAACATCTTTTTGAAAAGTTTTACTCAATCTTCTTAAAGTCATTTAAAGACTGCACTAGAATAAAGAATAAGGGCCAGTGAGATAGCTCAGTGGCATATACACCTGCCCGGCAAGCACAAGATCCTGAGGTCGACTCCCGGTACCCACATTAAAAGAAAAAAAGAATAAAGAATAAAACATACGGTAAGTTTAAATGAAAGTCTGTAGGCAAAAAATTAGAAATGACATTAACAACAATGAACACATCAATAAATCATGATCAGAAAACTATTTCTTATAATAGAGGTTTAGAGGTTAAAGTTTAGAGGTTAGAGTTCACCTAACTCACCTCTATAACTTACATTTTTTCAAACAAAGCCCAAGTGGATATTTATTATTGTTTTAATATTTCTGGGATTTTTTGTCATTCTTTTCCTAATCAGTCACGCCAGAGCTTCCTTATGTTATTGTGTTAAATGATCTTCTGTTTCTTGAATTCCAGGTATTTAATAGCTTGTAGAACTCCTAAAACTTGGTAGAAAATGTCCTTCATGATCTGATTTAAAAATGGGCTGAGGATTTAAATAGATATTTCTTCACAAACACACAAATTGGAGTAAGTATATGAAAACAGTATGCACTGTACTTAATCTTCAGTGAAATATAAATCAAAAGTACAATGAGATTATCACCTCAGACCTTTCAAGATAGCTATTAGAAATGATGCAATCACCATGGAAAACACAGTGGAATATATCCAAAACAACTATGAATAGAATCCAGAAATAGTACTTTTGAGTATTTAGAAGAAGTGAAATCAAGCCCTCAGAGCCACCCTACATCAGAATCAAACTCAACTGAAGACTAACAAATCTTTTCAGCACTTGTCACAATAGTCAAGATGTGGAAGTAACCTAAATGTGCACTATTGAATGAATAAAGATACAGTGTAATACCTTTCAGATGAAAGGAATTTTGCAATACTTTTATGACATGAATGAAGTTTGGGACAATAAGCCAGCCACACACATACACACGCAAACACATACACACAAATATTGCATGATTCCAATTATAGGAGATATCGGAAATAAAGAAATTCATAGTATTAAGGAGTAGAACATAGTAGTTGCCAGAAGCTGGAGAAAGGGTAAAATGAGAAGTTGCCCATGATTAAATATAAAGTTTTATTTCAAGAACAAGAATAGGCTGTCAAGATCTGCTTTGTAACACACCATCTGTAGTCAATAATAATGTATTGCACACTTAAATACTTCTTAAGGTATTAGATCTCATTTTAGTATTATTACCACAATAAAGAAAGTTCTTAAAAGAAAGTAAATGAGAGGGCTATTATTACCATGCTGGTACTGTAGATGTGAAATTAGACTGACACTGAAAAATGTGGATATAAATGCACCCTATTGTTGGAAAAATATATATCGTTAAGCCTATTCACAAACTTTGATGCTAGTTTGACTCTATACAATGCTAAGTTGTAAATAATTGCACTCAAACTTCTAATGTGTTGTTTTCTGACTTCAAGATTTGCAAGTAAGGACCCTGAAAGTAGATTATCATCAGCTTTCTTTTCCCTACCTACTCAAAATATTTAGAATATTTTTAAGTTTACTGCTGTATGCCAAAGTATTTTTGTTTATAATACACAAGAGGAACTTTATTCTTTTTTTTTTTTTTTGTGGGTACCGGGGGTTGACCTCAGGACCTTGCACGCCAGTAGCCACCCGTGCCGCTGAGCGATGTCACCGGCCCTTTTTTCGTATGTGGGATCCGGGAGTCGAACTCGGGCCCTCGCGCTTGCCAGGCAGACGCGTAGGCCGCTGAGCCATCTCACCGGCCCCCGAGGAA
This sequence comes from Erethizon dorsatum, assembly GCA_028451465.1. Classification (NCBI taxonomy): domain Eukaryota; kingdom Metazoa; phylum Chordata; class Mammalia; order Rodentia; family Erethizontidae; genus Erethizon; species Erethizon dorsatum. The sequence continues at coordinate 85,497,964 of CM051831.1, read as the reverse complement.
CTTTATTCTTAATACATGAATTAAATTTCTTTTTTTAGATTCTCTGCTTTTTGTGAGCTAATTTCCCTCCTCTCCTATTACATAGCTTCTTATTTAATAAGAAATTGACTAATAACCTTTTCCAGGTAGGGTTCTGTGGATAGGGACTGTAGTGGTTGACTTATTGTGTCAACTTGAGAAGTTTAGAAGCTTAAGTAAATCGGCTCAGCAATTCTACACCCTAGGGTGTAGAGGACACACCCTAGGGTGGCTCATCACCTGGATGCTATAAAAGGAAATAAGGAAGGACGGAGGTCTGCTGCTGGTTCCAGTTCTTCAGAGGAGCTCTAGTCTTTGCCTTCAATGCAGACTCTTCGGCTCCCACCGTGGATCTTTCAGCCTTCTGACATAGACTCTTCAGTATTCCATCGCAGACCCATCGGCCTCCTGATACGGACTTGCACAGAGCACTGCAGTGAACTCCAGACCTGAGACTGAATCCTTCAGTCTCCAGTGTGCAAACGCCCTCTGCACGCTTCCTCATCCAACTCAGCATCTGACCATCGTAAGCCAATCTTGTAACTTCTTATACATTTGTATATCTTGCATTATATTCGTTTCTCTAGTAAAACCCTGACTGATACAGGGACTGAGAGTTCAGAACAAGGGGTCAAAACCTGTGAAAAGAGAGGAAGAAGCAGAGTTGAGAAGAAGGAAAATTCAACTACAATGTGTATCCAACAAAACCCCAGCCAAATCTGGGAAGCTCTAGAGCAAATACCTCACATCAGAATGTTCTGTGAGGGCCGGTGAGATGGCTCAGTGGCACAAGTGCCTGCCTGGCAAGTGCAAGGTCCTGAGTTTGATTCCCAGTACCCGCATTAAAAAAAAAAAAAAAGAATGTTCTGTGTTGGACCTTATGCAGATGGTTTGGCCTTTGTACCACCCTTATGCTCAGTCTCTGGCTACAGGCTGTCCCAAGAAGGATGTGAGCTCTAGAAAAGCTGCTTGTTGAAGTGGAAGCAGGTCTTGAAAGACCTTGTCCATCTTAGCTGTGGCCTATATTTTTTTATGGTCAGAGCTTGTCAGTGAACTTAGACTAAGGATATATGGAAAAACAGTGTATCACTGCATTAGGGAATTCCTAGATCTGAAAGTGTGGCAGTGTAGTTAACAGAATATAGTCCTTCATTTTCTAGAGTTAGTTCAGTATATTGTTTTTTTATCAGTACATGTTTGCAGTACATAATGATCACATTCATCATGGGGTATTTGTACATGTACATAACACATATGAATTCTATTTTTTGTCCCCTTCCCCTCCTCTCCCTCCAACTCTTCTTCCTAACCCCATTTAGAATATATTCTTTAGGTATACTCTTTTCAATATTTTCAATATTTCAATTTTAATTTCTCTAGTGGGTATAGAAAAAGGTAAATATTCACCACTGGACAATATCAGTGTAGAACTGGAGAATCTGATCTTTCTTATGACCTTTTCAATGGATAGGATTTTTTGAGCCCCAATTTGTTTAGCATTCTTCAAAGCAGATTAATACAGATCTATGCTCAATTGCATATGTGTTACCAATACTCCAAATACATTTAGTCTTTTATAAATCTGTTGAAGTGTCTGCCCATTGAAGGCCTCCATATAAATGTTTTAACTAGGAGTGTATCTTCTATAAATTTTTAATTAACAATTGACATATTGACAGAAGAACTTGATAAACAGGTGTGTTGAATGTGCCACTTTCAATGCAAAGATCCTTTCTTGATGAGTTTAACATTATTTAGGTTACTTTCACTGACAAACTATGGCATAATTTCGCTTATAAGAGGCAACTAGAATAGTCAAGTCAAGCTCATAGAAATAGAGAGAACAACGGTGTTTCCAAGCATCTGGGAGCAAGGGAAACTGTAGTGGGAATAAATATTCAGTTATATAAGGTGAATAAGTTGTAGAGATGTACTATACAACATGTGATTATAGTTAACAAATCTGTATTGTGTACTTAAAATCCTGTCGGACTAATAGGCTACACTGCAAGGTGTAGTCCCTGCTGAGGCTTGGAGTTGAGACTTTGCTTATCAGAGATAAAAATGTCCTGGGAAGAACATGGTCTCTTCCTTTCACTTTCACAGAGGGCTAACAGAGTGTCAGCACAGCTGTGGTTGGGACTTTTGTAATTGTCAAAGACTGGAAATAAATAAGTGTCCATCAAGAGGTGAGTGAATCACAAACAGCAGAGGTACTCATATAATGGTAAATTGCTCTGCATTCAGAAGAAATGAAACTACTGACACATGCCACAGAAATAGCCAACTTTTCTGAATATAGTTACACTGAGTAAAAGAAACCAAGACAAAGAAATGCATATTGTATAATTCCATTTATATTACATACTAGAAAATGCAAACTCATTTTTAGTGGCAAAATGCACAAGAGTCATTACTTGAAAGTGGGAATTGTTTGAAGGACTGGGTGAGTGAGGTGGGAAAGAGACGTTGCAAAGGACATGATGAAACTTTGAGGTGATGACTATTTTCAACATCTTGCATGGTACATATGTATACCAAGTATTATCACACATACCCTTTAAATATGTGCAGTTTATTGTACTTCAATATACTGCAATAAAGTTGTTAACTGATCAGAAATTATGGTATGGTAGTTTTAATAAAACAAATAGCAGTAGCTTTCTTTAGTACTGGAAATAAGGATTCAATAATGGAAATTAGAGAAAAATAACATTAAAAAGAGCGCTTAAAACATGGCATCTTTAGAAATAACTTTACCAAGAAAGCTGTAAGACTAAAATACAACAGATTTTAAATTTAACAGAAGTATACAAACAGATGTGACAAAAGGAAATACAAGCCATGTTCTTAGATAAAAGAGTTAAAGTCGCATGTTATATTTGTAGAAGTTATATTTTAGAACCCAAGCACTGTTTCTGAGCATATTGATTAAAATAGATTTTGTCCACCAGGAGGTCGAATCTTACTGAATGGCACACTGTGAATAACATTAAATTTTAAGCACTTTGTATCATTGGACTCGCAAGCAAGGAAAGGAGCTGCCATATATGAGGGCTTGTTATGGTTTAGATCTAGAATGCCTCTCCAAATTCTCATGTGCTCAGAGGTGGGACTTTATGGGGGTGCTATACTCACCAGTAGATTTGTCATCTGAGGAGTTCATAGCTGACTTGCTGTTAGGAGGTGGGGCTTGGTTGGAAGTGGGTCACTGGGGGCATGACAGAAGGGCACATTTCCTTTACCAGCTCCTTGCTTCTCTCTCTGCTTCCCACCCAACATAATAGAAGAATCTTTCTTCCACCAGGCCCTCATCATGCTGTTTCTCTCTTGGATCCAACTGACCATAGAGTGTAATAGTGAGACAAAATAAATCTCTCCTCCTTTAAACTGTGGATTTGGGGTATTGTGTGTCAGGGAGGAGGAAGGTAACTAAGGCAGCAGGACAGAGAGGAGTATTCTGGAGCTCAGAGTTTCACAAGGGCATTTCTTGGTATCTCTGTGTTCCTAGTAGAGAATTAATAGTAAATTGACAAGAAAGTAAGTATTTAGAACTTTTGGCAAGGAGGACTAGAAATCCCCATTTTAGTCAGTTTTAAAAATATAACAAAAATTCACTAACTGAAGTCTATAAACATCACTTGGTTTAATCCCAAGCTTCACATAGATCTCAAATTAACTCATTCTCCATGTATAGACTTTATTTTATTTTATTTTATTTTATTTTTTTGTGGGTACCGGGGGTCGAACTCAGGATCTCATGTGCCAGGAGGCGCCCATGCCGCTGAGCGATATCACCTGCCCTTTTTTAGTATGTGGGTACTGGGAGTTGAACTTGGGCCCTCGTGCTTGCCAGGCAGGTGCTTATGCCACTGAGCCATCTCACTGGCCCTGTAGGCTTTATTAATATGTCTTTATCTTTTTCCCTTGTTTTCACATTTCTACTCTTATAATATCTTAAATATATGTTTGTGTTTGTTAGTAAAAGTGATTTAAAATCATTTCAATCATTTAAAATCAAATTCAAACTCCAGAATTTTCTAACCAAAGCATGGTAAATTTATCTTTAGATAAATTTGCTAAATCAAGATGGACAAATTACAAAAATATATTCTTGGGCCGGTGAGATGGCTCAGCGGCTTAAGCGCCTGCCCGGCAAGCGCGAGGGCCCGAGTTCGACTCCCGGATCCCACATACAAAAAAGGGGCCGGTGATATCGCTCAGCGGCACGGGCACCTACTGGCGCGCGAGGTCCTGAGGTCGACCCCCCGGTACCCACCAAAAAAAAAACAAAAATAAAAAAAACAAAAATATATTCTTTGCAGTTAAAAAATCCTTTTAAATATGTTTCTAAGAATGTTCTTAAGAAATGAGGACTTTAGAGTATTGTTTCATATATCTAATCATCCCTGCATGGAATCTCCAGAAGCAGAAACTGCCCTATAGTTAAGTGTAGGCATCCTTTTCTCTTCAGCATCTACTCCTCCCAAGTAGATAAAATAACACTAGATTATTACTGAAGAAGCTTTGTAAAACATTATAGCTATCTTACAGATAATTTGCGATATGTCTTTATATTTGTTGACATATAGACAAGTGCAAGAGAAGGCAGAGATGGCTTTATATCTACAATCATGGCCACCAAATCACAGCTGGCTATATTTATGAAGCATCTGAAAAATAGGTGATGGCTTCAAAATTGGTTCAGGTTTGTTTTCAGAACTTATAAATATAGACTCATAGTATTTTAGGGAAAGGATTGAATTTTTCCTAAAATTCATTCATATGTTTTACAATTAATTGGCTAAATTAAATAATTTAGCCATTTAATACATTATATTAAATGTATTTAAATATACATTACATTAAATATATTTAATACATTATATTAAAACATTATATTCATATGCAAATTTTCTACACAATTTAGAAATATTTTTAAAGGATATTTTACTATTTGTAGGTACAAATTTCACTGGTATAGAAGACATAAATGAGAATTCCAGGTCAATACTTTAAATAGTTCTATTATGTTTTAGTAGTTTATTTGATCTACAAATTTTTTAGGATTGAAATTCTGTTAGTATCTTATTTGTGCCCCTGGAAACGGAGTGATCTGAGATTTTATTACTTTCATATCCCCAATGACAGTGAACTTCAGGGATATCATGAATGTATTACTCAATGCCTAGTGTTAAATGGTTTGAGAATATTTCTTTCACCATTATGAATAATCTGGTATAAGTTTAAAAAGCAAGTATCACTTTGATGACTCTTAGAAGAGTCACAGTCTAAAACTGAACTTATTCAAGTCTTCTAGTCTAATTTCTGATGATAGAAATGAGTCAAATAAAAATATTTTCTTAGGAAAATTTGTAGGGCCTGATAATATTCACTGGAGAACCCTTAGGAATCTGATTAGTTTATCTGGAAATCTGTATATGTTCCTAAAGTGACAAAGTCATCTAAATTCCTAACCAAAGTGTGCTAAATGGGGCCAAATAAGCTCAGAACTACTTTTTTTTTGTGGGTACCAGGGGGTCGACCTCAGGATCTCGTGCACCAGCAGGCACCTGTGCCCCTGAGCGATATCACCGGCCCCTTTTTTGTATGTGGGTTCCGGGAGTCGAACTTGGGCCCTTGCGCTTGCCGGGCAGGTGCTTAAGCCGCTGAGCCATCTCACCGGCCCATCAGAACCATTTTTAACAGAGAAATTATTACACTTTTAAAATATCCACTAATTTTCTCACTTATTATGCATATATATATATATATATATTTTTTTTTTTTTTTAGTGTGCGTACCAAGATTTGAACTCAAGACCTCATGCTTACCAGCAGGTGCTTGTGCTGCTGTGCGATATCACCAGCCCTTTGTTTCCTTTATGTGGATACTGGGAGTCAAACTCAGGACCTCATGCTTGCCAGGCAGGTGCTTATGCCACTGAACCATATCACTGGCCCTATGCTTATATTTTTAAGTAGTAGTTAAGCTGTTCCAAAAATATAGTGCTGGATAACAGTCAAGATTCAAAAGCAAACTATGTGAAAAGACCAGGGAAATCATGCAAAAATGACCTTTAAGTCTGAGGTCAGGATCATCTGCTGTTATATATACAGGTCTTAGAGATTTGTGTTGAGCTGTAAGGCTAGAAAGTAGCTTTGGCTCTTTACACCTGAAGGAGGACAGAACCAGGGCTAAGTACTGCCTATAGACATGTGTGTGCATGTATTTGTGGGGGTTATAAATTTAATTGCTTGAGGGCTAGAGATTTACCTCATGGCAGGCTAGATTGATATCTATCATCATCATCATCTAGTTTTGCTAGATTACAGGAGGTTCAGGCAGGAACATGCTTTGTATAGTCTCTTTTGTGTTCTTGCCTTGCACAACTTCATATCTTATATTGCATGCACAGTGTGAGCATAATCACATTTTTTTTGTGAATAAAAGAATGGATCCTACTTTTTTATATAGCAGGCGATAAGAATACTCTTTTTGCTCTTTATTTAAGAGTATGTCACCAGTGAATTTAAAAGAGCATCCGTTATGGCTTGCCCCATGCTTTACCTATTTTTTTTTTTAATGAAACAGAACTTTTCTTTTGTATTAATAAGTTAAGAAAGAGATTTTAAAATAGTCTCTTTAGGGCAGATATTTCTCTCTTACTGTGATATTAAAAATCTAAACATGTATTTTAAATTAGACTTTAAATTCATTAGGCATCTTTTTTCTTATAGTAAATGAATATTGATTTCTGTTCAATTTTATTATCACCTATGACAGAAAGTCTTTAAATCTTTTAATAATTAGAGACAAATTAATCCACTTAATTACAACATTATCAATGATAAAAGATACATGTTAAAATGAATCAAAGTAGGCATGGGCCAGATAAAATTCACTATACTTAAATTACTGAAATTTTTTCTAGGGTGCTGGCTAACTATAGCAAACACACTCCCTGTATATTGTGAAAAATAAGAGAATTGACATAGCCCTATAACAAGACAGTAAAGTTACACAATTTCCTCTGACGTGCAAATCCAGACCGCTTATTCTTTTACTTACTGATTTTAATAGAGAATAAGGTATTTGCTACATAGCAGGTGTTAAAAGTTGTATCAAGATGTGTCCCCAATGATACCTACCTGGAGCCATAGCTACAATGCTCATGAGCACCCGATTAAGTTTTAATAATCTATCATTCTCTGCGATTTACCAGACTCTGACACTTACCACATAGATTAGTTACCTTGTGTTGTGTCAGCAAACAATGCTTGCATCTCTATAGCTCTTGATGGTGACAGTAACCTCTATAATTTCTCCACGGTTGTGGATTTTGCTTTACTATCTCCAGGGAAAGAATAAATACATAGGCTTTTCTCTAATTCTTCCTAACATGATAGCCCTTGATCCAAGTTAGAGAACTGGCAGGGGAATTCTGTGAAATATATTTATCTCCCTTTTGTTTTTAAACAGTCCCAGAAAAACTCAAAGCTTACTCTGACTAGTGAAACCTGACGGTATTTTGGATTTCTGAAAATAAGCATCAGTAACTAGTAACTGATAGATTCTGAAATATGGGTATTTCTCTTTCTACATTCATTTTGGCAAATGTTATTGTTTATGTTTTGGAAATTCAATACAAGTTTCTTTGTCAAACTGATTGCCCTCACTGCATTATATGACAGGTTCTAAGCCTTGAAGTGAAGTAAGTGTGATAGTCAAGCTTAAATCTCCCATATTGCGAATTGGGTTAACTTTTTTATCCACCAAAGCCAGAATTCTCATTCTTTGAATGTTAAGAAGCACTTGTACAGACTTCTATGGATCAATATATTGCATTTCTAAAGCTACATGTAATTAGCAATAGCCACAGATTTCTATGGGGTGAACACACTATAGTAAGCATTTTCTCATTATGCCTTATTGTGTCACAACACATACCTTTTCTTTGATAGTTAACTATCACCACTTTCACTCTTTCACTCTGGAGTCCCCTTATTACTTCAGAATCAGCTTTCACTGTAACATCTCACAGTGTCCTCTCTGGCATGCAAAATATAACCACCTGAGAGGTCATCAGGAATATTCATGTTGGAGAGCACCAAGATGGCAGAGTGATAAGCAACATGGAAAGAGCCTCTCTGATAGTTGCATCCAGACACTGGAATACAGCAATGCAAAGAAGACAAGAAGGAGGGAAGTGGGTCCCCTGGACCCAGGAAGGATCTGAAGCAAGAATTGAAGTCCACAGAATGAAGGGAGAAACTTCAACAAAGAAGAAAGAATTAACAAGCAGAGCCTTCTCCTGAAGTCAGGATTCACTGCATGAAAGGAGTGGTTCAAACCTGTAGACACACAGTGACTGCAGGTGACCCCAGAGGCCTCCACAGAGAGAGACACAACAGTGGAGGGGAGCAGTGGCTGTGAAGGACTGCACTGGCTGGGTTTGAGTGCTGAGGGTTCAGTCATCCCATGAGAGAAAGTGATTGGCCAGGAGCCATCTTAGAGAGGGGCTGGCTGAGCTCAGAACTCAGTGGCTGCTGGTTCCATTTAGTGGCTCCCAGATGGGTTCAGGCCTGCTGAAAAAGGTGTGCTGACTGCAAGCTGAATGAGTCTGGTCTTGGTCCCCATGGCCAGAATACAGACTGAACTTCAGGGGAAATAAAGAGGCAATCTTGCTGAGATTATCCACTACCCAACCATAAAGCTACTGTTGCCTTGCTGGGATGAATCAACACAGATCTGGACTCTGTCTCCATATGTTGTCTACCAGTGACAGCACAGACAAACGTGGAAGTGGACTTTTTTTCTCTCTCCCTTTTTTTTTGTTGTGTTTTTTTCACTTCATTGTTTGATCTTGTTTTTATGAGTGTGAATGTGGTTTCTAGCCTTTTTGTTGTTCTTGTTCTGTTCTGTTCATCCTTCTATCTCTTCCTTCTCTCTTTCCCTCCAGTCTTCTGCACCAGTTTCCCAATGTTAGTGTGATCCCCCTTTGTCCTCCAGCTTAACTTCTAATCTCTTCCTCTTATTATACTTCTCTATTTTCTCCCTAATCCCTTTTAAATTTTAATCCCTGAAGGTAAAATTGATATGTAAAGGATTTATATACTGCATATACTTTTCTGGTTTGTTTTGATTTTATTATATAACCACAAATCTAGTTCATACAGTTAAAGGTGGCAAATTAATGGTTACCTCAGTTTGTCATTTTCTAGGCTGTGTTTCATGTTACTGTTATCACTGATGGTAACATTTTAGCCAAAAGTGACATAATTGTTCAAACCAGCTGTTCTTCCTGGTATTTCAGTACTGAGATTGACCAAGGGTCATGGAAAATACTGTGAACCAGGACTGGGCCAAGCAGGCAGCAACTTCTCATCCCAAACAAATTGAAGAGGTAGGACCTTGCAACAGACTCAAAAGCCAAAAATCAGCTATACCTGGAACACACCTCAGAGATGTAGCCATTTCCTAAGTGTTCTAAATACTAGCAATAAAGCAATTCACCATAGACAATTTATAAGCATCAATCCAGGAATTAAACTAAAAAAAAAAAGAAAAGGAGAAGACACTTAAACAAGATGCAATCCCAGACATTCAGCTCACCAAAGGCAAATCCAGGGGTCAATGAGTTGGGATAATCTGAAAGACACCCACCTGGCCTCTCTGAAGTGGTAACAACAAAGCAATTGAATGAGGCTCTAGAAAAAATCAAATAAGGAATAATTTCTCAGATAATTGCAGAGATGCTGTCCACAAGGAAAACCATGCTTAGTGACTCTAAAAATACTGATAAAAAGTAGAGAAGCTTAAGAAAATGATGGAAGTCATGAATGCTCAGAATAGGAAAGAAATGGAATCCATAAGACAGATTCAAGAAGATATCCAGAATAAAAATTCCACTGAAACTATCCACAGCAGAATAAGCCAATGTGAGGACAGAATTTGAGGCTTGTGATTAGTAATCATGAAAAAAAAGATTTCTTATAAATAGCAAGGGATCATTAGAAATCAATCCCACAGCTGCTAGATGATGCAAAAAAGAGTAACTTAAGATTGGTCAGAGTCAATGAAAAAGCAGGAGATAGCACAAATATATATATACATGTTTACAGACATCATGGCAGAAAACATCCCTGGTAGAGAAAAAGAACTTGACATACAGATAAATGAGGCATATAGAACTCCAATTAGCCATGATTAAAAAAACACAAAAAAACCCCCAAAAAAACCCAAACTGTAGACAGGCATATTATCATCAAGGTTCCAGAAATTCAACACAGGAATGGAATATTAAAAGCTGTTAGGGAAAAGAAACAAATCACCTATAAAGGAAAGCCCATTGGACTCACAGCTGACTTTTCAGCACAAACCCTCAAGTCAAGGAGAGCTTGGAGTGAAGTATTTCCATTTCTAAAGAAAAGCAACCTCCATTCCAGATTGATGTACCCCATAAAACTATCATTCAAAACTGATGGTGAAATAGGATACTTCCATGACAAAGAATATCTGAAGGAATTTATGATCACTGAACTAGCACTCCAAAATGTCTTGAAGGACATTCTAGAAAGAGATAAGAAGGACTACAGCTCCATGACCCCAACAGAAGGAATCCACCATGTAAGGCAAACCATTAAATGGGGGGAGCCAGCAACATGAAAATAACACAACAAGGATAAGTCAATACATATCAGTTATAACCATCAATGTTAATGGTCTCAATTCATCAATCAAAAGACACAGACTGGCAGAATGGATCAAGAAGCAAGATCCAACAATATGTTGCATACAAGGAACATTTAATTCAAAAAATATTCATAGAATGAAAGTCAAAGAATGGAAAACAATACTCCATGTGACAGGAATCCAGGAAAAAGCAAATGTAGCCAAGACTGATTAAGAGAGACAAAGAAGGTCAGTACATCCTTGTAAAGGGAACAATCCAAGAGGAAGAGATAATGATCATAAATATATATGCAACAAATATAAGTGCACCCAACTATATGAAACAATATTAACATACATGAAAAATCAAATAAGCACTAGTAGAATTGTACTGGGGGATTTAATACCCCACTGTCACAAAAAGACAGATCAACTACACAAAAAATCAACAATGAAATACTAGAACTGAACCAAACTTTTCAACAAATAGACTTAGTAGTTGTCTACAGTGTTTTACCCCACAACATCAGGATACACATTCTTCTCAGTTAAACACAGGATGTTTTCCAAAATAGACAACATACTAGCTCATAGAACATGCTTAAGAAAATGCAAAGGAATTGAAATTATCTCATGCATATTATCAGACCATAGTGTAATGCAATTGGAAATGAATGGCAAAAAACCATAAGAACGTCATGAATTCATGGAAATTAAATAACACCCTCTTGAACAATCAATGGGTCACAGACAAAATTAAAGAAGAAATTAGACAGTTTCTACAATTAAATAATAATGATGATACAACATACCAGAACTTAATGGACACAATGAAAGCAGTCCTAAGAGGGAAATATATAGTAGTGAATACTCATATCAGGAAAACACAGAAATCACAAATGAACAACTTAATGTTGAACCTCAAACTTCTAAAAAAAGAATAGCAGGCCAAGTCCAAAGCTTGTACAAGGGAGGGAATTATTAGAACAGAAATTATTGCATTGGAGACTAAGAAAACAATACAAAGAATCAATGAATTGAAGAGTTTGTTCTTTGAAAGATTAAATAAAATTGATAAACCCTTAACCAATCCTATCAAAAAAAGGAAAGAAAAGACTCAAATCCATGCAGTTAGGAATGAAAAGGGGTGAAATCACAACAGACCCTGCAGAAATCCAAAAGATCATCTAAACCTACTTTGAGAACTTGTATTCTAATAAGATGGAAAATGCAGAAGAAATGGACAGATTCCTAGATGCATATAAATTACTAAAGCTGAAACAAGATGATATAAAAACCCTAAACAAACAAATGTCAATCAATGAATTGTCAATCAAAGATATAATTAAAAACCTACCAATAAGGAAAAGCCCAGGCCCTGATGGATTCACTGCTAAATTCTACAAGAAATTTAGAGAAGATTTAATGACAGTACTTCTCAAACTCTAATGAAATTGAAAGGGAAGCAATACTCCCAAAATACATTCCTGGAAGCATTACCCTGATAGCAAAACTGGAGAAGGACCCAACTAAGAAAGAGAACTACAGGCCAGTCTCCCTAATGAACATAGATGCAAAAGTCCTCAATAAGATTCTGGCAAAGAGAATCCAGCAAATCATCAAGAAGATTATACACCATGACCCAAGTGGGATTCATCCCAGAGTAGCAGGGATGGTTCAACATACACAAATCAATATATGTAATACACCATATTAACAAACCAAAGATAAAAATCCCATGATCATCTCAATAGAAACAGAAAAAGGTTTTGACAAAGTCTAGCACCCATTCATGATAAAAACCTTACAGAAAATTTGAAATAGTCTTTATTTCAATCTGATAAAAGCAATCTTGATAAAACAACAGCCAACATAATGCTAAATGGACAAAAACTGAAAGCTTTCACTTTAAAATCAGGTACAAAACAAGGATGTCCACTGTCTCCACTCTTATTCAACATATTCCTGGAAACTTTAGCCAGAACAATTACATGAGAGAAAGAAATAAATGGAATAATGATAGTAAAGAGAGAAGTTAAATTATCATTATTTGTGGATAACATGATACTCTACATAGAAGATCACAAAAACTCCACTAAAAGACTGCTAGATTTAATAAGCAAATTCAGTTAGCATAGCTGGATACAAAGTCAACACTCAAAAGTCCACCTTCCTGTACATGAATAAAAAACTCATTGAGAGGGCCGGTGAGATGGCTCAGTGGCTTAAGCACCTGCCCGGCAAGTGCGAGGGTCCGAGTTCGACTCCCGGAACCCACATACGAAAAAGGGGCCGGTGATATCACTCAGTGGTACGGGCGCCTGCTGGCATGTGAGGTCCTGAGGTTGACCCCCCGGTACCCACAAAAAAAAAAAAACTCAATAAGAATGAGTGAAATTAGGGAAACCACATCTTTCACAATAGCATCCAAAAAAAAAAAAGAAATACCTAAGAAGCAATCTAATGAAGGATGTAAAAGACCTCTACCTTGAAAACTACAGTACTCTGAAAAAGGTAATTGAAGAGGTTATAAGAAAATGGAAAGATATCTCTTGCTTTTGGATAGGAAAAACCAATGTAATGAAAATAGCCATACTCCCCAAACTGATGATTTCTACAGATTTAATTCAATTCTGATCAAAATTCCAACAGTATATCTCACAGAATTAGAGAAAGTGATCCTAAAATTCATTTGGAACCAGAAGAGACCTAGAATAGCAAAGGCAATGCCAGGCAACAAAGGCAAGGCAGGGGGCATCACAATCCCTGACTTGAAATTATACTATAAAGCTACTGTGATAAAAACAGCATGGTACTAGAAAAAAAAAACTCGAGAATAACAGATTAAAAGATGTAGAAACAACTCAAGACATACTCAGCCACCTTATCTTTGACAAACACATTCATTGAAAGAAAAATAGCCTCTTTAATAAATGCTGCTATAAAAACTGGTTTTTCACATACTGAAGATTATCTTTCACCATGCACTGAACTAAATTTGAAGTAGATCAAAGATCTAAATATTAAAACAGAAACATTAAATCTGCTAGAATATAAAATAGGTAAAACTCTTGAAGACATTGGTGTAGGGAAAGACTTCATGAATAAAACACAGGAACTATCACAAAGAAATAATAACTGGGATCTCATCTTATTAAAAAGCTTTTGCACAGCAAGAGAAGCCATCAAAAGAATGAAGAGACAATCCACAATGTGGGAAAAAATGTTTGCCAGCTGTTCCTTAGACAAAGGATTACTATCGAGAATCCTTCATTACATATAAAGAACTCAAAAAATCAGACCTCCCTAATTTAAAGACCTAATCCAAAAATGGGCATCTGAGATGAATATGCACTTCTCAAATGAAGAAATATGGATAACAAATAAATATATGAAAAAATATTTAACATCACTGGTCATTTGAGAGTTGCAAATTAAAAAAACACTGAGATTCCCTTTCACCCCAGAAAGAATGGCTGTCATCAAGAAATCAACCCATAAGAATGTCGGAGGGGCTGTGAGGAAAAAGGAACCTTTCTCCACTGTTGGTGAGAGTGTAGAATTTTGCAACCACTGTGGAAATCAGTCTGGATAGTCCTCAAAAACTAGGATTAGAGGTCCTATTTGACTCAGCTATTCCCCTTCTGGGTATCTTTCCAGAAGAATTAAAAGCACTGTACCACAGCGATATATGTGCACCCATGTTTATAGCAGCACAATTTGTAATAGCTAGATCTTGGAAACAACCCAAATGTCCAACAACTGAGGAACGGATATAAAAGATGTGGTATTTTTTCAATGGAGTACTACTCAGCCATAAAGAAGGATAAACTTTAGACTTTTATAGGTAAATGGATGCAACTCACACAATACTCATAAGTGAAATAAATCAGATTCACATGTATGAGCATATTATTGTCTCCCTAGTGTGAGAAGCTGAAAGAGTAAATAAGATTCAAAATATGCAATAGATACTGTGAAATAGGAAGAAATTGTTCAAAAGGAAAGAAAAACTGATGGGGAAAGGAGAAAAGAAGGAAGGGAAAAGCAAAAAAATATATATATATACATATGCAAAGTAGTTAAGATAGTTATACTATTAATTTCTCTTAGTTCATTGAAAAGAAAGTTTTGTAGTAATATTGTTTGGACAATTAAATGCCTATATCTTGTACACTGAGTAACTAATTTAGAGATAACAATACACAATGTATTAACCATTGTTACTCTCCTATTGTTTTGAAATTTCATCCTATTTTTTCTCCTTAAAATAGATTAAAAAAAAATTCATGTAGTCCTCAAGAAGGCATTTCTTAATATCTGGTTGAGAGAATATGTTCATCAGTTTTTCATGTCTCTAAAAATATACTTGAGAAAGTCAACTGAAGAGGAGTAAAAGTTTATTTAGGCTCATATTTTCACAAGTTTCAGTCAATGGTCACTTGATCCTATCCCTTTGTGTCTCTGGTAGCACGGTACATTATGGCAGGAGTATGTCGTAGAGAGGGTTACCCACCTCAGGATGGTCAGTAAACAATGGAAGAGCCAGTAACACCCCAAAAACTTCACTTCCTTTCATTAAGCCTCACACTATAAAGGTTCTTCCACCTCCCAATACTGCCACATGCTGGGGTTTCCACCTTCTATATATGTACTTTGGGGGGATATTCAATATCCAAACTCTAGTAAGGAATAACTTCCAGATATCTCAAAGAAATGAAGATAAGTAATGAATGAGAAGATTCAGTATAATAGATTCATTTCAAATCTAATTCCTTAAGAATTAAAACATCTTCCTTTATAGTGCAAGGGAGTTTTTCCCTTTCAACTTTATAACTTTGTTGAAGGAAGGCTTAGATTATCCAACCAGCAGACTATTAATGCCATGCATGAGTGCTCAATCCTACCCAACAAATTCTGAAATAAATCTGAATGCATTTATGCCAATTAGTTAGACCCTAATGAATCTTAAATTATGTCTGTGATCTAATACATTTAGAATCAGTTGCCACACATGCTTCCCAGACTTTAATCAATTTATGTTTGTAAGGGACTTTAAATTTATTTGTTTATCAACCTAAAGTGCACAATAGAGGAACCAACCCTTCAGAACAAAAACTTTATTTGGGAATAGTAGAGGATTGCAATCCTGGATACACATCCTATGGGAGAGGACCATAGTCATGTCAAATGGGTATGGAGTAAAGGGAAACTTTTAAAGAAGAACTGAAATTCACATAAGTTGCTTTACAATAAACCTTATCAACTACAAGAGCAGATTAGTGCAGGAGTTGGTGATTACTCATTGGTAATAGCAGCTGTTCCTGGGGAGATGTCTTCATAGTAATGACATATGAATATTGTTTTCTGGTTTCAGAGTCTTTGTTGTAAATCTTAGAATAGACATATTTGCATGGAGTCCGCTCCTTCATGGCCTTTTGGCTCCATTTTGTTTTAACTTGATATTAATGACTCCATTTTAGTACTTACAGATTTCATATAATGTATTTATACTTTCCTCCTAGTGCAAACCTTATACCTCACTGTCTAGACTATGTTGAGATATAAAACTTGTTACAGTTCTGTAAAGAGGGAAAGGAGCAGCAGATGGTTGTGCACATAGTTTTGTCATCTTATGAGGTTAATTGTCCTGGGTATAACCAGGCATTGTGTATGAATTGAACTTATTTTCAGCTGGAGGAAGGCTTATGAAAATTTTAAGTTCAAGATACTCAACCTCATCTATGTTTGTTTAATTTCTCCCATTCTATGTTTCAGGGTATTGCTCTTTGTTCATCATTCTATTAGCAAAAGAAAACAGGCTATTGAACATTCAAATTCTGTTACAGTCTCAACTCTTACTATGAACTGTCATGTATAGTCCTCACTATGTGCTGTCACTGTATGCCATAAGTTTCTATGTTCCAGTTTTCCCCAGCATAGAGGCTACCTGGGAGCTCATGGATTATGTGATTAACCAAATTTTACAGTCACTTTTTGATTATAAATTTCCTAGGAAACACTTTGTATCAGTTTGTGATTAAAGAATTTAAAAATAGATGGCACAGGGAAAATAGAATACTTTTGAAGAAGGTTTATTTACATGGAGACTAATTGAAAAGAAATTGCTAGGATCCTAGAAAACCGTAAAGAAGAGTACAGAGTCTCAGAAGATGTTTCCCAGAAGTAAACATTATCTTGGCATAAATGTGACAGGAAATGAGAAAATTTTCAGATACAGAAGGAGTTATGCAGAATAGGATGCCATGAATACAGCAATTTCCTTTTTAAAGTGGTTTAGCCATTTTGACGTAGCTTCAAAGCAAGGGGAATTAAACCCTTCACTTCACTCCTGTGTCTTCCAAATTTTCCCCAGGATATCTCTGGCAGAGGTGGAGTGCACGGAGATCTGATGATGTGTTTCAGTATGTCAGCCTCCTTGGGTACAGAGGAAGATGGAAAAGGGTTCAGAATGATCAGGAGGGGCAAATGCAAGTACTAAGTTCACCTCATATACTTTTCATTGATCCCCTCCTTCGAATCATGAATATACCCAGGGATTTCATTCTTCCCTAATTAGGCATATATTTATTTATTAAAAGTATAATATAACACTAACCAAATTTCCTATGGAAAATATTTACAGTTTGAAAACAAACAAAAAATAAAAACAGAAAATCAGGTACTACATGTTTGCATAGATTCTGTGCATTAGCTATATGTAATTTAGAAAGATATATATATATATATTCATTCCTGAAGAATTTTATATTTGAGACCATGAAGCTCAAATTTATCTAGTCATTTACTTCTGACAGTATAAGTATGGAATTTAAATATTAAGATACTATAATTCAGTCCTGTAAATAATCTGCAGTTCTATCATTTACTATAGGTATTTTCCTCAAAAGATAGTTTAATCTTCCCTGACATTCTTTATTACTCCATTTAAAACAGCAACAGAGATGAACATCTTTATAGTGTAGTGATATCACACACCTATGTTGAATTTGAAATATACAAATAAGTAATATTACATTATATTTATAAAATAATTTGTTAATAATCAAATAATATAATCTATAAATTATTATATATATATTTAAAGTCAAATATTTTTAACAGCTCAGTATATTTTTTTTCAGTACCACTACCATTAGAATTTTACCCACTACAGAGCTATTTAAAAGACAAGGGAACTGGAAAATTTGGGATTCATTTTGGGAAAGACTTTCAATTTTCTTAGCTCCACTAGAAGCAATAATGATGAGTGTATATCTCAAATAAAATATATAGTGGAAACATTTCTGATACTCCACCCGTTATATTTTACTTTAGTACATACAATAAAGCAGGAGATTCAACCTAGAAGCCACAGTTACTCTGCAGTA
Source organism: Erethizon dorsatum (assembly GCA_028451465.1). Lineage (NCBI taxonomy): Eukaryota > Metazoa > Chordata > Mammalia > Rodentia > Erethizontidae > Erethizon > Erethizon dorsatum. The sequence goes on along the minus strand of CM051831.1, from coordinate 85,479,881 downwards.
ATAAATACTTCTGAACTGGAATATTTAAAAAACACTATCATTCTAGAAATGACAAAATAAGATAATTTCTACTTAAATCAGTGCTATATGAGTAATAGAAAGACCAGGAACAACAACTCAGACTCTTACATTTTTCCCCTTTTTAAATCACGAATATGAGACACAAGAATCATGAATATTTAGAAGAAAATAAAAATGACTTCATAAATAATAAATGCATTATGGAACAATGCACATACTTCTCTATAAATTCTTATTTATCTTTGGATTTAAGGCTGAAAGAAAACTTTCTCAACCTTTACTCTGTGTCCATCTAGAAAGAAACGTGTATATCTGATGATGAAGGACTTGAAGGACATAATATCTATTGAAAATACGTCCAGTGATATAGCTCAGAGGCATAAGCGCCTGCCTGGCAAGCGTGAGGTCCTGAGTTCAGTTCCTGGTACCCACATAAAGAAAAAAGAAAAGAAAATAATTATGAGTTGCTTCTGAGGAATATCATTTAAAAGCATGTACAATATTGATTAAATCATTAGGAGATATAGAAGGGTTTTAAAGTTTAGATGATGTCTATTATTTATTAAATTGTAGGTTCCAAGAAGATCTAGCTATAGAAGGCATAGTAAGAGTAATTATTAGTCTCAGACTTTAGTGGTCCTAAGTAAGAATGTTTATTTAGGGGCTGGTGAGATGGCTCAGTGGCATAAGGGCCTGCCTGGCAAGTGCGAGGGCCTGAGTTCAACTCTCAGAACCCACATGCAACAAAAGGGCTGGTGATATCACTCAGCGCTACCGGCGCCTGCTGGCACACAATGTCCTGAGGTTGACCCCCGGTACCCACAGAAAAGAAAAAAAAGAATGCTTATTTACAATAATAATAATAATAATAGCAAAACACTATGCTACAGTTCTTAACAGTCTGATCACAGCATTAAATATTTGCTTCTCTTCATTGAGGCCAGGGAATAAACTATGTGTGTTCTAGCTGCTTCATACAGAACAAAGAAATTTTTTCAAAAGTCTAAATAAAACCATTGCAAATGATATATTTTTACATTTATTACCTGTGTAACTTCAGAGCATAGACAGTTCAGCAATTTTTCATAGATTGATTGAAGAGAAATAGTATAAAGTAAATTCCTGATAGCCTAATTTATCCTATTAAGTGGACTACAAAAATCAAGCAATCACCTCCAATTTTAAAATCTGGTAGGTCATTATGCCAGAAATATAGATGACTAAGAAAAGCATGATAATGATCACAAAATTTGAATAAATTTGGGTTTATTATAAATATTTGATATGGTAGAAATTATAAATTCAACTGTATATTCTAATAGCATAGTAGCCTGGTCAAGCAAAGTGCAAGTATTTAATTAAAATGATACAAGTTTTTATTTAATTTTATTGTTTTGGCTATTCTTATTCATTAGTTCATTGAAAATATATTGAGTTATTTTAAGTATTTGAGACTATACTAGCTTCCAGGAATTTTGTCATATTAAAAAGATCTTACCTTTTAATAACATGATATATAATTTTTAACTTAATGCAAGAGTTTGACCAAATTGGTTGTACCATATTCAAGAATATTGTTTTGTACTTGTAGTATATTTTCAAGTATACCTCATTTGCATTTTTTATTTTTCTTAGAAGACAGTGGTTGATTAGGGAGTTGAAAGGTTGAATTTTGTTTGTATCTCATGTATTTTTAGTGTGCAGTTGCACAATTCTAGGCTCAGAGAAAATTTTTAATATTTCCTCAGTAGATAGGTCAGTAACGTAATGTGACTTAGGAGCCCTATTCACATTAGAAAAAAAAAAGACAGAAAGCAGGTTAGAAATTAGAAAATTGGCAATCAGACAAATATATTATTTTCAGTTTAACTGGCTACCTATGACAATTTACACTAAAATGAAATAAACAAATATAGGAAAGAAGCTGTAAATATCATAATTTAGGGGTAGACAAATTATTTGTTTCTCAGCAGTATTTCATTAATCTTTGAAAGGTGTAAATGAAAGTGCTTTAGAAATGACTTGGAAGAGACTGTTATCAAAACTAAATTGCTAGCTTGAATATAATTCAGTTATTCAAATCATTTATTATTTTACATGCAAAATGCTCAGTTCTTTTTAGAGAAGAGGATTAAAATAAAGATTTTAAGTATACTTGATTGAATAAATTCCCAGTGAGTATTCTGTGTCAAAGAAGCACTATTTGTATGGGCTAAGATGGAACTGAGATTTGTATTTCTGGATACTTTGTATTATTCATCTTCTCTCTTTCATAGGCTTAAATATCAGTCTTTGAATCCACAGTCTTGATTGACTTATTCAATTTTGACCAGCACTTACTAACATCCATTTTGTATGTAATACTAGAAAGTATGAAATTAATATTAAAGTGTCTTGACTAAAAAAGGCTTACTGAATGAGAAAGAAAGAATTGTATAGGGAAATGTGCAACATATTTAAATAATTGCATCAGATAAAATGATCAGTATGTAGTAATATAAGTAAAAGAAGAGTGTAAATGTTCAAAAATTTTTTATTTATTGATAATGAAAGCCTGGAGACAGAAAGAAGACATAGATATTTTGCAAATGGAAAGCAGACCAAGAGATTGAGGGAGGAGGGATGAAGGGATGGATAAGGAAAGTAAAAATAATTAAGATGTGGTATATATGTGTATTAAGTAATCATTATGGACTGAAAATGTACTAATTTTTAAACTATGTGAAGAATCATTTTGACAATTTAGGCAAAAGAAGGACCTAGAAGATATTGGAAGCTGTCCACAGTGCTGAAAACTTGTGTACTGTACTATATTTAGAAGTTTTCTCCTCCACCAAACATTTCATATTTCTTTTTACCTCAGCCAATAGCACAACTGCTAGAGTTTTATATTCATATTTGTGAGGGATAAGACTATAGTTCTGTGTGTATAGGGTTAATATAGTACGCAATTAAATTGTAATCCCTGCACTCTGGTAAGTGCAATCTCAGCACTCTGGAAAGGCTGAGGCAGGAGGATTGCATGTTCAAACCCAGCCTGGGCAACTTAGTGACTTAGTGAGACCCTATATCAAAATAAAAAAAGGGGTGGTGGTGCTGGAGATGTAGCTTGGTGTGAATGCTCTAGCTTCAGTCCCAAGTGCTGAAATAAATAAATCTACATGTTAGTACAAGGAAAATTGTTAGAGATCACACTGGTTCCATCTATTGTTTTCTCTTCTCATTGCATTAAAATATGTGCCTCCCCTTTTTAGCCAAAAATGAATTATTACACTAAATACAATGACCTCACATTTACTCAAAAATTCCATAATCTGAGTGACTGTCTACTCTAATGAAGAAAAATATTGATCAAAGCTTTACAGGTGATTTGTAATGTAACCACCCCTGCAGTTATTGGGTGATCATATAGGAGCTGCACTCTTGATGGCTGCTAAGGAAAGATTTGGCACTCTGTATTAATGATTACTTGGACCAGTAATGGTATCCTTACTGTGTGAGCCTAAACACAGGGTCTGCCTTTATTACTAGGGATGCATTTCTGTGAGTTCTCTGAAAATGCACTACAGTGAGTAAGAAGAGTTGATGAACATGCACAGAGTTTTTACCTTAGATTTGATTATTAAAACCTCATACACATTGGGAACTTATTGTTGAGCATAAACATCAGCAAAGGCACCATACAACATTCTGAAACACCAGAGATTGTTTTTATTAATGTGGGTACCGGGAATGGACCTCAGGACCTCGTGCTTGCCAGCAAGCGCTTGTGCTGCTGAGTGATCTCACCGGCCTTTTTATTTCCTTTATGTGGGTTCCGGGAGTCAAACTCAGGACCTCGTGCTTGCCAGGCAGGTGCTTATGCCACTGAACTATCTCACTGGCCTAGCACCAGAGATTTGTAAGAACTACTGACTCCCATTAAATCTAAGGGCTTCAAAGGCAGAGTTGCTTGAGGTGTAGCCTATACTGAATTAAAATAATGCATTCTTCTGAAGGATGTATAGTTCAAAGTTTATAGGATTTTCAGACATCTATGAATAAATTTCAATAGCTATCAAATGTATTTTATATATTGTTGCCAAAAACAGTGATGCTATTTTCTCTTAATTGTAGAGAGTAATGTATTGCAACAAACCATTAAATTTGGAGTGGGTTCCTGATATGCCAAAGACCTAAAACATATTTTTGGTAAGAGTTTTTTTTCTCTTTCTCATGTGTCACTCAGAGGCATAGAGAGGATTCCTGAACTGAATTGAACTGTTCTAGTAATGGAAGTTCATCTGAAAGACTACTTATAATTTGGAACCATTTGCTGATTAAGCTTATAAAAATCTAGTCCTTTTTTCAAACACTCATTAAGCTAACTTGGTAAAACAGTCAAAATAAATTCATCTTTAAAATCTCAATGGCACTAACTCATATTTTTTCATTTTCCCAGGGATGTGGCTATATCATCTGATACATTATTTTGCTAGAAAGAGAGACTTTTAGGCACTGTATTGCTATTTTCATGATACTAATCATTCATATAGGACAGCAAGATGTCGGAATTTTTCCAGTTGGTGAGTATCTCCTTCAAGAACTGAGAATATAAACAGTATGAGTTCAGAGTATTCTGAGGCTAAATTAAGGGCTACGAAGAATGGTAACTACATCATTTTCAAATGCTGCTGGAGATCTTTTTAATTATTTTTCATATCACACATTTTTTGAAAAAAATTAGCACACCCTGATATTATTTTTGTCCATTAGCCATTTCACTTTGGTGCAATCTTGCTGTTGTACCCAGTCCCATCCTTGTTATTTTGGAATGTAATTTTAGTTAAAACTCTGAAATTAATGAGGAGTGAGGTTGGAGTGGAGAATTAAGAGACACTTTTGGTAAGATTTTAAAACAATAGAACAGCAATATTTCACACAAAAGGATTTATGTGATTTTCAGGAAATATTAAGAGTATGCCATGCTATTTAGATATTCAAATATACACTTTCTAGATTTTTGGATCCCAGTTTTCCCAGAACAATGCTATATCCTACACAAAATGACAGAGCATGGCTGCAAATTCAGCTGTCATTATATATCAGCAACTTCTGAGATTAATCTTCCTATTTGCTTTTCTGGTACCTGTCTGCACCTACAGGTGATAATAGATGTTTTAATACATCAGAGAAATTCTTTAGATTTAAATCCATTACTTGAACTTAAAACTTAGAAATTCCATTTGGTACTCTTCTTAATCTGTCAGTGTTAAGAGGCAGCTGCAATGCTCCATGGTTTTTGCATTTCTCATTTAAAAGAATGTTCTGTGTATTTTCCTCAGGCTGTCATAGCAGAGCATCACAAAACCAAAATAGCTTAAAAACAACAGAAATTTATTGTACCATAGTTCTGGAGGCTAAGAGGCCAAAATCAAAGTATTGGAAGGAAATGCTCCTTGGTGAAATCTGTAGGAATTTTTTTTGTTTCTTGTTTGTAGCATCTTGTGACTTACTGGTAAACTTCAGTATTCTCTGACATACAGCAGAAAATGATCTGTCACCATCTTTATTCATCACCATTTCTATTATTTGGATGAAGTACCTGACATACATAATCTAATGGAGAAAAGATTTATGCTGGCTCACAATTTCAGAGATTCCAGTCCGTGGTTGGTTGGCTCCAAGGCAGAAATGGCATAGCAGAAGGGCCTAGTGGAGGAAAGCTACTTGATACAAGGCAACCAGGAAAAGGAGATAGAGATAGAGATAGAGACGGAGACGGAGACGGAGACGGAGACGGAGATGGAGATAGAGATAGAGATAGAGATAGAGATGATAGAGTAGAGGTGAGAGAGAGAGAGAGAGAGGCAGAGAGCTACAGAGAGACTCCAAAGGCAGGCCTCCAATGACCCATTTCTGTCAACTAGTCCCTACCTTCTAACAACACATTCCACTATGCACTCATCAATGGATTAATTAACTGAATATAGGACCCCTATAATCCAATCACCTTCTGAAAGATCCCCCTCTAAATGCATGAGAATTGTGGGGATCATTTTAAATATAAATCATAATGTCATATTATTGTCACATGCATTCTTCCTCTGAGGAATTCTTTCTGCACATGATGCCAGTCATATTAACTAGGGGATCACCCTAATCCAGTATGACTTCATTTAATTAACTAGTTCCATAGTCATTGACTCTGTTTCCAGAAGGTTCATATTATCAGGTACTTTGGGTATGCACTTCAGCAGATCTTTTTGGGGGGTATTTAATTCAGCCAATAATATTTTCTTCCTCTTGCTACCAGTACAGCCCCATAGTCTAGGTTTTTGGTAAACCCAAGTGATTATTTAGTTAATAGTTTTCCCCAACAAGTAAAACATTTTAATTATTGATTGTAAATTTTCCCTAATTTTTATTTCACCTTAGATAAGTTTTTATCACTTAAGAAGTTCAAGATACCTCCTTGACTTCTCCCATTTCTCTAAGGGTCTGGGTCCTGAATTTCATTCATAATGTCAGGTTTGCTGACAGTAAGCTTTTTTGTTGTTGTTTCTAACAAATAACTGGTGTCACTTTAGGCTTGTTAAAGGGAAAATAATTTATTGGTAAGATACCTGGAAGCTAACAGAATAAAGATGTCCACATAGTAATCTTAATAGCAAGTCTGAGGTATAAAAAATATTAAGAATTCAGCTCATGTCATACTGGAGAAACATTTACTTAGGAAGTTCCCATAGTTGTGTCTACAACTGAACCTTTTTCTCCTTCCAGTGGTGCATGAATTTATTCTCTCTTTCCAGCAATTTTTGTCATTTTCTTAAGATTCATTTTGTAGATCAGAGTCCAGATGGTTTTGCATCATGTTTTATCTGCTTGTGAGCAGAGACAGAGTTATCTGCTTGTACCTTTTAGCTGTTGTAATTCTCATTTGTCTGTCTCTGTCTCTCTGTCTCTGTCAGTCTCTGTCTCTCTGTCTGTCTCTGTCTCTGTCCCTGTCTCTCTGTCTTTCTCCCTCTCTCTCCTCCCACTTCTTGTTCTCTCTGAGTGTTTTCTTTTCTTTTTTTTCTTTATGTGGGTACTGGGAACCAAACTCAGGACCTCACGCTTGCCAGGCAGGCGCTTATGCCACTGAGCTATATCACTGGCCCTCTGCGTATTTTCTACCTCTGCTGCACCATTGAATTCACCTTGAGAAATCAAATTTATCCTTAATATTGTTGGCTAAGCAGTATATTTAATTCTCAAATTCTGCTTTCCAGACATGTTAATGACTTACTATGTGGAAAACATAAACAAAAAATTGGTAGATTTCTTTGAATTATGTCTTTTTATGGGTGTCATATTTCTTCTCTGAGGTAATATGACAAGAGCCAAAAATAGTTGATTGTACTGCAGGATGAAAGAGTGAGAAAAGAAGTAGAAAATCAAGGCATTAGTTAGTATTTCCTGCAGAAATATTTTATAGGTGAGAAACAGAGGTTCAAAGAGGATAAGTGGTATGCTCCAAGTCAAACTAATTTGAATGGTAAATTTAAAACATGACTATGCTAACCTATAATGTTAGATTTTTTATTATCTGGTGCCCTGCAGTTTACAAAGTGGGTAAATTTTGAGATGACACTTGAAATAATGTAGTGATACAACATGCAGTTCTATTGTCAAGATATCTGTTCTTTTCAAACTCATTTACACAGTGGATGCAATGCAAATAAAATCTCAACAAATTATTTTGTGGTTATTAATAAACTGATTATATTCCAATACATATACAGAAAGGACACAGATCCAGAAAAGCCAACCTAATATTGATGAAGAACAAAGGAGGGACTAAATCTAATGAATTTAAAGTCTTAGAATAAAGCTACACTATTCAAGATAGTGCAGTTGATGCAGAAATAGAAAAATAAATTAGAGCACAATCAGTAGCCCATAAATAGATGTACACAAATATAGTCAATTGATCTTTGACAAAGGAGCAAAGGCAATACAGTGGAACAATGGTAGCTCTCAAGTTGTGCTGGAACAACAGGACATACAGATGCAAAACTAAAAAAAAAATGGATCTAGAAAGAGGTTTTATGGTTTTCATGAAAATTAACTTGAAATGATTTACAAAGCTAAATATAAAATGTGCAATTTAGTCCGCTCTGAACTCAGTCATCTTTCCTTACATTATATGTTCCCTCTGTGGTCAATTTCATTCATAACCAGGATTTTAATTTTTGAATATATATTGATGTCTTCCACCTGACATTCTTTGTGTTAGATGTGATGCCTCAACTCTTGAGATGTATTTCCATTTTCTACATTCAAGTCCCATAGTCAACTCAAATTCAGTATGTTTACAATAAAATGTTTTTATTTTTATAATTCTTCCACTCACCATTCTCTAATAAAGAAACCTTGAAATTGTATTTAACTCTTCTTCCTAATGACAAATCATTCCTCTCTATGTAATTTACCAACAAGTTCAGTAAATTTTACTTCTAAAATGTTACTTAAATCTATGTACTTCTTCAGATTTTCATTATTACTTACCTGAATCACAGCAATCACTTTGTATCAGGCATGTGTGTGTGTGTGTGCGTGTGTGTTGCTAATGCTGATTCTTTTCTCCGATATCACTATCATATAGTTGCCAAAATTATCTCTTTTGTCCTTTTTATAGCAACCATTGTAACAGGTAAGTTGATATCATATTATAGTCTGTGTTTCCATTTTCTTGAGGATTAGCAGTAGTAGTGGTGAGCATCTTTTCATTTACCTATGTCCATTTGTATGTTTTCTTTTGAGAAATATCTACTCAAGTCCTTGGCCTATTTTTCAGTCAGATAATTTGCTTTTCTGCTTTTCAATTACAGGGATTCCTAATATGGTTTGGATATCAATAAAACAGATTACATAAATTTTCTCACATTACAAATATTTTCCCACATTGCAGGGGTTACTTTTTTATTCTGTTGATTATGTCCTTTGATCTGCAATAGTTTTTTCAAATGCAATCTCATTTGTATGCTAAAGCTCTCTTAGAGCTATTTTCTCTGTCAGGTAGTTGTTAAGTTATTGTTTCTGTGAATGTGCAAGAATGGGACCTCCTAGTCTATAATTTTGCTAATGTTCACAACATTATTGAGTTTTGAGTTGTATTTCTGAGATAAGTAGTGATTTTGACTATATTTCATATACTCTTGGCCATTTGTGTACCTTTGGAAAAGTGTTTACTTTTTAGCTTGTTTTTAACTGAGTTATTTTGTTTTTTAAATATTAATTGTGGAAGTTACTTATATATTTTGGATATTAAACTCTTGCCACATGTATAGTTTGCTAATATTTTCTTCTGATCAACACATTGCCTTTCACTTTGTTTGATTATTTCCATTGCTAATTACTGGCTTTTTAGATAAATGTAGTTTCCTTGTTTATTTTTGCTTTTTTGCATATGGTTTTGGTGTAATATAAATAAAACCATTGGCAAAAGCAGTATCATGAAAAATCTCACCTATATGTTTTTCTAGGAGTTTTCTAGCTTCAGATTTTATGGTAAGGTCTTTGAGCCATTTTAAATTGACTTTTAAATGGTGTAAGATAATGGTCCAATTTGGCAATATTAAAGATATATATATATATATATATATATATATAGCCTCAGTAGTTTCAATAAGCAATGTTGTAAAATGACAAAAATATTGTATACTAAACAAGTGAACAAGAATGCTTATACCAGCACTCATTGTAGTAACTCCAAACCAGGAACTATCCAAATGTTCATCCAACATAAACTGAACTTAGAAAGTAGATATATTTATCAACAGAATATTTACTTATAATTTAAACAAATTGCCACTATACTCGACAACATAACAGACATCTCAAACATAATGATAAGTGAAAAAAAGTAATAGAATAAGCATATATACATTATGATTCCAATTAAATACTAACACACAAGGGCCGGTGAGATGGCTCAGTGGCATAAGCACCTGCCTGGCAAGCATGAGGGCTCGAGTTTGACTCCTGGAACCCACATATGAAAAAAAGGGCCGGTGATATCGTTCAGCAGCACGGGCACCTGCTGGCGCATGAGGTCCTGAGGTTGACCCCCGATACCCACAAAAAAAATACTAACACAGTCCAAACTTTGTTTTTATACGTCCTGATAATGAGTATTTTGCAAAGGACACTAATTAATAGTGAGCAAAATAGGGACAATCTGTATGCTGCTCATGTACTATCTTTTGATTTGTGAGTTCCAATGATCTTCATCCACGATTTATAAAATATCACTAAAGTATGCATTATGGTCTTGGTACTTTGGGGTATGTGTGCTCTTTTTATAGTAAAATGTCTATTGTAATATTATTAACTTTATACTGAGTTTCTGATGATGACGTGATAGTTAAGAGGAGATTATTTATGGGCACAGAATAATGAAGAACCAAGTAGTGAGAAACTACACACTGGAGTCAAAAGGAAATACGAGACCACTTATACCATTCAAAGGAAGAAATTATAACTTGGGCTGAGTATATGTATAATTAGAAATTTGAAGTCATGTTGCCAACTTTAGTATACATAGATTTTGTGTCTCAGCAGGAGAAAATGGTAATAACCAAAGAGATAGAAAAGGAGGGTAGAAGAAATATAAGAGAAAACAATTTTCAAGGAAGTTGAAGGAACAAAAATTTTTTTTGAGGATATAGTCAATAGTTCAGTCCAGACAAGAAAATACTAGGGAAAAATCAGTTAAAGATTAGTAGAGAAGCTCATAGGGAATCACTAGTTCCTTTAGAGAAATGTCCACTGTTTAGCTATAATTTAAATTAGAATGTCAGGGTTAGTGACAAAATGGGTAGGAAGAATGGATGCAATAGTCATTGCATACACTATAAATAGTTTCACTGGGGAACATGACAGGAAAATATTTTGCAAAGAGCACTTATACAAGTTTTTTTTATCACAAAGATGCATTTTTTGAAAATGTCAACTATTCATCTGTCTTCAGCTTCATTTGTCTGAGAGACATTGCTACCAGAAATTGTTCCTCAAAAACATAACTAACTTTTCTTACCTGTATTATTCTGTTCTCAGTTATATATTTTAGATATATCCATGAATATATTCCATTCATATAGTGGATGAAGATGATAAATATTACGTAAAATGCCAAAAATCCATTTTAATTTCTTATTGAAATTAGGATTACATGTAAGTATTTTCAAAATAGACAAAAGCTGAAGTATGTGATTAACTATGAATTGATTTATTGATGCTCAGACAACATAACTAATTCAATGAAACATGGTGCTATGCTTTTCATATTTGTGAGAGTTTATTATCTTTATTACAAGCTAATTAACTTTGTGAGGTAATAGTAGAACGTAAGGGGCTTGTTTATCTTCAGTATTCCTGAAAGTAATGAAGGCTGAAAGCCTATTTATATTGTCTCCTCACTCACCAGGTATCTTAATATATGAAATAAGAATGTACTGCAGGTAAATGTGAGTACTTGGAATATTTGAGATGAAAATAGTGAAAGAGGTTTAGAAAAAATGTGAAGGCTGTCTATTGAGATATCAGGGATATTGAATGATGTTTCTAGATTCTGTGTCATTTTATCTCCACCCTGTATCACTCCAGGGATAAGCTGGGCTTTCTCTTGGAATTCATTGCCCACCTACAAAGTAGTTAAATTGTAATGAAAGTATTGTCTGGTACTTAACAGAAATCATATTATCTACATTCAAATACTGGTTTCTGTTGATACTTCATCATATGACTTTGGCAAGTTCTTTAATCTCTCTGTGACATAGTTTTCTCTACAATAAAATGGAGTAGTGGTTGATATATCCTACTGAGTGGTGAGGATTAAATGACAAATACATGTAAGACACTTAGAACAGAGTCTGGTACAACTAAGGGCTAAGTATAAACTCTTCCATACACTACTGAAACTAAGTTTTTGATAGGTAAAGCCTAGCAAGAGGTCCTGAGGTAACTGTGCATATGTCATCAAAAGGCTCTGTTCCATTTCTGCCTGGATATGTGAGCAGACCCTTAAATGTGTTATCCTTCCTTAATGTGTTAGTGCTGCTTTTGGTCAAGGCTCAAACATGGGTGCCACATAATCTTCAATTAAATCTCCAGAACATGAGCCAAAATAAACTTCTCTTTGTTTCAAGAGTAATCTGTGTCAGGTATTTCATTGTAAGTATACAAAGCTGACAAATATAATCCTTAAAGTTGTTCTTTCTTTAGTTTTCCATTTAACAAATATTTACTGAGCCCATATTATGTGCCAGGAACTGTGGTAGTGGTTGTTCTCAAAATGTACAATCAGAGCCAAGCTTTGGAAAGGTTTGTATTTTTACTCTTTCATCAGAGTAAATCAGAAGATTTCCTGCACCAGCTCCAAAGCCTTTTCTCCTCTTTCCTTTAACTTTATTTTCCTTAGAATATTTAATGAATGCCTAATATGGACATATTCCTTCTGCAAAATGCTGACAGGAAATACAACAGAGCGATGTACCCTCAAGTTGCTAACAGGTTAATGAGAAAAATATACAATTTAAATAGACATTTAAAAATGCAAGTTTAAGTTTTATTACAGCGCAAAGTAATATGTGTTTTTGGACAAATGGCAAAAGAGAAGCAAATAAGGTAGAATTAATATTACCAGAAAGGAGAGAGAGTTTGGTCAGTGAGTACTAAGGAGTAAGAAGTCTTATTTAATTGTACAGTAGGGTAAGTGTAAACAATGATAATTTACTGTATATTTTAAAATGCCAGGGGAAATTATTTTGAATGTTTTAATCATATGGAAATGATAAATGTGAACATAGATATGTTTAACCTGATTTAATCATTGTACAATTTATACATGTATTGAAACATCACATGATACCTCATATAGTGCAAATTTTATGTTTTTATTTATCATTAAAAATTTTAAGAGCATATATACCAATCTAAGCCCAAGTTTGAAATATGAAGGATGTGAAGACATGTCAACCATGGTTGTGGGGATAAGCTTAGGCATGGGATGTGGACAGAATGTGACCAGTAATGGTAGAATTGGGAGCAAAAACTTATTAAGGGAGGGAGCAACATTTTAGTAAGAGAAATTGTATATTAATTACAATTTGTTGATGTAACAAATTACTGCAAAGTTCATGGTTTAACATAACACAAATTTTTGTTATACTTCTGGAAGCCAGGAATTCAAAATGCTTCTTCACGTAGGCTGAGTGAAGAGTCTGCGTTGCTCATCTCATAGCCCTAGGGCCAAACACAATGCTGACACTCTATACATTTTTGGTAATTGGCTCTACTTAGCACATGTATATTGATGTATATATCTTCCTTTAAATCTTAATAACATTTTTCTATATGATATACATGAAGAGAGAACTTTAACATTTTTATGATATAAATGAGATGATTTATGACCAATGCCAAGGTATTTATCTTTCCTGAACCTCAATTTTTACATTGGTGAAGTACCAATAAACTAATAAGTAATTTACACATTTTTGGGAGGTTTACAAGAAGTTATATAGTCTAACAGGTGCACAGCAGCTGTCCCTTGGGGAACACTTTCAAATGCTATCTAATTTAGTGAATTTATGCATAAGTGTAGCCATCTTCTATTTGTTAGTTTACACAGCATTTGTACAATAACTTTTCTGGCTTGGATTTGTTATGTGAGTTAACAATTCATTCCTGCATTATAGCCTTAAAATAACACACCATTATCTCCCAGGCTATAGTTTAGCAGTCTGGGCAGGCTCAGCTGAGTCATCTACTTAGGATCTGAAATCAGATTATTGACATAGTGGTGGTATTGTTCAGATGCTCTGGGAAAGAAAGAATTCACTTGAAAGATCACTGTGGCTGTTGCTCAGGTCCTTGCTGTTGTTAGACTGAGGTCCCTCTTTCCCTGTTGATTAGCCAGAGTATGGTCTTTGATTTAAATGGCTCCCCTCATTCTTTTTCATGCAGAAAACTCAGGGCAAGCTGGTATACTTTCTTTTCCTTCTAATCTTTCTTACTTCCTCTTCTAATATCAGCCAGAGAAAACTGTTTTGATTGGGGTCTATAAGATTTAAATGAGATCAGGTCTACACAGATGATCTCATTTTCTTGTGGTCAACAGTGGCATTTATAAAATAACAGCCATGGAAATGACATCTCAACATATTCATAGGCCCTTCAGACTAGTGTGGGAAATTTTGGAAGCCAGTTTGACAATTTCAGTTTGAATTCTAAATTTATAATTTAGCTTCTGTTAGCAGACTGTTGAGAGAGATTTTTCACAGACCTGGAATATGTAAAGAGCCATGCTCCTCTATGTACTGGGCCATGCTGTTGGTGACCACAGGCACCCTCTAGGAAGTGAGGGCCATCTCCACACAATAGCCAGTGCTAAGCAGGCACCCTCAGTCTTATGAACAGAAGCAAAAGAATCTGAATTCCTCCACCAACCATGTAAGCTGGAAAAGAACCTGGACAGACTAAATGACACAATTTCAAATTGGGGGACCACGAGACCATGTGAGACTCAGTTAGTTGTGCTCAGACTGCTGATGCATAGACATTATGAGATCATAAGTATGTTTCTATTATTTATTTTGCAACAGCCACCAGGAATACTGAAACAAAACCCAGGACTTGGAGACAGATTTGTTTATTTCAATGGGCACTGATGGAGATCATTCCCAAAATATCAGGCCCTGATCTCTGGTGGTCTAGGGCTTATATGGGATAAGCAAGCAGGAAGTACAGAGGTAGAATGGCTTGTCAGTTGGGGATTGGTTTATACTATGTGCCTCATAGTAACCTGCTATGCATCACAGTGGCCAGCTGTTTCTAAGAAACCAGAAGCAACCAGAACCAGATAGGAACTATTACCTGGGCAACTAAGAAACTGAAGTATACCGGCTGGGAGGGGCATTTTCTGTTACATTCCCTCCTTCTTGTAGTTTTCCTGGCAAAGCTTTGTTGGCCATATTACATATGATCTTTTGAGACAAAGCCCAACTATAAACAGTAACACTAGGGTTGTCATTGATCTTAGGATGGGCCCTAACCAAAGTCCCCAAGACTGTCTTATTCCAGAGTTTTTCCTTAAATTTTTTTTAGGAAGAGACATAATTTAGGCCTGTCTGTTCTGTAACATTACTCTGGCAAGGTAGTGAGGGAGTTAATTTGATCTAGGAGAGTGTCCAATGTGCCTTGGACACTCATCAAATCTTGATCAAGTGTTTGATTGATTGTTCTATTCTCTTGGGGCAACTGTCTATAGAGTTTAAGGCAAAAAACACAGCTAGCAGGGGGGTGGGGAAGCAAGGACTGGGGTAAGCAGCCTGAAAAGACACAAAAGACAAGGGAAATAAGTTTGGAGCAATCCTGTGAATTATGTCCTCAGGCTTCAACCATGCATAGACTAGTCAGCATCCAGAGTGATCAGAGCAGGACCTCGAGTGCATTGTATCTTCAGAGTGAGCTTCAGAGGAGCTAAGTAAATTTTCTAGTGGATTTAAGGCTGGATTTCTGAAAATTGTAGAGGTAGTTAATATGTATCTGGGTTATATGTGTATGCAGGAAAGTCTACAGAAAAAGCTGCTCTTTCAACTGGTTATAATATTTTATTTTTTTAGCTTTGTGGCCTATATGCTGTATGTAATTTTTATATAATCTAGTTTTTTAGTTACCTCTGCTACAAATGTAGGCCCATTGTTGCTGCCAATGATCAAATATAGGCCATATCCAGGGATGATTTTTTATAGCAGGCCCCTACAACTTTTATTGTCTTCTCAGTAGAGGTAGGGAATGGGAAGTCAGGGCCAGTGACACAGATGCTGAAGCCTAAGCTCGCTGCAGGGGTACAGGTGCCAGCACAGTGGCTCGAGGTTGCAGAACATATATGGTGGGGGCAAGTCTGGTGGCTGGGGTTGTCTCAGTCAATCAGATCCCCAGAGGGGGCTTAGGCCTCTGGACTGGATTATTGTGCATCATTGGTGGCCATTTTCCAAACAGCAGCAGGAAGCAGTTTGCTGTGCAGTTCATTCATACAGGACAGTTTTGGCCAAAATAGTTTTGTCCAAGGTGACCACAGCATATCTAGCCTGTCGGACTTTATTTCTAACAGAGCTACTTCCATCTGTAAACAGGGTGTACTCTTCATCTGTCAGGGGGTCCATTTTTAGAACAGTTCATCCTAGTACAGCATGTGGCACCTGGACAGTAGGGTCTTGGTCTAAAATGAGCTTGTCAGCTTTCTTGATCAGAAGGACAGTGGCTATTAGATTGTGGAGGCAAAGGGGCAGGCAACCCTTAGTGACTGGATCCTAGTATTTGCACAGGTAGGCCACTGGTTGCTCCCAGGGCCTGACAGTCTGCATTGTTTTTGTGAACTCAAGGATCCAGATTTTATAGAAGGCAGTAGCTCCAAGAAATGTGTAGAGTTTCTTCCTTGTAACCAGTTTCTGCCAGATATTGTAGCAGAACATTTGTGTCTTTCCAGCAGGCAGCTTGAGTGTCATAATCAGAAGTGCTTTTTTAAAGAAGAAACAAGTTTTTGAATCTCTGGGAGGTGGAGTCCAGGCAGTTGATTTTTGAGTCATTTAAAGGCAAAGAGGGTCTGGCTGACAGGAGACAAGTGAAGGCAGAAGAAGGCATTTTTTAGGTCCAGGCAGGTATACCAGCAGGCTGTGGGTGGCAGAAGACTGAGGCAATGCATACAGAGGTTAATCATGGCATCATTGGCAGCTGGGAGATCTTGAACTGGTTTTACAGGCAGGAGAGGTGAACCACAGAATGCAAGGCAGTGGCTGCATTGTTGACAGCATGGAGATCTTGCCCAAGGTGATTAATAGTCTATGAGGTTGATGTGTAGCTGGATGCCTGTGTGTGCTTTCTGTGACATCTGGCAGCAACAGGGGTTGAGGTGAGGTGGTATGGTTGATGGCTAGGCACAGAGGTGAGTCTTGGCTCATACTTCTGGGAGGAGAATTTTCAGAACTTCAGGATTGCAGTTATCTGTTTCAGGCTGATGCAGGCATCATCTTTCTCTTGGGGAACAAAGTTGAAAGTGCAGGGTTAAAGGAGAGGGAGGCTGACTGGCTTGGAGATGTCCTCCCAGGCTGCAAGTTCATGCTTGGCAGAAGGGGCAAGAGGCAAGAGTCCCAGTTGCCCAAGTGAAAATAACTTTCTGACACAGGGGACTTTTGAAAGCAGAGAGTTCAGTTCCATTGTCTACCAGGAAAGTCTCAGGTTTGCCTCCAACTTTTGCAAAGACTGTGGGCTCTTGAGGCCCAATTTGATAGAGCTCAGTCTGTCCTATCTATTCAGGCCTGACAAGGCACAACTCACTTGTTAGGGATGACAGTCCAATTTTTCCTCAGTCAAAATGTGAAACTCAGAAGGAATTGTTGACAGTCATCTCGGGTGGGCATTAGGTGATGCCATCTGACCAGGATAGATGTGTAAGCAGATGGCTCTGGAGGGAGGGCCTCTGTGGCTGAATACAGGTGATGGCTAGCTGGAACCACTTCAATTGGCTGGAAGTAGACAAGTCAGGAGCGGGGAGTGAATTTATAGGTGTTGGCAGCAACTGTGGTGGCTGATGAGGTTGCCAAGGTGGAATTCTCAGGAAGAATGGGCCTCTTTATTCTTTCTTTTTTTTCTTTGATATGTAAGGAGTGGTTTTGTTTTATTTTTAACTCCATAAAAGTCCTTTTTCCTGCAGTCAGGGACTGTGGGATTTTACTAATTAGCTCCCATTTCTGACTTACTAATGTGTGTTGTGTACCCTTGAATGATGGCACAACAAAGGGTGGCTGCCCCTCAGAGAGAGACCATTCAGATGCCCACCTGGCCACACCCCTCATGGGGACTTAGGTGTGATTTAGCTAAGGAGGGTGTGAGGCTTCCATTATGCCATGTGAATCACCATGGAACCACAGGTGAGGGCACAATCAGCCACCATGACCAGTGCTTCCCAGTCTTGGTGCACAGATGGAGCAGCCTATTGCTTATGCTGTCTGTTCCACTCACTCACACATTCATTCCCCAGGCACTCAGATGTTAAACATTCCAACCCTGATTCCCTTGAGGGCGGCCTTAACTAAGAAGAGTTGATCAAGCTCTTCTGCTCAAACTGAGCAGGACTGACAGACTGACTAACTGGGGTGTCCCTGGAGGTCTTACCAGAATCAGGCAGGTAGGCAGACAGACAGACAGATTCCATCCTCCTCCCTTTGAGGTCCAGTGTGAGCCATTTGAGCAGGGAGCCAGGAGTTCTCCAGACCTCCAAGGGGACTCAAGAAATCTCAAGGGTGCATCTTCCAGTTGGGACCTGGAGCTGTCCTTGCTCTGTCTGTGAGGACCATGATCAGTGACCAAAGAAGTCAGCACAGTTGGTCTACCCAGCCAAAGCACCAGATGCAATGGCAAGCAGAAACACTGAAACAACACCCAGGATTTGGAGGCAGATTTATTTTCATCAATCAGCACTGATAGGTATCATTCCCAAAATATTAGGCCCTGATCTCTGATGGCCTAGGGCTTCTATGGGATAAGCAAGCAGGAAGTACAGAGGTAGAATGGCTTGTCAATTGGGGATTGGTTTATACAATGTGCCTCATAGTGGCCAGCTATGCATCACAGTGACCAGCTGTTTCTAAGAGACCAGAAGCAACCAGAACTGGAGAGAAACTATTACCTGGGCAACTAAAAAACTGAAATATACCAGCTGGGGCCATTTTCTGTTGCATTCATGCTAACTTATTACTCAGCAATAGAAGACTAACAGATGGCACTTGCTAATAGAGGTCCTAATTGAGAAAGTATGGCGTCAAAATCAGAAGTTGGCAGTTTAATAAATAATGGTGGATTTGGTGCTGATAGTTTCTTCATTAGTTTGAGAAACACCAAATATTTTTCTCACACTTTTCACTTTTCATTAAGATGCAGGAGAAGCCAATCATAGTGATTTTGTGCCTGGGAGAACTGCATGTATCCAGAGTTTTTACTCCTTCATTTCCTCCAGGCAAACATTACTCAGTGAAAGTACCTTAAAGTCTCTAATAACCTGAGAAAGACCCCAGAGCAAGAGAATCTACAAAAGCCATGGCAATCAAAACATAAAACAGCTTGTTTCTTCCAGAGATTGGATAATTCAATCATCTTCCAGAAGGCCACCAGCAGGAGAATGATATAAATGACATATTTGCTGTTCATGGAAGAAAAAAATGTAATTGCAAGGAAATAAGACAAGATGTTCACAGATAAAGGAGAAAATATCAGCCTGTTTTAAAAATTGTGTGCTAGTTTACTCATATGCCAGCAACAAATCTCTACTTTCATCTTCACAATTGAAGCTTGGTTAGAATTAAACCTGAAAAGTTTTTGCATTCAACAGAACTGTGAATGTTTATTTTTTAATGCCTAGAGATGGATCTATAAACATAAAGGTTGGTCAGTTTAGCAGAACAAGGAGCTGTTTATCACTTTACAAAGCTAATAACTGATTTCCTGAGGAACAGTACTGAACATGGGGGCTGCAATTATAACTCCAGCACATACATTCTGGCATTTAGGGACAAATTTGATTTTGTGATTAGCAAGCAAACTGCATAGTCTGTGCTTATTGGGCTATATATTTTTGAAGTGGCTTTGGTGCTTTAGTCTGTAAAGTCCTTTACAGGCTATATTAATCACAATTTCTTACCCAATGTATATTTTTAACATCACCAAAATCAATATAGGTAATTTTACATTAAGGGTAATGCTTAGTGCAATGTTTATACTCAGTCTGTTAAATCATTGTAGTTTTGAGTAAGGAGGATGAAACACCAAATTTAAAAGTGTCTTTAAATATGTATAAGACAGAGTGTCAATAATGTCATTTGAGGTTGGAGCCTAATATTGAGGTGTTTATTTAAGAAATGAATTTTCATAGTTGATGAAAGGTAAGGAAGAAACTTGAGGTTCAATCACAGCGTTGAAGTGAAAATAGCATATTTGAAGTCAAAATAGCACTGAATATTTCATTAAGTGAAAATAGCATAATAATAAACTAATATTTTTTAACATAGGTGTGTAGAGGAGGAAGGGATTGATTAAGGAATAACATTATACTAAAAATAACTGAGAACTTTTTATTGAAACTGGCATGTATTATTTGTAATGATTCTTGATTGGCATTTTAGGATTTATGGGGCAAGATTGTATAAACCTCACCTGAGACATGATACTCTCTCTGCTCTAGGAGTTGGTGAACCAAAGCTTGGGCCCAATCCAGTCTGCCACTTGTTTTGGTATAGCCCAGAAGCTGGGAATGCTTTTTCATTAAAGAATTAAAACTGAATATGCACCAAAAACTCCATGTGAGCTACTAAGCCTAAAGTGTGGCTCATTACAGAAAAAATTGTTTGCTGAGCTCTGCTCTAGTAATAGTAGTGAAATTTATTGAGAACCATGTGGCTGGGAAATTTAGAAAGATTCTTCTTTATTAAGACTGCTTGGGCCGGTGAGATGGCTCACCGGTGTAAGTGCTTGCCTGGCAAGTGTGAGGGCTCGAGTTAGACTCCCGGAACCTACATAAAAAAAAGGGCCGGTGATATCGCTCAGTGGCATAGGCACCTGCTGGCATGTAAGGTCCTGAGGTCAACCCCCGGTACCCACAAAAAGAAAAAAAGACTGCTCTCAGAGTTTCCATAACAAAGTATCACAAACTAGGTGGTTTATAAAACAGAAGTTTATCATTTCACAGTTCTGGAGGCTACAAGTCCAAAATCAAGAATTCAGCAGAGTTATGGATTTTGAGGGCTATGAAAGTAGTGTCTTGTCAAAGCCTGTCTCCTCAACTTAACAACGACTCTACCCTCCATGTTTCTTCACTTCACCTTCACTTTGTATGTGTGTCTCCATCCACATTTTCCTTTTTTTGAAGAGTTTATTTTTTTATTTTTTTTACTAGAAATTATTTATTTATTTATTTTTTTAAAGACAACAAGTAAACATTCTTATGTGTTAACAAACTCAAGCATTACAGAATGTACAAGTACCTTTGGAGAAAAATATTACTCAGTATAAAATTAAGCCATGTAAAAGCTAGGTAAAAATAGAAGATTAAGGAATGGAATAGTCACAGTGAAATTGCATTTTCATACTAGGGAGACCATACGATGTTTACAAATGTGCATCTGGTTTATTTCGCTTGTGAGTATTTTCTCGAGTTGCATCCATTTACCTATAAAAGTTTCCAGTTTATCTTTCTTTATGGCTGAGTAGTACTCCATTGTGTAGAAATACCACATCTTTCTTATCCATTCCTTGGTTAATGGGCATTTGGGCTGTTTCCACGATCTAGCTATTACAGATGGTGTTGCTATAAACATGGGTGCACATATATCGCTGTGGTATGATGTTTTTAATTCTTCTGGAAAGATACCCAGAAGGGGAATAGCTGGGTCAAATGGGACCTCCAATCCTAGTTTTTTGAGGAGTCTCCACACGGATTTCCACAGTGGCTGCACCAATCGACACTCCCACCAACAGTGGAGAAGTGTTCCTTTTTCCCCACAGCCCCTCCAGTATTTGTTATTAGTTGACTTCTCGATAATAGCCATTCTTTCTGGGGTGAGATGGAATCTCAGTGTTGTTTTAATTTGCATCTCTCAAATGACCAGTGATGTTGAACATTTTTCATATATTTATTTGCCATTTGTATTTCTTAATCTGAGAAGTGTTTATTCATCTCAGATGCCCATTTTTGGATTGGGTCTTTAAATTTGGGAGGTCTGATTTTTTTGAGTTGTTTGTATGTTCTCGATAGTAATCTTTTGTCTGAGGAATAGCTGGCAAACATTTTTTCCCACATTATGGGTTGTCTCTTCACTCTGTTGGTGGTTTCTCTTGCTGTGCAAAAGCTTTTTAATAAGATGAGATCCCAGTTGTTGATTCTTTTTGATAGTTCCTGTGCAATGGGGGTTTTATTCATAAAGTCTTTGCCTACACCAATGTCTTCAAGGGTTTTACCTATTCTATTTTCCAGAAGATTTAATGTTTCTGTTTTAATATTTAGTTCTTTGATCCATTTTGAATTTAGTTTAGTGCACGGTGAAAGATATGGGTCTAATTTTAATCTTCAGCATGTGTAGAGCCAATTTTTCCAGCACCATTTATTAAAGAGGCTGTCTTTCTCCCAGTGAATGTGTTCAGCACCTTTGTCAAAGATAAGGTGGCTTGGTATGTCTAGAGTTGTTTTTGCATCTTCTAATCTATTCCATTGATCTTCATGTCTGTTTTTTTTGCCAATACCACGCTGTTTTTATCACAGTAGCTTTATAGTATAATTTCAAATCAGGGATTGTGATGCCCCCTGCCTTGCTTTTGTTGCCCAGAATTGCCTTTGCTATTCTAGGTCTCTTCTGGTTCCAGATGAATTTTAGGATTGTTTTCTCTCATTCTGTGAGATGTGCTCTTGGAATTTTGATCAGAATTACATTAAATCTGTATAGCGGTTTTGGAAGTGTGGCCATTTTCACTATATTGGTTCTTCCTACCCAAGAGCAAGGGATATCTTTCCATTTTCTTTTCTTTTTTTTTTTTTTTGTGGGTACCGGGGGGTCGACCTCAGGACCTCGTGCGCCAACAGGCACCCGTGCCGCTGAGTGATATTACCGGCCCCTTTTTCGTATGTGGGTTCCGGGAGTCGAACTCGGGCCCTCATGCTTGCAAGGCAGGTGCTTACGCCACTGAGCCATCTCACCGGCCCTCCATTTTCTGATATCCTCTTCAATCTCCTTTTTCAGAGTACTGTAGTTTTCAGTGTAGATGTCTTTTACTTCCTTTGTGAGATTGATTCCTAGGTATTTCATTTATTTAGATGTGATTGTGAAAGGTGTTGTTTCCCTAATTTCTCTCACAGTGAGTTTGTTATTGGTGTACAGGAAGGCTATTGATTTTTGAGTGTTGACTTTGTATCCAGCTACACTACTGAATTTGCTTATTAAATCTAGCAATTTTTTAGTGGAGTTTTGGGGGTCTTCTGCATAGAGTATCATGTTGCATGCAAATAATGATAATTTAACTTCTTCCTTTCCAATCATTATTCCCTTTATTTCTTTCTCTTGTCTAATTGCTCTGGCTAAAGTTTCCAGGACTATGTTGAATAAGAGTGGGGACAGTGGACATCCTTGTTTTGTTCCTGATTTTAGAGAGAAGGCTTTCAGTTTTTGTGCATTTAATATGATATTGGTCATTCATTTGTCATAGATAGCTTTTATCATATTGAGATAAAGACCATCTATTCCAATTTTCTGTAGGGTTTTTATCATGAATGAGTGCTGGACTTTGTCAAAAGCTTTTTCTGCATCTATTGAGATGATCATATGATTTTTGTCCTTAGTTCTGTTAATACGGTGTATTACATTTATTGATTTACGTATGTTGAACCATCACTGCATCCCTGGGATGAATCCAACTTGGTCATAGTGTATAATCTTGATGATTTGCTGCATTCTGTTTGCCAGTATCTTATTGAGGATTTTTGCATCTATGTTCATTAGGGAGATTGGTCTATAGTTCTCTTTCTTAATTGGGTCCTTCTCTGGTTTTGGTATCAGGGTAATGCTTGCTTCCAGGAATGAATTTGGGAGTATTGCTTCCCTTTCAATTTCATTAAAGAGTTTGAGAAGTAGTGGTGTTAGGTCTTCTCTAAATTTCTTGTAGAATTTGACAGTGAATCCATCAGGGCCTGGGCTTTTCTTTGTTGGGAAGTTTTTAATCACATCTTCAATTTCATTGATTGTTATTGGTTTATTTAGGATTTTTATATCTTCTTGGTTGAGCTTTGGTAATTCATATGTATCTAGGAACCTGTCCATTTCTTCTGCATTTTCCATCTTATTAGAATACAAGTTTTCAAAGTAGGTATAGATGATCTTCTGGATTTATGCAGGGTCTGTTGTGATATCACCCTTTTCGTTCTTAATTGCATGGGTTTGAGTATTTTCTTTCCTTTTTTTAATAAGGTTGGATAAGGGTTTGTTGATTTTATTTAATCTTTCAGAGAACCAACTCTTTGATTTGTTGATTCTTTGTATTTTTTTTTTAGTCTCCAATACATTAATTTCTGCTCTGATCTTTATAATTTCCTCCCTTGTATGAGCTTTTGGCTTAGCCTGCTCTTTTTTTTCTAGAAATTTGAGGTTCACCATTAGGTTGTTTATTTGTGCTTGCTCTGTTTTCCTGATATAGGAATTTAATGCTATAAATTTCCCTCTTAGGACTGCTTTCATTGTATCCCATAAGTTCTGGTATGTTGTACTGTTGTTATCATTCAGTTGCAGAAACTGTCTAATTTCTTCTTTAATTTCATCTGTGACCCATTGGTTGTTCAGTAGGGTGCTATTTAATTTCCATGTGTTTAGCAAATTCTTGTAGTTTCTTTTGCCATTGATTTCCAATTTCATTGCACTATGGTCTGATAATATACATGGGATAATTTCAATTCCTTTGCATTTACTTAGGCAGGTTCTATGAGCTAGTATGTGGTCTATTTTGGAGACTGTCCCATGTGCAGCTGAGAAGTATGTGTATTCTGATGTTGTGGGGTGGAACACTCTGTAGACATCTACTAAGTTCATTTGTTCCAAAGTTTGGTTCAGTTTTAATATTTCATTGTTGATTTTTTGTCTAGTTGATCTGTCTTTTTGTGACAGTGGAGTATTGAGATCCCCCAATACAAGTGTATTAGTGCTTATTTGATTTTTCATGTCCACTAATATTTGTTTTATATAGTTGGGTGCACTGGTATTTGTTGCATATATATTTATGATTGTTATCTCTTCCTCTTGGATTGTTCCCTTTACAAGGATGTAGTGACCTTCTTTATCTCTCTGAATCATTCTTGGTTAGAAATTCACTTTGTCTGCAAAAAGAATAGCTACCCCTTCTTTTTTCTGGGTTCCTGTCGCATGGACATGTTTTCCATCCTTTGACTTTCAGTCTATCAATTTCTTTTTTGAATTAAATGTGTTTCTTGTATACAGCATATTGTTGGATCTTGCTTCTTGAGCCAATTCACCAGTCTGTGCCTTTTCATTGGTGAATTGAGACCATTAACATTAATGGTTAAAACTGATATGTATTGGCTTATCCTTGTCATGTTGTTTTCTTGTTGTTGGCTCCCCCTCTTTTAATTTTTGTTTTCCCTCCCTCCCTTTAATCATTTGCTCTGCCTGGTGGATTCCTTCTGTTAGGGTTTCTGGAGTTGTAGTCCTTGTTATCCCTTTCTAGAATGTCCTTCAGAATATTTTGGAGTGCTGCTTTGGTGGTTATAAATTTTCTCAGATGTTCTTTGTCATGGAAGTATTTTACTTCTCCATCAGTTTTGAAAGATAGCTTTGCGGGGTACATCAATCAAGGTTGAAGATTATTTTCCTTTAGAACTTGAAATACATCATTCCAAGCTCTTCTTAACTTGAGGTTTTGTGCTGTGATTCTGATGGGCTTTCCTTTATAGGTGATTTGTTTCTTTTCTCTAACAGCTTTTAAGATTCTACTCTTATGTTGAATTTCTGGAATCTTGACTATGATATGCCTGGCTGAAGATTTTTTTTGATCGTGGTTAATTGGAGTTCTATAAGCCTCACTTATCTAAACGTCAAATTCTTTTTCTCTACCAGGGAAATTTTCTGTGATAATGTCTGTGGACAGTGTTCTGATGTCATTTATGCTATCTCCTGCTTTTTCATTGACTCCAATCAATCTTAAGTTGTTTATCTTTGCATCATCTAGCAGCTGCTGGATTGATTTTTCATTGTCCCCTGCCATTTTTAAGAATTCTTTCTTTTCATGATCACTAATTGCAAGCCTGTCTTCTATATCTGCGATCCTGTCCTCACATTGATTAATCTGCTACAAATACTTTCAATGGAATTTTTGTTCTCCTGGATATCTGCTGAATCTGCTTTATGGAGTCCATTTCTTTCCTATGCTGAGCATTCATGGCTTCCATCATTTTCTTAAGCTCATCTATTTTTTTGTCTGTGTCTGCTCTAGCGTCCTTAAGCATGGTCTTCATTGTGGACATTATCTCTGCAGTTATCTGAGAAATTATTTCTGATTTAAATTTTTCCAGAGCCTCATTCAACTGCTTTGTTGTTACCACTTCAGAGATGTCAGGTGGGTGGCTTTCAGTCTGTGCCACCTCACTGCCCCCTGGGTTTGCCTTTGATGAACTGGATGTGTGGGGTTGCATCTTGTTTAAGTGTCGTCTCATTTTCTTTTCTTTCTTTAGTTTAATTCCTGGGTTGCTCTTTGTAAATTTCCTATGGTAGGTTGCTTTATTGCTAGTATTTCAAACTCTTAGGAGATTCTTGGAATACCAGGAAGAAAAGCACCAGTCAGTGTGTCCTTCTCGGCTGGTGCTTCTCTGTACTGTGGCATCTCACGTTCCTCTGCAGAGGTCCCTGCTGGAGCTGTCAACTTAACAATGACTCTACCCTCCATGTTTCTTCACTTCACCTTCACTTCTGCATGTGTGTCTCCATCCACATTTTCTATTTTGTAGACACCAATCATCTTGAATCTTCATGTACCTCATTTTAACTTGACTGTCTCTGTAAAGATCTTTTCTCCAGTGTCACATTTTGAGGTATTAAAGGGTTAGGAATCCAAGATTTGAATTTTGGAGGGACATAATTTAAAGTACAACAGAATTCTTTAGTATCTTCCCCATTAGTCAAATTAAATCTTTATTTGAAATATATATAAATACATTATATGATTTGGCCAGTATAAAAAGGAATGGGATGGGAATCCAGTTTTTCTTTTCTTAAGTCAATTTATAGTTTCTTTTCTCTCCAGTTGCTTTCCAGGATAAAATAATAGCTGTATTGCATAATATTCATTCAGTTATACAATTCCACAGATATGTATATCATATGCCTATGCTATGTTATGAATACTTGATAAGTATTTAATCCTAAAAAGTATTTAACACTATAAAATAAGACAGTATGCTTTTCTAAAAGAGGAGATAAAATGTTTGTGTAAATATGTATAATAGAAGGTAAAATGTGGTGAACATTACAAATTGTCAATAATTAAAGAACAAGGACATTTAATTCTTCATAGATACTATTTTAATCCAAGTGGCCTCAATCCTACAATATATGTCACCTCTAAATTCTGTTGAGATGAAAACTTGTTCTTTTCCCACTGCAGAACCAGAATAGTAAAAGTTATTAGTGGTTCAGATCCCTTTGGGTATCATTTGTTGGTAAGACTTGATAGGATTCTCTAATTTGAAATTTATAAATATAACAGAGAAAAAATTGTCATAATGACAATATATTTCATTCAGTGAAAATATCATAATAATAAACTAATATTTTGTAACATAGAAAAATTAATATACACTGAAATTTTGGTAATAACCCCTCCACCTTGTAATACTTAGGGGAGTCCTAAGTCACCAGGCAGCCTGATCAAAGAGACCATTTTAGGTTTTCATTGTGCTTTGTTTTTGCTTGGTTTAATTTTATTTGTTTGATTGCTGCTGCTGTTTCACTCTGACCTTCCAGTTCTGAGTCACTGAGATCTCTTTATCTCTGATACCACTAATTTACGCTTGAGTCATAACATGTTTTCTTCTTTCCAGCACCTTAATATTAATATCAATGAATTCAAAGCATCTTTGTAAATAATTTCTAAAGGTTTATGCTATTTATAATCTCATCTGAATTTGTCTAAGCAAGCTTGCTGTTATCCAAAGCTTCAGGTCTATAAAATGCTGGCTTGTCAGTTCTTGCCTCTTTTCTTTCCTCTGAGATAAGGACTTGCCTCCCACTGAGCTAAGCTATATGGTAGGAAGGTTTTTATAGTTCTCAATTTTGGCAAGAGGAGAACAGCTTCCAAGTTCAATCTAAACTGTGAAAATCTCTTCCACTGCACAGATGTCTTTGATCTAATTATATTTGCTGTGATAAAATATTGAATGTCTTCTGTGGCCACTACCTCCTAGAGTTTTATTGTTTAACTATAGTCTGCTTACTTTTTGAAACATCCAACTGTGACATATGAGTTCATCATATTTTAGAATGCATTATGGAAATAGAGGCCAAGGAAGAACCATATTTGGAATCATTGTTCTAAGTTGGCCAGCCTTCTTGCTGCACTATGGCTTAGACAGGGTGATAAATATTAGCCTTTCTCTTGTTAGGTTGACAGAGTTACAGATGTCTGAGCAATGTAGGCAAAATACTTACAATGAATTACATTACTTGGATCACATAAGGTGTTGGTCTATGCCATTCCAAGAAATGTCAGAAGTCCATGTTACAGTGTGGACATAAGACTCCCTTTTCTGTCTGAGCAAATACATTTTTTGACATGTATGTGAACATTTTATTCATGGCTCTTCCTCTCTTCAATCTCAATAAAACATTAAATTGACTTTAATTTATTGAATTAATTTGAACAGTGAGGTATAATCTACATGATTCTGGCCATCACCATGGCAACAACCAGCTAGGGCTTATTTTCCAGTCAGGTCTTATTTTCAGGGAAACAAAGTAGAATTTTCAAATTCAAATGGAGTTTTTTTTTTTCCTGGTATGAGGGTTAATCTGATATTGTGACTGCCTACAATTCAGAAGTAAAAGAGAGGCAATGCTTCTTTCAATGTAGGCATATAAATTCATAGCAGGTAAATGCATCTCACTTTAAGCACTGGTGATGTTCCATACATACACCCTAAATTTTAATTTTGTACTATGGCATGAGCCACAGATATTTGCATTTTAAATGAGATTTTTGGAGGTTTTCTTTCAGGTAGCACTTCTTTTTTTTGTGGGTACTGGGGGGTCGACCTCAGGACCTCGCGCGCCAGCAGGCGCCCGTGCCGCTGAGCGATATCACCGGCCCCTTTTTTCGTATGTGGGTTCCGGGAGTTGAACTCGGGCCCTCACGCTTGCCGGGCAGGCTCTTAAGCTGCTGAGCCATCTCACCGGCCCCAGGTAGCACTTCTTTTGACAAATGAAGTATATGGGATAAAAATGTTTAGTATTTTCTGATATAGTGTTTACATAAAAAGGAATTATTTTTCTGTAAAGATTCAAACAAATAGAAAAATAACTAAAAATAATTTTAAAATAGCCTCGCATTTATCCTACTTATCCCATCATATTACATAGAATATAAAATTTAAACTTTTCTCTTCAAATTGCATAGTAATACCTTTTTGTCCATTTTATAGTGGTATAATTTATGAACAATTATTATTTACATAATCTACCTCCCACTAAAGGGTATAATTTTATGAGTTTTGACAGATGTACATAAGCACAAAACCTTATCAAGAAGAATTTCCTCATGCCCTTTGCAGTATTTCACTGTCTGTGTTCCTTACCCTGATCATTACTGATTTGCTGCTTTCATGATTTCATTTGCTGATTGGACAGACATACAAATAGCCCTCCATTTTTTCTTGGGTTACCTTCTTATTAGTGGTTTTAAAATACCTTTATATTTTTCTGGATCAAAGTCCTTCATCAGATATATGGATTGAGAATATTTACTTCTACTGTGTGGATTTTTTCTCAATTTCATGTCTTTCAAAACAGCACTTTTAATCTTGATGAAATTTAAATATACCCCACTGGGGGCCAAATTATAGTCTGATTTGTACTTTACCCATAAGTCCATTTATTGCCTGGTATGCATTAACCTCCAACTCCATTAGTGCCACAATTATACTTTGGGTTTTTAGATATCGATGTCAAAATATTTTCCCTACACTACTCAAAATGCCTGTGCATCTCCTTCCTACAATGTGGTCAAACCAAGCAAATAGTTCTGAATTCTTTGAAGGAGGACTAAAGGAAATCATCACATCACATTATATACTTGCCACAGTATTTGAGTTTTCCAAAAATGGACCACTTTCAGTCAACGCCTTTCAAATATGAAAATTGGCTTAACTTTGAACAATTAGCAAAAGACTATAGCTTTATACTGGAACTACTATCCTCAAATTCTTTCACATTTTTTCCCTTTTTTAACATCTACTAGGACATGCTTGCAGTACGTAATGATTACACTAACTGTATGGAATTAGTACATGTACATATATTTCAATTCTTTTTTTCCCCTTCCCTCCACCCCCCTTTTATTTTTCAAGATAGATTCACTTATTTATCTTAAAAGACCTTATAAAATTATACTGGATTTCCAATCTGTACTTTCATTGGCTTTTGTAGTTTACTCTTAGAGGTACTACCATGCTCTACTAGTCATCTCCAAAATTTCCTGTATATCAAGCCACTTAAGTCCTTCTCTGACCTTGTCAGTCTTCATGGCAGATTACTATTCTGGCCTCTGGTGGTTAAGTTCTGCACTCCGATCCCATCCCCTCATGCATAAGAATGGGGCCAGCTCTATGACTGACTCTTTCCATCAGCCCTTGACCACAGAGTGGAGCATGCTGGATCTTCTCTTCTACAGCACTCATAACAGCCTTAATGAATGATCTGGGGAAGGTTTTCAAGCAAGCACTTATGCATATGCTTTGTTGGTGAATGTCTCTGAAGTATCTTGCAGGATAAGGAAAATGCTAGCTCTTATAATGGAAGGGGTAATTTTTGTAAGTTCTGATGGTTTTGTAAGTTCTGATGCTGAGGTGATATTCTCTGGGCCTTTCATCACTAGGTCTTTAACCCATGTCTCACGACTGTAAATTTTCATAACCAGGACCATGATTTTAACAAAATAGATCCATCCTGGTTGAGATTCAAAAACCCTGCTAGTCTTTCAGGTCTTTAATTTCTTCTTATGTCTCATATAGTAATTTACCTCTTGTCAGTAGTCTCCAGTGTCTCATCATTTTTCAGCAAGCCATTAATACAAATCAGGAATAATCAGTCAGTTCTTACATCAGTGCATAGTTTCCCCCATATATTCAAATTCCCTTCATCATTGGAACTACGCTGATTCCTCACCAGTTGGACATGTTTTTCTGATTGGACATTTTTCTGGGTAACCACTAGTGAAAACTTTAAGTTTTTTCTTGTGCAGGGGATTATTCTGCCCCATTTATCTCTTTGCCTATTGTGCTATAAATGAACTAGTCCTAAATTCACATTTCTCAGTATCATTAATGTTACTTTGAGTTCTCTGGGATGCAGATGCTATGATAATATACATATAAGGATTCATTTAGAGGAAATGCCTGAAAAGAAAAATGAGATGGAGCCAGAGGCTGTGGTAGGTGATGAGTGAATCCACCAGGTTATAATGCATATCTGACCCTCACAAAAGAGGAAGGGAAGTATTGTGAAAAAAGAGTCTCAGACCACTCTACACATCTAAGAGTATTTGATCAGTTAAGGAGTCCTTGGGCCAAAACTAATTGACAGAATCATTCTGTTTTTCATATGACTAAATCATAGGAGCACTCAGTATTGCTAGGGTCAGCTGTGGAAAGTACAGCTTCAGTATAATTTTAAATGATTCAGAGAGTCCCCATCTGAGGCTTGCTGTCTATTATGCTTGCCATAGTAGATCTGAGTGGCCTATTTTTGTGGTCATGACACACACTTTTAAAAAAATTATCCTGGCAAAAATAAAATTTCTTTCAATGACAAGATGTTGAATATATAAATATAAACCACAGATTACTTAATTT
Organism: Erethizon dorsatum; assembly: GCA_028451465.1. Lineage (NCBI taxonomy): Eukaryota > Metazoa > Chordata > Mammalia > Rodentia > Erethizontidae > Erethizon > Erethizon dorsatum. The sequence continues at coordinate 85,448,173 of CM051831.1, read as the reverse complement.
GGCCATTACATTTTATGTACATATCATGAATTTGCTATATCCATGACCTGCCATGCTGATTTGCTAAATATGGGAAAAGATGATTTAACTGAAACATTCTTGACATACTTTTGAAAGCTTAGAATAACATTCAGGCAAGGGGAGAGATAAGAGATTTTATACCAATAAGTGAAAGTCAAACAGTGCATAAGGATGAGCATCCCAAATAAACAATTCACTTTATTATCTAATCTCCAAAGTAATGATTGCAAATGTATCTCAAGATGTAAGATGTTTATAGCGATAAAATCCTAATGATTAAAGAAGGAACTATTTCTTTGCTCTCTTGATGCCTGGCTCTGGTTACTTGGGATCCTCTTTATGTCTGTTTCTATTTCTCAATAAAAAAAATAATCTGCCCCTTTCTGTATGTCCATCCTGATTCTAATGATCATTCTCCTGTGCCTTTATTTTTGTCTCATTTAAGGTGATGATGGCCACACAATAATATTACAATTAAAACTGAGTGAAAAAGAATGAATTGGCAAATGTGACTAAAATATGCAATAAATCAGAAAGTACAAGGGACAGTTGATAATCATAAATGAATTTAATATAATAATAAACTGTTGCAGAACTAGTAAACATTAAGGAAGTCTGGATATGAGTTTTCTTAAATTTTCTGGGAGCTTTTAATACCCTCTTATCAATAAATTCATCTGAAAAACTCTTTTTGTTTAAATTGAACCAAGAGAGAGAAAGCTTCCTGTTACCTGGGCATTTGTTAATTAGGAGACTGGTCCAACTTGTATAACACTATACAAAAGACTAATATAAAAATTTATGGGCTGGTGAGATAGCTCAGCAGCATAAGTGCCTGCCTGCCAAGCGTGAGGTCCTGAGTTTGACTCCTGGTACCCACATTAAGAGGAAAAAAGGGCCAGTGATATTGTTCAGCAGCACAAGTGCCTGCTGGCAAGCATGTAGTCCTGAGTTCTACCCCCACTACCCACATAAAAAATTATATATTCTTTCATAATTACATTGCATACCACTGAAAATAATAAAATTTAAAATAAAGAAAAGATATTTTAAACATATTCTGAAGTAGATTGATAATATCTCAATAAAATGCAAGTGTTCATAGAGTCTCAATTTTCAAAATTAATACCTGTTTTGTCAGATCTTATTAGCTGAATCATCAGTTTTATTACACTGTAAGACCCTATTGATAAATTCATTTATTTATTTATTTTTTTGTGGGTACCGGGGGTTGACCTCAGGACCTCGTGCACCAGCGGGCGCCCGTGCCGCTGAGCGATATCACTGGCCCTTTTTCCATATGTGGGTATTGGGAGTCGAACTCATTACCTTGCACTTGCCAGGCAGGTGCTTATGCCGCTGAGCTATCTCTCTGGCCCCCCCATTGGTAAGTTTAATGATTCCTAAGAATGCCTCCCCTTAAACATACACACCCCAAATACCTTTAAAATTAAAGTAGATTACAATATTAAACTGGTTCTTACTGAGGTTTTTTTTTTTTTTTTTTTTTTTTCGTGTTTGGTATTGAATAATGTGCCTTGGACTGAGGACGCCTTTGCTCCAGCTTTGAAATGTCTACCCCCAGACCATTCATGTGTGAAGAATTATGGAAAACTGCAAACATTTATTACTGAGCAGCTACTGAATTAATTGCCAGTGGAAATTATTTTTCATCAGTAGCCCAGTATATTCTGCCCAATGCTTTCTTGTTTTATTTCATTTTATATATGATAAATATATATTTATAATTTTTTATTAGTACGTGTTTGTAGTACATAATGTTTACATTGCTCATGTGGAGTTGGTACATGTGCATAACACATACTAATTCCTTTTTTTAAAATTCCCTTTCCCTCGCCTCCTGTTTTTGATTCCCTTCCCATAGATTGATATCTGTAGGGCTAAAGTGAAATAAATAAGTGAGATTTTCATGGTTTTTTTTGAGATGAGTTAAGTTCTAAGTACAGTAAAATATGAAGCTCATATCCTCAGGCTAAACGTTTCTCTAGGGCAAGGTCAGAATCTGATCTTTGCCCAGAATTACTGTTGAGTCTTAGACGCTGTTCTGCCAGTGGGGAAACTGGCTACATTGTGCAAATGGGGTTGTATTTTCTCATTCTGTCCTCACTTGCTCTTGCCACTGTTGCTGCTGCTGACAGCTCTGCCTTGTAAATTTTGTAGGGATTGCCATGCCAATTTTTGCCAAACCTGAGATTCAAAGTTATACTTTTCTTTTATATGCGGGTACCGGGAGATGAACTCAGGACCTCACACTTGCCAGGCAGGTGCTTATGCCACTGAACTATATCACTGGCCCCAAAGTTATACTTTTATGTATTCCATTGTTTGAGCTTTTAATTTCCCAGATATTGCTTTAGAGGTAACATTAGAATATTCTGTCTTTAAAAAAGATATCCCGTGTCAGGTTCCTGTGACGTGGATGTAAAAGATAACATAGTTGCTTTTGTTAACTTATAGTTTTTATCTCTTGCTACGATTGTGTCTGGAATAGAATGATAATTGCATTAATAATTTCTATCAAGAAACTACAAAATATACCTGGTTAAAATGCTGTAGCAAATGTAAAGTGGTGAGTTTTGGCCATTTTTAATCTGCTAAAATGAGAGAGAATTTCTGAGATCATTACCTTGGGGGTGGGGGGAAAGAATATAGACTAATGAGACTATTTTTAAAAGTAACACTTTAATATTAGTATGTTTATCTTTTTTGGGCTATCCATTTATATTTCTTTTTTTTCTTTTTTTTAGTACTGGGAATCGAACTCACGACCTTGCATTTGCCAGGCAGGAGCTGTTCCACTGAGCTATATCCCCACCCCCACCCCCATTTTGGTTTCATACAGCTTCATGATGACTGGTTATAAATTTTTGGAAAAGCTCTGCAGTTCTTTAGAAATGCCAAGTTCTATTTATTAAATTACTTTCCAACATGCTTACAGGCTCCCAGAAATCAAATTCTCTGCCTTATCTCTCTTGTCTTTCCACCTTTGTTTTTTGACACTTCCCACTCCTCTTCCTTGGCCTTCATAACCTGCATTTAGTAGAGTGTTTCAGGAGGGCAAACTTAGCTGAATTTTCACATTTTTTAACATGACTTACATGCATTATGCAAATTTAGTAAAATTTTACAAATGAAATATCAAATGAGTGGCAAAACTTATTCTAAGTAATGTTGGAGAATTTTTTTTTTTTGCAAGGTGGATGGGAATACAAATGAGGTAATTTACAGAAAAGAATCTAGTATGCTTTTGGATACGGTTAGGGTATGGTTTGGGTGTGTTCCCCTAGGGTTTATATGTTGAAATTTAATCCCCATTGTGAGGTATTAAGGGTGACTATGGTGTTTAGAGGTGGACCTTCTGGAAGATAACTAGGATTAAAGTCATGATACCATGATTGAATATCGATGGCTATTAAGCAGAGTAAGAGAGACCAGAGGAGATATACATGCGTGTGCTCTGTTTCTTGACATGTTGTGTTTGGCAATGCCTTAGCCAACAAGAACACCACCAACAAATTCAGCCCTTGACCTTGGACCTTCAGAACCATGAGTCAAAATTAACATCTTTTCATTAAAGCTTACCTAACCTATGATATTGTATTGTGTTTTGGGGAGAGAAAACAGTGTTTATCTCTTGTACTGTTCAATAAGTATTGACTATGGACTGCCATGGAGGTAAGTGTTTCACAAGCAATTTTCAGAAGAAAGAAAAAGAAGGAAGGAAGGAAAGAAGGAAGAAGAGAAAGATTCATAAGTTTTGCTGTTTTTTGTGGTAGAAACCCTTCCGTGGAAGATGATATCAAGCTCCCAATGTGGAGTCACTAAATGGAGAGAAATGGAGAGATGTGCACAAGCAGTTCTTGAGAGTTAGGGCAAGTAGCTCCAGAACACAATTGCTGGTCCATCAGAGATCATTGTGGTGGTGCTTCGTAACTCCATATCATTTCATTGCATCTTGTCTCAATAGCCATTTGCTAGCTTCTATATCACTCTGCCTGAGAGACATATGTAGATGCAGATTTCCTTTCTTCCTGAACTATATCTATCAAGAAATGATTCCCATGTTTAGCAAAACAGAAACAATAATGTTAAGTAATTGGTGTGTAACTTCACCAGGTCTCTTAGCTCTCTGATGGGACAAATCTGAACTCAGTGTTGTAAACTACCTTCCATTGCCCCAACAAGATTAGGTTCCAGTGGTCCAAAATGGTGAGTGTCAGGGAAATGTATTTTTTATGGTTGTCTCCCTTTCCACTTTTTTCTTTTCTCTTCTTCTACAGATGTTGCCTTGGATCACCTCTGAAAAAATTAGTACTGAATCCTAAGATCCTATAAGATCTTATACTGGAGCTCAAACCAACTCAGAGTCCATCTATTCACTTCTGTTTCCACTTTCAGCAGGTGTCTTTGGAATATGGGTGTCTAGTCAAAACTGTATATTTAAGATTTCATGTTGTTACTTCAAACTCAACATGATCTCAAATCCCAGCAGATTCCCTTTAATATTGTATAATTTCTGTCAGTTGTGATATTTCAGGTTCATTTTGCTCTCAGTTAAAAACATCTGTGCCTCATAGCATTGAGCCTCCATTACATACTTTGTGACAGAGAAAATTTATCTACAAAATACGTCCTACTTGCAAATATAAACAAGACATATTCTAATTCTTTTGTTGTGGTTTTCAAGTTTCATTGGAAGAAATGAGAACTGAGGGTGAAGAAAGGCTATATCTGGAAAGAGAAAGAAGAGCAGAACAACACAGATGTGGAAAATATCGTACTGATATAAATTTAACTATATATTCTTTATAACTTTGTATTTTGTTTTTGATTAGCATGCATTGATTATACATATTAGTGAAGTTCAGTGTGATATTTCCATACATATATGCAGTTTACACTAATCAAATCCAACCCCCGTGACTTACCCTCTCCCATGCAAACATAGGCTCTTTCTGACTTCTGCTAGTCAGCATTCTACATTCGTGTCAAACTTTTATTAGCTTTCACATATGAGAAAAAGAACATGTTGTATTTGTCTTTTGGTGTTTTTAGATTTAATCTTTATATTGTTTCCTGTTTTTTCCTTTTCCACACTGGCAACATTTTCTCTGGACTCTTTATAAACAAAAATTTATTTCTTTCTCTCTTTTTTTTCCTTTTTGCTGCTCATCCTTTTTGAGACAAAAACCCTGCCAAAAACATCTATTACACACAAGACTAATTTTAATTCTATCTCCATCTCGAAACAGTAAACTTTCACCATAGAACCATCTGCAAGAAGAAAATCATGTGAAATGGTTGACTTGTAAAAACAAAACAAAATGAACCCCCCATCTTTGTATTTATCCACAATGAAAACTGCCCTCTGCACAAGTATTGATGAAACTATGTAGGAATAAGAACAAAAATGGAAAGGAGAATTCACACACACAAAAATCTTTGAACTCCTTTCCTTTGCTTATCATTCTCAACTGTAATTTAAAAATATTAGACATCTCTGTGATGTCTTTGGAGTCTTGGCAGTTTTGATTGCCCTGATTATTCTCTTCACATTTTCTGACATAAAGGTTTCTGATCTTTGATTTACACTTTTCTTTAGCCACCAATTCTCATTTATCAGTAATGACTGAATTGGCCAATTGCTTCTTATAAAATCGTTATGTTATGAGGCTCTGATCACTGCCCATTGCTAAAAGAGATCAGGAAATATTTGGTTAATATATTTTCTTTGCCTGTGTGAGTTGAGTAACTAGCTCATTATAATTTTCTAATATTGGACATATATTTTAATTATGTATTAGTATCCAAATGTATTTTAGAAAGGATTTGATTTTTTTAGATTAGCACAAATATGATTGTGAAATAATATGTTAAAGCGGAATTTTAGATCCCTTACCTGAAAGCAGATGTAGAACCCTTTGGAAATATCTAGAAGAGCAGAATTACCATCACTGGATCTGCACAATAGGTTATAGTATTTGTCTATACAGAATTTAGGTGGATGTTTTCTTTGGTTCATTTCCAGTTTCCTTTCCATGTCCCCTATCCGTCCTTTATGTTTTTTTCCCTAGATGTCCATTAACCCCTGTTTGACAACTTAGTCTCTTCTCTTACAATAGACCAATCATTTCCTTAGAGAAACATTTGTCAGCTGAGTATTTAGAAGCATGAATGACATGTGAGTTTCAACTTTGTGAGTGGAAATATTATTTTCAAATACATTAAAATCAATCTCTGATTATTCAAGTTCAGACTGCTCATTTGAAAGTGAGAGCCATATAAACAATCCCCTAGCTAACCATTTTATTGTCATCAAACCAACATTTGTAGGTTAACTATCCATGAGGAAACAACCCTGAGGAGACATAGAAGGGAGCTGATTGAGCTTATGCAAACTCTAAAGGTCTTTCACATAGAAAAAGGTAAAAAGCTGATTTTCATTTCTCATGAAAGCACAAAAACATATGGGCTTAAAATTATTACCTGAGAGTTTTGAGAGTTAGGTTGTACATAATATATGCTTGGAAAAGATACTTAGTGAGTCAGCCTTCCCAAGTGTGTTCTCCTTTCTTTCAAATTTCCAGTCTTATTATTTATGATATTTTCACTGTTGTTCATTTCTAAGCCTTTTTGTAAGCACTGACTATCAAGATAATTGTTAATACAGCTGCTTGTTTAAATATTTTCTCTCTTCAAGCAGGTTGCTTGCCAAAAGATTTCTTATAGGTTTATTTCAATTTTTCTTTTCTTTTTTCCTCTGTCTTCCTCACACTATAGAGACTTAGAGCGGTCATAGTTCGTGCCCAGGTTTTCCCTTCCATCTCATTTTTACAAAATTTCATTTCTTTAAATTCATTTTACAGGACATTTCTGTCTTGAAAAATGAGACAGACTATGTCAAGCACTGTTCATTACTTCTGTTTCACCATTGTAAAATATACTGAATGCCATGTTCAACTGTGAATGTGTCAACACAAAGAGATAGCAGTTTAAAGCTTTTGTTCATTTCCTTTCTATTATGCACTGAAGTATTCTGTATTTTGAAATACTTCTCCATTTGTGAAAGAAAATTAGAAGCCTGTATCCATTTTTCTCTTTTCAGCAAAACAAGGCAATAACTTCTCATTTAACTCTCTTTTACATATAAAAAAAACCCCTAAAAATAAAAACAAGTTTTGGGGCTTTGTGTGTTAGGGACCAAATAAACACGATACAGTGCCTGCTATTATTTTGGGAAATTAGCTGAACAGCATTCAAAGGCTTTCTTCCTAGTGCTCCGAATTCTTTTTTGTGATTTTTGAGTAGAAATTTGTTTGGCCAACCAGGTGTATTAATCACAGAGGATATTTTTTTCCCATCAGAAATGACCCTTGACATCCGTAGTCCTGCTATTTATCTCTGTGTGTCTGTCTGTGCAGCTCTGGAGAGACTGACTTGATGGGACCACAAAATTTTATCACAAAGACTGTATGGTTCTACTTTTGGAATCTTGCCAACAACCTTGAAGAAATCCTGTGTTCAGGCAAAAAGTAGTCTACTGAGAAGGTGTCTAGGGAATATTTACATTAAGGAGAATCTTACCAATAATGTGATTAGCAACTTAGATGTGATATTGTGGCTCACAGTAAGTGGAAAGAAAGGATCCAAACATGGCCACTGGCAACATATTTTGGGGTTATTATGCACAAAATGAATCAGAGCAATATTAATTACTGTTTCAGTTTCATTCTAGCTTCAATAGGAACTGATTTGGTGAACAAAGCCAAGGTCTTCTTATGTTTTTATGATGTGACAAGAAGAATTTGTAAAATAGAGAAAATGAAAAATTAGCGAAATATGTGGCTTAGTGTGAGCATCCTCTGAAGGGACAGGAAAGGGCTGGCTGGGAATCACCTGAGGATCTTGATGGTCTCATGGAATATCTATTCTCAGTGGTTTGTTAGCTAGGTTGGATTCTGATACTGCTAAGCCTTCCCCAACCCTCATATTATACAGCTCCTTATATTTTCTCTTTTAGTTTTTTGAAATTTTTTTTTGTAGATGGTGGGTAAACAACAGAATCTTAAATTAAGCCTTAAACTGCATTAGCACAAGGTTATTCTTTGTTCATGGCTCTATCCTCAGCTCCTGGAGAAGTGCTTGGCAAATACAAAGGTGTTAGTATTTGTTGTAAAAATATAGATACTGTGTGAAATATCTTTTTAATCATTGAAAATTTTCTTTACATGCTGTTAAATATTGGAAAAACCCTGAATTTGTGTGAACTGTAGGATGTTATAATTTACTGATGCTAACTGAACACAAGCCTAGGTTACTTAATATGTAGAAATATTCTAAAATTTTCAATAGTTGCAATGTAAGTTGTAACAGAGTAAATAAAGTCAATAAAAGGCTTATTCAGGATGGTTTGTTCTCTCTTCCTCTCCTTCCCTCCTTAATTCCTTTTTCATAAAGAGGTATGGGAGACCGTATTACTGTATTTCCAAAAGTATAGTTGATGTGGATATAGTGGATGTTTCCACTATATTGTAATATTAAAGTGTTGGGGACCTAGAAGCATCCAGAGTATGGATGTTTGTGATGTTTATGTGCATATTCATACATGTCCCTCTGTGAGTTATCAAATCATCCTTGTTTCTTCTCAGTTAACTGCTTTATTTTCTAGAGTAGTGGGATATAGAAATCCATATGATATTGTTAAACATATAACCAAGTCCTGTTGCAACAAGCTGAGTTTCAGGGGTCAGTACTCTGGTATTATTTAGGCAAGAATAGGTCTTGATTGGATCTGGCAGACCATCTGCTATACCTCAGGTTTCCTAGAAGCCTCATTTCCTGTTTTGTTGGGCTGATAGATCCAGGATAAGTGCTACAATTTCAAGAAATTAGCTTTTCTAGATGATAAGAAGGAAATAATTAATGAATGATATATTAGAGAATAATCACAGACACTAGAATATCTTGATTAACACATATTATTCACATTTATTCTTTTCTTTTCACTCTGTGTTCCTAATTTAACTCATGCCTAAGCACCCCAAAACCTAGTACAATAATTACTTTATTATACCCAAAATTTTAGGGTTAGAAATTTGGGCAAAATCAGTAAGAGTGGCCTGTGTTTGCTCCATAATGATTGGGAAATCAAATGCTGTGGTCCAAACCACTGGAGAGTATAGGGAACTCTGAATATTTGCTCTGGCTTTCAAATTGATTCCTTTGTTCTAAGCATCAGTTTTCTGGGGTTGCAATGCTCAAAATGGCTTCTTTACTTCTCAGTGCTGGGCTGGGAAGGCCGAAATAGCTGGCTTGTGCTGAGAATCTCTTGCTCTCCATGCAGTCTCTCTCCTCTTGGCTTGCATGAGGCCATGTCAGAGAAGGAGTGTCCATGACAGAGTCTCATTTAATCCTGAGGAGCATTTCAAGATAACAAAGCAGCACTTGCAAAGGTTCTTACAGATTTACAAGTCATATTATCACATTCTGAGTCTCACACTGTGGATACAAAAGGTCAGCCCATATTCCATGTTATAGGGTCTGAATATCAGCAAGTATATTTAAAAAGGGGTTGCCTTGGGGAGTGATTGCTACACTTGTCTTTGGAGCAGTGCTTTTTTCTATGTACATCTTTCCATGCATATTAATCCTTACATATTCCTAGAAAAAAAGGTTACCATGCTGATTCACCACTATATTTTATTTTATTTTATTTTTTTTGTGGGTACCGGGGGGTCGACCTCAGGACTTCATGCGCCAGCAGGCACCCGTGCCGCTGAGCAATATCACCGGCCCTTTTTGCATGTGTGGGTTCTGGGAGTTGAATTCGGGCCCTTGCGCTTGCCAGGCAAGTGCTTATGTGGCTGAGCCATCTCACTGGCCCCTCACCACTATATTTTAATATTAAAGTTTAGGAGACTTAGAAGCATCCAGAGCATGGATGTTTGTGATGTTTATGTGCATAGTCATACATTCATACAAATAAAAATTGATGAATTTAAGATGGTGCTTGGAGAAAGCCACATCAAGACTGTGAAAAGCTTGGAAACAAAACCAGCTATATGTCTTTACCTGTTCGCTGGATAGCTAGATACTTTTTTCTCCTTAGCTTTAAATATCAAGTATCCTAACAAGAAGAAAAACATTAATATTTTATATACTACTGGCTAATTTAGAATTGTTACCAGGCCAAGAGTGCTACAAAAATAGGATTCTTAAATGATTTTGCATAGTATACAAACATCTTACTATTTAATGTAACCAAATAGAATGTATTTCCTCAAATCTGCTTTCTTGTATTCCTAGTATGCTTCAAAATAAAAATAACAAAAACATTGAGTGATTTTTTCTTTTTCATTTGCTTACAAGGTATAATGCCTGACAGAGGCCAACAAGTTACCCCCTCCAAAAAAAAGAATTTATTGTAATACCTTATTTGGATGCACAAATAGTGAATCTTATTGGTTATAAACTTTTACAGAATGTCTCAGAAAAAACACTGAAACTTAATCTGCCTTCATTTTTCATAGGTTTTGCTTTTCTTTTTCCTTGAAAGTTACCAAATTTAAGCTCAGGCTATGTTTGCATAATTTAAAGACGAAGTTTATAATGTGAAAGAGAAGAATCACAGTGGTAATTTCTTTATTATATAAACTAAATATTGCAGAAAAGGCTTCATTTTGCAGATTTACTCTTGACACAACTCAAAATATTTATTGAGTGCCTACTTTTTGTTGGGAACAATGCTAAGCCCTGGAAATATTGAGATAATATGACATAATCCTTATCATCAAACAGTTTCCATTTCAGAAAGAAAGTTAAGAAGGTAAGCAAGTAAATAGAACATATTTTATTAGGTCCCCTCAAATCCTTCAGGGAGCCAGATGAAAGAACCTTTTCTTTAGCTAGTTATAGGAGATGGCTATGGAAAGAAGGTGACATTTTTACTTTCCTTCTTAAGGTCAAGGGGAGATAAGATATGTAAGCAAATAGAAAAGTTGTTTCTAATTTAAACAAAGGTAAAACTTTCTCTAATATCAGATTTGAGGATTTAAAATACATTAGTAGCTTCCACCTAAATTAACTTTATATTGCCTAAAAACAATTGTCCTATTGTACAAATGGAGAAGGAATAAATGAGAAATGGGACAGTGATTGATCCTGATAGTTCATTATATTTCTATATTCCAAAAGAGATAACAATTAAATAATAAAGTGTCAGCGAAGTCAGAATATTTATATCAACAGTAAAGGCACTTTGCTAAAACATATCCAGCTTTGATTCAAGAATGCCCATCCAGGGCCTGCGGTGTGGCTCAGTGGTAGAGCACATTCCTAAAATACATGACATCTTGGATTCAATCCCCAGCACTGCAAAAACAAAACAAAACAGAACCAAACCAAAACAAACCAAACCAAACCCAAACAAACCAAGCCAAAACAAAACAAAATAAAACAACAACAACAAAAAAACAACAGGAATGTCTATTTGGTGCTGATGTAGATTTAAACTTTCACTTTTATAGGAAGATGATCGGATACATTTTATTTCCAAAATATACAAGATTATAAATTTATATGACTTTCTTTTCAGGAAAAGGAAAAATTCAACAACTTAATTATTTAGCATGAAATCTATTTCTTTCTTCTTCTTTCTTTATTTTTCTCTCTTTAAAACATAGGTACTGTGCTTTATACCAAGGGTGAATCTCATTTTGCTCCTAAATGGCTTCAAGTTCCAAAGTTCTTGATTCACTAGATTCCTCATTATATATTTGTAGGCATGGGAGGGATTTTTTCCTACCCATTATCCCAGGCAACATCACAAATTTCACTTTGAAAAACTAAGATCAGGCCACAGGCTTAGCCTTGAACCAGTCACGATGGCCTAAGGGCTAGAATACACAAATGACTTAGCTTGAGTCTTATAAGCCACTGCAGACTTTTTGTATATTTAACTTTTGAAACTACAAATCACGTTTCTTTAAAGGTAAATGTAAGAACACACCTGAAGAGACAATCAATAAACATCCATCAAATGCATATATTTATAGATGAGCAGTAGATTTGGTAATTCAAAAGGCTTGACAGATTTGATTTTTCATGCTAATATGTCTAACAAAGAAAAACAGAAGGGTATCATTTCGTGGGCTGTTGTACCAATGGAAGAGTGATGTAACTGATAAAAGATACCAAAATTCACAGTCCAAGGTATATTATATTCTTTTAAACTGAGAAAGGATAATAAATAAAACCTCTTCTAGCTATTTTGAAATACTTGATACAGTATCGTTAAACATACTACTCACTGAGACAGGTGCATAAAGCTGAAAATACACTGGCATTTCTTGCAGGTTGGAAAGATTTCTTTAGCTTTCCTAGCAAGGTGCTAACTGTGCCATTGATACCACCTGACAGAGTTAAGATGCCATCAGAATCTTCAGGACATTCCTTTTGCCTTTCACACAGGTATTATAGTCCCTATTAGTCTTTTTCAAATAATCAGAGAACTGGCTATTTAGCTGCTCATTCACTAGGCATAATATTCCTGATTGTTTGCTGGAGATAGGGGAACCCTACATCAATTTGCATTCAGTTAAAAGAGACTAGAACTCCAGAGGGAATAAAAAATTCAGAATTTTCAATCAGATGTGATATGTGCATAATTTTCCCAGTGTACCATTTTCTAAGAGCCATAATTTTAGTTATGTCTGATATCTATTTCTAGAAACATTGTTATTAAAAGGGTACATATTATTTACTTCTTGTCAGTCATTATAATATGTAAACTGGCTATAAGTGTGAACTCATTTTTGCTCTCTTTAGAGTCTTCAACAGATAAGATAATAAGCTATGTGAAATGAAAGACTCCTTATGTATTTTTACATTTTAAAAATTGTAGTTTTAAAAATTATTGGTTTTGGGGCCAGTGAAACAGCTCAGCTGCATAAGCACCTGCCTGGCAAGCGCAAGGTCCTGAGTTCAACTCCCAGTACCCGCATATAAAAAAAAATTATTGGTTTTTAATAATTGTAAAGATTGTTATCAAAACTTAGTGATAAGAAATGTATATTTAAAAATGCCTTGAAACCTCACCATCTAAAGATAATTATTATTGACCTTTTTTTTAGGGGCATCTTATATACTCAATGTTCAGTATTTAGTCAATGCTTGACAAATATTTTGTTTTTATTAAATATTGCATGAATATAAATAGGATATATGCTTTCTTATACGATAGGTTAATATTCATTTTTTAACACAGGTGACTCAGTTCTTTTATAAACATTTGATTTATTAAGCTTGATTAAAATTTAAAACAAACTGACAATGTGCTTTGCAATATTTTACAAGTTGTTCTCTGATGGGAATTCATACTTTCTCATCCTATTTGTATGATGCCATTTTAATTACATGTCACTGCCTAAGCAATAGGTGAGTGAGTGACTATGCCTACAGGAACATTTGGCACATGATGAGAGGAGGACAGGAGATTTTCAATTTATTATGACTCAGGCACTAAACATGACATTCCTCAACAAGGACTACTTTATTATCAACTTGTCACTAGACTTAATCCCTGATCCATCACCAGCGTTTTCTTGACAATCCACATGGGAAAGAAAATTCTCTGTTCAGGAGGTCAACAGTTTAATTAGAGAAAGGTGAGGAAATGGGAAGGGGCTCATGATGTTCACTGAGAAGAATAACCTAGTTCTTGCATTTGTAATCTGCACGGTACAGAGGTAGTGATATCTAACGGTGGGAAAGAGGCAGTAAGAGAAATTAAGATAATATTATGTATAAATAGGCATCTCTCTCTGGAGTATAGTTAAGCTTATATTCTTGACACTTTTAGGATAAAACTTTTTTTCCAGTGGTATTTGGTGGGCTATTACAATTCTTCCCAATATATTAAAAATTAAGTATATGATTTTCAAATTTTTTACATGGCAAAAAGTATCAATATATTTATTGTATTTTGGAAAATGCATTTAGGATTAACTTGCTTTCTCTTTGTAAAAAATCTACAATATTATGCTAAAGTGGCTATTAGAGAGTAAAGCAAAACAACTGTGAATACAATCCATATTCTTATAATCATCAGCCATACTGCTAAGTGAAATATATCAGATACAGAAGGCTAAATACTGCATGGTTTCTCTTACATGAGATAGTCAAAGTATAGATAATTTAGAAAGTAAAATAAAAGATAGATGGTAGGAAAGGATGTGGAATGGGGTGGAGATGGGAGGGAGGGGAAAGGAAGTGGAAGTAAAAAGGATAAAGATGTGATACATATGTGTGCATATCCTCCGTGATGAAGGCATGTATTATATATAGCAAATATATACTATTTAAAAAAGAAAAGAAAGGTGTGTGTAGGATGTCATGAAGTGCTTGTTAAGTCAAATGAAATTGTCATATTTTCAAAGAAATATGTTCTCAAGTCTCATGTAGTAGACTGAAGGGAAGAAAAGAGAATGAGAAAAATGAAAAAAGTTTCTTTTGAGAAGTAAGTATGAACTTGGCAGAAAAATGCATGAGTCTAAACTGAGCTTACTCCTTACTAGTTATGTGGCTTGGGTCACATCTTTGACTGTTATATGCCTAACAGAAATTGGGACACAAATGAGGTAGGGATAGTACAAGGTGCCTGCAATATAAGTAAAATTCCAGTGATCTAGGACATTCTCATTAAGTTTTCAAAATAAGGAACTTTTATTTCCCTACCACTAAGGAGAAATATATACTAATGTATACTACACATACATGCTATATATACCATGTACACTAAGGTTAAATATATACTTATCTTATATGTTCTTCTCTAATTGATTTAATCACCAAATACCCCATGCTTGATTTGATCACAGAGAAAAGCAAGTTCTTCTAGTTGATTTAGTGTACCATACCACTGCTTGGTTATTTGACTCTTATGATTGACTAGATATTAGCAGTGTCAAAAAATAAATCTATGGTTGAAACCGATGGTAAACCAAAGTAGAGATATATTGAGATCTGTATATTTTCAAGAAATGTTGTATCCTCTTCAATAGATTCATTTTTTAAAAGTTTTATTTTTACCAGATTCTGGTGAAGATCAAATACCTGACATCAAGCACTCCATGGATTGGATATATGACAAGATGTCCATCATGAAGTAATTGTTATTCAGTCTGTGCAGTGGAAATTTTAGTGTTCCTCTCAGAATTTCAAGGTTAGGGCCGGTGAGATGGCTCAGCGGCATAAGCGCCTGCCTGGCAAGTGCAAGGGCCCGAGTTTAACTCCCGGAACCCACATACGAAAAAAGGGCCGGTGATATCACTCAGCAGCACGGGCGCCTTCTGGAGCGCGAGGTCCTGAGGTCAAACCCCGTTACTAACCAAAAAAAGAATTTCAAGGTTAATTAGTATGTATGGATCAAGATTTTACAAACTCTGAAAAAGATAGACATTGGGTTTGTATTAGTTTTTTAACTAGGTAAAGTCTTTAGCCAGATAATAGAAGGCTTGAAATTAATATTTTGGGGCAGAAATTTGAAAGGCTTAAGGGAGTTAGCATTTTAGAATACAGAATAAAAAAATTTATAGCCCATATATACATTTACCAAAAAAAAATCTCTATAAGGTGTTTCAAATAAAGTGGACAGGAATATCTATATTGGCAAAATCATCCATCTTCCATTTTTTTCTTTCTGTGAACCTGGTTTTACTTGATGATCTAATAAACCATAAGAGTTGGAAAGTATTCTTTCTTAAAAAGAGCCTGCAGTTCCAGCCTGTTATTACCAGTATGGGTAGCCTCATATACCAGAAAATGTGAGCTCCTGATTTGGTTTGTGCAAGGTGGAAATTAGTATTTTAGTGGTGGCTTCATTATATGGGATTAGTTTTTTAGTGGTGGCTTCATCCTTTGTCATGAAACTTTTATTATCAGCAATTATGCTAGATCTGAATTAGATTTACCTTCTTGTCATCTATCTGGCATTTTACAAACTGTGACTTACGAGTCTTCACTTTTGACCACATATATATGTAAACATTTCAAATCTTCAATTTCATAAACCATTGTTTTCAACTCATAAGCTCTTGACTGCTAAGATATTTTTCTTACTTTTGGGGTAATTTATGTCTGATAGGTATATATATACATTACTTGCTTCATTTCTGCTCTACAAAAATCTTAAAATCACTACATAGGCTGATGAAAAGAGAAAAAATTTTCTAGTCATTCACGTTACTAAATATCCACAAATTAAGTGTTATATCAGTAGAATGCTAAAAGAATGGAACAATTTGATTTTTGATGGTACGTTTGTTGTCATAAGTACATGGAATCTTTGTCTTCACTTAATTTGGTCAATATTTGGTGTACTAATGATAAATTATACACATGATAAAGAATATTTCACCATAAAAATTAACTATAAAATGCAAGTTGCATAAAATACCTGGCTACCTCTTCTTTTAACTTCATGTCATGACTTAAAGATGTAATGCAATCTGTCATACTCTGATTTACCAAACACTCCTGTTCTTGAATGTCACTTTCTAAATGATGATTAAAGGAACAAACACAGTCTTCACCAATCAAAAGGTATTGAAAAAGCAGTTTTTGGCCACATTACTGCAAAGTGAAATTGACTAGCTGCAGGACAATGAATATTACTTGCCAATGAAGTCAGTCTTGAACACAATATATCAAAAATCAGCTTATTTCCTTTCAATCAATGTCTTCACTCCACATAGCTCCTATCAGGTGTATAATTTACAGAGTTACATTAGGTGATTAAGGTAGTTTGGGCATAGCTTTTCTTTGTGGGAGAAATTATTTTTAGAAACAAAGGACCATGTTTGTATAATAAACTCAAAATATGATATGTATCTTATAAGGTCATATTTATATAAGAACTTTGGAGTTGCTACCTTATTTCTGACAGATTTGAATATATAATTCTATAGAATTATAAGGTCAGAAGTGACTTTATATCTCACAGATTTCTGTGACCAGCTTGCTCCTTGAATTTTTATACTCTTTATGAAATAATTATTTCTAGTGTAAAACTTTTAGTGGACTTGTTTATGCAGCCTCTTCCATTATAGAATTCTTCACTATTAGAATATTAACTTTATAAGTGGGTGAAAATTTTCCTTTTTATCATTTCTGTTTGTTACTCCTATTTCTTTTTCTTCCACATAATTTTACTTCAGATATCTGAAAATTACTTCAGATATTTGAAATTGAATTACTTCAGATATTGAAAATTTGAAAAACTACCTTAATCCCCTAATGTAACTCTGTAAATGATACACCCTATGGGAGCTATATGGAGTGGAGACATTGATTGAAAGGAAGTGGATACTTGTTTCTCGGCCTCTTGTCATTTTTATTTATTCTTTTGGATTTTTGTCATATCTTATTCCTAAAACTACAGATAACTATGTTAAAGAAGAATGATTCATGCTATAATGCACACTTTTATGTCTGGATTCTTAGGGTTTTGTGGACCCAGCTTCCCACTAGAAGACAGGAGTTTTCACCATTTCTTACTTCTGAGTACCATCATATGTATTCTTAACGTGAATACTGTCCTTCTTCTCAGTTCCTTTCTTAAAAATATTATCTAATAACAATTTCCAGCAGAGAGGAGACTAGAGATTTTTATCTGCTTGCTATCATGTAGGCTCCCCAGTCTCTCTCTCTCTTTTTTTTTTTTTTTTTTTTTGGTACCAGGAATTGAACTTAGAACCTTGCACTTGCTAAGCAGGCACTTGTGCCGCTGAACTACATCCCTGGCCCCGAGTCTCTTCTAAAAGTAGGTTTTAGAAGAGTCATGTTTTGTAACAGAAATTCAACGTGGAGGAGAATCCAAGTAGATCTCACCTAGGAAAACCACACTCCTGTGCTCCATTTAAAATGGGAACACATGGGCCAGTGAGATGGCTCAGCAGCGTACGCGCCTGCCTGGCAAGCGCGAGGGCCTGAGTTCGACTCTCGGAACCCACATACGAAAAAAGGGCCGGTGATATCGCTCAGCGGCACTGGCACCTGCTGGCACGCGAGGTCCTGGGGTCGACCCCCAGTACCCACAAAAAAAAAAAAATCTAAAATGAGAACACATTTAGAAGGGATGTGTCAGAGCGATCTAGAGCAGAAATAGGCCAGGTTTTTATTGAATGTAGGTTGATTTGGGATTTTAAATGTGCCTCATCATAACATAGACATGAACATGTATTCAAAATCTTATAAATATGAATGGAAATTACTGTTATGATAAAGACTATCAAGTTTAGATTTGTCATTTGACTTCTTAATCAAATGACCACCACCCTCAAAAATTTTACAAGAAAAGCATTATTTTTTATAATCACTTTACCACCATAAAAATTAAGGTATCAGCATTGATATATTCCTGTCATCTAACCTTCACACTCATACAATTGCACCAATAATGTACCTTACGACAAATGGATCCAGTGAGAAATCACACATCACAGTTAGCACTCATATTACAGTCTAGATATATTCTTAAATTCTTCCTGACTTTCTTCTTTTGGTTGCTTATAAATTTACTGTAGAATACATCTTGATTTGGGTTGTCTGCTGTTCTCTTGTGATTATATTCAAGTTATGCTTCTCTGACAGGAATAATTATGGAGCTATACTGCACTATTCTCTGCATTTTATCTGGTTGGTAAATTTATCTGGTTGGTTCATTCATTCCTTTATATATGATATTCCATTTAATTACTTGGTTGAGACAATATGTGTCAGGCTTATCTAACATAAACTGCTCTTTCCCCTTTTGCAATGGATATATACTTTGTGAGTTACTTTGAATCTATGCAAATATTTCATGTATTAGAATTTAATTAATGATTAACTGATTAGTTTCAGATTGATTTATGATTTCAGTTTTATTCAGTGTATTTTGATCTGTTACTATTCACATTTATTTCTAGATTCAAATTATTTCTGATATGAACAGGTGCACTTTGTGTTTTCTGTGCCTCAGATGCAAAATGAAGCATTTTTCTAAGGTCTCCTTGTTCATTTTCATTTAGAATTGTATTTAGAAGCCATTACTCAGAACCAGTTTTTGGTGAGGTTTTGCCATTCACAATGCTCTTGGTGATGAGTTAAGGGATAGATGTATGCATATACATAATTAAAATCACACATACAAACATATGTTATATATATATATATGTGTGTATTATGTAAAACACAAACACATGCTCATAACTTATACATCTTTATATTTATACTTCTCTATGTAACAAAAACATTGAAATCACATTGATGTCTCCAATTCTAATGAAACTATACAAAGATCAGTTTAGTTTTCTTTCTTTTCTTATTCGTAATTCCATTCTCCATTAGTGTCAAACCTTGTTTCCATTATATGTAGAATATCAATAATCTTAGTAATGTTCTTGTATGCCTCCATGCCCACTACTACACCCTGCCTCAAACTGATGCCCTCCACACCCACAAGTGCCTTGACAATCCTTGCTGTGCCTCCCCACACAAACACTCACCTAACTGCATGAGTTCTTCTCTTGGAGATCACCTTCCCTTGACCCTACTTGGGCTCTTACATTTTATTGGCTTGGCTTATCCTCCCTGTACTATGTGGATGTGTTCCTGACGAGTTGTCTTGTCTGCTTGTCCTTCTGTTGCAGAACCATCCTCATTCTGCATGGGCTTTGATTCCTGAGGCAAAGCTGGCCCCCACCTCCTATGTGGATATACTAGTTACCTGCTTGGATACTGATGACCCACAGTAGGCTGATCCTGCATGAATGTCCTCCTCTTTCTTCCTGTACTTTAGCATCTTTTTCCAGTTTTACCTTTGCTTCAGGTGCCCTTCTCACTCTACTCAGTATTTGGCATCCACTCCATGGATTAAACTCTTACAGTCCTCCCTCTGCCTCATGGCTCCCTCAACTCAGTTGGACTCTCACGTGCTTTGTTATGATGCACTGAAGGTGGACGTTCCTCTCTACCTGCTCAAAATTTGACCCTCAGAGCCAGCAATCCTGCCTGTACCACTAGAACTGTAGCATACAGCTCTGGGTCACTGTGTCTTCTATCACCGCTCTTATTTATCTCTTCAACGCTTACCTTGCTTTGCCTACCAAATGGCTTTTTAACTAAATTGTTCAGTAAGGAAAAGAAAGAGAAAAAGGAAAGGATACAAGAGGCTTCTAATTTAGTAGGATTTACTTGTATGTAGAACTAACTGCATTTGTCAATACAGAATTTATTCCTTACTCTATTCTATTCAATTTTCTTTCATTCCCAATGGCTCTGAAAAATGTATGATTTTGAAACTTTGGAAAATCTAATACGAGGAAGATCTTAGGAGGAGGAGTTGGAGGCTTTCTGAAATATATCAGCTATGTCTATATTCTGAAAACACATTGGGCCACTTCAGTGTTTTTACTAAAAAAAATCAACTTCTTTTTAAACATCCAGGTTTATTGTTAATGTAATAGCAAATACACAGGAAGACTGAATGTTAAATGATTAAATATTTTAAAACTATTTATAGATATAATCATTGGGAATATTTCCTTGAATGATTTGATATGACCAGAGGTTTTCATAATGGGGAAATCATGTTTTTTCCGGTGTTACACAATTTTCATGTATTTTAATGAAGCTGTTTCACATATAAGTGTGTATCTTGACACAAATAAGATTGAGTCAGTCTTCAAAAAGTCATTATAGCCATATGTTTTAATCCATTTACACTTTATATTGTTGCTTTCTTTTACATAAAACCAAGAAAGAAATGATTATGATTATGCAATATCATAATTTGTAGGGATTTGAGTTTTACCCATCTAGAGTAGAAAAATGACTCTTCTCATTTACATGCAAGGAGTGACTGAAAAATACAGTAAATGTTGCAATTAAGAAAATATTACAGCTCTTCCTGTGTCATGGCACCTTGCGGAGCACTGTGAGTGCATTGCTGAGAGCCCCCTGCTGACTAGGCCACATTTTTCTGTAATTTCTACTGGCTGTGAGCTGCATTCAAAGGATCCTGGGAGACCCTCAAGCCACGCAATGGAAGCAGTGACCATGGAGGATGTAACTATAAACTTCACCACGGAGGAGTGGGCTCTGCTGAATCCATCCCAAAAGAACTCTACAGAGATGTGATATAGGAAACATTTAGGAATATAAATGCTGTGGGAGGGACTTGGGACAACCAGCAAATTGAAGAAGAATACAAAAATTGTTCAAGAAATCTAAGAAATGAGAGGTAGCAAAATGCTATCAATATAAAACTTGCAATCAACATGAAAACATATTCCTTCAGATTTCAGATGCTAATGTGGACATGAAAGAAGCTGATTTAAAGCCAGACAGAAATCTTGTTTGTAGAGAGCCCCTGATTGTTCATTTATCATTTAATGTTCCCATCTTACCTCACCCTGGAGAGATGCCACATGATTATTTGGGATTTCATGACAAGCTGAGTAAATGTAATGAACATGGAAAAACCTGCAGTGATTTCCAGTCCTTTTAAAGCATGCAAGGACAAAGACTGGAGAGAAACCCTATCTATATAAGCAATGCGGGAAATCCTACTCTGGCCTACTCTTAGTGAAAGAACTCACCCTGGAGAGACTTTTGTTGGTCAGGAAAGTGTGAAAGCCTCCAGCACCCCCAGTGGTTTTCAAATCCACGAAAGAATTCACACTGGGAAGAGACTATATGTATGCAAGTAATGTGAAAAAACCTTCAATACTCAAAGTTGTAAAATTCTTGAAAGAATTCACATGGGGGAGAAACCCTATATGTGTAAGCAATGTGGAAAAGCATTCCATATGCACAGTCACTGCCAAAGACATGAAAGTATTCACACTGAGATGAAACGCTGTATATGTAAGCAAAGTGGGAAATCATTCAGCAGATACACTCAGTTTCGAAGCCATGAAAGTACTCACCATAGGGAGGAACCTAATGTAGGTAAACAATGTGGGAAAGCTTTCACGAGACAGTTATTGTCAAATACATGAAAGAAATCACACTGGGGAGAAACCTTATGTGTGCAAGCTCTGTGGGAAGGCATTCATAACACACAATTACTGTCAAATACATGAAAGAACTCACACTGGGGAGAAACCTTATGTGTGCAAGCAATGTGGAAAAGCATTCACTAGAAAGTCTTATTCTAGCACATATGAAAGAATTCTCACTGGGGAGAAACCTTATATATGCAAGCAATGTGGGAAGGCGTTCACTACACATGGATCTTGCCAAGTGCACGAAAGAGCACACACGGGGAAGAAACTTTATATGTGCAAGCAATGTGGAAAAGCATTCACTATAAGGACTAACTGTAAAAGACATGAAAGAACTCACAGTGGTGAAAAACCTTATGTGTGCAAGCAATGTGGGAAGGCATTCACTAAAGACCAATCTTTTCAAATGCATGAAAGAACTCACACAGACAAGAAACCATATGCATGTGAGCCAGTGGAAAAAGATTTTCTAGTAAGTCCTCATTTTATATACATAGAACTCACACTGGGGAGAAACCCTGTGTATATAAACAATGTGGGGGAAGCATTCAACAAACACGGTTTTTATCAACTTCATGAAAGAAGTTACACTGGAGAGTGTCCCTATATATGTAAACTTATTTTGAAAAACTTGTGAAAATTCCTCATGTAGTAGAGACCTGTGTACATATAAATGAAAAATTTAATGTGAATTTTTATTCATGGGTTATCCAGAAAATACATTCCCAGATGAAGATCTCCAAGAATATATTCTTTCTGTAGTTTTCTGTAAATCACTTTTAAATAACTGAACTATGTATCTATAGTCTTTACTAGAAACAATATTGACATAATATATTTTTATGTAAGCTATTGTCTTTGAACCTAGTATATAGTATTTTCTAATAAAACAAGGTGAATTGAAATGTGTTTCTGAATTCCAAGTAAGGTTAGTATTTATATAGTTTTGATTTATTTTTTTTTACTATGGGAAGGTATAGTCTGTTAAAAAATAAATTTTATTAATAGTTTAATTAGGATTTCCCACCAGCTTTAATTGTAATTTTGTGTACAGTTCATATTCTGTATACAAAAAAATAACTTTGAATTTGATGTTATAATATATATGTAAACATAGGCATATTTAGAGACATGTAAACATGTATTTTTTTAAAAGTTCACTTGTTTACACACAACTTATAGATTAGCAAATGTTTTGTTTTTCATGTCCTATCTACATACCTGCATATATCCCAACATAATTATATAAAGCATATAATTTCACCTATTTTGCTTTCATGTTGAAGTCAGTACTATGATTTACATAAAATTTTGTTTTCTTTTTTTTTTCTGTGGGTACCGGGGGTCGACCTTAGGACCTCACGTGCCAGCAGGTATCTGTGCCACTGAGCAATATCACTGGCCCTTTTTTTGTATGTGGGTACCGGGAGTCAAACTCAGGACCTCATGCTTGCCAGGCAGGCGTTTATGCTGCTGAGCCATCTCACCGGCCCAAAATTTTGTTTTCTTAGCATCAACATTTTACCTTTCATGCTTTTATTGTTATGACTTTCAATTTGGTGAT
Organism: Erethizon dorsatum; assembly: GCA_028451465.1. Lineage (NCBI taxonomy): Eukaryota > Metazoa > Chordata > Mammalia > Rodentia > Erethizontidae > Erethizon > Erethizon dorsatum. Next base: position 85,424,521 of record CM051831.1, on the reverse strand, counting down.
AATTTTACCACAATTTATACCAAAAAGGAATCTATACTGTTGTGAGTTTCTGATTGTGACACATCAGATGGACCATGCCTCGTTTAATAAAGGATATCGTAAACTGTAAAAAAAAATTACAATAAAAGACACATTTCCATTAAACTGCCTCAAAATAGTCCCCCTCATTTCAGACACACATATTCTAATGTTTTTATCACTTTCTAAGGCAGTTGTGGAAGTCATCTTTCATGGGTGTCTTTAGTTGTGCTCTTGTGGCTGCCTTGATGTCCTGTATGGATTCAAAATGTTTACATTTTATGGTCATTTTGCCTCTGAGGAAGACTCAGAAGTTGCTCAATTCAAGAGTCAATGAATAAAGTGAATGAGGACATACTGTAATATTTTGACTCTTCTGATCTGTTTTGCCTTGAAGTCCATTTTGTCTGAAAATAGCATAGTTTTTCTTGCTTGCTTTTAGGCTCTTGTTACACGGAATTTGTGTTTCTATCCTTTCATTCCAGTCTGTGTGTTTCTTTGTACATGAGTTGTGTCTCTTTCAGGCAATATACAGTTAAATTCACCCAGTCTTCTAGTCTGCATCTTTTGATTGTGAGTTAAAACCACTTACATTGAGTGTTATTATTGACTGGTATTTACTGATTACAGCGATTGTATATTTTTTCAGTACAGATTCCTTTATTTATTTATTTTTGTTTGTTTAACTACTACTCTACTCTTTACCCATTAAACAGTAACTCCTCATCTGTCCTGCTCCTAGTCATTGGCAACCAGCAGTCTACTTGTTCTCTCTCTTCATAAATTAGACTATTGAGGGAAACTGAACTCAGTACAGTTATACCATGGTTGTCCTCTTGTGTCTGACTTACTTAACTTATTGTAATGATTTTGAGGTCCATTGCTTCCACTTTTTGGGTATTGTGAATAATGGGTACTGTGAATTTGAAACTTTGTATACACAGATTTCTTTTTGAATTCCTACTTTTAATTCTTATATTATTAACTTTTTAACTTGCATTTTATGCACAGTGTATACAGCACTTACCCCCCCCATCATCTCATTTTATCTTTACTTATCACTGCTGTGATCTTTTATCTTGTTCCTTCCTTGTAACAATAAAGATGTGTTTTTTATGGAAACAGAGCTGTTTGGTCTGAAGATCTAAAGTTTTATGCCCAGAGTTGGTTAAAATGCAGCCATCATTTGGCATCAAACTAGCAGAGAACCTATGTTTGAAGACCTAGGTAACGACCTTTGGTGAGGGAAAACTTTACAGGTAAATTTAAAGCACTGTGTAACATGCTGGTTTTCAGTCTGATCTAGGATTTTAGTGATTTGTGGGGGCCTGCAGGAAATAACCTCCAAAAGTGTTGATCTGTGTTGTTTTCTCCACCCCCACTGACCTCATGGCCCAGTTGCCCAACTTTTTAAAGACTCTTTACAACCTGGGAATTCAGTGGTGCTTACAGCTCAAGAAACAGAGTCTGTCTGTATGGAATTCAGTAGTGTTTGTGGGGAATCAGGAACAAGCTCATGTAGGCATGGAGTTGATCGACATTTGAGGGCTGGTGGGAGAGTTTCTGCTCTGACACTGTTCCAGTGTCTTCTCTCCATACTCAGATTCCACCAGTCACAGCCTCTGCTAGTCCCTGTAATTTTCACTGTCTCACAGGTCATTTAATGCTTGCTTTTGGTCCCTCACTGCTACAGCAAACAGAAACATTGAAACAACACTCAGGATTTGGAGACAGATTTATTTAACATCAGATAGGCACTGACTCGGAATCAATTTTTCCTCAATTTGTGAGGCTCTCATCTCTGGTGGTCTAGGGCTTATATGGGATAAGCAAGTAGGAAGTATAGAGGCAGAATGGCTTGTCAATTGGGGATTGGTTTATACAATTTGCCTCATAGTGGCCAGCTATGCATTACAGTAACCAGCTGTTTCTAAGAGACCAGGAGCAACCAGAACTGAAACAGGAACTATTACCTGGGCAACTAAGAAACTGAAGTATACTGGCTGGGGGGTGATTTTTTGTTACATCCCCCCCTTTGTAGTTTTCCTGGCAAATCTTTGCTGGGCATATTACATGTGATCTTTTGAGACAAGGACCAACCAGAAGCAGTAACATTAGGGTTGTTAGTGATCCTAGGACGGGCCCTAGCCAAGATCCCCAAGATTGTCTTATTACAGAGTTTTTCCCTAAGTTGCTTTTATGAAGAGATATAATTTAGGCCTGTCTGTTCTGTAACATCAACAGGACCTTACCCTTTGTTCCTCTTCTTCCCCAGGGCTCACTGGTCCTAACCCAGTTCCTGCTCTCTTTGTACTTCTCAGGCTTGTGCTTCCTTAGTGCCCTCTAGAGAATATCTGGTTCCCTGGCTTCATCTTCCAGTGGATGGAGAGTTGGACAGGTGGGCACTGGACAGGACCTTCTATGGTGGGCACCTATTAGCAGCCTGAATCTCCTGCTGCACTCAGATACTTCTCTCAGGGGGATTTGACCTTTTTCCAAGATTACATGTTCACCAGACCTTAGCTGGAAGCAGTGTTGAGATCAAGAAATGCTCCTGTTTTTTATTCTAGACACTCTTGCTACTGGATTTCATCTGATGGACTCTCTTTCAATTTGCCTTTTTATGGCTGGGTTTGTTTTCCCGTACATTCAAGTACCTGTGGATGTTGGTGAGAGTCTTCAGAGCAGATCTTGAACACTACTTCCTTTATCCCATCATTGTGTTCTCCCTCCATATTCTGCTTCAGGCACCTTTCCTTTTGCTGAGACACAGTCTCAAACACCCACAAATAAATGGAAGAGAGGTTTAATTCCTCACAGTTTCAGACTATGATCAGATGGCTCCATGGCAGAAACATTAAGACAGAAGGACATGTAAAATCAAAGCAGTTCAGTTCATAGTACTTGGGAAACAGAGCAGGAGAACAGTGTCAGAGAGAAAAGAGAGATGTACCAGACATAGACCCCAAGCTAGGCCTCCATGACCCACTCAGACACACCTAAAAATGCATTCCATGAATCCCGAGGCAGCTCCCAAAGCCAATCAAGCTGACACTCCACCATCACTGCCATTTTTAAACTTAGTTTTATCAAGGTCAGCAAATATAATCTATGTGACAGCCATCTTTTGAAGATGGTTGAGATTTATCTTCTGACATGTGCATGGACAATTTGAAGAAGTTCTATTTATATTTAAGAAGAATACGTGTTGTTTACTTTTGTGGTACAAGGTTTTATACATGTCCATTAGATAAACCTTATTTAGGGGCAATATTCCAAATATGTAACATTGCCAATGGAAGTGATATCAAAGCATTTATAAACATTATGTCATGTGTGACTAAATAAAATACATGCAGGCTGGTGTACTGGTATACACCAGTATATGCTCACCTTTGATAAATAATATATTTTCTCTTATTTTCTCTTTGGCCTTTTAAGAAAAATATTGAATCTCTTATCATTATGGCTGGTTTTCCAATAAGTTTTTGAATGATAAGAATATCTATTGTTTTATTATTAGCATATATATTTAGAATTGTGAAAACTTCCCACAGAGTTGATTTTTAAATTCATGACTAAATGACTATTCTCAAGTTTGTTGGCACAAGAGCCTTCACAGTGGTACTCAGGGCAGCAAGAGAGACATAATGGAGACTGCTTGATTCATTGCTTAAAAATAGTGCAGTGTCATAAAGCTGTAAATCACAAGGTTAGCCACAGTGAGCAGAGGAACAGAGTATCTCTTGAAGGGGAGAACTAGGGAGAATGAGACATTCTTAATCTACCACAGACCACTTCTAATTATTGTAATTACTCATATGTTTGGATGTATTTTTTCACATAATATTCTGAGTTTTATAATACTCTGCACAATTTTTCTTTTTTCTTTTTTCTTTTTTTTTGGTACCAGGAATCAACTCAGGACCTTGCACTTGCCAGGCAGGCACTGTGCCTCTGAGCTATATCCCCAGCCCTGCATAATTTTTCTTATTTTTTGCATTTTAAAAATATAATTCAGTTTGTTTTGTATATGATAAATCTAATATTTGAAATTCTAGGAGCTAATAATTTAATAAAACCTGCTGATTCTCATGTTAATTATTTCCTTGAGGTTCAGTAGATTCGAAAACTAGGATTTGCTTGGTTATATTTGATCCGTGGTACTCCACATGCAGGAATGAAAGCGAAGATACTTTTCTGCAGAGAGAGTTGCCTTTGCTACAGCCAGGGCCTGAGTTGTAGCTATAAAACCCATACAGATCCATTTATTTTAATGCTAGGATTAAATGTTTGTGTCTTTTCAAAATTCATACTTTGGTACTCTAATCCCAAAATGTGATGTGGTTGGAGATGGTATTTTTGAGAAGTAGTTGAGTTAAAAGTGTGGAATTCTTGTCATACTGTTGGTGCCCTTATAAGAAGAGATACAGGGTGAGAATTTTTCTCTTCGCTATATAAAGATAAGAGTGAGAAGAGCTTGTCTGAATGCCAGGAAGAGAGTCCTCACCAAACACCAGATCATTTGGCACTTTTGGTCTTGTACTGCTCAGTCTCCAGAATTGTAAGAAATAAACATTTGTTGATTAAGACCCCCACAATCTATAGGATTTTTGTTATAATAGACCACACTGATCAAAACATTTAATGTATATAAATTATATCTATATATATATATATCTATATATATATATATATATATCTGAGTCAATGAGGTCAGGTTTATACATAGTTAAATTTTCTTATGCTGAAATAATTATGCTTTATATTTTATTAGTATTACTCTATCATTGCTATTAGCTAATGGAAATCATAGCTGAGACATGTTATATACTGGGAGTGTAGCAAGTTGATTAAATGTATTTGTTAAGAGAAAATTACAAGAGAAAAATCAAAGGGTCAGTAACAGAAAATTTCAATATTATTTGAAGAAACCACATGAAATGCTTTGGAAAAATATTTTAATCAATAATATAAAGGCAATATACACAATGAAACAATGAGGAAAGACCAAAATTTATGGTGGTCCAAAAAATTTATAGTATGTTCAGCCAGGCATGGTGGCATACACCTGTAATCCTAGCACTGGGGAGGCTGAGGCAGAGGGATCACCATGAGTTTGATGCCAGCCTGGGCAACATAGTCAGTTGAAGACCAACCTGAACTGCATAGTTAAACCCTATCTCAAAGAATTCTTATAGTATGTTCAAATGGGAAGAAAAATGAGAAAACCAGATAGTGTATTTAATTGTGGAATATAGCAATTAATTAAATGACAAGAAAACTAACAACACCTTTTTAGTTATTTTAAAATTTTAATAGAGAAAAATTCTTGAGGTCTATGCATAGAGATATTAAACAATTCAGCACAACTTCTGATGACTGTGATGAAGATTTATTCATTTATTTTTGGTGCTGATGATTGAATCCAGGACTTTATGCAGATGAGATGTATGCTTTACCACTAAGTTGTACCTCCCGCTGCTACATAATGATTATTTTTATATGTCAACTTGCCTGGACCTTAAGTTGTCCAGATATCTGCCAATCATTATTTCTTGGTGTCTCTGTGAGAATGTTTCTAGAAGTTATTAGCATTTGAATTGATGGACTGAATGAAGCAGATGGCATTTCTCAATATAATTGGCATCATGCAACCCACTGAAGGTATAAAAAGAACAAAAATGTGGAAGAAGGTTGGATTTACCCTTTGCCTGCTGGACTGCTTGAGCTATGACATCAATCTTCTCTTTTCTCCAGCACTCCTGGCTGCAGGTGACAGATTGTTAGACATAGAATCTATAATCACGTGAGCCCATACTTTATATCTCTTACACACTGTCTCTATCTCTATTTCTACCTCTATCTCTACTTCTGTCATCTCTATCTCTGTCTCTTTCTCTATCTCTATCTCTCTATGTCTCTACCTCTATATCTATCTTTATGTGTATTTCTATCTCTATCTCTACCTACATCATCCATATCTGTATAATTTATATCTCTATCCTATTGGTTCTGTTTCTTTGGAGAAAACTAATATGATTGTTCTGTTAAAGGTGTCCTAAGATTTAGAAAGTGACTAGGAAAACATAACATGGAAGTTAACTGCAACAACATTTAAGTAATCCACATTACCATTTTCCTTTGGAAAACAAGGGCTTAAGTTAGATAGTTCTAAACCATTCTGACTGATATTCTTTCTATTATAACCCATTCTCCACATTCCTGTCAGAATTATAATTCTAAAATGTTAAACTCAATGCCCTACGCACATTGCCTATATAGCAAGAAACATATTTCTTAATGTGGCATTCATAGTCGGCCAGAGCAGAATTTCACTTCCTTATGTTTTTCATTTCTGTGGTACATATAACTATGCAGGAAACTTACACTTGCTTATTTCCCTAAGTGCATGCACACTTCACCACTTGTGACTTTGTGCACCTCCCATTAATCCACCTTTCACCTATTTCCTTGGTGAAGGTCAACTAGTCACTCTTTCAATATACAGATTAATTAACGTCTCCTCTATGGAGGGTTCTTCTATTGCACTCCCGTGTGATTGTCCCTTCTGAATCCTTTCATGACTCTTTATATTAAACATTATAAGTTTATAGTATTTTTTATTACAGTTAGTCACTCACTAGAACATAAGATTTTGATGAACAAGAATAATGTTTACTCATCTTTGGATTCTCAGAACCCATCTCACCACTGGATACATTGGATATTGAATGAAAAAATGAATAATGCAGAGAACCAATATATTGTCAAACTTCAGAAGTTGGTGATAATAAATGCAGTTGTCTATGAAATAGATATTAAGTATAACTGTTAAAAGTGAATACTTTATGAATACCACCAGGATAAGGGCAGTTAATAATACTGAAAGAATGCTGCTGTGCATATTTTCATTCAGTTGGGCATCTATTTCCAATTAAAACATCATTAAGATGTAGTTCATGTTCTTCAGAGAAGTTTAGTATATAATTCCTATGCAAAGGAATACAGAATACTAACTATAACAAAGAAGCACAGTCTAGCTGAGGGCAAAACACTTAGATTAGAAAGAGAACTACAGCATCACTCTGCCATTTCTTGTCACCAAGCAGAGGGAGTCAGTGTTTTCCAGTTTATAGGAGAAAGTGGAAACATTTAATGACAAAATGATAAAATTGCAAAAATATAAATAAATTTTAAATGCATAGGCAGAAATAAGGATTTTCTGTTATTTTTTGAGAGTTGCAATCCCAAAGTAGACTATTGAGTACTGTGACATTATAGGGTAGATTATTAGAGGAAGCACGCACCAGTCATCTGCTCTTAGAAGGAAAAAGGAAATTGTGAAGAGATTAGCAAGTTGAAACTCCATTAGCCACGCTAATGAACATTTATTATGTCTTTTCTCAGTAGTTAATACTGTACATATTTCTAATAAAACAATCTAATACATCCTGGTGAATTCACAAGTTTCTATAAAAAGAATTCTATCTTTTGAATTAAGAAGTCTCCCCTAGTTGATGTCATTTTGGCAAATTTGTAAGCTCTGCAATCCTTGTTTTTCCGTGTTAGTGAGTTAGCATATCTAAATTCAGCCAATTCTAATGAAGTCGTTACAATATATATGGAACTAATAAAAGAACACATATGATCACTGGTGAGACAGAGTTTATTTATTTCACCTTCACATATCAATAATTCAGTTCCTATTCTCTACACTTGGAGAGAGAAAATTTCCTTGAAAGAGCCTTTTTTAAGGAGAGAGCTCTCGTGGTTTAGGGGAGGCACATAATAAGCTTATTTTATTTTATTTTATTTTTTTGTGGGTACTGGGGGTCGAACTCAGGACCTCATGTGCCAGCAGGCGCCTGTGCCGCTGAGTGATATCACCGGTCCTTTTTTCGTATGTGGGTACCGGGAGTCGAACTCAGGACCTTGTGCTTGCCAGGCAGGCGTTTATGCTGCTGAGCCATCTCACTGGCCCTGTAATAAGCTTTTGTACCTGTAGATTGGCTCCTCTTTCCTGAGAAGGCTTGTAGTTCAGAGACTTGGAAGTGCAGTGGACATATTTGCAGACTAAGTCAAGAGTTTTTGGAATAGACAGGTATAATTCCATGTGTACTGCAAATATTTTAAAATTATCTATGCATTATGGTGCTTTGGCATTTTAATATGAACTGGAGCATGCCACTGATGTGCCAGCTATCCAAACCAGTTCCCACCTCTTCATGCACTTCATGAGTATTTAAAAAACTTTTTCATTGCTATTACACACAAACTTGACAAGTGATAATTTCATAAATATAATTTGCAAAATGTCATCTGAAGTTTTATAGATAAACTTCCTGTACTCTCTTACATTGAAATCTACTGGTTTTCTTTCCATTAAAGATAGTCTTTTTCCCATGTAAAAATTTTTATTATCATACAGTGGTAGTTTGGAAAACATGAATTCAATGAATTATGCAGATATTCCTAATGTTGACTTTGGGGTTGGTTGACTTTGAGATCTGAACTGTATTTTTTTTTTTTTCTTGTGGGTACCAGGGGTCAACCTCAGGACCTTGCATGCCAGCAGGCTCCCATGCCGCTGAGCGATATCACCGGCCCTTTTTGTGTATGTGGGTTCCAGGAGTTGAACTCGGGCCCTCGCGCTTGCCAGGCAGGCGCTTAAGCCGCTGAGCCATCTCACTGGCCCTGAACTGTATTTTGAAAACCATATTCTATAGAATATATTCCATTTCTAAGTATATTAATAATAATATACATATAGTAACATGTTAGTAAATAAATCAGCTATCAAAAATCAATTTAAGAACTAAAATATAAGGAATTAATGAAAAATATTTTCATAAATAGCTGAAATATAGAATATAAAATTAAGAACTTTAAAATAGGAAATGAAATGAACATATGGAAAATAATTTTTTTGTGTTAAACATCATTAAGCACTGAAAAAAATCAACAAAACAGCAAATCATTCCTTGTTTTAGTAGGAGTTTATTGTTAGAATGTGAGAAGAAAAAATTGGTTTAGGAAATGAAAAGGACTGGGCCGGTGAGATGGCTCAGCAGCGTAAGTGCCTGCCTGGCAAGCGCAAGGCCCCGAGTTCAACTCCTGGAACCCACATATGAAAAAAGGGCCGGTGATATCGCTCAGTGGCATGGGCGCCTGCTGGCACGCAAGGTCCTGAGGTTGACCCCTGGTACCCACAAAAAAAAAAAAAAAAGAAAATGAAAAGGACTAAGCTTTGTTAATATAGATTACTTACACTTTATTCATCTTTAGATGCCTTGTGGAACTCAGCAGGATGCTTAGTATTAGGTAAATTATGAATACATATTTTTGAATATTCAAATAAATGGATGGCAAAGTTCTATAGTAGGCTACAAATGGCTAGGATTTTTACAAACTATTCTGTAGAAAACACAGAAAACTGTACGAGGTGAGGATCTGGCCCCACGCCATTTTTTTTTGTGGGTACCGGGAGTCGAACTCAGGACCTCACGCTTGCCAGGCAGGTGCTTATGCCACTGAGCTATCTCACCCCCCCTCCACGCCATTCTTATTGCACGGATAGACATATTCTAACTTCTTTATTCTTCAACTTTGGCATAAAACTAATAAAATTTTTTCTACCAATGACCTAAAAAGCAGTACTTTCTAGTTTCCCTGATCTTTGATTCATGCCTTGCTTATTTTTTGTGATGTAAAAATTACAGTTCAGTCAGTGCTGATGGCAGACATGAAGTAAGCTACACTCTGATTTGTGCCTTCAGACTATTCATAGTAGCCAAGGCAAGTCCAGTAGCTTTCGATTAGATCTTAGTGGAGCACGTGAAGAGATCTACTGCACGGAATTCTTAATAAGAATGTTGCAATTTTCAAGCACTTGGGTAGTAGTAGCACCCCAAAACTAAAACTGAGGGCTTGAAGAACTGAAGATATATAACATCATGTTTCCTAACTCATGTTTTGGATACTTGTTTTGCTATTTAAACATTAGAACCCATGGAGTGAGATTTTACAGCGATAGCTCGCACGTCGTGCCAAATAAAATGATGATGCCATGAGGTGTCTGACAAATCACAATGCCTAACTCCAGTTTAATGGGATCAAATTGTGCCTTCTCCCACATATGCTAACTCCCAGTGCCTCAGAAAATGATCTTGTTTGGAGATGGGATCTTTACAGAGGTAATAAGATTAAAATTAAATCTTGAGAGTGAATTCAAACCAAATGCAAGTGATGTTCTTATAAAAATGGTGAGAACATGCTGTGATGATAAAGGCTGAAACTGAGGAAGTGGCCTCTACACCAACAATAACCAGAAGCCAGGCAGCTCTGGGAAAGGCATGGAATGCATGCTATCTTGAAGATCTCAGAAGGAATCAACTCTGATGACACACTGATCTCAGACTTCCAGACTATGACACAACATAGTTTTATTGTCCTAATTCACCCAAATTGTGATATATTGTTAGAGAAGCCTTAGCAAACCAATGCACCAAGAAACCTAGTCTTGTTTTCATTATTATGAATTTCCTCAACTTCTACACATATACAGTACTCTTGATTAACAGAGGGGAATCTCATGTAGGGCTGAAATGATTTCTGATTGGGAGCATTCAGTGGTTTTGATATGAGCTTTGGCATAATGGAATTAGTATTTTGGAGGTTATAGATAGTTAAACTTGTTGGTAATGATAAACCTTATTGAGGTTCATAGATAAATGCATCAGATAAATAAGTACATGTTATGGGATAATATAATCACTCTGAAATACATTGAGAGAAGGTCAGGATTTTGCCTGTGGGTGAGAGAACTCGCTAATTACAGTGTTTTTCTCATTAAGTTGTATTAAAGATACCAATAATAACTGTCTGCTTACCTGGTCAGATGACTATAATTCTCCATCATTTTCCCTAAAATATGTAAACCACATAGCACACAGTCAACATACAGTAGTACCCTGGATTTAAAATCTCACACAATGCTTTGAGATCTTCACTGAAATGAAATATACTGTTTAGAATATTTTAATGTGAAATGCAGAATAGCAGCCCTCAAAATACGTCCTTATTCCAATTCTCAGAACATTTGAAAATGTTTCGTTACATGCCAGATAAAGAACTTTTAAGATGTGATTAAGAGTATAGTTCTTGACATAAGAAGGTTTTCTTGATTTAGTCAAGTGAATCCAAATCAATCACATGGGCCCTTAAAAGTCAATGAACCTTTCTCAGCTGAGCTCAGAGTCAGAGGGAGATGTGACCAAGGAGGAAAAGTCAGAGAGATGCCATGTTGTTAATTCCTGGCTTTGAAGAAGTAGGAAGAAGTCATCAGCCAAGGAATGTAAACAGACTGTATAAGCTAGAGAAGGCTTCTATAATAATAAATTCTTTCCTGGAGACTGAGCTCCCAAAAAAAAGTGCTGCCCTTCCAACAATATGATTTTAGCCAGTGAGACAGACCCATGTTGTACATTTTATCTACAGAATGATAACATAGCAAAGTTGTGTTTGTTTAAGCAACTGCATTTATGGTAATTGATTATAGTAGCACAAGAAAACTAAAACAAACAATTCATTAGCAAGCATTTATTGATTACGCGTGCAAGATTCTTTAAAGTTATATGCAACAGACTACGAACAACAATGAATATAACAATTTATTGAGAAACATGTTATGAGACTTGGTATTTTAAAACCCCTTTTTTACTTATATCAATCTTGAAAGCAAGAAGGTTTAACAATTTTCCCAAGACCACCCAGTTAGTGTTAGTTTAGATTTGTCTGGATACTTGGCAGGGTTATCTTAATTCCATTATGCTGCTGCCTCTCAGGATTCCTGCTACTAAAGAGTTAACACCCAGTGAAGAACACTAACTTGTCTCATATGTTTGTTTTTAATAAAAGTGATAAGAGAAAACATACAGTTCTCAAAAATAAATAATTTTTCATTTATTAACCATGTACAAATAACTATATTTGTGATTATTATTTTAATTAACAAGAGAAAACGCAGAATGTACAGTGTATCTGTAGTACCTGTAACTATTGGGGGTGAGTGTGGAAGGTAGCATAGGTTTTGTTTACTAATGTGCTTTTAAGTTGATGCTCCCTCTTGGGCAGAGCAATAAATTGTTCCTAAAACATCTCTTCATTGTCAGCAAACTCTTTCTTAGGAATCTCTAATTTCTTGTTAGAATTTTTTTTTTTTTGTGGATGCCGGGGGGTCGACCTCAGGACCTCGCGCACCAGCAGGCGCCCGTGCCGCTGAGCGATATCACCGGCCCCTTTTTCGTATGTGGCTTCCGGGAGTCAAACTCGGGCCCTCACGCTTGCTGGGCAGGCGCTTAAGCCGCTGAGCCATCTTACCGGCCCCCTCTTGTTAGAATTTAAGTTTAACTGCAATGTTTGCCTTTACTTCTCCTTGGGAAGGAAATGCACATGTTTTCTGGGGACACATCCTCTGCTCCTGGGAGATAAAAATAATCTTGAGCCTCTTAATACCATAAATTATGGAAGTTCAAAATTCTCACTAGGATTGATCCAAGTTCCCAGGTGACTTTATGTGTTCGTGCCATTCTCTGCGTCTTGGGTTTGTAATTCCATGTGTGCTGTGTGCTACTAGTAATATTAGCTTTGTAAAATTCTACAATGTTAACACAGTGGAATTTTCTGAAGACTTCACTGGTAGGGAAGAATAATATTTGTGTCACAATTTCAAAGGGAACTATTGGCATTCTTATTCCTAAAATTCTTTATACATCATTCATTGTTGACTTCTAAAAACCATTTTGTGGTAAATAAGCATTCCGTAAAATAGGTAATAGGCATTCCATAAAAATTATCTTTTAACCATTTTTAAGTATACAGTTTAGTGGTAATAAGCACACTTACAATGCTATATAACCGTCATCAGTATTCATCTTCAAAACATTTTCATTTTTCCTTACTGAAACTCTTTACTCATTAAACAGTAACTCCTTATCCACCTTGCTTCTAGTCATCGGCAACCACCAGTCTACTCATTCTCTGTCTCTATAATTTGGACTATTGTGGGAAATTGAACTGAGTGTAGTTATACCATGGTTGGGTTGTCCTCTTGCATCTGGCTCACTCAATGTAGTGTAATGGTTTCGAGGTCCATTGCTTCCACCTTGGCGGTATTATGAATAGTGGGTATTGTGAATTTGAAACTTTGCATATAGATTTCTTTTTTAATTCCTTCTTTCATTCTTGTATTATTAACTTTTTGAGCTTGAATTTTATGCACAGTGTATACAGCACTTACCCCCCCATCATCTCAGTTTATCTTTCCTTATCACTGCTCTGATCTTTTATCTTGTTCCTCCCTTGTAACAATAAAGATGTGTTTTCTATGGAAACAGAGCAGTTTGGTCTGAAGATCTAAATTTTTACCGCGGAGTGGGTTAAAATGCAGCTATCATTTGGCATCCAAGGGGAATTGATTTCAGGACCCCAGTGGATATAAAAATTCACAAATATTCAATTCCCTTTTATAAAGTGATATAGTATTTGCATAGCTCAAGCACATCTCTCTTTATACTTTAAATCATCTCTAGATTACTATTAACAATGCAAATACTTTGTAAGCTGTTGTTATACTGTATTATTTAGAGAATAAAAGGAAAGAAATCTGTACATGTTTGCTAAAGATGCAAATCCACAGTTGCTTGAGTTGGATGTGAAGCCCAAAGTTATCAAGGGCATATTGTATTTTCCCAAATGGTTCCTTCCTAAAATGAATTCCTACTGCAACTACTAAGCTAAAACGTTTTCTTTGCATCTCTTTTTGAGTTCATAGCTTGCCCACAGAGAAGCCCCAGGTAAAAACTAACAGGATCTTGACTCGACATGTTCATTTTGCCCTTTATTAATCTGTGTGGATTTAATGGATTAGAAGTCTGTTTCCTAATAATGCTTTTGGCCATTTTAACATGAGGGATATATTTTTAATAATATGAAGCTTATGTAACTCTTTTTTTTTAATTTAGAAATAGGAACAGAAAATCTCCAACCTCTAGAATACATAGATACCATGGTTGTTTTAGCTCAGGACACCACAATATGCATAAAATCTTAAAAAATATCCAAAGTAAAGATCTTTACTGGATGTAAAAAAAAGAAATATTTGGCAAATACCAAAATGGAAAGAACTATTTTTTGGGGGATAAAATGTCTCCTAAAATTAATCAAAATTTTTATAATGTATACTTTGAACTCCTAAAAATATTGCTTTCCTGATGCTTTTTTTAAGCTTCAATGTAAATATCTACTCATTTGTTACATGCTACAAATCTTTTTGTTGTGAGCTACAAAAGAACAAAACCACCATGTTTGGTCTACACTGAGATTTATTATCGGAAGGGATTGTTAACCCACCTAATTGAAGAATCTGGGGGTAGATCTTGCTTCATGGATTAAGAACTTCAAATTAGTAGCAGAAAATAATTAAATTCACACTAAAATTAAGTTTAAATATAAAAAATACAATTGTAAAACTTTTAGGTATAATTTTTATAAATTTATACTGGAAAACAATGGTTGAAACGTTGGATCGATAGGTACATAAAGAGATTTTATCAGAAATCTGTGATGTTCTTTCTAAGCCTGAGATTTGATGCTTCTGTGGTGATACAGTGGACTCCAGAAATTCGTGTGGGTTATGTTCCTTCTAGAGCACCCTTGGATTGTGAAAAACTGCAAATTTCAGATATGGTTAGAAAAATGCCTATAAATGTCTATTTTTATAATTTAAACCCTAAATATGCTATGTCTCCCATTTTATGTAATTTAATTTAATAAAATAATGTATCAATAAAGCCTCAGAATGTGCAGGGCATTTTAGTCACATCTTAGGGATCTTAGGGCTTTAAAATGAACAAAGCTGGGAACAATGGAGATAGCTCCACCCACTGGAGAGACCTATTAGGATGCTGGAATGCTGGTTTATTTGTCAGAGATGGGTTACAGGGCAGCAGCCAATCAGCAGCAAGGAGACCTGAAGAACGCTCTAGGATTGGCTACTTCTACCAAAAAACCACTTGTGGAGTATATTTGCGGTTTTCTTGAAATTGCAGGGGTTTCCAAGAACAGCTATTAGTTAGGTTCTAAGGAAAAATCTGCCAAGGACTGAGACCACAAACCCTGAATTGCAACTTTTCCGGGGTATACTGTATTATATACAACTCCTGACCACCATTTCCACATAGATTCCTAGATTACTGACTTTCATAAACACTATCGATTACAACACAAAACATGCTAATTTTTTAAAATTAATTTTATTGGTACATTTTAGTTATACATAATGATAACATTCACCATAGGGAATTTGTACCTGTATATGATACATCTTGATTTTTCTTTTTTCCCAATCCCCTACCCTCCCTTCTACCCCATTCCCCTCCTTATTTACAAAGGATTTGTTTCTATTTTTCCTTCTGTTCTTTTTTTAAAATTTTCCCTCCCTTTCTTTCCCCTCCTCCATCCCTAGTTCCCCTTCCCACATGAACATTTTCTTCCTATTTCATGATATCTATTATACATTTTGGTCCTTATTTACACTTTTGGTTTCTCACACCAGAGAATGTGATATTTACACGTGTGCCTGATTTCTTTCTTTATTTAATTAATATTTTATTTTATGGAAAAAAGGTAACACAAAATTTCATAACAAAATAATAGGAGGATAGCAATAGTTAACACATTGCATGTTGTTATCTTTAAAGTAGTTGCTCAGAGTACAAGATATGGGCATAAAAATTTCTCCAATCAATATTAACACAAACCTTCCTTTTCAATAAACTAAGATACTCTCCTACTAGCCTGATTTGAAACTGTTTTATTTTATTTCTGTTTTTCTTCTGTAAAAAAAAAAAAAAGTTGTGGTATTTTTATACAATGGAGTACTACTCAGTCATAAAGAAGGATAAATTTGAGACTTTTATAGGTAAATGGATACAACTTGAGACCATACTCATAAGTGAAATAAATCAGACTTACATGCATAAGCATCATATTGTCTCCCTGGTGTGAGAAACTGAAAGAGTAAATAAGGTCTAGAATGTACAATAGATATTGTGAAATGGGAAGAAATTATTCAAAAGGAAAAAGGAACTAATGTGTAATATTTGGAGGCCACAAAATATGTGCTTACTTTGAGATATTTATAGACTCTTCATTAGTGTACTGAGGTTTTATTTTTCACCATTATCTTTATCATTTTGATCTCCTGTTCTCATACGTTAAAATGATTCAGCAGTTTTAAGGTATAAGACATTAGTTAATTTATTTTTTTCTTAGAAAAATTGCAGGTTAGCATAATAATACTGGTAGAGAAAAATATTTACTTTTAAATGTGATAACTAATCTTCCAAGCTATTTGCCACCTGGTGAAAATATTGAAGAATATCTCTCACATCTTTATAGTGTAATTTAGCAATAAGAAAGTATCATCTACTTCCTAAAAGGTCAAGTAGATTATTAATTAAAATTAATTATGCCACTTAAGAATGTGTGTATTTAATTGGTCCCAATATTTCTTGACTTACTAGTTTTATTAAGAATTGCTTTTCTTGGCTATTGTTAATGTTGTGAATATATTTATAATATCTATAAAAATAAGATGTGTATTGAAATTAAAAATATACAAGTCCTTCTAGGCTTATATTACATGCTATATAAAATAAATCATTTTTACCTAAGTGGATTAGGCACATTCACAATTAGTTGAAATTCAATCTAGGAATATATTGTTTTACATGATAAATTCTTTACTTATTACTCTAGATTTTCATGTCACTTTTTCCAAAAGTATCATTGTTGTTGATTTATTTTTCACATACATTTCATATTTGGTATAAATCTGTTTTATCTTTTTTCACATATATTAATGCATTATAATTTATTTTTTTTAATGCATCTTTTTGTTCTGGAGGAGAAAACTATTTATCTACCTTCCTCAGATAGAAACCATAATATTCTTGCATTACAAAAATTCTAGCTCCTTTCCTTGAAGCAGATCCTGGTGAGTCACCTCTGAATTTTTTGCATATTTGGACAGGTTGGAGACACTCCCAGTGGTAATGTTGTGAATTGTTAAAACTATGTGGTGACCACTTAGAACTCCAGAATTGGATGTAGATTATTTTAAGCTGAAGGCCATTAGGACTCTTCAGATACAGAAAGAAGCCTTCTTGGAGCTTCCCTTTTCTAACTAAAAGCAGAAATTTCTTGGAGATAGGCCTGTAATAAGTTCCCTTTTTGGCTCATCTTTTACTACTAGGGAGGAACTCAAGGGTAAACTTACTATAAATCATGACTCATGGTGGAATTTTATGACAGTGGAGATGATAAAAAAACCATTTGCCCCTGAATGAATAAACATTATCACAGACTTTGTTTCCTACTTGTTTTGCCAATAGAGGACCCCTTTCCCCACTCTCATTTTCCTATTAATTCAGCATGTAAGATTTTATCTTTTACCATTTATCAAGCTACTTTTGTAAATGCTTTTCTACAAAAATTTTTTTTTTCTTTCATCAATCTGCCTTTTAACAGTTTAGTTTACAGACTCCCAGGAATTTAAACTAAGAGGGCAGAGGAATGATTTTCTTCCTAAGAACTGCATATTGTTTTTGGCAATGATTGCTATAAGTCTTAATATATAATGTGATATAATATATATAATATAAGATGATCAATCAAATTCTACAATGAAATACACTAACGGATGCCAATTGTCATGAGTTCATTAGGCCTCAGGCACTGTGCTAAAATATGCTGTATGTCTATTATCTCATTAGATGGTTGTAAACCTCCTACCAGGTAAACTATAGTAGTTGCTAACACATGCATTCTGCTTACCATGTTCTAGGCACAATTCTAATGCTTCCAATGTTAAGTCACAATAATCACAGGATATTGCAAATGAATCATACACCTGTGCCATTACTGACATGTTATAGATGTGTCCACAGTGGCATGGATAATTTAAGGAATGAATCCAACATTTCATGGTTTATTCAGTGGTAGAGCCAAATTTCAAATTTATGAAGCTTATCTACAGATTCCATATTCCTCACCATGATGTTTACTGCTCTTTAGCTGAAAAACTTACTAGCAGAGCACAGCAAATGTAGATAAGGATCAATAAAGCTGCTCTTCTTGCTTCTCTCCACAGAGTACAAGTAAAGAAAAAAGTAAGCAATTTATCAGAGATCACGCTTGGGAGAAGTGAAGTGGGACTCACACCAGACTTAAGCTAAGTTTAGTGTTGTGGTTTATTTTGTTTTTATGCTTCCCTGCATCATAGCTGTCATATGCACACTCATGTGATAACTAAAATAAACACTCAAGCTTTGGCAGGCATATGTAATTATATACACTGTAGTTCTGTGAAGATACTTTAAAATCCACAATATTTCCAAAACAATTTTCTTCTCATATCTTATACATCCTGGGTGGAAATCTCATAAAATTATGGAAACCCCCAATCTCAGAAAGACTTAAGGCTAAAAGCCCACATACTCTTTAAAAGTAACAAGTTACTTTTGAAGAATTCCTTCACAAAACAATGTTTTGGATGATGGTAGTCTTCTTATTCTCTAGTTTTATTCATTTCCTATAGGAAATAAATAAGCACTCTAGGATTAAAGAAGAGCTACTTTACTGGAGAACAGCTGGAGTTTTAAGTCTTGTACTACCACTTGTATTTTGGGTAACTTGATTAACTTTAGTCTTCCCCAAACTCCAGAAGGAGCTCTTTGAAAGTAAGGATCATATCTTATATGCCTTGAATTTCTAATGTTTAGCTCATATATACCTGTCTCTACCTGCCTGGCTTTCATTTCAATCATAAATTTTCCTGCTTACATGTGTTCTGAGATTTATGCCTTCTCAACATTTCAAGGACTACTTTTCATCAAGCACACCCTCTCTCATGCATCTTTCAGCTGGTTCTGCCCTAAAGCTTTCTGCACACTGTGCTCTGTTCTTATTAAAACACAGCAAAAGCCAAGGCATAGAACTCTCTCAACTAGCAAGCACTGTATTTATTTTCTTTCAAAGCCAATATAAAACAATATTTTCTTCTGTACTCTTCTGTATCCTAATTCTTTTTTTTTTAATATGGGTACTGGGAGTTGACCTCAGGACCTCACGCTTGACAGCAAGCACTTGTGCCACTGAGCAATATCACCAGCCCCTTTTTTCTTTTATGTGGGTTCCAGGAGTTGAACTCAGGATCTTGCACTTGCCAGGCAGGCTCTTATACTGCTGAGCTATCTCACCAGCACTGTACCCAAATTCTGAAACAGATGAGAAATGGAAAGTGGGTCAGTGAAAATGGAGATTAAAATACCAGCATTATCAATTATAATACTTGAGTTGAAGGACATGGGTCATATGTGTAGTTAGATAGAATCTCTGACACTCCATGAATCAAATACATCAGCCAAGCTGTAGGAAAGACTCTTTTCTAGGCAAGTAATGAATGAGAGGGCATCATATTTTGAAGCTCCTTCTTCCAACTCACCATAATTCATCACTGTATGAGTGGTAGAGTGAGCCATGAAAGCTATTGAAACTAGATTATCTTCACTCATTCTGTATGAAACTCAACTCAAAATGGGTCAAAAAGTTATATGCAAGAAGTGAAATTTTGAAACTGCTAGAAGACTATGTAGAGGAAATATTTTATGATATAGACAGAGTCAACAATCCCCTGAATAGGACTCCAATAGCCCAGGAAATAATAAGAAAAATCAATGAATAAAATCATATCAAATTAAAAAGCTTCTGCACAACAAAGAAAATAACAGAGTGAAGAGACAACGCACTGAATGGTAGAAAATTTTTGCACATACTTCTCAGATATAGGATTAATAAACAGAATATATAAAAACTTCCTATACTTATCATACACAATTCACATTAAACAAGTTATGTAATCAGCTTAGACAAATGTCAATGGATGACTGGAGAAAAAAATTTGTTTCACATGCACAATATAGTATTATTTAGCCATAAAGAAGAATGAAATCATGTAATTTGCAGGAATGTAGATAGTACTTTATATCAACATATTAAGCAAAATAAGACACACATAGAAAGACACGTATTGCAAGTTTTCCCTAATATGTGGAGTCTAGAAAAAAAGAAAATATGACATGAAAGTAGAAGGAAGAATATTAGATAAAAGAAAAAAAGATGAGGGTGTGGAGAAAGGGAAGAGTAAGGGTGAATTATAGAGAACACAGGTATGATCAAATTAAATAATTTGTACATGTGTAAATACCAGGAGGAAATGAAATTTAAAAAAATTCCAGATAGGTAAAAATTTGTAGAGACAGAAAGTAAATTAGTAATTGCTTAGAACTTACTGGAATGGGGTTGGGATGTGGGGATTGACTGTTAATGGATTTGGGGTTTCTTTATGATGATAAAAATGTTTCAATGTTAGATTATGGTAATGGGTGTACAACTGTGTGAATATACTAAACCACTGAAATGTACACTTTTAAGGATGGATTGTATATTATGTAAATTGCATCACTATAAAGTGTTAAGACATTCAAAATGAAAATTTCAAATTTGTGGCTTATTTTTAAACTGCTTTTCATATTGCGGTGACTACAGTATGACCTGCCATAATTTACAGTCTATCTTGTTATAAATGTCAGATTAATGTTTCATATTTCATTATCAAAAAAGTACAGATGAAGGATAGTTTTCAGAGAATAAGTTAAAATGATAGAGGTATTTTTGGAAAGGTAAAAACAAGGCAATGATATAATCATTCATTATACCTTTTTAATATCATACCAAGAATCTTAGCTAGTGAAGTAAGATATGAAAAGGAAATAGAATATATAGGCAATGGGAAGGAAGGAATAAAAATTTGTATTTGTGCTGGGTGTAGTGGTGCATGCTTGTAGTCCCAGCACTTGGGAGGCAGAGGCAGAAGGATCGCCACGAGTTTGAGGCCAGCCTGGGCTATACAGTTAGTTCAAGGTTGGCCTGAACTACATAGCAAGACCCTGTCTCAAAACAAGAACAACAACAACAACAACAAAAAGTGTATTCGTGGATGACACGAATTTGTCTGCATTTGTCAATGCAGAAAATGTGATGGCAAACACTAGATTTGAATAAGTAATTGAAATAATAAAAAATGAATAAATCAAAGTTTGTTAAACCATTGAGTAGTCAGGATAAATTTTCTATGTCTATAAATATTAAGCTTGGGTCCAAAAGACATTTCCTGATACCACACTTATTTATTTATTTTTCTCTATGCAACTATAGCCTGCCAATGTAGGATTTTTTCACATAAAAATTATTATATGTTTGTAAGCTGTTTATTTTTCAAATTTCAAAAGACATTTCCAAAAATAGTTGCTGGCATTTGAGTTCTCTTGGTAAGTGAGACAAAGAAGAGTTTAAATTTTCCAATAATTTGCAGTGCATATTTTCCTTTGTACAACTTAAGTACTTCCATGTGTTGGTATTAAGCTTCCAATCAAGAATTTCCATGGTCAAAGTAATCTTTTAAGGAACTTAAAAATAAAATAAATATATAAAGAATTTAACCTTTCAAAAATAATACAGAAACACAATACAAACATGTACACCTAATGAACAAAATGTTGACTCTGGGATTTAATTTATGGTGGATTTGCATCTTGAACTATTTACTGAATTTCATCTCCTTTCTTGTGTTTCAAAAATACTGATTTTCCTAGGTTTTTATTCTCTACTCAGCATGCATATCAGCAGTAGAAACCAATACTAACAGCTTGTGATCTCTGTCTCCAAATAAAGACATAATTATCAAAAACATGAGCAATGTCACAGAAAGACCTTGGAACACTAAAAATTCCTCTCAACATATAGGTTTGACTTATTAGGAAACCCAACTTGTGTCCCTGTGTATGTTTTCTTGAGTGCCATACTGAAATGTTGCCAAAATTTATAAACCTTCTTAGTGGCAAATCAAACTAACAAGGATTTAAACCTTCCTTTAAGAAACTAAATGGACACCAATGTTATTCCTGGAATGGGTGATAGATAAGGTGGCATCTGTCACTAACAAATCTTCCTAATGCTTTATTGTAGTATCTCTTCAGCAGCTGGATACAAGACACAGCTTGACACTCATAACAGCTGCCCAGAGTTGCACTGACTTGATATTGCCATCATCTTTGAAAGAGTTTTCCCCAAGCATGGTCAGTAATGGAACACAGTTTAGTCCTTCTACTAGACAGAAAGAGACTTGCTCCATGTAAGGAGACTATTATTCTTCTCTGAGAGAGGTGCATCTCAGAAATACATCCTCATCAAAGGGGAATTAAAGTTTTTGAGCAAGAACATCTTCAAAGTTAAACATATTACATTCAAAATGATAGAGAATAAAAGAACACTGCATGTTTATTGGATTCCAAAATTCTCTTGATAAAATTATTCAGTTTCTGAGCTTTTGAGAATTTTGAGTTTTATTGTTTTTAAATCAAATGAAACCTTTTATATGTGTGACAACTCAAGGTTTCTATTTTTCTTTCCTTTTAAAATAAGATTGCACAGTTCTGCACACATAGTTTGAGCCAAATTTCCACCTTCCGATAAATATAATGGTGATAACATTTTAACCTTTCTCCTTGAGAATTTTTGGCTGTTGTATGACAGAAGTTGAAATGTTTCCAAGTCTTTCATCATACATATTTTAAAGAAAGTGCTTCATTTTGTATCACAAGCTTCCAGTAAGTTCCATTAAAAACTCTGAAGCTGGGCCGGTGAGATGGCTCAGCGGCGTAAGCGTCTGCCTTGCAAGCGCGAGGGCCCGAGTTCGACTCCCGGAACCCACATACGAAAAAGGGGCCAGTGATATCGCTCAGTGGCACGGGTGCCTGTTGGCGCGCGAGGCCCTGAGGTTGTCCCCCTGGTACCCACAAAAAAAAAAAAAAAACCTCTGAAGCTTACCTTTGTGATAACTTGATTTTTATTTCCTTAGAAAATTAGAAGAGACAAAAGCCATGAAGGAGAAATATTGAGAAAGTAAGATAGTAAGGCATTGAAGCAATGTGTGTAGCCCCACCCTGGACATAATAGAGTATGGTTATAGAGGGGATTAAGTTAGAGGATGCTCCAGTGTCTACATTAAAATGAAAACTCAGGGGTTGGGTTCATTGGTCATTTGGCAAAGTCTTGCCCTATGAGATTTCCTTTTTTATTCATTTAGTAATAAAAACCAACCAATAATCTTTAATGAATCACATTTGAACTCTTCACTAAAAGAATTTCTTTACATAGTTTTAAACCATCTAAAATTTTTGTGAATCTCTGCAAGGAATGATAATGTATCTAGAAACCTTAAGCTCCATCTTCTATTTTTATATGGAAACCTGCCAAGTACACTTTGGAAATTTTACCATGACCCAAAATGAATGCGAAAATGAACTGATTGTTTTGCACCCCACCTCCAAACCATCCCAACTCACATAAAACATTGCCATCTCAATGAATATTTATTTGTAATTTAGACCATTTTTATTTCATCCTCCTTGAAACTCATTTCCATATCTCATCAAATAATTGTAACTTCTGACATTCCTCTGTCAATTGTATTCTTGCTCAAGTCTATTTGAGCTTTTCAGTATTATTTAAGCTATCACTCTTCTCCTCCTCTAAGTATCATACATATGATTGCTAGATTAAACTTTAAGCATTATGTTTACAAATAAAATAAAATTTCTCAGTTAAAATCTTCAACTGATTTTCCTTTGCATATAAGTCTAACTCTAAAAGACCCTCTGAGAGCTAGCATACTAAAGAGTGTATGAGCTTTGCAAGAAGATATTACATAAGGGAATTGGTTGAAAAATTCTTGGAAAAATATAAAGTTGTCAAAATTGGTAAAAAATAGAGCATTTTGGAGAAGGAAATAAACAGATCAAGGAGACTGTAAGATATCACTGAATCACCAACTATTCAGACTGGGTTCAAATTTGCAATCCTCTTGGTTCAGATTTCCAGAATTTGGGGATTACACATGTGTGCCACCACATAATGTATCTTTAATGATGTACAGTTTAGAGAACCTGATACATTTTTGTCATCACAGGGACCTGCTACAACAGATCCTGAACATGTCAAACCTCTAGCTACAGTATTTTCTTTCCACAATAGTATTCAGAAAGGTCTAGGAAAAATTTACTTTCTTGATTTTCTCTTTGTCACACACACTTTCTGTTTCAGTGATTGACAAATTTCCTTTCTAGTTGACATATTTTTCCTTTAAATAAACTAAATTTATGGTGTTATTTTTAGAGCAAGTCTGCTTTATATACCACAGAGCCAAAGGGATATTTTGTTCTTCAGCTCTCCAATATATATCCAAGAAAAGAATTTTTAAATAAATTAAATTACAGACATTGTTGATAATAATGAAAGAGTTACTTTGTCTCTGTAGATACAGAATTGCTTGAAATTCAATATAATGTGACAGTTAAAGTGGATCATCCCCTTGGTTGAGTTGCAATCCACCCAGGGGATTACTAGTGCACACTTCTGCATTTGCCTGAGTGTATGGAGGTATGACTTTGGGGTCTACATTCTGCTCCCTACCTTTCTTCTATGGTGCTGTTCTCCTGCTCTGCTTCCCAGCCACCAGGAGCTAGCAGCTCTGTTCTGTCATGCCATTCTTCTCTGGTTCTGCCTTAAAGCAGCAAATTATTGAATGAAACATCTGATACTATGAGTTGAAACTAAACTCTTTATGTTTTAATTTGGGGTTGTTAGGAAGTTTGTCCCAGAGATAGGACACTTAATACATATAAAATAGATAGTTTGTAAATCATAGAAACTAGTCTTCATTCTCTGAGATTTTTATTTAGTAAATAATGGTGTGATCTAGTAATTTATGATAATTAACAATGTTAAATAAAACTTATTCTTAAATTTCTTCTTTTTCTTCTTTTACTTAATAAACACAACATCCAAAGAGGGGATGTTGGGTATTTCCATTTTCATAATCTCAATAGAAGATTGGCTAATGAGATATGTTTGAAACAGTACTTCCTCACCCAAAATATTCTAAATTTCCAAGTTTGCAGTACAATTTATGTGTGTACAAATTATTTATTTAAATGAACATTAATCACTATATCATATGTCCCATGCAGAATAGGCAAAGCTTATTTTCTTCCTGAAGGCTTCATTCTAATTTTATCTTTGCTGGCAACACATTCTTATCACACATTTCACCGAGTATTTAATTTAAATCCTACAAAACACATGAACATGTTGCACTGGTTTGGGGGACTATCAAAACTGGGTTGTCCAAGACTTTCAATTTGACTATGATGCTTTAATTAAACTTTATTATATAGCTTTAAGCCACAGATCCATAATTTAAATTTTCTTTGCAATCACTACATAGACATATACATAAATATGAAAGTCAGTGAAATCATGAGAAAAATGTTATACTTTATTTTATAAAGTATTTATAAAAATACAAGAGACTTTTCTTTAAGGTTGAAGAGTTATCCAAGTACAAGCTGTATATACTGATATTCAGAAACTTTTGAAAATGAGCATGTACTCATTATCCTTCCTCTGAAAATTATGTAATATGTTTGAAATTGGAGAATATAGGAGTGAAAAAAGGCAAACAGTATCCAACCTCATGGAACTTAAGAGTCCATTGTGTAATACTGTTGTTGAGAAAGTATTTACTTATAATTAGAATGCATGGCATGCAAAAATGATTAGGGTAACTATTCTATTTCATGTAAAAGAAGTATAAAATATACAATATTTTGTTACTGGCTTATTAATTTATAATGTGAGTTTCCATGTTGTAACCTCTGACAATACTCTTTTTCTTTTTCTTTTACTTCCAACCAATATCCCACTATATGGATATATCAACTTTTGTTAAGTGGGATTTGTGCTGTGTTCTTCGGTAGAATCAGTAGTTCTATGGAATTTTAGACACGTAGACCCACAAAACTTAGAGTTGCAGGGGATAGAAGCATACTAGTTAAGTCAGTTCATGACGAATTCCGGAGAAATAGTGCTACTTTTGTTTCCATTGTATTCTTCATGTATACATATGCTCTATCTGTTAGTGATGTGGTGCTATATAAGGGCCACAGATTTAAAGATAATTCAGGAAGTCAAAAGCTATGTCTATATGACTAGGATTATAGTTCTCAGTCATCTCAGGATGTTATCTCTAAGGTTGCTGCCCAAAGGGATTGTTATGGTTTGTGTCTGGATGTCCCCCCAAAGCCTCATGATGTTATGTGGGGTGAGCATTGTGGAGGAGGCTGAATCTAGAGTTTGTGATTGGTTCATTGTCTCGTGCTGGAATTGGAGGTGTGAGTGCTACACCCGCCCTAGGGAGGGTAGCCTGCATACAATATAACAGAGGAAAAGAACCTTGCTCCTCCCTTCTGCTCTTCTAGCTTTTGTTGTCTTCCACTGCCATTAACTGTTGCCCCTGTGCCATGCCACCCTGCCTTGGAGTCAGGTGATCATGGACTGAAACCTCCACAAACTGTGAGCTAAATAAACATTTCTCCCTTTAACTTTGTGTGTTGAGTATTTTGTCCCAGCAAAGAGAAAAGTAACTGAGACAGGAATATTTCATCATTAATCTATGAGATTCTGTGTAGAATAGTATGTGCTAAGAATAATGGATTCTGAAGTTATGTGTTCACTACTGAAGCTCTTTGCTATAAAGCACATCACACTGTCCTGTAACGTATGTTTCAGTATTCTACCTCCCTGAGGTAGCTTACTGTGTAAGCTTTTGGGTGGTGGTTTTGGCTGGGGCCTTGTAAAAACAATGTCTTAGTTACTTTCCTCTCATTGCTGGGACAAAATAGCCAACACCCAAAATTAAGGAAGGAAAGGTTTATTTAGCTCACAGTTTGTGGAGGTTTCAGTCTGTAATCAGCTGGCTCCAAGGCAGGGTGGCATGGCAGAAGGGCAACAGTACAAGGCAGCAGAAGGTAGCAAAAGCAGCAAGAGCAAAAAAGCCATGGAAGAGCAAGCCTCTTTTCCTCCCTTATATTGTATGCAGGCTACCCACCCACACCATCTCTGAGCCCTCCACTTGCACAGCTTCAAGATGTTCACAAAGAGAGGACCCTGGGCCCCTGCTGAGTCACTCAGTTAAACTTCTAAACTTCTCAAGTTGAGAAAATGTATCAACCATAACAAACAATGAAGAAATCTATACTTAGTATTGGTTTGTTTCTGTCAAGATGATTGTTTTGTATGCCTTCCAGGATAATGCACACCAAGTAGCTAGTTAATATTCCTAAGGGATAGTGCCATGCTTGGTATACTGTACATTGTAGAGACTTTTAATCATCTTCTTTTTTTTTTTTGGTGGGTACCGGGGGGTCGACCTCAGGACCTCGTGCACCAGCAGGCGCCCATGCCGCTGAGCGATATCACCGGCCCCTTTTTCGTATGTGGGTTCCGGGAGTTGAACTCGGGCCCTCGCGCTTGCCGGGCAGGCGCTTAAGCCGCTGAGCCATCTCACCGGCCCTGTAGAGACTTTTAGTAATTTGCTAAGAACAGAAACTGAATTGGCTTTAGTGGATGATGGCTTATGCTGATAAACCTATTTATATGTTCCCTGCCTGTCACTACTGGCTATTGTACTAGTATTTGTATGGATCATGATAGTATTTGCTGATATCAATTACCCATTATTTCTGTTTACTTGGCAATTGGAAGAATCTTCAATGATGAATGCTCTTTATGGGCTACTAATATAATGAATCCTCACAATTCATGAAGATATAATGAAACTATATGTCTCTTCATCAAAATTTCTTGTTCTTAATTTGTCAGGGCTTTTTTCCAGATTGCTAAGCTACCAACAAAATTTTCATGACTGTCCATTACTCACTGTACATTTTAAAATCTTTAAAAAGTTTTTATTAGTACATGTTTTCAGTACATAATGATTACATTTATCATGAGGAATTGGTACTGGTACAAAACATATCTTAATTCTTTTCACTTTGTCTTTCCTTCCCTTCTCTCCCCATTTCTTCTATCCATAGGCTCCCTTCCCTTTTGGAAAAGATCTCCCTGTTTTCCATTATCTATCTTTCATTTAGCTGTTTAAATTATTTATACTTTTGGCTTCTCATATAAAAGAAACAATGTGTGTCTGATTTATTTCACTTAACATTATGGTCTCAAGATATCTCCATTTTCCTACAAAGAACTCAAATTTATCCTTCTGTATGGCAAAGTAGTTATAAATATTACATTTCCTCTATCCATTCTATAGGTTGTCTTTTCACCTGATGGTGATTTCTTTGCTGTGCAGAAGCTTTTTAATTTGATGTAGTTCCATTTGCTGATTCTTGATGTTATTTCTTGTGCATCTAGAGTTCAGAAAGCCTTTGCCTATGCCCATATCTTCAAGAGTTTTATATATTTTATCTTTCAGGATATTGAGTGTTTCTTCTTTAATATTTAGGTCTTTGATCTAAGTTAGTAAATGGTGAGAGATATGAGTCCAGGTTCAATCTTCTGCATGTATACATCCAGTTTCCCAGTACCATTTGTTGAAGAGGTTATCTTTTCTCCCACACAAGTTTTTTGCCTTTTTGTCAAAGATGAGATGACTAGATGTCCCTGGGGTTGTTTCTGCATCCTCTCTTCTGTTCCATTGATTCACTTATCTGTCTTTGTGCTGGTACCATGCTGTTTTCATCACTGCAGCTTTATAATATAACTTGAAATCTGGGACTGTAATACCTCCTGCTTTGTTCTTGATGCTGAGTATAGCTTTTGCTATTCTGGGTCTCTTGTAGCTCTATACGAATTTAAAAAACTTTTTACTAGTTCTGTGAGGAATGCTATTGAAAATTTGATTGGTTTTGCATTAACTTTATAAATAATTTTTGGTACTAAAGACAAATTTTCTGATGTTCTCTTCAATCTCTGTGTTCAGAGTACTATAGCTTTTACTCAAAAAGATCTTTCACTTCTTTTGTAGGTTAATTCTTAAGTATTTAATTTTTCTTGAAGGTATTGTAAATGATATTACTTTCCTAATTTCTTGGTGTGCTCATTATTGGTGTCATTATTGAAATGCTATTGATATTTGTGTATTGATTTTTTATCTTGTTATCTTGCTGAATTTATTAATTCCAGCTCTTTAAGTGGAATTTCTGTGTCTTTTACGTATACAATCATGCAATCTGATGTAAGGATAGTTTGACTATCTCTATCTCTACCTCTATCTCTATCTCTATTTCTGTCTCTATCTATCTCTATCTATATATATGTATATATGGCTAGAGTTCTCAAGTACTCAATTGGTGTGGTAGTGGACATGCCCATTTTAAAGGAAAAGATTTTTTTTTGTTTAATATGATCAAAACCATTTATGACAAACCTACTCCCAATATCATATCACCATAAATTCTTTCATCCTGCTACTTTCTGTTCACACAAGTAGTACTTTGCAAAGCTCTTTTTCTGTGGGTAGCTTTTTCCTCATGGCTGCCTTTCAGGGGCTACAGTGTTAAAATATTCTGCTGTACTCACCTCTTGTGAGTACAACAGATGAATAAAACAGATTATTTTATTCTGTGAGTATATTAGCCTTTTCTATTTTATATAAATTAAGCATAAGGAATATCCCTCTTCTTGACATGTGGTCATAGAATGAGCTGAGGGATAAATACATGAGGTGTGATGTTTTGGGCTCCTGGGCCAACTGCTAATGCATTTTACTTGTGTCTTTTGACCCATTCTTCTCTACTCCCATATGTATTTATGTCTTACTATAAACTGGTATTGGGCTGATGTAAGTTTATGAGTATGTATATGTTAGACCAAAATTATAAAGAGTTATTCTGGCTTTATGGCTACTATATGTCCCATTGACATGCATTTCTTCTCTATCATGGCCCAGCAGGAATCTAAGACCTATTAGTATTTCAATAATCTATCCTCTGCTTAATTGGTCATGGTAATGAGTGTGACTTATCACAAAGTATGTTCAGTAACAGTACCTGACAAAAATAAACTAAACATTGTGGGCGGAGAAGAAGCTAAATCATGATTATATTACAACTGAAACCTCAGCTAATCTGTCAGGAAAGTTTGAGGCTGAGAAAGTGCTGAAGAGACATGAAAGGAGGTAAGGACTTTGGTCCTTGTTCTTATAGGTTAACTTATCAGAAGTTGGCTGCCCCTAAAGAGGGCTGTATTCTTACACGAATCAGTTCCTGAGAATTATTTTTATGTGAGACATTAGCATACCACATTATTGGAAGCTGGAGGAATAAGTTCATTGATCCTACTGGCAGATGTGTGTGGTACACCAAATTTGCCACATGTATTGCTCTGACATATTCAAGTTTTAGAAGATTGGTAAAATCAAAGGTGAAGAATAAATTTTACTGTCTAAATTTGATAATTCTCTCTTCTTACTATTGCTATTTTAAAGTTCTGGATATGCTATAAGCCATCTGTCAAACATCCAATCTCCTACCAGAATTATTATGAAACTTTTTCTAAGAGAAACCAGGGAGGGAGTAGAGGAAGTAGGACAAGGAAAGGGAAGAATCTTGGCAATAGTATAGTTCAGGCAAAATTCCAGAGAGGTGCTTTCTGGTGATTCCAGAGGAATAGACTCTTATAAATAAATTTTCATGTGATGGAACTATACATGAAGTTCCATGTCTTGCAGTCATTGTTAAATTGGTGTGTAAAATTCCAGACTTTTAGCTCTCTGCTGTGAGAGTAAATAGAACTAACAGTCTCTCTACAGCATACTAAATAAAATAAAAAATGAGGACCAGATGCTAAGGCAGGTAGATTGCAAGTTCCAGCTAGCCTGGGAAACTTAGTGAGACCCTGTCTCAAAATAAAAAAGAAATGAATTAGAGAATTAGCTCAGTCCAAAGCCCCATGTTTAATCCCCAGTGCCACCAAAAAGCAAACACAAATGAAAGCAACAAACACCTGATACAGGTCAGAAGAGGTGATGCCACACAAAAACAGGGTTACATTATACTGAAAAAGTGAAAGGTGACAGAACTGTGGACTGAAAACCAGCAGTATCAGTTACAACTAGTAATGTGGGAGTAGCCATTTTAAAAATTGTTTTGGAGCTAAAATTATCATCCCGTACCTATTCTCAAACCTTTAGAACTGTTACACTGATCAATTATTACTGCTTTATTTTTCTTTCTATTTTCTATCATCTAGTTTCTCCTTTGCTTAGAACGTTTTACTTTTTCTTTTCTTCCCAACTGATGCAGAAAATTAGTGTTATTTTGGTTTTGATCTGATTTATTGATTTTTGGGAAGTGGAAAACAGACGTGAGTTATTTTAGGTGGCAAAATGTCAAGTAAAGGTGGAACTATTTGGAAACATTTCAGTTTTCATGTGAATTAAATAAGTTAACAAGCGCTCACAAAAGAAAATGAAGCTTTTGAGAAGAACTATCACCTCTAATTATGGAAGATGTTTTTTTAATGCTGATTCTTTCCATAAAATTGTTGGACTAAAGTTGGGCTGCTTGTCTTAGGATGCTTCTCATTGAAGTATCCAGAGGACAACAGAAACCAGCATAAAGAAGTAAAATGCAGAAAGGAGAGAAAAAATTGTGTGTGTGTGTGCGTGCATGTGTGATTCATGTGTCTCTTCCAACCACATGAGAGATTCCATAGTCTTTTTGCCATAATGTAGCAAACATTAGGCCATAAGTAAAATATTCTATAATTTTGCAAACTAGATCTATTTTTTTCCTTTCCTTAGGACACTAAAGGTTCATGAAACCTCAATGATATGATAGAATCTTAAATGTTATTATCAGGGTAGCTTGAGAATACCTTCCTTTGAAAGTTATATGCCATTTTAAAACCACATTCGTAGTCACACTTTCAAATTATTTTCCACTGTTTTGCTAAATACTATGCAATTGTCATTTAAAAATTATTTACTAACAAGTGCAAGATCCTGAGTTTGATTCCCAGCTCAAAAAATAATTTAAAAACTCACATAAAACACATTTATGTACTGAATATACAAATATTTTAAGTGCATAAATGTGATATATCTCTTTAAATTTTTTCTGAAAGGCACATTTTAACATACAGCTTTCTCAATTAGTCTTTGGTAGATTTTAGTTTGCCTCAGAAAAATGTGATCTCATTTTATGATAAAATCAGGTTTTTTACCATCTATACTTTGCCTGTATTTCCAATTTTATTTATACAGCTTGCTCTACGTGGTTCAAACTTCAACTAAACTAAGAAATTCCAAGCAATTTTCTCAGGGAGTCATATTTTATCACATATATATTTTCCCCTATCTTTTCATGAATAGATTAAGAAATACCCAGGGGATTAGAAGAGCACAGTTCTGGGTGTGTCTGTAAATGATTGACACGTAGGCTAAAAACTGAGGAGCAAAGACCCAACCTGAATGTTGGTGGCACCAGCCAATAGGCTTGTAGCCTGGATGGAATAAAAAAGGAAAGAAGGAAGTCTTCCCTTGGGTTTCTTTGGAGGACTTCCTGTCTTTGACTTCACTTTTGGACATTCATCTCCAGTTCCTTTAGGCTTCCAGCATAGACTCTTCAGCCTTCCAACACAGACAATTTGGCTTTCTGACACAGACTCAAATTGGGCTCTGCAGTGAGCTCCAGACCTTCAAATTTTGACTGGATCTTCTGACACTAGAGCACACAGACAGCCATTTCACAATCTTCCACCCCTGATTCCACAGGTGGCCATTGTAAGCCTACTCAATAAATCCATATG
The DNA here is from genome assembly GCA_028451465.1 of Erethizon dorsatum. Lineage (NCBI taxonomy): Eukaryota > Metazoa > Chordata > Mammalia > Rodentia > Erethizontidae > Erethizon > Erethizon dorsatum. The sequence goes on along the minus strand of CM051831.1, from coordinate 85,391,653 downwards.
TATAAGTGGAAAAAGAGTGACAGAGACAGAGATAGAGACAGTGACAGTGACAGACACACATACACACGCACACAGATAGATATAACGGGGTTCCTATACTGAACCCAGATACAATCACTATACTGATTCCTATTATTTAGAACTTATGTAAATATTCTTTCAAAGCCTCTCTAACTGGTTCCTTTTCAAATCGTGTTAGGATTTCCCTTCCTTTCTTCTATATATAATATCAATATTTCAGATATTCCACATTATGGCTCATGTTAGTTTCTCCATTCTTATGGCTTATATCTGGCTGTTTGCCCAAAGCCTCATGTGCTCACAGGTGGATCATCTGGGATGTGACTGTATCATGGGTGTGTGATATTCAGTTAGTCTACTGATGGGTTTATAGCTGGGTGTGATGTTGGGAAGTAAAGCCTGGTGGGAAGAGGTGGGCCACTGTGAGCTGACCTGAAATGGTATACATCCCACTTCCTGCCATATCTCAGTGCTGTTTCCTGCCTGCGGTGCCAAGAGTTCATTCTACTCTATCATGGCCCTCTGTCATGCTGCCCTGCCTTGGAGCCAGCTGACTATGGGCTGAAACCTCTCCAAATTGTGAGCCAAGTTAAATTTTTCCTCCTTTAACTTGTGGGTGTACAGTAATTTTCCCCAGTGATAAGGTATCTGTGACATTCATCCATCTTTCCTGTGAAGATATGTCAAAAGCAATGTACCAAATATTTACAAAAACCCAGTCCAAGTATTAAAGCATACAAAGTTGAATGAAATAATTCCTGTTTTCCAGTAGCTCCAAAAGAAAAAAAATCTCTGATGAGTATTTAAAAAGGAAATATGATGCCAGATGTGGTGGCACATGCCTGTAATCTCAGCCCTAGGGAGGCTGAGGCAGGAGGATTGTCATGAGTTCATGGCCAGCCCGGACGACAAAGTGAATTCAAGGCCAAGCTGAGCTACGTAGCAAGACCCTGTCTCAAAACAAAAACAAAAACAAAAAAAGGAAAATGAAAAAAAAAACCCACAAAAATATATACAACTAATCTTTTGAGAGGTTGGGGCAACTTGGCAAGGTTGCAAAGAAAGAGTGAGATTCAGGCAGGACTTTGAATAATGAACAAATCTTTTCACAGCTGAATTCCGTGTGGGGTTGAAAAGAATGTTCTATACTAGGAAATTTGAATAATCAGAAGAAAGTATATATGCAATATTATAGTATTTCTAAAGTAAACAATAACAAAGATATAATGGAGGTGAAATGCATGCAATGAATAAGACTTAATTTGCTTAACATTTCCCTGTTTTTATAATCTTATCAAACTTCATGTTTTGAAATAGTGCATTTTATAAAAATCAGATAAATTGCAAAATGGAATGCATTAAAATGGTGACTATATTACCATTCAAAAAATTATTGGTTATATTTAAGAACATATTTCAGTCTTCTAAATTATAGAAATGATTTTGTTGTGGAGAGAAGAGGGAGAGGATATGTATAAGAGTGGGAATAATAGGGTACATATTTATAATAGGGAAGTATTAAATTTACCTTAACACAAAATGTAAAAGTGAAAAATATAACTGTGGAGAATTTATTTTTTTCTGATATTTTTTAATTTCCATAATTTGTACAAGATTAAGGAAAAATAATTAAAATTCTGAAGTGGTTATATTCATTTCTGAAGAGACTTCCAAATGGTGATAATATAGATCAACTCCTAAATATAAATATTGGTCAATTAGCAATTTCATATTTTTACCCCTTCCACAATCCCTACCAGGTCTTTTTATTGTCAAGAAACACAAACATTAAAATGGATTGGAATAGTTAAATAAGCCACCAAATTCAAATTATGCATCCAGTAAAGTCATTGCCAAAAATGAAGAGAAAATATAATTTTTTCCAAAAAACGTAACTTCGGCAATTTTCTGTCTAGTCCTATAATGAATTTATTCAGGCAGAGATAAAGTAAACAAGACACTTGGATCTACATAAAGGTAGGAAGAGTGTCAGAAAAAAATTAATTAAAGTAAAATATCTTTTTAACTATTTCCAAAGGAAGCAAAAGATAACTTTCTTCAAAGCAATAATAATATCAAATGACTATAATGTGAGTAAGCTTAACAGGTTGTTTATATTGTATCTAACAATTTCCAAGTTCCTCTCTTCACTATCTCTCATATTCTATTATGAAATCTATGTGGAATTATTTTTGTTTGAAAACTCTAATGTATTTTAGAATTAATATTCATCAATCTAACCTTGCCTTTCTGACATGGGGGCTGTGCCATCTTTGCAAATCTGTTCTTAAATGGTTTATTCTTTTAAATATTTATCTATCTATCCTAGCCATAAAGTAATGGTGATTTATTATCTACAGCTCTAAAATATACTTTTATCATTAGATGGACAAATGCCTTATCCTCATTCTTTTTCTAATGAAAACATTATTAGATTATTGTTGACCTCTTATTGAAAATGTTTTCACTGATATTGAATTTTTAAAAGATTACTTAAATTTATTTTACACAGTGGAAGTTTTATTTGGAAAAACATTATATTTGTAGAGTATTTGGGATAAAATGACATATTTATAACCTTGAATAATGTTGAATGTAAACTCCTAGTAAAACTCCAAATATTATCTTTGATTTTTTGTTTTATTTAATCTATTGCAGTTTTTACAAAAGAAACTAAAAAATAGAATTTGAATATCAAATATTCATTAGGTCATCTATGTATGAAAAACTGATAAATTTTTAATCTATCAAAAGGGAGCTGGGTGGAGGCAAGACAATGTTTTTTTCTTGTTGCTGCTACTATTACTGTTTAGATTATAAAATATTTTATTGATGTTAATTTCCCTAATGAACTTAGAATACTTGTTTGCAAAATTCTCTAAGAGGATTTTGTGTGCCTGCCTGTGTGCATATGTGTGTGTGTGTGTATGTTTGGTTTAGGTTTAGTTTTACTTTGGCTAAGAGCACAAGTTAAAGAATAATTATTGTGTCTTGTGAATTTCATGTCATATGATTTCTTCTTTGTGGTGCTGAGTATGGAACCTAAGACTTCACAAATACTAGGCAAGTATTTCACCACTAAACTACATCTCTGCTCCGCAATATAAGGTAAAACAATTAAAACAATGCATAAACAAATTCTGTCATTTAGCAGGGTAGGAATTTAAAATCGGAAAGATCCCATTATTCAAGAAAAAAGGGCCATACATACATAGCTGTATTTGTCTAAGTTTTATCAGCCAAACAGATATTTTAGGATTATAATGATTATTATCCCATTATTATTTCAAGAAGGAGAAATAAGACAATGTTTTTGATAGAGACGAATACTGTTCTATGATTTGGGGTAGATGATTCAAGTCCTACAGCTTTTTTAAGCCAGCTTCTTAACAAAGACAAGGTTTCAATTGACTCAATCATAGAAGAGAATGACTGCTTTAAATAATTTCTAGAGCCTTGTATTAGTCATTTTTCCTGTTTCTGGGACATAACACCTCACATGTACAGTTTAATGGAGACAGGGTAAAATCTGGCTCTTGCTTTCATGGAATACCATCCATGGTCAACTAACACCAAGGCATAAATATCATGGTAGAAAGATGTGATAAGGTAGAGATGTTCAGTTCATAGTAACTGAGAAACAAAGAAAGGAAACAGTGCCCTAGAGGAAGGAGCCAGAGAACACATGTACCCAAAAGCACACCTGTATGACTCATCCAGTCATACATAAATGTGTGCTTCACTAATCTGATAGGCATTTCTCAATCCAATCAAGCTTATATGTCATCACTGATGGTCACAATTCAACTCCTTAAAACATAATTAATCTACAAATAAACACAATTAGTTAATAATTCTGCTTAACATGACTTGCCTATTTTCCCCAAAAATGCAACAATCCTTTCTTTGAAGTCCCAATAATTCCAGCATTTTTCAAAAGCCCAAGTCAAGGTCTCTTCTGAGACTCAAGGCAAACTCTTACCTGTGAACTCAAAGGTAAGTGACACAGAGGAAGCATTTTCTTTCCAAAAATAGTGCATAAAAACAAATTGAATCAAAGTAAGACCAAAACTTGGCAGAGCAAATGTTAAGTTTGTAGCTCCATGTTCCACATTTGAGGTACATAATGGTAAGATCTGAATTCCAAATGGATTCAAAGGCCACAGCCAATGACCTTGTGTCTCTTGGGTCATCTTATCTCACAGCCTGCAGCTTTCAATAGCAGACATTCCATATTCCTAGGATCTGATTTCCTGGGGCCTCCACTGAACCTTTGGAATTGGTCTCACAGCTTCACAAACTGCCATCTCAGAAGCTCTTTTAGTGGTTTGCAGGCCTTCTCTTGAAAATGGATAGAAGTCTCCCCAACCCTACAAGTCTTGCATTCAATATAATGAGCATGATTTCAAAGTCTGTCACCAGCACAGGGCAGTAACCAGACCCTCTTGGACTTTGGTTGAAGTGGACTCTCAGTGCCTGGATGGCTGGGCATGGTGAAGTGAATTCTAGGGAACAAATTCCCTAGAAGGGCCTTCTCCAGGGGGATCAGAGGTTCTCTTCTCAGAGGAAACATTTATGCTTTCACAACTTAGTGCCTGTGATGGGTGGGGTATTGTGTCTTGCTTACTTATGTTGCTTCCATGGCATCTTTCTTCTTTTCCCTATATAAAGTATTTGGTTCCTTTTTAATGCTGGTAATCTCTTCAGCAACCACACTTCTTTCAGTCCAAACTTTACATATTTTTCCCTTCAGGCCCAAATTTAAGTTTTTCAAATACTTCTATTTTATTTTATTTTTTTCTTTTGCTCTCATTTTTCACTGTAAGTCTGGCTCAAAGCAGTGTGTAGTAACCATAACATGGTATGAATTTTGGGCTGGCTTGACACTTTCTTTGCCAGATCAAATAGTTCACCATTGTTAATCTTAGTCCTCCTGAAAAGTCTTGGACATGGGTAAAATGTAGACAAATTTTTGCCAGAGTGTAATAAACATGGCTTCTAATTTAAGTGCTAATGGAGTCCTTGATCCTAACTGAAACCTGAGCCTGGCTTTTACTGTCCACATTTTTATCAGCTTTCTGGTCTGAGTTCCAACTAAAATCGCTCAAGCTCTGTTTAAAGCATTCTAAGGCTTCTTCAGTCTGCATCTACAAAACTTCCCAATATTTTCCCACCCAATTACAAAAATTTTTATTTTGGCTCATGGTTTCATGCGATTTCATCCATTGTTGGATGACTCCAAGGCAGAAACATCATGGTATAGCAAAGAAACTTAGTTTATGCAACTAGAAATCACAACAAATAAATAGGACCAGAGAGGAAGAGGTGAGAGACCCTATATGGTACCCAAACTCAAACTTCCATGACCCACTCAGACCACCTTAAATTGTTGCACTGATCTGCTAGATGTGTCTTAATCCAGTCACGTTGACATTATGATTAATGGTCATAAACCCTTATTGGTTATAACATACTTCTCTTAACAGAACTTATAGCTAAAACTCAAGTGCAGAATTGTTTGAAAAACACAAGTATACATGTAATTGTGGTGATTTTTCCTTTAATCAACTAATATCAATAACCCGATTTCTTCCACTATAATCTTTTGTTGTGGTTTGATTTGCTTTGATATTGTATTAATGCTAGTATAACTCAGTTATTTTAGATATTATACAACAAAATTTGGATATTGAATAAAGGGAAGAGATATTTTTAATCACCAGTTAAAATCAGCTTGAAAAATTCAAAAGAAAGCCACATTTTATATAGTATTCTATTATAAATAAAAGATTAGTGCTCTTTTGGTTTAGAACTCGGCTATTTTCAATGTCTTTGTTTTGTTCCATTGCATGAGTTTCCTAGATGGCTATAACAAAGTACCACAGATTCGTGCCTTAATATAATAGAGATTTATTTCATCACATTCTCAGGGCCTAGGTGTCCCAAATCAAGGTGCTTGTGCCACCTGACTTCCCTAAAGTCTGCAGTAATAATCTCTTTGTCTCTTTCAACCTTCTTATGGGGGTCACCAATCTTTGGCATTCTTTTGGCTTAAAATCTTTGCAATAAATCCTACAATTTATTATCTAAATCTGTTTCATCTTTTTTCTTAATAGAACACTGCTATTACTGAATTAATGACTTTATACCATTATGACTTCATACCACTTCAACTATTTACATCTGCAATGACCTGATTCATAAATAAGGGGACATATTGAGATATTGGGAATAAGTATTTAAATGTATCTTTTGGGGGAAAACAATTCAATTGATAGCAATAATATAATACAGATGAAATGTATACAAAAGGTAAGCAAAATATCTTTCCAAATGACATTTTAAGTGTAACAAGTATAAATTATTCAATTGACTGATGCAAAGAGATAGTAATGGTGGCATAGAATGACTTCAAAATCAAACAAACAAGTAATAAGCCTGGAAGAAATTGAAGGATTATTACTACATAACTAAGCATCATATCACAATTTCTCCCAGGAAACAGTTTTGTATTAAGCACTCATTTGAGCTTCTGGGAAAAATAAGAACACTGTCCTTATTCTTTCAGTGTAATGCATATTGTATATTTGTATAATTTTCTATGACTTTGTGAAATGGATGACACCTGTGTCATTCGGACAACAAGAGTCAGGCCCTCATTAGGACGTGCTGTTTGCTGCTACTCATGGCTCACATGATGACCATATAAATGACTCACTGGCATCCTGTTTGTAATTTTTGATTAACATTTGGCCACAGCCCATTTTAATACATACCACCAGAATGCAGTAATCTCTGAAACAAGTCCTTTTATCATTAACTCTCAGACAGGAGCCATTCAATTTACACAGTAAGATAAAGTAATAAAAGTAAAAATTACTCTGTGGCTTCTATCAAATCACTGTTGTGGCTTTTATAAACCTTAAAGGATAAAGTTTATTATCTTTGGAATATTTACTTTTTAAATAACAGATTTTTTAAAAAATTAACTTCTATGTTTCAAAACATTTTGCCTTAATGGGATTTCTTTTTCGTGTTTATATTAATTACCTACCCATATTAAACTTTTCGGTAAACACAATTCATAAATTTTTTTTAAAAAATGTTTTTAGTCTTAGTAAGAAGCCCATAACATAACATTTGCCCCATATTATCAGGGTCTAAGTGGTCAGTACTTATAAGTATATTTGCATTCTCTATATCCTGAATATATTTTAATGAATCCTACAATCTATTTTATATGTTTGTGTACAAACTGCTATTGATAGATTTTTTAAAAATACAGTCAAGTTTATTCAAGGGATAGCCATGAGTTTTTGTTTTCCATCTTCCCATCTTTTATTTTTCCCTCCAACACATCTGGCACTTAATCCTCTGCAGAAAGGACAGAGGATCATCAAGTCCCATGGGGTGGACTCGATGTGCTCTGTGTGACAGTCACCCACGGTGTTGGATGGCTGGGTGAGATGACTTGCTGTATCCCTTAGGTGTCCTTTTCTCCCAATTCTCTACTTACCCCATACTATCCAGTCTTTTGCAGAAAACTTGGGAGCTGTCTGGCCTTCCATCTGCCCTGCTCCTAAGCAGCTGGAGCAAACTTGGGGAATGTGGCTCATTGTGGCAACCTGGACTCAAGCTTGGAACCTGGACAGATTGGAAACAGAAGCAAGACAAAGCTGGCAGCTCTCCGGTCTTACAAAAATGGAAAGAATTTTTTTTCCCTGCAATTTAGAGACACAAGCAAAAAAAAAAAAAAAAAAAAAGCCAAGACAAGGAAGATGAGAATCTTGTCCATCAGCTCTGGGCAGTTGTACTTTGTAATAAGATTTTTGGCCCAGCTGGATCTTCCATGACATGGACTTACAGACTTCGTTTGCATCCAGGATGTTGTGAAGAACGGAGTAGAGTCTTATGACCTCTTGATTTGGCTGGACCTGCTGTGACATCATCCTGCTTACCCTCATGATGTGCTCTAAGATAGCACTAGATATCTGGGCCAGCTTTATTTGGTAATGTTCCTTTACTTTAAAAAAAATCTCCTTCTTGGAGAAGTTCTGCTTTCTTTATATTATTGGTTGCAATTTTCCAAGTGAAATTGATTTTCCTCCAAGAGATCTGATTTCTGAGCATCTGCCTTTTTGGATTCTCTACCACATGTAGTAGAAGCTGCTTTTCCAACTCATCATCTTACTCTAACCAATCGCTCAAGTTCCTGTATTCTATGTTGTAACTGTTGAAACTTCACTTTCGCATGCACTTCAGTAAGGATGCTTAAGTGTTCCGAACATTTGTTAATATCCTAAGTGAGTGTGTTCACCTCCCGGTGGTATTTGACAATCTCTTGGCTACTGATCCAGTCAGTATCTTGGAAAGCCACCATATTGATTACATCTTTGATAGATTCTTTAGAGCCTTGCTAGGTGAAACTATGTGCAATATTTAAGGTATACTGTGTATGGGTTTGAATTCTCAAACTGTGACTGAGTATAGATAACTTACAAATAAAAATCAATCCTACTTTTGACTAGAATAAGGCTATAGAAGCTAATTGTTAGAAAAAAAGAAAAAAAAGACTACATACACAACGTAGTCCTTGTCTTATCCAATGAATGAGTATGTCGCTATTGTCTTTGTCTTCAATAACCCTACAAGAAGTATCTCCTCAGTGATTAAAACAATATACACCTTCAAAAATGTTACAAATGTGCAGTAAATATATGAACAAAAGTTTACTATCTCTAGCCATTAGAGAAATGTAAATCAATACTGCCTTGAGATTCCATTTTATTGTCTCAGAGTGGCTATTGTCTTACTTCCTCATTGCTGGGACAAAGTACTGAACACCCACAAGTTAAAGGAGGAAAAGTTTATTTTAGCTCACAGTTTGTAGAGTTTCAGTCCATAGCCAGTTGGCTTCAAGCCAGGTGCCCTGGCAGAAGAGAAAGATTTCATAGCTAGAGAGGGAGGAAGCAGGAAGTTTTATATTCCATCTAGGCTACAATCCTGTGGGTGTCACTCACACCCAGCGTGGGGCTTCTGTTTTCAGCAAATCCATTCACTCACACCTAGAACTATGCCAAACCAATCAGTTGGCTAATCCAGTTATCATGCATTCAGTATCACACAACCATAATTGAGCCACTCCTCAAAAGGCCTACCTATGAGCACATGAGGCCTTGGGGGAACATCTAGGCATAAGCCCTAACAGATATCATCAAGAAAGCAGAAAACAATGAATGCTGGTGAGAATGCAGTGAAGAGGGAATTCTTCTACATTATTGGGGGAACGTAAACCAGTACAAGCATGAAGAAAATCAGTATGGAGATTGCTCAAAAATCTAAAAATAGAATTTCCATCTGATCCAGCTCTGCCACACCTTGGTATATTCTTGAAAGAATTAAAGACATTGTACTATACGTAGTGATACATGCATACATATATTTATAGCAATGTGATTCATGATAGATAAGCTCTGGAAATAGCTATTAACAGATGACTAGATAAAGAAAATATGGTATGTAAACACAATGGAGTATTATTACACAATCTTAAAGAAGAGTGAAATAATGTCATTTGCAGGTACATGGATGAAACTTCAAATCATCATGCTAAGTGAATGTCAGACACAGAATGTTAAATACAAGATTTTTTTAATATGAAGAACCTGAAAAGAAATGAAGAAGCAAACAAATAAATAAATGAGAGACACCAGGAGACCAGAAAATAGACTTTGGAGAGGTGGGAAAGGGGCTCAGGGGAGAAGGGAAGAAAAGTGAAGGTCATGGGGTTTTAAATGATAAAAATATGTTAAATGCAAGTACTAAATTCCCAAAATAAATGTTGCCATTTTGTATTATTATCATGCACTAATAAGGTAAAAAAAATATATTAGTCTATTGGTTAGATGTAAGGGTAAGTTCACATTGTTTTCAATGTCCTTGGTTTCAGGGACTTCAGTAACTAAACCAGTTTATTTCTGGTTTATTTCTGGTTAAACTGAAATCTGCCTCCTCTCCCTGTTCTCTGGGCTTATAATTTAAACAGTACTCTAGTGTGACATAATTTCCTGCTTTTTTGAAGACATTTTATGAGTTCACTTATTCTGGTAAAATACATCTTTTTCTCTCAGTTGTGTTCAAGAAGAAATAGAGTAACAGCCTCTTTATGATTCCTCTTTGTGTACAAAAATGAAAATATTGTTTTTGCTACCTAGACACCAACGAATAATGTAAGACTATTATTTCCATTGTCCATGTAAAAGAATCCATGCTCTTTACACATAAATCCACATTATCCCTCGAGACTAACTGAATACCATCTGTTCGTTTTAGTGAACCATTAAGGCTTTGTAATAGGAAAGAAGATATATAAAACATGACAGTTCATATGATCTCAGGTAATATTATAAATAGAATTATTTTTAAAGATTTGGGTTCTATTTAGGTTGCCATGCAGCACTCAAAATTCAACATTCATCTTGATTGACATACAATTAAGTTGGTACTTATAAAATAAGTATTTACATTTAAAGAGGTTTCTGAATATAAAATTTACTCAACTATACTATTTTCTTATAATACAGAAATATCTAAAATACAAAATAATCTCAAAATATCATTTGTAAATTTAATAGACTCTTTATTATTAACACACACATATAAACATTTGTGGATTACATGAAGATGTTGCTTATGCCATTCAACTTATAGCTTTTTTACAATAGAGCAAGGTCTTTCCAGCTTATGGTAGAGTTAAAATTTCTTTAAAGTATAACTTGAACATGAACCTATTTTATAAATCCCATGCAATCTCTTGCTTATTGTCAAGTACTTCTTGGAAAAATAAAAACAAAACATAAGTAGAAAATGGATCCTTATAGTGATTGTCTCTCTTTATTATTTAAAGGAGATTGTGTTCCCGACTGAGAAATCAAAATCAAATCAATCAGCATAAAGCTCCATGTTATGAAGCATGAAGAAAATTTAATGATATTCTTCTTAATTTACATTGCAGCTCTAAGACTTAAAAGAAACTTAAATGAACACTATATATATTTACATATAAACAGGTGGGGACTTAAACTTATAAATTATGCATAAAGCACATAGAATTTGCCTCAGCTTTTTGATACATGGTCCCTAAATTGACCCTAATGTTTGTTACAAAATATTTAAGTAAAGTTATTATTTGCCTTGGAATATTAATATATATTTTGCCAATTATTTGAAATCATTATAATGCAAAAAAGACAACTCAAAAATTTTAAGTAATACCACCTTTTCTCTCATTATTTCTTTTAGCAATCAAAGATATATAAATATCTCTGTTAATCTTAGAGTTTCCTGTGGAATATTACAGCATTACTTCTAGTACTGAAATGCTTCATCTCCTTCTGGAAAGCTATAAAAACAATTGCGTGGTTATCTGCCATAACTTTTAAGTAGAAGTGTCACTAAGCATTGTCAGTAAATATTGTGGAAAAGACGCTTGGAGTTCTATACTGGTTCTGCTGACCAGAACCAGTATGTTCTACGTGACCTTGAGCAATTTGTTCAAACTTTAGGGGTTTCCTTTTCCTTATTTGCCAGAAAGAAAGAGTTTCTGATTTTTCAAGTTTTAGGCATATTTCCCTCCTGGGAATCTACATGTTACAAAAATTTAAAGGGTAGCACTTTAGTATCCTACCTACATACCACATTCAAATTTGTGTTTTAATTAAAAATGTTTAAAAAATTATGAGAATTCAGAGATGTTTTGTGTGTTTGACAAATGGATTGTCTATGTGGAATTGTTCAAGAGATCTTACTTCTGCTTGAAGGTCTGTGATTGTGTGTGTGTGTGTGTGTGTGTGTGTGTGTGCTTGGGTGGTACCAGTACTGTTTGAAAATCTGTCTGACATGATCCACTCTGTTAGGTTCAATGTATCATTGGTCTTCCACTAAGAATATTTCAATATACAATACACATTTATTTTGCTTTCATAAAGTTGCTCTTCCTAATTTTAAAGACTAGTAATGTATATTAGGGAAAATGATATCTCCTTTATAAATTTTCTTCATCCAACAAAAACTGTTGTATAGGGCCGGTGAGATGGCTCAGAGGCATAAGCGCCTGCTTTGCAAGCGCGAGGGCCCGAGTTCGACTCCCGGATCCCACATACGAAAAAGGGGCCGGTGATATCGCTCAGCGGCACGAGTGCCTGTTGGCGCGCGAGGTCCTGAGGTCGACCCCCCGGTACCCACAAAAAAAAAAAAAAAAAAAAAAAACTGTTGTATATATTTGGAGAGTAATTATAATTGGGAATAATATCGGTAAATCTTCATTGGGATAAAATTTCTCCCAAAAGATGATATGATGATTTTAGTTAAATTTTTGGCTTTTGAGATATACTTTATAAATTACAACAGTCAACATTTTAATGGTAGCTGTATTTAACCATCTCTCAGATAAAAATATTCCTTGAATTTAATTTAAAATCATGATCTAGTAAAGCAAAAATTTTAATTAATATTGCACTTAGAATTATTAATCAATGGTTCAATGATAGAACTTATTTATGCTTTGTAAATATGACAGCACATTAAATCATTTCTCATTTATAGTTTCTAAAATGTGAACACAAATAGTATGTGTCAGTTGTGGAAGGTCAAGAAAGTCACTCTGAGTATCATAAAAATTGTAGAGTGTTAACGATATATTTTCTAGGATTATATTTTAATATGATTGAGGTAGTCAATTTGAATGACTTAGAGGCTTAACTTGTAAAATTTTTAAGTTGTACCCTGGAGGAAAAGAAAGTTTCATACACATTTATAGATATATTTAATTATACATATTATTTTTAACATACTCTATTGATTGTATTGCAGGTGATTTCCCTTGTTAAATGGATATTTGTCATTACATTGGCTTTGATACTGATTTAACTCAACAAGTATGTGTATTAAGACAGATACATGAGTCTACAAAATGTTAAGCTGCAAAAGTAGTTGCAACTTTTATTTGTAATAACTATTATGTGAGAGCCTCATTTAGTTTGGATTATTTGTGAAATGATAAAAAAATATAAAAATAAGACAAAGTTCTGGAAATGATGATTCACAGGCTGAGTTCTGTCCATAGATGTGTTTGTGTCTGTATAATATATCCAGAAAGTGACTTTTAAATCAACATTTTACTAGTCAGACTTAACCATAAATCATCAGCAGGGTAAAGGTGGTACCCTTTACATTATGAAGTTTACAGAGGAAATACTGGTTATTCCTGAGCTCAATTGCTTTTTTTGGAAAAGACAGGTTTTCTAGATCATGCCAGCTTGGTCCACTGAGTTACCTTATTTTCTGGTCTACACAGATATCTGAGTATTTGTCTGCTCTGTAACAGTTTATTTTACCTTTACTATCTCTAACAGTTTATTGTGCCCCTATACTACCTGCTTTTTAGATATTGCTTATCAGTTTGATGATCATGTCATCAGTGATGTATTTGCCATTTCAACAGGAGCAGTGCTTTCTTTATCTCAGGTTTTTCTTCCTCATTTTAGCCATGATCCTTTTTTTCTCAGTACTTTGAGTATGTGACCATGATAAAATCATATCTGAATTGTACTTATCTCTTTTATGGTTGTCTCCTAATTTTGATAACAGATACAGAAGAGAACATTACCCCCTACTCCTATAGAGTTATCCATTTGGTGAAAGAAAAGAGCAGGAATGAGTGAAGCTAAGTAAAAGAAAACCTTAAACATCTTCCCCAGCCAGAGTATAAAGAGTATTTCAGTTCCTGGTAGGGATTAACAATAACAACAGCAACAGATATTAGAAGTATTAACTGGGTTTAAAGAAATTATAACAAATTAAATGTAGTGAAAAATGTGTAGTTACAGCCACATGTCTTTTAGAGGTTCACAATGGCAAGAAAAGAATAAAAAGTAAAGTATGCATTAAGATACAGCTCATTTTAATCATTCTTTATTCTTTCCGATCGAATAATATAAAAATTCATTAATGTTTACATTCATGATGACTTTTTATATGTAGAGACATCTTAATATCAGACATGTTCATCAGATAATCAAATATTCATTTTACATTTACAATGGCATTATAAATATATTGGTGTTGAATTCAATTCTATATTGAATTTAGAGGATTTAGCTGTGAAAAAGAAAATTGTAACCCTCCCAAAGCTAGGGTTCAAATATCCACAGCATTTTAAATAAGTAAGCACATAGCTTTTAGCTGTAAGGTGTTTTTCAAGATGAGAATAGTAGATTATGCAGAGATACTAAAATAAACTTCAGGTTTATTTAACTATCACTTTGGAATAGCACATCCCTTTTTCTAAAGCAGGAAGCTTTATGATCAGAATATTTAATGAGCAATTCTGCACAAATTAAAATCTGAGTTTAAATGGCTAGCCAATGTAGAAGGAATTTATTTCATCATAGTCTACATGTATGCTTAGCAGGGAACAAGCCTCATGCCCATAGAAAAGATCCTGGTCAATTGAGCAGGAGAGTCTTTGCCTATTCCTCCCTAACTCAAATCTTCGAAATCTTTCACTGCTGGTGACTCCAGACCAGATGAATCACATTGTGCAATTAGTCTCTGCAATGTTCCTGACTACATGAAGCCCACAATTTCTAGGACACTATTTCACTCTAGTCTAGCGCGTCACAAATTTGACCACAGTTGACCCTCACCTTTAGAAGTGTCAAAACCTCTAGCCCTGAGCTCATCCCGCAGGCATTCTCATTCAGTAGGAGAGACTGAAGCTGCAGTTCACAGGCCACGCTCTGAGAGGCTGCATCCCCAAAGCTCCACATCTTATCTCCCTATTTTATACAGTCCTCGAATTCTACATCCCTCCCACTCTACTCTCTCATAGCCTCAACTTCAAAAGTTTCCTACATCTTTTTGTTCTAACACACAATAAATATTTATTTTTTGTCAATGTTTCAGCTTTTCAACATGAAGTTTCAAATCTGTCTTTATTTTGAATTTTGTGTTTGGTTATTTGGCTTTTCCTCCTTATAGATTCCTACTAAAACTTTCCTCAATCTTCTTCACGTATTTGTTTCTTCCTTTCATATGATTGTCCCTGTTTTTATTTGCTGCTTTTTAAAAACAGTTTTAATGAGAAATTATTCATGTACCATATGTTTACTCATTCAAATCAATATTTTTAAGTGTATTTACATATATACACAACCATCATTAGAGTTAATTTTAAGACATTTTAATTTTCCCAAAACAATTTGTACCCTTCAGCCAGCTGTCTACCTCCTAGGCCTAAGCAACTGCTATTCTACTTTATGTCCCTTAAGAGTCACTTATTCTTGATTTAATGGAGAATGAAACTGTATATTTTTGTTTTGCAACTAGGTTTTTTACTGAAAAATCATTTTCAAGGTTTAAGCAAACCATATAATGAATCAATATTTCATTCCCTTATATAACCACTGTGTGTGGATATAGATTTACTCAGAATATTTGGATTATTTCCATCTTTTGATTTTTATGAATATTTCTGCTATAAACATTGGTATGCGTGCAAGTTAAAACCTTCATTATCTTGCTTCTAATTTATCTTAAGGTATTTGCTCTTATGTTCACTTTTGTTCAGACTTTGTTTCTAAAATGAGGTTTTGATTTACTTTCATTTCTTTCTTGGGTTCTATCAATTCATTTCTAAGTTCTTCTAAATGTAATTTGTTTTCTTTCATTTCTTATGCCATACATAGTGTCTTTTAAGGTGTTTAAGTAACAAATTGTAGTTTTGATCTGACTTGGAAGTGTGTGTACTTTTATTGCTAGTAAGGGTATTTTCTCATTTCTCTGTATGGAATTTGGCTTACAGGGCATTAGGAATACTTTGGGTTTATTGTTGTTTATCATTTCCCAAAACATTTAGAAAGAACTGTAGTACAGAGTATTTTTTCCTTAAAATCATAGATGTTTCTTGACTTCATGTATCGTTCAAAGTCATAGTAAGTTGCTCTCTGAATTTTATGGCCATACTTTCATTCTTCATTTTATATGAAGATCTTTATTTTGTCTATTATCTCTGTCTTAATCAACTTTACTTAATTCTCA
Source organism: Erethizon dorsatum (assembly GCA_028451465.1). Taxonomy (NCBI): domain Eukaryota; kingdom Metazoa; phylum Chordata; class Mammalia; order Rodentia; family Erethizontidae; genus Erethizon; species Erethizon dorsatum. The sequence goes on along the minus strand of CM051831.1, from coordinate 85,375,534 downwards.
GAACTTTCTTCTTGATTTGTGTCTCAGTCGGGAAGAATTGAGTCTGGGAGAATTTCCAAGTCATCTTTATGTTTTTAATAGGGTTACACTCTTCCTGCTCTTTCGGGTGTTTTGTACTGACTAGATTTGGGGTTGAGTAAAGACCCTTTTAGGCTGCTGCTGTGTGGTGAGCTCTAGTGGATTTCTAGACCTGTTGAATTCTCCTATATGTGTTTCTGTTCAGAGGTTCCATTGCTTTCCCCATGTTCCTACCATAAATAGGAAGTGTGTAAGTCTGGTGATAGTATTTGTCCACCCCTACTCATATTTTAGTATTCATGGTTATATTTTATGGTCAACTTTTGTTGTGTATATTGTCCATGTGATTTTGGTATCTAATTTTTATGTTCCTTTGTTTTTGGTTCTATTTATTTGGTGTGGGTGCTATAACATTAAAGAACTGTGCAATTAGTGGCATCTTTCTGGAATCCACTTGTTAATCTTTTGACGTGGTGACAAGAACAATACTTATTAGATGAAAGAGTTGAATAATTTACTACAGATAATTCTAGGTAATTATAACCATGAAAGTTATAATTTTTCAGTACAGGAAAAAATATATGACTAGCTTTTATTAATTTTGGATTTTACAATGCTTTTCTTTTCTTTTGTGGTTACATTTAGTCCAATAATTTATCAGATTTCATCATATCATGCCCTTGTTTATTGTTACTAATGGCCAGTGTTTTACATTCCAGTGTAACTTTCAGCCATTCTCTATTTCATTTTGTTACATGAAAAAACTATGCCTTATTAACATTTATTTTCAATTTTTCTAAAATAAAATATTTAAAATAGATTACTTACTTCTCTAACATTATTTTTCCATTAAACAGTACTAAAATTGTTTAGTTTTCAAAATGTATTCTCCAGTATTACATGTGAAGAAATAAATTCCATGAAAGATTTTTTCCAGATTGTCTTTGTTATGTAAGAGTGATATTATTCATGCAGATAACCTTGACCAGACTGTAACTCATTAATAAAATAAATCATCCCCAAATGTGGTACCTTAAATATTGTTTACAACAAGTTATTTGGACTATATATCCATTACTGATTAAAACACCTTGATTCATCACTGCATTGTAACTAAAAACTACTGGATTACAAGTTGACCTTTTCAATGGCTTTTCTAAAGGATTTGTAAAAATTTTACATTTTAAAGGAAGTTCTTTTGGTAAGTTATAAAATGCCATCATAAGTTGTCTTCACTCTTGTTATTTTCATTGACTTAGGAGAATTAACTTGCCTCAGGAATATTTTCGCTCTTGGCATTGTTTTATTTCACTAGAGATTATTTCTTTTACAAAGTGCCTTTCTGGAAACCATTCTAAACTTCATAAACATAAACTTATTAATTCACAGTTCTCCTTTGGTATAAAGCAGTCACATATAACCAATGGAACTTCATGGCTCTACTATATAAAGACAAATGATATCATGAATAGATGATATTTTCCAATAATGATATTTTCTAATTTCTTGAACTTTTAAAAAATGCCTTGAGATATGCTCAGGACCTCACTTTTTCCATTCTTCATTACTTCAAGAGTATTATTCTAAGGTCAAAATATTTTTATTTTTAGAAAGAATTTGAGATAGAGGAAGTCTTATTTCCTGGCAGCCACAGAATTTGTTGTGGAGGCAGAAGGAGAGAATGCAGAGCAGGTTTGTTGTTGTTTAAATAATCACTTGATCTCAGGTGGCTACTCCATGGCTACCTGGAAATGGAAAAGTATCTCTTGTGCTATATGATGGATATTGCTATCACAGTTATTTGGGTTTCATATTAAAAATAGTCACTTGTTCATTTTTAAGTTAATGAAGAAGACAAAATAAGGATATGAAAATCCAAATTCCTAGGTAACAATAAACTTCATTTTATCTATAGCAGTGATTCCTTAACTATCATGCCTTTAATAGATATTGTAGATAAGAGCAATATGTTTATCATCAATTTATGTTAACTGTGTGATGGAAGGATAGAGCAGGTAGAAATCACGCCTTAATCTACACTCAGAGTAAAAAATAATTTTGAATTATGAAATTAATTTTCCAAATCAACTTACATATTTTAAAAGTCAAGTAATCTGCAATGGATTATCTATCACCTTCACCGTACGTATGACCTATGATCCAAGTAGCAAACTACAGAAATAACTTCTGTAAACTATGTTTACAGAAAAATATATGTATACTGAAAACTGAAATTTATGAAAAGGATATTAGATAACTTAAAAATGTTGATTATACAAATCATACAACATATCTAGTTCACTGAGTGCATCGAGCAGCTGTGCTAGTAGCAGGCCCTCTAGCTGGAAGCATGAATACCAAACCAACACCCTGAACTCTAGATACTGTGACAGATGAGTTGATAGTGCTCGTTTTGTGTACTTTATGCTGTTTTCCCCACCTTCCTGTTGTTGAGGAAGCTCTCATGGTTCCTAATTCAAAGTAGGAGGTAGACATTGAATGTTAATGGAAAGATTTGCTTACATGAAAGCTGCAAAAGACAGTGGAAAAGATTATATTCAGAGGTTGTCGTTTTTACCATGATTAGAAGCTGTGTGACCCATAAGAGTTGCTGAGTCCTCTAATCATGGGGATGAGGGAGAGGGATTCAGATACTGGTTTACTTAAAAAGGAAAAATACGCTGTAAAATTTTCTTCTTTTTCAGCTAGATGATTTTGTAAAACAGCTGTTTCACTTTTCTTTTCTTGTGGGTTTTATCAGTGTAGTCCTGAAAGTACAGATAAAATTGAACAAGAGCGGTTACAGTTTGGCTACCATTCAACATCTAACAATGCCCATGTAATTTTCTTCAGTATTTCAAACTGTCACTTTGTGTGTGTTTTTGTGTATATGTGTAGTAAAGAAAAGAATAATGTAATCATTCTCAGACCCTGAATTCTTTAGACTCTCTTCATGTTTCTTTTTAACAGATACAGGACTCTCTGCACAGTGACAGTTGTTTATCCATGCAGTAATTACTTTGATTGTGACAGTTTAACAATCAATGAGCCTTTAACAATTATGGAAAAAAATGAACTTTTTCAACTTTCTGTCCTGAGTTTGGCCTGAGGGTGAAAAATTTAACAACTTACTTGATTTTCTTTTTCTCAGGTTGAAAACCCAAAATTTCTTTGATTTCTGCCTTTTATATTCTCTATGTGGCTTCTTGGGCTCTGATTTCTGACGAAATGTCAAATAACTTAGTGAGAAGCCTTAATAAGTGTTGCCTTTATGCTCTGCCACCTGCAGGTGATTCTGGTTCTGGTTGAAATCCAGACTTCTGCAGAGATTTGGAAAAACTCCTACTTGGCCTTGGGTCGTATTCAAGCTGTGTGTACTCAAAAGCCTTAGAAAATTTTGAAAATGGAATAGAGGATTCAGTCAGTGATGGAGGCCTTTACTATGGTTCATTATTGCCTGAGAGAATCCACTGTCACCAACACAATCCATCACCAAGAATTTTACTCTTAAGAATACATACCAAAGAGAACTGTTAGAGTTGTTCATAAAACAAGGTTCATAAAAACACTATTCACAATAACCATAACTAGAAAGAACCCAGATGTTCATCAACAGTATAATGGATAAATAAATTATGTTGTAGTTTGTAAAATAAAACACTCAGCAGCAATGAGAATGAATGAACAATAGTAATATAGAAGGATAAAACAAAAATTTTGTTCAGAGAAAAAATCAACACATAAAGAATGTATGCAGAATAATTCTATCTTTAAAGTGTTAAAATAGACAAAACCAAAATAGCAGTAATGACATTCGTTATTTTTGGGCAAGAAATAGTGACTTCAGGATGATATAATGGGAGGTTTATTTGCTAGAGATGTATTTCTTGATGCACATGCTGGTTTTATGAACATGTTTGCTTTGTTTGAAGTTATCAAGTTGCACACATTGTTTCATACTTTCCTGGATATAGGTTTTACTTCAGCAAAAAGTAAATGCATAATATAATAAACTCTAAAACACTCACACTGGTACACTCTAATATTGCTTCTACTCTCAAAGATTGCTTTTCCTCTCAAATCAGGGTTACTTAAAAGTATCAGAGTTAAAAACAGAGTTTGATTCGTATTGCTCTGAACACTATTAGCGTGTTCTAGTTAGATGCAATTCACTATTCTCTTACTGTATAGCTATATAGTAATGAACTGTAAATACATTGTGTGTAAGTGGCATCATTTTGAAATGAAATAATGTACCATAAACAATTTTATTTCCTTTTCATAGAAGAGTGAAAAACATTCATGTAGAGAAATATTCAATAGTATAGTAATGCAGAACACGGATCTCTACTACACTTGCTCTTAATTTACATTTTCAGGTTTACCCGTATAAATATCTGTAGCATCAACCATATATATATATTTAGTCTGTGCAATATAACAGCCTGTGTAAATAGTAAATGCTTACATCTATTTTAATATGAAGATACTGACTCCATAATATGTGTTTTTACAACATATAGTACCATCCCAATTATATTTCTATTATAGCTCATTGCACTTGATTAACTGCTCGTGTGTCCAGCTAGAATGTAACCCCTACTGAGGACCACACAATTCCATGTCCATTTTAATTTCCATTATCTTCTGCATTGAATGATACATATTAGAAATATAAACAAAATAGGTGGTAGATGCAGTAATCCAATTAGAATGTTCATGCAGGAATAACTTCCTGGATTTTCTTGTATAATTTATGTTATTCTAACTCCCAAATCCTGATAAGAAACAGTTGACAAATTGAGAAAATAAACATTATTCATTATTTTCATGTGAAAATTAAATATAGCTCTACATGTAGAGGCTTTGCTGATTTGAAAAGTATCTGTTAATATCAAGTGAACAGAAAGAGCAAAAAATATTGACGCCAATTGAAAATTATGGTGAAGATTTCTCGGAACTGTAGCAGTACATGAGGAAGACTTGGTCATGGTTTTACTTGTAACTGTTATCATAAGTGTGAATTTATGAGCTTTTGTGCTATTAATGTTGTGCAGTTCTTGCAAATTACCTACTTGAATGTATTTCTAACATATATATGTATACCTAATGCATATATGTAAGTATATATTGTACATCATACATACTTTATAAATGTTTTTTCAAGAAATAATAAGTTTAGGATGCTAAATGAGTAGTTAAATTTGCAATTTTTACACAAAATTCTGTATCTAACTGCTACTTTGCTAGCGGACTAGAATGTTATGTTGTGTCCCAGTAAGATTCACTGTTTCTCAGCTTTTAAATTTTTGCTATAGATTACAAATCTTAGTGAAGATCACAAAAGTACTATTGAAATAGTAAATACTACTGAAAAACCACCACTACAACTGTTACTGAAATATTCAGTATTAGTGTTAGTTTTGCTGTATTCTAACAATTCAGAAAACAGCAAGATTTCAGGAATTTTTAGAATTCCTGAGAATTCCCATTTTTGTTGCCAAATTCTGAAGATTAATGTCTGTTAGATATTTGAAAATGGTAAAGTCAAATAGGTGCTTGATCTTAAATGCTTTTTAACCTGGATAAAATAATATTCATAACATAAATTGTCTACATGCCAGTGTATACTAAGTACTTCCAGCAGTATGAATTTGACTATAGAGTTATTAAAGGAAAATCTCAGAAAAGTGTGGAAAGAGTTGATGGTGGCCTTGTGGAGAAAGAGGTATTTGAGTTTTCAAGTGTAGATTATTATAAGTGGGCAAAGGATTTTAAAAAGGGGGGTAATTTTAGGCAAGAAGAATAAGATAATCAAAGTATACAGAAAAATAATTTATGTGGCTAAATTATAGAACACACTTTTCTTTGTCATCATAGAATGAGAATTTCTATTATAATAGGGTAAACATAGAAATCTTGGCAATATAGTTCAAAATTATTTATACCGGTACTTGAACAGTTGTTGCACAGTACTATTTGGACATTGTCAGAGTAAGTTGGAATCTACCATAATGACTTGTCAGAAATTTGTTTGATGTAGTTGCTATCTTGGCATCTCTTTTTTGCCTATTTTTAACTTAGTTGCACTCTGACACTTTTTGCCTGGTAAAAGCTTTTCCTCCATATCTAGTTTGTTGTGACATAACCTACACATTCCTCATCCTTCTGACACCAAACCTAACACATTGCACAGTGGTTAATGCCAGAGTCATGTAAATTAGTTCACCCATATTTTATGTAAACTAGACAATCAACAACCCTGTGGCGAAGCCTAAAAGGTAAGGTCTGTGCACCTTAATAAAGGCTCTTCCTGCTCAATCCCTCCCTGCTAACTGTGCTCTCTATGTCTCTGGAGGTCATGCTAAGCTTTTGTCCACAGCCCTAATCTCTCTAGGACCTGTGAGCAACAAATTATTTCATGCATTTTTGTTTTCATTGCTCATTGTGTTGCACCTGGCACCCATGTCTGAATCTAATTTTCCCTCTGTTTTCAGGGATATATTGCAGACTGGTTATCTTGGCTTACAGCCATTCTCAGGAGAGAGACCTCAAAACAAATTAGAAAGTAATCATATGAGTCCTTGAGTTTGATCAAGGTAGGATAATCATGTGTATGAGACACTGAATGAGGCCAGTATTGATTAAATGATTTCATCCTATTTTGAATATATTTATAGCAATAAAACTGTTAATAAATAAAATATATTAAAATCTTTCAACAGATAAAATTCATATTATGATATGTAATTATTCAAAAAGATACTCAAATTATAATTATTCAAATGTAATATGAACATATATTAAATTCATCCATTTTTCATATATTCATTCATATATCTATCAAATAATTCATAATTTCCTGTTGTTTCTCAAATACTAGATACTGTTGATCACTTTTGAACTATTTAGACCCTTGGAATCCCCTTGGTGGATAAATAGAGTTTTTCATAGGCAACATGGAGGGCAGTGTGACTACTGCAGAGCATGGCTGAGGGCTGACAGAGAGAAATCTACGTGGTAAGGGTGATGTGATGTTGGATGAGTTGAAGTTGAATAGAGCCTCTAAGTCCATTGGAAAAACTTTGGTTTTTGTTCTGAGTGAGATGAGAAAACACTGGAGAATTTTAAGAAAAAAATTAATATGCTCAAATATTTTAAAATAGTTCAGGAAGAAAAAATTAAAATAGAAAAACTAGCTACTATAACCGGATATGATAAATCCCCACCAAAATCCATGTTGAAATTTGATTGCTAGTTATATGGAGTTGAGAGGTCGTGGGACCTTTAATTTGATCATCCGGGCTCCACCCTTGTGGGTAGACTAATTATCAGAAAAGAGAGCATTTAAAATGGTCCCACGTTTGTAGGAAAATGGCTGCACTTCGAGACCATAATGTTAAGTGAAATAAATCAGATACACAAGTTTAAATATCAATGATTTCTCTTATATGAGACCCCCAAAATATTAATAAAGACAAAATAAAAGATAAATAATAGGAAGTGGGGAGATAGCTCTTCCTCAAATGTGAAGGAGATGAAAGATGGAGAAAGAAGAAAGGAGGAAAGAGGAGGGGATGAAAAAAAGAATTAAGATGTGTTATATGCACCTATCAACTACTCACAAGGAATGTATTTATGTACTGTAAATATGTAAGAATAAAAAGTAAAAAACATTGTCCCAAATTTTGGAAAGGACAAAGTTGTCATCATTGTTATTTGAGATGTTCTTTGTAAAATGAAAAATTGGGGGCAAGATATACAATTTAGTTTTCAAGTGTAAGTTTGGAATGTCTAGTAAATAAAAAGGTGTTTTTAGCTACCAAGCCATGTCTTTAAGTCACTGTGATTCCTTTCAAAGATTACATATATTCTACCATTTACCTTTGTTCTTTTGAAAGAGCTGGCAGTAAAAAGGATTTACAATTAGATCTGGTATTTTCAAGAATTCCACTGCATGAAAGTTACACTTAAAAACTTAACAAAATTTAACATCTACAAAGTGTTACAGTACTGCACATTCTATTTCATTAGAACTAGATCCCGATGTTTAATGTAAAGTAATACTTCTTTGGTTCAGAAATGATTAAGTATATGTTGAAAATAAAGTAAATAATAATTAAAAAGTTAACTTCTTTTCTATTTTATTTTATTTTTTTAAATTTATTTATTTTTTGTGGGTACCGGGGGTCGCCCTCAGGACCTTGCGCGTCAGCAGGCGCCCGTGCCGCTGAGAGATATCACCAGCCCTTTTTCTGTATGTGGTTTCCGGGAGTCGAACTTGGGCCCTCGCGCTTGCCAGGCAGGCACTTATGCCACTGAGCCATCTCACCGGCCCTGTTTTCTATTTTAGAAGTGTTTCATTTTCATATTCTCTTCAAATCTTCCATTTTCCTCCCCTTTCCCCTTTTCTGCTTTTCTTTCTTCCTTTCCTATGAACAACATTTTATTTAATTGAACATTTCCTATATTCCTGGTACCACAATAAGGGTTTAAAGACATACCTTGGTAAATAATTTGCAGGTGTATTTAAATAATTGAAAGCCTAGCAAAAGATACAAAATATAACCCTTGTCATAGGTAGAACAATGTGGAAGATGTTAGGTGGAATGAGAAAAGTACAGATAGATTTTTGAAATATGTCATGTCACTTTATCATGTTACCTTCTATATAAATAAACTTCATTTATGTCAATTAGATGATTTCATGTATCATATTTCCTAATGATAGATCAGAATTTATGACCAAGTGAACTCATATTTATTAGTGACAAACATTAAAATGTGAACTTTGTAAAACTTTTCTCTGACTATAAATGCACAAGAATAGAGAAAGCATACAGTAAAAAGGCAATTGAAATCTCTTGGTCTATGTAAATATTAAATATATGTCATGCTTACATGAGTCTTGGAAGAGTTAATGTGGAAAGATTCAATTTCATTTGCAGAAATAACTCTTGACAGTTATTCCATAAGGCCTCTCAAAATTTCTACAAATAACACTGTAGGAATGTCACATAAAACAGCTGTGCTTTATGTTCCATCTACTTTGTAGACTACTAAATTCAAAACCTGATTTAGTTGTTTGACTTTTAGAAGACAGGATAAACAATCTATAGAGATACAACATTAGCTTTACTAAAACATCTTCCCTGAGAATATCCATTTATCTCTACTAAATAAGATTTTCTGGGATGAAAAAAGAAGATATAAATTCATGAATATGGTTGTGTTTATACACAGTTTTCAGAACAGAATTTTGTAGATGAGATATTCAAGTACCTCAAGTAGTTCAATATAAATTATTCACAGAGTTTGGTAGGGTTACTTAACATTGCAAAAGTATATTACAGATATGTACCATGGTCATTAATGATATTACATTTTTCAGAATGGTAGAATGTGGCAGAGAAACATGATACATCAGAAATTTGGAAAGAAAATGTGAAAATTTCAACCACTGCTAGAGGCCTTGTTGGCAACTTATAATTGAGAATATGTTAATATAGAAGCTATATTAACCACAATATTACAAGTAGGGAGGAGAATAAATATTATTAGGAATTTAATGGTTTGAAAGAGGAAACAAGAGGGAGTGGGATCCATAGATTCAGAGAATTAAGGGTTGAAAAGTCAACTCCTTCTCGATGTCATTCTGTTAGAAACAGGAGAAAGAAAGCTTCTTGTTCTGAAACTCCATTAAGGCCAAGCTGCAGGTCAAAGATTAGAGACAAGGTGGCATATTCCTGTTTACACCTGAAAACTGCAATGTTGTCTCCAATAAAATGAGAGAACAAAGCTTGGGGGCAAGGAAATCAATACCAAAAAAAGGGTCGTAGACAATATAAAAATAGTTAGAGAACTTCAGATTTGCTGCTAGTCATGAAATGGCTGAAACAAATAGCACAGAAGTATAGGAAAATTTAAAGAAACTGTATTCATCGAAATTATTTGATCTCAGATTAAAAGTGTTTGAATTTTCTAGCTATGAAAGATTTTCCCAGGTAAACAGAAATGATTTTACACAGTTACACCAGTGAGGAAACATAATTTTAGTCCTGTGTGCAGTTAATTGCATGAATAGAATATGAACAATAAAAAAAGATGTTAACAAATTTTTCTTGATATTTTGGGGAGGGGACATGCCCTTGTGTCTATGATCAAATGACATATACATGTATGTGCATGCAACATGCATACAATGCCAAAGACAAATATAATTATTTTCTTATTTTTCAATAAAAAATGAATTTCCAGGGCTCCAGGCTTGCACCAAAGCTACTTGTAAAATTTTGTGCATCTCCCATAGAAAACAGTTTTCTACATGCATACTAAAATATTGTCAGACTGATGTGTCACTCAATTTTATTAAGGTTGAGGGGTAAGTAGATAACAAACTTTTAGACCTAAATTTGCATGACAAAGGAGTCACATCTGAACCAATATATATGATTGAGCAACAGAACATTTAACATTTCTAGACTTTCAGTTAAATGGAATTTGCTGTTGACTTTCTTTGGGAGGAAAAAAGGGTATTTTCTGTGTAGAAAGAAGAAAAAATATACCAAAAATATTTGATGATCAGAATAGTAGACTGTGGTAGGGAAAGCTATTGCTCACTAAAGCCTTCTTCCTCCCTTGTAGATACATAAATAAGGGTGCTTTCTAGCTCCTTTTTGGTTTGGAGCCATGTGCAAGTTCTGGTCAACTGATTATGGCCAGAGGTGAGGTATGCCACACCTAGGCCTGACATGTCAAAATCTATCAAATACTAACCACTCCTTATCCCTTCATTCTGGACAAAATTGGACACAGGTTTGGGGTTGAAGGTGATGTTGCCACAGAATGGAATGAGCTGGCGACTATTGAGTGCTATGAATTAGATCTAAAATATCCCCCAAAGTCTCACGTGTTCAGAGTTGAGGTTTTGGAAGATAATTGGATCATGTGGTGCTATACTCACCAGTGGATTAATCTACTGATGAGTTTGTAGCTAAATGTGCTGCCAGCAGTCAGAGCTTGGCCAGAAGAGTTGAGTCACTGGAGGCATGACCTGGAAAGGTGTATCTCTTTCCCTGGCTTCTCCCTTTGCTCTGTTTCCTGCCTTCCATGGGTTGAGCACCTTTTCCTTCGTGACTGTCCTTCAGCCATTCTGTTTCTGCTCTGTAGCCAGCTGACCATGGACTGAAACCATGAGCCAAAATCAACTACTCTTCCATTAAGTTGTGGGTGTTGAGTATTTTGTCCCAGTGACAAAAAAGTGACTAAGACACTAAATAACTGTGAAGCAGTGCTTTTTTGCTTTCTGAGGCCTAACCCAGAATGGTATGTGATGTGAGGAACAAGTCTATCCATTGATGTGTGAAAATAGCTTTTTTTCTTGTTTAGAATATCCTGTTCACACACACACACACACACACACACACACACACACACACACACAGATTAACACTGAAACTCTGAAACTTCAAAGACAAATAGTTATAGTATGTATTATATACTATTTCTAATTCCAAGAAATAGGTTAGGACACCTGTTTTATCATTATCAAAAGAAAAAGAAAAGAGAACAAGGGTGTAGAAGGAAAATTTATTGAGAATGGATGATATATCAACATTTAAGAGGAAACAAAGTATCTCCACTCCTCTCATACTGAAAATTCAGAGCAATTATGAGGAAAAATACAGAAAATGTCTAGAGTGAACTTTTGAAATTCATTGGGTAATCTTGCATTCACTGAGGGAGAATGGAACCCAGTTAAATTGCTGTCTAGAAAGAAATTTTCAGTCAAAAATAAAGGATGGTGGAGACAGAATATATTGTATAAAACAATCTGTCCTATGACAATTATAGAAATCAATATTTCCTGAAAAAGTTAGAGCGCGGGGATAGACACACAAGAGTCATGGGAGGAATTGGCCAGGAAATAACTGAGTAAGTCCTCAGGGTATGTGGAAGGTGCCATTTGATAGGGATGTGGAATTGCCTGGAATCTGGGGAAAAGTCCAGATCTAAGTATGTGTAAACTACAGTATTATATATGATAAAATAAAAGATGGAATTATGGGGAGTGCTGGACCCTGAAGAAACACAAATGGTCCTTGAGAGCTGCTGGAGTGAATCCAGTCAGTAATAAATCACGTAGATAGTTTTTTGGCTACTGCTTTTCTTTCACAGTTGTTTCTCCTATGCAAAGTAAATTTTGTTATCATCTCAAATAATGTTTGGCACATGAAAGATAATAAACACTTATATAATAAATTCTAAATATTTTTCTGTTGATAAAGCTTATTTTCTCAGAATCTATTCTAATATATATTATATATTTCAGGGTGAAGGAGTGTCTAAATGTTAAAAAACAGCAGAAACAATAATAGTTTCAAAATTGAAGTTTGATATGATTTATGCAGAACGATGGTTTTATAATTATAATTAGAATAAATCCCAAACTATTCTAATTTCATCTTTTCTTTTTCATGATGTCATTTAGGTTAAGAAATGAAATCAAGTAACATATTTCTGACTTACCTTTAGAATTTATTGTTGTTCTAAAAGTCTCTAAATTCATTCTCACTTTAGCCTGAATTTTTAGTGATAAACTTATTGAGACTTTCCAGTGTTTCCCATTTCTAATTGTTTTTGAAGGCCTGTGAAGCCTCTCCACTTTATGTTTGTTGTCTTTGTTTTAAAAAAAAGATGACAAAAAGGGTAACTATGTCCACAGCTACTTGGATGCCAGAATGTTTGATGAGTCAGGGCATTGTGGATATAGTGATGCACCTGCATTGCTTTTCTTGTTATTAATGGTATTGTAATTAGACCACAGTTTTAATTAGTATGCTGTCATGTAGCAATCTAATAAAATACAGTGTTGAGGAAAATTGATCTGGCCTTGACTCTAATTACTTTCCTTGATGCTAAGCCTTATCAAAATAGAAATTGATTCTTTCCAGGCAACCTAAGTCTTGTCTCTATTCCTTTATCTCCTCTTGCTGTTTTATACCAGCCTTCTACTTAAGTTGTTTCCTTAATTCATATCATGTCTTCATCCTTAATTCATATTATGTCCTCATTCTCAATTTATTTTAGTGATACCTTGGTCTTTGGCGTAAACTGAAAGGGTAGGGCTTATCACTTGTCAGTAAAAGCATTCCTCAGTTCAACTTTTCCTCAATGGAATATACCAGATCATAGTCCCATAATCCTAAAGGCTGGCTCAAAGGTAAGGCAGATAGGTCTAAACCCAGGGCAGCCTCCACATAAATCAAAGTCAGAGAAAGCTGAAACTCTGGCTGGAATTCTAGATTTGTAAAGACAGTAACATTAGCATTACAAAAGAAATATCTTAACAATTTTTACAGGAGATTTGTTCAAGTCTGTTTTCCTAGAGCAGTATGACATTTTTAAGGTAAATGAATGAATCACCTAGAACTAGATGATTGATGTTTCCCTCACTATTTAAATCTCTTTGAGATCATAATAATTTGAGATAACCGATTTCTTTGAATCACAAAGTTTTTCAAATACAAATCTTGAAAACAGACTTAAAATTTTAGAACAGTTTTAGCTTATTAACTGTACAATGAGGATTTTTAATGACATTGTTATTGGAAACAAAATTTAAGTGTATCTTTCTGTTCAAAAATAATTGAATTGTAGTTTTCTTTCTCTTTAAACATACTTTATTTTAATGATGTTTTAAATTGAAGAGCAGGTAGAAATTAATTCAAAGATATATTGATCTTCATAAAAGATCCTTTTTATTCTACTATCAGAGCTGTTGCTTGAGACATTGAAAATCTCATTAGTTTTCTAAATTTTCTTTTGCATGTAACCTTCAGGGAGTTAATAGTAGCTATAGATTGACGTATTTTCAGATGAAATAGGTATTGTGACTATATAAAATACTTAATGCAGCACTAAACATTCTAGAAATCCTTGTAAAAATGTCTAAGAAGGATTTGGGAAATGTATTAATGGTTTTATGTGACTTTGAAGTTTGCCTCTAGGAATCCATTAAATTTTAGCTTGTGGGTGAGGTTAGAGGAAAATTAAACTGAAGTGTTGTTCAATCACTGAACTTCTCCGCATGCCAATACTTCTTATGATAACAGCAACCAGTCCATTAACCATTTGAAACCAAGAGAGGAGCTCATTTTATTAAGAAAATCCCATACTTCATTAAACACACTGCTGAAGTAAGCTTGTCAGCTGAAATTTGTTTATCATAAGAAGTCTGTCAATGGAGAACTCAGCAAGTTGAGTTGCATCTGGCACTACCTCCTCCTTTCATCATACACTGATTCTTTCAGTAACTCTACTGCAGACAGCCTGATCTTACTGAAAATTAAAAAGATGTGTCTTAGAAAATATTTTCACAAGAAACAGAATATTAATGTGAGAGGTGAGTTCCAACTATCTTACCTGTATCAGGATGTTGTATTATGTTTCAAAATATCCTCATATATTCTTGATTAATCTTATTGTAATTCAATTAAGAGGATATGAAAGGGTTCATATCAGGAAACAGGTCAGTTTATTCCATTCTATCCAGTAAAGAACACTTGATTGAAATTTGAAAGTGATGAAGAATTTGAAAGACTATGACATTTTCATGATAAAATCTGTAGACATGAATAAAGGAAATTCTAACTACAGTGATACCTCAGTTGTCGAACTTAATTCATTTGAAATTCATTTTAAAACACTGGAAAGTTTGAGAACTAAACATATTTTTCCCATAAGAAATAATGGAGGCCCCACCTGGCTGCGGTGTCCGTCTGCTGAGCCACCTGCCATGGGTGCTGCGGTGAGAGGACAGACGGTGACCCCAGGTGGGATCCTGTGCCCCGATGATGTCCGCCTCTCTGGTCTTTGGGGAGGACCAATGGGAGCTCTCTTGAAGACTGTGGCCAGGACTTCTATCCCTGACCCCACATTAGAAAGGAGGAGAGGGCCAGGGATATAGCTTAGCGGCCCAGCACTTGTTTGGCAAGCACAAGATCCCAAGTTTGATTCCCCGGTACCAAAAAAAAAAAAAGAGGAGAGGGGAGTCCTGAAAACTCCTAGAGGAAAAAGTAAAGTTGAGACTATGACCTTGAGCCGAGCATGGTGGTGTGCGCCTGTAGTCCCAACATTCCAGAGGCTGAGGTAGGAAGCTTGCCTTGAGTTTGAGACCATCCTGGGCTACATAGAGTTCAAGGCCAACCTGAACTACCTAGAGAGAACCTGTCTCAAAAATTTAAATAAAATATAAAGAAATCTAGGGAGGATCCAGCTCCGTGGTACATACTTGTCTTCCCTAGAATACTTGAAGTCCTGGATTGAATCCCAGCATTTCAAGAAAAGCAGAAGACTCACTGTTCTGGCCTCTACTCAACCTCTCACAACCACATTTTGCCAGGTGTGGTGGTACATTCCTGTAATCCCAGTACTTGGGAGGCTGAGGGAGGAGGATCTCTGGGAGTTCAAGGCTAGCCTGGGCTACATAGTGAGACCCTGTCTCAAAAAACTAGAAAAAGAAAAAAAAAAGAGAGAGAAAAGAAAGTGAAAAACCAAACTAAATAAATCAATAAATTAAAAAAAGCACAGAATGGAAAGAATATTTACAAATCAGCTAAGAAAACTTGTATCTAGAATATATTAAAAAAATTTTTTTTCTTATTTTGGTTTTTTGAGACTGTGTCTCCCTGTGTAGTTCAGGCTGGCCTTTGGCTCACTGTGTGATCCAGGCTGACCTTGAACTCTCAGAGGTCCTCCTGCCTCAGCCTCCCAAATGCTGAGATTACAGGCATGCACCACCATGCCCAGTGAATATATAAAGAACTCTTAGAATCCCCTGATAAAAACATAACAGCTGGGTGCAGTGGTGCACACCTGTGGTCCCAGCTACTCGGACGGCTGGGGTAGGAGAATTGCTTGAGCCCAGGGTCAAGGACAGCAACAGCAACATAGCAAGACCCTGTTTCAAAAAATAACTTTAAGACCGGGCATGGCACCACATGCCTGTGGTCCCAGCACTCAGGAGGCTGAGGAAGGAGGATTGCACAGAGTTTGAGGCCAGCCTGGGCTACATAGTTCAAAGCTAGCTGAACTATATAACGAGACCCTGTCTCAAAATAATAAATAAGTAAAAAAGAAATAATGGAAAACTAAATAATTGGTTCTGATGCCCAAAAATTACAGTTATGAATTCTTTTTTCCAAGAATTTAACAAACTTTGGAATAATTTCTTTCTTTAACTCTACTGTGGTTTTACAGTTTTCCTCTTAGCTATACTGCTGTATCACTAACTTTCTTCAGTGCCATGGTTATGATATTTCAAGCAAATAAAGCACAAAGACGCATGTTTTGATGCACTAACAGAAGCACTGGAGGTTCTCTGGCAAGAGCGGCGCTGGGCTGAAGCATCACCCTTGTGTCCTCTGGGAGACAGGTGACTCACTCGTGGCCTGTACAGTATATTTTCAAGTTGGATTTTCGGTTTGAGCAAAGTTTTGAACACTGAGCAGATTTTTCTGAACTTTGCTGTTCGAATAGTGGAAAGTTCAAGCTTGGAGCCATTTGACAACTGAGGTATTACTGTATAGATATATATATATGCTAAATACTTTTTAGCATATACTTTTGTAAAAATACTTTTTCCTAAAAAGTGGAGACAGCATGTCCCAAATCCTGTAGTTAGAGAAGCTACGTGAGATTCTAGGCATTGAAGTATGTAATATATACTCTAAAGTCTTTCAGGATAGGCTTTATATCTTGTCCACTAATGAATCTCTTGTCACCTGGTCTAGACCTTCTTGAGCATGTATCTCTTCATGTAAACACAGTGGCAGGAGCTGAAAAGCAAATATCTGAAGTGTTTAACCTGAAACTTAGAGTTTTTCCAGGTCAAATACTAGTGTGAAATTTATACCTGGAAAAGCATAAAGTTGAGGCATGGTAACTAACTGACTGTTTTGTCTGTGGATTAGGGAAAAGGAGAAATGTTATGAATGCTCTAGCATCCCAGAATGTTACAATGAAGTGTTTCTCATAGTCAGGTATAACTGATTTGGGAAAACAATCAACTTAGAGTTATAGTACAGTAGATTTAAGAATAAGAGCCAACTGGAAAAGCAGCAGAATCCCAACAGAGAAGTTATGTTGTGCAGGTTGCAGAAAGCTGGGGTCAAGGAGCATGTTCTAGACTTTCAGTCAGAGTAAAAGTATGAATGAGGGACTGTAAGTAATAAACTCTGGGTGATGGAAAAGGTAATTCTCTGCAGAGTCATGAAAACACTCAGCACTCAATGTCCAGAAAGTTCAGTGAGAATCAGGTATAGCCTATAGCCTGGCCAGAGAAAATTTAGTAGTATGTAAATATGACCTCTTCTATTTCTCAAAGTTTTTTTCTCAACCAACTTTCCTCCCACTCCAAAAACTGAAAAGGCAGTTTAATCTTCATGTGATGATGGAGGAGGGTGGAAGCTAAAGGTGAGCATTGCAGCCCATCACTTCCATCTTCCCACAGTACATTCCTGTGCTGAAGCTGTCAGGAACCAAAGAAGATGAGAACGTTAAAGTCTATAATTCTGAAGTATTACATATGATTGGACACTTTGATTACTAAAATGAGACTGCATAACTTGAAGTAATCAGAGAACATTTCATTATCTAAATGACTGAGAAATGATATAAAACGTGCCTCAGATTTCACCCAGACAGAAAGAGATTTCATCTCTAGTTCCACACAATGGATATGAATAAGTGGTAGGGGAGAAATTTGAATTCAATTTCACATCTTGTGAATCCTGCTTAGTTAATATACTGGTCACACAGTTGTTCAGGAAGTTTGCTTGCATTTTTAGAGAAAATGCCAAACTAATCCAAATTTTATTCACGCAAAAATCATTGCACCAGTTAATCTAGATTATCGACATAACTAGATTGAGACTCCTGAGGAAGTGGTTGGATTGTGAGGGTAGTAACTGAAGGGGCTATTAAGTGTGCCTAGTTGGAGAAAGTGGATCATGAGGGTGCAATGGTGGGGACTGTACCTAGTCCTTGTTCCTTCCTCTCTGGCTCTTCTCTGTGCTCAGCCTCCCAGCTGCTGAGGATTGAGCAGTTTTGCTCTGCCATACTCTCCCACCGTCGTGTTTTTGCCTTGAAGCCAACTGATTCTGGGATGAATCCTCTGAAACTGAAAGCCAAAAATCTACTCTCCTCCTTTAAGTTGCTGGTGTGAGATAGCTGGACCCAGCAAATGAAAATTTCACCAGTGTGATCGCATTGTAGTCAGCCTGATTATACAGTTTGTAGTAGCTTTCACATTTAGGGGACTCAAGATTTGAAACCCACAATTTAAAGGAGAGTTTTAAATCAATTCATGATTTCAGAGGATTTAGTTCATGGCTAGCTAACTCAAAGGCAGAAACATCATAACAGAAGGTATTGGTGGACCAAAGATGCTTAGTTCATGGTAAATGGGAAGGATAGTAGCAGAACAGTGCTAGAGAATAAAAGAGCAGGAAACCATATACAGCATGCAAAGGCATGCCTCCATGACCCAACCCCAGACACACTAAAAAATGTGTTTTATTAATCTGCTAGAATTTTCCTAATTGAATCAAATTGACATATCTCCATTAACAGTATCTATCCAACCCTTTTCAACTTAACACACAAACACATATCCTTAAACCATATTCAATCTACAACTAAACACAATAACAAGTGCATAATTCTGCCTAAATGATGGGACTATCTGTGTACTACTGAAACACAATAATCACTTTTTGAAAGACTATGTAATCCCAGGATTATTACAAAGTACAAGTCAAAGTCTCTTTTGAGGATCAAGCCAAACTCTTAACTGAGGACCACTATAAAAACAAAAACCAATTTACATAATTCCAAGGTACAGGGGCACGGGGTAAATATTCCCATTGTAAAATGGAGAAATAGAGAGATAGAAGGGAATTGTAGCCAAGTAAGTTAGAAACTCTGCAGGGAATAATTAAATTTTATGGTTTCACGTTCAGCATTTGGGGCACACAGTAGAGATGCGAGCTACAAAGATCTGGGGCCTCCCCACCATTACGGCCTTGCTGACTGCAGCATACATGTCCTCTCTTTTGCACAGGCTCTGCTCACTTCCTGTAGCCTGCCTCAACAGATATTCCACACTCCTGGCTTCTCCCCCTTTGTGGCATCTCTACTGAACTTTTAGCTTCACTCTGACAGGTTCATGCATCACTTTTATAGGGAACACCTTCTGGTCTCCCAAGCCTTCCCTTGAAATCTGGCTGGAAATCTCCATGAGTCCATAACACTTGAATTTTCCTGCCTATAAAATTAGCATCAAATGGATGATGCCAAGGTTGGCCTTCAGTGTATCCAGTAGGCTGAATCTCTTGGATCATTGGTATAGTGGCCTCTGAATGCCTAGAAGAGTAAACTCCAGGATTCACTTTCCTAGCCAGCCTTGAGTAAGCAAGGTATCATGAAGATCTCATCTCAAAACAAAGTCATTTAAAAAAGTTTACCCATGTACACCCTTGAGCCTGTGATGGGTGGAGTCTGTCAAATTCCTGAGATGCCATCAAGGCATCTTTTCAATTTTCCTCATACAAGTACTTGGCTTCTTTCAGTAGTTGTAATCTTTTCATCAGTCATACTCTTTTGGGTTCCAATTTTAGTGGTATTTTCTATCTTGCTAAGATGCACAATTTTCATATCTTTCAACTCTGCTTTTTCCTCCAAATTTTCACTATATATCTGTTTAAAAGCATCCAGCAGGACCCATTCTACAGCCTGAATATTGGGCTGTGTACCAGTCAGTTTCCCATCACTAATATATATTGCCTGACAACCACAATTTAAAAAAAGAGAGGAAGAGAAGTTTAATTTAGCTCATGGTTTCAGAGTTTTTAGTCTATGGTTGGCTGGTTCTATGGGAAAAGTTTTTACAGAAAAGAAATTAAACTTGTCTAATACTCTTCTCTATCAGGCAGAAGACAGATTAGACAGAATTATAAAATTGAAGAAGCAAGAATACAGAGATGGCAAAGCATGGTGTATTCATATTGTAGAATGTCAATCAGTTCCAGCATACAATGTTTTCAGTATGTTGTTCTATACTGCAGATGCTGGAAAGCTAAAATTTACCTTTCTTAGATTCCTTTCCAGATGTTTTTAAATCCATGTTAGACATATAATGTTGTTCTACTAAAATTTTAAAGGCAGAATTAAAGTGGATGCTACCTTCCAGTTGGAGATACTGAATTTTTCCTTTTGTTCCTTAAAATTGTGAGTGTCCTGAAACAGAGAGATTGCCTGTGGCAATGGGACTGAAGATTCAGACCACAATCATGAGAACTGTCGTAGTCAAAGTCAGCAGCAGAAGCATAACTGGCATCCTGATTCCTGGCACATATTGTTTTACTCATTAGGACTACACACAAATCTTTGGAGAATTTTTCTTCCAAATGTGTGGCAAGATTTTCTTGAAGTAGGTGAGGCCATGTTACTTGCTTTCACCAACAGGATATGAGGAGAGTTGTATGTTTTACTTTTATATAGAGGCATATATATACTGACATCTGATTCTTTAACCTTTCCTCTATGTTTAGCCACATCTAAGGTAGAAGTATGTGCTGAAAAGCAGTTCCAAAGCTGAGCGATTACATCCATAGCAGCTGCCCTGGAGAATCATCCAGATATGTAGGACAGCTTATGTGAGCAATAAATATACCATCATTTTCCCCATTATTGTTTTGAGTTACCAAGATTTGGAGATTTTTATCCTAGAGCTTGACTTACCTGAGCACTACAGAGGTTGATATTGTTGTGATTTATAGCTAGATGTCTCTAAAGACTTTCATATGCTATAGGCAGGTCTTTTCAAAGGGAATTTGATCCTGGGGCACAATCAGTGGCCTGCTGTTATGAGGTGGGGCTGAGTCATGGGAGGCAGGTCATTAAGGGCATGACCTGGAAGGGCATATCTCCTACCCTTTCCCTTTCCTACTTCCTCATTGCCTTGATGTGAACAGATTTTCCCTGCTGAGGTCTTTCCACTATTATGCTGCCAAATGTACCAGGACTGAAATTTCTGAAATGTGACCCAAAATAAACCTCTCCTTCTTTAAGTTGTGGATGTTGGATATTTTGTCTCATTAATGAGTAAAGTGACTAACATAGATACTACATTTGAAATGTTGTGATAAGAGAACCTAAAATACATGGGCATTGACTTGGCAAGAAGGGGGTCAGAAAGCATCACTTGTGTTTGAAAATTAATAGTTTGTGTTATTCACTGGCAAAGTGATTTGTAAAAGGTCTTTTGAGGGAACATGGAAGGTAACCATATACTTAATGAATTTGTAGGAATAGAGGGAGTGGACAGCAAAGTGAATGTGGGAAGTGGGTATTGCCTAACACTAACTGTGTTAGGGAGTTTTATGAAGGCATGAATTTAGGAAAGAATTAGACATAAAATAATGAAAAGGTAAAAATAACATAAAATCTTGGGGACTTTTGGGGTTGGAAGTGCAGTCATTTTTCAGCCCCTCACTTTACATGTAAAAACCAAGGGAAGAGAGTGACAAGAATCAAATTAAGGGAAGGACTCTCACAATCATCGTTATAATCTCCAGATGAATTAAAGTGTTTCAGATTTAAGGTCTACTTAAAAGCATGGCCAAGTCGAGTGAATCTTTAATTAGCTAAAATGTCTCAGAGAAAATGATTAATGTATATCTCAATCACAGAGCTATTACAATCAAGGTATATATAATCACATCTAGGTTTTTAAAAAGATGGTAATAAGATAGTGAAATTAAACAAATACTACAAATTTGTAATGCCCTGAGAAGAACTGTGCATTTGGCTGTATCAGCTCATGTAACTTATTGTAATGAAATAAAACAAAATGTCTACCAAGTTTTTGAAGAGGTTTTCTACCAAAGAAAGTAAATACTGGGCTAAAAGGTAACGTTGACTGAAAACTTAAACTCATTATTTTTGGCTCCCAAAGTTCTATAAACAGGAATTAGGCTAACTAAGCTCCCCAGCCAAAAAGTATGGTGCATTCTTTCATTCCAAATTATAATGTAGCCAATGAAGAAAATAATAAATAAACACTTTCTTGGGGCTCGTATAGCAAGGGAGAGGAGATACTTCTTAAGAGCTGTGAAAGGGCATATGGAAGGAATATTCTTCACCTCTAGAGAGAAAGCTTATCGGGAATTCTGAGCTGCTGTATAGCAGTTTTTTCTATGTGTCTGATTCCCCTTCTCTACAAACAAAAAATCTGCTTTAATAATTCTATTGAATTCTTACAAGATGGATATTGTGACATATAATTTGTCTTTCTTTGGTGCCAATGTAGAGACCATCATGAGTATGAAGAAATCATTGACTTTGAGTATAAGGCACAAATGCACACTATAGTAGTCATTATTACCACTTATCAATAGTGATGGTTGTTCTTCCAGACTCCAGGTAGGGATCCCTGTTCACTAGAAGTTAGGAACAGCGATGTCCTTGGTTTGGACATTGAGAGTGGAGCAGAAGCGGCACATATGAATTTTTGGTGAAGAATTAAAAGAACAGTTGCACTGTTTTATATCTTTTTCCCTTATAATGGGGGTCACAGAAGCCCATATTTATGCAGAGGTACAAATATCAGACTGCTCAGGAAAGACCCAGAAGAGTGTGCATGAAGTATAGCAGGTAATGTTTGAACAAATTATAAGATTGTGTTTTTGTAAACCAACAAAATATCAAGCTTTTTAAAAAAATTACATCACGAGCTAGCTAAATCAGAAAAAAAAAACACATATGGGTTTTTTATTCTGAAACCTAGAGTTTTAGGAATGATAATTGATTCTGCATCTCTCAGAATGAGAAAAGCTGTCAAAATATTGGACGATTTAAGGGACAAAAGGTAGGATTCTGGAAGATGAGCCAGATAATGTTATGGAATTTTGATTCTGAGATTGGGTGCACAGTGGGAACAAACAAAATAAAAGTATAAATTATTTCAGCAGTAAAACTATGTTCACTCTACTAAGGCTACAGAAAATAAGGCTACAAAAAATTACATAATATATAGAGATCACATTTTCTTGAAGTAGACACTAAGAAGTAAGAAAAGTGTTATAATCCTCTGGTTAGATCTAATGTTGGTTTTTGCAAATAAAGCCAATTTGATGTTCTCACTAAAATATAAAACAAGTCTTACTGTGTGATTAAAATATATACCCAGTTTATATGAAAACATTAGCTCTGAGGAAGCATTGTCTTAGATTTTTCTGGAGTTACAAAAAAAGAAAAAAATTAGAAACTGCTTTCTACTAAAGCAGTTACGAGAAATATACACAGTCCTGAAACTTAAGATATTTGTAATAAATTAAGAAGAAATTTGTAATATATTAGGAAGAAAATAATAAATGTGGATGATTTTAACAACAGTATACCACCTAGTCAGTTTGAAAACTATCTACAAAATATGTAATTCTCCCTTAGGTATTGCAAATTAACACATAACAACATCAAAATTTTCAATTATGAAAAAAAAATAAAGTAACACATGCTATCTAATTGCTGAGAAGAAATATTGTAAAACAAGGTAAAATGTGTTCTTTGAGATTTATATTATGATAGTTGACAGTTTTATTTCAGAGTCAATATTTATTTTTAAAAGCTTTCTGTCCGAAATCAGGTTAGATGTGCATGGCCAATTTCTGTAGTAAGCTTTAGGTTTTAGAATATATTTTGAGTATCCAGGAACCTACTGCCCCCATTTTTTCTTATATGTTAGTTAAGATTCTCCAGAGAAACATAACTAACCAGATGTATACATATATAATATAATTTAGTATATGGAGATGAAAATGAAGATGAAAAGGCAGATTTGAAAGTAAATATTTGGAAGCACATTAAGCATACATCTGACTGTAGAAATGATAGATTTAAGGATTATCCAAATGTAATGATTGTAAGTATTTTAATGAAAATATTTTAATCTTTCTAAACTTATAGTGGAAAGAGACACACAGAGATTCATTTGGCTTATGCAATTGTGGAGGCTGGAAAATCCAAAACCTGTGGGGTAGGCTAGTAGACTGAAGAGCTAGGGTAGATTTGATGTCACAGCTGGAGGCTAAAGGCAATTGGGAGGCAGAACTCTCTTCCTCAGGCCAGCTTCATCCAGTTTTCCTTAAGTCCTTTAACTGATTGGATGGGGCCCACCCACATCATAGAGGGTACTATGCTTTACTCAGTGTGCTAATTTAAGTGGTAAATCACTGAAAGTATACCTTTATAGAAACATCTACATTGGTGTTTGATTAAATATTAGGGCCTAGTTAACTTAACACACACAATTAATCATTACAACTTATAAAAGAGCTGAGATAATTTGGACCTGGATTTTGCCCCCAAAACCAACATATTAAGGGGTTGTTCCCCAAGTTATGGTACTTTTGGGGAGTGGTGGAACCTTTCACTGGGGCCTAGTATCAGGTTTTAGTTCACTGAGTATTTGCCCTGAAATGAAACTGTGGGTCTCTGCTGTCTTTTTCTTTTGATTTTTGACCATGAGGTGAACCATTTGTCCTTCTACAGATTCCAGCCATTCCCATCCATCCACCCCTGTCAAAGAATAAAAAGCAATATGTTAACCCAATGATGGACTGGAAACTCCAGAATAAAACTTACCCCTTTATAACTGTATTATCTCAAGCATTTGTTACAGTAACAAAAGTGGACTGACACAGGGCCTAGGCCCCCTCAATCTTTTTTCATTTTTTCCCTCAGATCTGCTCCAAGATCTATGATTGACTTGTAGGACTAGTTCCTAATAGTAATTTATCATTTTATTGCACTCTCAGGGAGATTTGTAGTTTGATTAGGAAAACATTTCTAACCTAAAGTGATTAAACATTCAATATATAATTTCAATTTTAGGTAATGAGCAGAAATAATTATTTTGAGTAATGACCTTTGTTTTGGTTCCTACATCTAGCAGCACATAGTTTTCTTTTGTACATGGACACACAATGTTTTCCTATAAGCATGAAGATATTGCTGCTTAGTTATGCCAATCAATTCTATTCAGGACTACTAATTAAGTGCCCATCCTATGTCAAGTCTGTATTAAAATTTTAAGATAAAACAGGTGATCTCATAAATAGCCTCCTAGTCTAGCAAGGGGAATGTATATATACAAAAACAGTTTGGCAATTGCTATGCTAATGATACAAACTATTTTAGAACCAGGAAAGAGAGGGAATTACATTTTCAATCTTGCACTGTCAAAGAAGTTTTCAAAAATATAAAATGGCAACTATGTGTTGAAAGATGACTTACTAAATGCTACACTGACAGGAAAGTAGGGCATGGAATTAGCAGACAAGGGAAAGCAAGGGGATGTTGGTTGGAAAAATTGAAGTTGACTGGAGCATCGCCTATGTGAGAAGACTGGTGGGCACCATACTGTGAGGACGTGTGAACAAGGAACAGATTTTGAACATGGAACAAGGAGGACTTGGCTTGACACTGTAAGGAGTGCAGACCCACTGAAGGTTTTAAGACAATAAACAATATGATCAAGTCTTTATTGTAGAAATCTAATTCATACATGTAAGGAAAAAATGAATTAAAGTCTGAGAGAGACTTGAGTCAGATAAACTATTTGAGAAATACTTATAATGGCAGAAATGAAGAAAAGATGTGTTTAAAAGTGTATACTTCAAATGACATTGAAAGATATTTGACTAAATTGATGTACAGAGAGATGCAGAATTGAGAGTGTCTTTGATTTTATTACAATTTCCAATGTTATTATTTTAAGTATCTTAGTGGAAGACTTTCTAAAAGTTATAGTATACATTATCTTTTTAAAAGAGTGTACTGAATATAATATAGTTTTATTGTAGTCACCAATATGAATATTCATATTTTATGTCACTGTAGTTCAGAAAATATATTATTTACAATTGTAATGCTTCTGTTCATTTTCCTTCTGCTTTCCTGTGATCATTGTAATAGGTCTACTTATTAGAGATTTTCCATAATCTGTCGTTTACTCCTTTTAATAGAAGGTGGATTAAAAATGAGAACAAAATTGTAAAGGTATGCTAAGAAATGTATAAGGAAGAGTTAAGAAGTGTTTCCTATGCATTTACATGAAGGCTTCAGTCCCGAGGCTTTGTGGCAGGATCTGTGTGTGTGCTCTGAGAGACTCAGTTCACTTTGTATTTCATGAGAGGCTACCAGAGCATTTAGATCATCTTTGGCCTAACTCTAGTTAGTAAAGATTTTATTATAAATATATAGACTTCTTATTTTAGGAGTGAAAATAGCATGGCTCATTAGTCATTTCATTGTCTCTAATTTTGTTGTTAGCATAAAATGTATTATCTTGCAGACATAATGCTGTATACTAGTCATTGTCAAACTATGATCCAGAAGCCAAATTTGGTCTTCTGCCTGTTTGTTTGTTTATTTACACCCTGAGATCTGAGAACAATTATTGCATTTTTAAGCAGTTATAAAAAAGAAGAAGAAGAAGAAGAAGAAGAAGAAGAAGAAGAAGAAGAAGAAGAAGAAGAAGAAGAAGAAGAAGAAGAAGAAAAACAGAATATGAAGCAAAGACCACTTGGTTCCCATAAAATCTAAAATGTTTAATATGTGGAGCTTTATGAAACAAATTAGTAGATTCTACCTGCTAATAAGGATTCATTTCTTATATATGCCTTTTGTTGCCACTTTCATTTACATATGCTCTGTTGTACTAAAATCATTGGAGTCATGAAGCAGACCATGGGTTGTGTATCCCACTCAGAATTTGGTGCAGTACTTAAAAAATGTTCATTTCATTATGCAAGTATTTTATAGATCACAAGCCTTCCTAATATTTGTGGAATTTGAAAAGGGGAGAGAGAAAGAGAGAGTTTTAAATTTTGCAGAAAAAAAAGGAAAAAGACACACTGTCAGAATTCTAGTTTGAGATGCCAAGACCCCTCATGTTTATTAATTAATTCCTTTATCTTTGTCTTAATAGAAGTGAATAAATTTTTGTGAATCACTACTTGGTGAAAGATAGGCAGAGTTTTTTTTTTTTATTTTTTTGTACATGTTTCCAGTACATAATGATTACATTCTTTGTGGGGAATTAGTACATATATATAACACATCTTAATTGTTTCTTTCATTCCTTGTCCTCCCCTCTAACTCCCCACTTTCCATCTCTCAATCCCCTTCCCATTTGAGAATAATCTGGCTCTGTACCTACTCTTATATTTTACTTTGCTCTTTATTTTTATTCTGGGTTTCTCATATAAGAGAGACTGTGGTGTTTAAGGTTATGTGTCTGCTTTATATCACCTAACATTATGGTTCCAAGGTGCATCCATCTTCCCACAAATGACTCAAGTTTATCCTTCTTTATGGCGGAATACTATTCCACTGTGTATAAATAAACATTTTGAAAGATGAGTAGTTTAACAAAATGTGTAGCAATCTAAATTGCATGACTAACATTACATTATTAACTAACATCTTTTTAAATAAGGAATGAATTTAAGATGAGCAAAATGGAAGTTTCACTGATCTAAGGAAGAAGTCCAATGAAGAATGAGTGGCATGTTAATAGGACCTGAATTTTAAAGGATCTATTAAGCTTTTGCTCATATCACATGCTTTGAAAGTAAATAATAATGTTCATGGCACTGTGTTGAAGATCCATATTGATTTTAAGTATATTTTCTATAATAAACTTTTCTAATTAATAAAGATGAAAAATCAATAAAAGGGTTGACGGGCAACATTGTAGTGCTTAAGGGCACAGCGTCTGGCCAGATACTGCCTAAGTTTGAATCCACTTTTCCCCTCTGGAGAATTTTAACTAAGAACACAAACATAAGAATTTTAAACATAAGAACAAAAAGGAGGAAGTAGGTTACTGAAGACTCAGAATATAGGTTAAAAAATAAAACTTACTGCTGTAACTGTTCTTGCACACACACTGTGCTTTCCAAGATAGTGCTTTTGAAGACAAATATGGGATTTCAAAATGAAACTGTGAAGTGTTGTAACACAAAATTCTCAAGTGTATGATATAAATCTTCCAAGGAGGCCCTACCTTCTAAATAGCCTTTCAACTATGAAATAATTAATAGATTGACCCGTTGATGAGGAATCATCAATAGATTGATCCATTGATGAGGTTAATGTCCCACAAATCCAATCACCTTCTAGGTGCCAGTGCTAACTCTCACAACCATTAAAATGTCAGAAGTCCAGGAGTTCTTTAAATAATTGTAAGGGACAAAAATGGATGGAGATGAAACACACATGTATGCAACCTTGACAAAAGGTAGATGCTGTATTCCCCCGCAGGCAGCAGCTGTTAAGACGATCACACACAATGTAGCTACCACCTTAGCAATATTTTGTTTCATGTTGTCTCTAAATTCAATAGAAAAATAGGTTCTCTCACAGATGTTAGCTAATAAAAAATGAAAACAATCCTTAATAGCTCAAGTATGCCAGGTACAAATATACAAGTAGAAGTGATACAGATTTCAATTTGAAGTAAACTTATATTTGACCATGTAAATAACAGTGAAATTATTATTTATGTAATTATCATGGTGGATTCATCACATTATGCATCTGTTAAAGTCTATAGGATTATAAAACAAAAAAGTGATCTCTAATGTGAACTGTGGATTTCACTTAGTACTAATATATAGTATTATTATTATATTAATACATCATTAAATCATGTCTCAATTGTAATGTACCACACTAATACAAAATGTTAATAATAGAAGGAATCTTGTAGACAGTGGGAACTCTACTTTTTGCTCAATTTTTGTGTAAACCTAAAACTGCTCTGAAAAGTAGCCAATTAATTAATTAAAAAGTAGCATGCTTGGAAAATTTTTCTCAAGTACAATAAATAGAAATAGCTAAAATTATCTTCAAGAAATGAAACCACAGTCATTGTGCAATAAAAGCACTGTAGAGCCAAAATACACCCAAAGAAAAATGTTTATTGTAATCTTAAAGACTTATAAAGAAGAGAGATTCTACCACATCTCTTTGTAGATTACTCTAGGAATTACTTAGTTTCTGAGTTCACCTATGATTCAGTGTGCTGATTGTCTTCTCTGAAGTGAGCTTTGACTGTTGTTTTTTCTTTGTTTGTTTGTTTCTTTGGCTGTTTGGTTCTGATTAAAAGGCCTTGATGAAAGCTACAATGAACTGGTTAATAGGCAGCTGAAGGATGAAATTAGGTCATACATAGTAAGCCTATCATTTACAATTTATATTTCTAATGTAGAAATTGTCAAAGTAGGGAAAATTATACAATGATATATTATATAGCACATGAGGAAATAAAGATAACATTTTACATTAACCCTTGGAACTTTTTTCTCACAATGGACTCTTTTCACTCTTTAATGTGAGAAAAAACTCTTAATTTTCCTAGAAACAATTTGACTAAACATATGTTCAAACTGATTTAATTTACTCCTTTGATAATGTCAACATCTATATAATTTTACAAATAAAATCTCTCCATCACAATGTTCAAATGCCAAATGCCAATTCTAAAGAAGAGGTAAAATCATAAAAGAGTCACAAGTTTATATTTATAGTTGCTTAAGGGAAGATGTTATAGAGAACCCATGTTGTGTATAACTATTTCTGAATTAAGTCTGCAAATGAATTAAAATGTTAATGATTGAACATTTTCAAATGCCAATTTTTCATGAAATGATAAATACCACCGAATATATGGTAATAAAATGTCCAACAAAATTGTAAAGGGCATAATTTCTGTGAACATGTGCTAGGAAAAGTATTATAAATTACACACTCATCATAATTATGAAAGGACAAAAGAGATTATGTTTTCTTTTTATATAAAGAATAAGCATTGATTATAGCATATGTCAAATAAATTTCTCCTGACTAATGTTTAGCATTAAGGACTCATTATCTTAGATGAATGATTTTTAAAAGTAATTTGTATTTCAATTAGTAGAAATTATAAATTCTCATTCAAATGATAGAATTGAGCTCAAGATCAAAATACATTTCTTCTGTATTTTCTGTGGTCCACAGTCTTGCCCCTCTAAATTTTTAAGTGTTTATCATACTTTTCTATTTTTTTCTCTTCTGCATTAGCATATAGCTGTTGATATAAAGATATGAAATTGTAGCTTTCTTACCTCACAAGCCTGAAATGAATAGCCTTACTATTTATTCCT
This sequence comes from Erethizon dorsatum, assembly GCA_028451465.1. NCBI lineage: Eukaryota > Metazoa > Chordata > Mammalia > Rodentia > Erethizontidae > Erethizon > Erethizon dorsatum. The sequence continues at coordinate 85,345,244 of CM051831.1, read as the reverse complement.
ACATCTTTCCTTTTGTTATTTTTATCTTATATTAAAATATAGTTCTCCTTCTTGAAACTGATCAAAATATTCTAATCATACTTCTTATTGATTTGTATCTCTTAATGACATACCATTTCAATACTGAAATGAAGATGTGGCATCCATAATTAGATAACCATATAATTTCACTCATACCATAGCTTCCTATCGATCTAGTTGCACAATAATATTAAAATCTGCTAAAAAACCTTTTTTATTACATCAAAGAAATTGGCTAATTGGGGCTGGCCAGGTTCCTGAGAATGCACATGATAAGATGAAGTTAGATTTGTGAAGGTTTTATTGATGAGTGACAAGTGGAAAGGAATGGTTGGGAGCAGAATTGATAAGAGTGGTTTTCTGACCTTGTTCCTGACATTACAATGCCTTTGTCAGTCCAATATTGAACAACAGAGCATATATTGGTCATTAAGGACCCCTGTGTGGGGCAGAAATGGCTAGATTCCTGACCACTACCTTGCACAATTATTAGTTGAAGTGCACGCTGAAAAGAAAAGAACTTTGCTTTGTACTGTGAAGTGAATCTTGATAAGAGTTAGGAGCTTTCAGCTAATCACACTTATCTCAAGTAGGAAGACTGTTCTTTCTTGAAGAAGGATATGAGTTGTTCTTTTCTGTGTGTATTGGTCAACATTCTTGTTACTAGGACAAAATACCAGATACACACAACTTAAAGGAGATACTAGCTTATTTGGCTCATGATTTCAGAAGGTTCAGTCTGTGGTTGTCTGGCTCCAAGGCAGACACATCATGGCAGAAGGGCATTGTGGAGGAAGGCTTTTCACTTCATGGCAATAGGGAAGCAGAGCAAGGGAACAGTGCCAGAGAGGAATAGTCCAGGGACTAGATAGAGCACCCAAACTCACACCTCCATGACCTACACAGTTATACCCAAAAGTGTGCTTTTCTAATTTACTAGATGTCTCTTAATCCAGTCAAATTGACAGTCATGATCAATGGTCACACTGTATCTGCAACTGGCCATCCTTCAGGCTATTTTGCTGTACTTTATCACACAGCCTCAGGAAACAGGTACTTCATAGCATTTGGGGAGCCTCTCTTCCTGAGGGAGAATTGGAAAGAAACAGATCAGAGATCTCCCTTCTTTTGTTCTTAGGACTCTAACTGATATTCATCGGTATCAAACAATAAATTTCCTTCACTTCCAGCCAACACTTCTTTGATCCCGGTGGCTTAATTTATGGTATAAACCAAAATCATATTCCATAAGATTCTGAATGTTCAGTAGTCATGACTTTTTCAGGCTTGAGTTGCTGCATTTGTTCATTCTCGGTTACAACTTTTATCCAATTTATTCAATTGTTGATTTGGAGGTGGTATTTCAGCTATAGCTGTATCATGAAATTCCATAGCCCTACCAGGCACCCATCTTGATGTTGTGACTATAAGCTAAGACACAGGACCACTTTCACATGTGTGCCTACGTACAGTGGGTTTTCTGGTGACTTGTGGTCAAACTTTCTATCTCTATCACGGCCCAGCAGCGTGCCAGTAGCTATTTTTAAAGGCCATATAATTCTCTGCTAGAGATGATATGGCTTGATTCCAGACACTCCTAGGCCTCTTCTGTGATCTCCCACTGATGTTTGCCATAAGGGCCATCTTGCATCTTCTTCCACAACTGAAATCTCCAATACAAGATGATAGGCTGGATCATGCAGCCTCAGTGGCAGAACTTCTCACACTGTAGCATGGAGTTGGTGTCAGTCCTTTCTTGCTCCAGTTCACACTCAAACTGGCAACATCTATCACTCTACGTATGTGTCAGAGTCATAGTCCTAGGTGGGTGATATGCTACCCATAGAATGTAGAAGTCCTTCTTAGCACTAAGGTTCTTCTTTGGTAGTAAGGAGTATGAGATGAAGCCACTGTCTTTCACTTCTGAGGGGAAATACGAGAATGACCCTGGCCATTGAACCTTTCAAATCTTTGGCTGAAGCAGCAGACCCCTGGTTCCTCATGGAGTTTATTTCTCACTGTTTGGAGAACACTTTAATAAGACCACTTTCTACAAACTATCTTCTGGTTATCTTGCCTAACCAAGTTTGAGAGTGCCGGGATTAGGGTGGGTGATTGCTGGATCAGTCCAATGATTACACTGGCACCACCCTCATCCCAGGAGACTGGATACACTATAAGGGACAGAAAGAGGCTTCTCTCTCTCTCTCTCTGTTTTGTTACTTTTGCTGTCTTCCACAGCCATGAACTGTTGCCTCTCTGCCATGTGCCACCCTGCCTTGGAGCCAATTATGTACTGAAACCTCTATAAACTGTGAGCCTGTATAAACTGTGAGCTAAATAAACCTTTCCTTCCTTTAATTTTGGGCATCAGGTGTTTTGTCTTAGCAATGAGAAAAGTAACTAAGACAGAATACATTAAGGCAGAGGATGACATAGTTAATATAAACACAGGACAAACAAATATGGATTTATTCAATATGAGTATGAACTTTTTAATTTCCTTTCCTGATTTGGTTAGATAGTTTCTTAGTCACTTTCTTGTCACTGAGACACAATACCTGCAAGATGGACCTCAGATGTGAAAATAGCATAATTTTTATTGGAATAGCTGCTGCCAGCTTCATACTTGACACAGACAGACACACACATCACATGCACACACAATTTGGTTGCACCTTTGGTGGCTTCCTATCTACTTGACCCTTAGAGACACCATGTGCTTTGATAGACACCTGTGACCCTCTGTGTCAGGCCAAGGGGACCACTCCAAATTTGTCTTTCAGGAGAATTACAATCCCTTGGCTTCTGGTAGCTGAACACTGTTGCCTGGCTTCTGTTCTTTGGGATCATGTTATTCTCATTGGATTTAGTGAGACAAACTCTAGACAGCCTTCTTACCACATGCTGTGAGCTACAGGAAAGAGATACAATGGAAGTTTCTAATGATGCCTTCTGCTAAGCATTTTTCTCACTGATATATTTCTGATAGTCTTGGTGAAGGATGAATTTTCTATGCCATGGAATATAATTCCCTGAATTTTCTTGTAATTTTCAGAATGAACTCATATAATCCTTATACCTCACCTAAGATAACCATTTCAGTATTCTCCATTTACTTGGTGTTTAATATATGTAACTTGCTCTGTGAATTTAAGCATTTTAATCTTATTCTGTGTAATCAAGTACACTTTCTAAGTTTCTTCCATGGTCCTAACAACAAGTTTTCTCCATCCACTGGAGGCCTTGTTAGGATGTTAAATCCTGGGCTCTAGGTCATATTTTGCCCATTATCCAAGCATGTGTTCAAATTACGTTGACCAAGCACCCACAGATGTCTCTCTTTCTAGTGATAAGTGTGCCTTGCGCCAAGAGTTACTCTGAGATGTAAGCTCTATGCTCTTCTATTGATTTAAACATGACATGACTGGATTAGGCAGAAGCTTTAATTTTAGACCTCCGCTCTGAGAGAGTGAGGACATCACCTTCAAGTATCTTCTATAGGCTTGCGAAGGAACATCTCTATTTTCTTTCCGTAGAAATGTTAACTCTTAATAGTGTTGGGAGAGGATGGGGTACATCATTAGGCTCAAGAGACTCAGACATCAGTAAGACAATCTGAGGAGTCCAAGTTTTCAGGGACATCCACACAGGTGTTCCCAAACCATTTGTAACAGTTCCAAGTTTTCTTAACTCACAAGTTTGATGCAACAAAACTGTCTCACTTGAGTTTAGCTTTTCTGACTAATCAATCTTATTATGATCTTTAATTTTTTCTGCTTGCCTGCTGCATGAGATGAACCATCTTTGGGTTTCCAGAGACTGGTTCTTGTACTAAATTCTCAATTTTTAATCACTGCACTTGTCTTATGCTTTTTTATTAGTCACCTGTAAGGCCGATAGTAACAAGATGCAGTTGCTCTGTACTTACACCTGTCATTTTCCTTAAATATTTCAAAAATCTGAATCATAACTCTGGCCAGTGTGGGTTCTTCTCCTTCAGGCCCACCTGGCACAGCATAAGCAAGTAACTGAGCACTTGGACTGCTGCCTGTGCTGGGATCATTCTTTAGTACCCAGTGCTGTCTTCAGTCTTGAGTGGCCCAGGTTCCTATCTGCCATGAAAGACTTTTTAAGGCAAAATATCTAAACTGTTTCTTTCTCCTCTCTTTCCTACAGAATGTGGAATGAAAGACAAAAGTGGCAGATAGAGTTGGAGAATATTTTTGTCTAATACAATTCCCATATTATTACAACATTTTTGGCCAGGGGCTTACCAAATAAACGTTATTAGTTTTCTATTGCTGCTCTAACGAAGTGCCACAAACTGCAGCTTAGCACACAAAAGTTTATTATTTTACAGTTATAGAAGTCAGAAATCCTAAAATGAAAGTGTCAGAAAAATTGTACTCTTTCTAGAAGCTCTGGAGGAGATCCAGCCCAGTTTCCTTGCCTTCTATTAGATTCGAAGAGCCACCCATAGTCTGCTCATGGCACAATCTTCCATTTTCAGAGTCCTGAGGAATATCTTCGTCTTTACCTCCCTATTTCTGTTCTCGCACTGTGCTTGTGTCGCTGGAGCTCCTGCCCTCCTTCTTCTAAGGATTTTGTGATTATATTGGGTCCATTCAGATAATCCAGGATAACCTCTCAGGTCTAGATCTGTTACATGTGTAACAAGAAATGTTTAGAGATGTGAACTGAGATATATCTCTTATGCCCCTTTTATGATCATTTCTTTCAGGACTCCCTAGGAAGCTCTTACATTCTTTTATGGGTACACAATAAAATAGAGTTAGAACTTTGGGTTTCTGCTTCAATGCATGTTGCTGAAATTATAGCAGAACATGCTGTAAGATGTTTGAGAAAGAAAGATTCAATTTTCTTTTGCTTAATTCCTAAATGTTGACTTTGAATATCAGAAAAGCCCTCTTGATGAATTTAATCATTATGCACTGCAAACATGCATTAATAAAATAAAAAGGTTAACTACATAAGTTTTTAAAATCTTAAAAATATGTAAACCTTATCCACTATATAAAAATGTTTTATAATAAAACAATAATAGAATTAAAGTATACTGCCTTATAAGACTAATAAATCTGTTTTTTCATCTAAGTAAGATCCTATATGTTGTGATGAAAATAAAGAAAGAATTAGAAGAGTATTATCAATGTCTTGTCTGGTTCTCTCTACAGAGATGTTGTACCTAATACTCTGGCCTGTGCGGAGTACTGTGTTGAGTATTCAGGATATTACCAGATAATAAAACAGTAGATAAATCATGAATTCTCAGTTGGAGAGTAGATGGGATATTTATTTTCCTGAAATTGTTGTTATGGTTTGTGTTGATGTTCCCCCAAAGCCTCATGCATTCACAGGGGGCAGGCTTTTCAGAGGCAGCTAAATCTAGAGTACATGATTTTTTTTTTTTTTTTTTTTTTTTTTTTTTTTGTGGGTACCGGGGGGACGACCTCAGGACCTCGCGCACCAACAGGCACCCGTGCCACTGAGCGATATCACCGGCCCCTTTTTCGTATGTGGGTTCCGGGAGTCGAACTCGGGCCTTCGCGCTTGCAAGGCAGGCGCTTAAGCCGCTGAGCCGTCTCACCGGCCCCTAGAGTACATGATTGATTCACAGTGTAATGCTAGGATTAAGGGTGCTGGGATTAAGGGCGGATGATTGGTGGATCAGTCTATTGATTGGACTGTCACCGCCCTAATCCCAGTAGACTGGATATAATCAATATACAATCCCCCCTGTCTTCTTTTTGCTGTCTTCCACAGCCATGAACTGTTGCCCCTTTGCCATGTGCCACCCTGCCCTGGAGCCAGCCAATTATGTACTGAAACCTCTGCAAACTGTGACCTAAATAAACCTTTCCTCCTTTAACTTTGGATGTCAGGTATTTTGTCTCAGCAATGAGAAAAGTAACTATGACGATCGTGTAGTAGGGAGTGTCTTCAATCCTTGCAGGGTCTTCAGGTGTACTATGAAACCCAAAAGCTTCTGCAGGAATAAATGTGTAAGAAGGCTAAGCATTTGGATCTAAGATAAAATTGCATGTGATGTTGTATCTATGCAATAAAAAAGGCTGAAAATGTACTACTGAACCTGAAGGTACTTCATTTTCTGGAAAAAGAGGATGTACAGTGTCTCGTATATATGTGATATTCAAAAAACAAAAAAGACATGCCAAAGTCCTTACACAAAAAGTTTTGAACTTCTTCGTCTGAGCAGTGTCTACTCATTTCAGTTGCCCATTTTTTGATTTGGTCTCTAAATTTGAGAGGGGTCTAATGTTTTGAGTACTTTATATATTCTAGATCTTAGTCCTTTGTCTGATGAGTAGCTGGGAATATTTTTTTTTCCATTCTTTGGGTTTTATCTTCACTGTGTTGGTGTTTTCCTTTGCTGTTCAGAAGCTTTTTAATTTGATGTGATCCCAATGTTGATTCTTTATATTATTTCTTGTTTGACTAGTGTGTATTCAGAAAGTCTTTGCCTAAACCTATTTCTTCAAGAGTATTACCTATATTGTCATCCAGCAGATTATGGGTCTGTTTTAATATTCAGATCTTTGATCCATTTTGACTAGTGTAGTGTATGGTGAGAAAAGTGGGTCGATTCAATCTGCAGCACATGGCCAGTTTTCCCAGCACCATTTGTTAAAGAGGCTGTCATTCCTCCATTGAAAGTGTTTGGTCCCCTTGTCAAAGATAAGGTAATTGAATGTGCCTGGGACTGCTTCTGCATCCTCTATTCTGTTGCTTTGATTCACAAGTCTGTATTTTCCAATAACATGTTGTTTTCTTCAGTGTAGCTTTGTAGTATAACTTGAAGTCAGGAATTGCAATGCCTCCTGCCTTTTCCTTGTTGCCCCAATTGCTTTTACTATTTTAGGTCTCTTCTGGTGTGAACTCAGGATTGTTTTCTCTATTTTTGTGAGGAATGCTGTTGGTATTTTGATTGGGATTGTACTAAATCTATATATAAGTTTTGAAAGGATAGCCATTTTGAGTATATTCATTCTGTCTATCCAGGAACAGGGGATATCTTTCCATTTTCTTTTCTTTCTTTTTTTTTTTTTTTGTGGGTACCAGGGGTTGACCTCAGAACCTCCCGTGCCAGCAGGCACCCGTGCCACTGAGTGATATCACCGGCCCTTTTTTCATATGTGGGTACCGGGAGTTGAACTCAGGACCTCGCACTTGCGAGGCAGGTGCTTATGTTGCTGAGCTATCTCACTGGCCCTCTTTCCATTTTCTGATATCCTTTTCCAATTCCTTTTTCAGAGTAGTGTAGTTTTCATTATAAAAGTCTTTCACTTCTCTGGTTTGGTTAATTCCTATGTATTCCATTTTACTTGATGCTATTGTGAAATGTATTGCTTCCCTAATTTTTCTGATAGAGAGTTCATTATTGGTGTACAGGAATGCTGTGGATTTTTGAGTGTTGATTATGCATCCTGCTACACTAGTAAATTGAATTATAAATTCTAGGAGTTTTTTGTGGCATGTTGGAGCCTTCTCACTCTGGAAAGAAAGAATGGCTATATTCAATAAATCAAACACTAACAAATCTGGAGAAGCCATGGAGATAAAGGAATCCTTCTTTATTTTTGGTGGGAGTGCAAACTTATACAACCCCTATCAAAATCAGTATAGAAATACCTGAAAAAGTAAAAATAAGAGCTCCATTTGACACAGCTATTCCCCTACTAAGTATCTGCCCAAAAAAGTTAAAGACATCATATTACAGTGATACATACTTACCCATATTCAGAGCAGTACAGGTCATAATAGCTAAATCTTGAAGGCAGCCCATCTCTCCATCAACAAATGAATGGATAATGAAAATGTGGTATTTATACACAATGGAGTACTACTCTGCCATACAGAAGGATAAAGATGAGTCATTTGAAGGAAAATGGATGCACCTTCAGAACATAATGTTAGTTGAAGTAAATCAGACACACAATCTTAAATAGCACATGTTTTTTCTTATATCAGGACCCTGATACATAAATAAAGTAAAAAATAAAGAATATATGGTAGCAAATGGTAAGATGGATCTTTGGCATATGGGAAGGGAACTGAAAGATGGAGGAAGGGGGAAAAAAGGGAAAAGAGGTTACTAAAAAAAGGGGAGATTGTAAAGTGCTATGTACACTCCAAGTCCTTATGAGGAATATGATTATTATGTACTACAAATATATATTGCAGGAGGGGAAGGGAGAAGGAAAAAGGAATTGAGAAATGTCATGCACATGTACCAACTTCCATGGTGAATATAATCATAATGTACTGCAAAATATACCAAAATTTAACATAAAAATTACTTTTATTTCTAGAAAAAAGTTTTGATAGTCAAGAATCAGTAAATATTTCTCATATTAGCAAAGGCCACAGTGGATGAATATTGGAAACTTTGGTCTGGATAAATCTTTCTCACACTGTAGCTGTATGTGAGATGCAAGGATGTTAAATTCAATCTTGGAAAGAATGAGATGAAAGGGAGGCAAAGAGAGTTTCTGAATTGATGCAGTTTTTTACAACAGAAAAGTTAATAGTTTACCTTTGATGAGTACAGATACAATTGAGCAAAATCAGAACCAAGAACTATGCCCTTTTATAGATATATAAAATTATATTTCTTGCTAAGGTGAATTTTATTTACTCACCTTGAAACAATTTATTAATATGCTGAAGAACTTTATAAATTAGGTATGGTTTTGGTTTCAAATGTGATTTCCATTAAAACTTAGAGAAGCAGTATGGCTGCAGAATCATGTTGGAACAGTATTTCTCCATAGGTGTGAATATGTATGCATCATGTGTAGAAGCACTGATAGTTTTTGCAATGGACTAGTTATTCAAGAATATTAGTGTTGCAAACAGCATTAGAATATGGTGTATTTTTGCAGGGCAGAGGGAAGATTCGTTTTCAGACTACAATGATTCAGAATGTGTCCCTGCAAGATAAATATTTGGCAGGTTTATCAACAAACCCGCTCAAAAGTAGGCGGCTTCCCAAGTTCAAGATTGCTCAACTGTGCCAAAAACACACTGTGAGTGCGGCATGCACTTGTCCTCTTCACTCGACTGCCGTGGGACTTTGGGTCAAGAGGAAACATTGTGAACATGAAGTAATAATGCCTGCTATGCCATACATACTAAGTCCTTTGTTTCTGACTCTCACATTTCTTTTCTGCCAGTGTCTGTGACACTGTAACAGGCTAACTTGCTAGCTTGCAAGCAGTGTGACATTTAGATCCTTCATAGTTTTTGAAAATGATAGAGGCTATTAGAGTTTGGGCAATTGGTATCTACATCCCTCATTTGAAACTAAGAATTTGAATATTAACAGTAGCTACTGAAGGAGCCAGCCAAACAAACTACCACAAGCATAACAAGGAAATGTGCCAGCTCCAAGTAAAATCAAACTTAAGTTGGTAACAGGAAAATTTCTTTATTTCATAGACCACATTATTAGTATCTTTGTCTTTTAACATATGATTAATAAAACGCCACGTTACAAGAACTTCCCCCAGTGAATTATGATGAAATATATTGTGTAGAACAAAAAGCCTTGGTATAACATCCTGCTTGAAAATTCTCAACTTATTGGAATTTAAAATCTCTGAGAAATCCTGCAATAAATAAACTTATTTGAGTAAATTTCCTCCTAAATTTCCCAGATTAATTTGATAACCAAACTTATCTTTGCATTCTATGGATCTAGTGTTCCACTGAACATATTTTGGAAATCACTGATTGGGATGTATACATCCACCGGGCCTGTTATCCTGTTACCACAAAATCTTGAATAACTTCTACTTTAAATGGTTGTACCAGCAGTAACAGAGAGATAAGGAAAGATATGTGAGTCCATTTTTGGGAAATAGCAATTATTTTAACATTTGATTCAAACTAAAATCATGAAAATGATGTTAAAAACTTAATATTTAAAATCTCTCTGGACTAGTGTAAGGTGCGGTCAGAAAAGAGACCTCTGTGACAGAGCTGTAAGCCAGGAAACTATTTCCAGGGTTATCACAAGTAACAAGAAGTCTGGAGTCTATGTAGTAGTCTGACAATGATTGCTAATTACCACATGTGACTACATAAATTTTAATTATCATTAATGTAACTAAACAAATTAAAAGTTCTGTTTCTTAGTCACATTTGCTGCTTATTGCAGACTAAATTCCTGTATAGACCTGGTGGATACAGTGTTGAATATCACAGATCAATGATTATTTCTCTCATCACTGAAAATTCCTTTGGACAAAACAAATACATAAGTTACAAAGTTCTGTCCTTGGATGATGATGTCTAAACTTAAGTGTTCTGAGGTAAATTTTTATTAAGATGTCCAGTGGTTTTCCCTAAGGAAGATGAAAGGCAATGTGGACAGAAGCTAGAATGAAGAGTTTATGATAAGGCTGTGTGTGTATACTGTGGGAATAATAGTGATAGCTTCATTTCTTTGGATTCATGAAATGTTCAGTACTCTAAAATTGTGGAATATTATTGTAAAGCTTATGTAACAAAACATTGTCAGGAAGGACTTACTGCTGTTAAAAACATAACTGTAGAAATTTTTCCAAATAATCAATGCCTATTGTTTTTATGTGACATCTCAAAAGCACGTTCTCTAATGGAATTACAATTCATTTTTTCTCCCCGAGGGTTCCTGAATTTCTCTGACCTCTTCTCCATTACTAGGGAAGAAATTATGACCAATAATATTGTCAGATATTTTCTAAGATGTTACTATATGAGGTGCCATAAGATCTGAAACCACAATATAGATTTTTCTTCAGTCTATTACCAATAGAAAGCAAGGAAATTATCTCAGGAAATACATGTAAATAATCAAAAAAAGTGGTGCTATAAAATATCTCATTGCTTTGTTACATAAAAAAAGGAATAAAAGAAAATCATGGCTGGGGGTATAGCTCAGTGGTAGAGTGGTTGCTCATCCCATGAGATGACCTGAGTTTGATCTCTAGCACTAGAAGGAAAGAAAAATTAAAAAGGAAAAAAAAATTCACAATAGTGACTCTAATATTTAGTAGTCAGGGTATACTCTGGAGATAGCATTGCCTGGTTTCCAGACATGTGCTATTAATGAACAGCATGAAGTTTGTGAAGATAAAACAATCCTTCCTTTCCCAATTAATTTAATTTTAAAAATCAGTGCTCAGTTTTAGGAAATCATGGCTTCTCGTTTTCTTTCAATGCAGTACCCAAGAAACAAAAACTATAAACAATTTTCTGACTCTAGTACAGGTTTGTTAACTGCAAACATTTTAAGAAGTAAATATAAATACTTGTTGAAAGATGTTAAGGACCATTCTTTTTTTATTTTAAAGAGAAGAAAAAACAAAACAAATCAAAAAAAGAACAAATTTTCAAAACAACATAATATGAGGGTAACAATGGTCAATGCATTACGTATTATTATCTTTAAGTTAGTTCTTCAGGATACCAGACATTAGCATTCAATTGTCCAAACATTATTGGCTCAAACCTTACTCTTCAATGAACTAAGTAAAACTGGTAGTGTATCTATCTTAACCATCTTATATACATATACAATTTTTTTCCCTTTCCCTTCTTTCTTTTCCCCATTCCAGTCTCTCTTTCTTATTGACCAGTTTCTTTTTGATTCACCATGTGTATTGTATATTTTGGATCTTATTTACTCTTTCAGTTTCTCATACTAGTGAGACAATACGATGCTTACACATGTGCATCTGGTTTATTTCACTTATGAGTATTTTCTCGAGTTGCATCCATTTACCTATAAAAGTCTCCAGTTTATCCTTCTTTATGGCTGAATAATACTCCATTGTATAAAAATACCATATCTTTCTTATCCATTCCTCAGTTGATGGGCATTTGGGTTGTTTCCAAGATCTGGCTATTACCAATTGTGCTGCTATAAACATGGGTGCACATATATCACTGTGGTACGATGTTTTTAATTCTTCTGGGAAGATGCCCAGAAGGGGAATAGCTGGGTCAAATGGGACCTCCAACCCTAGTTTTTTGAGGAATCTCCACACTGACTTCCACAGTGGCTGTACCAGTCGACACTCCCACCAACAGTGAAGAAGGGTTCCTTTTTCCCCACAGCCCCAACAGCATTTGTTATTAGTTAATTTCTTTATAGTAGCCATTCTTTCTCGAGTGAGATGGTATCTCAGTGTTGTTTTAATTTGCATCTCTCGAATGACTAGTGATGTTGCACATTTTTTTGTATGTTTATTTGCCATTAGTATTTCTTCATCTGAGAAATGTGTATTCATCTCAGATGCCCATTTTTGGAGTGGGTCTTTAAATTTGGGAGGTCTGATTTTTTGGAGTTCTTTATATGTTCTCGATAGTAATCCTTTGTCTGAGGAACAGCTGGCAAACATTTTTTCCCACATTGTGGGTTGTCTTTTCACTCTGTTGGTGGTTTCTCTTGCTGTGCAAAAGCTTTTTAATAAGATGAGATCCCAGTTATTGATTCTTTGGGATAGTTCCCGTGCGCTTGAGTTTTTATTCATAAAGTCTTTGCCTACACCAATGTCTTCAAGGGATTTACCTATCCTACCTTTCAGCAGATTTAATGTTTCTGTTTTAATATTTAGATCTCTGATCCATTTTGAATTTAGTTTAGTGCATGGTGAAAGATATGGGTCTAGTTTTAATCTTCGGCATGTGTAGAGCAAGTTTTTCCAGCACCATTTATTACAGAGGCTATCTTTCTTCCAGTGAATGTATTTGGCACCTTTGTCAAAGATAAGGTGGCTTAGTATGTCTGGGGTTGTTTCAGCATCTTCTAATCTGTTCCATTGATCTTCAGGTGTGTTTTTTTTTGCCAGTACCACACTGTTTTTATCACAGTAGCTTTATAGTATAATTTCAAGTCGGGGATTGTGATGCCCCCTGCCTTGCCTTTGTTGCCCAGAATTGCCTTTGCTATTCTAGGTCTCTTCTGATTCCAAATGAATTTTAGGATTGTTTTCTCTAATTCTGTGAGATATGCTGTTGGAATTTTGATTGGAATTGCATTAAATCTGTATAACAATTTTGGAAGTATGGCCATTTTCACTATATTGGTTCCTCCTATCCAGGAGCAAGGGATATCTTTCCATTTTCTGATATCCTCTTCAATCTCCTTTTTCAGAGTACTGTAGTTTTCAGTGTAGAGGTCTTTTACATCCTTTGTGAGGTTGATTCCTGGGTATTTCATTTTTTTGGATGTTATTGTGAAAGGTATTGTTTCCCTAATTTCTCTTTCAGTAAGTTTGTTATTTGTGTACAGGAAGGCTATTGACTTTTGAGTATTGACTTTGTATCCAGCTACACTACTAAATTTACTTATTAAATCTAGCAGTTTTTTAGTGGAGTTTTTGGGTTCTTCTGTGTAGAGTATCATGTCATCTGCAAATAATGATAATTTAACTTCTTCCTTTCCAATCATTATTCCCTTTATTTCTTTCTCTTGTCTAATTGCTCTGGCTAAAGTTTCCAGAACTATGTTGAATAAGAGTGGGGACAGTGGACATCCTTGTCTTGTTCCTGATTTTAGAGGGAAGGCTTTCAGTTTTTGGCCATTTAGTATAATATTGGCTGTTGGTTTGTCATAGATAGCTTTTACCAGGTTGAGATAAAGACCCTCTATTCCAATTTTCTGTAGGGTTTTTATCATGAAAAGGTGCTGGACTTTGTCAAAAGCTTTTTCTGCATCTATTGAGATGATCATGTGATTTTTGTCTTTGGTTCTGTTAATATGGTGTATTACATTTATTGATTTACGTATGTTGAACCACCCCTGCATCCCAGGGATGAATCCAACTTGGTCATGGTGTATAATCTTCTTGATGATTTGTTCTATTCTGTTTGCCAGTATCTTATTAAGGATTTTTGCATCTATGTTCATTAGGGAGATTGGCCTGTAGTTCTCTTTCTTAGTTGGGTCCTTCTCTGGTTTTGGTATCAGGGTAATGCTTGCTTCCAGGAATGAATTTGGGAGTATTGCTTCTCTTTCAATTTCATTAAAAAGTTTGAGAAGTAGTGGCGTTAGGTCTTCTCTAAATTTCTTGTAGAATTCGGCAGTGAATCCATCAGGGCCTGGGCTTTTCTTTGTTGGGAGGTTTTTAATTACATCTTCAATTTCATTGGTTGATATTGGTTTATTTAGGATTTTTAAATCTTCTTGATTCAGCTTTGGTAATTCATATGAATCTAGGAATCTGTCCATTTCTTCTGCATTTTCCATCTTAGTAGAATATAGATTTTTAAAATAGGTATACATGATCTTCTGGATTTCTGCAGGGTCTGTCGTGATATCACCCTTTTCATTTTCAATTGCATGGATTTGAGTCTTTTCTTTTCTTTTTTTAATAAGGTTGGATAAGGGTTTGTCAATCTTATTTATTCTTTCAAAGAACCAACTTTTTGCTTCATTGATTCTTTGTATTGTTTTTTTAGTCTCCAATACATTAATTTCTGCTCTGATCTTTGTAATTTCCTCCCTTGTACGGGCTTTTGGCTTAACCTACTCTTCTTTTTCTAGAAGTTCAAGGTTCGCCATTAAGTTGTTTATTTGCGCTTGCTCTATTTTCCTAATATAAGATTTTAATGCTATAAATTTCCCTCTTAGGACTGCTTTCATTGTATCCCATAAGTTCCGGTATGTTGTACTGTCATTATCATTCAGTTGTAGAAATTGTCTAATTTCTTCTTTAATTTCGTCTGTGACCCATTGGTTGTTCAGGAGGGTGCTTAATTTCCATGTGTTTAGTCAGTATTTGTAATTTCTTTTGCCATTGATTTCCAATTTCATTGCACTATGGTCTGATAATATGCATGGGATAATTTCAATTCCTTTGCATTTACTTAAGCAGGTTTTATGAGCTAGTATGTGGTCTATTTTGGAGAACGTCCCATGTGTAGCTGAGAAGAATGTGTATTCTGATGTTGTGGGGTGGAACACTCTGTAGACATCTACTAAGTCCATTTGTTCCAAAGTTTGGTTCAGTTCTATTATTTAATTATTGATTTTCTGTCTAGTTATCTGTCTTTTTGTGACAGTGGAGTATTGAGTTCTCCCAATATAGTTGTATTGGTGCTTATTTGATTTTTCATGTCCTTTAGTACTTGTTTTATATAGTTGGGTGCATTGGTATTTGATGCATATATATTTATGATCGTTATCTCTTCCTCTTGGATTGTTCCCTTTACAAGGATGTAATGAGCATCTTTATCTCTCTGAATCATTCTTTGGTTGAAATTCACTTTGTCTGTAAAAAGAATAGCTACCCCTGCTTTTTTCTGGGTTCCTGTTGCATGGAGTATTGTTTTCCATCCTTTGACTTTCAGTCTATGAATTTCTTTCTGAATTAAATGTGTTTCTTGTATACAGCATATTGTTGGATCTTGCTTCTTGATCCATTTTGCCAGTCTGTGCCTTTTGATTGGTGAATTGAGACCGTTAACATTGATGGTTAAAACTGATATGTATTGACTTATACTTGTCATGATATTTTCCTGTTGTTGGTTCCCACTCTGTTTTTCCCCTTTCCTGCTATTTAATTATCTGCCCTGCCTGGTGGATTCCTTCTGTTGGGGTTCCTATCTCTTTCTAGAATGTCTTTCAGAACATTTTGGAGTGCTGGTTTGGTGGTCATAAATTTTCTTAGATGTTCTTTGTCATGAAAGTATTTTATTTCTCCATCAATTTTGAAAGATAGTTTTACGGGGTACATCAGTCTGGGTTGAAAATTATTTTCCTTTAGAGCTTGAAATACATCATTCCAAGCTCTCCTTGAATTGAGGGTTTGTGCTGAAAAGTCAGCTGTGATTCTGATGGGTTTTTCTTCATAGGTGATTTGTCTCTTCTCCCTAACAGCTTTTAAGATTCTGCCCTTCTGTTGAATTTCTGGGATCTTGACTATGATATGTCTGGCTGAAGTTTTTTTTTTGATCATGTCTAGTTGGTGTTCTAAAAGCTTCACTTATTGGGGGATCAAATTCTTTTTCTCTTCCAGGAAAGTTCTCCCTGATAATGTCTTTGAACAAGGTTTTGATGTCGTTTATGCTATCTCCTGCTTTTCCATTTATTCCAATTATTCTTAAGTTGTTTATCTTTGAGTCATCTAGCAGCTGCTGAATTGATTTTTCATGGTCCCTTGCTGTTTTTAAGAATTCTTTCTTTTCATGATCACTAATTGCAAGCCTGTCTTATCCTGTCCTCAGATTTGCTTAATCTGCTACAAATACTTTCAATGGAATTTTTGTTCTCTTGGATATCTGCTTGAATCTGCTTTATGGATTCCATTTCTTTCCTATGCTGAGCATTCATGGTTTCTATAGTTTTCTTAAGCTCATCTATTTTTTTGTCTGTATCAGCTATAGTGTCCTTAAGCATAGTCTTCCTTGTGGACATTATCTCTGCAGTTATCTGTGAAATTATTTCTGTTTTAATTTTTTCCAGAGCCTCATTCAATTGTGTTGTTGTTACCCCTTCAGATATGCCAGGTGGGTGGCTTTTGGATTGTCCCACCTCGTTGCCCCCTAGGTTTGCCTTTGGTGAATTGGATGTGTGGGGTTGCATCTTGTTTAAGTGTTGTCTCATCTTTTCTTTCTTTAATTCCTGGGGTGATGTTTGTAAATTACCTATGATAGGTTACTTTATTGCTAGTGTTCAAGATCCTTAGAAGATGACTACTTCTCTGCAGTATCTTCCAAGTGGAGCTTACTTTTGGGTTTTGAGCTTTCTGCCAGATCCTACCTCTTCAATTCGCTGGATGTGAGAAGTTGCTACCTGTTTGGCCCAGTCCTTGATTCTTTGGTACTGTGCCACTGTATTTTCTGTGTCCCTTAGTCAATATCAATCATGAAATATCAGGAAGGAAAGCTGTTTAGAACAATTATTTTACATTTGGCTATAATGGTAACTGAAGCATCAAACACAGCCTAGAAAATGACAGACTGAGCTAACCAGTTATTTACCACTTTTAGTTGTATAAAGTAGAGTTGCGGTTATATAACAAAATCTAAAATACACCAGAAAAATTATATGCAGTATACAAGTCCTTAGTATGTCAATTTTTCCCCTCAGGAGTTTAAATTTAAAATGAGTTAAGGAGGAAATAGAGTATTGTGAGAAGAGGAAGGAATTAGATGTAAGGGTAGAGGACCAAGAGGGATCCCACTAACATTGGGACACTGGTGCAGAGGATTGGTGGGAAAAAGAGAAGGAAAGGATAAAAGGAAGAACAGATCACAACCTCAATCACAAAGAGGTTAGAGGCACTGTTTACACTCATATAAAAGCCAGAGAGAATAATGAAGGAAAGAGCAAATAGACAAACAGAAACAAAAATGAAGACAAAAACAGCAAAGCAAACTGATAAAACAGAAATAAAACCCCACAAAAGAAAAAATAAAAAAAAAACAAAATAAAAATAAAACAAAAATAAAAACAATAATAAAAACCCCTTCACCAGAACAAAAAACTAATGAGAGAGAAAAAAATAAAAAAAATAAAAATAAATAAAAATAATCATTTCCAGGTGTTGACTCTGCTGTAGGCAGGCACCGTGTGATGATAGAGTCCTGTTCCATGCAGGTCCATCCCAGCGAGCCAGGAGCAGCTCTCTGGCGGGCGGTGAGCAGAGTGTGGACTTTCAGGCGGAGACCAGTCTCCTTGGCCTGCTGCTGTCAGCGCACTGCTTTCGCTCCACTCTGATTTTCGCCGCACCCCCCACAATGGCGCCAGGCCAGTCGCTCTCTGGCGCGGGACAGGTGTGGTTGAGAGACCAGTCTCGTTCACCCGCCGCCCTCAGCGCACTTTCATGGGGCTGAGAGGCACCGCGCTGCCCTGTCCGGAGCACAAGTTCCCAGAGCAGTTTTTGAGCCGCTCTGATTTTCGCCGCACCCCCCACAATGGCGCCCGGCCAGTCGCTCTCTGGCGCGGGACAGCTGTAGCTGAGAGACACTCACTCACCGACGGCCAGCGCAGTTCTCCGCCACTCCCCTGCCCCGCCGGTGTCTCGCGATCCTCCGTGGGGGCTCCCTGGGCGCCAGCTGTCACCGTGTGTCTGCAGCTTTGAGCTTCTGTCGTGCTGTGATTCCTGGGATGGTAGAAGGTGCGCGCACACGGGGTCTGCTCCTTCTTTGTTGAAAAGTACCCTTCACTGGTGCCGGGGGTCCCAAGCTGTGCTTCAGAACTTTTCTGGGTCCCGGGGAGGCATCTGCCCCCCTCCTGCACTCTCCCGGTCACTATATTCCCGTAGTCCAATGGCAACTTTTAGAGAGTTTCTCTGCATGCTTCTTACTCATCCGCCATCTTTTTTTCCCTAAGGACCATTCTTAACACCCTGATACTATGTTCATGTTGCTGTCATTCATGTAGCTAAAAGAATGGGCTAAATGCCCAATTTTCATCATATTTTATCCTTGGTTCACTTTTATTTATAGACATTTACAGAGTATATGAGATTAGAAAACAACATTGATTAAATTTAATTATTGACTCAATAACTACTATCTTTTGAGCAGTCAAATAGAGAGAAAATAAAAGAGTAAAAAAGCTTTTTAAAATTAGCTCTGTATGAATAGTTCACAGATACATATAACTCACATGTTAAAATGCTTTCACAGTAGTTTTCTCTCCAACATGTAAGAAGCTTGGAAGTTGTCATTCTGTCCTAACAACAAGTAAAAAGCTGAACAAACTAAAAAACAAGAGCTCCATTGAGATTTGTCAGAGAAGTGAAGTTACAGGGAAAATTTGCTGCCCTGAAATAGGAAAGATAAGCAAATAGAAAGAATCACAACTTACAGAAGAAAACCTCCCTAGGGACCAGTGGCAGGGTAGGAAATCCTGAACTGTAACTGGCAAATTGCAGGAGGCTCAGTGTGGAAATCTCTGAGAGCAAAAACTGCCCAGACACTTGGATTATGGGGATTCCCACACTTTTGTGAGTTTCACCACCATGAGCTTAACCAGACTTTCACAGTGGATATGAGGAAGAGAAAGGGGAGATGCCATCAAGATATCAGCAGTGTGGTAGGGAGTAGCGGGAAAAAAATACTGAAATGAAATGTGTACTGTAGTCTTAACAAAGTCTTTCCTCAGGAGAAGCTCTTTTAACAGAGCCTAAACTACTGGAACATTCTTTGAGCCTGGCATACCTGAAGGAAGTGAAAGAGCAACTCTATCCCACTTTACCTTCCCATGTGTGAGAGGGGATCTCTCCTAACTCCAGCTCACTCTAGTCTTCTCATGCAGGAAAGGGGGTTATTTTATCAGAATTTAGCTAAGTCGAGCCATTCTGTCCCAAACTGGGGAGTAAGAAATTGAGAGGCACTTGTGAAGTTCACAGTCCAGAGGTACAGGCTCACTACAAATCTAAAAACTACTCAAGAAGATATTGAACACTCCCCACTCCTTACGCCCACATTACTAAAGATTATTTATTGCTCTTCCTTTTATCAAGTATATTTTGTCTGGTTCTCAAGACAAATTAAAGATAACCCCCATGAAAATGTTTAAAGAGACAGAGAAAATAACAGAAGTAGAATTAGATAAGGCAAGAATGTTGGGATTGTAGGGCCAGGATTAAAAAAAATACATTTACTATGCTAACGGCTTTAATAATTAAAATAGAGAGTATGTAAGAACAGATTGCCATATAAGTACAGAGATAGAAATTTTAAGAAAGATTTTTCAAATGGTAGAGTCCCAAAACACTGTAACATAAAGCATGAATGCATTTGGTATGCTTATCAGTAGACAGAGCAGAACTGAAAAAAAAAAAACTAAAACAAGAAAAACTTTAGTTTTCCAAAGTAGACTGGTAAAAAAAAAAACAATAAATGGAGTAGAATACCAAGGAATAATAGAATATCTGTAAAATATGTGCTATACTTACAACGGGGACACTAGAAGAAAAAAGAGAAAAGAGAAAAAATTTGAAGTGATAATGACAAACTTTCTACAAATTAATGTCAGACACCCAGTCACAGAGCTAGGAAGCTTAAACAAAAGAAGGCATGATAAATACCAGAAGCGTACAATTCCCCAAACAAAAAAAGCAAAACATAAAACAATGCCTAAGCATATTTTATTAAACATTTGTTTAAATAAAAATAGCAATAATGTGTATATTTACATATGATTATGTATATGACTATTCATATGTTAAATGCACAAAATCAATGATACAGAGAAGATCCAGACTGGGAGAGGTATTTTCACAAGACATAACTGTACAAAGGCCCATTATACAAAGAATTATTAAACTTCATAAACAAAAAATGAACAATCTGACTAGCAAATTTACTCTTAGACCTCAGCAAAAATGATGTACAATTGTCAAGTAAGCACATAAAAAGATGCTGAACAATATATGTCATCAGGGAATTGCAAATTTAAAAAATGAGATACAATTCTATACCTATTAGAATGTCCAAAATCCAAAACAAAAGTAGTATTAAATGCCGGTAAGATGGGAAGCAATGGCGTCTCATACATTGCTAGTGAAAAAGAAAAATGGCACAGCCACCTTGTGAAACAGTTTTCTAACAGAACTAAGCACACTCTGACCATGTGATCCTGCAATCCTGCTTCTTGGAATTTAACTAACTGACTTAGTGTTTAATGATGTATGTTTACAACAGTTTCACTCATAATTTTCAAAATTTGGAAACAAGCAAGATGTTCTCAATAGGGAATGAACTGAATGAACTGTTATATTCATACAATGTAATGTCATTCAGAGTTAAAATAAATGAGCTACCATTCCATGAAGAGACACAGGAATCTTAGATGCATATTATTTAAAGAAGCCAATCTGGAGGGCTATATTCTCATTGTATGATTTCAACTTTGTGACATTTTGGGAAAGACAAAACTATGAAGAGTAAAAAACCAGTGTTGCCAGGGGCTTGGGAGGAAAGAGGGAGTGATGAATAGGCAGGGCACAGGAATTTTTAGATAGTGAAATTATTGTCTATAAAACTACAATGGCACATATATGTCATAATACATTTTTCCAAACTCTTGTACACAACCAAGAACAAATCCTGATGAACTTTGGCTGATAAAGATATGTCAGTTCAGGTTTGTCAATTCTATCAAATGTATCACTGTGGGAACTGTGATAGCAAGAGAGGCTGTAGTATGTGGCAGTAGCGAATACATGGGAAATGGCTGTTATTTCCATTTAATT
Source organism: Erethizon dorsatum (assembly GCA_028451465.1). NCBI lineage: Eukaryota > Metazoa > Chordata > Mammalia > Rodentia > Erethizontidae > Erethizon > Erethizon dorsatum. Next base: position 85,323,981 of record CM051831.1, on the reverse strand, counting down.
TTGATAGGGAACAAAACTACTCAAAAATTTATTAAAAATACTTTCAAATTATTTACTCATCTTAAGAATTACACAAGTTCAGTCAGGTAGGGATTGTTTTATTGAATTCATAGTGGAAATTAAAACTTGTACTGCTTGTGAAACTTGGGAAATTATAGCAACTTAGCTATAAGTAAATTCTTCTTTGCTGCTATCCTCATGTAGCCTACCACTTTTTCTAAAAATTGATATGACTGAATGATTATTGAAATTACACAGATTGCTTAAATAAATTTTTAAATTATTTGCATGAGATTGTTTAAAGTCAATGTATTGGGATTTAAAGCCATCAGGATGTATATACATTTATGTCTAATTATATTTATATGTGTGGGTATATTTTTTCTAAACCTTTACTGTACATAATATTAATTTAGTAAGTTTTTAATTCATGCCTTTTGTTTATAATACATACAATATCCTGCATTTAAAAGGATATAGAAAAGAATAATACACTTTAATGAATTAAGATTACAGAACTGGCAAACAAAGTTTTCAAGTCACTTAATTTTAACCATATTATATCAATGTTAAAATTCAGCAAATAAACCAAATTTATCAGTTTTCAGCAACTTTTATGTGAAAAGGTCCACAGACCTTATAAATGTAATATATTGTTCCTGTTCCTACTAACAAAAGTGGAAATTTTACTTATGAATGATTTTTGTCTTCCTTCTGTTTATTTAATCCCAGAGTGAAGTTTGAAGTGTTACATTTTATCATCAGCTGGTGTGAAACTATAGAGGTGGTGCTTGTTTTTCTCCTTATTCTTCCATCTGGGTGAAAGTTAAACCTTATGTGTCCCCAACCCAGCATTTTCTCCAAATCCTAACCACCCAGTCCTATCTTCTTAAAAACCCCTCTCCTTTCTTCATCTCTCCCTCTATCCACCTAGTTTATCACCTCCACTAAGCTATAATCTTCACTTTCCATAAATATAAAATTCAAAAGGAGTGCCTGTGAATTCTTCTCCTGCATCAACGTTAAACCCACACATAAAGAACTCAAAGTGAATTTATTTATGCTATTGTTCCTTCAAAATAGGTCTGTTGCTAACAGGTCATAGGGTGTGCATATGTCATTCACACAACTATAAAAGGAAAGAGAAAAAGTGCCAAGAACTTTGCTACAAGCTGAGAAACCAAATGCAAAGCAGGGACAACGAAGGAACTGAGCTTAGAGGTTAGTGCTGGGATCCAGCACTGACTGCAGTTTGGAATATTAAACATCTTAATGAGAAGGGAGTAGTATATGATTTGCAAGTAATAAAGAAGTTGGCATCATTACTATCATTGTAACCACATGTGTGCAATGATTTAAAGATAAGGTAAAAGAAGAAAAAGGCATTTATATTTGTCTTAATTATTCTCTCATTGCTGAGACAAAATACCCAACATCCAAAGTTAAAGGGTGAAAGGTTTATTTAACTCACAGGTTGTAGAGGTTTCAGTTCATAGTAGGCTGGCTCCAAGGCAGGATGGCATGGCAGAGGAGCATAGCAGAGGAGAAAGGGTTCATGATAGGCAGCAGGCAGCAAATTAGTGAAGTAGTGAAGAACCAGTGAGTAAGTGAGCAGCAGCAGAAACAGTAGAAGCTGCTCCCATTTATCCCTTCCAGGCTACTTGCCCTTTGGGTGGTGCCACTCACACTCAGGGTAGGTCTTGCAGTTATCCACAACCAGAACTATGCCAAACCAATCAGCTGACTAATTTAGTAATCACACACCATTAATCCCAGCATCACACACAGTATATCCAACCACCTCTGAAAAACCTCACCTCTGACCACATGAGGGTTTTGGGGTATATCTAGACACAAGCCATAACAAAAATCTCTATCAAATAAAGGAAAAGTGGCAATATGTTAGTTCTTTCCCACTAAATTAGTAAATTAATAATGTACTTAAAAGTAATTTGTGCAAAATAGAGTAAATTCGCAAGTACCCATAAGAAAACACCATGCTAATATTGAAGGTGATCTAAGACCATCAAAGGGCCTACCCAAATATTATTGGTCTTTGGTCACCTATGTGGGAGGGCAGATACTTTGTAGAATACTTCAGAAAAGGTCTGTTTCTCCTACCCTTTGGATCTGCTGTTGTGCAGCCTGAAAAACTAGGAATAATGTATATATATATATATATATATATATATATATATATATATAGATGCCGCTTTCTTGTCACCAATTTGGGACTCATTGGAAAAGACAAGGATAGGAGAAAGGATCAGAATGTCTAGAGTCCTGTATCCTCAAATCTCTACCATCTCTGCTATATTTAACCCAGGCAAAAGGCTTAAACAAGAGCTTTCCAGTCTCTCATGTGACATTTCTTCCTTGTTCAAAAATATGTGCAATCATCATCATTCTTCTCTTTCCAAATATTTTACTAAGAATTATAATTATTTTGTAGTTTTGAAACCACCATTCTAAATTATATGCAAACACTTATATAAATCTCTTCACCATTTTATTTGTAGGTAGACAGGGATAATTTACTTTATTCAAATGCTAATGAACATTGCAAAACACTGTAACTATGCACTGGCTATCAACTTCTCTGAGTCCAGTGAGACAGAACACATACTCAATGAGTTATATGGTGTGGGTTTAATACTTATGGGGAAAGTAGCAAGGCATAAAAGAAGCCTAGGATACACTGTGATCCAGACCCTTAAGGCTCAAAAGTGTTGCCTGAGGCAGATGGAGTATGGACTGTTCATTTCTCAATTATACTAGAGCTGAGAGGCACTGAAAAACAGCCTGCCCCATGTTGTTTATTTGGGGCAACAGGAATGACTGGGTAAATCTTTAAGGGCATCCTGTGCTCCAGGGGAGAAAGAAAGAAAGCTTGGCCTGTAAAAGGGAAGTTCTTCCCTTACTAAGATGTTATATTCCCTAGCAGGGGCAGGAACCAAGCTCAGGATGCTTCTGTATCTCAGGTTGTTCTGTATCTCAGGTTGTTGTACTACCAGCACTGTCTACTGTAGTTTTTCTTGTAAACTACAAGCAAAAAGCAAGGGGAATGGAATTTTTGCAAGGGTCTACAGATAACTGGTCACTAAAAGTGAGTTGAAACAATGAGCAAAGCTCAAATTCATATATCTTTTATTTATTTTTTTTTTTTTGTGGCTACCAGAGGTCGACCTAAGGACCTTGTGCACCAGCAGGCACCCGTGACGCTGAGCGATATCACCGGCTATTTTTTTGTGTGTGGGTTCCGGGAGTCGAACTCAGGCCCTCGCACTTGCCAGGCAGGCGCTTATGCCATTGAGCCATCTCACCAGCCCAAATTCATATATCTTATGTACTGATTATCAGATGAAAGATCTACCTTAATGAGTCATTACTGTATTATTTCATTATTGTTTTCCTTACCTTCATTCAGTATAATCCTTAATAAAAGGTTCTTTGGAAAGGAAGGGTCAGGAATAATTTTCTTGACTAATTTCCACAGTAATTGACAATTAGAAATATTTCAACTCAGTAAATACATACAGAGTAACTGTCATAATTTTTTCAACACACAATTGTTTACTAACAGCTGAGTCTTTCCTACCTTTCTAAATTCTAAATCCCATAAGCAATGCAAAAAGTCAATTCAATAAACATTCACAGAAGACTTCTTAAAGTTAATCCCCCTGTGCCCCACAAAAGGGTAAAACCACTCCACTAAGGGGAAAATCTCTGCATACAAGTACATGGTATATGTTTGATTTTGTTATATAACTTTAAAGTTTGCTTCTGTGGTTGGAGGTAGCAGGTTAATGGTTACCATAGTAGTTAAGCTGTACTTGAAACTATTGTTATTACTAACTGTACTACTTTAGCCAGGATTTCATACATGTTATAATCAGTTTTTCTCCCCTGTATGATAACAATGTTATAGTATGGGGTCATAATCACCACCAAGGCCCACTACCAAAGGATTGGGTGCTGAGCCAAATAATAACTTTGCATCATTTACAAATTGGGAAGATAGGTTCTTGGGATAGCTGTAAAAACCATGTACATCTTCGGGACATCCCCGAAGAACAGACATCTCCTAGGGAAGCCTCAATACTAGTGGTAAAGCTATCTATCATAAGAAATCAGGAAGCATCAACATAGAAAACAAAATAAAATTAAAAAGAGAAAAAGAGAGGGGGCCAGTGAGATGGTTCAGTGGCATGAGTGCCTGCCTGGCAAGCACAAGGGCCCAAGTTAGACTCCCACAACCCACATACGAAAAAAGGGCCGGTGATATTGCTCAGTGGCATGGGCGCCTGCTGGAGCATGAGGTCCTGAGGTCGACCCCCGGTATGCACAAAAAAAAAGAGAAATGACAAGACACAGAAGCAAAATGCAACTCTGGACTCCCAGCCCACCCAGGACAAGCCCAGAACACAATGAGATAGACAAAATTGGAAGTCAAACACTGGAAATTTCTGAAATGATAGCAACAGAAGTGAAAAAACAAGTGTAAAGTGCTGTGGAGAAAATGATCTCTCAGGTACAAAAGAAAATGATGTTTAAAATAAAAAAATATTAGAGAAGAAACAGATAAAAGAATAGATGGACTTAGAAAACAATGGAAACAAAAAATACCCAAGAAATACCCAACATAGGAAAGAAATGGAATCCAGAAACAGGTCCAAACAGAAATCAAAGAGATTAAAACCTCCATTGAAAGTATATGCAACAGATTGAATGAAGGAGAGGATAGAATATCAGATCTTGAAGACAGAATTGCAGTAAGTGATCATGAAAAGAAAGATATCTTAAAAATAGCAAGACACTATGAAAAACCAATCCAACAGCTATAATGATGTAAAGAAGAATAAAACTATATTGATTGAGGTCAATAAGAAAGTTAGAGACAGCACAAATGCCATAAAAAATCTCTTCACAGAAATAATGGCAGAAAACTTCCCAAGCATGGATAAAGTATTTGACATACAAATAAATGAAGCATATAGCACTCCAAACAGCCATGAACAAAATGAAACTACACCAAAACATATAATCATCAAGATTCCAGAAATTCAGCACAAGAACAGAATATTAAGAGCTGTTAGAGAAAAGAAGCAGATAACCTATAAAGGAAAGCCAATCAGAATCATAACAGACTTCTCAACACAAACCCTCAAGACAAGAAAAGCTTGGAGTGAAGTATTTCAAGTCCTGTAATAAAACAACTTCCAACACAGATTGATGGACCCCACAAAACTATCTTTCAAAATTCATGGAGAAATAAGATTCTTCCATGACAAAGAACAACTGAAGAAATTCATGACCACCAAACCAACCCTACAAAAAGTACCAAAAGATATTCTAGACAGAGATACAAATGACCACAATAACAAGAAAAACAACACAAAGAAACTACCAAGTAGAGCAGGCAATTAAACAGAGGGAAAAAGCAGGGAACCAACAGCAGGAAAACATGACAAAGATAAGCCAACACTTATCAGTTATAACCATCAATGTAAATGGCCTCACTTCACCAATCAAAAGAAACAGACCTGCTGTATCCAACAACAAGATCCAACAACATGCTGTATACAAGAAACACATTTAACTCAAAATGAAATTCATAGACTGAAAGTCAAAGGATGGAAAATAATCTTCCATTCAACATGAACCGAGAAAAAAGCAGGAGTAGCTATTCTGTTTGCAGACAATGTGAACTTCAAATGAAGAAAGTTCAAAAGAGATAAAGAAGGTCACTACATACTTGTTAAGGGAAAACTTCAAGAGGAAGAGATAACAATCATAAATATGTATGCACCAAATATGGGAGCACCCAAATATATAAGACAATTATTAATAGACATGAATAACCAAATAAGCAATAACACAATTGCAATGGGAAACCTTAATACCCCATTGTCACAAAGAGAGAGATCAACTAGACAAAAAATCAGCAAAGAAATATCAGAACTGAACCAAACCTGTGAACAAATGGACTTAGTAGATGTTTTCAGAGTGTTCCACCCAACATCACCAGAATACACATTCTTCTCAGATGTGCATGGGATGTCCTCTAAAATACACCAGAAGGCTATAGTTAGTTTTTCACTGTGGGCCAGCATGGAGGGAAAAAGTTTAGATGCTGAAGGCATTGCCTGGCTATAAATCTCAACTTTACTACAAATTAGTGAATCATCATTGGAAAAGTTGGTTATTTTTTTGTGTCTCAGTTTCTTAGCATTTAAAATTGAGTTCACAATAAATTTAATATTCATAAAAATTTAATGTTTCAAATTGAGGTAGTCTCTTTAGTGAATTAATATTTGGAAAGTTCCTGGTAAAAATTATACTCTAGTTCAAGATAAAATAAAATATAACAAAAATTTTAAAAATAGTGTTTCAAAGAGTACAAAAAATGGTTTATTTGTGTGTGTGTGTGTGTGTATGAGTGCGTGTGTGTGTTTGGAGCCACTTTTATAGAAGATCTTATAAGTAATTAAATAGTGCACTTGAGAAAGAAAATCCCCTTGACAGACTGGAGCTGTCCTGCTGCTTAAAGCTTCTAGGCCATGGTGTTTTACAATCCTCTTGGACATAAATATTCTCACAGAAACCAATATTATTTATAGCCATTCTCTCAATTTGACAAAATCAGAAACAAATAATAGAAATTCAAATCATGATTTTTGTCTGGGAAAATCCCCAGATAAACCACCCTCCACTTTCAACATCAGTGACCCCTTCTTTACATATTGCAACTTTAGCCTCACATTTGCCATTCTAATTGAGATTTGTTAATATATGCAACTGTAGAATTACCCCTGTTTCTGACGTCGCCCATGCCAGGAAGAACTTCTACTTTCTTAAACCTTTCCAAAAAATCATTTAGCCAAAGCACAAATTCTATAAGTCCTTGCTAAAACCACTCTTTCTGATATACTTGTGGTTATCTATGGTATATATATGTCACCACAACTTGCAGCTCTCGTTAGGTCCTCTGTGGTCTTTGGCTGGAGGGCAATGACATACCACCTATTATGTAGATATTTTAATTTACATTTTAATATTGATAGAATGCAATCTTGGTTGCCTGAAGGCATTGAAAAGTGCAAACTCTAGAATCACTTCAATTTTTACAGCTGTCTCAAACAGTAATGTATTGACAACAATATCTATAGTTGGATCCAATTCTCTACAGTAGCAGCAGCTTTCATGCATTTTTTGCATGTAATGTTATGTTATTCACATTGCATTTCTGATCTAAATAAGAGAAAGATTATTCATTCTATGATTTGTTGGGGGCTTTTTTTTATCCAGAGGTATTTTTCCCTTTTGTTTCCTCAGATTTATGAATCTGGCAAGCTTTTCTGTGTGTTGCTGAAAAGCCTATTGTGCCCTTGTACACAGTCTCACAAATAATTTATTCTAGACCTCCAAGAACATTTTTTTCACCCTCAAAACAGGGATTTTTCGTTTCAGTCACTGGTCCCAATCTTAGCAGTGTTTCCACAATGTCAGTATTCATTTTCAATAAAAAAGAAAAAAGTTAAAGCTTAAGGTGCTTTGACATAGAATGGAACAGTGGTAAAAATAGTCCTGGATTTTTATGCAACAACAATAAAAATTTTGTTCAGGGAAATGTCTTAATTTTTAAATATTTTTTCCCTTTTTATTCTCTTTTTTATTTTAAACTCAAGTGTAAAAATAAATTTATTCCATTTTAGCAACAGATTATTTAAATATTCTGTTAATTCAAAAGATTGCTTTTCAGTATTGGAGAAAAAAACCAAGGGGCTTACGTATACTAGGCAAACACTCTACCACTGAGCTACATTCCAGCCCTGTTTTAGTTAAGGGACATAATACTTTGCCTTGACTTATCCAGACTGTTATCAGGATAACTTGTCTAGAGATGTATCTTTATCAATAAATTATTATCTATCCATTTCACTTTTATAACTTCTATAATTGTGCCCCTACTGCCTGTTAATATTTATCCATTATACAATTTTGATGATCTGTATCTAAATTATGCACATTGCTATACCACTATATTATAAGGTTAGATGTGACTTTTGGAATTCTGGAACCCATTCTTTTAGGAATAGAACAAATATAACTGGAACAATCCTTAAAAATAGTTTTTTTCTTAAAATTCCCAGAAGAGGAAAATGATTCTTCAACCTCTCATTCTAAAAGAAAACCTGACTTTTAAAAGAAATGACTGGGGAGACTTTGATCATAAGCTGTAACAAGTTGACAAAGGTACACATTTATCATTTGCTTTTGAAGGTCTCATACTAACCCTTGTGGTACTGACATTTCACAGAGGCAGTGGATATTATCTCTTCCCATGCTTATCAGCCCTTTGTGTACTTTAACATGAACTGTATTGGGATTAATGCCTGAATTGTTAAACAGGGAAAGATGAATTTCATTTAAGTTACCCCACTGACAATATAATTACTCTCAAATCATTCCTTTTATAACCTTTATGAAACATAGCTGCAGGTCTTGTATGAACTCATGGATTCTGGAGGATTTGTATTCATATTTTCATCAACTAAGAAATGAAAGTTTTGACTATACTATGCAATCAAAACTCCCCAGGAATAGATGTGTCAATATTTTAAAAAATGAGATATAATATTCTTCATCAGGGATTCTTTATTGGCAATATTGAAAACAATCACTCAGGCTCTCTATTTTCTATTTTGAAACTGACAATATTTATGGCTTTTAATGAAACACATACAACATGTTGTCATTGAGTTAAACATTCCAATTATGGAAAATTTTAGGAAATGATTTAACATCTTAGGAAAAAATGAGGGAAAATTCAGCATTAGAAGAATCAGAGAATATTTTATATTCTGTAACATTTTCAAAAGGACACTCTAGTACTTTTCATTAAAAGTATAGAAAGCAAAATATACTGCATGACTGGCTTTGATACATTAAAATACATTTTCATAGATTTTGGTTAGTAGGGAGACACTTTTATACTTGACTTCTAAAACCCACTTTTCCCTGATGTCTTGTTTTTCAATATTAATTTACATTTTATTTTGTTTCAACATTATGCACCAGCATAAAATTTCATATTCCTTTGATTTTGGAAACTTTTCCACTTTGAGCATGAAACCTTTGATCATGGTGTCTTGGTACGAATGTGTCTACATATAGTGACCAAAATGTATACTGTAATACTGCGATATGCGATCTGAGTAATACAGAAGCATGGTTAAAGTTTATGGTTTCTCCTGAAAATACAAGATTTATAGTGACTTAAAATGAAAAGAGGTAAAGGTCATGCTGATAAACTGAGTCACATAATTTGTGGATACGTGTCATGTTGCATTGTCATTATCCATACATCTGAGTAGGTAATGAATTAATCTCTAACATTTCTCTAAGTTATCTATGGAGTGTTAGAAAGGAATATTAGAGACCACTAACTTTTCCTTTTATTTCATAGAGGAAGAAGATACATTCTAAAAAGGGAGGAAAATCTAGTATCTGAATTTCTCTGAATTCTATGCTTGTTCTTTCCAGCAGTGGGTCCTTTTCATTACCTCTTCTCAAGTCTAACAAAATCCCCATAATACTTTTTTGAAGTAGATGATTTTAAAGCTATGGGACTCTACTTCACTTTTGCAAATGCACTAGCTTCCAGGAACTGACAAATCAAGGGAGGATATTACAGGATATCTTGCTGCATCAAGAGCATTCCTATCATCTGCAGCCATGTCCTCCACCACTTTCAAAGTTCAAGCAAAAAGGTGCAGCAGTTTGTCACTTCAGCAAGGGATACTGAGACTCTCAGCTCTCCAAGTTCCACAGGTAAGTCATCACTTATGTAATCTCTCCAGCTCTGAACCATCACAGCAAGAAATCTGGTCATAACCCCTAAAGGTTACAGTAAAGTTTATGTCAAGTTTTTTCCATTTGATATATCAAGTAATATACTAATGATTCTCATGTTGTTAACCTTGCATTTCCTTTTAAGCCTTTTAAGCTTAAGTGAAGATGTTTATAATCAAAACATGTAGGTAGCTGTGTTTGATCTCTGTTAAGTGGTGTACCTCAAGTTTAATTCACAGAAGCCAGAATTGACTTTATTGTCACTATTGAATTAATCAATTGCTTAATGTTTTAAAAATATCTCAATTATTTCTGACTCTGCTTATGTTTGTCTTCTCTCTATATAACATTTGTTTACTCCATGGTAGATTAGAGATGGCTCAAACTTCTTTATTGTTCCTCTCACTGAGAGTCAGAGTTTCTTCTCTTGTCTAGTCTGGTCTCAGTGATTCTGACCAATAGAATCTAGTGGAAATGACATTCTAGGCCTTCTGTGGATAACTCATTAAAAGTCTCACCATTTCCAATGAGGTCCTTTGGATGCTTCCTCTGGTTCAAGTAATTTACCAGGGAAGAACTTGAACTGTGGTCAGACTGTGAATCAATGTAGAAGCCCAGGCATGAGGAAGCACATGTGAGGAGGCTGCATGGAAGACACAAACCCAGAGAAAAAGAACCCGAATTAGCCACAAACCAAAAGTATTCATGAGTTTAATAACTCTGTTGAAAAATGACTAAATTTCCATAGCTAATTAAAAAAAGTTGATGGAGTTTTTACAGAATCACTACATTCTGCTGAAATATTTATTCCAAGTTCAACAATTTGGGGTAACTATGAAATAAATATAGTCATATTTAATATATTTATGAAATATATGTTAATTAGAATTAAGAGATTTCAGCCTAAGAAGAACTTTAATATGTAGGGGACCTATTATGAATTGGACCATATAATGCTGGAACCACCAGTGACTCACTTCACTGATTCTATTTTGGGGCAGCAATTAGTATTATAAATTTTTCTTTCAATTATAATAATATTATCTGCTTGCTTTGTACAATTGTCATATAAAATAAGTCTAATCTTCCACAGAATAGCTCTGAATTTATTGCAAGACAGCTATCCTGGATCCTAAAGTACTATCCAGGCTAGAGAATCTAATTATATTAATTATACCATGAAATATAACAAGTATTCACTCTGTGTGAGGCATGGTACAAAGGCATTTGTGATACAATCTTAAAATGGAGAAAGTTTTCCCTGAGCTTATGAACTCACCATCTAGTGAAAGGAGCTGACCATTATAAATGAGCAAGTAAAATGACAAGTTTAGTTTTTTTACACTCTTACTATCCCAATATCATTGTTCTAAATATAGCCAACTTCTACTGTTTCTTTTCATGTTACTCCCAACTGAATGCAATATTACAACTATTATCCAATTAGTAATGACTTAAGCAACTTGTTCAAACTCTCATTGCCTGAGTTTCCTCCATGACAGAAGGAGTTACTGGAGTTTTAAATAAAATAACAGATATGGAGAATTTGGCATAGTGCTTGTCACTTAGAAAGGAAATTCCTACTGAACCCAGCAAAATTATAGTTAACCTTTCTTCTTTTTTATTTTTATTTTTTTTATGTGGGTACCGGGAGTCGACCTCAGGACTTTGTGCTTGTCAGCAAGCGCTTGTGCCACTGAGCGATATTACCGGCCTGTTTTTCCCTTTATGTGGGTTGTGGGAGTTGAACTCAGGACCTCACATTTGCCAGGCTGGTGCTTATGCCACTGAGCTATCTCACTGTCCCCCTTTCTTCTTTTTCAAATGCAGCCTAAATCATGTTATGTTTTGTTGTGACCACAGTGTACTACTATTGGAGCTTTTCCACTTAATCTGATCCTTAGGTATGATTGCAATATTGTGTAATCAAAATATTTTACTTTTAAAACATACTTTTTATTTGTTTTATTTTCATAAAAAGGATCCACCATTCTAGAAACTATCTATATTGCTAGATGTTAGTTATGTTGTACAGTATACATCTTACCCATTTCATCTAATCTGTATTTTATTAATACTCTACAACTTTGAATACTGGATGGTATAAAGCCAAAGCCAAAATCCTGTGACAGGTCACTGACCAGCTAGAAGGCAGATATTGTGGAGGAAATTGCTTTTTAAATATTAAAGGAGGGCCGGTGAGATGGCTCAGCGGCGTAAGCGCCTGCCTTGCAAGCGCGAAGGCCCGAGTTCGACTCCCGGATCCCACATACCAAAAAGGGGCCGGTGATATCGCTCAGCGGCACGGGTGCCTGTTGGCGCGCGAGGTCCTGAGGTCGTCCCCCCGGTACCCACAAAAAAAAAATATATTAAAGGAATAGGTTTTCTTATAATAATAATAATAATAAGAGGATAAAAGCCCATAGTTTCTTTAGTATGCTTGGGCATATTGCAGTTCTTCTTGAGTCTTTCTTTAATTCATTAAAAATGTTCCTTTACCTAAACTGAACATTTGTTTGCATCTATGCGTGAGGGCTGAGAAGAGATTGACTGCACAGACTACCAAATCAATAAAATGACCAATTTACTGACCAGAGAGAGAGCTTGTATGTAATCATAACTATAAGCACTATCATGTCCATAGCAACAGCAATATTTATGTTATTGTTTAATTGAGATTTCCCTTGGTGAATTAAAAAAAAGAATTAACAGAAACAAAAAAGAAAAGAAAAGGCAGGCAAAGCAGCAGATGCCTCTGTTACAGCTGTCAGGAAGCACAAGTCCTTTTCATGCAGCCCATCTGAAATTTATTGTAAAATTTTTGTCGCTGAAAGCTATCCGCACCTACAAGACATGCTGTTAAGGGAGCAATGCCATCTCTTTTACGTAAATGATACAATGCCCAGAACAAGGCATCTGCAGGATAAAGCCATCACTCTTGATATCCCTGAAAATGGTATGAAATGAGTAGTAGACAGATTTATTTTAATTGTAAATGTGGACTTGTCTAGCACTCACTTCTGTGCTGATTTTTGTTTGAAAGGGTTATATCTAATTATGCTCTCCTGAAGTACTGCATAGGCATTAATATCATCTGCAGGGAGGAGACAAGGCTGGAATTACTATTTCACATACACTGGAATAGCTGACCACTAAGACACTTGGGACAGTGTCTCTTTGTGCTGCATTATAAACACTTGGTTATGCTGCAAGCTGGTTATAATTACAACTGTTCTTTCAAAATGCACCCAAGCCCTTTAATTATATGATTTATTATTCTTTTTAATATATTTTTATTGCAGGCTTTCTGAGTAGTGACTCACTAATTGCAACAAATGAAGAAACAAGAATGTTATCTGGGGGCTTTCATCTATTCATTTTTTTTAATATGTGGGTTCCAGGAGTCAAACTCAGGACCTCGAGCTTACCAAGCAGGCACTTATGCCGCTGAGCTATATCGTTGGCCCTCATCTATTCTTAAAGATCTCGATTCACTTGGTTTATAAGGGGATAAATAATGATTGACTACTGATTCCTAAGGGTAATAGTTTACCTGGTGAGTAGTTGGTGGGGTAGTATACTGCCAGCATCCCCTTTGATTCTTGTCCACTGTAGGCACTCAGCTGAGGCTTACGAAACAATCCTGAGAATACTCAGCAGCGCTGTGTGCACGCATGTGGGAATGGGTTAAGCCAAGGTTTACACACAATTTGTCTTAGTACTGGCAGAACCTGATGCCTCCTCTTTGGCTTTCGTCACTCTGTCCATTACTGGTTACACTGATTACTGCTGCAGCCCCACAGGTAGTCTCCTTCCCTCCAGTAAGGTCTAATCAGCTCTGTAATAAACCAAGGAGAGCCTGAATGGAGCACACTACCTTTAGGGTAAAAAAAATTGAAATCTGAGCAAGGTACCTAGACCCAGAGGCTATTGGATCCCAAAGACAAAGAAGACCAATGGTAATACTAGAGGAAGAAGTAAAGTTGTTGTCAGATTTAAACAGATTTAGCACAATTTATGCTAAGAATAGTTTATTTTTTTAAAAATGTGCAGTCAGGTGGCACAAGTGTTCACTAACTCAATTCACTTTTAAACAAAAGCTGATCACAAGACATTCTTGCTAAAGGACATTTATATTATGATATGAAGAGATGATGATATTCATGTTACACTGAATCCCTCAAGAAATATCCTGAATATACCAGACATTTAATAAATTAATTTTGAATAACAGCTACAAGTAAATGAACAAATGAGGGCAGGTGATATAGCTCAGCAGCATAAACACCCGCCTGGCAAGCACAAGGTCCTGAGTTTGGTTCCTGGTACCCACATAAAGGAAAAAAAAATGAACAAATGATAGACTTCCTTAGGTTCTTCACTTGTAATATTCAAAATGTCAAAATAGATTTCTAGAATTCTTAAATTTTAATAATTTATATTTTTATAATTCCAAAATAATAGCAAATTAAATAATTCTTGACTAAAACACTGATCTATCATTTCTGGAGATGGTACTTCCAGGTGTGGTGCTGTGCACCTGTAATCCCAGCACTCAGGAGGCTGAGGCAGAAGGATTTCTGCAAGTTTGAGGACAGCCTGGGCTACATAGTGACTTATGGACTACATACCAAGACCGTGTCTAAAAAAAAAAATCTTGGAGATAGTACTAGTTCCCATTTTATCTATCATTGTGTTTATTTATTTAATTTTTACTTCTATTTTCCAATTTTCTGTGGTCTCTTTTGGTGCTCTGGAGCTCTGGCTTGGAACAGAAAAGTTAAGGTTTAAAGAATGAGAATTAGAAGCTGATCTCTTTTTAGATAATGTTGAATATTTTAGTAAGCCAAATTAATAGGTAGGGAGGTAAGGCATTCTTTAGACATCACAGTGCTTTGACACATACTTCAGCTAGAATTCAAGATTTATTGGAAAATAAGAGAAAGAGACTGAGTTCCCTCCAGACCTTTCGCAAATTAAAGCACTGGCAGTAATTTAACAGCTGAAAAAGTGAGAGAGAGAAAGCTAGGAAATGTATATAGTTCTTGAATCCCTACTTAATTTTCATTTCTGAACTGCATTATTTTTTCAAAGTTATTGTACATTTTAATCTTACATATTTATGGAGTACAGTGTGATAATTCAATACATGTATAGAATATGTAAAGATCAAAACAGGGCAATTACCATTCCATCTCCTTGAATGCTCATATTTTCTTTGTTCTGGTATCCTCCAAACTCCTTTCTAGTAATACTTTATAAAATATGTAGACATTATCCAACCTTATACTTAACAAGTTTATAACATTATGAGGAAAGAAAGCCATATGTGCAAATGAAAGCATAACTTCAAGGTACGTGTCTTATAAATTTCAAGATGCTGCAGCTCCAATTATTAACAGCTATCAATGAAACATTCCATTTTAATCTGTATAATTTACTGTAAATATCAATTTGATACTGAGTTTAGAAGTATTACAGAAGTTGATTAGATAGCTATGTTATAGAGTCAATGAAAAATATGAAATATGTTCTTAGGATTAGGGATGGGGAGAGTGGTGCTATATAAATTCTGACAGCTTGATCAACATTTCCTTGACTTTGCACAATAAGATTTTCAACATTATTACATTCCTAACAAGAAGCAAAGTGAAAATTTATTTTTATAAAATAAATAAATGAAGAGGATATGTAAAATTAAAATATTAATTACCACTCCCAGTACAATTATGGCTAACATTTAAGAGGATTAAATTCACATAATACAATTAATATTTACATATTAATATTTGCTGTAAATTAAACCCACCTGTATGTAAAATGGAGGTTAACTTCATCATATAAAACATTAAGGGAAATTTAAATTTGCTACCTAACTACCCATTGCATTTTTCTTAGAGCAGTATCACTATATGTAAGAGACGTATATTGGTCATATAGGCTTTTAATAAAACAATAAGAAATATTTTAAGGACAACAAAAGTACTCATGAAAAGCGACTTCTTATGAAGGCGATTCCCTGTCCCTAGTTTCAAATTGGCTGAAATTTTGCCACATACATTCTAGAATGTATTACTTTATAGAAACACACATAACAAAGACTTAGTTGATAATCTGTCTTCTATTGAATGATAGAATTTACAGGTATATTTATATTTCTAATTACAATTACAACACTCATATCATGAGTATTATCTTTTATTACATCTTTTTATTACTAAAGACTGAAAGTGAAATTTAATTTCAGCTGTTCTGATCCATTTACATTTAAACTATCAAATTTTCATGTTTGTTAAATGTTTTTAATGCAGAAAAGCTGTAATGTATCTTTAATGTGTTTTCATTTCTACACCATAGAAATCATATTTTCTGGATGTCTTGTGAGTCTTATTTAATAACAAAAGAGAAATGGAAATTATGAAGAAATGGTTTCACTTGATTTGAGCTATGTTACTAATGTCTTCATATGAAAATTCTGTGTAAAATAAAACAAGATTTTCCATTTATAAAGTGGAAATAGACGGTCAATATCATTCAAGGATGTAAGTGTAAAAAACCCATTATATTATGAAAAGTTATGGTGATTTTTAAGCTTCCCAAAATAAATCCATTTTGTTTAACCATGTACAATTCTACCATTTTCTCCAATTTTCTGAAGCCATGCTAAGGTAATAAAATAAATTTAATTATGATGTTCTTGCTATCAGTTATATGAGTAATACAAAGTTTACATTTGCAAAACATATGAGTGAGTTACTACATTATCAGGGGCCAGTGGTTTTCTGAAATATATTTTAATCTGAGTTATTTTGAATAATGGAGTTTATAACCATCCTATCTAAACAGGGAAATGATCACCCAATATTACAATGAGAAACAGACATAGATTTATGGTGAAGTATTACCAGCGATGTGTCCTAATCTGCACTATAATGTCATTGTCGTTTGTTCTGAAACATGCAAATGATTAATGTCCAAATAAAAACAATAAAACCCCATTTAAAAAGTTTTGTTCTTTGCAACTAATAAATACTCCTAATTCTTATATTTTGGTGTCCATCAATGATGATTAAAATTATTTAACTGAGCTTCCTCCTTAACTTGGGTAACTTGAAATTGTGGCAGCATTCAGTGCTCTCATTTTTTATTTATCTTTCGCATTTTCATAAATGTTCATTGAGTGCCTAGGACAGCAGTGCCTACAATGGACACTGTAGAATAGATAGAATAGCAACAAACAGTAGAAGTTCATGCTGTCATGGAGTTTTCATTCTAGTTGGGTAAATACTGAATAAACAGATAATAAGCATATAATGTGGTACATGGCGACAACTGTGATGAACAAAAAGAAGGCAGAATAAATATCAAGCAATGACAGAGTCAGCAGAGAGGGTTTAATAATAATGCTGTGTTTCCACAGACACCTACAAACCACGTGGGTATTTGGGAGATGTTTGTGCTAAGCAGAAGGAAGAATAAGGCCAGTGGCTCCAAAGGGATCACACTTGTCATATGCAAAGGAGAGCAGGAAGTTCAGTGTATCTAAAGCAGAGAAAAGAAAGGGGACAGTGATGAAACTTGAGGTCAGAGAAGTGTTCTTCACAGCTGTTTACCCACTCAGCATGTGCCAGTCCTGAAGGGAACATGGAAATTAACATGGTGATCCTGTTTTTACAGAGCTTTTACTTTGGAAACAACCAGAAGACTTTCACAGAGAACAGCACAATTTTTAACACAGCTAAACCTGTAAATCCTTTAAAAAGTTTTACTTTTTCCAGGTTTAATTTTTATTAGTACATATTTGCATTGCATAATGATTACATTCCTTGTGGGCAGTTGGTACACATACATAACACAACACAATCCTTTTTTCATTCTCCTTTTCCTCTCCTCCCTCCCCCCACCCAGCTCCATCTCCTAATCTTCTTCCTATTTTCCTAGTTCCTATTGTCTGTCTTTTATTTTGCACTTTATATTTAAGTTTTCTCATATAAAAGAAATCATGTGGTATTTAAGCTTGTGTGTCTGAGTTGTTTCACTTCATATTATGGTCTCGAGGTACATCCATTTTCCTACAAATGACTTAAGTTTATCTTTGTGGCAGAGTAATATGCCGTTGTGTATAAATAGCACATTTTCTTTATCCATTCATCTGCTGATGGACATAAAGGCTGCTTCTAAGACATAGCTGTTATGAATTGTGCTATTATAAATATGCATAGGCATGTGTCACTGTAATATGATATCCTTAATATTTTTTAAATTATTAATTATGCAGTGCAAATTTTATGGTAGTAGTTAATTTTTCTAAAATTAGTTAAAATTTCTTGACTTTGCAGGAACTATGTTAGCTTATTACCAGTAAACTGCTTTTTGTTAATCTTGAACCACCTTACAATATTATTTAAAGTGCAAAGGTCAAAAGCTACAAAAGGATCACCAATTGCTTGCACACCAATAAGCTGCCCAGCAAGACCCACTGAGGGCTGCACAAGTTTACCAGTAGTGGAGCATGGCATCCTGTGGCTTTCTGTGATGGGAAGAAAGGCTACCATCACATCATGGACAGCAACAAGAAGATCTGGAAGTTTGGTCAGGGCTACCTAATCAAGGATGGCAAATTGATCAAGAATAATGCCTCCACCAATTATGACATGTCTGACAAGGATGTCAACCCTGTGGGTGGCTTTGTCCACTGTGCTGAAGTGACTGATGACTTTGTCATGCTGAAAGGCTATGCTGTGGAAACAAGAAGTCAGCACTCATATTACATAAGTCCTTGAAGGTGCAGACCAATGGGGGGCTGTGGACAGATTTACCTTAAATTTACTGATATGCCTCCAAGTTTGACCATGACCACTTCCATGCAGGAGAAGATGTTCGTGGGACTACCTAAGAAAGACCGATTGCCAAGGAAGATGGTACTCAGTGTCAGGAACATGTTCTCCAACTTGTGGGATGGCATTAAAAGCTGTTTACCATTGGGGGCAAAAACAGTGGCAAATTTAACTTTGGTGAGGCATACATTTCTAAAATTTGCTATGCTCCTGTTTATAACATTTAAAATTAAACAATGAAGAACAAGAGTGAATATTGGTTTGTTTGAGAAAGCAGCTATCCTATCTCAAATTTTCTTTTCTTTTCCTTTCCTTGACATTTTTGGTTTCTTTTTTTTTTTTTTTTTTGGTGGGTACTGGGGGAACGACCTCAGGACCTCGCGCGCCAGCAGGCGCCCGTGCCGCTGAGCGATATCACCGGCCCCTTTTTCGTATGTGGGTTCCGGGAGTCGAACTCAGGCCCTCGCGCTTGCCGGGCAGGCGCTTAAGCCGCTGAGCCATCTCACCGGCCCTGGTTTCTTTTTTTTTAAGATTATTTTTTCTGGTCAATTAGAGAAATGTGTTGGATGTTGATATTTTATCAATGTCATTTTAATTTTAAAATACACATTGAGCAGAAGGGAGAAATATGAATGTTATTGTACCACTTTGTAGATTAACAAATGGTTGAACAAGTTTATTGTAGCATATCCTTTGCCTTGTATAAATTTTGTCATGTTCTGTGATTAATTTTTGGTGGTTAACAAGTACCAGATTAACAAAGAGACACATTTCCTGCTCTTATATAACTTACACTATGTAAAACCAAAAATAAATAACAATTTCAAGTATATCATAACATTTATAGAATGATTCACAGGTTCATGTAAATGGAAATACTATGTCACATCAAGGGTTAGGCATAAACATATGCCTGAGGTAATGATTTATTAATGTCTGGAGGATAAATAGTATTAGGTAAGTAACTAAGGAAATGGTTGTAGTGGAGAGTGCTCTAGGTAGAGAATACAAGGAGTGTTAAGCTATTCAGATGCAGAATTCTTTATATTAGAAAAATTTAAGAGAGAGATATAAATGATGCATAAAGAGCAAACAATGTTAAGAGGCTGAATATATGAGGTGTGATCAAAATATATTAATGTTTAAATTCAAATTACTTATAGTAAATGACATATTGCCATTAATACCCCCTTAAAATATTCTCCTTGTTTCAAACATGCTTATCCCATCATCCTTGCCACTTTGTGCAGTAGTTCTTGAATACTTGTTCATGAGTGCCTTATGAGGTGTTAAAAAATATAGTGAATGCTACTGCAGAGTGTCATCCAATGGAAAGGCAGGCTCATAAAAAACATTGCAGTTTTTCCTCATCCATCTTATTCACCAGTTCTGACACCATGAATCTTCTAGTTCTTCCCTATTGGCAAAAGGACCATGAAAGCTAAATGTTTGGAATCTATTCAGGACACAGAGGCAGCCACAAAAAGGCAAATAAAGAAATTTATGAAAGAGCAATTACAGAACTGCTTCAGAAACTGGCCAGAAATATGGGATATGTGTTTGAAGTGTGGGGAGGGAGGAGTATTTTGAGGGGGATTAATGGCAATGTGCCTTTTCCTATAATAAATTTTTTAAAAATTTCAATGACACCATATTGACTGATCACATCTCATATAGGTAGAAGTCAGGTTATAGAGGAATTTTGTTGGATATGTTAATGGACTAGAACAAACAGTATATGTTTGTTGTCCATTATAGGTTAAATTATGCTTCTCCCTCACCAATATTCATGTGCTAAAGTTTTAATCCCTCCTATTTTAAAATATGACCATATTTTGAAATAAGATCATTGCATATTCAATTAGTTAAGATTCAGTCATGATGGAATAGGATCAATCCCCCATCACATAAGACTGGTGTCCTTGTAAAAGAGAAAGTTTGGACACAGACTCAGTTAAACAGGTAAACATTCCATGAAGATAAAGGTAGAAATAAAGTGATGCAGTAGAAGTGAACCTGTGCCAGGAAATCATCAGAAGATGTGATAGCTTTCTATTACAGCCCTCAGAAGGGACCATCCTGTTGACTCCTTTATCTTAGACTTTCAGATTATAGAATTGTAACCATAAATTCTGTTGCTTATGACTCCCAGTTGTGTTATTTTATTTGGTTCCACTAGCCCTAACACAAATTACACAATTAAAATCACAAAACCTGTAGCATAGGACTGAGTCTAAACTGATAAAATTTTGTAGGATTAAATGTAAAGTCTTCCTTGGACTACATTTTAATTTCCATATAAGGAAATGATAGCAGAGATACTGTGCAGCAGTTGCATGAGATTTTAAAAAAGCTATGCATTGTTTGAATTAAACCCAATAAGAATCACTGGTATAGTATATTGTTCAATTTTATTTTACAGTGCATTAAAATAAATTTTCAGTAATATGAAAACATTTTTCTTCTAACATTTGGTTGTAACTTGACCCTTTTCAACATCAGTCAGTGACGTGTGAGTTGCATTGCAAATTGGTGTTTTTGATACTGAGATTACCTAAATCCAGAAAAATGAAGTTATTATTAGAAAAAATGGTTTGGAAATTTAAGCTTTTTTGTTTGCAATAACCAGGGATTCTGTACTTGTTGTGTGCTTTAGGTGTTTGTTTGGTTGAGAGAAGGATAATAGAGAAAAATGATTGGAGTACATATATTTGTCTTCTGCATTTGAAAATACATACAAATATTAAGGGAATGCAGATTTTAGAAATAGGCAAAAATGTTCTTATATGTGTTCCTTTCTCTCTTCCAAACTCTGATCTTTCATTTTACATGTATCCCTGTAGGAAAACTAAATTTTATATATATATATATATTTGTAACTTTACTGCAAAGACTTTTTTGGTTTCAATTTCGTCATCACACTTGCTCTAATTTCTAATGCTGTTTTCTGAATGAATTACTCTAAATTTCTGTGCTAATTTCTAAATGAATATTACCCAGGGTTTCCAATTATCTGTTTATGTACTGAAAACATAATGGGAATAGAAACACTGTGCTCATGAATAAAGTGTATTATATTTACCAGGTTAGCAAGAGCAGAAATATTGAAATTACTGAGGACATTCTACTCTTAAGAAGTGAATATAAGTTATTTTATTCTTTTAAGGAATCTAAAGAAGAAGGGAGGAGGGGAATCAAAAAGATGTATTATATACCAACTCATGATGAGTGTAATCATTATGTAATGTGGACAGGTAGTAATAAAATATTAATCAAGTAAACCAATATTACATACTTATAAAGTATAAATTATATTTAAAATCATAAGATTTTAAGTAGACTTTGTGTATATGGTGTTTTCTATACTCCCTTTGTTTCTGTATTGTTCTGTTTGCTTCTGTACTGTACTATGAATAGGTAGTAATAAAATCTTAAACAATTAAATAAAAATTATACACTTAAAGATACAAATTGTACTTAAAATCTTAAGGTTCCACTATACTGTGCATAGGTGATGTTTTATAGATTCCTTTTGTTTCTGTACTGCTTTTGGATTTTTTATACTTATAATTCCACTTTTAGCTCCAGTCATCACTTCTGAGATAACTCATTTTATTTATGTTTGTATTTATATATGTGTGTGTGTGTGTATTTAAATATTTATTTAGTAGTACTGGGGAATGAATCTAGGGTCTTCAAACTAAGCTACATTTCCAATTTTTTATTTCAAGTCCAAGTCTTGCAAAATCTATTGCCCGGTGTTACGTCTTGTGTATAGATGTCCCCTCAAAATTTCATGCAGTCATGGGTGGGGCTAGCCCACCCAGACTAGCCTCAAATTTGGTTTCCTTCTGCGTCTACCTCAGTGGCATTATAGGTATCCACTCCACAATGGGCTATATTTTATTTTTTTAATGGTTGAACTAACTCTTGTTTTCCAAATTCTAGTATGTATCAGAATCACTTTGATAGATTTTAAAATCAGAAATTGCTAAGGACCAGTTTGATAGTTTCTAATCAGTTCCAGACTGATATCTCAACATACTATTCTGACACACTGCTTCTATTACTAAAGGGTCATCTCACTTTTAAATTAATTAATGAATTAATTAATTTATCTTCAATTGCCTTCAAAGGCCATACCCAGAGACCTGTTTCTTGGTCCTGCATGAGTTAATCAGATTCAACCTCAGGTTTAGTGTATAATGAGATGAATGAGACATTAAACAAATTAAGTCACAATTGCATTTGCCACAAGATTGAAGGTGAAGTGGCATCTTGCTGAAGTTCACTTCAGCATAAGTTCCACAGCATCGACGATACGAATGTTATTACTCATGTCTTGCAAGTCCTTAGGACAGGACCTGGAAAATAATGTTTGCAATATATTTATTTACGTGAATTAATACGATCATATATTTCCCCAGTGAACTTTTACTCCAGTCTTTGGGAAAAATAGTAAAGGGGAAGGATAAATGTAAAATTTGAGTTATTTTTAAATTTTGCCTGACATTGTCCTCTCGTTTTAACTTTAGGCTCAGATGTGTATTTTTGGTCTGATCTTATTGAGGAGCTGTCCCATGACAAAATAAAAGAAGGTTAAAATATCCTTGCACAGGGCCGGTGAGATGGCTCAGCGGCGTACGCGCCTGCCTTGCAAGCGCGAGGGCCCGAGTTCGACTCCCGGATCCCACATACGAAAAAGGGGCCGGTGATATCGCTCAGCGGCACGGGTGCCTGTTGGCGCGCGAGGTCCTGAGGTCGACCCCCCGGTACCCACAAAAAAAAAAAAAAAAAAAAAATATCCTTGCACAAAATTCTAATTTAGTTATGCAGTAATAGCAATTTAAAATGTAATTTTAGTTCAAAAATGAAACAGAAATGAGATAACAGGTATAATTACATGAAAATCACTGCGATAATTTTCTTTCTTTGTGAGCACCCTAATAGATTCATTTTAATTTAGATGTTTTAGTCGAGGTTCTCCAGAGAAATAGAATCAATGAAACTATATAATGGGATATGTAATGGAATGTTTATATACACACACATATATATGAATGATATACATATAAATAGAGAGTCACTATAAGTAATTGGCCCACATGATTTTCAAGACAATGAGTGCTGGTAAGTCTAAATTTGCAGGATGGTTCTGCAGTCTAGAAATCTGGGAGCGCTCCTGCTACAAATGGGGTCACAAGAGAGTCGGCTGTAGAATTTGCTTTTAGCAAGGCTATTCTTTCTGTCCTAGTCATGCTCTGGATGGGTTGAATGAGGCCCACCCATGTTATAGACTACAAATCTGCTTCATGCAAAATTCTGCTGTGGTGGCAAATGCCTGTAATTCCAGCAATGTGGAGGCTGAGGCAAGAGGATTGCTAAGAGCTGGAGGCCAGCCTGGCCTATATACTGATTTCAAGGCCAGCCTAGAACTACACAAGGAGACCCTGTCTCAAAAAAATGAAAACAAACAGACAAACAAACATAAAACACCTTAATCTTATTTTTTAGAAAATCAGATCACATCAGGTAGATATTTAATTTCCTCAAATTTCACACTGGAAGCAAAAATAAGCATTAAAACAGTGGAATAAGAAATGCATTTATAAATGCTCTGAAAAATGCTATTATATAACTATTGAGTGCAAGTTTCCCTGAGAACTATGTTTTATATGAGTATTGGCTGTGAAAGGAGAGTCCCTGGTTTTAAATAACTCCTGTTTTTCATTTATGTTGTTTCTTTAGATAAAGAGATAGAGTGAGCACTATGCTTTTTGCAGTTCTCCCTTTAGGCGAGCTCATATACAATCGAGACCAAATCATTAGTTTCTGCAGATGCTAGGAGTGTTTCCTGCAGAGAACTCACTGCTGCATCTCTCCCAAAAATTTGCTGAATGGGGCTGAAGGGCTCTTGGACCAAAGATTAAGCCTTCCCTTCAGGGGAAAATTTACCCAAGAGTAGAGAGAGTGGTGGTTCCCAAACCAGTTTCCTTCTCTATAGAGATAAAGGTGTGGGACAACTCAGAATTTTCAAAATTCCAAGCTCCCCATGGTATGCAGGCCACTGTGCTAATTCTTTGCAGTTTATCTGCTTCTTGTTGCCAGTGTGAACTCACTTCCCAACAGGGGTTTGTTCCTTCCCCACTAAAATGTGCTCCACGCAAATCCCCATCACTAAGTCTATTCTTGAGCTAAGTAAAGGGCAATGAAATATTACTTATTGTTTAGCTATACAATAAAAAAGTCAAGGGCTGAGGATATAGCTCAGTGGCACAAGTGCCTGCCTGACAAGCACAAGGTCCTGGATTCAACTCCTGGTACCAAAAAAAAAAAATCAGTAATATTCATTTTCAGTAGAGCTTATTTATTGTTAATATAAGAGGATGAACTTTGTAAGAAATCCTGTCTTACAGCTTGTTGTAGTCAGGGTTTGCACAGGAAGGGATTTAATACAGGACACATAATTTATAGGATTATTTTATAGTAGTCACCCAAAGAGTCAAATGCAGGAAGAGTGCAGGAGATCTGTCCACACACTAGAGACCCAAAGAATCCAGCTGAGGTCCTGGATCCCATGGCAATGTCCTGCATGAGTCCAGCTGAAGACCTAGCATCCATGGCAGTGTCCTCCATGAGTCCAGCTGGAGGCCTAGAGCCCATGACAATTCTTCATGCAAGTCTGTGTCAAGGATCTGTGATGGGAAGGCCCAAAGATCAGTGGTGGAAGCTAGAATGTCTGTGCCAGCAGACTGAGGGATCTGCACTGGAGCCAGGAAGTGACACTCAAAGTAAGGACCAGAGCTTCCCCTAAAAGAGCTCCTCCAATGATAAGAACTCCTGAGCTCCTCCAATGATAAGAACAGCAGAGTTCATATCAGGAAAACCAGTGCAACACGCTTCTCCAGGAGAATCAACAGCGCACCATCTTATCCAGTTCTGCTTTTTACACTGTTGACACAATCCTCAGGTGGGCCCTCCACACCCAGCACCACACTGATTCAGTTCAGCTGGGTGTTACAAGTTGACCATCAGTTGTAAATCCACCACACAGCCATTTTATATTCATTATTAATGTTATATGTCTGTTTAGATATGAATTACTGTTTATCTTCTGATTATTATCATCATTATTAATCAGTATCGATTACTAAGGGATTTTTATTATTAATTCAACATATAATAATATAATAAATATAATACTAATATCAATAGTATTATCCAAAAATATGATCAAAGTTAAGGTATTTTTCTTCTTTATTTTTATTCAGTGTGAATAGTGACTTTATAGACCTTAGGATGCATGTTTTATTTCTGTCATTATTTTCAAATCTATCTATAAAATGTAGAGCTTTCATCTTGGTCTATGACCTTCTGTTTCAGTTCTTGGCATTAGAGAATGAACTATGGATTTTATTTATCTGATTGTAAGTAAGATCTGCTTTTTGAGCAGTAATTTTGTTTATAGAATGTCACTGTATCAAGAAATACTATGTGATCATGTGCAATTTGACCATATGTCATCAGAAGTAAGGTTTAGGAAAGTTTTAAAGAAAAAGTTTACATTTAAGAAGAAGCACTGTGGACAGAATAGTCAAGGAGGCTCTCTCAGTTGTGCTTATATTCCTACAAAGCCTTCAATATCTTCACAATGAATCACAACATAATGACCATCTCAATAATAGGATTATAAAAATATTACATGGGTTATTGTAAGACTAAGACTATTAATTTTGTCTTTCATTGAATACTCAAAACATACAATTTTATGTTTTGGAACTTATAGATAAAAAGCACTGCAATCGTTTCTGCTCTTTCCAAAAATCTCAAATAGTAGTTTCCTCAAAGCATTGACATTCTACATGTTTTTTATAAGTTCTTGACGAAAGGTGGAGATAATTCATATTTGAAAGCTATTTCAGAAAAGCTTTTGGAACATAATGAAAAATTTATATGGTCTGCATAAATAGAACAATCTTATAAAAACTGATTGCATTTTTTCCATCAAATACCATATGTTTTCTTGGGGAAAATTTGAGAGTCATGTCATGCTCAACAATTTTATTTCTTTATTTATATAATTGTGTCATGACAAGATTTTAATAGCATGTAGGACACCCACTTACACCAAAAATGTTAAACCTTCTGATTTTAAACATAATTTCTATTTTATAGAGTTTTTTTATTTAATAGTTTTGAATTATTTCTAAAGGAATTAAAACTGACATATATTTGTTTCTAAAAGAAGCAAAACATCCTTAACAGTTTCAGTGGTTGCTAATGTGCAAAATTATTCATTTTGCATGGTGTTTTTATTTCCATTATGCTTTTTGGTTCCTTGGTGTATGATTTGAAACCCTGAGTAATATTCATCCAAAAACAATATAGCAAATTGGAGTTATTATACCTTTGAAACTGAAACATAACACTGAAAAGATTTTCACAGTAAGGTGACAGAAGTATAGTTTTTCAACAAATATTGAAGTACATGTCAGTAGATTGGAAAAATCGGCAAACAGTTTCCTAGGTATTTTCCCTTCTCTTTACCTCACTTGTTGCTCATTTTGATGTCTTGTCTGTTAGGCAAATTCTCTTTTATCACCAGCTTCCATTAGTCCTATTGTCTCTCTTGTGTATCGTAATAATGTTTAGGGAAAAAATGATGAGCAGTGAACTCTCAATTAATTCCCTCCCTTTCAAGGGAAATTGTCTCAGCAGAAAAAGAAAGGAACACCTTTGGAACTTCTAAAGACAGACTGCTTTGAAAATCAACTGTTGATATTTTTAAACAGTGGGTTCTTAGCTATGTAATCTTTTTTAGCAAGATGAACATAGTTATCTTGCATTACATATTTTATATAAACTTGGAACTGGGGCAGGTTTTCTTGAGAATCTTTTAAGCTGTATAAGCATCTGAGTAGAAATAAAGAGGATTCATGCTGAAATAGCTTCCTTTGTTAGACATAATACAGTCACAGTCATAGAGGTGGATAATTAATCTGAGCTAGGGAATATCCTGATGAGGCAGGGAAGAATGGTATTGGTGGTCCCAGTCTTCCCTCTGCTTTGTCCATTCCTTACTACCTGTGTCATCGAAGTGTTAGTAATGTTTGTATCACACTTGTATCACTGTAGAATTGGTAATGTTTGAAGTTGGTCAGATCTCTGATTCTTGTAAATATGATTTATTCCTACCTTTGTAAAACCTCTAAATAGAATTTCCTTCCAGGATCCATGTCAGGTTGTACTAGTAATTGTCATCAAAGAGAAGAGATCATTATAAAAATTGACCACATGCTAACATGATAAGTAATGTAGTGATTAATTATTATACTACATATCATCGTCATTCTGCATAGAGGGTGGTAGTTCAAATATTTGAGTCCAGTGAAAAACATTAAAGACTCTGACAACTAAAATACTTTAGTCAGAAAGCAGGTCACTGGCTTCACTTTAAAACACATTTATTGGAATAATCTCTGCATATTCATTGGAAGACATTTTAACCATGATTCAAATGTACATATTTTAATAGCTTCCTTCTTGTTGAAAGAACCAGTTAGCAATGAGATGTAAAAACAGATGACAGAAAAATCTGTAAAAGAAAAACTTTACTAAACATAGTTAAATTTCTTATCTTCACTCTTTAGTAAACTATTTGATATGGATTTCAGGAAGGGCTTCAGAACTATTCATCTTCCTAAAAAAGCACACAGAAATAGAGGTCCTGCCTGCTTGTTGGTGCAGATGTGAATGAATTTAAGAAAATATGAGCAAATTCTATATTATTTTAGCTTTTTTATTTAGAAATAGAAAGGTTTTATTGACAAAATGAAGGAAAATGTGTTTATAAATACATTTTTTACTTGAAATTCAATATAAAATAAAATTTACAAACTAAAATGTTTCATTGAGACATTTCTTCATGCATTATATTTCAGACAGACTTCAACAGGGGTAAATATATTTTCATCTTTCACAGGTGTGAAAAATCTTCCAGGGAGCAGTATTTCCTAACAAATGAAAATATTTCCATTGCTAACCAGCCTTGAAAATGTTACCCTTAGGAATAAACAACTTCACTGTGCTTCTAGGCCCTTGTTCAGAACCTATTCTGTCAAAGGCAGATTAAAATACACAATTCTAACATCTGTGTATTTTGTATTCCTCTGCTTAGTGTACTTCCTCCTTTTCTCCTCTAAGACACAGTGATATTTCATTTTAATGATGATATAGCCTATTGTTATCATCATGTGACTGAAAAGGAAATAAATAGAATGTCGTGTTTATTATTCACAATGTCTGATCAGAATACATCTGTATGTGCTCACCATAGGAAAATGTAGCACCATTGAAGGTAAAATTAATTTAAAACTTAGCTAAAATTTTTGTATATGCTAAAATCCAGTTCAGCATGTTTGCTATTGCTCAGATTCATATACATCACAGGTCAAATTATGTCCTTCAATGTATATAATGATTAGAATCAACTAATGTCTAGAGTGTTATGGCCTACAAAATGAACATTTATTATTTCTGAGTATATTACTATGA
Source organism: Erethizon dorsatum (assembly GCA_028451465.1). Lineage (NCBI taxonomy): Eukaryota > Metazoa > Chordata > Mammalia > Rodentia > Erethizontidae > Erethizon > Erethizon dorsatum. The sequence goes on along the minus strand of CM051831.1, from coordinate 85,294,735 downwards.
TGCCGGAGTAATGCTAATTAAACTAACTACAGCTTTTTTGTTTAAAAACTTACTTCATTTATTGATTTTGACGCATAGCCAAATTTGAAAGAAGTTGACAGAAAATTACATTTTTATTTGAAAACAAATTTTAATAATGTAATTGAACAATATGTGTAAGACATTAAATAGCTAAGGACAGCCATAAAACTCCCCTCAGAAACCATCTAGTTAGGGAAACTCACGCTATCGGCAGCACACACAAACCCCTGTTTTCACACACGTGTACACACTGCGTAGCTCTGTGCAGTTAACATTCACCTGTGAGTCATAACATTGTAACAAGTGGGGAAACAATGAACATCAACAGTCATTACGTACAGTACAGTGACCTTTATTAAAATTAAGTACAACTAATAATTCTACATATTCCTAGAACTGGTCTTATGAATAGATAGACATGCAATACAAAGAACAATGAAATAGGATTTGATATGATGAGTACTTCAGCTAAAAAGATAAAAGAAGACAAGAAATCAAATCAGATGAATGTACATGGTGAGACAGAGCTTTTCCTGAGTGTTAGATTTTTCCCCTTTGACTTTGTGTTGAAGTACGAACTATTTAAAGAAAATTATATTCTTCACAATTACATAGCCTTAGCAGTTTTTACAAACTGTACCCATTGTTATAACAAATATTTGAATCAAACAACAAAGCATTGAAGGTAACCTAAAGAATGTGAGACATATAGACAACAGGATACCATTCAATGATCAAAAATGATGAAATCTTATCATTTATTATCAGGGAACCCTGCAGTGAGTCCCCAGTGTCCTTCAAGGTGTGATAGTGTACGGCAAAAAGAAAGAGCAAGAGACAAAATGGCAGTACAACAGGGAACTAGGATAGCCAGTTGTTCACAGGGAACAAGAGGCCACTACCAGCCAGAGCTTTGATATTTATTGATTACATCTGTGTCAAGGACAATGGGTGAAGAGAAGTGAGTGTTTCCCAGAACAGTAATGGCATTTAAGGTGGGCTAGTAAAAAGAACAAAGCATTCTTGCAAGGATGAGACAAGGGGCAATAAGGAGACTATAGTTTACTGTGGGGGAACTATTTACTATTGCTACTACATTGCTTTGAAGATCCTTATCATCTCCAGCAGATCTTATCTTGCCCTGTGGGCACCACAGTATCACTAGGCATAGGGCTTCAGCTGTTCCATTCTGGCTCAAAGGGCAGGACAAGGACAGCCTTGGACATCCCCTAGACTCAATTTATAATCTGTGGTCCCTGACAATTTAGTACCACAGATTATTATGCCCAGTGAAATCAGGTAGAGAAATACAAATCTCACTCAATAGTAGTACCTAAAAATGTTGGTCCCATAGAAATTGAGGATAAAAGAGTTGTAATCTGAGATTGGGAGGAAGAGATGGAATAATTAAGTGAATAAATAGAGTAATTACTAGATAGGAATAATAATTTCTGGTGTCTTATGTCACATAACGGTGAGTTATATTTCACAGAGTAGTTAGATGAAACGAATTCAAATGTGCTCAACAAAAAGAAATGATAAACGAATCAAAACATCACATTGTATTTCATAAACATGTATAAAAATTGTAGGATAAAATGAAACAACCTAGGAATCTCCCTTTGGTTTCTCTTCAGTTTTATGTTCTTCTGTCAAAAGTAAACATTTATCCTGAATGCTAACACACTCGATTAGTTTTTGCCTATTTGTGTAATTTATGTATCTGTGACTATGTAGTATAAGTCGTAGTGTCTGATTTATTTTACTCAACATTAGTTGTCTGATATTAACCCATATTTTCAAGGGGTAGTTGTGATGGGTTAATTTTTGTTGTAATATTTCATTGTGTGAATACATCTCAGTTTTTTCATCCTTTTATAAGTAAGACTTTACATAGTATTTACAATTTGAGGCTAGTGTAAATATTGCTATGACAAATCCTGGCAGTATTTGCCTTTTGGCAAACAGTGTATATATTTGTGTTAGGTGTATTTCTAGGAGAGTGGCTTCAGGGTTATAGGGTCTGGATGTGTTCACTTTTAAAAGTGAACACTTTATAAATGTACTTTAAATTTAAAGTAAAAATTTAAAGATTGAAAAATTCACATTTAAAATTTTTCCAAAATTTTAGCAATTTCTCCTGCTCCACTATTGTGCTCCATAAATGTGGCAATATTTGTCATTTTCATCATTTATTGCATTTTACCAATTTTTGCAGGTATATAATGAATATTATTCAGTAGTTTTAAGTTTCTTATAATTAATTAACATAAATTGCATTTAACATTTACTGTCTATTTGATATACTCTTCCACGGACTGCATGTGTAGTACTTCTGTCTATTTCCTATGGGGTATGTATCGTGTACTTGTTAATTCATTTTTCCAAAACTAGATACGAACCTTTGTTACATACATGTGTCATAAGTGCTTCTTTTTCCTGTATGTGTTGTCTGTTCACACTGCTAATGGTATTTTTACAATAAAAATTCTATAATTAGCATAGTACAATTAAGAAAATTTTCTTTTTTGATTCTTGAGCTCTTGCTTCAAAATATTTTTTCTTCCAAAATTACATGATGAGCTGTTGTCATTTAAAATATATAGTTCAAATACTTCTCCATACTACACATCACATTGTGTTTAAAATATTTCAATATACATACTGATTGTTTCAATTATACTACTAGTCTATCTTATTTCATTGAAAGAATGTTTTGTGTTATTATCTGTTTCTAAGAATCTTTTCAGTTTACATCTTATACTCTGAATAACTACTTTGGAGATAATGATACATGGTGTAATTTATTGTTATTTCTCTTATTATTTGATTATGAAATTTTGTTTTATTTTTCAATAATAGAAAAATATTAACATTCACCTTAGAACTGCATCTATCATTGTTTGTGATGTGAGGTAAAAGTCAAGATATATTTATTTCCCCATCAATAACTAATGATCTGTATTTATTTAAAAGATAATTAACCACCACACAGTGTTATCATTTGTTTTGAATAGTAATTTACTTGTATGAATGCTAATTACATTGGTGAGCTGTGAGGCACTGCCTAAATTCTGGAAAATTAAAATTGCAGTTAAGAAGCAGAAATACCTCACTTTCTTCTCCCTTTTCCTTGTTTTCCAATATGCCATGAGTGTTCCTTATTAGCAGAGAATAACAGCAATCCAGTTGGAAAAAAAAAATGACATTTCTGTAGTTCTTGGTTGTGGCATGAGAAAGTAAAGTAGTGTAAAGTAGATTTGGAGCTGATAGACAATATCTTAATAATGACAAGATGAAACAAGTGTAAATATTAAAGAAATTCTATATCATTTCAGTCACATTTTGATTTAGGTTTAAATTGTGATTATAAAGTTGATTTATATGTCTTAAAGCTTATGTCAAAATAATGTCATTTTATTCAGAGTGCAGTTTTATTTGTTTATGTGACATTAAATGTTGCATATTTTCCAAGATTACACTGTTGAGTGAAATACTAAATTTATTTAAGTCTGATGAGCTGCTTCAATTATAATGTAAAAGGTTTTCCATTTTGTAAATTTTCTTTCTTAAAAGTTTTTAATTGACATGTAATTCCACCAGTTTACTGAGCACAGTGTGGTAATTCTCTGTCTCTATATAAATCTATCTATCTATCTATCTGGATATATATATATATATATATCCAGATATATATATAATATATGATGTAATAATCAAAATCAAAGTGGGTAGCACTTCCATCTCCTAAATATTTATCATTTCTTTGTGTTATGAATCTTTCAACTATATTAGTTTTTCATAAAATATATAATAAATTGATAAAAACTATGTTAGCTTACTATGTGCTACATAGAACACTAGAACTTATTCCTCTTAACTGTAGTTTGCTACCCACTGTCCACCCTCCCCTCATTTCCCCATCTCCACATCCTTCCTAGCTTCTAATAAAAACTATTTCATTCTTTCTTTGAGATCAACTAATTTAGCATCCACACACATGTGAGTGAGAACAGAAGTCATTCTTTTTCGTAACCTAAACATTATTCTGTCTCTATATTCTTTTTCCACTATCTAATACCTTTGTGAAGTAGTTATGAATGTCATCCTCACATGTCACAATAATTTCAGCCATTTCCATAAAAATATAACTCTTGCCTATATTTACTTATTGGCTATGTTGACTCCCAAACAGAAGAATGAGTTAATACAATGATAAAACATCTGTAGGTAGTGGACATTATGTAGATCAAGAAAATATGATAAGCTAACAGTGTTTTCCCCTCCACCTAGTGATTTGCTGTGTCATGGGAATTTATAGATATAAATTAAGCATTAAAAAGAGTATGAAAAAAAAGAGGAGAGAGATAACATATGGAGAGATTCATTTCCTAGGTCTCCTATCCTAAATCTGTCTAAAAAAGTGGCAGTTTCAAAACTACCATGGACTAAATTAAGCTCTGATTGTAGCCTTAAACATTTCATATCTCATTATGAAAAATAACAAATGGAGAACAATTCTGACCCATTATAAAAATGTAGTTAAAATTAGCATTCCTAGAAAACACTTATTTTGCTTTGTTTTTATATAGATTTTGTGAAAAATTTTAAAATTTGCTCATTTGAAAAAACACATAGTAAACTACTTAACAGTTTTAGGTATAAAACTCAAAACAAGGTTTTTACACATATTTCAACATTTTAATTGTTGAATTTCTTTGATGCTAAACTCATCAGATAACGATGATGACCAAAGTTATAGTTAAGATGATAGATGATACGAATTTTAGTGTACTTCAGTAAAAAAGCTTTTACTGACAAAACTCATAAGCCACCAAATGAAATTCCCCCTTTCACTTTTTTCTGCTTCTCTTGCTTCACTGTAAAAATGATTGTTAGAGAGTCAAAGGTTGGGAGAGATAGGAAGAAGGGAGATGAAATAACTGTGAAGTTAGACGGCACCCACCAAGCAGGTTCTCATGGTAGCTCGCTACTACGGATGTTCTCTGGTGCAGACAGATGCCCTGACATCTTTTCAAATGTGAAAAAGAATAAAAAACACAAGTGGCCCAATATTATTTTCAGAGAAAGGTAGATCAATTCTTGGGACAAGTGGAAATTTTATGAAAGAGAAATGAACTTTATTTTCTTATAAAACCTTCTGTTTCAACTTGTTAAACTTGATGTCAGGCAATGAAGACAATTATAAAAATCAAATATAAGCATGTACATATAGAAGTTTATGTATTTAGTATAGTACATGTGGAAATAATAAATAAATTCAGGGCAGTATAAACTTAAACTTCAAATTTATTATAACCTTAATAATTTCCTGTAGGCTCTACATCAGATCTTGGCAAAATTTCTTGATTTAATGATAAAAGTTCCATTCAGAAAACACCTAAGATACCTCTATTGTATTTTATCAATTCTTTTCCTGCTCTTTCATTTTCTGTTCAAACAGTCATACCTTTAAAGTATAATGTTAAATGATATGTAAATATACTCGTTGACAGGAAAAATATTATGATTTAGGATTCTAACAAAGGCAAGAAATAAGAATTTAAAGATGAGTAAGAAATTAATAAAATGTATTAATTAAAATACATACAGATTGTGGAAGAAATTACTTTAAGAGTTTATAATTTTCAGGCCTTCAATGTTCCTAAGATATCACATAATTTAACATAGTTTAGGAATTTTTTGAGTGATAAATGTTTAGAATCCTGAAGTCCATTTAATCTGTACAATAATAATAATAATAATAATAATAATAATGCATGTGAACATTTATTGGCTGATTGCAAAATATCTGAACTGCTCTGAATATTCATTGGTCTGTTAGAAATTCTGGAATTTTCAATAAAAGTAACAACTTTTGTTGAGAAGTTTGTTAGTATACATATTTATACTTTAGGAGAACAATATAAGCTAATTTAAGTAAGTTGCACCAGCTACATCACTTATGGACAGAAAAACAAGATTTCAAATCCAAAGAACATAGTTTGAAAGGTAGAGCATTTAACTCCTACATTTAAGCAGAAACAGAGATACAGTCAACATAAAGTGTTAACTTCATTTTCTAAAAATTAATTTAGATGGAAGTGTACACACATCATTAAAGATACATTAGTCTACTTAAATTATGAATGCACATCACAGATACTACTACACTGAATTACTTTAAAAAGAAAAATTCATAAAACACATTATGGTTTATAGATACAATCTTAATTAGATTTGAGAGATTCATTTTAGATGATTTCAGGCAATGATTATACTATATCTAAATTTTCAAAATGATATATGTTATCACTTCTGCTCTTGCCATTTATTTATCGGCATATATTAAATAAATGTATGCACCAGGTACCATGCTAGTAACTATACTGATTTTTTAAAAGGTCATAGTCTTTATTCTCAAAGATGTTAATGTTTGAGAAAGACATACTAACAGATAAATTTACTTCTATAAGAGTAATTAGTACCAGCCTTTATAGGATATTAAAGGAACAAGAAAACAGGATGTCTGACCAAGCCTGAAAATGTAAGAAGAGGAAATAAGAAATTTTCTTCTAAAATCTGATATTCAGTCAGAGTCATAAATGACAACAGAGTCAGCCAGATAAAATATGGATAGATGGATAAAAATACTTTCTGGAGAGAACAGATACAAAGAAAATGAAGCAAGAAACATAACCTTTTGAATTAGGTGATGTGAATTGGAGACTAGGAAAAAATAAAGGTTGACATATAACAGAGATCTGTGAAAACCATATCTGTGCCTTTTGTCTACAGTTGAGAGAGAATCTTTGGATAGATTAGTCATATAGATAAATAACAGGCTGATTTGAAATTTGAAAGATTCCCTTCAAATTTCAAATTCAGATGAGAAAGATTTAAAGGAATATAAACTTGGGAAATGACACCACAGTTAAGGTGTTCGGTATAGAAATCCAAAAAGGACCCATGATCAAATATATTAGGATAGTGGTAATAAGAATAAAAAAGATGGATAAAACAACATAATTTAGAAAATACATGAAATTCTAAGTTTGATTAGGTATGTGTTTGATTAAAGAATGGTGATATCAAGGCTAACTTTCAGGTGAACAGCTTCAATCCTTGGGAGGAAAATAACACTGAGACACAAAATGCTGTAGAAGGAAGTTGACAGGGATGATGTGTCACAACCAGGCACTTGGAGTTTAATATCCCTGTACCATAGAAAAGCAGAAAAATTAAATAAGAGGTTTCATAGATCCATTTGAAATACAGTTAAAGTGAGGCTGGAGATAATGAGCATAGATGACTTAACATACAAAGTTGATAATATATGAAAAAGGATGAAATTTTCCCAAGAAGAATATGAAAAATCAGATTATTAGGCTAAAATAAGAAGACTGAGGAACATAGATTCTATTTCAGTATATTGTTCATGCCAAGATGTAATATGCTTGTAGAAATAATGATTTGACAGTGACTATGTGATAAATTAGATGAAGACAGAGATATTTTAACTAAAATTTCATAGATGACTGCATTGGGCTAGTGAACATCACCATTCCACTGAAGTTATGTTCTACTCCAAAATTGAAAAGAACATTCATCTTAAGTTTTTAAAGCATTTATAACAGTCTCATACTGATTTTTCTATTTCTCACTACCATTCATCCAACATAAAAAATGAAATCTAGGAAATGGACTTTAAGATGTTTGTGATTGTATCATGTAGAGAGTCTTTTTTGGGTTATTAATATTCAATAACATTGCTAACTTATTCAGTGTGATAATTAAGGTATTCTAAGTTTCTATGGTATCTGCCTATCTATCTGTCTACCTATCTATTATCTATCTTCAATCTACATCAAATGTGCATGTTGTTCAGTATTAATAAAACAGAGTTTTCCATTGAAAAATAAGAAATGCAATATTCTGTGATGTGTGGTAAAAAATACAGCGAATGTGTAAATTAAAAAAAATTTTATATATGTACGTGTACAGGGAGCTCACACTTGCCAGGCAAGTGCTTATGCTGCTGAGCAATTTTAAAAATTTAGCATAGAAAAATACACATTGCCATTCGTCTCTTTGAAAATAATGCCCTTGCTTTCAAACACATTTATCCCATTATTCTTCCCACTTTCTGAAGATGTTCTGAATGTCCTGTTTTATAAGTTTGCTTAGTTCCACTAATATGACTGCCTTCATGTCCAGAATCAATTGAAAATATTTACATTTTGTAGTCATTTTAGGGAAGAATCAGAAGTCCCACAGTACTACATATGGTCAATAAAGGCAATGAGGACACACTGCAATGTTACTATGATCCTTTTTTTCTGTAGGATGGTACTTGGCAGCAGCATTCATTGTAGTTATTATCACACCATCAGAAGACACTCAGGACAGAGGACTTTCAGAGCTGCATCAGAAAGTGGTGAGAACAATGTAATAAGTGTCTTTGAAGTAAGAGGGAGTATTTTGAGATGGATTAATGGTGATGCATCTCACATTGTAATAATTTTCTTAAACATACATTGATTTTTTAATGGTCCCCCATAATAAAACACACAACACACACACACACACACAACCTGTAAAGTTTCTTCAACCAGTTTTCATATATTACAGAAACAGGAGAAAAAGGCCACTCTGGACAAACTTCTCATACCTATGAAAGGTCTCAATATAGTCAATGGGTTTTATTCCTCCAAAGTTTCTTGTTCTCTGTATCAACCCATTGACAGCTAATAAATAAGCTAATAAATAACTTCACTAAGTTACAGTGATCCAAACTTCCTCTTTCAATTTCTTATTATTTTGTAGACTCTTTATGCTTGTCTGCCATTTTCTTCATCCCATTTTAGTACACTGGTCAAACATGTGATTCTGTAAATTCTCTTTTTGGTGGCTGGAACTTCTCAGTTATAATCTCTTTCACTCCTCTATCTCAACTGCTCCAATGTTACTTTCTTCTGCATAAATCTTATGTGTGAATTTTGATGTGTCATATAATCTCTAAATCCCTCAACTATCCTACTTGTCTGTATAAGACAGTATTCTATTACTATATCAAATACTTGAGATAATCACCAATAAGAGAATATTTTAAAGAAATTCTTAAGGAATATTTGAAGAGAAAAGGTTTATTTTGGCTCACAATTTTATAGGCTTCAAGCTATGATTAGTTAGTTCCACTGCTATTTACCAAGCAGCACACCATGGCAGGAGTGTGTGGTAAAGCACAACCTCTAACTTGATGGCCAAGGAGCAGAGACAGAGAGAGGCAGAGTCCAGGGTCCCATTCCACATTCAGGGGCACTCCTCCAATGACCTCAAGAGCAGCCAATAAGTCCCAATTCTTGAAGGGTCCAACATCTCTAAATAGCATCCTGGGAACTCATCCTTTATTATGTGGTATTTGGAGGATATTTAAGTTCTAAAATACAGCAGTGCTTCATTTCACTGGATGCATCACAAATATATACCTAGTAAAGGATGATGTCCAGAATTAAATGCAAAAAACAAGAAGTCTAAATGATGTAAACTACACTGAAAAATCATTTTCTCCTTTCTTGTCAGTATGCAGGATTTATAGCTGTCCACATATTTTGAAGTGGTAGTGCCTTTCCATTCATTCCACCCCCTCATTTCTGAGTAGCAGGTATCCATTTTGTTTAAAAAAATATTTAAATGAAGGAAAGCTGGATCTTACAATATAGAGAAGTCTAATTTTTGTGGTTGAGAGAAGTAGAAATAAAGAGATACCATGAGAATGAAATGACAAAAATAGCCAAGCAGTTCAAAATTGGCAACACGTGGTATCAGAGAATTGACAGCTATTGGTGTTGTGAATCAATTCAGAACGGTTAACTTTGGTGGCAATTTTGATTTGGGGAAGATTCAGAAGTCCCACAGTACCAGATATTGCAATTCTCAGCAGACTTCTTAACCTACTCACTAGATTATGTTTTATTTTTATTGTTTTGTCAGGCTATGCTCCCAGGAATTTACCATCAGAGATATTTCATTGTGCGTGTTGTGTGTTGTGTTGTGTGTTGCATACAGTTTGTCCCCTAGCAGTCCATATGTTGGAGGCTCAGCCCCCATGGTGGTCGTACTATTAAAGGTGATCCAGCTAGAATCTAGAAGAAGCTTCTTAGGTCATGAAGGATGCTACACTCACAAGGGATTATCTGTTGTATTGAGTGAATTTTTCCCAAGGTAAATTCCTGAGCTTGACTCCTGAGTCTCTCTGTGATCAGTATTGAGATGTGATCAGTTCCTTCTCTTCATGCTCTTACCATTGGCACCAGCAATGTGACGCAGCTGATTTTATCCTTACAAAAACTTAGCAGATGCTACTTTTATGGAATCTTCAAAATACACAGTGATATAAACAAATCTCTCTTCTTCATAATTAGCCTGCCTCAGGCATTTCATCCCAGTGATAAAAAGCTAATATCCCCAGTTGCAATAAATCATTATTTTGATGTTGCATATAGTCACTTTTTCTCTCAGTATCTCTCTCACTCTACATATCTCTGCCCCCCTGTTTGTTTCTCTCTGTCTCTATCTACCTGATTTTGAGAAAGCAAGCTACCTCACTGGAGATTTCACATACTACAAAACTCAGAGCATTCTCCAAGCAACTGCCACTAAGAAACCGAGGTCCTAAGTCTAGAAACAATTTCACCAGTATCCAGATGAAATTGAAAAGTCATTCCTGCCTAAACCTTTAGAAGAAATTCAACCCTGACAGAAACATGGACAGCAGCCTTATGAGAAATCATGAAGCAGAGGGCCAAGTTAAACTGTACCTGGATTTTTGTTTCACAGACACTGTAAAATAATTAAGGTGTGTTGTTTTAAGAAAAATTTTAGCATTCATTGTGCAATAATTGATAACTATATCAATTCTTTCAAATATACAGTTGGGTATCATTTAATATGTGTATTTGTTATATATAAAACTGTAACAAGCTAAAGTGATTAAATATGATGTATTTTTGTCTGGGTCAATAATTTTATTAACATGTTCTATCAATATTTGATGGTAGCTTAATAAATGTATAAATTTTTGTAAACATTGGACTATTATATCTTAATGTGAATAATCTAAATTACCCCCAGATATCATATACAGCTCAATTTCCAGAGTGTTTTCCATTAACATGATGCTTGCAAGAGATGTTATGGAGTCACATCATGTAAAATGATTTTATCTGTGTTGTTTGAAATGACAGTGAAAAATACACAGTGATACACAGAGCATGTGACTTTGTTCATTCAATATACAGTTTCTTCCATTAGTGAGTCTTATATATTTTCATTCAATAGTAGCAAAGTCCTTTCACTATGGCACAAAATGTCCCATGCACATAGCTTTTTGGTATATTTAATCTCAATTGTTTAAAAGATATTCCTTAAGGAAAGTTAATTACAAGCTCAGATTCAAAATTTGCTTGAAAATATAAGAAATATTTGTGACTAAATTATTGCCCATATAATTTGAATTAGAGTTTAAATTTTTGACATTTCTGATACTTGTGGCTCAATATCTTAGTTGAAATTTTTGATAACAATAATAATAACACTTAGCACATTGTGGTTTGTACCTAGTAATAACCTTTGCCAGTAAATATGTGTTAAATTCAGTCAAACTGATTTATCTTCTCTTGTATACTCTTTCCAATATTACCTTGTGACAAAATAAACCATGTTCACATGAAGCAAATTTCCTTAATTGAATGTAAGAAATGTATTTTAATAACATCAAAATATATATTATTTTTAGTGCAGATATTGAGAAAATATTTCATTATTTAACTGAAATACTAAATGGAAATTTTAACAAGATAACTGTAACAAATATAACATATTAAGTAGGCAATTTTCTACCAAGACAATAAAATTACTTACAACAAAATTGTTGTTAATTATTGTAAATGTATATATTTTCTTATTTATATGTGTTTATATTGGCAAACAACTCTCAGCAAAGAGCCCTGGTATTTTGAGTGATATCATGAATGTCTTTCATAGGTTTAGTATTGAGATTTTCCCTAAATTTATCATATTACCATACAGACAACTTTAAACTACGTTCTCGATTACCAAAATAACAATAATATTAAGATTTAAATCCATGAAAATTGTTTGCCCCACTTACAGAAATTTGGCTATTGAATAACAGATGGGTAGTTAATCCCATGCCAACTCCTTGGTCAATATATTTTAATATGTGACTTTCAAATTGTGTTCTTTTTAAACATTACTATTGACGCTGTTATATTCTATAGTTCACAAAAGTTTTATTCCTTATTTTTCTCTATATATCTTCTCCCAATCCTGGAAAAAAATGCTTTTTTTTCAGACGTGACTAGTTGTGCTTCCTATGGGAATTGTTCTTTATTTCTGGATAAACTCTTACCTTCTTTTTTGTTTTACTGTGTTCAATGTTTGGTTACCGTTCTGTAGGATTTAGAAGTGCTCATAGAGAAAATAGAAAATAAATGTTATATGTCAGGATAGAGTTCAGGATGTTCTTTTCTAATATTGTAAGAAATTAAATTACTCTTATAGAAATATTTTACTGAATAAAATAAAATTTTATAATTCAAAACCTAATAGGTTTGCATTTTATTTGTGCCAGTAAGATACATATTGTTACTGTAATTTTTACTTATAAAAAACAGTCAGGTGCATCTTCTGTAAAGTAATAACAGCAATAACAATGATATACATATATATATATATATATATATATGTTCATGTGTGTATTCTATCTGATCCAGTATTTTAGAAACTAGAGTAATTACCATATTTAAGACTAGATGCAATTGCACTTTGTTAGGGTAGAAATGTATTCTGGGTAATTGTACAGATAATAACCTTTGCTAAATTATATGAAGCCTTTCCTTTACTTAACAGAGAACAGAGACACCCAAACCTCTAATATTATCATCATTCAAGATAATGAGCAACACAAACCATTCTATTACCAATCTAAAAGCAATAAATGTCAAAGTAAAAGAAGTATGCAATATTCTCTCCTGAAAGAACAAAGGACAGAAGTAATGATAATACCTTTTTTTATATTTGTAGTCTATTACATCATGCATAACAAATGATGCTGTGATTGTCAGCAGTGTTTCTTTAACAATTTATAAGGAGAACACAGTGGGGGAGGTGAGAAGGTGTTTTGACAGATATTGTGAAAAATATCTCAAAATTCTTATTTGAAAATACCTAGTAAGAGAAAGGTCAATTTCAGAGTGCTTTTGATTTTAGCTCTTTGTATTTTATAAACTGAGGATTCAGTGTTTAATTAACCTTCTAATTCATTCTGTTAGTAATTTTAAGGCAGTTGAAATGTGACAACTATGTATTAGACTTTTTACAGCTAAGTAATAATTAGAATGAGTGAAGAGTATATAAGCAGTCTCTTAGGGGTCATTTCAAACAGTCTAGTGGAAAACAAGGTTTGAAAGGCAAGCTATAAAAACAAACAAAACCCTGTTTCCCTGGTGAATATTGAACAGTAAAAGTAAATGATGTCCTGTTTCATGGCATTATAGATCATACATTTTTGTCTTTGTGACACAGAAATCAAGAATTTGCATCTTTCTGTCCAAGAAAAATTTCACCCATGCTACACTTTAGATGTGACTGAAACTCTGACTCTTTCCTTGACCAATGTATGCAGCTATTATTTAAAATACTTTTGAATAAAGAAAAAGATGAAGAACCTGAAATCCACATAAATTACATAAAATACAAGGATTGCAAGGAGTTCTGATTTACTTGAAGTCTTCAACTTTGTTCTTTAAACTTATCCAGAGACACGTATCCTGTTCTATATAGATCCTTTCTACACAACATATATTGATAGTCGAGGGAAATTTTCCTTTTTAATTAAGGCTTAGATTGCATTTTGTAATGGTAGCTGCTAATATTTTTCAATTCCTGCTCTCATTTGGGACAGTATGTCATTGACAATCAGAAAAAAACAAACTTGTAAATTTAGGATCACCCAGAGTAGTTGAAATTCCATCTTAAACGTTTATTTCTTTCTGCTCCATGGACAAAATTACTTTTGCTATCTGCACAGGTAGAGAACATCATCCACAAATTGTTTTCAAAAACAAAAAGAATATATTTTCTCATTAAAATATGTACAAGGAGTTGTAATTTACACAACAGAAATTGAGTCTAGTCTGTAAATTACTGATCATAACTAGAAAGCTTACTACATAAGACAACTAAAACATTTTTTTTACAATTATTACATTTGCTCTACTGCTTTAATGTGGAATTCTCTTAAGACCCCTTGCAGCTGAATTAGTACATGAAACCATGACTCACAATTTAAGAAACTCTCCATGTTGTCAAGTGGCCAACCTTCACCTTCTTTGCTCTCAGTGTATCACTGTTTGGGTTGGAAAGTGAGATTAATTGCATCTGGTGCAGAAACAGTACTTTAGAAAACTGTAAGGGTGCCAGGAGTGAGTTAATATGCAAATGACCAATAATCTGAGGAGTCTGATCACTTTAGTTACAACAGAGTTGATGTGAAAAGAATGTTTTTTCCTCAGTGAATTTTGCTTCAGAATTAATGGAATAACCTTTTAATTTTGTTTTTCTCTTTTAGAAGGACCAGAATGACCTGGACCAGTAGCTTATAAAATATCTATGAAATTAATATTATTTTAATATTTCAACTCCTAATGTATTGTGATTTCTTTATGACTAGAATATATTAATGATGTTTGGGAGTGCATAATTAATTTCTGATGGATATACTGCAAAATTCAACATCTTTGCCTTTTTCTCTCATTTTTTTCTTTCAAGAGAGTCATTAACTTGAATGAATTGAGAGTGTATTGGAAGGATGCATCTCTGGACAAATACAAACAGTCTGAATTGGAGTTGGTGATGTTTCTCTTTGACATTATCAGGCTTACCTATTGATATGTTGGATCTCCCCACTCCAGTAGACTCCCTCTAATCTGGATATCACTTAAGAAACAGTTTAATAAAATGACTCTGCCATAGATATTGATGACTAAAATATTTACTAATACTTTGAATTTAAATTTGCTAAATAACTTTTTAGCAAATGATCAAAGAGTACAGATTTTAAACTCCATATTCTCAGAAATATTTTTGGTGATAGAATTTTTGTGCACTAAATAAAAATTTATGAGGTATTTGGGTTCATATGTAGGAATATTCCTAAGGATGTGCTGTGGTGTGAATATAGTTTATTGTCACTCAGCAAGACCCACACTGAAGCTTGAGCTCTGTTAGGATGGTTTTGAGAGGTGGTGGGTCTTTGTATTAAGATATATGTATCGCATATTGGAACTTAAAAAATACATATATTTATATATATGTATATCACATATTGGAACTTAAATCTATAAATTGATGAAGAGAGTCTTAACCATAATAAGCAATGGCCAGGCCGTGTCAAATTCAGTAACAGTGGCTAGACCACTGTCAAGTTCAGTACCAAAACTATGCATTATACAATATATATTTAGTTTTAGAGATTTGGTGGTGTTTAATTCACTTTAAGGTAGAAAACTTGGATCTGAAATAATTAAACACAGTAACCATTACAGTTATACCTTGGCTTGAACAAAACTACAGAAGGCCCTCCTGTATAATTAAGCTTCACTGTGTCCCCTTGTTGACTTTGAGATCTGCCTGGGGAATTGGTGGAAGTCACACTTCTGGCTCTATGTGGATGAGTCATGATGGTGTGGCCTCAGTGCCCATGTGTGGCCTCTTTCCCCTTCCTCTATGTCACTGTCCTTCTGCTCTGCTTTACAGACACCATGAAAAAAGCATCTTTGTTATGTCATGACTTTTCTGCCTTGGAGCCAACCAAGTATGGACTAAATTGCTAAAACCGTGAGCTACATTAAACCATTGAACTTTTCCTTTTTTAAATTGTGGGTAGCAGGTATTGTGTCCAATGCTGAGAAAGCTGAATAATACATTCCCTGTCTTCAGATTCCATATCTATGAGTTCAAAGAACATCAGATGGAAAATATTTTTGGAAAAAAATAGTATGTTTATTGAAAATGTACACACTTGTATTTATTTCCTAATTGATACAGTTAACAAGTATTTGCAGAGCATTTACATTGTATTAGGTATTATTCCTAGGTTAAAGATTAAATTATATGGGTGATGTTCCTAGATTATGTGCAAATATTATGAAATTTTGTACAAGAGACTTGAGCATCCATGGATTCTTATGTTTATGGTAATCTTAGAATCAATACTCCAATGTATACTGAGGGACAATTGGGTTTGAGCCATTACTTTTTTGTAATAAAACTGTTAGTATCATCTCTCCAATCCCAAAGAACAAAATCCTGCTTTTGTATATTCATGTAAAATTATGTGTAATTACTCTAGAGCTTCTGAGTAAGTTTCTGACCGTAAAATTTAGTCCCGTGTGTTTAATTAAAATTAATTATCCATTATAGTATAGTCATTATTTGGAAGGAGGAAAGTAAATACAAAAACCAGACTTTAGTAAGATAGTCAAATGAGAGAATCCGTTTAGTAATAAAATGATTCACTAATGATTCTACTTTAAGTGGTTTTTAAATTCACTTTTTAATGTATTCTAGGAAAATAGAATATTATTGTATTCTTTTCTATCATAGCTACCAATTATTATGTTACCTCTATTTAGAATTAGCATAAATATTCCACATTGCAAAAGCAAAAATACATTAATGTTTAAGCCTATTTAAATATATTCTAAACTTTATCTAAAAAATTGTGTCTTGGCATTTATAACTCTCCTTACCATTTGGCTATAAATTTTGTTACAAAAGTAGAGAATTGATTATAATTGAATAATAGTATACATTGTATAATTTTTGTGGTACATCCAGAAGTACATTTTTTTCAGGCCTTTTTACAAAGAGATTTACATTTTTTAATCTTATTTAAATTTGTTTTAATTGAAAAAGAATAAATTTTAAAACAAACATCTTCTGTTTACTTCAAAAACTACAGTGCATATTGAATAAAACAATGTTATAAAAAAGTTAATGTTTTTGATATTTCTGAAGCAGAAACAAACAAAACAGCTAAATTTTGTTTTGTAATGAATAGCTCAGTAATAACAGGTATAATTATGCTACACATACTTGGTACTAGAAGATTACTATACAAATAACCTGCAAACATAGGAACTACTTTTACTCTTTCACAGATGATGAATTTGAGGCTTTAAAAATTCCTTAATAATTTTCCAAGGTAAAGTGAATGAAAATAAAATTTAAATTTGTTTATATTTCTTCTAATTTTGACCCCAAACTGCCTCAAATCATGTTGTGTAAATTTTGATTGCATTCCTGAAAAATGTGAGGAACCAATCATGGAGCAAGGGTAGTAGATAAAGGGCCAGAAACACTAAGGAAGAGATATTACTTTCATGGATGTAAATTTAGTTTTAGAATAAAATATAAGAACCCATTCAGGGGAAGAAATGTGCTTTTCTCTCCTTCTCCATGTTTGATAGATTATTGCTTCACGAGGATGGTTTTCTTGAAGTTAAAAGCTATTGAGTACTTTCCATGCAGTAAATACAAGATATAGTATCTTTAACAATAAATTTTTAAAAATATTCAAAAAAACCCATACCTGCATAATAAAAAACAAACAATCTACAGGTTTCTTCTGGATATTATGTAGGAAAATCCTGGCATTTACTTAAAATTTAGATTATTTCCAAATTTTCTGAACAGGGGAACTATTTGCAAGCATTGAATTGCATGAATCAAAATGAATACAACATATTAACATTCAGTTTTCATTCACTGGTTTTAGAAAAAATGGGGGAAGGAGAGTTTAGACACAGAGTGACTTGGTCCTACACACACAGAATTAAAAGCTTTTGAGATTTATTTAAATTAGTGTAACAGGGATTGAACCCAGGTTCTTAGCACTGAGCTACATCCCCAGGATACTTTATTATTTTTGTTTTGAGACAGGGTCTTGTTAAGTGGACTCAAACCTGCAATCCTCCTGCCTCAGCCTTCCAGATTGTTGGAATTACAAATATGTGCCAAAATGCTTGACACTTAAACCTTACTTTAAAATGTAAATTTGCAATTTGGCTGTGTTGATTTGATTCTAATTTTCTCTATATGGATAGAAGTAAAAAATACCTAGAAAGAGAAGAAATACTTATGTGTTCCATTAAAACCAACAGAAGGCAAATTTTCAGTGTGTGGATCATAAGCAATAATTATTCTTGGATTATAGTAGATATCTTCAATAATGAGAAAACTTGATAGATTCTTAATACTAAGATAATGAGAGGAAGGATTAGTAAGACAGGCATGCATCTCTGCAATTAAGATGATGTATTCTATAAAAATATGGGGACAAATCAAAGTAGGAGACAACTTGGAAATTTTCTCTAAATGCTCTCTTTCCCTTATATGTTTTTGGAGGGTTTACTTTCAGTACTCATAAAATTTTTTCTTTTCTCTTTGAAAAATTGTGAAAAATTGCTTTATACAAAGAAAAAGATTATTCTATAAGGTTCTCATAGCTGCTATTAAAAATGATGATGAACTTGTCAGTTGAAGAACATGGAAATTATTTTCATTCAGGTCTGTAAGCCAGAAGTCTGCAATGACTTTCACCAGGCTGCAGTCACCACTGGCAGCTGTGTCTCCCTGGGCAGGCTGTCAGCAAGAAGCCCAGGCCTAGTACTTACTGTAGCTCCTTCACACATGACTCCTTCCCCCCAGAATTCCAGCCTTTGACTTTCATCATCACATCCTCTATGTACTCTTTTGTAGTCAAATCTTCTACTTTCTTTTTACAGACTCTGCAATTATATTTAGGACCTATCCCTATAGTACATCTGTTTAAAGATTTGTCACTCTGGATCCTTAAATAAACCACATCTGCAAGGTTTCTTTGCCATTTAAAATAATATTCACAGGGCTTGAGGGTTAATATCTGTGCATATTTGGGGGCCATTATTCAGCACACCACAATTACCTTACCAAAAGATATGGGTTTGTGTGGATATCTTAATTAAACCTATTTGCACATGTAGAACATAAATGAAGGTTGTGATTAGTCACAAAAATTATATCAATAACTTATATATTTGCTTATTCAGATATTACAAATAATATTTTTTAAATTAAGTTATACAGAATCCATTAGTTACAGATTTCACCATACAGAAACTCTCATTTTGACAAAATTGTGATTAATTTATTAATGTGTGGAACAAAATTAGAAATTTTTGGAACTGTGTTCTATTCCTTGTATTTCTCACATCCTTCTATGGTGTCCTGTTGTATTGGTACTACTGCTGTGAGTAACATACACTTTTTTCCTTTTCCTCTTCATGATAAGTACTATCTGAAGGAGTTACCTTTTATGCTAACAACTACAACTGACTATAAGAAAAAAAGAAAAATTATGTATGTGTTATATCTATCATCAAATTTAAATACTTGGCTTCAGTTTTACTGTGGATGTGGCTAATTCATATTATAATAGATTCCATAATGTTAAAATTGGCAATATAAAAGCTATCAGAAGAAATATACAATAAAGATTGCAACTACAAATATTTGAAAAAACAAATGAAACTCTTAAATTGTAACACTTTTTACTTACTTCAATATCTAGAGGCCAAAGAGTGAGACCACTATTAAACTCTACTTATTCTCAAGTCTCAGTTTTCCTACAAATCTCTTTAGAGCCAGGCTGGTGCAAGGATGTATACAGGATTCCTAGGCTCAGGTTCACACTCTGCTGAACTAAAACAGGAATAGAAGAATGTGGGATGCTTCTAGATTTACAGTTAGAAGAAAAAGGAAGAAATTTTTGAGAGAAAATTAACCACCAAGTTTCTCATCAGTCTGAATTACATCATATGCCAAATCTTGAGCAATCATCAAGAATAGGAATGGTATGAGCCTGAGATCAGGTTAAAGGATAGAGCTGAAAATCAGATCAGCCTCACCTGATAACTGGCTGTGTTGGGCAATGGCAGATATCCAACAAAAATTGGGCCTCAATTATTCTTGAAAAGGAAAGGAATGGGAAAATGTACTGCTAACCAAAAGTATCCACAACAGCAGCTCCACAAATAGGGGTTATTCTAATAAAGATATTTGCCAGATAGCCTACTTAAGTGGGAAAAAAGAAAGAATAGAAATGGCTAAAATTTGACTTAGTATACCATTAGAATCTGGTTAACTCTGTACTTTGAAACCTGCCATATATATATATATATATATATATATATATAATCAATAACATAGTAAGTAATTATGCAAACATATGACTTAAGTAAAATGTACAAATATATTAATAGCGATAAAAGCAAAATGAGGAGTCTCTGGTAATTAGATAAAAAAAGACATTTATAGTAAATAGGACTTATTTAAGAATTCAAGATCAGCCTGCATTTCTTCAAAGAAAAACAAATTAGGATAATTTACATAGTGACAGCAAATCATTCAATATAATATAATTGAGAATTTTAATTTTTTATATTTTGGTGGAAACTATTAACTAAATCACCAAAAAACTGATTTATTTAATCAAAGAAAGAATTACAATTAAACCCAGTATTCAGGTTGTATCTATGTTATATGTAACACATGAAGGTAAAACATAAAATGTCAGTTCCAGTTTTTAGTGAGGTACTTACCAAATGACTAGTTTCTGGATATAATTTTCCATTATTAGATAGTTATTTCTGCTTTAAGTTACTTAGAGCTCAGTTTTGACATGCAATAGTTGGATTTTTATAAGTGACAAATTTGGCATCATCAAATATTATGAAGTGGGCCGGTGAGATGGATCAGCGGCGTAAGCACCTGCCTTGCAAGCGCAAGGGCCTGAGTTCGACTCCCGGAACCCACATACGAAAAAGGGACCGGTGATATCGCTCAGCGGCACAGGTGCCTGTTGGCGCGCGAGGTCCTGAGGTCGACCCCCGGTACCCACAAAAAAAAAATATTATGAAGTGATAAAAAATATTTAAATGATGGTGTTGATTTATTTTCTACAGAAAAACATAATACTTCCTATCTTGTCAGTCACTCTCATTTATTAAGGAATAAATCTGGATTAAAATGGCATTCAGATTTCTTATTTTTTATTTTTAATATGTAAAGATATAATTTATCAAAGTAGAAAAAGGAATGGATAATAATTTTGTCATATAAATATCTCAGATATGTCATTTTCTTATGACCTTGCACTACCAGATCTAAATTAGTCTTTATTAAGGACCTAGTGGAAAAATCAGGGAAAACTAAATCATAAACCACACAGACTCATCAAAATACTTGTATCAGCAAGATTTTGTCATGCCAAAATAAAAATTTAAAAAATATAACAAGTCACAGATTTTGTGGCCTATGGTAAGGATACGGTAGAATGACCATTTTAATATGAAATTTAGCATGATTTATGCCTTGAGATATAGTCAAATTTAGATTATGTATAATGTAGTCACTCCATTGCTGATTCAAAGGCTTTTTTCAGCCTCTAGTAGTTAATGTATTCATGGACTTTAAGGTGTAACAGTTTTTTTCTTTTTTAAAGAGAAAAAAACAATAAAAACAATGATACAGAACTTTGAAACAAGCTAATAGGGGATTAGCAATGGTTAATATATTGCCTATTGCTATCTTCAAAGTAGTTGCTCAGATTACAGGAAGTAGGCATGAAAAATTGATAAACAATATAAGCACAAAACATTCTTTCAATGAACTAATAGAAATTAGTAGTGAAATTAACTTAGCTGCCTTGCATATATTTTTTTTCTTTTCCCTTCCTTTTTTTTTTCTTTTTCCCCATCCCAGCTGTTCTATCCTTTTGAGCAGTTTCTTCCTCCTTCACATATCTATTTTACATTTTGTATCTTATTTACTCTTTCAGTTTCTTACACTATGGAGACAATACAATGTTTACAGATATGAGACTGATTTATTTCACTTTTGAATATGGTCTCAAATTGCATTCATTTACCTATAAAAGCCTTGAGTTTATCCTTTGTAGTTGAGTGGTACTCCACTGTATAAAAAATACCACCTCTTTTTTATCCATTCCTCAGTAGATGAGGATTTGGATTGTTTCCAAGATTTAGCTATTATAAATTATGCTATTAGAAAAGTGGGTGCACATATATTACTGTGGCATGAAATTTTCAATTATTCTGGGAAAATACACAGAAGGGGAATAGCTGGGTCTAATGGGACCTCTAATCCTAGGTTTTTGAGGAATCTCCAGACTGATTTCCACAGTGGTTGCACCAGTCTACATTCCCAGATGCAGTGGATAAATGTTCTTTTTTTCCCCACAGCCTGGCACCAACATATGTTATTGGTTGATTTCTTAATGATAGCCATGCTTTCTTGGGTGAGACGGAATCTCAGTGTTGTTTTAATTTGCATTTCTTGAATGACCAATGATGTTGAACATTTTTTCATATATTTATTTGTCATTTATATTTCTTCATCTGTGAAGTGCATATTTATCTCAGATGCCAATTTTTGGATTCAGTCTTTCAATTTTGTGGTTCTGTTTTTTTTTTCAATTATTTGTATGTTCTAGATAGAAATCATTTGTCTGAGGGACAATGGGTTAAAATTATTTCCCACTCTGTGGGTTGTCTTTTAACTCTCTTGTTGATTTACTTTGATGTGCAAAAGCCTTTTAATAAGATGAGATCCCAGATGTTGATTCTTTGAAGTATTTCCTGTGCAGTTTGGGTTTTGTTCATGAACTCTTTGACTACACCTATGTCCTCAAGATTTCTACCTATTTTCTCTTCCAGCAGATTTAGTGTTTCTGTTTTAATATTTAAATCTTTGATCCATTTAGACTTTAATTTAGTGTATGGTGAAGTATATGAGTCTAGTTTTAGTCTTCAACATGTGGAAAGCAAGTTTTTCCAGCACCATTTGTTAAAGAGGTTATCTTCTTTCCAGTGAAAATGTTTGGCTCCTTTGTTAAAGATAAGGTGGCTGAGTGTGTTTGTAGTTTGTCTGCATTTTCATATCTGTTCCATTGATCCTTGAGTCATTTTTTTTGCCAGTACCCTATGGATTTTATCACAGTAGCTTTGTAGTATAATTTGAAGTCAGGGATTGTGAGGCCACCTGGCTTGCCTTTGTTGCCCAGGAATGCCTTTGCTATTCTAGGCCACTTCTGTTTCCAAATGAATTTTAAGAATGTTTTCTCTAGATCTGTGATGTATGCTAAGGGCATTTTGATCAGAGTTGATTTAAATCTGTATAACAGTTTTGGGAGTATGGGCATTTTCACAATGTTGGTTCTTCCTATCCATGAGCAAGGGTTATCTATCCATTTTCTGATATCTTCTTTAATCTCTTTTTTCAGAGTGCTGTAATTTTCAATGTATAGATATTTTATTTTCTTTGTTAGATTGATCCCTAAATATTTCATTTTTTCAATCATACTGGGTAGGGTGTGATTTTCCTTAATTCTCTCTCAGTGAATTTGTTCTTTGTGTACAGGAATGCTATTGATTTTTGAATGTTGATTTTGTGTCCAGGTATGCTACTGAATTTTGTTATTAATTCTGAAAGTCTTTTGGTGGAGTTTTTGGATTTTCTATGTAGAGTATCATGTCATCTGTGAGTAATGATAATTTAATTTCTTCCTTTCCAATCCTTATTCATTTTATTTCTCTCTCTTTTCTAATTGCTCTGGCTAATGTTTCCAGAACTATGTTCAATAGGAGTGCTGATAGTGGACATCCTTGTCTCGGCCCTGATTTTAGAGTGAAACTTTCAATTTTTGTCTATTTAGTAGTAGGTTGGCTATTGATTTGTCATGGATGACTTTTATCAGACTGAAGAAAAGTCCAGATATTCTGATTTTCTGCACGGTCTTTATCAGGAATCAGTGTTGGACTTTATTAAAAGCTTTTTCTACATCTAATGATATGATCATGTGTTTTTTGTCTCTGACTCTGTTGATATGGTGTATTATGTTTATTGATTTGTGTACATTGAATCATCCCTGTATTTCTCAGATGAATCCCACTTGGTCATGTGTATAATCTTCTTGATGATTTGTTGCACTCTGTTTGCTAATATCTCATTGAGGATTTTTGCATCTATGTTCATTAGAGAGATTGGCCTGTTGCTCTTTTTGTTTGGGTCTTTCTCTGATTTTGTTATCAGGGTAATACTTGCCTCCAGGAATGAGTTAGGAAGAATTACTTCCCTTTCAATTTCATTAAAGATTTTGAGGAGTGGCATTAGCTATTCTCTAAATTTCTTGTAGAATTCAGCAGTGAATCCACCAGGACATGGGCTTTAATTTGTTAGTAAGTATTAATTACATTTTCAATCTCATTAACTGATATTGAGTGATTCAGAATTTTTATATCTGCTTGATTCAGCTTTGGTGATCCATATAAATCTAGAAATCCATCCATTTCTTCTGTTTTCCATCCTATGAGAGTAAAGATTTTTGAAGTATGTATCGATGATCTTCTGAATTTCCACATGATTCATAGTGATTTCAGCCTTTTCATTCCTCAGTGCATGAATTTGAGGCTTTTCTTTCCTTTTTTTGATAAGGTTGGCTGAGGGCTTATCAATTTTATATATTTCAAAGAACAATCTCTTTGATTCATTAATTCTTTGGATTATTTTCCTAGTCTCCATTGTGTTAATTTCTGCTCTGATCTTTATAATATCATCCCTTGTATGGGTTTGGGCTTGTCTGGCTCTCCTTTTTCTAGAAGTTTGAGGTGCAACATTAGGTTCTTTTTATGTGCTCTTTCTGTTTTCCTGATGTGGGAGTTCACTGCTATAAATTTCTCTCTTAGGACTGCTTTCATTGTGTCCCATAAGTTCCAGTATGTTGTATCCAGATTCTTGTTTAGTTGTAGATGTTAATTCCTTCCTTAATTTCATCTGTGATCCATTGGTTATTTAGGAGGGTATTATTTAATTTCTATGTGTTTATGGAGTTTCTTCAGTTTCTTTAGCCATTAATTACCAATTTCATTACACAGTGGTCAGATAATACACATGGGATTATTTCAATTCCTTTACATTTCCTTAAGTGTGTTCTGTGGGCTAGCATGAAGTCTATTTTAGAGAACATCCCATGTGCAGCTGAGAAGAATGTGTATTCTGATGATGTGTGGAACACTCTGAAAACATCTACTAAGTCCATTTGTTCACAGGTTTGGTTCAGTTCTGACATTTCTTGGCTGACTTTTGTCTGGCTGATCTATCTCTTTATGACAATGGAGTGTTAAGTTCATTCATTACAGTTATGTTTTTGCTTATTTGAATTTTCATGTCTATTAATAATTGTCTTATATATTTGAGAGCTCCCATATTTGTTGCATCCATATTTATGGTTGTTATGTCTTCCTCTTGATGTTTTCCCCTAAAAGTATGTAGTGACCTTCTATATCTCTTGATCAATCTTGGTTTGATGTTCACATTGTCTGCCTACAGGATAGCTACCCCTTTTTTTTCTGGTTTCCTGTCCCATGGTATTATATTCCATCCTTTGACATTCAGTCTATGAATTTCGTTTTGAGTTACATGTGTTTCTTGTATACAGTATATTGTTGGATCTTGTTTCTTGATCCACTTTGCCAGTCTGTTGCTTTTGAATGTTGAGTTGAGGCCATTTTCTTTGATGGTTATAACTGATATGTGTTGGCTTATCTTTGTCCTGTTGTTTTCCTCCTGTTGGTTCCCTGCTATTTCCCTCTGTTTAATTGCTTGCCCTTCCTGGTGGTTTCTTTGTGTTCATTTTCTTGTAATTGTGGTCATTTGCACCTCTGTCTAGAATATCTATCAGTACTCTTTGTAAGGTTGGTTTTGTGGTCATGGAGTTCTTCAGTTGTTCTTTGTCATGGAAGTATCTTATTTATCCATTAGTTTAGAAAGATTGTTTTGCAGGGTCCATCAATCTGGGTTGGAAGCTTTCTTTCAGGACTTGAAGTACTTCACTCCAAGCTCTTCTTGACTTGAGGGTTTGTGTTGAGAAGTCTGCCATGATTCTGATGGTCTCTCCTTTTTATGTGATCTGTTTCTTTTCTCTAACAGCTTTAAACATTCAGTTCTTGTGCTGCATTTCCAGGATATTGATTATTATATGTCTGGGTTAGATTTATTTTGGTTACAGCTAATTTGTGTTCTATATGCTTCACTCATCTTTATGTCAGATTCTTTTCCCATGCTTGGGAAATTTTCTGCTATTACTTCTGCAGACAGTCTTTTTATGTTTTTTGTTTTGACTGCTGTTTTTCATTGGCACCAATTATTCTTAGATTATTTTTCTTCACAATGTCTTGCATCTGTTTAATTTTTATTTCCTCCTCTTCTGTTATTTATGAGAAATGTTATCCTTTCGTGATCACTAGATGAGATCCTCTCTTCAGGGTCTGAAAGTCTGTCTTCACTTTTGTTGAAGTGATTTTGCCAGCTTTCATTGGAATTTTTAATTTCCTGGATATATCTCTGAATCCATTTCACGCATTCTATTTCTTCCCTATATTGATCATTCACAGTTTCCATCCTCTTTCTATCATCTATTTTTTAATCTATCTCTACTTTACATTTGCTGAGCAATTCCTATATAAATGTTGACATGTCTTTTTTTTACCCAAGAGATTATTTCTCATCTGACTTCCTCAAATAGCCTCATAAATTTGTTTACTTTGGTTGCTATCATTTCAGAAATGTCAGATGTGTGTCTTCCATTTTCCTTTATCTCATTCTCTCCTGTACTTGTTCTGGGTGTGCTGGAGGTCTGAGGTTGCATTTTGATTTTGCATCTTGTCATTTACTATTTAAAAAAATTTATTTTGTTTTCTGTGTTGATCCTTTAAAGTTTTTGTAGTAGGTAGCTTTATCACTAGTATTAAGGCCTCTCTAGTCCAGCTTTGTTCTTCAGGATATCTTTTCTGTGTAGAATGTTCTTGTCTATCCCAAAATCCTATCTTTCCAATTAATTAAGAGTGAGATGTTGGTATTTGTTTGGGTCAGTCCCCAGTCCTTTGGTGCTGGAGTGCTGAGGTTTTCACCCCAGAACTTCCCAGTATTGTTACAGAAGTGAGAACAACTGACTAAAATGGATATGACAATCTAGCTAAAGTAGTAAAATTAGCATTGACCATAGCACCAAGCACATTTTAGAAATTGACACACTGTGGTATCTATTAATTTTGTACCTTTAACCATAGAAGCAAAATCTACAGTTATATAACAGAACTGATCATAAATAGGGAGCTTCGTTGCAAAGTGTTTCCCCTTGGTAGAGTGGTTTTACCCTGGGATGGGAAAAGGTAAGAAGAATAGCAGATAGAAGAGAGATGACTGAAAAGAAATAAGGTAGAAGCCAGTCTGGAGGATGAAGGATGATCACACAAGCTTTGGGAAACTTGAAAATAGGGCAGAAGGGAAAGAATGAAGGAGTAAGCAAGGGATTATTGAAGTTGACCAGAAAAATCAGAAAGACTATTCACTCATGTGAAAATATGATTAAGTCTAGAGAGGTAAGTTGAAGAAAGGGTAAAGAAGACAAATAGATTAGAACAAAGATGCAGGTAAAAAACAAAAAAAAAAGCAAAGGAATGGGAAACAAACCACAAAACAGCAAAAAAAAAAGAGAAGAAAAATAAAATTAAATAAAAAAGCAAAATTCTTCTGGTGTCCACCTAGAGTCCAAAACTACTGGCTAACACTGCCAAGCCTGCAGAAGAGTTTGTGCTGGATTTGAGGCTGATCTTGGCCTCCAGATGTGGAGGCCTGAGGCCAGAGCCTTCAGCCAGTAATTTCTATATGTCCCCTAGCAGCCTCCCTCTCCTTACCCTGTTTCTCTTGGCAGCATCTCTTTCCCAATTGCTGTACTGTTTTCAGACAGAGAGAGGGGGTTGTTCCCTGTCCTGTGCACCTTTGGTTCCTCCTGGTCCTTGCTCAGCCTTCTGTGTTCCTCTTCCACTGGCAAGTGTCTGTCCTGTCAGGTCATTTGTTGCAGGGTGGGGTGAAATGGTGTGATATGATCTGGTCCTCTGCTCCTGCTGTTGCAGTCTAATGCTGCTCAGTCCCAATTCCTACTCCTCTCTGGAGGTGGGGTGCTAACTTCCTATTCATTACTTTACAGGTTCAACTGCCATGATCAAACCCACCTCTGCTCTAGTCTGTAACTACCTCAGGCAAGATGGGGGCTCTGTGGGTTGCTTTCCTGCTCCTGATACTGGCAGGCAGCATGGGGACAGCCCAGGGCTACACAGTCCTGAGGTGCAAGGATATTTAATTTCCCATGCCTCTCTAAAGACAGGTCATGTTGGAGTTGGCTGTTCCATTTACTATACACCCTGGCAGTCTTTAATCTTGTTCCTGGTGGTTCTACTTGGCACTCTATTGCACAAAAGAAATGGGAAGAAAAGAAAAAAGAAAAGAAAGAAAAAAAGGAAAGAGAAAAGCAAAAAAATAAAAGAAAACTGGCTGATCATCAGGGAGGGAGCAGTTCATATGAGCAGAATTTACTGCTGGACTGTAGCATCTTCTGTTTAGATGCAGGCAGTTTAGGCAGGGAACATTATATCCCAAGTCTAACCTGTATGGCTTGATTTAGTCACATTATTTTAATATATACTTTTCTTCTTTTTTTTAAGATTCTATGTATGGTGGTCAGTCGTCCCAATCCAGTGACTCACCAGCAGATGGGTAGGCTGGCTGGCTGTTTTATTAAGTCTTTTGTATATGTTTGGATTGATCTGTTAGTCTCTTATGTCAGATTGATTTAAGTTTCAGGGTGTATGTCCCCCACCTTTATTCTAATTCACTGTGTTTTAGTTGAATTTCTCTGAGTAGCTCAAGAAAAAGGCTCCTCCTCTATTCAGCCATATTGAATCACTTCAATATTTTTTCTTAATTTTATTTTTAATCTTAGTAAGTTTTGACCTTTAGAAAACAATTTTTCAACTTCTTTAAAATCTTGATTTGAATAAGTAAAATTATACTTCAAAATATTTTCTAGCAATAAATATTCATAAATTTGAAAACTAAGTTTTCTTGTGGTAGACATGATGTAAAGTTGTCTACAATTCATGCTCTTTTATAACTTCCTTCTGGTGTGTGCAGGAAGAACCTATGACTTGGTTCAAAACAATGCAAATCTCAGATGTTGCTCTCTTGATTAGACCAGAGATCAAAACATAAAAAAATAGAAAAGTATTAAAGTCCACAACACAAATGCTAGCAAAACTTTAACTGTATGCATTAAGGAGAAAAGAAGATTCAATTTGCTAAAATTAGAAATGAAAGTAGGGACTTTACTATAAATACTATGACAATAAAAATATGAGATTATTATGGCTAATTGCAAAAAATGCAATACTTAGATCAAATAGACAAATTGCTAGAAAGAAAAATCTTCCAAAGTTTAAACCACAAAAAATATAAAATCTGAATAGTCCTATAACTAATAAAGAGACTAAATGAATATTTAAAAATAATTCCTGATACAGAAAAGCCCTCATCCAAATGTCTTCACTAGCAAATTTTATAAAGGACTTAAAGAAGAACTAATATTAATGCTTTTTAAAATTTGCAAAAAATTTAAGAGAATGAAATACTGTCTATCTCTATGTGACCAGCATTATTGTAATATGAAAGCTAGGCAAAACATTACAAGAAAAAGTGCAGAAAAATATTCCTTAGGGATAGTGAAGCAAATTCTCTAATAAATATTAACAAAACAAATTCAGTAGCACAGCTGAAGGAATACACACCCCAAGGTAGTGAGATTTAATTCTGAAAGGCAAGGATGATCCAGCATTTGAAAATATCTACATCCACCCAACATGGCAGTAGAATTTTTGAACAGTTAGGAAAGAAAAAAGGAAAAAAAAGAAAGAAAACACACATCCAGACCAGAAAGAAAAAAAAGAGAGACCTATTTACAAATGATATAATATATACAGAAAATCATAATATTTCCCCCTCAAAACCCATTAGAACTAGCAAGTAAATTTAGCTATTGTAACATGATCCAAGATCAACACACACAAATCAATAGCACTTTTAGTATTAATAATGACAAATCTGAAAATAAAAGGAAGAAAAGTGCTGCATTTCATAGAGTATCAAAAAGATACTATAATAATAAAGAATACTCTTCTTTCTTACTTAGTTCCTTGTAAGGAACTAAGGTTCAGGAGGTTGAATCCAGGGCTTTTGAATTTGGCTACATCTCCAGGCATTTTAATTTATCACTTTTTAAAATATTTTGAGACAAGCTCTTGCAAAGTCACTAAGTTGCCCACTTAGAGCTCAAACTTGCAATGACTCTGCCTCAGTAACCCAGAGTGTAGAGAAGGAATTAATTTAACTAAAAAAAGTAAAAATTCAGTTAAATTAAAACTATAAAACATTTGTGAAGGACATTGATCACATGAAAAATTGTAAGACTTCCAACTTTCATATATATTATATGTCTTAACATTCTTGATATCAAGATCATTCAAGCCAATCTACATATTTAATGAAATTCTTGTCAAAACCCCAAACATTTTTGCAAAAATATGGAAGTCCATTCTAAATTCATATGTAATTTCAAGAGATCAAAATAGACAAAATAATTATCAAAAGACAAGTTGGAGAGTTCACTTTTCCTGATTTCAAAGCTTAAGAACAAATCTACAGTAAGTAAAACCATGTAGTACTGGCAGATAAGCAGACATGTAGCAAGAAAATAATACAAAATAAACTTTCACACATAGAGGGAAATACTTTTGTCAGGGATTCCAGGAGTATTCATTGGGGAAAACTCAGTTTTTTCATTGCATGTTGCTTGGAAAAGTGGATATTCTCTTTAAAAAGTTAGATCCATATCCAACTTCATATCTAAAAATTAACTCAAGTTCAATCCACTACTAATAGGAACTAAAACTATAAAATTCTTACAAGAAAACATAGAACAAACACTTCATATCATTGCATTTGCTAGTGAATTCTCATACATGACCCCAGATGTATAGCTAACAAAATAAAAACAAATCAGGCTGGTGAGATAGCTCAGTGGCATAAGTGCCTGCCTGGCAAGCACGAGGTCCTGAGTTTGACTCCCAGTACACACATAAAGAAAAAAAAGGTCCAGTGATATTGTTCAGCAGCACAAGTGCCTGCTGGCAAGCACAAGGTCCTGAGGTGGACTCCTGGTACCCACATAAAAAATAAATAAAAATATAAACAAATAAAACATTAAGAATTTCTCAAAATTCTGTGTCAATGAACTATAAATAGAGTTAAAATACAACCACAGAGTTTCTCCATAAAGTTGGAGAAAATATTTATAAATCATATTTCACAAGAGATTAATATTCAAAATACATAAAGCACTCTTAAAGTTCAACAACAATAACAAAGATATGAACAACCCAGGTAAAAAAAAGGGCAAAGGTCTTGAATAGACATTTCTACAAAGACAACAACCACATGAAAAATTGGTCAACATCACTTATCACTAAGAAAATTACAATAAATTTACAATGAAATTTTGCCTAACAACCATTAGATGTGTTGTAGTCAGTGTTTTGCAAGGAAAAGCATTTAATACAGGACACAAAATTTATAGAATTATTTTACAGTAGTCACCCAAGAGTTAAATACAAAAAGAGTTCAGGAAATCTGTCCACACACTAGAGACCCAAAGGATCCAGCTGAGGGCCTGGATCCCATGGCAATATCCTGCATGAATCCAGCCAAAGACCTAGAGCCCATGGCAGTGTCTTCCAGGAGTCCAACTGAAGGCTTAGAACCTATGAAAATGTCTCATCCATGTCTGTTTCACAGATCTGTGCTGAGAATGCCAAAAGGTCAGTGGTGGAAGCTAGAATGTATACACCAGTGGGATGAAGGATCTGTGCCAGCAGGATGATTGACCTGCACCAGATTTAGGAAGCAACACTCAAAGTAAGGAACAGAGCTCCCCTGAAAAGTACCACAGCCATCCCATTGACAGTTAGTTCCAAAGATCCCCTGATGATGAGAATATTCAAGTTCATATTAGGACAGCCAGAACAAGCTCCTCCTGTAGAACTAACAGCATTCCCTCTTCCTCTCCAGTTATCCTTTTTATGTTATTGGCAACAACCCTCAGGTGGGCCTTCTACACCCAGTACCACACTGATTCAGTTCAACTGGGTGTTACAAGTTGACCACCAGTTGTCAATTCACCACAGGATGCTTACTATTTAAATAAAATGTAATAACTCTTGGCTGGTGAAGATGTGAAATAATTGAAACTTTTGTTCATGGCTGGTGGGAAATGTAAAATTGTTAACAGCTACTGCTATAAATAGTGTATTCAACTCTCCAAAAATTAAAAATAGAATTACAATATGATCCAACAGTTACAACTTTGGGAATATACTCAGAAATGCAAGCTGTCTCAAAGACAGTTTTATACCCAGGTGAATAGCAGCGTTATCACAGTAGCTAAAATGTAGAAGCAACCTGTAGACTAATGAATAAGTAAAATGTGTTATATAAATACAATGGAATATTTTCTCCTTTAATCAAACATCTGCTACATATTTCCACATGAATGAACCCTGAAAACATGCTAAGAAATATAAGCCAATTTAAAAAAAGACAAGTGCAGAATAATTCTAGTTCTATAACTCATCTTTATATATAAAACACCTAAAACAATCAAACTCAGAAATAGAATGTAGATTGATGATTATCACACAGAAGTAGAATGAAGAGTTGTACAATGTTTGTAGAGTTTCAGCCTCGCAGGATAAAATGTTCTAGAGATTTGTTATAAAAGAATGTGCATACTTAACAATACTGTAATATGCTTAAAATTAAGGGAACAAATTAATGTTATGAAATATTTACCACATCATTTAAAAAACAACTTTCTTTGAGAAAAAGACAAATCTTGACTATTGGTAAAATTTTACTATATTTTACTCACAAGTTTGATGTAGTAATAATGTTTGTACAATTTGTCAAAAACATACAGCAAATAAGAGATAAAGCTAAGTTGCCCTTTCAACTATATATCATGAGTAGAAAGCAAGTAAAAATATGATGTAAAACAATTAGATCTTATTTTAGCTATTTTCTTGAAATCCTAATACTGTTTACTGCTAATTTTATAGCAAGCTATTAATTACAAATCAAGTTTCTTTCTTTGAAGGGACATTTCACTTGCAGTACTTTTTTCTACTTTTATGGAAACTTGACAGTTTGAATTAGAGGGATTTTTGTTTGCTTGCTTGCTTGTTAAAATTTTAATTGATTTAACTCCTATATAAATTTTCATATACTAATAAAAATAATATTAGATGATTCTTAAATATAAAAAGTGGTCATAATTACAAGGCTACTATGATTGAAACATTTTTGGGTATAGGAGGTTAGATTGCTTTTGACAAACTTTCCCTTTTCTCAAGAAGGCTTGGTAAAAATCTTTCACATATAGTTTGAATATATTTCATTTTGTAGTTGTTCACTATGTGTATTGATACTTGATTGAATTACTGCTTTCTCTAAACTTCCCTCTTATGCAATTCTTATGTAAGCCTATTGTCATTATTGTATACCTCTCTTATTTTAAAATTCAATGAACAATCCTCAAGTTCTCATTTAATCAAGCATAGGTATTTTAATTGTTGACAATTCTCTTCTTTTATAAACATTGTTTTCACCAGCCATTCCTTTTATCAATTACATGACACTCAATTTTCCATACCCCCTTACAGTGACTCTTCTCAGTGCTCTATGTAAACTTCAATTGGCATGAAATTAAATTTTTATCATTTAAAAAACTTAATATTAATTTCCATTTTCTGCATACTTTACCTCATAGTTTATTCATCTGTGTTTTTGATTGTTTCAAAATCTTCTCATTCCTGATTTCCCATACTTTTACCCACACATATTTTAGGTAACAAGTTTGTAGGATTACAGTAGGTCCTTGTTACCTCTTTCTTCCAAATCCAAACTCTTTCTAAGTTCTCATGTCTCATAAATGTGATTGTTGATCTGATTCCTTTCTCAAATATTATAATCTCTCACTGGTATTTTATTCTACTTTCTAAGTGTCTCTTTTATATACTGACTTTCAGACAATTTTCAGGCTTCTGCTTTACCATCACCTTCAACAAGAAAGGTGTCAGTGGGATGTGGTGGTGAACACCTGCAATGCCAGCACTCTTGGAGGCTGAGGCAGGAAGACTGCAATTTTAAATCCAGCCTAGGCAACTTAGTGACTTATGAGACCCTTTTTCAAAATAAAAAGTAGAAAAAAAAAAGGGAGATAACTTGGGGTTTGGGGATGTAGTTCATTGTGAAAGACTTTGGTTCAATTCTCAACACCACAAAATATTTCTCCACAGTTTTTCTTGTTTCTTAAATAAATCTATTATCTTTCTACTTCTGGGATGGTTATTCTAAAAATAAAAAAGTTTTGCCAAGGTTTTACAGAGGTTCCTTTACAAGTCTCCTTCCTTAACCTCTGTTCCATGAATTCCTGTCCACAATTCAACCAATAACACTCTGGTATGTCATACTAATTTTCTATCCTGTTACCTTTGATTGTACCAGTATGCCTGCTAAGTCCCTCAACTCTGTCTAATTCTGTTAGCCCACAGAAGTGAGCAGAAATTTTAGAACACATGAGTAACTGACTAAAAAGCTTAAATCAGATAAATACATAAGAATGAATATAGAAGGAAATTTTGAAAAAAAGCAAATAGTTATTTAATGCTTCTTGAGGGAAGAAAAGTTTTTGTAAATTTGAAGTTATGAAAAATATATAAAGTTATCAAAAATGTGCCAAAAGTTTTAGATTTAATTCTATTACAATTTGAAGTGCTTTACTAAAACATTCTGGGTCTGATATCAGAATGGGTATACAAGATATAGTTGAATAAGTTATGACACGTATCAAAATAATTGTTTGTTAAATCCATATATTTGTCTCAGTTGATCTCTTTTTACGATATGCTTTCTGAAAGTAATTCATAACTTGCTTACATAATGGAGACAGCTTTTCTGGACAATATTCATTATAATTCACAGAACTGTTCACGACTGAAAAATAGAGATAATGTGTACTTTTTGTGTGTGACTCTGAGAATAAAGAATGATTTTGATTCCCAAATAATTATTTAAAATACTTTTGTAAAATAACAACACAATTAATTGTACACAATAGACATCTACTACATAATTATTAGAATTTTTCTTCATTATTTAATTTTAAAAAATTATTTGGTGAAGCAAATATAGAAGAGCAAAATGTCACCATTCATACAAACTAATTTACATGTTATTGCTTGTAACTATCAATACGTGTATTTTACAAAACTAGAGAAATTGTAAATTGTTTTCCATCTTTATGCTCAGCCAAGAATATTTCTTAATCTATTAGAGACTCATTACAACGTGAGAATGTCTTTTAACATGTAACAAAAGTGCTTCGATCATAAATTTAAAAAAAGGAATTTAGATAGTGTGGTGCTTAGGATGGAATTTCAGCTTGATCCCCTGAGGCTTGCCTGAGCACACTTCTGGGTGTGTCTGTGTGGGTCATGAAAGCACAACTTTAGAGTGTAAGATCATTACCTCACCGCTTCCGCTCTGTTCCACCATGGACTAAGCTTTGCTGCATCATTTCTTTAAGCTATAATGTCTCTGTAACCATAAAGCTGACTAATACAGAAAGTATGTCATGGATCAAAGCAAATATTTAGAAAGTGTCAAATCACAGATAAAAAAGATACAGAGTGGTGAGAAAGTCAAACAAGTATCCAGTGATTTTAGAACAATATGAAGAAGGCTCCCTATACTATTTAGGTATGCTTTTCCCTCCCCATCCAATTCATATTTCATTTTTCCAGAAACCAAGATGATTTGTTTATTTGTTTGAATTAATTTGTATAATTATTGAAATGCACCACATGTACTTTCTCTATTGATTTATATTAGAAAATCATCATATGAAATTATAACTACTAAGTAGGCTGCCTTTTGCAAATATTGGTGTTATTAGAACAATGTGTTTATCAGCAGGAAATCAGCTCATATTAAATGGATCACAAGTTAACATCAACTGACCCTGCTCTTTGTTGCCTAAACTGCAGTTTTTCATATGCTGAAAAAATATACAGGGTGTCTCGACTACTCATTTTTGCAAAAGTATTATTTAATTTAATTTGACTTCTTAATTTCTCATGGGACAGAACAAGTTTAAAGGACAAGTAAATATAGTGTGTTGATGCCTTCATTCTAAATTGAAAGAGATTTAGAAAGGTTATATAATTATGAAATAATTTTGACCTTGAAATTTTTACTTTCTTTACAAAAAACTTTTTAAAAAATCATATCCTCAAGTTTTATGGTAAAAGAAAAAATCATAACAATAATATACTTCTGGTGAATTTTCTTTTCTAAAATAAATCTATTTGTTTTCCTTTTTCTACTGTTTATTAGCTCAATCATTGGTTGATCCAAAGTCCATAGCACTTATATTACCCATCAATATATTATTTGAAGTGCAAGGAAAATGAATTTCATATAGTCAGTTGTTTGTTCACATTTCATGACTTTGATTTCTTTTCAAAGAGAAATGGAGCTGTCTTTGGAGCTAGGAATTTTCTTAGTTGGAGCAAGTTAAACTGCCAGTGGCCAGAAAGTTTATAGAACTTCTGTCTATTACACTGTCAGCTGTACTCTAGCACATCCAGCACCACTTTTTAAGGCAGTGTAAAATTTACACTCCTGTTATGAGGTAGAATATGAAGGTGTTCCCATATGCCTTTCCATTATATCTCCAGTCACACATAATTTCATCATTATTTCTATGCTCAGCAATGCTAAATATTGGTAATATTAACACTGCAATAAGGCACATGACAATTATAGTAGTTAAATTGCTCAAATATTTAAATGATCAACGTGAATTAATTATTTTAAACTGAAAATATAAAACTTTTGCAAATAGGTTGCAATCACTGATTGGCTGTATAAATATGGGCCTTCTCTTTTCAGTCAAATGTCTAATATTAATTCCCTATCATGATATGTATATATGATGGCATTTTAAAGGAAGTTCTCATGACTCTAAAATTCTGCTTTTTCTTTTGTAGTTACGATTCTTTAAAAATCTTAGTAAAAGTGTTTGTCTCAACGGAATGTAATTGCATTATAGTATTGTGCCTTTAAGGTTTCTGTTGCTCTATCTTTTGAAAAATATGTTGTTCCTTATTAAATAAAATATATATTATTTACACACTTTTAAATATACACTATGCCTTCACATATTCACATACATAGCATGTGACTCCCTGAAACAATGGGAACACTTTAAAACCTTTTTTTTTAATTAGAACATGTTTGTAGTACATGATGCTTCCATTCATCTTAGAGATTAGGTTCATGTCTTTAACATATCTTGATTCCTTTTATTGTCCTTCCCCTCCCCATTTTCCTCTCTCTAACTCTCTAGATATCACACCCCATTTTCTTTTTTAAAATTAATTATTTTTTTTCATTTTTTGTTCATTTTTGGGAAACAATACTTTCATTGTGTGTAGTTGGTACATGTACATGCCTCATCATAAATTTTTATAGGCCCAATTTTCCTCACCTCCTTCCCCAACCTCAGTCTCTTGAACCTTTTCTGATTTGGAAAGGATCTATTCCCTGCTTCCTTTTATTGCTCTTTTATTTTGCTCTTTATTTGTACTTTAGATTTCTCATATGGCATTTAAGCTTACATGTCTGATTTATTTCATCCAATGTTATATTTTCAAAGTATATTCATTTTCTTACCAATGTCTCAAGTTTATCCCTCTTTATAGACAAGTAATGCATTACATATAAATATCACATTTTCTTTATTCATTCATCTGTAGATGGAACTATAACCTGCTTGTAAGATTTTATATTGAAAAAAAGGAATTTATGGTTCATAGTATATTCTATCTAAAATGTGTGACTTAAACAAATGAATTCTTTTTTTTAACCTCAACACTTCTAATCTGTAAAATAATGGAATGAAAGATTTTGATCTTATGCAGTGTTGGAAAAGGTATGATTACCTTCCCTTCACAAGAATCATGGTTACCATTCCTGTAACAAAAGACATGCTAGCAAGGGAACATTTACTTAGTCATAATTTTGCATGACACATTAGCCTTCAGAATGAGAATCAAAAACATATTGGAAAATGTATACTTTGTGCTCGATTTTGATGAATTAAGAGCAGTTGTGTAGAAAATTAGAAAAAACAGATGTGATATAATAATATAAACTGAATGGAGAAACTCTAAGTTTATGACCTCTCGTTTCTTCAGACATTTACTTTGGAAGCTTGGAATTATAAATTCTTTCTCTGATCTTTGAGTTATAGAAATTTTTTTTATTTTGATAGTTTTACAATCCAAGAGTGTCTTTCTAAGGACTTAAGAGCTATCTCTTGGAAATGTAATAGATAGCACAAATATATACCATATTCTGTGAGAAAGTAGGAATATAATTTGACAGGTAACTCCAAGTTATAACTTTTTCTTTTTTTTTTTTTTCTTTTTTTTTTTTTGTGGGTACCAGGGGGACGACCTCAGGACCTCGCGCGCCAACAGGCACCCGTGCCACTGAGCGATATCACCGGCCCCTTTTTTGTATGTGGGTTCCGGGAGTCGAACTCGGGCCCTCGCGCTTGCAAGGCAGGCACTTACGCCACTGAGCCATCTCACCGGCCCTATAACTTTTTCTTATGCATTAAAAATAGTAGAACATTGTCATTGAGATGGCTCAGCAGTGTAAGTGCCTGCCTGGCAAGTGTGAGGTCCTGAGTTTGACTCCCGTACCCACATTTAAAAAAAAGGGCTGGTGATATTGCTCAGTGGCACAAGATCCTGCTGGCAAGTGTGAGATCCTGAGTTTGACTCCTGGTACTCACTTTAAAAAAAAATAGTAGAACATTTAGTTTACCTTTGAGAAAAGGCATTTGGTAGACTCACGCCCTCTAGCCTTTTGTTTCAGTGGAATTGAGCTTGTAGTGCATCCTCACCTCTATTCAGCATTGCAATAGTTTCAAATACATAAAACGCATTTATTGCCTACTGTGATGAATGTAAAGATACAGACTGGAAGTTTTAGTCTGTAGCAATTTTAGAGTTTTATAAATATTCAGTCAGTGGGCCGGTGAGATGGCTCAGCGGCGTAAGCGCCTGCCTTGCAAGCGCGAGGGCCCGAGTTCGACTCCCGGAACCCACATACGAAAAAGGGGCCGGTGATATCGCTCAGTGGCACGGGTGCCTGTTGGCGCGTGAGGTCCTGAGGTCGTCCCCCTGGTACCCACAAAAAAAAAAAAAAATATTCAGTCAGTAATTGAAATTGTTTAACATATTATGAATGTTACTTATATAACATGTTATTTATATTGTATAGTAAATTTTTTAACAAAATATATATTTTTAAATATAGAATATATATTTATTTATATTTCAATTATTTATTTATATGGTACTTAGCTATTTATATTATATCTGTAAAAAGTTCCTACCAACTTCTTTTCATTTCTATATTGAAAATATAGGCTCATATCTCACAGAAACCATGCATTTCAGACTCATTAAGTAATGTATCACATGTAACTAAGTGTAATCTGTATTTTATAATTTTCAGACTTTTACAAATGATAGTATGTTTAAATCCCACTGGCATGTTAAGTCAAAAAAGTTTCTAATGTTCTTCCAATCAGTTTCCATGGCAAAAGAATCTGAATCTTATAAAGAATAGATGACTATCAAGGTTTTAGTTACTCAAATGCAGAGATGGGCCTCAGAATGAGCTCTTTTTCCATTTCCTAGGCCAAAATAAAAAGTGGCGCCTCAGCACATGAACTCAATTATCTCTATTATTCTGGTTACAAACATAACTGAATGAGAATGTAATCAAATTTTCCCATAAGGTCAACATTGAACTGAACCACTGGATTTGATTCTGTTCTCATCCAACTTGGTCTGCAACCAGAATCATGGACAGAATTGAGTTTGTGAAAAGAGGTACCACTGTAGTAATGTCTCAGTTCACAAACATTTGTTTACAAACAATTCTTCACAAACAAAGGTGTTCACAAAATTTTGCTTCCCTTTGAATACTCCACATCAGGTGACAAACAAGACCACAGCCATCTTCCACACACAAATGTAAACACAGCCATCTCC
This sequence comes from Erethizon dorsatum, assembly GCA_028451465.1. NCBI lineage: Eukaryota > Metazoa > Chordata > Mammalia > Rodentia > Erethizontidae > Erethizon > Erethizon dorsatum. Next base: position 85,254,431 of record CM051831.1, on the reverse strand, counting down.
CCAAAATAATAAAACCAATTAATTTCCTAAATCAAGGTACCACTGTACCTAACTGAGGTTAAATGTTCTTAATTGATTAAGTATTGATCTGGCTGGTCCCTATTTTTAATGCATAAGTCAACAGGGGATTTGTTCAAAAAGCTAAATATTTCTGTATATTTGATTCACTGTTTAAAAATCAACATTTTTGACTATTACAAGGGTTAGTCTTGTCCATAACTTTCTAATTAGATACAAAGTCATTTGTGAAACTGCCAACTGGACAAAAATTCATAGAATATGTACCAATTTTTGTGTCCATTTAGCAGGTTACTCATTTTTTGCATATATCTTTTAGGTGTTTTCACCTCTACTCACTCCAGTATTTTCTAAGTGATGAGTTGACCTAAGAAATCAATTCACATTTCACTCTAAATTGCATGGCATGAATTAGATTAACATGTTTTCATTAGAATGTGTTTTTGTGGGCTTTCAAAAAGAATTACTCCCACTGCTACCAACTCTAAGAAAGGGAAATTCTAGTTCTGGGATGATAGTGCCAACCTAAGATTGAGCAAATAGTACAGAAGAATGGGTGAAAGTAGCCATTTACAATATCTTCCCTACAGGTTATTGCTGTGGTTTGTCTGTTAACTATTCCCAAAAGGTTTATATGTTCAAGTTTTCTTTCACCAAGGTGGCATTATTAGGAGATGATGGAAGTTTTAGGAGAAAGGTCTTAGTGGGAAGTAGATCACTGGGGTTGGGGTGTTGAAAGAGATCGTGAGACCCCCCCATGTCCCCTTTGTGGTCTGTTTCTAGATGTGATTGCTCACAATGACAAGCACTCCCATTCCTATCTGCCCTCATCAGAGGCCAACACAATGGGGAATTGGAACTTTCAAACTTGTGAGTTAATTAAATATATCCCTTTTATAAAATTTATTTCATCCAGTACTTGGTTGAAGTAATACAAAAAGCTGCCTAATACAATCACATTCCTTAAAATTTACTCTCCATGTAACAGCAATGTTGGGAACTGATGAGAGGGTGGAGAGATTTCAAATATCTTCAAACTTTGTATCCTGTAGAGGATATTGAGAATAGTTGTATTCTTTTTTTCTAAGAGAAGAAAAAAAACAAAACAAATAAAGAACAAAATTTAAAAACAACATAATAGGAGGGTAACAATGGTTAATACATTACATATTGTTATCTTTAAATTAGTTACTGAGGGTATAAGACATCAGCTTTCAATTGTCCAAACATTACTGACATAAATATTTCTCTTCAATGTACTAAGCAAAATTAGTAGTGTATCTATCTTAACCATCTTATATATAATTTTTTTCTTTTCCCTTCTTTCTTTTCCCCATTTCCCCATCCCAGACTCTGTTTCCTTTTGATGAGTTTCTTTCTGATTCATCATATCTATTGCACATTTTGAATATTATTTACTCTTTCAGTTTCTCACACTAGGGAGACAAAACGATGTTTACACATGTGCGTCCAGTTAATTTCACTTATGAGTATTTTCTCAAGTTGCATCCATTTACCTTTAAAAATCTCCAGTTTATCCTTCTTTATGGCTGAGTAGTACTCCATTGTATAAAAATACCACTTCTTTTTTATCCATTCCTTGGTTGATGTGCATTAGGGTTGTTTCCAAGATCTGGCTACTACAAATTGTGCTGCTATAAACATGGATGAACATATATCGCTGTGGTATGATGTTTTTAATTCTTCTGGGAAGATACTCAGAAGGGGAATAGCTGGGCCAAATAGGACCTCTGATATCACCTTTTTGAGGAATCTCCTCATTGATTCCACAGTGGCTGTACCAGTCGACACTCCCACCAACAGTGGAGAAAGGTTCCTTTTTCCCCACAGCCCCTCCAGCATTTGTTATTAGTTAATTTCTTGATAATAGCCATTCTTTCTGAGGTGAGATGGTATCTCAGTGATGTATTAATTTGCATCTCTTGAATGACTAGTGATGTTGCACATTTTTTGTATATTTATTTGCCATTAGTATTTCTTCATCTGAGAAATGTGTATTCATCTCAGATGCCCATTTTTGGAGCGGGTCTTAATTTGGGAGGTCTGATTTTTTTTAGTTCTTTGTATGTTCTCGATAGTAATCCTTTGTCTGAGGAACAGCTGGCAAACATTTTTTCCCACTTTGTAGGTTGTCTCTTCACTCTGTTGGTGGTTTCTCTTGCTGTGCAAAAGCTTTTAATAAGATGAGATCCCAGTTGTTGATTCTTTGTGATAGTTCCTGTGCTATTAATGTTTTATTCATAAAGTCTTTGCCTACACCAATGTCTTCAAGGGTTTTACCTATCCTACATTCCAGCAGAGTTAATGTTTCTCTTTTAATATTTAGATTTCTGATCCCTTTTGAATTTAATTTAGTGCATGGTGAAAGATATGGGTCTAGTTTTAATCTTTTGCATGTGCAGAGCCAGTTTTTTCAGCACCATTTATTAAAGAGGCTATCTTTCTTCCAGTGAATGTGTTTGGCATCTTTGTCAAAAATAAGGTAGCTTAACATGTCTGGTGTTGTTTCAGCATCTTCTAATTTGTTCCATTGATCTTTGGGTCTGTTTTTTTGCCAATACCACAGTGTTTTTATCACATAAACTTTATAATATAATTTCAAGTCAGGGACTGTGATGCTCCCTGCCTTGCCTTGTTGCCCAGAATTGCCTTCGCTATTCCAGCTCTCTTCTGATTCCAAATGAATTTTAGGATTGCTTTCTCTAATTCTGAGAGGTATGCTGTTGGGATTTTGATTGGAATTGTGTTAAATCTGTATTACAATTTTGGAAGTATGGCCATTTTTACTATATTGGCTCTTCCTATCCAGGAGCAAGAGATATCTTTCCATTTTCTGATATCCTCTTCAATCTCCTTTTTCAGAGTACTGTAGTTTTCAGTGTAGAGGTCTTTTACATTCTTTGTGAGGTTGATTCCTACGTATTTCATTTTTTTGGTTGTTATTGTGAAAGGTATTGTTTCCCTAATTTCTCTTTCAGTAAGTTTGTTATTTGTGTACACAAGGGCTATTGATTTTTGAGAATTGATTTGTGTCTAGCTTAACTACTGAATTTACTAATTAAATTGAGCAATTTTATAGTGGAGTTTTAGGGTCTTCTATGCAGAGTATCATGTCATTTGCAAATAATGATAATTTAACTTCTTCCTTTCCTATTGTTATTACTTTTATTTCTTTCTCTTGTCTCATTGCTCTGGCTAAAGTTTCCAGGACTATGTTGAATAAGAGTGGGGACAGTGGACATCCTTGTCTTGTTCCTGATTTTAGATAGAGGCAGCTTTCAGTTTTTGTCCATTTATTATGATACTGGCTGCTGGTTTGTCATAGATAGCTTTTATCAGATTAAGATAAAGACCATCTATTCCAATTTTCTGTAGGGTTTTTATCATGAATAGGTGCTGGACATTGTCAAAAGCTTTTTCTGCATCTATTGAGATGATCATATGACTTTTGTCTTTGGTTCTATTAAAATGGTGTATTACATTTATTGATTTATCTATATTGAACCATCCCTGCATCCCTGGGATGAATCAAAATAGGTCATGGCGTATAATATTCTTGATGATTTGCTGGATTCTCTTTGTCAGTATTTTGTTGAGGGTTTTTACATCTATGTTCATTAGGGAGATTGGCCTGTAGTTCTCTTTCTTAGTTGGGTCCTTCTCTGGTTTTGGTGTCAGGGTAATGCTTGCTTCCAGGAATGAATTTGGGAGTAATGCTTTCCTTTTGATTTCATTAAAAAGTTTGAGAAGTAGTGGTATTAGATCTTCTCTAAATTTCTTGTACAATTTGGCAGTGAATCCATCAGGGCCTGGTCTTTTCTTTTTTGGGAGGATTTTAATTACATTTTCAATTTCATTAGTTGTTATTAGTTTATTTAGGATTTTTATATCTTTTTGATTCAGTTTTGGTAATTCATACATACCTAGGAATCTGTCCATTTCTTCTGCATTTTCAATCTTAGTAGAATATAAATTTTCAAAATAGGTATAGATGATCTTCTGAATTTCTGCAGGGCCTGTAGTGATATCACCCTTTTCATTTTCAAATGCATAGATTTCAGTCTTTTCTTTTCTTTTTTTAATAAGGTTGGATAAGAGTTTGTCAATCTTATTTATTCTTTCAAAGAACCAACTCTTTGATTCATTGATTCTTTTTGTTGTTTTTTTAGTCTCCAATACATTAATTTCTGCTCTGATCTTTATAATTTCCTCTCTTGTATGAGCTTTTGACTTAGCCTACTCTTCTTTTTCCAGAAGTTTGAGGTTCACCATTAAGTTGTTTATTTGTGCTTGCTCTATTTTCCTGATATAGGTATTTAATGCTATAAATTTCCCTCTTAGGACTGCTTTTATCATATCCCATAAGTTCCAGTATGTTGTACTGTCATTATCATTCAGTTGTAGAAAGTGTCTAATTTGTTCTTTAATTTCATCTGTGATCATTGGTTTTTCAGGAGGGTGCTGTTTAATTTCCATGTGTTTAGGAAGTTTTGTGATTTCTTTTGCCATTGATTACAAATTTCCTTGCACTATGGTCTGATAATATGCATGGGATAATTTCAATTCCTTTGCATTTACTTAAGCAGGTTTTATGAGCTAGTATGTGGTCTATCTTGGAGAATGTCCCATGTGTGGCTGAGAAGAATGTGTATTCTGATGTTGTGGAGTGGAACTCTCTGTAGACATCTACTAAGTCCATTTGTTCAAAAGTTTGGTTCAGTTCTATTATTTCATTATTGATTTTTTTGTCTAGTTGATCTGTCTTTTTGTGACAATGGAGTATTGAGTTCTCCCAATATAATTGTATTAGTGCTTATTTGATTTTTCATGTCCTTTAATACTTGTTTTATATAATTGGATGCACTGGTATTTGTTGCATATATATTTATGATCGTTATCTCTTCCTCTTGGATTGTTCCCTTTACAACGATGTAATGAGCATCTTTATCTCTCTGAATAATTCTTTGGTTGAAATTCACTTTGTCTGCAAAAATAATAGCTACCCCTGCTTTTTTCTGGGTTCCTGTTGCATGGAGTATTGTTTTCCATCCTTTGACTTTCAGTCTATGAATTTCTTTCTGAATTAAATGTGTTTCTTGTATACAGCATATTGTTGGATCTTGCTCCTTGATCCATTTTGCCAGTGTGTGCCTTTCGATTGGTGAATTGAGACCATTAATATTGATGGTTAAAACTGATATGTATTGACTTATACTTGTCACATTATTTTCCTGTTGTTGGTTCCCACTCTTTTCCCCCCTCCCTCTGTTTAATTGTTTGCCCTGCCTGGTGGATTCATTCTGTTGGGGTTCCTGGAGTTGTAGTCCTTGTTGTCTCCTTCTAGAATGTCCTTCAGAACATTTTGGAGTGCTGGTTTGGTGGTCATAAATTTTCTCAAATATTCTTTTTCCTGGAAGTATTTTATTTCTCCATCAATTTTGAAAGATAGTTTTGTGGTGTACATCAATCTTGGTTGAAAGTTATTTTCCTTTAGAGCTTGAAATACATCATTCCAAGCTCTTCTTGACTTGAGGGTTTGTGCTGAAAAGTCAGCTGTGATTCTGATGGGCTTTCCTTTATTGGTGATTTGTCTCTCATCCCTAAAAGCTTTTAAGGTTCTGCCCTTCTGTTGAATTTCTGGGATCTTGACTATGATATGTGTGGCTGAAGATTTTTTTTAGTCATGGCTAGTTGGAGTTCTATATGCCTCATTTACATGAAGATCAAATTATTTTTCTTTACCAGGGAAATTCTCTGTGATAATGTCTGTGAACAGGGTTCTGATGTCATTTATGCTGTCTCCTGCTTTTTCTTTGATTCCAGTTAATCTTAAGTTATTTTTCTTTGTGTCATCTAGCAGCTGCTGGATTGATTTTTCATGGTCCCTTTCTATTTTTAAGAATTGTTTCTTTTCATGATCACTAATTCTAAGCCTGTCTTCTATATCTGAGATCCTGTCCTCACATTGGCTTAATCTGCTACAAATACTTTCAATGGAATTTTTGTTCTCCTGGATATCTGCTTGAATCTACATTATGGATTCCATTTCTTTCCTACGTTGAGCATTCATGGTTTCCATCATTTTCTTAAGCTCATCTATTTTTTTTTTGTCTGTGTTTGCTCTAGCATCCTTAAGCATGGTCTTCATTGTGGACATTATCTCTGCAGTTATCTGTGAAATTATTTCTGATTTAATTTTTTCCAGAGCCTCATTCAGTTGCTTTGTTGTTACCACTTCAGAGATGTCAGATGGATGGCTTTCAGATTGTCCCACCTCATTGGTCCCTAGGTTTGCCTTTGGTGAATTGGATGTGTGGGGTTGCATCTTGTTTAAGTGTCATCTCATTTTCTTTTCTTTCTTTAGTTTAATTCCTGGGGTGATGTTTGTAAATTACCTATGGTAGGTTGCTTTATTGCTAGTGTTTAAAATCCTTAGTAGATGACTACTTCTCTGTGGTATCATCCAGGCATAGTTTATTTTTGCATTTTGAGCCTGCTGAAAGATCCTACCTCTTCAATTTGTTGGGTATGAGAATTTGCTGCCTGTTTGGCCCAGTCCTTGGTTCTTTGGTACTGTGCCACTGTATTTTCTATGACCCTTAGTCAATCTCAGTCATGGAATACCAGAAAGAAAAGCTGATTAGAAAAGTTACATCAATTTTGGCTATAATGGTACTTAAAACATCAAACATAGCCTAGAAAATGACAGTCTGAGCTAACCAGTTATTTGCCACTTTTAACCATATAGAGTAGTGGTTATATAACAAAAACCTAAAACTCACCAGAAAATTTATATGCAGTATATAAGTCCGTAATATGTCAATTTTGCCCTGAGGAGTTTAAATTTAAAATGAGTTAAGGAGGAAATAGTGAATTGGGAGAAGAGGAAGGAATTAGATGTAAGGCTGGAGGACCAAGAGTGATCCCATTAACATTGGGAAAATGGTGGAGAGGACTGGTGGAAAAAGAGAAGGAAGGGATAAAAGGAAGAACAGATCAGAACCACAATCACAAGGAGGTTAGAGGCTCTGTTTACACTCATATAAAAACCAGATAGAATAATGAAGGTAACAGCAAACAGACAAAAACAAAAACAAAGACAAAAACAACAAAACAAGCAAACAATAAAAAAACCACAAAAAAACACCACCAGAACAAAAAATGAATGAGAGAAAAAGAAAAAAAAAGAACCAGTTCCACTTTTTGACTCTGCTGTAGGCAGGCACCATGTGGTGACAGAGTCCTGTTGCCTGCAGATCTGTCCCTGCAAGCCAGGAGCAGCCCTCTGATGGGGCAGTGGGCAGTAGCCTGTATGCTCTGGTGGAGACCAGTCACATTTGCCTGCCACTGTCAGTGCACTTTCCACAGGCCTGAGAGCCACAGCACCACGCTATTCCAAGCGCTGTGTTTTGACGCCTCACTGAGTTTTGCTGTCCCCACCCACAAAGGCACCCAGCCAATTGCTCTCACGTGTGTGATGGCTGCACATCTGAGGCACTCACCACCAGCCAGCACAGTCCTTCACTGCTCCCCTGCACTGCCACTGTCTCACCTTCCTCCACGGAGGCCCCTGGGGGTTCTGGCTGTCACCATGTGTCCGCAGATTTGGACTTAGGTCACACCATTTTTCCTGACATAGGGAGAAGTCACCCACAGCCTCCTTCCTCTTCCTCAAAACCACTCTTCACTTGCTCCATCAGTCCCAGACTGCACCTCAGAACTTTCCTGGGTCCAGGGGAGCCATCTCCCTCCCTCCTGTGCTCCCCCAGGCACTATATTCCAGTGGTTGAACAGGAACTTTTAGAGAGTTTCACTGTCTGCTTCTTACAAATTGGCCATATTTTCTCCTTCCACAATAGTTGTATTCTTATTTTAAAACACCCAGTTAACTTGGAAATAGCAATAAATACTTACACCTTTTTCATTGTAAAATGTGTTACTAAATTTCTAGTATAATTTTTTGAGTAAAATAATGTTTTTACAATAAGTTCCAAAATTTTAACAGGCACAAGTGCCATTTAAAATAAAATTAAACAGTAGTTGAGACCATGACTATAATTTCAGTATGATGAGCTTTCCCTTTATTTGTCTAGCATGCCTTTTTCACATCAGATATTGCTTGTCTACTTCCTTAGTAATAAAAGCAACTGAGAGAACAAACACACAAGTATATTTGAACTGATAAACTGCCCTCACTGACCTACTGCAGTCCCTTTATATTTGGATATTCACTTCACTCTTGCCTGAAGATCATTTATGTTCCATCTGTTTTAAATTTCTCTTGATGTCTGAGTTAGTGTCTTCATTGCTGGAACAAAATACCCAGTACTCTTAATTTAAGCAAGGAGCAGTTTATTAGGCTCATGATTTGTCAGGTTTCAGTCCATAGTCAGTAGAGTCAAATGCAGACCAGCATGGCAGCAGAGCTTTGCAGAAGAGAAACAGCTGCTGCCATGGAGGAAGGAAGCAGAGACAGAGAGAGGGAGAGAGGGAGGGAGGGACAAAGAAGAAAGAGTGAGAAGGGAAGGGGATACATTCTTCCAGCCCACACCCCCACTGTCCCACCTCCTTTAACCAGGCTTCAACTTCCAACATCACAGTTAGCTATAAACTCATCAGTGGACCAATTCACTGATGAGTATCATTTTTTCATGATCCATCACCTCTCAAAAACTTTACCTATGGGTGCAGTGGCAAACAGAAACACCAAAACATCACCCAGGATTTGGAGACAGATTTATTTAATGTAGATGGGCACAGATAGGGATTCATTCCAAAAAATATCAGGCCCCAAAGACTCACAGAGGGAGGTTTTTATGGGATTGCAAAGGGGAAGTACAGAGGCACAATGGCTATTAATTGGAGATTGGTTAGTACAATGTGCATCATAGTGACCAGCCATACCTCATAGCCATGTGTAGCTTTTTCTGGGAAACAGAAGTAACAGGAACTGTAACAAGAACTGAAGTAAACCGCAAGTTACCTGGGCAACTAACAGAAACTGAAGTATACTGGCTGGGGAGGGCATTTTCTGCTACATGGGTATATATGGCTTTGGGAGGGCATCTATGTATAAACCATAACACTTGATGAAAACTTGCATGTATTACAGTTGTTGACAGATATCAGAAACAAACAGCAACTTTTCCTTGATTAAAAAGCTAGGAATTAGCAGTTTTTCACTACTGTTCCATTTGGTGACACAGGAAGTTTATTTCACTTAAGACTAGATTTAATAATAATATGTACAATAATAAGAAAAATGAAATAAATGAGCTGCCCCTAATGAAGTAAAACTTTCTCTTTTCCCCATTGACAATATTTTAGATTCTTGTCCTACCTCTAAGAGAACTTTAAACTCTGAATTGAAAGCCAATTCTAAAGATAAAAATTATCTGTGCTTTAACATAACCCATAGACCTAGCCTATTGTCTTAGTTGGTCTCTCCTTATTGAGACAATATACCCAACACTGAAAGTTAAACGAGGTAAGGATTACTGTAGCTCACAATTTGTAGAGGTTTCAATTCATAGTTGGCAGGCCCCAAGGCAAGGTGGCATGGCAGACAAGAAACAGTTCATGGCTGGCAGAAGATAGAAGGCAACAAGGCAGAAAGCAGAGAAGTAGCAAGTAGCAAGCAGCAAGTGACAACAGCAGCATTCTTTCTGTCCCTTATATTCATCCAGTCTACACCGTCTTAGGATGTTCAGCACTAATACCCAAGGAGGTCTTCCTATTATCCAGACCAAAAAATATGCCATAACGAACAGTGGTCTAATTTAATAATCGCACACCCTTAATCCCAGAATCACACACTCTAGATCCAGACACCTCTAAAAAACTCCACCTACGACTGCATGAGGCTTTGGGGAGGCATCAAGAAACAAGGCATAGCACCTGTGTACACAACACCTGTGTACACAAATTTACTCAGTTCTGTAGCTGCATAAGTGGGTTTGGAAGGATATTGACTTCCTTGGTCACCTTGACACATTCTTCTGAAAAATAAATAAAATCACTCTGAGAGGGCTAAATTGTCATGAATATAAGACATTTCTTTAATGAATGCATCCCAGAAGGTATTTCTTTGTCAGAATGAGAACTGAAATAAATGTTACAAAAATTATTTTTAACAGCAGGAAAATGTACATATTATATACATATGCTATGTACTATCAGAGCAAGAACTGCACTGGGCAAAGTTAGTGATAGCAGGAAAATCTTATTCAAGGTTACTATGATAGGAAAGTAAGATGATACCTAGGTCTGAATTCAACAATATTGAAAAAAAGGTCAAGACAATTTTTAAGTGATAAGGTTGGTTAATTGGAGAGCAATGGAAGACATTAGGGAGAATGTTGATCCAGGAGATGTGTGGAGCAACTTGAGTTAATACTGAGTTTATAGATATCTTTCCTTGTAATTAGGTCATCCATATTTGCTATGTGAATGTAGGCTGTCCCTCCTACAGCAACAGACAGGCCAGTACTCTCTCCCTTCTTGATTACATTTGAAATGGATGGCCACAAGGTTTCTGAGAAGTGGAAGCATGCCAGTCTTTATTAATATTCTTTGAGAACAAAGGAGATTTAAATCAGACTACACAAGAAACCAGATTTAATAATAAAAAAGTGCAAAGCATAGATTTACAACAGCAACCAAATAAGTCTGAAGAAAACTCTTAATAAAATTTGTTTTTTAAAGAGAAAGTGAAAGTCATTCAAAAGTAAGGTTAAAAGAAAGAATTCAAGTGAGTCTATAAATAAAGGAAAAATACAATTAAAAAAATACCATTTATTCAGAATTGGTATTTTCCCATCATTGTCTACAATTAACTAACTGAAAGAAATAATAATATTTTAAAGGAAATGTCTAAGAAACTATAATTAATTTTCTTTAAAACTCCAGAGATATATGTGAATAAACATAAATATATAAATTATGCTCCAATTTTGGAAGTTTGTCTTCTCGTAGGGGTTGAAAGAGCCTACCTCACATTTAGTATTTAGGTGCCACAATTCATGTCATAGTCAGTTTTTTTCTCCGAAGCTAATGACCTCTTCTTGACTTTAAGTAAAGCCTACTTGCATTGTCTAACTTAGCATTTAATATATCAGAGTGCATGATATGATTACACAACACTGAAACTCTATGTTCATAAATACCACTTCTATAATTATATAACTTGCTAAATAGCTTTGCTTTATACTGAAAAGCTGCAGAAACAAAAAGCATTCAACCTTTGTAAGACATGCAGTGTGTTTCTTGCTAGCCTTAAGAATTTATGAAGCTAGAGTTGCCAAATCAAAACTCAAAGGTGGAAGTTTATTAGACAATTCACTTAGGTGAAAATGTTGACTTAATGTCTGATGAGAAAGATAATAGATTAAAATAATTTCATTCTATCATAGCAAGTATTTACCTTACTTCAAAGTGAATCTATAAATATATATATATGATTTGACATATAAATCATGAGTTAAATTACATAATATAAAACACGAGAACAATGATTTCTACCCCTTACAAAAATACCAAAGTACATTTTTACCAGTCTTCATTGTCAAAATGGTATAATGTAATAATAGTAAATTTGTATTTGCATACAGATGACAGCTATTGTATCATATTTACAAAATTGCATGTTTCATATTTTTTTAGTGTTTGCCCACACATACAATTGTTATTTAGTGACATTAAACATAATGCATATGATGTTTATAAAAATAATTCAAATGCCTAAATTTGTCTCTGGTGGTTATTCCATAATTTACTAAATCATTTCTGACTAATAATATATTTACTCTTCATATTTTGTTGTTGTAAATATTTCTGTATGTATTTTGATTTTCAAAATGTATTCTCTTATGTAAATGAATAATATCATATATTTTCAGAAAACAGATTAATATGTTAAAGAGAGTTTTATGATTAGTGCCCTTTGATTCAGGTTTAGGTATTACTTTTCTACTAGTGTTTGAGATAAAAGTTTTACCCTACAACCTGTTATTCCTTCTTAGCATCTAGGGTAACAAAACATTTGCTAAGGAAATCCTGTCTGAGTTTTGTATTCATATTACATTGAAAAATTATTTTTTGTGATTTATAAGAGTAACTGTAAGAATCAAACATAGGGAAAAATATCATTTCTTCCACATGTAATCAGGTTTGATTTCTGTTTGAATTAACACAATATATTTGAGAAATACATTTATTTCTAATCACAGGAATTTCCATTTTACAGTATAATGACAAGGTTATTACAAATATATTACAAACATGATTTAGAATAAAACAATTTTTAGGAATTATAGAAAGTTGATTAATATTATAATTGATAGTCAAAATTTTAAAAGCAAGTGCTAATTTTAGTAAAGTGTAAAATAAAGCAATATTCTACTATAAAAAACAAATACATGAATTAGCCATTTTGAACATGTCCTGAGGAAAAGGAGATATATTTTCTTAGTATGTTGCATGACTCTTGGATTAAAATACACAGACATTGTTCATAAGGAATATAAATTGCTGGGTTTTTTTCTCTTGTTCTTTTCAATTTTGTGGTCAGATCTTCACAGCAGGTTAAATAGAACCACATAAAAGTCTCCATGGGAACTAGTGATACTGTGTGACTATGTTTGTCTCTAATTTTATTTAGCTAATTTCCCCTGCACCTAGGGAAATTTTTCTTTGGAATAAATTACAAGCATCCTTTAGAACCATTACAGCAGCCTTGAAACAATGATGGATATTTATATTTTCCATCAATAAAACAGCCTACACAGGTAAATTACCTATTTACATGCCTATATTTTGCCCTATTCCAAAGATAATTTGACATGACTTACTTATTAACAGAGCCAAGAAACCCTTTCTAGATTACTTGGAATATTAAAATTATCCTTGGGAAAATAAAAATAAGTCTTAAGATCAAGGCAAGGGAGAAACTGAGAATGTCTGTAAATTAGATACACTTGCTGATGGCTGATTCCTTGCTCTTTCTTTGGCATTTACTACTACCAACTTTGATATTTATTCCTCAAAATACTTTGATCATTTTAAAATTAATTATTATATCAATCTTACTATATCAATATTAAAATTTCAGTTTTACACAGAGAAGGGAAACTGTTGTTAAGAGTCCCTTTCTGAATGTACTTGACATAGATCAGGCCATGTTCTCCACTTTTTTGCTAAAGTCTCTAGGCCCTAGTTTACAGGTTTTAGCATATACCCTATATATTTTAGCTTTTCTTCACCGTTCTATAATTCTCACAGCTTCTTCTACATTCTTCTTTGCCTTTGGAAAATTATTTTAAAGAATTTGAGCCTGAAAACAATTTAAAGTCTATACTCTGGAAGCATTGGAGATAAGAGAAAAGCTTATATATGATTGTCAATCTCAGATATTAGGCACAAAGTAGATGTTCTCAATATTTAATGTAAAATTACATTTATAACAAATGAAAGCCATTTGGTGTTTGGCAGGAGCTGTTTATTATGTATTTGGTTTCACTGTATTTGTGTTATAGTATGCATGACACCATCATTGTAAAATTAAGGAAAAGTTGTCAGACACCTTATTTTCTATTACTTTATTTTATATTGACTGATTGATTTTCCAATATTGAGGATCAAACCCAGAGACTTCACAGTAACTTACATGCCTAGATTATTTTACATATTTTTTTAGTTTTTTTGAGACAGGGTTTAACTATGCAGTTCAGCCTGGACTTGAAGTAAACTTGTAGCCCACAATGGCCTTGAACTTGCATTGATCCTCCTGTCACAGCCTCCTGAATGCTAGGATTACAAGCATGCACCGCCATGCCTGGCACTTTTTAATAATTTCCCTTTTTACTTAAAGGATTTTGAAATTCTTATACCTTCAAAAGTAATTTGGTTCACACGAAACACGCTGTAATAGAGTGGCAGTTGATCAGTAAACCTAAACACTTAGACTAACTCTGAGCACAAAAGCCCTGTGAATATTTATACAAAATAGAGAAGTACAGCCCCTAAACAGACTGTGAAATCAAGTTGTCTTTTTCTTTTGTATGATTACATAAGTGATTCTGAGGACCCTTTACAAATAGGAAACAATTACATATTTCTAGCCCCTTTCATAAAATAATTCTGAAAGTTTTTATATAAGTAATTGAAAATGTTTTGAAATATAAATGGCTAGTCCTATGTGTTTATAGCCTGTTTACAAACCTGAACTAATCCACCGATTAAAAGAAAGCTCATGGTTGGGGTGCCAGTGAAGGGATTTGCAAATTGCTCAAAAAACAACAAACTTGATTTTATAGAAGAAATAAGCTTTTGCATATATGTACCAGAGTTCATTTGATTCCAGGTCCTAAAAGCCTATTTCAAACAAGGATTGCATTGGTAGGGAGACTCGTTCTCTGAACCTTAGTCAAAGTAAGTCCATCTTGCAGTAGGCTGCTGTTGAGCAGTTGGGTGGCTCTCACTAGTCATTGATCTTGCATGCTCAATACCCAGCAAGGTCATCCCTCACTGAAGTGGGGCTATGCTTGCTGAGATGGACACGATCACCCCTAAAGATAGAATGGGAGTGAAGTGTTCATAAATTTTCCCAAGAACTCTTGTCTTTGCTTATGGTTTTTTCTGTTTTAATTTGTGCCACATATAAATAGTGACTTAGTAAGAAGGGTGATTTGAGTAGTGCAGCTGCTTGTAAATCTTCCACCAATCTGTAAGTAATCTTTAATAAACTAATTTATTTGCCAGGGTGGACGTCTGTGTCATTCTTCAGTTTGTTGATGCCATCCTTAATTCAGAGGTAGGCGTTTCTTTCATACCTCCCTGGGAAACTAACAGAACAATGTTAGTAGATGGCCCCAGGATAGAATATCTCCATTAAGCCTGAGGTAACAATTGTGCAGTTATACATTTTAATGGAGAGCATACTGTTCTTCCAACAAATGGTCCTGACTCAGAGAAGTGAGAATAGAAATATACTTTTGATTTTTGTGGTGTCTTTAACAACACGATTTTTGTGAGTTTTTTTTTTTCTTTTTTTCTTTTTCTTTTTGGCTCTGCTGGGTATTGAGCCTAGGGACTCAAACATGCTAGGGAACTACCTCACACATGGTAGGAAGCACTATTCCCTGATTTATACCCCTGCCCCAACAAGATGAATGTGATAAAGGAATCACATTCATGGCATTAATGACATCATTCCACTTTCTAAACATTCTCTTCTCATTTAATCCGTTGGATATCTAGGGCCTCAAAAATCTTTGTTTGCTGCCAACTTTTCATATTTAGTCAATCAACTTATATCCAGAAACTTCTTTTCTTCTAGTACACATTAGAAAACATACAGATCTAAGTTGGCATGCATACGTCTTCAACTAAGCTAATCTTGGACTTTAAAAAAATTTTTTTTAATTATCATGGAATACTGTTTTCCAATACCCATCATACATTTTAGAGCCAAATATAAAGCTAGAGGAACAACACGATGTGGACTAACAAGGCCACAAAATTTCTTTGCTATAAAATTATAGGTCTACAATTTAAAAAAGTTAAAACTGATGCATTTATACATAGTAGTAATTTGTATAATTGTATTGATTTTATCTAAAATACTGAGATGGGTAGTCCTAACAGGACGTTTGTAATGATTGACGATATGTTTTTATGTAGGCGTAGCTTGGACTGGACAGAGATGATGAGCATTCCTAGTACTAGGAGTTTCAGCTCTGCCTGATAATAGAAGGCACAGCCTATGTGATTCAGAGACCTAACCTGGAACAGTAGTATCCATTTCCCCCCTGTAAATCACTGTGACCAGCAAGAAGGAAAACAGAGAACACAACATTAGAAAAGTAGCTATACGACCTTGGGAAAAATGTGAAACCATTTTCCAAATTTCAACTCCAGTGAAGCTTTAAATGTGGTTGCTCCAAAAGTGAGGTTATTGGTACGAGCATTTACATTTACATGATTAACTTCTTTCTTCCTTTCTTTTCTTTTGTTTTTAGAGACTTTCTCCTGACTGGCTTCCTGTCTTGCCGCATGATCCTTCCCTCTCTCAATCACTATGATACCATTTGCTATTATTACAGTCTGAATGGATAGATATTCCTGACCTTGAACTTTTAGCTTTCTGATTTTTAAGCTAAGTAAATCTATTTTCTTTAGAAGATGCTAAGCCTCAAGTATTTATTTATAATAATAAAAACTGACAAACACAATTTGTAACCTTAACATATAGAATACTTTGTTTCTTCTACCTCTATTCATTTCCGGTGAATTCACAATTCTATACTCTCCCATTTTTTTGTTTTTCAACTTACTACTATTTGTACCACTTTGGTCAAAATATTTATATTCCTTCTTTTATCAGGTACACATATATGCAAAAGTTACTTTTTGTTGATTTCTTTTTACCTTTAGAAACCAATGCTTTATATTAATTATGATTTATATCATATCAATCTCATACTGCATAGTTTGTATGACTATGCTGAAGAAAATGATTACAGATATAGGTTAATAGAGGGGAAATTATTAATGATGACAAATATAAAAATAATGAGTAGTAATAAAATTAAAGTTAACTTTTTATATGGCCTTACTTCAGATGTAATTGCCAATAGTGTAAAAGTAAAATCAAAACAAAACAAAACAAAATATCACAGTAAAAATTTGTAATAATTAATAAAAACTGGGATTTCTTCAATAATAGTAGGAAGTAACAATCAATAAATGACATCAAAATGAGAAAATAATTCTTAGGTATATAATTTGTCATTAAAAGCACTATGATTGAGTTTCTAACATATTATTGCTTTAGAAATACCATTAATGCATAGATATCAACTATGAAAAAAATTAAAATTAAAACTGCATTATTCATTTGCTATTATATGAAAATTGAAATTTTAAAGATATATGTATTTTCCAATATTTTAAGAGTCAGAATTTATGAAATCTAGATTTGAAAGACTGTCTTAGAAATCAAATTCATACAAATATCAGTATTAAATTCTTACTCAGTTTTGGTTTCAATATCATTGAAATTTTCTTTAAGTTAAACATTTCTTCAGTAACAAATTCTACATGCTCCTACATGGGATCAAATAAAATTTATTTTGTCTTTGAACTATATAAAATTTTATAAAGAACACTACTATTTTTATTATAAACACATTTCTTATAATGTGGAACATTTTCAGAAATATATTTTATAAAATCTCTTTAGTATTGGTATTACATAGGTACATAAAATCTGAAAATGAGTTTGAACATAGAATTCCCTTTTGTTGAGTCATATATTGAGAATTATTATAAATAAAAACAACTTTTGGGGCCGGTGAGATGGCTCAGCGGCTTAAGCGCCTGCCCGGCAAGCGCGAGGGCCCGAGTTCGACTCCCGGAACCCACATACGTAAAAGGGGCCGGTGATATCGCTCAGCGGCACGGGCGCCTGCTGGCGCGCGAGGTCCTGAGGTCGTTCCCCCGGTACCCACCAAAAAAAAAAAAAAAAAAACAACTTTTGGTGCCTTTGTGACATTAGATGAGTTGCTTAATCTTCCTCAGACTTAGGTTCATTTCCACAAAATGATAAAACAAATTCAAATAATGTCTAGGTTCTATGTAACTCTGAGGCCTCATATTTTAAAATTATATATCCCATTCAGTACTCTGATCCTCTCTTTTTTCATGTTCTTTCTTGTAGTCTATTTATATCACACTTTTTGAGACTTTCCTCTTTATCTGCATATAGTGTAACAAATGGCCTCTCATGTTACTATTGACTGTACATACAAGAAGGAAGCTCTTTGATGTGTAGGGTATATGTGTGTCTGTGTCTCTGTGTGTATTTCATGTATCTCTGCGTGGGTGTGTGTATTAGAGAAAGAGAGAGAGAAGAGAGGGAATTTTATTTCCTTAGTTCCTCTTGGCAGTCTTTCTGCACAGTAAGCTGGGAGAACGAGGCTAGTTTTTCTGTAACCCATGCTGCTCTTCCAAGGAAAGCTAACATGAATGTGAAGTGGCTTCACAATAATTTAGCAGCGACAACACATTTCAAGAGACCCTGTGAAAAGCTCCTGCCAGATCTCATGCAAGCTGAACATTTTGACTAAAACTGCACAGTTGCTACTGCTGACTTCCAATCACTTCAACATTTGATCACTGAAGCCTCCAGCATGCCTTCCTTGCTGGTACATCCTGGGAATGATAGCCAGCATACAGAATTATGTTCCCTTTTCTCCCCTGCATTCTCGTATAGACTCATAGAGTCCATATAGACTCAAAAAGATAAGCTATGTTTAGCTTATTTTATAGGAATTTGTGGGAAAAAAAACTTTCTGCTACAGGCTGATGGATGGTAAATTTTGTGATCTGTTGTTTTTTTCCCATTTAATGATCTTTCTGAAGATTTGTTATAGCAGTGACCTAGAGAGCATATTATTGCTGCATAGCAATAGGTATCAGTCATTATGATTAACAGCTTCATTCAAAATTTCTTTTTACATTATGGAGTTTTCAAAAATATTTGATCTTATTTAGATATTGTATGATTTATTTCAGGAATTATAAATGAAAACACTTAGTTTTCGCTACTAATTATACAAATACTGCTTTGTTTCATTTTAGATAAAGTGTATATTTTAGGTAAAATAAATTAAAAGGAGCCTAAAATTACATTTAAATCTACTTCAGCGGTAGATTTTTTAAGGAGCTTTTTCCATATGAATTACTACTGTTTACAGAAATATTTCTAGTAAAAGATTGAGGCAGGAAGGCAAGGCAAAGTTGGTTGGGGGAGAAAGCAATGCCAGATCCCAGAATACATGCACCAAATTATTCTCAGGACACTGTACGTGGACTTTCTGTAAGAACCTATGTTGTGGGGAGTGAATAAAAAGTCAAGGTACCATTAAGGACTTTCTATCCTGCCTCTTCATGGCAGCCTGCCCTGTGGCACCAGGGTGTAGTTATTTTTTTTCTATATTTTATTTTTCATCTCCTTTACTCGGCCAAATCCACTCTGCAGAGCATTTCTCACTTACCCTTCACTTTTAATTTTCCTACCTCAAATAAATTTGAAACTTGGCTACCATTTTTGCTTGTTTCATTCAATACTTTTTTTGAGGTGGAAGGAACCTGGAAACCACATCTAGAATGGCCCCAGCATCCCAAAGCCCAGTAACAATATGGCTTGAATATTATGTTTTATAATGGATAATTTATTTTCATTTTGACTATCTGATTAATACTGACTTATAGGTACTTGTCATATTCAATGACAATTAAATTAGCATTAGAAAAACTGAATTTGTACATGGAAACAACAGAGATGCTTAAACAACAATAATTAGAAAGGTTTCTCCCAGCATAGTGATAGACTTATTAAAAACATATCTCAGTGTATTGCATCTCTAATATAATTGTAGTGCTAAGTAGTTTGACTGAAACTCTCAATTTTCCATTTGTTTTCTAGCAAAAATTTTCTCTTGGTAATCTTCATTCCTAAAGACATGCTGGAGACTATTGTACTGGGCTTTATTCCCTCATTGCCAAAAAATAAAATTATTTTCTCTGTTTGAACATCATCACTTCCCCCTTTATTATAGATAGCTAAGTTAGTTAGAAATTAATATATAGTCAGAGGGGAACTGGGCCCTCAAGGAAATCAGCACACAAAATTAAAGACATAAGAACTACGGCTGGACACAATGGCCAGTCCTCTGTGTTACCCTTAGGGATAGATAATAACTTGAAATTATACTGTAATTAGCACCACCTGGTCCAGTAAACCCAGATAGGCATCAAATGCCCAGGTGGGCGCCAGAACATCTGGACCCATCTCTTCCCAAAAAATGCTTTTATTTATTTTTTATGTACCCTTACTACATAACTTATTTCCTTATTGGATCAGTATTAGCTAAGTGGCTATACTTGTAATCATATAGGTTGATTGTAGTTTCACCCATGTTGTGGCTTTGCTGTATAAATTACCCCTGACAATGGAACTCAGTGGCTACCCATTTGGGACCCCTCCAGGTGCTATTTTTCTTGTCTTTATTTACAATAAGAATTTCCTAACTTCTGCCTTTGGTTTGCAACTTCATTCCTCCATGTTGTGAGATCACAAACTCAGTACATTTGACCTCTAAAAGGCTGGCAGTTATATTTTTCCTGTATCACCTTGACAAGTGCTCTTCTGATAAAATGCAAATTAACAGTTGTCATAAGAACCAAGTACCTCTGAGCAAGTTAAAGCAAGCAAAATTTCAGCAACTAATTCAAACTACATGTATCGTACACTGAAGTCTCTGAAGAGCTTGTGCATTTTCAAACCTCTTCAGTAACAGTAGTTAGATTATACAGAGTTTGATGCATTATGAAATTGTCTAAATCATGGAGCATAAATTATATAACAGATTCATAAGCAGAGTAACGGAAGACACTCACTTAAAAAATTGAAAATATATGAAGACCACAGCTGAAGTAAAGTATTTACATGACTCTGGCTATACCTGAATCTATCCAAATTTTAAAAAAATAGTTATATTCTTAATTGTGGTTCAATAATGTGAAGATCTGGGAGAGGAGGTACATTCCATATCTCTCTAGATGTGGTTAATCTGTAAGAGTTATAGGTTGGTCTCATGTTTCATTTGATGCTAAGTTATGCTTTGAAAAGAGAATAAGGTGTTTCAGTATTTGCGAAACAATGGTTGGTCAAACAGGAGTTTGTAGAGTTTTGAACTAACTGTGTTTAAATTTGAAAGGCCAACTAAATCATTAATAATTAAGATTGGTCAAGTGATTTTAAACATTATAACTATTTTTGTTAGCTACCACATTTGTGACTGTCATTGGAACCAAATTATATTACACTAATTTTATTAAGCAAATAAAAACCCAAAGTGAATCAAACACATGAATCCTACTTTCATTTCTAGTGAGGAGCATAAGTCATAGTGTCATGAAGTTGCAAAGCATTCATGGAAATGTAGAAGTGTAATAGTGCACTGAATTATCTCAGCTATGTGCAATAGTTATTTAATGTAACATTTGTGTTTTTTAGAATCGTGTAAAATCTGTGTAAAATCACAAATAAAATCAGAGGGTTTGTAAAAATAATGAATTAGGGATATAACATGAAAAACACTTTGCCAGTGATGTATAAAAAGCATGGAAACCTAATAAAAGCAGCAGCAGCTTAATTTTTATGTATTTATATAATTTTTGGTTTTTTGAGGCAGGGTCTCATGGTAGTTCAGGCTGGCTTTGAACTCATTATACGGCCTTATCTGGCCTCAAACTGTTAGTGATCCCCTTGCCTCAGCTCGGATTACAAATGTCTTACTACATTTGGCTAAAAACTGCAGTTTTATACATTAAAAACTGGCTAAGAAACATTCAAACAATATAATAACTATGCTGTTTTACCTAGAAAGTTTTCTTGGGCATTGGATATGAAGGAATGAAAGTAGGGCTATCTGAAATATTATGGATGGTTGTGTTTTAGTCATTGTCTAATTGTTGAGGCAAAATCTCAATATCACAATTTAAAGGAGATGTTATTTTTCTTTAAGATTTCAGAGGGTTCAGTACAAAGGAAAATAGCATGATGGAAGAACATGGCAGAGAAAATTCAATCCATGATAGCCAGGGAGAAGAGAGAGGCAAGGAAAGAGCCAGAAACATGAATACACACTTCTTGTTCCACCCTCAGTGATGCATCTCTTATGATTATGTCCCAATTCTTAACAACATATTCATCTCTGAATTCATTAAAAAATCAATCCCCCAAATGAATAGTGTGCTCCCATTATTTAATCATCTTCCAAAGGCCTTACTTCTGAACACATGAGACTTCTGGAGGCATTTTCGATTGGAACCTTAACAAGTTGTAAAATTCTACCTGCAAATGTGGTTTACAATACAAGAAGCAGATTGAGAAGTCTCAGCAGTGTCTCAAATGTGTGCAGTTTCTGTGTTGTGCTCACTTTACTAAGTTTTCTGAATTGATGTAGTGTTTCACAGGGAGGATACAACCCTTAAGCAAACACAGAATTACTGTTTTGTTTCAATCATTCTGTAATATATCATTCACCTTGGGAAAAATCTATATTAAAAAAATAACATTCTAGTAGAATTGGCTATGTGCATGTAAGTACACATTGAGTGGGTGTGTGAATATTATTCATAGGTTGAAGTGCAAGTCAGTTTTACAAAAACACATCATCTATCTCACCATACTTGAATTATTAATCTGATTTTCTTTTAAATTCTTCATTTTTGTGTTTTAAATTTATATTGAATTTCTATTTAGTTGCACAAAAAACCTAAGTGCATGAAATTTTCCTGCTGAGATAATGTCTATATGTCAATAAATCTCTAACTCAGTGTTATTTAGCATTGAAATTACAAAATAATTTTGCCTTGTAAAATTCTTAGTTTCAAGTATAGAACATAGCATTACAAACAGCTTTTGTTTTGTATCCTCATTTCTATCATCCTATCAGCCACATTATGTACTGAGAGATCTTACTATATACCCAATAATATATTTCATTGTCCTGTAAATTACCATGCTAAAATGACCGTATTCTTATGTATTTTAATAATAATACTCACTAAAAATCTCCTTGCCCTCCATCTTCCACTTTTCTGTTTTCACTCTCAATTAGTCAATAAGTACTTAAAAGGAAAAATAAATAAATGAAAGAGAAAAATGTGAGAGGATATCATTCATTGACTTGATTTATTTATTTCAGTTTTTTAATACCAGGGTAATGGGGGACTGAACATAGGACCTGAGCGCTAAACTGAATACCTAGCCCTTCTATTTTTTTTTGAGACAAGGCTCCACTAAGTCAAAAAGTTGCCCAGGCTGGGATCCAACCTGCAATTTTCCTGCCTCAGCCTCCCACAGTGCTGGGATTATGGGTATGTGACACCACTTTCTGCTGACATTGATTATATATAAATTTAATATTTCTAAACCCTAGAAATTGTGTTTTTAATATTCATTTTATAAATGTTAGACTAAAATTAACTTATTTTATAAGAAAATACCTAGGATTTCTCAAAGGTACATTAATTATTTAAGGTAAGATTATTGAGAAAGGTACAGCATACATTTCATGTACTTGATTTCAAAGAGTTCATAGATTTCATACAAACCCACAAGCTGTTTTATTTAAGGATGAATATCCAGCTTTTCTAATTGTTCACAGGAGACCTGAAAATTAACAAGTGCTAATTTTAGAAAGTGAAAATGACTTACCTCTATTATTTGGTATTTCAGGGGGAAAGTTATTGTTTTGAGTAATCTTTTTTTTTATTTCTTCACAGCATTATTCTATGTGAATATGCACATTTTAAATAAATATATATTAAGTATCATACGTTAAAAAGTCCAAGGTTGTCAAGTTGAAGACAATTTCCTGAGCAAAATAATGTGTTATATTATTTTCTGCTAAGAAGCTGTGCAGGCAGGTATCTTTCACCATCACTTCTATATAATTTATTTAAACTGTTTTAACAAGTCAACCTCACAATTAAGCATGACCACAGCAGTTCTCTGGCATACAACACTCTTAATTTTAGTCCTCAATTTTTCCTGAAATTAAAAATTACAAAGCACCTCTCTTTTTCCTTCCACCACTATCTCTCTGTTGTTCCCACCCTCCATTTTTGGTCTCTATCTAGCTGCTTTCTCAAAGTATATGGCACAAATATATATATATATATATATATATATATATATATATAATTTCATATATGTTTAGAACAAATTATATATTAAATTGAATGGCTGATATATAATTTATATATACATTATATAAAATGTGATGTTATTTTCATTAATTAGAATGTGATATAAATTTTATTAAATATTTTAGGTCAAGGTAGGCCCATTAAGAAAATTACATTGTAACTATTTCAAGGTAAATGTACACTTATCAAACTCAAAATAATTACAGACTAGGAAGAAAGATAACTAGGAAAAGTTTTATCTGACATAGAAATAGAATGTTAGATAAGCAGAAGTAAAAAAAGAAACATTTGTTCTAGATGAAAGAGTATGTAATCCTACAAATGGTGAATGATGTCAAAAATTTAAATAAATTCATGATAGCTAGAGTGTAATAGAGCGCTTTGTGGTCAGTGGTATCAAGAAATGTTGTATAAAATAAAGGAAGTTTTTAAAGGCAATGCAAGGAACTTGGTCTTTATACTGAAGAAATGGAAGGCCACCAAAACTTTGGTGGAGGTAAAAATAGCCAGATACATTTATAAAATATGACAGGATCAAAAAGGTTTGGGATGATAGTCAGAATGCAGGCTAATATTTAGGCAGCTATGTATCAGGAGATCATGATGATCTATCCATGATATATACCTGTAGAATTCTATTGCATTAAGAGGATACTGCAGGGCTGGGTTGTAGCTTAATGGTAGAACACTTGCCCAAGTTTCATGAGCCCCAAGGCTCAATTGCAGTCATCACAGGCATAAAAAGGAGAATAATAGTAATAGACTTGGACTAATGAATCTGTTGCAGAGATCATCCAGGCCTTCATTCTCAAGTTGGCACTGAATCCTTGATCTCTCATCTAGTGAGGCTTCCAGTTTCTTGACATTAAGCAGCTACTGGATGCTTAGGCTCTTAAGCATACAGATGGTCATTGTGGACTATCCTGTCTTGATCTGGTAAGCTTATCTAATACATCTAATTTTATAATATTTACATTATATTGTATTATATTTGTTATTCACTTTCTCAGTCCTGGGACTAACTGCCTGACATCTGCACCTTAAGGAGAAGAGGTTTATTTTAGCTTATGTTTCAGAATTTGTTCCCTGTTTGTTTAGGTCCAAGGCAAAACAGCATTTTCAAAAGCCCTGGCAGAGGAAAGCTGTTCAACCCATGGCAGCCAGGAAGAAGAGAAAGAGGAAGAAGGGAGGATCCAGGTAATGAACCCAGTTAACCACTTCCAACCGGGCCCAAGCTCCTAAGCATACTGAGCCAAGAGTACACCCACAAATTATACCAATGATGACTGTCATGCCCCATAATTCAATCAACTTTCAAAAGCCACACTTCTAAACATTATCTATCTATCTATCTATCTATCTATCTATCTATCTATCTATCTATCTATCTATCTATTTATTTATCTATGTATCTATTTATCTATCTATCTAATCTCAAAGACAGAAAATTTAACCCACAGCCTGCACACTGAGTTACATACCCAGCTCTTTGGTTAAAATTTTTTTTTCATTTTGAGAGAGGGTCTTCCAAAATTGCCCAGGCTAAACTTGAAGTTATTATCCTTCTGCCTTAGCCTCACAGAGTTCTGACATTATTGGAATGCACCATTATGACTGGCTGAAAAAAATATATTTTGAATGTGAATTGGAATATTAAAAAAATGAGGGTATGAGAAAGAATAAAAATGCTCCCCAGCTAATTATATAGAAGCCTCATATAGGTGCAATATTTTAAAATAATAACACAAATAAACACAGTCTTCTTGTGGGGAAGAATATGGAAATATTTGAGTAAGTGAGAGATTTAAATAAAGATGTAGAAAAGAGAGTCTGTACTAAAGATGTACAATTTCTCATTAACTTGACTACATTTAAAGTGAAGAATATTCAATTTAAAGTGAGAATAGAGAAGATGGTCTAAAGAAATTGAAGGTGTCACAGTATATATATTAAATGTAAATTTGAAATACACCAACATAGAGTGCTGTTTTTTGCAAGGTAGACCACACTAAATGGATAGAAAAAGGTGATGAAAAGAAGCATTGATTGAACATGGTAGAGATTATTTTAAAAGAGGCTGTGGTCTTCAAGTTTTACTAAAGTAAAATAAATGAAGGAGACATAGATGGATTGTCTCTTCAGCCAGGTAAATTATGAAATCTTTGATTTTTATATTAAGATATTTAGGTAATTTTTGTATTCTCTGCTTATAACAAAAGATCTTGAATTTGAAAATCTTGGGGAACTTGTCACTACATTATTTTCTTAGGCATATTTCCAACTGATAAGTTTGCAAAAAATATATTACACTTAATAAGAGCTGAGGTAAATAGTTCAAAAATTTAATAAAACCCTAGATCTAAGAGAAATATCACAAGAATATTTATGCAAACAAGTATACATTCTCCAGATATTTTGTATATTTATTTATAGTTGTTAAAGTAAATGGCATTTAAGGATACTGTAAATAATTTTAACATGTAAAGTACAATTGTATGCATTATTAATATAACTATGCCATCTATATATACACTAAGTGCATTGGTTGAAAAAATGCAAAAACTGAGGAGCCTTTGTGATTTTTACAACTGCTTAAATTTTATTAAACTACTCACACATTACTTTCTCTGTGAAACATTCCCACTATGTTGTCCTCTGTAAAGAAATCAACATGTCTTTGTACCTGCCCTGTAACACGGGCACAAATATGTGTATAATTTTACTAATATTTAAAGGATCAATGCCTATGAATTAGGTACTTATCCCTCAAGTAATATTCTTCTGTGTAACCAGTTCCTATTTTATAGTTTGTTACATAATAATTGCACTAAGAATGCTAATACAATATTAAAATATTTTTCATACAAAACATGAATAATAGAAACAGAAGTCATTGTATATTCATTCAGTTTAACACTTTCTTTACTAAAGTGACTATATTGTCAGTCTAAGGTAATACATATCCAAAAAATCACAGACACAATTCACAAACACAGAAGAGAAAAAATGACTAACATAGAATATTTACATGATGGAATTAAATATAAAAGACTTGGGAAATACTTCTATCCATCAGGAAGCATGAGATGGATATGTACTTTACATTCAGAAGATATTTTTATTGTGAGAGAGAAAAGATTGAGTTCATATACTAATTCACAAAGGAGACACATTTTATATTAATATATAAATAAAATATTCATTATATGTAAAGTAGTCTTTGTATGAGTTGGGAACATGGTTGCTTGAGAACATGGATTCTTGGAAACAGGCCTTGGCTCAGAGAGTAAACACAGTCTGGGGGGAATTGTTAGAGGGTCCGATGGTACGGAGAGCACACCTCAAATATCCATAGGTCCTAAAACTAGATGGAGAAAACTGTGACTGGCTGGATCACAAGACTATAGATTAAGAAAGAAACCATTCATTGAAAAACACATGAATATTGTGTTTCACTTAATATTATTCTGATCATATTATTTTCTATTATGTTTATATTTTCTTCACGGGCTTTTGGGGGGCTTATGTGTTTTATCAGTTCATGGTTTTATCTGCCAAACAGTACCTATAGGTCACAATTTTTTTTTGTTGGTACCGGGGGGGTCGACCTCAGGACCTCGCGCGCCAACAGGTGCCTGTGCCGCTGAGCAATATCACCGGCCCCTTTTTCGTATGTGGGATCCGGGAGTCGAACTTGGGCCCTCGCACTTGCAAGGCAGGCGCTTACGCCGCTGAGCCATCTCACCGGCCCCATGATCACAATTTTTTGTGACATTTACTAATTAAAAAATATGAAACAGCTAATACGTATTTCAATAATTTTCTGTATTAAAAGATACAGGTAATGTGTGTAAAGTCAGGAGCATGCATGCGGATGAGGGATCAAATCTCAAAAAGGAATACAGAGAGTTGAGTGAGGCCAGGATTAGGCTTTATCAAGTGCTCCAGTGAGAACTAATTAAGGTACCAGTAGAAACATCTTAACTTCTTTTGAGGGTGTGACTCCAATGAACCCAATAACCTCCTACAAGTACTCAACACTTAAAGTATCCATTAGCTTTCAGGTTAGCACTCTGTGGAGCAAGCTTGACAGAACAGGAACAACTGGGGGAACAAATTCAAATGATATTCAAGGCAGAGCAGCTATATTCATAATTTGGGTCTATATTTAAAATACACTCTATTTATCCAATAATTTTTTTACTTTTAAACTCTTTCTACATAGTTCATCTATTCATTTAAATTTTTCATGAAAAAACAATTACTTTTTCCAATCATTAGTCAACTGATTAGGATAATTTTAAAATTATAAAGCGTGTCATGTACAAATAATAAAAATTAAAATTATGTGCAATTTTTGAATTGCATAATCTTTCCTATTCTATGATATTGCCTAATCATTTCATAACAATAATAAGGAATACAACACTCATCTCTTCTTCTGAAATTATCAAAAAGCCTTTTCATGTATATCAACAAAGTAAAAGCTACCTTTGACATTACCTTTATTTCATTTTTTTAAGGAAGTTTCACATTATTCATATTTTAAAAGTTTCTTTCACAAACTAAAAAAATGTTAAATTTTTTAAAAATAATATTGCAAATGACATTATTTTTTCTTCTTTGTTCTATTAGTATGGAAAATAGTTTCTTTATAATTTTTTCTAGATTTTACATGTGTGCATCATTGCTTGAAATAAATTTTAAAATATCTTTAATGTGCATGGGAAAGGTTAAAAGAATACATAATTTATATCATCCTTAAATTTTTAAAGTATTTAGAATTAGAAATTCAGAACAAGATGTTTTTATGTGCTGGTGTGGAGAAATTTATAGAAACATGCTAACAATTTCATATATTGCCTGTCTTATATAATTATTTTAATTTTGCCTATATTAATAACACTTTTACCATTTCACAACTATTAGTATTTAATGAATTTTAGATCAATTTACATGAAGTTTAAAAAATATATTAATAATTCTACAGATGTCTTCTGTTTTTGTGGTTATGTTAAAACTTTTAAATGGGATTTTGAATTTTCAGTTTCATTGTGATTAGTGCTTATTTTTGCTTTTTCTTTTTTTGGTATCTCTTTAATTGTGGGTCTCTTCCATGCTATTTTATTAGTTTTATACTGTGCCTGTAATAAATTTATAACAATTTAATGGACTTAAGAAAAATGTATTATTTTATAATTATTTAGGACAGCAATCTGATATGGGTCTCAAATGATTAAAGTTGAGCTGTCTACAGTACTATGCCCTTTTTAAGAGTTGCAACAGGGTAATCTATTTTATTATATTCTTGTTTTTCTAGAATGTTCATATCTTTCCTCCATTTTCAAAGTCAGAAACTCACTGACCCTTATCCCACTGATATGTTTTTTTTTTTTTTTTTTTTTTGTGGGTACCGGGGGGACGACCTCAGGACCTCGCGTGCCAACAGGCACCCGTGCCGCTGAGCGATATCACCGGCCCCTTTTTCGTATGTGGGATCCGGGAGTCGAACTCGGGCCTTCGCGCTTGCAAGGCAGGCGCTTACGCCACTGAGCCATCTCACCGGCCCCACTGATATGTTTTATTCTGATCATAGCTACAAAATATTCTCAACTTTGAAGGAGTTATGTAATAATGTTTCTGAAATCTCTTTTATCACCTAAATTAATGTTAGTAGCATAAAGAATTATGAAATGAATTCCTTTGGATTTTATTCTACCTACTGTAACTATTTTGATTTTTTCTCTTTCAGTTTACAAAATATATATTTTACTAAATCTTTTAAGTATCAATGCAATTCTAATAATTAATTTTTCTTAGCCTCTATTTATTGAGTTTAAAGTATTAAAATGAGAATATCATTCACTTAGCAATTGTACTAATATTTTTGAAATCTACTGGTGTCCAATTCTAGATATGGAATTTTGAGATTGAATAAAATTGGGAAAAAATCAGCTATCTTGGACCTTGCATTTTAAAGAGTGTGCAAAAAATACACAAGTAATACACAGTATACCAGAATGTGATAAATGTTGTAAAGAATGATAATGTGGGAATTAAAACTGTGAATACAGTGAAGAGGTTAAGATTATTTTTTTACATAAATGCTGTCATTAGTTAGGTGGTTATTTCCAATTGATGGAACTCCTGGCAGTAAGTATTTATAGTTGAAATATGATTGAGGAGTGAAAGAGAAAAAAAACTGAAGGAGATTATTGTGCTAGAAAGGGTAAAGAAAAAATTAGAATAATGGGAGGTAGAACTGCAGATCGATTTGGGGGATAGAGCACAAATCTTTGGTCAATTGTCCTATTCTTTTTTAAGTACAGTAGTTTGTCTTTTATTCTGAGTAAATGCTAATACTTAGGAGGGTTTGGGGCAGAAAGATACTATGACTCATGCTTTAGAAAAAATATTTACTTATGGTTGCATAGGAAATACCATGTAACTGAGCACTAACATAATCAAAGATACTAGAATAGAGATTACAGTACTAATCTGTATTAATATTATATTATAATATTAGTTAGGCCAGAGAATGTGGTCAGAATCTGAGCCTATGGGGCTTAAGGATCTGGTATATATTAAAAAGTGAGAATTCAATGATGGCTTCAAGGGGATTGTGAAAGAAATAAGCTTAGAGAAGAAGTAAAAGAATAATGACTCGAATTTACAATTTTGGTAATTTTTGAAACACTTCTTTAATACAAAGCAGAATTTGAGAGTGATAATTGAACAGGTAAAGCTGCATTTTAGATCTTTAGCCTGAACTTCAAATACAAATTTCTAAGGACTGGAAATATTACTAAAACTAGTAGAATGGATTTTATAGTTATTAGAAAGTCTCAAGGAATGAGTTCTGCTAGCCCTCAAAAATTTCAGAATTAGCCCCTCCTTTAAAAGAAAAATAGGAATAGGTCAGATTAGAAGAGAATAAAAGCAGGAGAAAAAGATTAGTACATTGCAAGTCAAGAGAAAAATTTCAAGAAGAAAGAGTATCTGTTCTAAGTACTTCTGTTAAGTTAAAACAGAAGATGCCCAACCATACAGTATACTTCAGTTTGTTAGTTACCCAGGTAACAGTTCTGGTTACAGTTCCTGTTACTTTTGTTTCTTAGAAATGGCTGGTCACTGTGATGCATATTGTAAGAACCAATACCCAATTGACAACACATTCTGCCTCTGTACTTCCTTCTTGCTTATCACTTATAAGTCCTAGACAGCAGAGATCAGAACTTGGTATTTGGGGAATGATCCCTATCAGTGCCTGTCAATGTAAATAAATCTGCCTCCAAACACTGGGTGATTTTTCAGAGCTTCTGTTTGCTGTTTTAAGGTGAAATAAAATGATAGTTCAGAATTTATCATAAGTTTTATTTACATATGGTACTTGGCAGAATTAAAAATGCTGTTAGTGAGAAATTGAATAGCAAAAGCCTGGCTAAAACAAATTCAAATGCAGTAGAATGAGAGGAACTCAAGACTTGCATGTTGAATATAGAGACTAAAGGAATTTCCAATGAATAAAACATAGCCTATGGGAGAAAGGCAATATTCATTGTAAACTGCCTGAATTTTATTTTTATAATTAGAAAATGATGATGAAATTTAATAAGATAGGAATGTACTATTATTGGAGAATTTAGAGTGGATGTTTTATTTATTTTTTTTTTTCTTGAAGATAATCAGAAGGAAGTGGAAAGAAGATATTTGTGTATGTTTTGGTAGAAAAATTACCAGAAAAACACATATTGCAATTAAAATAATACAAATTTAG
Organism: Erethizon dorsatum; assembly: GCA_028451465.1. NCBI lineage: Eukaryota > Metazoa > Chordata > Mammalia > Rodentia > Erethizontidae > Erethizon > Erethizon dorsatum. The sequence goes on along the minus strand of CM051831.1, from coordinate 85,222,834 downwards.
CACCTAAATATGTCAGGCCCTATGGTTTTATACATGAATTATTTTTAATATAACAATGAAATTGTATGGTAGATGCTATTATTTTCCTTTTTTACCCAGATGAGTAAAATGAGAAAGACTAAGTGACCTGTCTTAAATTCACATACACAGTAAATTTCAGAGAAAGAATTTAAACTCAGTTAGGTTAGTTTAAAGATACTTCATCTCCTTCTTGTTTTCTTTTCCTTTCCTTTTTTTCTTAAATTTTAACGTGTGTGTGTGTGTGTGTGTGTGTGTGTGTGTTTTGGTTTCAAATCTGTGGCACTCTACCACTGAGCTAGGTTCTCAGCTTTTGTTTTAAAGTCTGCAAAGATTCCCATGCCTACATTTGACTAATGATCCTTCTGCCTCAGGTTCCCAGGTAGCTAGGTTTACAATTATAAGCCAGTATTCCTGGCTTATAATACTTTTTCATTATTGTAGGAAATTAAACAAAATAAAAAAACCCCACAAAAATACAAAGAAAAAAGCAGTTAATGAAGTGGAGAAGAAATAGAATATTCATCTAGAAAAGTGGGGCCTGAAGGGACCAAAACATTATATGATAGTATCAAAGCTATCCATAAAGGAAAATCTTTAAAAATTCATTAAGGTAGCATCACTCAGCAACCTTGACTTTTTGATATGCAATTATATTTGCACAGATGTAATTAGTGTTCAGATTATTCCTCCCATCAAAGGGGAAATTTCAAGGACTGCTCCTGATTTTAAAAAAACATTCATTTGTCTCCCATCTCAGTATATCCACATCCTCAAAAAAAAAAAACTATCCTCAATTTTACCTTTGTTCTGTTTATTTGCAGGAGGAAAACTGTACATCAAACATGTATTTTTATGTGTCTCTTCTCCTTGGGTAACCTACTACATCCATGAAAATGAAATGAAAGATTCCAAGTTCTAGCAGTCTTGTGATAATGAAAACATGGATTCTTTGAGTCATTCTATCATTTTATCTTGATCCATGCTTTTCTTTTTTTACTCATTCTGACTCAAATCAAAGAGTGACAGCACCAGCGAGATGGCTCAGCAGTGTAAGTGCCTGCCTGGCAAGTACAAGGTCCTGAGTTTGACTCCCAGAACCCACATATGAAAAAAAGGCTGGTGATATCGCTCAGCAGCATGGGCACCTGCTGGTGTGCAAGGTCTTGAGGTCAACCCCTGGTACCCACAAAAAATACTGACATTGTTCAGAGGTTTATCTACTCCATTTTATACTCCGGTTTTAATGAAGAGAAAAGGACAGTTGGTAGAAATAGGCATGCACTGATTTCTTGAATGTTTGGTAAATAATTTACTTACCTCTTTTAAATAACCATGCTATAAAGTTATTTATTATCCTGTTTCTTTCTTTCTTCCTTTCCTTCATTTTTTTTTTTTTTGGTCACCAAAACATGTTTTCTGCTAGATTTTGCTTTATTCACGGACTTCGTTATTCATTTGAAGTGGAGAACAAGATGAGCTTAATCATTTTACTAGAAATCCTTCAGTAAGCTCTTTAATAAACAAGAATCTCCGATGATATCACAGATAAAGAGCTTCATGTCACTGCTCATATTTCCATATCCTAGAATAAATACAACCAATTACTGTTTAAATTCTTTGGACTGAGTCTGTAAAATGCTCTTCAACCCAGGGTATGGCTTCATAAACATTCTTTTGAAAATTTGAACTGCATTTATTCATCAGAAATCCAAAAGCAGCTCTTTTCTGTGTCTATGTGTTTCCTCAAAGACTGCTGGTGTTGACTATCTGAGCACATTTCTTATTTTGAAGATGTACTTAAAGGTCCTTTATTTCTATTTCTTGGAATATAATAGATATAACATGAAAGTATCTGTTTCAAAATTCTCAGAAAAATGTCATTTGCATAAATTCCTCATGGAAATTTGAAAATTAGAAGAATAATTGTAGAAACTAATATGTAGGAATTCAATATATAAGTATTATATATTATATATAAAATATATTTCACAATATAACATATATTAGTATGTATATGTAAAATGCTCAGAAATGATTAATAGATGAATTCTTCAAGAGGATATAATCACAAATATTTATGCACTTAATAACAGAGTTTCAAAATACATGCAATGCAAATTCATAGAACAGGAGTAAAAATAAACAAATCTACAATTACATGAAAGATATTAAAAATTGTAACATGCCTCACTCAGTAGTTGATAGAAGTAGAAAAAAATTAATAGAACAGAAGACTTGAACAACACCATCAATCAACTTCACTTAATTTTCAGTATATATAAAGAACTTCATCCTACAAAAGTAGAATACATAAGCTTTTCTCTTATATTTGGAAGCTTTTCTAAGATAGGTCCTACTTTGATATGGGAAGATATAGAACTCGTATTAACACTAATATCCCTCTTCAAAGCCAAAAAAGAATAAAGCAAAATTGTTTCATTTCCTTGTAGCATAAGAGTGATTTCTTACAGATATAATTATTTGAATCCCAGCCATCAAGCTTATTTAATATTATAGAATTGTGAGTTTCTCTTCTGTGTGACATTGATGGTAGTGTTATAATACCTGTCTATCAGATTGACACAAAAATTAAATGAAATTACTTTATTATATTTCATGTCACACAAATATATTTATTCTAATCTTATGTAAAAAAACACATCTATCTCAAAACACTGAGCATGTAAATATTTCTTAAATGAGAGTATTATTTTTTCCTTTGTACCTCTGCTATTTCCAATCATGCATTATTAGTTATAATCTTCACTAGAGTCCTAAACTCTCTTTCATGGAAAAATATTGAAAAAAATTAGATTATGAACTCCTTTGATTTTAAAACTAATAAGTCTTAGAAACTGTATTCTATTAACAGAAGTTATTTATTCAAAGTTTACTATGAAAATACTCCTATTAAAGTCATTTAAGAACATTAATTTCAGCTACTCTCTCCTAGGCAAATCAGAACACTGATTTTTCAATATTAAAAATGTTGATTGCCCAGGGATAGGTCTACTGGTGTGAGGAGTGTGAGTTCTCACTCCTCCCTTCCTCTATTGCCCCAGACGGTGTGGCTGGTAAGAGGATTCTGAGTTTTACTCCTCCCTTCCTCCACCCAGCACACCTCAGCTGCTTAAAGGAGTGTAAGTTTGGCTCCTCCCTTCCTCCTTTGATTCAGGATGGTGCAGCTGGTGAGAGAAGTCTGAGATCTAACCTGCTCTCTCTCTTCACTAGTTGGATTCAGGGCCTGGAGGCCTGTGGGAACACCTGCAATGCAGCAGGAACTTGTTTAAAGTGCACATGACAAATGGGTAAAAATAGAGGCATGGAAATATCCCATGCAACATTAACAGTATGAGCCAACAGGTGATCTCTAACCTTTCTTTTTGTTTTATTCTACTCATCCTCTTCCTCTCTTTTGTAAACTATCTCACTTGACTTTGTGATACTTTCATGAGAGTAAACATTGTCTCCTCTCTGGTTCACTTCAAAACTCATAGGCCTCCTCTTACAATCCTTCGCTCCTGTGTCCTAAAATTACCCAAATCCTGGGTGATCATCATGTGCCCTTCAATATTGTTCCCACTATATTTAACCTCATTCATCTCTCCATCCTACCCCCATCCTCCTGAACACACCTTCCATAACAGGGTAAAATCATTGAACGCAGGTTTCTGGTATAAGTTGGATTAAATTATATTTCTGTAGACTTTCTCCTGTGGTTATAGATATCAAGTTAATAGTTACCACAGTTTGTATGTAGCCAGGTTGTACTTGAGTTTATTTTTATTTCCAACTTCACTACTTTAGCCAGGATGTCATACATGATATACCCAGTTATTCCTCTGTATGACAACACTGCATTTACAAGGGGTCATAACCATCACCATAGTCCAGTACAAAAGTAATGAAACCTAAGTAAAATTGATAGCAATTCCTCTGTCTTACTATATAGAAAAGGTTGGTTCTTGGGATAGACATAAAGACCAAGAACCACATATATCTAGAAGGCTTCCAGAGGAACAGACATCACCTATAAAAATGTTCATACCAGTAATAAGGCTATCTAACATAAGAAATCTATGAGCATCAACACAGAAAACAAAATAAAATAGAAAATAAAAAACAAGACAAAGAAGCAAAATGCAATCCCAAACACTGAGCCCAACCAGGACAATTCCAGAGCAGAAAGAAATAGTGGAAATCTGAACAGCAAAAGTGAAAAAAGAAAAAATGGAAGAGGCCATAGAAAAAATAATCTCTAAGGTGCAGAAAGAAATGACAATCAAAATAAAAGATGTTATCAGACACATATAAACAAATAGAGGAGCTCAGGAAAATGATGGAACACATGAATGACAAACATAGACAAGAAATGGAACCAATAAAACAGATCCAAACAGAAATGCAGGAGATGAGAAACTCCAGTGAAATTATGCACAGCAGATTGATGAAGGTGAGGATAGAATATTAGATCTAGAAGACAGGAATGCAATGAGTATCCAGGAAAAGAAAGGTATCTTAAAATCACAGGATACTATAAAAAATTAATCCAACAGCTACAGGATCAAGAAAAGGAAAACACCATAAGTTTTATTGGAATCAATGAGAAAGTGGGAGACAGCACAGAAGCCAGTATAAACCTCTTTAAAGAAATAATGACAGAAAATTTCCCAACATGGAGAAATAATTTGATATAGAAATAAGTGAAGCATTTATAAATGTTTCAATAAATGAACTCCAAAGAGCCATGACCAAAATAAATCTACATCAATGCATATAATAATCAAGATTCCAGAAATTCAGCACAAGAACAAAATATTAAAAGCAGCAAGAGAAAACAAGCATATTGCCAAAAAAGAAAGCCCATCAGAATTACTGCAGACTTCTGAACAAACATTCAAATCAAGGAGAACTTGCAGTGAGGTATTTCAAGCCCTAAAGGAAATTAATCTTCAGCCCAGATTGATGTACTCCACAAAACTATCTTTCAAAATTGATGGAGAAATAAGGAACTTCCATGACAAAGAACAACTGAAGAAATTCATGACCACCAATCCAGCAATACAGAATGCTCTGAAGTGTGTGATAGAAACAGATAATGAAGACCATGAACAGGTGAACACAAATAGAAAAAAGTACCAAGTAGGGCAAGCAAATAAACAGAGGAGAAGACAGGGAACAAACACTAGGGAAAAAACATGAAAAAGAAAAACCAATACATATTAGTTATAACCATCAATGTAAATGTTCTCTACTCACCAATCAAATGAAACAGACTGGTAGAATAGATCAAGAAGCAAGATCCAACAATATGTTGCATTCAAGAAACATATTCAATTCAAAAGAAATTCATAGACTAAAAGTCAAAGGACGGAAAACTATTCTTCATGTCACAAGAACCCAGAAAAAAACAGGAGTAGCTATTTTATTTACACTGCAAGCTTTTTTTTTTTTTTTTTTGTGGGTACCGGGGTGTCGACCTCAGGACCTTGCGCGCCAGCAGGCGCCCGTGCCGCTGAGCGATATCACCGGCCCCTTTTTTCGTATGTGGGATCTGGGAGTCGAACTCAGTCCGTCGCGCTTGCCAGGCAGGTGCTTACTCCGATGAGCCATCTCACCGGCCCTACACTGCAAGCTTTAAGCCAAAACTGATCAAAAGAAAAAAAGAAGATCACTACATACTTGTTAAGGGAAACTTCAGGAAGAAGAGATAACAATCATAAATATTTATGCACCAAACATAGATTCACCCAAATACATAAAACAAATATTAACAGGCACTAACCATCAAATAAGCACTAACACAATTGTAGTGGGGGACATTAATAACACACTCTCACAAATAGATCAACAAGATAAAAAAAAAAAAAGAAAAATATTAGAATAAAACCAAACCCAAGAAGAAATGGACTTGGTGTTCCACAAAAACATCAGGATACACATTATTCTTACCTGCATGTGGGATTTTCTACAAAATAGATCATATATTAATTGACCAAACATACTTAAGTAAATGTAGGGGAATAGAAATCATCCCATGCATACTACCTGACCATAGTGCAATGAAAGTGGAAATCAATAACTAAGGAAACCACAAAAACTACACTAACACATTAAAATGAAACAACACCCTTCTGAACAACCAATGGGTCACAAAGGATATTAAAGTCAAAATTAAACAGTATATACAATTAAATGATAATGCCAATAAAACATACTGAAACCTATGGGATTCAATGAAAGCAGTCCCATGAGGGAAATTATAGCATGAACTCACACATCAGGAAACAGAACAAGCTCAAATACACAACCTAATGTTGAACCTCAAGCTTCTAGAAAAAAGAATAAATCAAACCCAAAGCTTGTATGTGGGAGGAAATCATTAAGATAAGAGTAGAAATTAATGCAACAGATACTAAGAAAGCAATATAAAGAATCAATGAACTGAAAATTTGGTGCATTGAAAGAATCAACAAAGTTGATAAATGATTAGACAAGCTCATTTAAAAGAGGAAAGAGAAACAAATATTCAAGCAATTGAAATGAAAAAGTGGAAATCACAACAGATCCCTCAGAAATCCAGATCATCAATATCTACTATATTCTAATAAAATGGAAAACACAGAAGAAACAGACAGTTTGCTAGACACAATTGAATTGCCAAAATTAAACCAAGAAGATATAATAATTCTAAACAACCAAATATCAGCCAATTAAATTAAAAATGTAACTAAATATTTACCAATAAATAAAAGCCAAGGCCCTGATGGATTCATTGATGAATTCTACAGGAAATTTAGAGAAGACCTAATGTGACTAATGCTGAAACTCTTTAAAAAATTGGAAGGGAAACAGATCTACCAAAATTATTTCTGGAGCACGTATTACCCTGAACCCAAAACTAGGGCAGAACAGAACCAAGAAGGAAAGCAACAGTCCCATCTCTCTCATGAACATAGATGTATAAATCCTTAAAAAATACTGGCAGACAGAATGCAACAAATCATCAAGAAGATTATACATCATGATAAAGTAGGATTAATCCCAGGGATGCAGGGATGGTTCAACATATGCAAATCAATAAATGAAATACATTATAGTAACAGAACAAAAGAAAAATCACATTATAATTTCAGTATATGCAAAAAAAGCATTTGACAAAGTCCAACACCCATTCATGATAAAAACCCTACATAAAATTGGAATATATGATTTTACCTCAATCTTATAAAAAGCCATCTATGACAAACCAAAAATTAACATCATACTAAATGGTTAAAAACTGAAAGCTTTCACTCTAAAATCAGGAACAAGACAAGAATGTCCATTATCATCACTCCTATTCAATGTAGCTCTGGAAACATTAACCAGGGCAATTAGACAAGAGAAAAATAAAAGAAATAAAATTAGGAAAGAAAGAAGTTAAATTGCCACTATTTGCAGATTATAATATTTGACATAGAAAACCCCAAAAATTCCACCAATAAATTGTAGATTTAATGTCTAATTTGAGTACTGTGACAGAATACAAAGTCAATGCTCAGAAATCAATAGCAGTCCTGTACACAAGCAATAAACTCACAGAGAGAGAAACCAGGGAAAACACAACTTTTAAATAGCATCTAAAAAAGGAAATACTGGAAATCAATCTAAAAAAGGATGTAAAAGATCTGTACAGTGAAAATTACAGAACCCTAGAAAAGGAAATCAATGAAGATATCAGAAAATGAAAATATATCACTTGCTCTTGTATAGGAAGAAACAAAATAGTGAAAATGGCCACAATCCCAAAACTGCTGTATGGATTTAATGCAATCCCAATCAAAATATCATTGTCGTACCTCACAGATCTAGAGAAAATATTCCTAAAATTCATTTGGAGCCAGAGGAGACCTAGTGTAGCAAAAGCAGTTCTGGGCAACAAAGGCAAGCAAGGGGGCACCACATTACCAGACCTGAAATTATACTACAAAGCTATTGTGATAAATTTAGCATGGAATTAGCAAAAAAACAGGTTTGAGGATCAGTGTAACAGATTAGAAGATGCAGACAAAACCACAAACACACTCAGCCACCCTATCTTTGTAAAAGGGGCCATACATATTCACTGGAATAAAGATAGTCTCTTTAATAAATGGTGCTGGAAAAACTGGCTTTCTAAATGCTGAAGACTAAAAGTAGACCCATGTATATCACCATGCACTAAGCTAAAGTCAAAATGGTTCAAAGATCTTAATATTAAAATAGAAAAAATAAATTTACTGGAAGAGAAAATACATAGAAATATTGAAGACATAGGTGTAGGCAGAAAGTACATGAGAAAAAACCCAGACTGCAAGGAAGTTATTACAAAGAATCAACAAATGGTATCTCACCTTATTAAAAAGCTTCAGCACAGCAAAAGAAATCACCAACAGAGTGAAAAGAATACTCACTGTGTGGGGAAACATTATGGCCTGTTGTCCCTCAGACAAAGGACTTAGATTTTAAATACATAAAGAATTGAAAAAAAAACCAGACACACCAAATTCAAAATCCAAATCCAAATATGGGCATCTGAGGTGAATACACACTTCTGATGAAGAAATACAAATGGCAAGCAAATACATGAAAAATCTTCAACATCATTGGTCATTTGAGAGATGCAAATTTAAAAAAGTTGTGATTCCATTTCACTTGAGAAAGAATGGCTATGATCAAGAAATCAAATAAGAAATGCTGGTCGGGTTGTGAGGAAAAATTAACACTTCTACACAATTAGTGGGAGTGTAGACTGGTACAAACACTGTGCAAATCTGTGTGGAGATTCCTCAAAAAACTAGGATTAGGGCCGGTGAGATGGCTCAGCGGCTTAAGCGCCTGCCCGGCAAGCGCAAGGGCCCGAGTTCGACTCCCTGAACCCACATACAAAAAAGGGGCCGGTGATATCACTCAGTGGCATGGGCGTCTGCTGGCGCGCGATGTCCTGAGGTCGACCCCCCGGTACCCACAAAAAAAAAAAAAAAAAAAAAAAACTAGGATTAGAGGTCCCATTCAACCCAGGTATTCCCCTCCTGGTTATCTTCCTACAACAATAAAAATATCGTACCACAGCAATATATGTGCACCATGTTTGTAGCGGCACTATTTTTAAAAGCTAAGTCTTGGAAACAACCCAAATGCCCATGAACCAAGAAATCAATAAAAAAGATGTGTTTTTTATGTAATGGAGTACTACTCAAACATAAAGAAGGATAATCTTGAGACTTTTACAGGTAAATGATGCAACTCGAGTCTGTACTCATAGGTGAAATAAATCAGACCCATATGTGTAAAAATTGTATTGTCTCACTAGTTTGAGAAACTGAATGAGTGTATGGGGTCCAAAATGCACGTTAAATCTTGTTGGGAAGAAATTGTTCAACAGAAAAGACAAATAATGATGGGGGAAAAGGGAAAGGAAGGAAGGGAGAGGAAAAAATATATTCGTACACAAGAGCGTTAAGATAGTTATCCAACTATTTTCTCTTAGTTCATTGAAAAGTAAGATTTATGCTAATATTGTTTGGAGAAAATATCATGCCTATATCATACTCTGAATAACTACTCTTAAGACAAAAATATGCAATGTATTAATTATTGTAAATCTCCTACTAAAGTGTTTTGAAACTATTTTATTATTTTTATTTTTTTCTCTTAAAATAAAAATGTTATGCATATATATATTATTGTTATCTCTAAAATCTGCTTATATGTACTTTCAAAGATTATTTTTTAGTCCTTTGTAATATGAAGCCATTAAATTTATTTTTGGTAAATGAATCACAGCTATATCTTAGATTACAAAAACATTTACATTACAAAGAGCATGTACAGAGGAACACTTAAATATATATAAAAAATTAATCTTAGAAGTATACTAACAGTGACTTAGTATACTCAACATATTAACTGGTTAGATGATTTTTATTTTTGTAATTATTTGTATATTTGTATATAGTATTTTGAAATAGTGCATATTCCTTATGCAGTAAGTAATAATGAACAGTTAAGCCAGACAAAATGAGCAATTAATTTCATCAGGTTCCTTATTTTTTCCAGGATTAATTGATGTTGGGTTCCCTTAAAATGATCAATAATTTTTTCCTGTTGAATATAGGTGCTCTATTAGGAGTGCTTTTGAAACATGCTCTGTACTTTATTTTGTGGGTACTGGGGGTCGAACTCATGACCTTGTGCACCAGCAGGCATCAGTGCCACTGTGTGATATCACCTGGCCTTTTTTTATATGGGTACCAGGAGTTGAACTCAGGACCTCCTCCTTGTCAGGCAGGCACTTATTCCACTGAGCTATCTCACTGGACCATGCTCTGTACATTTAAAAACACAGTTCGCTTTATTTTTAAGAGATTTTCACAGTAATTTTCTTGCTAAAGGTGCTACCTTATGAATGTATCATTTGCCCATTGGACATTCAAGTGGTTAATAAACTAAATCTCTTTAATTATAGAGGAAATTAAGATGTGTTGACAGCTCTGCTATTTTGAGGGAGTGACAACCCTGGGTACCTGCCGCATTCTGACATTCAAGCTGCACTTGCTAGTGTCAGAAATAGTCTGTAAGTGGCTCACAGAAGAAAAATAAGTTATACAAATTTGTCAGATTTTTCTGCTCTGCTGTAAGATCAATTCTCCCTCACATCTTTCCAGAGCCAAAGCCCAAATTTAACAATGGAAAATACATTTTAGTGCTATAAAGATCCTGTCATTTCATTGTTAGAGCAGAGCTTCAGAAGGATTTCAGGCTGGAAGATACAGGATCTAGCCTCCAATTTTAGTTCTGATTCATGTCCTTATCCATGTAACATAATGTGATTTACTTTCTCAGAGCATAAGATAAAATTATTTTTATGTTCCATTACAGATTCTATAATTTTATTGGAAATTATATGATTCAATGTATAATGTGTCTTTGGATTTAGAATAGAATTAGTTTACTAGGCTCTTAGGTCATTTTACTCCTTTCAGTACAGTAACTGGTAGATTTGCAAGCCTAGTTTTTGTGATTTAATTCTCTTCTTAAACATAAAGTTTTATTGGAAATATTGTTTGAAGAAATGCTTTTTCATATAAAAGACTTTGGACATCTTTGTAAATATTTGTATATAAACAATTTTTAATTTTTAATAGTTTTATATGTATTGTTTTTATATGTATCCCTTAGCAATCATCTACATCTGTCTATTGATACACACACCCACCCACACGTGCATTTGCATGTGATCATAGGAAAACCTCATATGAATCTACAACAATGTTTGAATAAATTCTCTCTGATGAATTGAAAACTACACTCTTTTAATAGTGATTTATTATCTTACTTTATTATTCAAATAAAAAAATTTAGAAGAACTATGACTATGTTTATCTCAGATTCCCAATTTGTTTAATGCACTTTTGGTAAATTAAGAAGATTGTAGTTAATGTAATCAAAATAAAATGTGATGAAAAATTTACATAGAACATTTCTTATGGAACATGATTCACTTATAATTGAAAAGAAATTTTTGGTAATGTCAACATTTTGAAATACTGTTCTATATTTAACAATAAATTTCATAACCTTTTATCAACAATATATGTTTTACTTTAAATATATTGGTTGATTTTCATAAAGGTCTGAAATTGTTTTAATAAAAACATTAAATTCAAAATTTTCTTGACAATCTTGTATGTGTGATGGCAGCATGTTTGAATTCATTAAATCATAATATATAAAAATGTTAGAAATCACTCAGTGCCTCTGTAAGCATGTAAATGGAACTAATTTAATGACCTTGGTTAAATGAGTAAAATAATATATAAAAAGTTTCTAAAAGTAACTAGTCCTTCTTATGCTTAAACTGTGAACATCTGAGTAATGTGTTGTGTTTAGATGTTTTAAGGATAACTTTAGCCTAATTCAGGTTCCATTTACCTTACTATATAATTGAATTCCATATATCCTGAATATGCATTATGGCTCATAATTCATTTATTTTTATATAAGAACATAATTCTACTTATTGTGTACATACAAATTTTACTGATTAGTTTCTCTACTTGCATCAGATTTTGTTACATGAGATATATGTTTATTCTTTTCCTTATTTCTATCTTTCCTACGACACTAAACTTTTTTTACTCACTAATACCCAAAGGCACATGCCTTGATAATTGCTAGGATCACAGCCACAATGACAGTGCTGTCACCATCCCATGATATGCTGTAACTTGTTTAGAAAACATTGTACTTGCTTATGTGCATAATTCATGTTTCAATTGCTTATATACTCCTTTACCTCACACTTAAAGAAAAAAGGAAACTCTTCAGATGCATAGATTTCAGAACTGGAACCAAATCGACACTAACATCTCTGTCCCTGATCTTTGTCTTGTATATTTACTGTGCTATTCTTTGTGTGTGTAACAGAATTCCCTGTTCCTGGGTGCAATCACTGCCATAGGAAGAAACAGGTCACACTAATCAGGCTTGGTCACAGCTAGTCTTTTATCATCACTATGAGAAAGTCATTATTAAATTAATCTTTTGGTTTCAGAAGGATAACAGACATGTACATAGAGATGACCCAGAGCTGAGTGAGTCTGTTGACACACAGACACAAGAACAAACCTGGCTGTGACTGTGAACTTCCAAATGAAGTATCTCAGACCTGTGAGAAACAAACACACATTTACTGAGTTTGGTACCTATCACATGTGTGTTTTTTGGCAGTAGCAAACAGATACAAGAGTTTTTCAAAATGAACAAGCATGTTAATGAAAGCTAAACCAAAACTATATAATGATTATTTTGCATTAATACTGATGATTCAATAATGTCATTATGGTATCAAAATTTGATGTGACTATTAATGTTTGTTATGTAATATCTCTTCTTCTCTTTACCTTTCTATACTTCCATTGAAAAGTCCTTTTAGGAATTTTATTTATTTATTTTAATTAATTTAATTAGTACTTTTCAAGCATACATCATTATCACATTCTTCATAGGGAATTTGCACTTCTACATATTATTTCTAAATTCTTTTTGTTCCAATTCCCCCCTTCCCTTCAATATTTCTTCAGATCTCCTTTACAAAACTTTGTTTCTATTATTTTCCTTCCATTCTTTTGTGATGTCCTTGCCTTGCTTTTGTTTTCCAGAAATGCTTTTGCTATTGTAGGTCCCTTCTGGTTCCAAATCAATTTTATGATTCTTTTCTGTAGTTCTGTGAGTTATGGTATTGGTATTTTTAATGGGATTGCACTGAATGTGTATACAATTTTGGAAGTATGGCCACTTTCACAATATTGGTTCTGCCTATACAAGAATAAGGGATAAATTTCCATTTTCTGATATCCTCTTCAATCTCCTGCTTCAGAGAACTGTACTTTCAATGTAAAGGTCTTTTGGTTCCTTCGTTAGAATGATTCCTAAGTATTTAATTTTTCTTATTGCTATTGTGAAAGGTGTTTCTTTTAATGCTCTCTCAGTGAGTTTTTTATTTGTGTACAGGAATGCTATTTATTTTTGTTAGTTGCCACTGTGTCCTGGAAAACAAATGAATTTAGGTATAGTATTTTGGTGGTGTTTTGGGAGGGTTCTACATAGAGTATCTTGTGATCCACAAATAAAGATTATTTAACTTCCTTTCCTATCCTTACTCCTTTTATTGCTTTCTTTTGTCTAGTTTGTATCACTAATGTTTCCAGAACATTAGCCATTTCCACCCTTATATTGAATAATAGTGGTGACAAGTTATCACCCTTGTCTTTATCCTGAATTTAGAGTGAAAGATTTCAGTTTTTGACCATTTAGTATGATGTTGGCTGTTGATTTGTCATAGATGGCTTTTATCAAATTGAAATAATCTATTCCAACTTTCTGCAGGGAGTTTTTTAATCATGAAAAACTGTTGGACTTTGTCAAAAGAGTTTTCAGCATATATTGAGATGATCATATGGTTTTTCTCCATGGATCCATTAATGTGATGTATTACATTTATTAATTTGCATATGTTGAATCATCCTTGAATCCCTGGTATGAATCCAACATAGTCATGGTGTATATAATCTTCTTCATGTTTACTGCATTCTATTTGCCAGTATCTTACTGAGGATTTTCACATCCATATTCATTAAGAATTTTGGCCTGCAGTTCTCATTTTTGGATGGATCCTTCTCTGATTTTGGTAGTATAATTATTGGTTCTAAGATTGCCTTTGGGAGCACTAATTCTCTTTTGATTTCATTTTAAGTATTTGAGGGGTAATAGCATTAGATATTCTCCAAATTTCTTATAGAATTCAGCAGTAAATCTTTTGGGACCTTAGCCTTTCTTTGATGATAATTTTAAAATTATTCTTCAATTTCATTTGACTGATGTTGGGTTATTTAGAATTTTTATATCATTTTGATTCTGCTTTGGTAATTCATATGTATCAAGGAAACTATCAATTTCTTGTGAATTTTCAAATTTTGAGAGTACAAGTTCTTGAAATATATATTGATGGCTTTCTCAATTTCTGCAGAATTCATTTCACTCCTGATTGCATGAATTTGAGTCTTTTCTTTCGTTTATTTGGTAAGTTTTGCTGTTTGTCCATTTTATTGTCTTTCAAAGCACTCTTTGAAAGTACTCTTTGATTCTTTGTATTATTTTCTTAGTCTTCATTGCAGTAGTTTCTGCTCTGATCTTTATAATTTCTTCACTTGCATGAGCTTTGGGCTTGACTTGTTCTTCTTTTCAAGAAGCTATATATTCAACTTTAGGTTATTTTTTTAAGCTCACTTTGTATTTCTGATGTGCAAATTCATTGCTAAACATTTTCCTAATATGAATGCCTTCATTGCATCGCATGAATTTATAAATTCCTGTATGTCATACTGACATAATAGTTTAATTGTAGAAACTGTCTAATTTATTCTTTAATTTCATCTGTGACCCACTTGTTATTCAGCAGTGTGTTATCTAATTTCCATGTGTTCCTGTAGTTTTTGAGGTTTCTTTTTTATTGATTTCGAATTTCATTGCAGTATAATCTGATAATATGCATAGATAATTTCAGTTCCCTTGTATTTCCTTAAGAATATTCTGTGAGCTAGTATGTAGTCCATTTTGGAGAGAGTCCTGTGTGCAGCTTAGAAGAATGTGTGTTCTGTTATTGTGGCATCAAACAGTATGTTGATATCTATTAAGTCAATTTGTTCAAAGATTTGGTTCCGCTTTGATATTTCTTTTTTGATTGTTTTGTCTAGTTCATCTACTTGTGATAGTGGGGCATTGCAGTCACCCATTACAACTGCATTAGTGTTTATCTGATTTTTCATATCTATTAATATTTATTTTATATAATTGGGTGCAGTGATATTTAGTGAATATATATTTAGATTTGTTATCACTTCCTTTTGGATTTTTCTCTTAACAAGTTTGTTGTGACCTTCGTTGTCTCCTCTGATCAGTCTTTACTTGAAATGCACTTAGTATGCAAATAGAATAGCTACCCATGGTTTTTGCAGGTTCTTGTTACATGAAGTATTTTTTCTTTCCTTTGACTTTCAGTCTATGAATTACTTTATGAGTTAAATGTATTTCTTCTGTGCAGCATATCATTGGATCTTGTTTCTTGATCCATTCTGCCAGTTCATTTATTTAGATTGATGTACTGAAACCATATACATTGGTGGTTATAACTTATGTGTATTGACTTATCATTGTTGTATTATTTTCCTGTTGTTGGTTTCTTTTCTTTCTCTTTTGTTTAATTACTTGTCTTGCCTTGTAGATTCATTCTATTGGATTCATGGAATTGTTGTCTTCATTGTCTTTTTTCTATAATATCCTCCAGAATTTTTTGTTGTGCTGATTTGATGGTCATGATTTTTTTCAAGAGCTCTTTATTGAGGAGGTATCTTATTTCTCCATCAATTTTGAAAGACAATTTTGAGGGGTGCATCAATCTGGGTTGGAGGTTGTTTTCCTTTAGGGCTTGAAATACTTCCTTTCAACCTCTCCTTGTGTTAAGAGTTACTGTTGAGAAGTTTGCTGTGATTCTGATGGTGATTTTTCTCTAGCAGCTTTTATTATTCTGTTCTTGATTTGAATTCCTGGAATCATAACTAATATATGCCTTCTTGTAGGTATTCTTTTCGATATAAGCTAAAAGGATTTCTCTATGCCTCACTTATCTGTCAAGTTCTTTTTCCATGCTTGGGAAGTTTTCTGCTCTTACTTCTGTGAACAGGTTTTTATGTCCTTTGTATTATTTTCTGAATTTTATTGATTCTGATTAACCTGTTGTTCTTTGTATCATCTAGCAGTTGTTGGATTTATTTTAACAAGGCTTTCATTTGATGATCATTAACCACAAACCTATCTTCTAGATCTGATATTCTATCTTTACATTGGTGATTCTGCTGCATATACTTTCAGTAGAATATTTAAGCTTCTGTACATCTGATTGAATCTGTTTTGGGGAATACAGTTCTTTCGTATGCTGGGCATAGGTTTCCACCACTTTTCTAGGTTGTTCTATCTTTTTATCAGTATCTACTGAAGATCCACTGACCACATCCTTCACTATGCTCATCTTTTCTTTAGATATCTGTGTAATTATTTCTGTTTTCTTTTCTAGAGATTCATTCACTTGCTTTTTACTACCACTTTTACCATTGCAGCAAATTCAGCTGGTTGGCTTTTGATTGTTTCCACATCAATGCCCCTACTTTTTGCCTTGGGTGAGCTGGAGTTCTGGAGTTACATCTTACTTCTGTGTTTGTTATTTTTTTTTTTTTCTATTTTTTTTTTCTTTTCTGCATTGATGCTTGTAAATTGCTTAAGGTAGTTAGGTTAATTACTAGTATCAAGACCTCTTTAAGAAATGACTACTTGTAAGAGATGTCTTCTAGGAGTAGTTGGCTTTTAACTATTCAGTCTGTGCCAACATCTTGCCTCTTAAATTTATTAGTGATGAGAGGTTGCTGCCTGTTTGGCTTACCACCCAGTTATTTGATACTGGATGATAGTATTATTTATGACCCCTAGAAATCCCACTATCTGCATATGGGGAAGGATGACTTATTACAACTATGTCACCTTGGCTAAAATAGTACAATCATTAATAATAATAGTGACAAGGACAGTCTAGAAAATGACAGACTGTGATAATTTAATTTGTTATCATTAACCATAGGCATAAAATTTAAAGTTATACAACACAATCTAAAATAAGTCAGAAAATTATATGCAATAAACAACCCCTCAATAGAGCAATTTTACCCTCAGGGGAGAAAATTTAAAAGGGAAAGTGGAAGACGTAGAGAAATGAGATTACCCAATCTTCCAGAAACTGGTGAAGAGGACAGGAGGGAAAGAAGGGGGAGCAAGAACAAAATAAAATAAAACCAAGAGAACTCTAAAAACAATGTTTACACTCATTAAAAAACCAGCAAAAAAGAAAAATAATGAAATTTCTCTGTACTTCAAGCCTGTGGTTAAATTCTGGGGTTTACAGGTTTGTGGCAGTTTCTAATTCAGGATGTGTCTCCACTTTCATTGGTAGAAAAGGAGGCAGAATGAGCCCAGATCTATGTTGGATGACTCATCAATTCTGCAGTATGACCAGAGTAGGGTGCCAGATAATCCCAGCAATCCTGTATAGATTCAGGTGGTGCTTTCAATTCCAAAGAAGGTCAGGATGATCCTGGCCTCTGGTTGTGGGTTTGGGACCTGAGTTGTTCAGCCTACAATGTTCTTGGTGTCTCTTGCTGGTCTGACCTTGGCTTCCTGACCCTTGATGTCTATGGGGTTGTCTCACAGACACTGTGGGATTTCAAAATGGTGTCTGGCCAAGTTGAATCCACAGGAGAAATGGCAGAGACTTGGGCTGTAATCACTCACCAGTTCTTGTAGCTCACATCATCCACTGCTCCTTTCCACTGTTGCATTTCTCCTTGGATTCACTTGCCCTCACCGTGTCTCTGTAAATTTGCTCCTCTTCTTTCATGCCATGAGCCAGGATGCAGTGAGAAAGTGCAGCTTGCTACCTCATTTTTCTTTGTTGTGGTCTGTCTAAGATCTAGTACTTATAAATTGTGCAGCTATAAACATGAGTATGCATGAATCCCTGTGATATGCTGATTTTTAACTCTTTTTATAAGATACCTAAAAGGGGGATGCCTGGGTCAAGTGGAATTTCTATTTTTATTTTTTGAGGAATCTCAACACTGACTACCATAGTGGTTGTAATATTTTACATTCCCACCAACAATGCAGAAGTGTTTCTTCTCCCCCATGTCCATGGCAGCATTTGTTATTATTAGATTTAACAATGATAGCCTTTCTTTCTTGTGTAAAATGGTATCTCAAAGTAGTTTTAACTTGCTTTACTCTATCACCAGAAGTACCAAACACATTTCATATATTTATTAGTCATTTGTACTTCTTTGAGTAGTATCTTTTGATTTTGGCACACCACCCTATTCTTACTGAATGTTTGCATTTATTGATTGGGTTGTTTCTTTTGAGGAGTCTAATATTTTTGAGCTTTTCATTTATTCTACATATTAGTCCTCTGTAGAAGGAATAACTGGAAAAATATTTTTCTATTCCCTAGGTTGTCTCTTCACTCTGTTGGTTGTTTCCCTTGCTGTGCAGAACCATTTTGATTTGACACGATCCCATTTGTTGATTCTCAACTATAGTGTTCAGTTTATCCTAATTTAAAACATGCTATTTTTGAATCATATGTTCAAAATAATAACCAAGCAGAAATATTCATGTCAACTTTGATTAATGAAATATTTCCCACTCTAACAGGCATTGCTTAATAACATAATGTATGGCACAAACTATTGTAAATCACCTGTTAATATTCTATATATGGAAAAATATACTCATGTATGTTAAATATTAACTTATTAATTTTCAACATTATTTACTTACTTCATCACTAATAAAGTAGTTTTAAATTTTGGGGCATGGTAACAGTAGTGAAGAGTTTACTTTTACAGAATAATAAAATACTATCCTTTGACAATGAAGCAATTTGAAAATTGAATATGAAACCTGTTCAAATTTAGCTAAAATATGAAATAATTTGTATATAAAATTTTATTATAGCATCTTTTACTGGAGAAATTTAGATTATGGAAAGAACACTTATTATGTATGGAATGTAGCAGGAGATTTTAAACTTGGCTTTTCTGTTATACTAAAATTCCACCAAAGTGAATTAAAACCACTAACCTTGCAAAAGAGTCAATTTTTTTTCATCAAGCATACATTCATCAAAGTAAAGTTTAAAAAAATTAAAATGCCTTTAATGCATCATTGTTTGCTAAAACAATAAAATTACCTGAGCTTGAAGTCATTAGAAGCTTAGATAAATTTATTCTGAATTAATTTCACATTTTGGTGGATAATTGCCAAAGTTGCTAAATTATAAGGCATTTTGAGTGGAAAATTTTATTTTATACAGCACACTATTTGAACTAGTACCATATTAATCTGAAAGTAATGGAACACAGATAGCATGTCCAAGTATGAGGTCACTATTGTCTTGAGTAGCAAAAGCTTAATTTAAACTTCAACATAAAATACCTCTATCTCACATTTGAAACCAAAGTTGTTAATTTTAAAATGTTACTTAGGTGGAGATAATTATTCTATTAATTAAGGGAAATGGGGATAAAGACAAAGTGGTTCCATATTGAGATCACCCCCTGATGCCTGCAGAAGGGTAAAATCACCCCCACTAGGGGAAAAACCAGCAAATAAAATTGCACTGGACATGTTTGGTTTTGTTATATAAATTTAGAGTTTGTTCTTGTTGTCAGAGGTAGCAGGTTAATGCTTATAAAAGTTTGCCGGTAGTTAAGCTGTACTTGAAACTATTGTTATTACTAACTGTACTACTTTAGCCCCAATATCATAAATGTTATAATCAGTTTTTCTCCTATGTATGAAAATACAGTGATTGTATGTGGTCATAATCACCACCACAGCCCACTACCAAAGGATTGGATGCTGAGCCAAATAGTAACTTTGCATTCTTTACAAATTGGGAAGGTGGGTTCTTGGGATACATTAATGAACCACTTACATCTAGAGGACATCTCTGAAGAACAGTCATCCCCTGGAAAGCCTCAATAGTAATGATAAAGCTTTCTATCATAAGAAATTGGTGTCAACAGAGAACACAAAATAAAATAAAAAAGAGAAATGAGAACATGACAAGACACAGAAGCAAACTGCAACATGAGACCCCTAGCCCTTCCAGGACAATCCTGGAACACATGAGATAGTCAAAATTGGATGTCAGATAGTGGAATATTCTGAAATGATAACAATGGAAGAGTAAAAACAAGAAGGAAAAAGCTTTAGAGGAAATAATTTCTCAGGTTCAAAAAGAAATGCTTAAAATAAAAGATATTGGAAAACACACAGATAAAAGACTAGATGAGATTAGAAAAATGATGGAAATAGAATGGATAAAGAAACAAGATACAACAATATGCTGCTTATATAAAACACATTTAACTCAAAAAGAAATTCATCAACTGAAATTCAAAAAAATGGAAAATAATACTCCATGTGAGAGGAAACTAGAAAAAAGCAATGGTAGCTATTCTGTTTGCATGCAATGTAAATTTCAAACCAAGAATTATCACAAGAGATAAAGAAGTTCCCTACATAATTGATGGGGGAGAACTTCAAGAGGAGGGATATCAATCATAAATATGTAGGCACCAAAAATCAGGAGGACCAAACTACATAAAACAAATATTAACAGGCATGAAAAATCAAATAAACAATAACACAATTGTAATGGGAGAACTTAATATCCCATTGTCACAAAGAGATAGATCAGCTAGACAAAAAATCAGCAAAAAAATATGAGAACTGAATCAAACCTGTAAAGAAATGGACATAGTAGATGTTTTCTGTTTTCCACCCAACATCATCAGAATACACATCTTTCTCCACTGCACATGGGACATTCTCTAAAATAGACTGTACACAAGCCCACAGAACATGTTTAAGTAAATGCAAAGGAATTAAAATAATCCAATGCATATTATGTGACTACTGTGCAGTGAAATTGGAAATTAAGGGCAAAAGAAACTGCAGAAGCTCAATAAATATATGGAAATTAAATAATGTCCTTCTGAACAACCAATGGTATACAGGTGATATTGAGGAAGAAATAACATGTACAAATAAACAGGAAAGCAGTTAGAACCTACCAGAACTTATGGGACAAAATGAAAGCAGTCTTAAGATGGAAATTTATAATGGTGAATTCTCACATCAAGAAAACTGAAAGAGCACAAATAAACAACATAATGTTGCACCTCAAGATTCTAGAAAAGGAAGAGCAAGACAGTCCAATAGTCCATAAAAGGGAGGAAATTATAAAGATCAGAGCAGAAATTAATGCAATGGAGACTAAGAAAACAATTCTAAGAATTAATGAATCTAATAATTTGTTCTTTGAAAGAATAAATAAAATTGATAAACACTCAGCCAACCTTAACAAAAAGAGGAAACCTGAAATTCATGCATTGAGGAATGAAAAGGGTGAAATCACTACAGATGCTGTGAAAATTCAGATCAATTCCTACTTCAATTATATTTACTCTCATATAATGGAAAACACCAGAGAAATGGACAGATTCCTAGATACAAATGAATTACCAAAGCTGAATTAAGAAGATATAAAAATTATGAATCAGCCAATATCAGTTAATGAGAATGAAAGTGTAATTAAAAATTTACCAACAAAGAAAAGCCCAAGTTCTGATGGACTCACTGCTGAATTTTATAAGAAAATTAGAGATCATTTAATGCAATTACTCCTCAAACTCTTTAATGAAACTGAAAATGAAGCAATTCTCACTAATTAATTCCTGAGAGAATACCAAAACCAGAAAAAGATCCAACCATAAAACAGAACTACAGGGCAATCTCCCTAATGGACAGAGATGAAAAGATCCTCAATAAGATACTAGCAAAGAAAACACATCAAGTCATCAAGAAGTTTATACACCCATGACTAAGAGGGATTCATCCAAAGAATGCAGAGAATGCTTTAACATAAAAAAATTAATGAACATAATACACCCTATCAACAGAGCCAAAGATAAAAATCAAATGATGCAGAAAAAATTTTGATAAAGTCCAACACTCATTCATGATAAAAATAATATAGAAAATTGGAATAAATGGACTGTACCTCAATCTGATAAAAGCCAGCTATTACAAACCAACAGGGCTGGTGAGATGGCTCAGTGGCATAAGTGCCTGCAGCAAGCATGAGGTCCTGAGTTCAACTCCTGGTACCCACATATGAAAAAAAGGCTTGTGATATTTCTCAGCAGTATGGGTGCCTGCTGGCATGTGAGATCCTGAGTTTGACCCCCAGCACCCACAAAAAAATAAAAAATAAAAATAATAAAAAATACAAACCAACAGCCAACATAATACTAACCGGACAAAAATTGAAAGCATTCATTCTAAAATAGGAACAAAACAAGGATGCCCACTATCGCCACTCCTATAGAATAGAGTTCTGGAAACACTAGCCAGAGCAACTAGACAAGAAAGAGAATTAAAAAGAACACTTATAGGAAAGGAAGAAGTCATATTATAATTATTCACAGATGGCATCATACTATACATAGAAGACTCCCAAAACTCCACCAAAACACTTCTATAAATTTTATAAACAAATTCAGTAGTTAAGCTGGATACAAGGTCAACACTCAAAAATCAGTAGTATTCCTGTACACAAGCAACAAACTCACTGAGAGAGAAATTGGTGAAACCACACCCTTCACAATAGTACCCAAGAAAATGAAATACTTAGGAATCAATGTAACAAAGGAAGTAAAAGATCTATACACTGAAACTTCCAGTACTCTCAAAAAGGAGATAGAAGAGGATATCAGAAAATGGAAATATATCCATTGCAAATGGTTGGGAAGAACCAATATAATGAAAATGGCCGTACTCTCAAATTTTTTGTACAGATTTAATGCAATCTCTATCAAAATACTATGAGCAGAACTCACAGAACTAGAGAAAACATTCCTAAATTCATTTGGAACAAGAAGAAACCTAGAATAACAAAAGCAATTCTAGGCAACAAAGGCAAGGCAGGAGGTATCACAATTTGTGACTTGAAAATATACTACAAATCTACTGTGGTAAAATCTTCATGGTACCATCAAAAAAGCAGACCTGAGGATAAGTGGAACAGATTTGAAGATGCAAACACAACTACAAACACACTCAGCAACCTAATCTTTGACATAGGGGCCAAAAATATTCACTGGAAGAAAGACAGCCTCTGTAATAAGTGGTGTTGGAAAAACTGGCTCTCTACATTCTGAAGACTAAATCTAGACCCATGTCTATCACCATTAACTAAATAAACTCAAAATTGATCAAAGATGTAAATATAAAAATAGAAACACTAAATTTACTGGAAGAGAAAATAGATAGAAATCTTGAAGACATAGGTATAGGCAAAGAGTGGATAAACAAAACTCGAAGTGCACAGGAAATACTTCAAAGTATCAACAACTGGGATCCCATCATATTAAAAAGCTTTTGCCATGAAAAGAAATCTCCAACAGAGTGAAAGGACAACCCCAGAGTGGGAAAAATATTTAGCCATCTGTCCCTCAGACAAAAATCTTATGTTTAGAAAATATAAATGATTGAAAAATATCAGACCAATCAAGTTCAAAGACCCAATCCAAAAATGGGCATCTGAGATGAATACACACTTCTCAGATGAAAAAATACAAATGGCAAATAAATATATGAAAAAATATTCAACAGCATTTGAGGGATGTAAATTAAAACTCTGAGATTCCATCTCAGTCCAGAAAGAATGGCTAAGATCAAAATTTAACCAATAACATATACTGGTGGTGTTGTGAGGAAAAAGTAACACTTCTCCACTGTTGGTGGGAGTCTAGACTGGTGCAACCACTGTGGAAATCATTGTGGAGATTCCTCAAAAGACTAGCATTGGAGGTCCCATTCAACCCAGATATTCCCCTTCTTGGTATTTTCCAAGAAGAATTGAAAACATCATACCACAGCAATATATGTGCACCCATTTACAGCAGCACAACTTCTAAAAATCTAAATCATGGAAAAAACCCAAATGCCCATGAACTGAGGAATGGATATAAAGGATGTGGTATTTTTATACAATGGAGTACTATTCATCTATAAAGAAGAATAAACTTGAGACTTTTATAGGTAAATGTATGCAACATAAGACCATACTGATAAGTGAAATAAATCTGATTTGCTTGTGTAAACATCGTATAGTTTCCCTAGTTTAAGAAGGTGAAAGAGTAAATAATATACAAAATACACAAGAGATATTGTGAAATGGGAAGTAACTTTTCAAAAGTAAAGAAAACCTGGGATGGGGAAAGAAGAAAAGAAGGAAGGTAAAAGGAAAATAAATATATATGTATGTATGTATATATATATATATATATATATATATATATATATATATATATATCTGATATTTAAGAGAGCTATACCACTAATTTCTATTAGTTAACTGAAAAGAAATATTTATGCCTGCAATATTTGTTCAATTATTCTTGCTTATATCTTGTAATGTGAACAAGTACTTTGAAGAAAACATTACACAACCTATTAAATATATTTACTCTCCTACTAGCTTGCTTGAAATTTGTGTAATTGTATTTTCTATTTAAAGTAAAAAAAATATGGACCATTGACCCCATTACATACAGGGGATATCTACAGTTCTTCGCATTATCATTAAATCATAATTAATGCAAAGATGAATCAACACAATTACTATTATATTAATAGAAGTGACTAATCCATCTTATGTACAAAAATCCCTGTGCTTCCAAATTAGTGTTAATAATTATTAAGATTACCAAATTAACACATTTCTATTTATATATGCTTTAGTTAAAAATAGTTTCTCTAATCCAGTGTTACAACATTTTTCCCATGGTCTCACAATTTTTATACTTTTAAGTTCCTGTCTAATGTATAGTAATTCCCTCATTTCTGAATGAGTTCTGTTCTTGGAAAATTTTCATAATTTGGATTCATTCCTAAGTCTGACAATGTGAGCCTTATAAATCTATGACACAAATATGCAATATAAATACACAAAATATACAATATATACAATATAAATACAATATATAAAAAAGAACACACACACAAATATGTCAATAAACTATTTTTACTTTTACTGTTACCTTAAAGTGGTTGTACAATATGTACAACAATTGTAAATAAAACATTTTATCTTTTGCTTCCATGGTTATTTTTCCTCTCTTCCTTGCAGCCCCCTCCACATTATTCCTGCTTTTTCTCTTGCTTTCAGACATCCTGGGCTCTGAGTCAGCACTGTAAAACTGTACAATATCACACTGTACAGTATGCAAATAGCAGCACAACTGGTACAGCATCCAGCAGACACATAAGCTGTTTATACGATGTGTTTGCATTTACAAGTGTTAGAAATATGTGGTCAATTTATATCTGTGAAAGTCCACAATTCGAATGTTCATAAATACTTTTTGAAATATAACATGAGATAAATATGTTGCTATACATTTTTACATGTGACTTCTAGGTTGGCCCATCAGAGGTTGTTGAAAGTTTACAAAATTGAAATAAGTGGGGGCCAGTGAGATGGCTCAGCGGTGTAAGCACCTGCCTGGCAAGCATGAGGGCCCAAGTTAGACTCCCAGAACCCACAAATGAAAAAAGGGCCAGTGATATCGCTCAACAGCATGGGCACCTGCTGGCATGGGAGGTCCTGAGGTCGACCCCTGGTACCCACAAAAAAAATATTGAAATAAGTGGCAGAGAGGCATACACTTCAATGTTAAGTGTTCATTTGAGAAAAGCAGAGAATTGAAATCTAGGCAATCCATATTATGACAGACGAGAAATGGGTTAGGGCAATAGGAAATTTTAAATACAAGAGGTTCACATAAGCTGTATTGAAACAAAAAACTTTAGTTACAAAAGCTTTCCAAGAAGTGGGATTTAACTTATTGTGGAAGTCAGTCATTGTTATCTTAGTGGCCTAAATGGAATCCTGTAGTTCTGAGGAATTTCTCACATTCTGCCTTTCATAGGCATATGTATGTACCACTTCTTCCTTCATTGTTTCCTGCCTCCACTTTGTTAGAGTTTGTCATAAAGTGCCTTCATTTTGATTCTGACAATTTCAAATGCTTATTCATATCAATATCTCTCTGTTCTGTTTCTCTTGGTTTTAATTGTGAACATGAGGCACCCTCAGCACATCTTGTGTATTCAGCTTGTATTCAATATATAGCTAAAGAGTTGAGTCCCCAAACCAAAAGAATAAGTCTCCTTATTCTTCCCATAGCCATACCCATGAAGGATATTCTCATATCCTCCTTTAACTTCTCTCCTTCTTTCCTAACTTTTAGTATTTTTTCTTTCCTTTGTTATGTGGTATTTTCTTCCAAATTCTTTTATTTGATATTTTACCATTTCTCACAAATTTTGACATATTTTCGGTATTATTCAGTTCCATATATTCGATTTTGATCTGTGGAGTACTTAGTGTCTATTGCACAATATTAAAATAAGTTGGGTATTCATATATATCTATAGTTTGCTTTCTAACTTGATTTTTTTTTTTGGTCTGAGAAATTTTTTTTTTTTTTTTTTTGTGGGTACCGGGGGGACGACCTCAGGACCTCGCGCGCCAACAGGCACCCGTGCCGCTGAGCGATATCACCGGCCCCTTTTTCGTATGTGGGATCCGGGAGTCGAACTCGGGCCTTCGCGCTTGCAAGGCAGGCGTTTAAGCCGCTGATAATTTTATTGTTTCTGAATTTACCGGTAGTTGTTTTACTATAGACAGCTTATCTAGGTAAACATATAGGCAGTCAGACATGGCTAGGCCCTCAGGGCTGTCAATACAGAGAATAAAAATACATTACAACTATGGCTAGAGGCACATCTGTTTGAGACCAAGTCTCAAGAAAAGACAAAATGACCAGGCCTACATTCCTCCCCTAGAGATGAACAATGGATTGGAAATTGTACTCACCTTGTAGACATCAATAGCCCTGGGTGGGTGTCTGGAACCCCCTGATCCATCTCCTCCTAAAATATTTTTTGTTCTTTCCAAGTACACTTTATATTTGACCTGCTTCCCAGCCAGATAAATATTATCTAAGTAGCTAAACTTGTAATCTTATTCATTGATCATAGTTTTGTATCAAGTTGTACCAACCTGTGATTTTGCTCTATAAATCTTACTCCATAAAATGAGGACCACAGCAACCCATTTTTTAGTTACCCCTCCTATCTCTCACAAGGTTTCTCTCACTCTCTCTCTCTCTCTCTCCCAATTTTTCCTACTCTCAATCTCTGCTGTTCCTTAGAATTCATTCTAAGTTATTGGGGAAACTGAACTCAGCATATCTGACATCTAGCAGGTTGAGTTACATTTATTTCCTTCCTATCACTTGGAGGCCCCAGTGACTTAATTGGAAGGATCTAGAATTTTTTTATGGATTCTGGATTATGACTCATTTAGATAATCAGAAATGTTCACCTATTTTGTCAATTGCGTACCCTTAAATTTTTATGCCTTGTCTTTTTATGCATTTTTTAGTTAAAATGATGAAAAATTTAAATTGAGAACATGGGAAGATTATGATATTTCTTTGATGGGATATTTTACTTTTCCCAGAAGATATTTTATTCTTGTTTTGTATATGTTGCATTTGTATTGACTAGCTTCTGAAATTGTTGCTGCACCTTACTTGAGCTGTTTGACTTATTAGACAACAGCACTAGGGAAAAATAATGTTAGAGCATCAACTAATCGACTGTGATAGTGACCAAAATGCAAATTTATGAAATTTAAAATGGGCTTATTTTATGAAATAGGTGTAAACACATATATTTAAAAAATACACATGCCTGCTAATAAGTCATGGGACTCCAATTAACAGTTAAAAGGCAATAGCCTGGCAACCATTCTTAAGACTTGGAAGAAAGGTTTCACTAGGAAAGTTGGCCCAATTCCCCCCTCAGCACTCTAGAAGGGAATGTCAATCCTGCTCTGCCTCAATTTCTTTTTTGGTCTGATCTTCTGCTGGTAAGGAGAAAATTTTAGCTCTTGAGATTCCTGATTCTTGCCTTTCCAAACTGAGGGTGATGACTCATGGACAAATTGTCTCAATATCTCACTGTGAGCATAAGAAAAATAGATTTCCTTTTTCTGATCTCATTTCTGAACTTTTTCTATCACTTTGTTTTTTCCATTTTTGGAGGCATGTTTCTGCTAAAGATTAGAAAATGAAGAAGCCTGAACTGTCTCAACCTCCCCCACCTATCCAACAACTAAGAGCTTTTAAAATGAGCCCATACAAAATAAGTGTGTGGTAACACCAAAGACAGGGAAGTACCTTCTCTAATGTGTAAGTTGTGGTAGCTGAACAATGGGTACAGATTTTAACCTGTGAGCTTCATAAGTGTGTTGCAAATAGAAACATAATAATTTTAGAGTGGATTTTGAGTAAAACCTACCCTTGTCTTGTTGCTAATGAAAATTATCTAGGTGATTAGGCAGACAGCACAAATGTCTTGGGGACTTCTTTGCCCTAGGGCACAGGGTGAGATTTTTCTGAGCCATTACTTGCCTTTATGTATCTCTAAATCTGATCTCTTTTGCAGGCTGGGAAGTGCCTGCAAAAGTGGGAATCATTGCCTATTTGCCTTATGATTTTTTTCCCTCACCATCTTTCAAAGAATTGGAAAGCAGTTGTTCATGTCTCTTGATTATTGGTTTAATTTTGCCAGCAAGTATTGCATCTTTAACCATGACCATTACAGCTAGAACTAATTGTAGCTTGTGCTTCTGGAAATACATGCTGCTGTTAGGAGTGTGAGTTTCTGGAGAAGGAAAGAGCACAAGTCAGTAAGGGTGGCTGGCCCAACACAACCTTTCTTCTGGTCACTTTCCAGATTACTGTCACCTGCTCTGGAGAAGTCACCTCAGGGGACACCTTGAGAGGATATAGAAACCAAGTAGGCATTAAAAGGGACTCCTATTTTTTTCTTGTGTTTCGGATGGGGAAGTCAATGTCAAATTCTCTCTCCTTTGGGAAGTATTCTTAAGCATTGGAAAATTATCAACACTCATGTATTGAGAAAGGGATGTTTAATATTTTTCTGTATCTGCATATGGCCTGCTTACCACCTAGAGACAAAATAAAACACAGCAGGGAGTATTGATTATAATATTTCACAACTAGAATTGTACTGTAAGAAACAGTGAAAATGGTGAGAATTACCTTATATTCAGACTTTCTTTGCCTTAAGAAATAATCCTTATTTGTTCTCAAAATATAAATGTAAGCCACAGAAAAACCAGACACCTCTCCTTAAGACACAACTGGATACGTCTACTATTACTGGGCCTGCTGTTCCCTTCCCTTGCCCTTTGTACCCTAAGGGTGAGATTTCCAAGGCATCCTTAATCAAAGCCTCATCAATTGTTACTGAGCCTGAGGCTCCCCTCACTTGCCTTCTGGACTCTAAGGGTGAGGCTTCGAAGCCAGTCATAATTGAAGCCTGTACTGGGCTACATCCATCCCTATCTGATTTTGTTCAAGCCCATCAAGGACAGTATCACTTACAGGAGGTAAATGGAGAATTGGCACTACCTGTGTCCATGTGTCCTTTTTTCCTTAGCAACCTCATATAGATCAAACAAGATCTCTGAAAGTTGTCAGATGACCCTGAGAAGTATACTGAGGTCTTTAGGAGACTTACTCAGACCTGTTAACTACACTGGAAAGATGTAATGTTATTCTTAAATAAAACATTGGCTTTTAATGAGCAACAAGGAGAACTACAAGCTGGTATTATATTTGGAGATAAATATCATATTGTTAACTTTAGAAGGCCAGAAGACAGGCAGCCTGGGGAACTGCTGGTTCCTACTGGAGCCCAGGCAGTCCCAACACAATATCCCTACTGGCCTACCAACCAGACAGGAGATCAGAGTCGGAGTTATCTTTAGACATATATTCTTGAAGGTCTAAGAAGGATGAAAATTAAGCCCTTCAATTATTTTAAATTGTCAACTATTCACCAGGAAAAAGATGAGAACCCCTCTGCCATTCTAGATCATTCACAAGAAGCATTGGTGAAATATACACCCCTGACTCCTGATTTGATAGAAAGACAGATTATTCTTAAAGACAAGGTTATTACCCAGTCAGAATCAGATATTAGGAAAAAGCTTCACAAGGTGGCTTTTGCTCCAGACAGCTCCCTTGATACTTTCATGAGAATTCCCTCCTCAGTTTGTTATACTCAAGTGCAGGAGGAGGCCAAGGGGAATAAACAAAGAGACCAAGAAAATGTGGCTGCCTTGGTTTTTGGCCTTAAAAAATAGACTCTAAGTCTGATTCTCAGAGATCCAAGAAGAGAGCAATGACTAAACCAACCTGCTACCACTGTGGAAAACCAGGCCACCTTAGGAGGGACTGTGATAAAAGCTCATCATGACATGAGGCCCCCTGAGCCATGCTTTGATTTCAAATGTGACCACTGGAATTTGGACTGCTGCTTGAGACAGAGGTCACAGGGATCAGTCTGATCTTACCAGCTGGCCCAGCAAGACTGAAGGGCCCTGGGGAGCACTCTGCCTTCTCCCTCTGGCCCAACTGTCATCTACATGGGAGAGCACCAAGTAATCATGATTATAGAGGGAAAAGAAACCAGCCTATTTTTGGACACTGACATGTGTCTCTTGGTCCTTCTTTTCAACCCTGGCCTTCTTCCCACTATCATTCCTTAGTAAAAGGTGTCATTAGAAAGAAGGTAACTCACTATTTGTCACAACCCTTAGGCTGTAACTGGGACTGCTTTCTCTTCACCCATTCCTTTTTAATTATGACTGAAAGTCCAGTTCCCTTCCTGGGGACAGATAGCTTATCTTTCTTAAATACTGTAACATACATGCTCCTAGGTGATGTACACTTTCTCCCCCTTGTGGAGACAAAAATAAATCCTGAAGTATGAGCAACTAAAGGTAGATTAGGAAGAGCAATAAGATGGTGCAAATACATTTAAAATATTCTACTATTTTTTTTTTGTCACTGGAGACAATACCCTCTAAGCCCTGAAGTTAAAAGAGGACTATTACCTGTAATAGATGACTTAAGGGTACAAGGTATCCTTACACCCTGTAATGGCCACTGCAACATTCTAATCTTAGGAGTTCAAATACCCAATGGTGAGTGGATGTAGGTACAGGGCTTTCAATTGGTAAATGAGACAGTACTGCCAATCCAACCTGTACACTCTACTTTCTCAGATCCCAGAAGATACTGGTTCATTGTATTAAATTTAAAAGATGACTTCTTTTGTATTCCTTCACATACAGAAACCCAGTTTCTCTTTGCCTTTGAAAATTCTTCTGACAAGGTCTCTCAACTGACTTGGACTGTGCTTCATTAGGGGTTCAGAGATAATCTTCATCTCATTGGACAAATGTTTTTCCACAACTTGACATGTTTTGAATTTTTCCAAGTCACAGTCCTGCAATAAGTAGATGATATACTGTTATGTGCCCCTTCAGAAGAGCTCTTTAGCCAAGGCACCTGTGCTCTGCTGAATTTTCTAGGAGACAAATTTTATAAGTTATATAAGACAAATTATATGTGTTATATTACATAGGTTATATATACCTTATATATATAAGTTAAATAAGATAAATTATATAGGTTATAAGTTCTCTAGGTCTAAGGCACAAACTTAGAGATTTGAGGAAAAATACTTGGGCATTATCATATCTAAGGGAACCCAAAGTCTAGGGGTAGAGAGAACTAAACCAATATTTTCCTTCCCATAGCCCAAGACCCTAAAAGCGCTAAGGATATTCCTAGAAATTACAGGCTTTTGTCACCTTTGGATATCAGGGTATGATGAGATGGCATGATCCCTCTATCAGCTTATAAAGGAAG
Organism: Erethizon dorsatum; assembly: GCA_028451465.1. Lineage (NCBI taxonomy): Eukaryota > Metazoa > Chordata > Mammalia > Rodentia > Erethizontidae > Erethizon > Erethizon dorsatum. Next base: position 85,190,735 of record CM051831.1, on the reverse strand, counting down.
CCAAATAGGCAGATACCCATTTTTAACCTGGGAAGCTGATTAGCAAACTGCATTCCAGATGCTTATAAAAAGCATTTCTGAATGTCCTAGCACTGAGCTTACTAACAGGACACTATTTCAATTTATATGTTACTGAAAGACAGGCATGGCTTTGGGAGTCCTTATACAAGCAGGGTTGAGGACCTGCTCAACATGTTATAGAATATCTGAGTCATGAGTTAGACTTTGTAGCAAAGGATGGCCTGTATGCCTTAGAGCTGTGGCTGCCATAGCTGTCCTGGCACCAGAGTTATCCAAGCTGACTTTAGGCAATGATCTCACTGTATATACACCTCACAATGTGGCAGGACTTCTTTCTTCCAAAGGGAGCCTATGGCTATCAAAAAACTGACTTCTTAAACACAGGTTCTACTTCTAGAAGGATCAACTATTAAAATAAAGACATATTCCTCCTTAAACCCTGCCACTTTTCTACAAGAAAAGGAGGAAATTGAAGTTGAAAGACATGACTGTGGGCATTTAATTCTCTACACATACACAGCCAGAATGACTTGTTTGACATAACCCTTACTGACCCTGATTTGACCCTCTTCTGTGATGGCAGTTCCTTCATGTAAAATGGGACAAGAAAGGCAGGGTGTGCAGTGGTGACTGTACATCTGATGCTTGAAAGTTTCTCACTTATCCCTGGGACTCATGATCAGCTTGCAGAACACATAGCTCTGATCAGGGCTTTACAACTCAGTAAAGAATATAAGGTCAATATTTATACTGATTTAAAGTATGTGTTTCTAGTGTTACATACCCACACAGCCATATGGAAGAAAGAAATTATCTGACAGCCAATGAATTTCCCATAAAGTATCATAAGGAGATAGATGAACTTTCATTATCTGTCTATATACCCTCCAAAGTGGCAGTAATTCACTGTAGAGTATACCAAAAAGGAATTGACAAAGTATCTCAAGGTAATGAACTTGCTAACACAGCTGCCAAAGAAGCTACTCCTTGTTCTCTCATGGCAGTTAGGGGTGCCTCTACAGAAGGGGGGATATTATAGACAGCTAACTTAGGTAAAAATATTATAGGCAGTCAGACAGGGCTAGGATATTGGGCAAATCAATACAGAGAGTGGAAACACATTCCAACTGTGGCTAAAGAGACATCTCTTCAAGGTGAGGCCTCAAGATAAAGACAAAATGACCAGGTCTATATGCCTTTTCTGGGGATGAACAATGGAAAAAACTGTGCTCACCTGATAAACACTGGTCACCCCTGTGTGTGGTCAAAACCCCCTGGTTTGTCTCTTCTTAAAATTGTCCTTATTCTTTCCATGTGCAATTTATGTGTGACCTGCTTCTCCAGTGGATCAATATTACCTAAGTGGCTAAACTTGTAATCTTATTGGTTGATCATAGTCTTGTTGTGAATTGTACCCACTTCATGATTTTGCTCCCATCCTGTGATTTTGCTCTATAAAATTCCCTCTGTAAAGGGAGGTCTGTGGCAACCCACTTTTTGGGTCCCTGCTTCTCTTTCAGAAGATATCTCTCTCAATAAATATTTCCTACTCTTATACTCCATTATTCCCTAGAATTCATTCTTCGGTTTTGGAGAACATGAACTTGGTGAGTCTGACATCTAACAGGTTGGGAGTTACCTTTATTTCCCCTATATCAGTTTTATGCTTTAGCATATGACCTTTTAAGATAAACATACATTTGAAATTAATTTGGATCCTGCAATTATTGTATGAAGTGTTGGTAAATTTTAAATAGAATAAAAAGTTTATAATATAGTAAATCTTTACTGATTTATTAACTACATATTTTTATCTATTACCAATTTTTTTCTATGATTATTAAGTTGTCTACTTTTATCCTTACTTTTGTCAAATTTACCTCATACTATTTGAAGCTATATACTAGCCACTATAATACACTTATAAATTTATATTTTTCTGAAGCAATATTTTTATCATTTTGAAAAATCCATCTTTGAAAAAATTGTAGGAAATAGTGAGGTAGACTTTGTGGAGACTGGAAGGGGATCTAGGGCAGAGTGGACAAGGGATGTTGGGAGAGAGGGAATAAAAAATGATCAAGTTGCAATATCTATATGTATGCACTCAAGGTTAATGTAATTATTATGTACCACAAATACATAATAATAATGAAAAGTTAAAAAAGCTATTTGTGAGGAATTTAAATTGCTATTGCTAGAAACTTCAGCTTGTTCATTCTAACAATATGGAAGGTCTATTTTTTTCTATTCAATTAATTTCAGTATGTCAATGCACTTAAACTGAATCCTTCACAGACAATATTGCTTATTTAATTTGAGCATTTTAATTGTTTACAACATTAATATTTAATGTAACTATTGGTGGTTCTTGGATTTAATTTTATTCTTGTTCTAGTTTTAATTTCCTTCTTTTTGATTTCACTTTTTTATCCCTTTATAAAATTTATTATCAAAATTCCATCTCAATGAATTAATTTACATTTTCTATGCCTTTATCTATCCTTAAATTTTTATAATAAACTTAGTTACCTGTAAAATTATGGTTTCCTTCATTCTGAACATACTAATCATGGTTGCATCAAATCCAACATGTAGTGACTAAAGGTATGCCTCTATGATTACCATTTGACTGATGGTATACATCTGTGTAACATATGAATGGAATATAAATTAATTTATGTGTGTATGGACATCTATGTAATGAGAGAAGTTTGCATTAGCAATATCTAGCTTAGTAATATAAGTATTTACTTTACTAAAAGAAAGAATTCAAGCTAAACATTTTTTAAAGTATCAGACTTTTAAAAGTCAACTACTTAATGATAAGTACTAATGCACAGGTTTTATTTCCTTAGTAGAAACAGTTGTATGCTTTTTTAAGAATTTAAAAATGCAATTATGTGTGATATAACTGTATATTTCTATTCTATGCTTTATTATTAAAATTTGAATGTGAAAAACCTTATTTTAGGCCATGCTGTTAATGGTATTTTGTAAAGCTCACTATTAATATATTGCCACACAAAGGCAATATAAAAAGAAGAAAAAATGGACATGTATTTTGGAGAATTCCACCCCAGAACCCTTTTTTAAAGCACAGCCAATCTAAATTCTACATTTGAATCAAACTCTGCCCAACATGAGTTTCAAACTTGTACACAACTGACTCAAAATAGTGATATTGTTAACAACTTCATGCTTTGTGGGGCTTGTAGAAAAAAAGAAAAGCACGATCGATGATCTTTCATAAGATCTCAAGCCCTGAAGGAAGGATCTCCTTCCTTCAAAGGAGTCCTTTGTCCTCAGTGGCAAGAGTAAAGGATAGCGAGAAGGGAAGAAAAAGCCCTACTCTTTTATTACAGGATTTATGAAAGTGATTCAGTGAGGCAGAAAACTTCATTGCCAGTCTGTAATACAGGTCCTGTAAGAGTCCACAAAGCAAAAGGTAATTTCAAAGTTATTTTCAAGAGGTAGTTAAAACTACAAGAACAAAGCTAGAAGGTGAGGTCAAATCTAGGATTGCACTATAAAAATTGATGAACATGGGGAAGTGAAAGCAAATTCATCTGCTAAGTTAGTTTTATTAACTGGAGATCTAATCTTGTTGACTTCCTTTCATGGCAATACTACCAAAAGAAATTTTCCTAAATAAATATATTTTCAATGTAAAACATGAAAGTCTACTGTTTGATTTGGGAAAAAAATATTCATTTTTAAAAATAAAAAAGCATCGATATTCTTAGTTTACCATACAATTGTGTATATGTGAGAAAGCACACATGTATGAGTGTATATGCTTTATTGTGCTTCATGTGTGCATTTTGTGTATAAAAACATCAGTCTCATTGTTCACAAAAACATGTATTTTTGGGCTTGCAGTATATTAGGATGTAGCATATTAATTTTAATTTTTATTCTCAATGTAAAAAATACAAGATATCACATATATTTTCAAATTCATTAGGATGAAAAACACATGCAAAAATGCCAGGCTAGCAACCTGATGTGAAAATAATTTGCTGAAACTCATTTCTCTCTCTTTTTTTTTTTTTTGTGGGTACCGGGGGGTCAACCTCAGGACCTCGCGTGCCAACAGGCACCCATGCCACTGAGCGATATCACCGGCCCCTTTTTCGTATGTGGGTTCCAGGAGTCGAACTCGGGCCCTCGTGCTTGCAAGGCAGGCGCTTACGCCACTGAGCCATCTCACTGGCCCTCATTTCTCTTTAGAATGAATGTGCATGCTTCTCAAACATCACTGTTATTTTTGTTATTATCATCCACATGTGGCATGATAGGCACCTTTTGTACAAGTTGTGATTGTTTGTTTGTAAATTCTAGAGAGAGTTATTTTATTTGTATGTGTAATAAAATTTGAAAAATAACCTTTAAAGTTCTGTGGTTCATGTGTTATAAGATAAATCTAATAAGAAGAGTCCTTGCTGGCTATCAAGACTTATTCATATGGAGGTTGCATATTGTGAAAAGGTAGTGATACTGTTGAAAAAATAAGCCAGGCTAAGATAGATGTCAGAGTTCAGAAATGTCAAATGATGTAAATAAATAAATCAAAAAATGAGGCAATCAAGCATTTTTTATTCATGACACTTTAGTGCATGACACTGTAATACATTTTAGCCTTTCTCTTTGGACACCACTAGCTTTATAATATTTCAAATTTTTAAAAAGAAATGTTAATATTATTGTCATATATGATTTGATATTTAATTATAGTGGTTTGCATATATATTGTCCCTTAGAATGTCTTATGTGGAATGCATGGTTCTATTGGGAGTGGGTGGAAATTTTAAAAGTTGAGAACTTACTGGAGGAAGCAGGAAATTTTGTATATCCATAAAGGGCATTTTGGGACTGGCCCTTTTTGCCTTTTCTTTTTGTTTCCTGGGTATCATAAGATAGCCTTGTTCTACTACAAGCTTGCAACATGAAGTGATGCCTTATTATAGGCCCAAAGCCATGGGGCCAAGAAACTATGGGCTGAGACTTTTGAAATTATGAGCCAAAAAAACAATTACTCCTTTAAGTTGATAATCTTGAATATAAGCCGCAGGGATGGAAAGCTGTCTAATGCAATGATCAATATTGTCATGTTATATTTAATGGAAGGTAGAGCCTTAGAAACTGAAGTCCATAAAGTAGAAAATAGTACACCAAATAGTTTTTCTAGTACAATAAAACAGACTTATGTGAACTATAGATATAATTTTAAAAAATGGTATAAATGACCATAATATTTGTAAGGAGTGAAAAAAGAACTAGTAGCTTTGGGAATTGTAATTTCAAGTTGGTTTGAAATACATTGGAATGAATATTTTAGAAGTTGAAGAACAAGTGGGTTTTATTTAAAGAATGGAATATTTTGAGATGTAAGTATATTTATAATTCTCTTCTGACATTTCATTTTTGATGCCATGTATTTTAACATATATGTGATGTATATATATATATATATATATATATATATATATATATACGTTTTTGCTTAAATACCCAATTTTTAAAAGAAATTAAAATAATGTGAAAGAACTTTTATATTTACTCATAAGATTGTTCTTCTGCTGGTCTTCATTTATGTGTGCTAATTCACTTTTATATTTAGCATAACTTTTCTTCTTCATGAACTCTTTCTGACATTTTTTGGAGTGCACTTCTGCTTGACTGCCTCAGTGTTTTTATGTCTGAATTTGTATGATTTGTTTCAGCTTTTGCACTGTCTGCAAGTGTCTTAATTATGTCATTGTATTTGAAACATATTTCTTTTTCTTTTACTTAAAGAACTTGCTTTTATAGTCATCCCATTCAAATTGATTTAGATGAGACATTTACTGTAAAATTTATCTGTACATAATTTTCCCTGCCTCTGGCTGCTTTTAAGACACGTGCTTGTGTGTGTGTGTGTGTACTTGTCTTGGGGTGTCTAGATATTCAATGAAACATTATTCTGGATTTTTTGTGAGATGTTTTCAACTTACTTTAACATAAAATCAATATACTTGGTAAAGCACATTGCCCATGTAAAGTGAGTGTGTCTCATTCAATTATTGAAGGCTCGAATTGGATGAAAAGGCCCACATGATCTTTCCTAGAAAATCTGTGAAAAATGTCAAACTGACTTTACTTTACCAAATTATGTCAGTAGATATAAGGATTTGTTAGTCTTTTTCAATAGAAAATAATATTCTTATTTATTTTTCTTATATGTTGTTTTTATGATTCCCTGGAATGTAATCTCTCTCTCTCTGTTTTTCCTTTAAATCTAGGTAAATATGTTCTTTTTTTTTGAAGATTTCTCAAGTAATAACAATAATACTTACCTATTAAGGACTTTTTTTATAATAAAAATGACATTATATTACGTTTAATTCTACTAACTCTTGTCTTTTGTTATTACTATTACTATTTTTCCAGTGAAACAATTAAGGAATAAAACTATTAAATATGCAATCCAAAATCATAATAGTTTATATTAATTCCTATTGTGGCATTCTCCCCTTGTTATGGTTTATATTTAGATGTACTTCTAAAGCTTCATGAACGCATAGATAAGGCTTTTGGGAGGTGATTGGATGATGGAAGTGTGAAAGAGTGATATTCATCATGGGTTAATCCACTGATAATCTCATTTAGATATAAGTCCCTTATATCTAAATGAGATTTGGGAGGTGAAGCCTAGATGTGGAAATTTTATCACTGCAGGTGTGGCATAAAAGGATGTATCCCTCTTGCTTCTCCCTTCATCTTTCTCTTTGTTTCCTTCTGCCATGCCATGAGTTGTTACTCCTTCACTATGCACCTCTGCCATGCTGGAGCCAGCTGACTATGGACTGGAATCTCTAGAAACCGTGATCAAAATAAACCTTTCCTCCTTTAAAATCTGGGTGTTTGGTGTTGTTTTGCAGCAAGAGAAAGCAACTAAGACAACCTTTAACTCCTAGGACTCTATTTGAACTCATGTTTTATTTCATTTTATAAGTTCTGAGACACTTTGATTAATAAAATATGTTTTATTCTTATTTCCACAACTATTATGTCTAGAATTGAAATTCAGTGTATTATTGGCAAGTGTTAAATAGAAACTTTTAAAAACTATTTACAAATTTGAGATTTTAATTGCCAATCTGAGTGTTTCTTACTGCAAAGACTTGGTAAAAGATTGTTTAAATATCAAATTAGTATAAATTATTTTATTAACTATAAATATTGTTCTTACATAATAACGTGGAAATTTAGCTTTCTGAATTTATAAATCACTGGGAATAACAAAAACATTGTTATATCAGATTGTACAAAAATTGAATCCTAGAAGCATCCTGTGGTAGATCATTTAAGATTGGACTCAGAAGGAACCTTAGAAAGCTTATGAGTCTGTCCTGTTATTGTGACATTACTGTGGAGTCAAAACTTCCTTAGGGAAAATTATAAATATATATAAACACAGTACCGAGATGGGATCTACATATTTCTTATGCTCTGCTGAAAATTGACACTACATTAAGAAAAATATTCAGATAAACATTCTATTTTTTCTGATAGTAAGGGTCCAAGTTTCCTATAATCCTAGATGCCATGTTCAATTCTTCTAAATATAACTGTAATGCCTTAAGCCATTGCAAAGGTACTTTTCTAATTTTAGAACAATAATGCTAACAAATACGATATGCTTATAGAAAACATGTGCCAATGTTGGTTTATTTTTAGACACATTATTTTGAAACTAATTAAATGCACCCTGACTGTACTTTCTACCATATGTATTATAAAATTTACTTTTATCCATGTAAGAATAATTTTACTCAAATTATTTGGTTGTCTTGTGCTCTAATTTACTCATTTTTCTATAGGCAAAGGAATTATAAGAATTTTTGGTCTTCAGTTTCAAGGAATAGATAAACTTGCATATAAAATCATATTGATGTGAAATAATTAGTAGCATTGCAAATTGTCATATATTTTAATGGTTATAATAAGTGAAACTCAATAATATAGTATTCAAAAAATTCAGAAGAATAAAGGAATGCCTATTATTGTATAAGTAATCAGCATTTAAAAGGTATTAAAAGGTGTATATAATTTTGAATATTTTGCTGCTTTTAGGGGCATCTGTTTCCTTTAATAGCATAAATTATTCTTTATTGTATCTTATGGAATCATTTAATTACTAAAAGAATGAAATATATAATTATGGCCTGGTTACTTTGGTATACTGAAACTTAGCCTAACAATTGAATTTCTAGTTTAATAAATTCTATTTGGAATCTAATCTTTATAGATATCATGAAACTTCTAGTAAGTGTAATGACCAATAGAAAAATGCACACACCTGTGACTTATCTTCAGAGATTCAGAAATCTCTTGGTCTTGGATTGAACTAGAAATCTGAATTTTAATCAGTGTCAAGCACAGCTAAGTAATCCTGATTCAGATGGTTAATGGAGAATTTATTGAACAACAATACTTGTCAGGTGAGGGTAGGTTTCCAGGCCTCTTATTTATTGCCATATCTCTAGCACTTTTCATATATTTTTAAATAAAAAAAGAGATTTTCTTACAGAGTAGTTTAGTTTACTAAGCAGATTTTAGTTATTTAGATATTTCTACTATTTATTTCTTTTATTATATTTGTTGTGTTCATGTGTCTTATATTTCTGGGATATAGCAGTAAGTAAAAAAGTTGTCCAACAACCACTATTATAAAATACACCATATGAAATTGTTAATAGAGGTTGAATGCATCAATTACCAGAAGCATGAATACATGAAGCACACAAAATGTCTCTCTTGTCATACTGGGGTTAGAAGACTTCTTGGAAGAGGTGATATCTATGTTGAATATTTAAAAAGTAGCTGGAAAAAGTCTTTAAGGGAAAAACTGGTGAATGTGTTCCTATCAGAGAAAGGGGCAAGAACAAAGAATAGGAGGCATGTAACATTACTGTTGGGGAAACCACAAGTGAGCAGAAATGGAATAGTTTGTTATGAGGGAAGACGCAGTACATGGAGGAAAGTGATAGGAAATACAAATAGAGACACACACTGGCTAGATGAACAAAAGGTGGGACAAATCACAAACCTGAGCTGGATATTCTGTCTCTACATCACAGGGTCACCCAAATTGTGGCAGGAAATATATTCTATTCAAGTAAAAATTAAAATTATATTTCTAGTGAAAGAGGTACATATAGCAGGGTTTTGTTTTCTAATTTTCCTTTACCTGGCTCAACTCCATAGTCAAGAAAAGACAGATAGCCAGGTCTAATCACTTTGCTAGCTGTACTTCTAGGTTACAAGAAAAGTGATACTTTGATTAGAGAAGAAAACTTTATCTCTGAAATGTCATTGGCAGAATGTGCCTAATGAAGGATTACCTATAGAAATGATAAGTGGGGATCTATAGACTTATGAAGCATGGATTTCTGGAAAATTTATGTAAACTGTACAACTTCCTAGTATATAAAATAGATGAGTTTGAAAACACACACACTTTTATTCTTTTTTTATTCCTAGTCACTTCAGGGAGTAAGAAGATTTAAAAGGAAGGGAGGGGAATGGGGAAATAAAGAATTAAGATATGTACAGGTACAAACTCTCTATGATGAATGTGGTCAATATGCATGTCAAAAATGTATCAATAAAATTAATTTTAAAAATGAAAAAAAATAAGAAAACACACACACCTGCTATAATCACACATGGAGACCTCACCAAATAATCTGAAGTGAAGAGCACATTTGTGTTATGATAAAACAGGAACAGACTCTTGATAGGTCAGATTTCTTCCTGTTTTTTCTGATCCTATAAACTGCATTTTAAGTTGATTTTGGGAGTTGTATTTTAAGTTGATTTGAGAGCAACTGAATTGGGATGTTTGATTTGGGAGATGTTTGTATTAACCTGATTTGACAATTCAATTATTTGGGTTGTGGCTAGTGCTAGGTAGCACAATTAATGTAGAACAATAAAATAATTGTTTTTGAGAAGAAAAATGGGAGTATACACTTAGAAATATACACACTTAATTGTATATATGAAGAAAAACATACACACGTAGAAAAATATATACTTAAGTGTACATACTTAGAAAAACATACACACAGAAAAATATATGCACTGATAAAATATACACTTAGATAATTATATCATCCTAAAATTCCCTGGGCATCAAGAAATGAGGATAGGCTTGGCAATATTTTTTTGTCATTATGTAAATAGGAAAAACTAAGTAAAAGTAAGATTTGGCATGAAAAAGCAAAAAAGATATTTATGTTTTATTCCTGATTACTTATGACAAATTTTCTTACATAAGTGAATAAGTAGAATATCACATTAAAATAAACAAACTCTAAGTTAGTTTTATAGCTAACATCAGCTATGAAGAGGTCTCAGGAAAGAAATGGAAAGTGTTTGATTAAAGGATGGAATAACAAAAAATGAAATTACTTTTACAAATTTTTTAGTTAAAAATGAAATTTAAGATATTGTGTTTTAGTCCTCTCATACTGGTGGTATCATATATAAAACTGAACAGTGTTATAAATAAACTACATGATTTATCTGCCCACATCACCTTAAATTTCTGTATGTTAGCCATTGTTTTTTAAGAAAACTGACAGAATTGGGACAAAATTAAGCCTATTCACTCGGTATAGTAAATTCAGTGAATGAACTTTTTGACTGGCAGTTAATATATTCTATTTCATTGATTGGTTTCTTTGACCCTTACTTTCTCCAAAATGGATAGGATATATCTAAAGTGGGTAGGTGGAATTACATTTTTTGGTATTATGTTTAAAATATGATTAAAGAAGAACAAATGCTACAAGTGCTTGAGACTCAAGGTCTCAATGCTAGAGGATGTAGGGTTCACAGCAAGCAAAGCCTTTTCAGAGCTTAAGTCATACATTTTGGTAGAATACAAATGATGGATTCATGTGGTGTAAATCCAAAGAGTTAACATCAAGGTATTTTTTGTGTGTGCGTGGGTACTGGGAGTTGACCTCAGGACCTTGTGCTTGCCAGAAAGTTTTTGTGCCACTGAATGATATCACCGGCCCTTTGTTTCCTTTATGTGGATTCTGGGAGTTGCACTCAGGACCTCGTACTTTCCAGGCAGGCACTTATGCCACTGAGCTTCCTCACTGGCCTTAACATCAAGATCTTAAAAGTCAATTCTCCACTTTATTCAGACCTAGTAGGATTCTCTACATACAGAGGTAATGTGATTAAAAGTACCCATTCCTAGCAAGATGAGAAGCATTCAATTTTGCTCTGACTACAGATAAATCATGGGAAAAGAAAAGCTGTGAATCAGTAAATAAAATGACAATAAAAAGCAGAACCAAGAAGAAAGCAGGTTTCCTAGTCATTTCAAGATTTGCTTAATAGATACACAATAGTTAAAATATAACATAATATCTAAAGATATCATGTGATGAAATAAATAAGACCTGCTAAAGTTAACCACCAATACTTTGTGCTGGAAGAGTAGGTAATGGAGCTTCATTTGTGCAGAATATACCAATGTCTATGCTTACTTTTTTTTACACTTATTTCTACATGGAGACATCTATTTTTGAAAGAAGTGACTCAAGCAGAGGACTTGCAGATACTACATGCAGCATGGAGAAGAATTTGATTTCAAAATTTGTCCCACATTGACCTGGAAATATGGCAACTGGAAGGAGGAGGATCTGAGATGGGATCCCATTACTGCCATTGACCTGGAGCTGCAGCAAATAGCAGAATGTGAGTCTGAGAAGGGCTCTTGTTCCTGCCATTGACAGGACTAAGGGACTGGAAATCAGTGGGAAGCCAGCAACACAATAGGACCCTCTTAGAGCTCACATGATGGACAGGTGGGACTAGTGGCTTGGAAAATTTGGAAGAAACAGTAAAATATGAGCCAGCAGGTGGTAAGTTAGATGTCTTTGTGCCTTGGGACAAAGACACACAGAGTAAAAGTGGGCAAGTAGTACTGCCTTTCATTTTCTTTTCTTTTCCCCATTATTATCTTTTCCCTTCTCTCTTCTTTTTTCTTTTTTAAATGGTTGGGGAGAACACCAGCCACAGAAAAGTAATCCCAACCTCAAAATCAAGAGATGAAGATCAAACCCAAGCCCAGTACAAACCAATATGCAATCTTGGCTAGAGTACACATTCTGGGATCTGACTTGGACCTACCACAGAATGGTAGTCACTGGAATAATCTGACTACATTCATTTTTCTCCATCTGATGGGTTTTCCTCTGGGTAGTCCACTCGGTTAGGTTGTTTTGTTGGGATGTTTATTTTTCTTTTCTTTTCATTGTTGCTGTTATTTATTTTGTTTGTTTATTCTCCACTTTTTTCTGTTTCTCTCTGTTCTGTTTTTCCATTTTGTTTTTCTTCTGTGTTTTTTTTTGTTTATTTCCATGTGTGTGATTATTTTTGTTTCCTGTTTTTTTCTTTTTTCTTTTTATTCTGCAATCTCTTTTTTCTTTTCCATCTCTTTTCTACCTACTTTTCCCTCTCATTAACAATTTAGAAATCTAAACTTTACCTTTGCATTATTCCACTCATCTTCTTCTTCTCTTTCATCAACTATCTCACTTGATTTTATGATACTTTCTTGTGGGTAAACACTGTCTCTTCCCTTTCTTGTTCACTTCTATACTCTTAAGCTTTCTCCTCAATTCCCTCCCTTTTGTATTATAAAATTACCCAAAACTTGGATGATCATCACTTGCAACAAAATTTGCTCCTATTATATTTAACCACGTACACCACTCCATCCTACCCCCTACATCTATTACACACACCCACAACACTGTAATATCACTCTATTAAGTGGAAAAACATCACATACAAGTTCCTGGTATAAGTTGGATTATGTTATATAACTATAGAACTTGCTCCTATGGTTAATAATATCAGGCTAATAGTTACAACTGTTTGTCTCAATTCTGTCTGTGCTTAAGTTTATCATTATTGCTAACTGTACTAATTAACCAAGATTCCATACCTATTATAATCAGTTTTTTCTCTATATATGACAATACTGAGATTGCAAGGGGCCACAACAATCACCATAGTTCAGTAGCAAAGGAATGGGCATTGAGTCAAAAGGATAGTAATGGAAAATTCTTAATATACTGGAAAGGCAGGTTCTTGGGATAGACAGAAAGACCAAGAACCACCTATATCTATAAAACATCCTTGAGGAACTGATATCAGCAGGAAATCCTCTACACTAGGGATGAAACTATTTAACACAAAAAATTTACAAACATGAAACAGAAAACAAAAAAATAAGTAAAAAATTGAAAATGACAAGAGGAGGAAGTGAAATGCAATCCCAAACACCCAGCCTACCCAGGACAAGTCCAAAGGACAAACAGATAGAGGAAATCAGAAGCTGACCACTGGAACTCTCTGAAATAATAGCAGCAGAAGTGAAAAAACAAATGGAAGAGGCCACAGGAAAAAAAAATCTAAAGTACAGAAAGAAATGACAATCAAAATGGAAGAAATTAAAGCAGACAAATAAAAAATAGAGGAGGTTAGGAAAATGATTGAATCCATGAATGTCCAACATAAACAAGAAATTAATTCAATGAAACAGATCCACACAGAAATCCTGGATATTTCAATGGAGTTAAAAACTCCATTGCAATAGATATATTGAAGGCAAGGTTAGAATTTCAGACATAGGAACCAGGAATGACACTAGTGATAAGGAAAATAAAATTATCTTAAAAATAGCAAGAGAACATGAAAAATCATTCCAACAGTTGTGAGATGAAGCAAAGAAGAACAACATAAGATTGATTGGAGTCAATGAGAAAGCTGGAGATAACACAAATGGCATTATAAACCTCTTCAAAGAAACAATGGCAAATAACTTCCCAAACAAGGATAAAGAATTTGTCACACAAATAAATGAAGAATATAGAACTCCAAGTAACCATGACCAAAATAAATCTACACCAAGGTACATAATAATCAAGATTCCAGGAATTCAAAACAAGAACATAATATTAAAATCAGCTAGAGAAAAGAAACCAATCACCTATAAAGGAGAGCCCACCAGAATCACAGCAGACTTCTCAACAAAAACCCTCAAATCAAGGAAAGCATGTAGTGAGGTATTTCAAGCCCTAAAATCAAACTATCTTCAGCCAAGATTGATGTGCCCTGCAAAATTATCTTGCAAATTCAATGGAAAATAATGTACTTCCATTACAAAGAACAACTGAAGACATTCATGACAACCAAAACAGCACTATAGATTGCTCTGAAGGATATATTAGAAAGTGATAATGAAAACCACAGACACCAACAGTAAAACACTGCCAAGTAGGGCAAGCAATTAAACCAAGGAGAAAAATACAGGGAACAACAACAGGAAAATGAAATAAATTAGATAAGTCAATACATGTTGGTTACAAACATCAATGTAAATGGTCTCAACTCACCAGTCAAAAGAAACAGGCTGGCAGATTGGATCAGGAAACAAAATCCATCCATATGTTGCATTTAAGAAACATATTTAACCTAAAAAGGAATTCATAGACTAAAAGTTAAAGGATGGAAAACAATTCTTCATGCCACAGGAAGCCAGAAAAAAGCAGGGGTAGCTATTCTATTTACAGACAATGCAAACTTTAAGCCAAACTTGATGAAAAGAAACAACGAAGGTCACTAAATACTTGTGAAGAGAAAACTCCAAGTAGAGATATCAATTATACATATACACGCATGAAACAAAGGTTGATGCAACTCCATAAAATGAATATTAACAGACATGAACAACCAAATAAGCACTAACACAATCATAGGGGGGACCTTAATACTCATGTCTCACAAGTAGATAGATAAACCAGATAAAAAAAATCAACAAAGAAATATCAATATTAAATCAAGCCTGTGAAAAAATGGACTAATCTATTTCTACAGAGCATGCCACAACAAAACATCAGAATACACATTCTTTTCAGCTGCATATGTGCAGTTGTCAAAAATAGACCCCATACTAGCCCACAAAACATTTTTAAGTAAATTTAGAGGAATTGAAATAATTCCTTGAACACTATCTTACCATAGCACAATGAAACTGGAAGTCAATGACAAAAGAAATCACAAAAACTACACAAACACATGGAAATACAATAACACACTCCTGAAAAGCCAATGGGTCACATAGGATATTAAACAAGAAATTATACAGTATATACAATTAAATGAAAATGAGGGTACAACACACCGATACTTATGGGAATCAATGAAATGAGTCCTATGAAGGAAATTTATACCATGAACTCACACATCAGGAAAACAGAAAGAGCTCAAATAAACAACCTAATGTTGAACCTCAAACTTCTAGGAAAAAAAAGAGGAAATAAAACCCAAAGCTCACATGAGGGAAGAAATAATAAAAATAAGAGCAGAAATTAATGCAACTGAGACTTAAAAATAGTACAATGAATCCACAAATTGAAAAGTTGGTGTTTTGAAAGAATTAATAAAATTGATAAACCATTAGCCAACCTCATTAAAAAGAGGAAAGAAGAAACACAAATTAAACTATTAGTAATGAAAAGGGGAAAATCATAACAGATCCTACAGAAATTCAGAAATCATTAATAGAGACTTCAAGAACCTGTATTCTAATAAGATGGAAAACACAGAAGAAATGGACAGATTCCTAGACACAGTCCAACAGCCAAAACTAAATCAAGAAGATACAAAAATTCTAAATAACCTGATAAGAACCAACAAAATTGAAAACATAACTAAATTTTTCTTTTTGCACCAAAAATTGAACTCAGGACCTCATGCTTGCCAGGCAGGCACTGTGCAACTGAGCTATATCCTCAGCAAAAAATGTAATTAAAATTTTACCATCAAAGAAAAGCCCAGGCCCTGATGGATTAATGGTTGAATTCTATAAGAAATGTAGAGAAGAACTAATGACACTAATGCTGAAATTCTTTAAAGAAATTGAAAGCAAAACAGTACTTCAAAAATCATTTCTGGACGCAAGTATTAACCTGATCCCAAAACCAGAGAAGATCCCAACCAAAAATAGTACTATAGGACAATCTCCCCTATGAACATAGATGAAAAAATGCTCATAGGATACTGGCAAACAGAATGCAGCAAATCATCAAAATTATACACTCTGACAAAGTAGGATTCATCCCAGAGATGTAGGGATGGTTGAACATATACAAATCAATAAATGTAATACACCATATTAACAGAAACAAAGTCAAAAATCACCTGATCATCTCCATAAAAACATTTGAAAAATCCATCACTCATTCATGATTAAAACCCTAAAGAAATTGGAAGAGTGTCTTTATCTTAATCCATAAAAGCCATCTCTTACAAACCAACCACTAACATCATAGTAAATGGTCAAATACTGAAAGCTTTAATTTTAAATTCAGGAACAAGACAAAGATGTTCACTATCACCTCTCCTATACAATGTAGATCTGGAAACATTAGCCAGAGTAATTAGACAAAAGAAAGAAATAAAAGGAATAAGGATTTTAAAGGAAGAAGTTAAATTATCATTATTTGCAGATGACATGTTACTGTACATAGAGGACCCCAAAAGTTCAACCAAAAGACTTATAGATTTAATAACCAAATTCAGAAGTATAGCTGGATACAATGTCAACACTCAAAAATCAATAGCATTTCTGTACACAAGCAGCAAACTCACAGAGAGAGAAATTAGGTAAAGCAGACAATTCACAATAGTATCCAAAATTGAAGTACTTAGGAATCCATCTTACAAAAGAAGTAAAATGCATATACATTGAAAACTGCAGTACTCTGAAAAAGGAGATTAAAGAAGATATCAGAAAATAGAAGGATATCACTTGCTCATGGATAGGAAGAACCAGCATAGTGAAAATGGCCCCCACTATAGCATCTAAAAAATGAACTACTTAGGAATCAATCTAACAAAGGAAGTAAAAGATCTGTACAGTGAAAATTACAGTACCCTGATAAAGGATATTGAAGAGGATATCAGAAAATGGAAAGACATCCCTTGCTGTTGGATACAAAGTACCAACATAGCAAAAATGGCCACACTCCCAAAACTGCTATACAAATTTAATGCAATCCCAATTAAAATATCATTAGCATACCTCACAGATCTAGGGAAAACACTCCTAAAATTCTTTGGGAACCAAAAGAGACCTAGAATAGCAAAAGCAGTTCTGGGCAATGAAGGCAAGTCAGAGGGCCTCACAGTCCCAGACCTGAAATTATACTATAAAGCTACTGTTATAAAATCAGTGTGGTACTGGCAAATGAGACCTGAGGATCACTGAAATAGAAGATGCAGATGCAACTACAAACACACTAAACCATCTTATCTTTGACAAAAAAAGCCAAACATGTTTACTGAAAGAATGAAAGTCTCTTCAATAAATGTTGCTGGAAAAACTGACTTTCCACATTCTGAAGCCTTAAATTAGACTGATATCTATCACCATGCAATAAACTATAGTCAAAATGGATCAAGGTCTATACATTAAAACAGAAACACTAAATTTACTGGAAGAGAAAGTAGGTAGAAATCTTGCACACCTAGGTGTAGGCAGAGACTTCATGAACAAAAAATAGACCACATGGAAAAAGCAACAAAGAATTAATAAATGGGATCTAACCTTGCTAAAAAGCTTTTGAACAACAAAAAAATCCCCAATGAAATGAAAAGACAATGCACAGCATGGGAAAAAATTTTAGCCAGTTGTCCCTCAGACAAAGAACTTACATCTAGAATGTATAAATAATTGAAAAATCAGTCCCTCAAAATTCAAAGTCACAATCCAATAATAGACATCTGAGATAAACACATGCTTCCCAGATGAAGAAATTCAAACAGCAAATAAATATATGAAAAAATGTTTAACATCATTGGTCATTCAAGAAATGCAAATTAAAACACTGAGATTCCATCTCATTCTAAAAAAATGGCTATTTTCAATAAAACAACCAACAACAAATGCTGGTCAGGCTGGGGGGAAAGAGGAACTTTACTTTTGGTGGGAGTGTAGACTGGTGCAACCAATGTGGGAATCAGCATGGAGATTCCTCAAAATACTAGGATTAGAGGTTTCATTTGACACAGCAATTCCCCTTCTGGGTATTTTCCCAGAAAAATTAACAAAATCATACCTCATGATATATGTGCACCCATGTTTATAGCAGCAATATTTTTTTTTTTTTTTTTGTGGGTACCGGGGGGTCGACCTCAGGACCTTGCGCGCCAGCAGGCGCCTGTGCCGCTGAGCGATATCACCGGCCCCTTTTTTGTATGTGGCTTCCGGGAGTCGAACTCGGGCCCTTGCGCTTGCCAGGCAGGCGCTTAAGCCGCTGAGCCATCTCACCAGCCCCAAGCAGCAATATTTTTAATAGCTAAATGTTTTAAATGACCATCAACTGAGGAATGGATAAAAATGATTATATATATATATATATATATATATATATATATATATAAAATGGAATACTACTTAGCCATAAAGATATACTTGGGACCTTTATGTGTAAATGGATGCAACTCGAAGCCATACTCATAAGTGAAATAATCCAGACCCACACTTGTAAATGTTGTATTTTCTCACTAGTGTGAGACTCTGAAAGAGTAAACAAAATCCAAAATGTATAACAGATACTGTGAATAGGGAAGTAACTGTTCAAAACAAAACAAAAACTGAGATAGGAGGAAAAGAAAGGGAGGGAAGGAAAAAGGAAAATAGTATAAATAAACACAGCACAGTTAACATAGTTATACAGCTGGTTTCTCTTGGTTCATTGAGGGGAAAGTTTTGTGCTAGTAATTTTCTGTACAATGTTTCTTGCCTATATCTTGTACTGTGAACAACTACTGTGAATAAAGCAATATGCAGTGTGTTGTTTATTGTTACTCTCCTAATAGCTTATTTTGAAACTCTGTTATTTCTTACTTTATTCTGTTTAAAATATAAAAATATATTTTGCTCCATTTCTGCTATTTGCCAGAGATTCATTTATTTTTGGAATTTTTTTGGTAATATCAATCAATTAACCTAGATTTTTAAACTAATTTCAAGTTTCTGACAAATGTTTTAAATTACTTTTTAAGAATAAATGAATTTGGGCCAGTGAGATGGCTCAGCGGCATATGCGCCTGCCTGGCAAGCGCAAGGGCCCGAGTTCGACTCCCGGAACCCACATACGAAAAAGGGGCCGGTGATATCGCTCAGCGGCACGGGCGCCTGCTGGTGCGCAAGGTCCTGAGGTCGACCCCCCAGTACCCACAAAAAAAAGAATAAATGAATTTGTTTTTACTACTTAGGATGTGTGTTACTAAAAGATTTTTCTTTCTGTATTTTTGTTCTTATACATCTTATGGTAACATAACATACTCTCCCTTCTCTTTCTTTCTGTCTCTTTCTTGTTACTCTCTCTTCTTCCCTTCTCTTTCTTACCTCCCTTGTT
This sequence comes from Erethizon dorsatum, assembly GCA_028451465.1. NCBI lineage: Eukaryota > Metazoa > Chordata > Mammalia > Rodentia > Erethizontidae > Erethizon > Erethizon dorsatum. The sequence goes on along the minus strand of CM051831.1, from coordinate 85,171,209 downwards.
TTTTACTTCCCTCTCTCAATCTCTGCTCTACTTCCCTCCCATCCTTCCTTCCTGCCTTACTCACATGCCTCCCTTGCCTATCTTTCTTAAAACCTCTTTAACACTAGGCATTATTTTTCTGAAACACCAATATTAATTCAATAATATTTACTATCAAGAAAATGAGATATGTGGATATGAAAGAAATTTCTAATTTTAACAAAATAAGTGAAAGAATTAAGTGAAACAAATTATTTCATAATAAGAGGAATAGTTATTTATTTTATGGGAAATTTTTATTTTAATTAAACTTTTGAAAGCCAGAAGATCATCAGGGGAAAAGAAAACCCTATGATATCACAGTCACATCTTATTTCAGTGCAAATATATTATTCTTCATAGTTTTATTGTGTAGATTATTGCTTCCCCCTCATTTTCTTTTGTATCTCCACATAAGTATGTATTAATATCATCTTGCTTGCTCCAGGGCCCTCATTTAGAGTTACTCAAGATGAAACATACCTACTAAATTAAGAGAATAATCCTTGACATTTTTTTTTTTTGTGGGTACCGAGGGGTCGACCTCAGGACCTCACGCGCCAGCAAGCACCCGTGCCGCTGAGCGATATCACCGGCCCCTTTTTCGTATGTGGGTTCCGGTAGTCGAACTCGGGCCCTCGCGCTTGCCAGGCAGGCGCTTAAGTCGCTGAGCCATCTCACCGGCCCTCCTTGACATATTTTGAAGAAAAGTTTAATGCTGCTAAGTTTACAGTCAACTTTATAATAATTTTTTTAAGAAAATAGCACTATTTGCATATAGCATGATTGACCCTTTTTAGTGGACCAAATGGAAATATTCCTTTGATGTTTTGTTGTTGTTGTTGTTGTGTGATGTGTTACTCTAGTAAAGAATTTAAGATAGTTTTCTGCAGCTTGATCAATGCCCTTTCTTGAATCATGCAAGCTGAATTTTACTATCAGTGTTATAATAGATAAGTATTTTACACCTATTGATTCCATTTTCTTTGTAAAGGAGGAGATATCTTTTCAATTTATTGAAATTTATGCAATCTTTAATTTTTCAAATCCATTTTAATCTTCTAAAATATTTTATGGAAAATCTAAATTTTAGTCATTTATTTTAATTCATCAACTGCATTCACTCTTTTTTTGCTCTAATGTAATACAAATGTCTCTAAAATCTGAAAAATAGTGAATGCAAGCCATCCTATTTTAATATTTTTGGAATTCTATAGGTGAATATATAGATTAAATATATGTGTTTCAAATTGTATATATTAATCACTATCCTGTTGCTGAGACAAAATGCCCAACATTTTCAGTTTAAAGATGGAAATGTGTATTTTGCTTTATAGTTTCAGTGGATTCAGTTAATGTCTGGCTGTCTCCAAGACAGAAACATCACAGAAGAAAGCTTTACTCTACATGGCAGTCAGGAAGCAAAGACAGAAGGGAGGAACTGGGAACCAGAATACATATATGCTTCCAACTCACACCTCCAGTGGCCTGCCCCTTCTCACTAGGCCCAGTTGGAGACAGTTTAGATAAAAAAGCATATCAGTGTGTGTGTGTGTTGGTGAATTGTTGTTCTTCCTGTTGTTGTTGTTTATTGACTATTATAGTCCAAATTCAGGAAGACTTGCCTTACAGTTCTAAGTCTATACAAAATGCACTACTTAATTACCAGTTTATTACCCACATCTGGAGCTCCTGACATAGTGGGAAGGTCAGGGTATATAGAGAATGTTAGTCTAATCTTTTAAGTAGTAGTCTCTGGTGTTAACATTTGGTGTTGAAGGGATTCATGCTATTATGGTAAATAATGTATATAGCAATGTTTAATATTTTGCAGCTCCATCATAATCCCATTTTATTTTATTTTTTGCTAGCAGGATTTTATTTCATTCTTGTTATAATTATAGTGATATGATAAATTCCTTAAAATAAATTATTCTTTCAAATCTAGCTAGACATATAATTCAAGAAACAGAGAATATTCCAATGTACACTATAGATATTCCTGTTTAATGACCTACATTTTTAACAACTGTTCAGAATTATGACCTGCTGCTTGGACTTTTGACCTGTGTTTTTATTTTTGTATAGTTCTGTACATCTTGTTTATAAAGCCTCAAAATCTCTTTTTGTACAGTGCCCCTTCTTTACACAGTATTATAATTTTTGCTGATTCAACTGTACAGTAGAGTACTGTAGTTTTATATTTGTTGTTATATGCAAGCAAAATCATCATGTTGGAGTGTCCTTTGACTATTTCTTTGTTCCTAAAACTTCTCTTCATTTAGTGACCAATTCATTTATTCGCAGACCTGGGACTCAGTCATTAAATGAGGAAGATCTCTATTGATGTTCAATAAAGTATTGCTTGAAAATTGATGATGTGTTTGTTTCATATTAGTGATCGTTTTCACAAAAATAATTTAAGTGATTCTACTTTGATTTTTAAGTTAAAATAAAACTTTGAAAATCTCAAGTTTGTCTCTAAGTGAAGAAAAATATATTAATGTGGCACACTAATAAGTATTATGCATTTCATTGATCATAAAAGATTGGGGAAGGAATAGCAAACTGTAAATGTGTGCAATCAATAAAATACAGAATCCAACTAATTTCAGCCTTCAACATTTGCTTTCTCTATGCTTCAATTCCTTCACTGATCTATGTGGCTGACTTGTTTCTGATTATAATAACTGTCATCACTGTTGAATATTCTCAGTGAAAAATGACTTGACATTGATTTGCTTGAATATACTTTTATCTTTCTGAATGATGTGAGAAAATAATTCTTAAATCTCCTTAATCTGCAGTAGTTTTAAGCAAAATTTAAGAGCAAATATATTGCTCAGTTTATTTCATATTTAATTATACTAACAGATTAATTCATTACAATAATTGTTTCATTTTACAACCACCAAACCAAACTCTTTATACTCTTAAAGATGCTTACTCAGTAATTGCACTGTAGCTTTAATATATCTTTTGTGCATGATGCAAATGAAAATGTGAAGCCATAAGTTAAGATGACAGGAACAGGAGTATTTAAAATAGGGATCTGGGGCCGGTGAGATGGCTCAGCAGCGTAAGCGCCTGTCCAGCAAGTGTGAGGGCCCGAGTTCGACTCCCGGAACCCACATACGAAAAAGGGGCCAGTGATGTCACTCAGCAGCACAGGCGCCTGCTGGCGTGGGAGGTCCTGAGTTCGACCCCCCGGTACCCACAAAAAAAAAAAAAAGAAATAATGAAAAAAAAATAGGGATCTGGAAATCCTGAGTATTATGAGAAAATCATGTACTTCCATATGACTTATGGATGGAAATACCTTCTTTTTAAAGTGTTTCATTCGTATATTTTTGTGATACATAAAAATATTGTGATACATAAAAATAAAAATTGTGGGGAATTGATACATATATGTATTGCATCTTAATTCTTTCTACTCCTTCATGATGATGATGATTTATAGAGTTCAAACATGTTTTTGGGATGAGGACAGAATGAATGCAAAAAGGATATTCAAATGTCTAATTTACCAATTGTAGAAGGACCTATATTATGGACCTAGAGTAGAAATGGAGACGGAATTAGGAATCTGTAGGAATTGTTTTTCTAGATCAAACCTATCTACTCTGTTCACTTGTACTACTCTAAAAGTGTGTGTATGAATAGCACTCAGATTCATGCACTAAGAGAAATATATAAAATTTTACTAATCAACAATAATAATGGAGGCATATTTTAAATAAATAGAACCATAAAAATAAATTTTGCTTTATCTTTTAACTCCTACAATTGTTACTAAAGATTTGATTCTGAACGTAGAAAGTTAAGTAAATTAGGATGAAAAAGGAAAATGAAAAAACAAAAGACTTTGAACTGGCAAGATTCTGCTTTTTTTCTGTAAATGCCATTCTTAAATGCAATTTTGGAAAATGCATTTCTCTCATAAATATAAGACTATTTGTTACAAAAATGTCTTATTATGCCTATAAACATATTTAATATTTTATAACATATAAATTTTATGTTTTTGAAAAATGCTGAATTCATTAGGTAATTTTTTCTGGTGTCTCCTTTGCAAAGACTTTTTATTTCAAGTATATTAAAATAGTTTCTTTTTTAACTTGTTTGTTTAGTTTATCCATTCAGGCTGTTATAACAAAATATCACAAATTGAGTTGCTAATAAACATAGAAATTTACTTTTCACACTTCCAGAGGATGAGAATTCCAAGGTCAAGTGACTGACAGATTTGGTATCAGTGATGTCACTGGACAGAGTTTTAGGAGGCTCACTAAAGAGAAAATGGGGACCACAAGTCAGCCTGCTATGTAGGTTCTTGACTCACGTCACAGAAAAAGAACTCCAGGACACATCAGTGTGAGGCATAGGCAGACTTATTAGGTAGAGTCAGAAAGAAATGAAGAAAGGGAAGGAGACTCCAGTTTAAGAAATTGGAGTGGAAATGCTCTGATACAGGAGTTCATACTGGACTGCTCACAAAAGAACAGATCAACTTTTAGAAATTACCTGAGGTGGGCCAGGGTCTAGCCAATCATTATCTTATCTTCTGTTTCATAGATTTAGAGGAATCCCTATGGCTTGAAGGGTAAATCTTTTTCTTTGGGGTGGGGGTTGCTTTGATTCCCATCATGGGATAATTGCTCCCACTTACAGGGAAGATGATCTTATCATGGGGTAGTCTGGGAGGCTCTGCTTTTCCTGGAATCTAAGGTGATTTTAGCCTTGGAATCATCTAGGTGTTGTTTCAGGGACATATGGAAAAGGAAATTCTGAACTTAGCAATCAGATACCGCTGATTATCCTAAAATTAACACTTTCATCTTTATGTCCGTCCTCAGTCTGGATGGGGTAGATTCATGGCTAATAAAATTTACAATGCAAATATTCCTTAAGTGATTAACATGCCCATATGTAGAGCAAAGCAGGAATCAGAATCAGAGTTTTAAGGTAATAAGACAAAAAATTGAGTTTGCATCCTTTCTACATACCTTTATTAATTCTATCTTCTACCTTACTTCATCTTACTTTATATTCTATCTTATTTTATCTTCTATCTTACTTCAGTGATGGTGCACTTTCTCAAAGATGGCAACTTCCCACAGTTTTCAGGTGATATTAAGGCCTAGGCAGCTTTCTAGGGTCCTCATTAGGAGATCACTAATCCTGTTCTTGAAAGCTCTGACAGGGATAATCACCACTCAAAAAGTTCCACTTATTTATTATACCATTATCTTATGACTTGTGATTTATACATATGAATTTGAGAGGAACACAAACATTCCTCTCACAGCACTTCTCTATACCCATGATCTGCTTTACTTCCTGCCCACGTTGATATAATCAGCATTTGGTGGTGTTGCTCAAGATTCAAATTTAGTGGAAGATAGTATTGAATAACTATGATTAAAAGCAAAATCTTTCAATGCAGAAATCAACTCTACAAATTAATAAAGAGAACATCTGTTTTGTTGAATAAGGAATATGTGCAAATATGACAAATATCACAGGCAATTCATTAAAAAATTGCAAATTTCAGCCCTGTATATAGCCAAGCAGAGATGACCCATTATATACATTTTTCTAAGTGTAAAAAATAAATAGTTAATGAGTAAGAGGACTTAAAATAATATGTGCTATGCTCAACTCAGTCTAAATTTACTTGTTAACTGAAGTAGCCACCTGGTTAGCTTATGGGCATTATCTGGAGGAAAAAGGAACCTCTCATGTTTTCACAACAGGAGATAGTTTTACAACTTGGAGTAAGCCCAGGGAAATTAGGATTTTATCTTTCTCAGAAGCTGAGAGCTGAGTTCTATCTTTCTTCATGCTTGCATTTCACAGAAAGTTTCAGGTGTTTGAGAAAGATATACCTGGATCATAAAGTTGACATAATGTCAATATAATCTTATAAGGATTTATGTACATCTTAAAGACTAGAAATCACTTACAGTTTCCTAGAATAAATGCTTAAAGAAAAAGATAAATAGAGGTGTATCTTTCCTTATTTTCAGCAGGGAAAATTAAGCTTCTTACTGTAAATTTGCATTTACCCTTAAAATGTAATCAAGAGAAACATGTTTTTGTGTGTTTGTGTGTGTGGGTATCAGGTGTGAACCTCAGGACCTTGCGTGTCATTAAGCACCTGTGCCATTGAGCGATATCACTGTCCCTTTTTTCATATGTGGGTACTGGGTGTCAAACTCAGGACCTCGTGCTTGCAAGGCAGGCACTTATGCCACTGAGCTATCTCACCAGCCCCAATGTTTGTGTTTTTTTGAGAACATTTTTATGGTGATTTGCCACAATTTGTTATAAAAACTTTTTTCTTAAATCTCATACTGTGCTGTTTTAAGTTTTCTTTCCACTTTTCTTGCTTGTCTTTGTGTAAGATAAAAAATATTTTAATCAATTCATACACAGTTACATATTTAAAATTTACTCTAATGTTTTATATCCAATTAATTTGTTGATGTTGATTTTATCATGATGACAAGAGAGGTAATTTTAAAAAGTTCAGTCAAAACTCAGTATCACTCGGTGTTTGTTCATGTCAAAAGTCTAGGTGCTGGGCCAGTGAGATAGCTCAGTGACATAAGCACCTGCCTGGCAAGTGCGAGGTCCTGAGTTCATCCAGAACTCACATACAAAAAAAGGGCCAGTGATATGGCTCAGGGCACGGGTGCCTGCTGGAATGTGAGGTCCTGAGGTCGACCCCTGTACCCAGAAAAAAAAGTTTAGGTACTATAAAGTACCTTTCTGAATAATGATTGATCTTTAGTGTTATCAATTATTAATACAGAAGTTGAAGAGTAGAGTATATTTCTACATTCACTAATTTCATGGTATTGTTTTAGTATAAAAGGTGAAAGAGTTAACATTTGTAGTTACTTATTCTAAATATTGAAAGAGTTAACATTCGTAGTTAATTTTTCTAAAAATTATTTATACATACATGTCAAAATTATCTTTGATGTAAGTGTTATATGACTAGACAACTATCTTCTGTAAAGTTTATTACATACTTTCAAAGGTAATTAGCAGTTACTGATTATTAATGTTAAAATATAAATAGAGACCTGGGGCAAGAGCTATAGAAAACTTATAAGATCATATCCTTTAATAGAAATTAAGAGAAATTTACATGAAATATGTTAAGGACATTAATAAAATGTGTGATGACACAACTAAAATACATATTTATGATATAAATCTAAGATATTTTCCAAGCCAAATAAAAATATTCAAAGTGAAATAACAAAGTATCTTTCAGAATTACTTTCAACACTATGTCCTAACTAGCCTATCTCTTGCTAGATTATATTAAGTAAAATATTTAGTGTGACAATATAAACAGAAATGTTTTTATTAATTTAGTACAATTTTTTAAAATTTATGCAGTTTTGTTTTTGTTTATATCAGTTTACTAATATATCTCAGTAAGAAACACTGACACATAATTCAATTAATAATTTATATTCAAAACAAATTTACCTCTACTTAACCAAAATGATAACTAATGACTCTTAATCTTCAACATCTTTTCAATTGCCTTTTATGTCTTTTCACCAAAAGACATTTACTGTTGAGCTTAAAGTTTATATAATATTTATAATTTCTAATGCATCATGTTTATCATTTATTTATATTTACCTATAAATGAATTCCCTTAAACTATATGCAGTAAATATTCCTTGGGTTAAATATTCCATAAACTGTTTAACATACATAGCCCTTTTTTTAACCATATTCCTTGGTAAATAATTAAATTATCATGGTTTTCCTCAGTTCATTTCACAATTCAAGGAACAAAACTTGGTGTACTCTCAAATAAAATATTTCTATTTCTCTAGCGAAATTATTGATACTTTTTCAGCACCATAGTAAATCATGGAATAGAATACACAGTGGATTATCTTCTTAAGACTGTAGAAGTAATAATAACATATTTCATGTACTCAGTGTGTGGATGTATCAGTTTAATTCTGCTGCATAACAAAGCACCACACAATTTAATGATTTCAAAAAATACCTCTTTATTATACCTTATGAATGCATTACTCAGGCATTCTGAAGATATGAACTAGCTTTAATTGCTTTTAAGTTCAAATCACTAATGTGTCCACAGTTAGTTGGCAGAGTAGTGGGACAAATGTGAACTAATTTGTATATTCCATGATCACTGGCAATCTGCTGGAGCAACAGGGTTGGGTGAGCCACATATTTCTCTTACATCAGATTTTTTGAGCTTGTTTGCATGGCGGCAACAGGAAGTTGAGAAAGAAAATATAATAGTAGTTTCTCTTCAGGCTGCATTTTATTAGCAATGTAAAAACATAGTCCTTATCTAATTCATGAAGTGACATAAACTTCCATTGGATAAGAAATCTCCAAGTAAAATGTCACAAAGGAGTTGAATGACTTCAGCCATTTTTGAAGAAATCTGTGAGGTAACCTGACACATATTCTAATAATTCTTCTCATTTAACAAGTCAAGGATGATGATAGAAAATTTATTCTTAATAGAAAATTCTGATTAAAGGATTAAATTTGAATCAATGCCAAATTATAGTATTAAATGTTAACTAGATTGAGTGACTGTTTTGAAATTTTATAAGTTTTAAGGCAGAACTCCTGTATATGAGCCAATTTTATTTCCACTAGAAAGAAGTCAAGTAGTATTGCTACATAAATTTTTCAAATATGTATTAAAATGTATCTTTTATTACTAAAGCACAATTCACTCTTGATCTTTAGATAGTGTTTAAGTGTTTTCTGAGAAAGTAACTTAAATGATACGTGGTTGAGCTTAGAATAATTTTTTGTACAAAGAAATGTTAACAATGAATTTCTTGGTTTTTATGGATCAAATAATACTACACATGTATTTTGTCCTGCTCTAATAAGTTACCAAGTAATATATATTATATATCACAAACATGTAATTTTTAACATATTTATGTATTGTTTGTTTTTTTTTAGTATCTATTTTTATAATACAGGGTTTACTTAAGGTTTTGTGCCTATACAAAAAATTCCAAAATATTTTTGTGATGAATATTCTTTAATTTTTTTCAGTATTAAAATGAAATCCAATTATAATCTCATTATTTTAGTTTCTTAAACCCATATCATAAATAGTAATTGCAACACAAATTCTCAGAATTTAGTAGTTGGAAATATATGAACTTCTTATGGAGTTATTTGTGGCATTAATAGCAAAATGGATGGGTCTGGATGTAAGTGGCCAACCTATGAGCTTGTACCTGACCAAAGGGAGATGAAGATGAAACACAAAACGACACAGTATAGAGTAAAATATGAGGGCCATGGGACTCTTGTCTCCCTTCAACAAAGAGCCCTGAGAGACTGCCATACCTTGGCTTTGTTCACTCAGCTTGTGGTACAAGCAATCAGAGTAAAACTTTATTCATCTGTCTCCCACCATCCATGGTATATATCCAAGTAAACAACAAGATCTCAGCTATATTAATTTTCTCTGCACTGTGTCAGTGTGCACTCATGCCACCTTTCTTTCTAGTGTTCACATAAGAGGCTGATTAGTCCTTAATCTTCATATCTAGTCTCCCACATCTGGAAAATATAATGTTGAGTGAAAAATTTACCAAGCTTAGGTACCACATAGAATCTCTCATTTGAATAAGAAAATGTACAAAGAGAATATTGAAGGATGGATTGAAGGAGACAAGGGGATAGATCTCCTGCAAATGGGAAGGGGTCCAGGAGACTGAGGGCAAGGCCAGAGAGGAAGGGGAAATAAGAACAATTAAGATATGCCATGTGCAGGAACCTAATAACCTCAAGGAATGTAAATGTATACTATGTCATAAACCTCAGATAAGAACAATAGTAACATAAATCAAAATGTGGAAAGGGAGTTTAGAGGCAGAGGAAGTGAAGTGGAAGCAGGAGTGGAGCTAAAAAAGAACAAAGCTGTATTATGACATATACCTACTCCACATGATGAATGTGAACATCATGCACCACAAACATGTGCTAATAAAAGAAAAAATAAAAATAAAAACCTGTTTTATTGCTCTTTTGTAATTTATGTGTAGTCCCTATTTTAAGTATTTCCACTCTGATCTTTATTTCTTTGAATTTTGTTTTGATTTCTTGTTTTTCTATTTTCTCAGTTGTACAAACATAAGGTTTTTTCTATACTTTTTTGATGTAGGCATTGTTATAAATTTTTCTTTTAGTATAGCTATTGCTATTTGCCATATATAGCCTGTATTGTTTCCATTATTATTAGTCACAAGAAATTTTAAAATTTTTGCAATTTGTTTGACCCATTGTTTAATCAGAAACATGTTGTATACACTCCAAGTACTTGTATAGTTTCTGAACTTTTTTCTTATTTTTGAGTTTTAGTTTTAATTTATTGTAGTTGTAAAAGGTAATCATATGATTTCAATTTTTAAAACTTTTTAAGCCTTATGATGCCTTTTTCTTCCTTTCTCTCTCATTCTTTCTTCCTTATTTCTTTCTCTTTCCCTGTCTCTCTCTTTCTTTCATCTCCCTTTAAAAAACCCAGGCCTGTGCATGCTAGGTAAGTACTTCATCACTGAGCTACACTCCCAGCTTCCACTTCTCTATCTCCATTCACTCTTATATACTGATGTATTTTAAATATTATTTATATTGTTCTGCCTTTCCAATTTATATATTCAGCTTTGTTTCTTCCCTGATGTAGCTAAAGTTGTACTAAAGCTGTCTAGCTGACATGTCTTCCATCAAAGAGATAGCATCCACAATTGAATTTGGAGTTTCCATGTCTTTTTTACAATTCTCAAAGCGATGTCTGATTCAGTAAATAAAGGTTCAGTTCTCTAAATATCTAATGCCCAAAATGTGGAATTATATTTCACTGGTCTCTGTCACATTACCTTCTCATAAATATTGTTTCATAAATTCAAAGTGTGTTCTAAGAGCTGGAGATATAGCTCAGTGGCACACCTGCCTGCCTGGTAAGTGCAAGGTCCTGAGTTCAATTCCTGGTACCAAAAAAAAAAAGTGTTTCCAATCAGACCAGCTCTCATAACCTCTGGAGCACAGATGTATTATCTGGATTATTGCAACAACTTCTCAAATTATCTTACTCCTTCTGCCCTTGTCTTCTTATACAGTATCCCTCATACAGCTGTTAATCTGATTTAAATCTCATCATATCACTTTAGTGTCCAAAATTATTTAGCAATTTCCCATTTTATTCAGAAAAATATACAATCTCTTAAAATGCTCTTATCTGTCAATGTCCAAGTCGCAGAACCTGGTCTATTCCAGCTAGATAATTGACTCTATTTGTAGAAGTGTAAAGTTTATGGAAACCAACAATAAGTGGTTTAGGTGTTGGGACTGGGTTTCTGAGGAAGCAGATTCTGTGGCTGAGGATGTTTGTCAAGGAGTAGGAGCAGGACCAACACCAAAGGAGAAAAACTAAAATGGTGGAAGAGAGCACTATGGAATCAAGGTACATGTCCTGATAAAATTTAACCTCAGCTAACCATAAAATAAAATACACTTACCTTTCTTTCACTCAAACTTGTAACATGTGACACATTTCCCCAAGGTTTTCAAACTAGATTCTGTGTAAACTTTTGATGAAGAACATACAGGCTTGAACTCTGCATCACGAGGATTAGGGAAAGGGGTTCTAAGTAAAATTGTAGAAACCAGTTAAAGACAGCTTCTTTCTCCAAGACAGATACATTCCTCTAGTTAGGGGATAAGATCCTTGCTGTTGGTTTTGTGGGAGCAGAACATAGAGAGTGGCAGATGATATTTTCACTAAAGCTAGTCTTTCCTGTTCCCACTTTCAGAACAACTACTCATAGATGAGAACTGTAGCTCCTATGTGTATCAGTGGGTAGTGTGGCAGTAGGCTATTTTCTCAGAGAGCCCTCATGAGATTATTTGAATTTATCTCCATTTGCCATGTGCCACCATTCTCAAAGTTTCTCAGGGATTCAGTGAGACCAAATTGGAAGCTGTTTATTATATTCTTTCATCAAAATCACTGTATTCTTTTTGTTTTTCATTTTTCTTGGTGAAGTAGAAACTGTTCTAGAACAATCACATTCTGCACTCTAAAATTATGGAAATTTCTTCCTCATAATGTTTTATCTCATATTGTGCATATATCTTCATGAATTCTTTACATAACATTAAGGCAGTTCTGGAAGACAACAGTGCTTTATAGATTTTAGGAAAGTCTGCCATGCTTTACTGTAGAAAATTCCTTTAAATAATCAAACAAGAGAATACAGTAGTCTCTCCTTTTCTATAGTTTCAATTTCTATGATTTCAATTACCTCATTTAAAAACATTAAAACAAAAATTCCAAAAATAGGCCAGGGATATAGCTCGGTGGCACCAGTGCCTGTCTGGCAAGTGCAAGGTCCTGAGTTCTATTCCCAGAACAACAAAAAAATTCCAAAAATATGTAAACAAATGTTCTTTCTTTATTTTTGAATTTAATTAAGTTTATTGGTACCTTTTTGGTATACACAATGATAAGATTCATTATAGGGCATTTGTGCCTATACATGATATAGCTTGATTCCTCTTGTGTTCCCAATTCCCCTCTCCTCCCTTCAATCCCACTCCCCCTCATTATTTGCAAAGTTTTGTTTCCATTTCTTCTTTTCTCATTTTTTCTTTTCCCTACCTTCCTTTCCCCCTCACTCCTTGCTAGTTCCCTTTACTTTTTGAACAATTTCTTCCTGATTCACAATATCTATTGTACATTTTGTTTTTTACAATTTCATTTCCTAACAGCAAAGAGATAATATGATATTTACACATGTGTGTCCAATTTATTTTACTTATGATTGTGGTTTCAAGATGCATCCATTTAGCTATAAATGTCTCAAGTGTATCCTTTTTAATGGCTGAGCAATACCTCATTGCATTAAAAAAAGAAGCATCTTTTTTATCCACTCATTCATTGGTGGGCTTTTGGGGTGTTTCCAAATTTCAGCTATTACAAACTGTTCTGCTATAAACATGGGTGCACATATATAGCTGTGGTATTATGCTTTTAATTCTTTTAGAAAGATAACAAAAAAGGAAATACCTAGGTCAAATGAGACTGCTAATCCTAATATTTTTGAAGAATCTCCACACTGATTTCCCCAGTGGTTGCACAAATCTACTTTCCCACTAACAGTGAAGGAATGTCCCTTTATCCACACAGCCCCACCAACATTTGTTATTGGTTGGTTTCTTGATGATAGCCATTCTTTATTGGAGTGAGATGGTATCTCAGAATTGTTTTAATTTACGTTTCTTGAGTGACCTGTGATGTTGAACATTTTTTCATATATTTATTTGCCATTTGTATTTCTTCTCATTTGCCCATTTTTGGATTGGTTCTTTGAATTTGGTGTTCCGAATTTTGTCAGTTCTTTTTATGTTCTAGATATAAGTCCTTTGAGTAATAGCAGGCAAACATATTTTCCCACACTGTGGGTTATCTTTTCACTCCGTTGGTGATCTCCTTTAGATGTGCAAAAACTTTTTAATAAGATGAGATCCCAGTTGTTGATTCTTTGTAGTATTTCCCATGCAACTGGGATTTTTTTCATGAAGCCTTTCCTATACCTGTGTTTGTCTAAGAATTAAAAGATGGCACTAATAGATGTATGAAGATATATTTATTTGGGGACAAAATGAGGGAAATAAGACAGGTAGGACACTAAATGAGTTGGTGACTTTGGGAAGGGTGTATATGGGCATGAGAGGGAGTAGCTATTGTGTATCTCAGTGGATGAACAGGTTGAGACCCTAAGGATATATGTCACAGGGTGCTGAAGAAGTGACATAACATAAGGACTTGGAAGAGCATTAGGTCCAGAGGTAAAGAGAGTGTTTGAGAAGTGGGGAGGCCACCAAGTTTCAGCAGCAGCTTGAAGTTTAGGGAAGGGCATTGAGCATGAGGAACTAGGGGGTGATGGGTTGATGGGGTCATGGTGGACTTGGAGGGCATGAGGGCTTCTTTCTGGAAGTAACACCAAGTGAGGATGTTTGTGCCTCTAGGCTGCCAAAATCTTGGCACCTGAGTCTACACCGGAGGGCCCAGAGAGGAATGGGAGGGGGTCTGTTGCTGAGAGAGGACTTTAGGTACTGGGGTGAGGGACTCAGAATCCTGGGAATCTGTGGATGTGTCTGGGGTTCACAGCAGGGTGGTGAGTGACAGCTCAGTGGAGAGCAGAAGGTGGGGCCCAGGCCCAGGGTTCTCAAGGAGGCTGGATCTAGGGTCTGTCTGGGTCCAAGATTCACTGGACAGGGCCTGAGGAGGATCACAAAATGAAGATGGAGACCTAACCCACCATGTATGTGGAATAAGATTAAGATTCACTGACTCCAGTCATGGAAAAAAATAATTTTCAGGACTAGTCAGTAAGAGGCATAAAGGTATTTGTTAGGCAGAATTTTTAAATTACACATTGAAAGAAATAGAATATGAGCCCTCAAGAAAGAGTCAGGTGTTCTTGCTCTGCCATTTACTAGGATGTGGCTTCTGGTAATCTATTTAACTCTCCTGCTTTTCAATAATGTCTGTGTTAGCGAGTATGACAATAAGTTCTACATCATACAATGGTTTTAGAAATTAGGAATCAAAGCATATAAAGTGTCTGGAACAATGCTGGACACATACAGTCCTTAGTGTGTTTTAGCCATTATTGCCATTACTCAATAAATATTCAGATGCATCTAGAGTGGAGTCACTGAATAGAAAGAAAAGGTTGGGGAACAGCCTTTACATTTCAGGAAGGTCAAAGTCCTGCTACATATGTATTTTTAATATGTCTTAACATTTCTCTGGTATCACATCAGGATCATCCAGGGAGCTTGTTAAGATGCATATCTTGGGCAACATCAACACCAAATATAGTGTAATTTATAGAGATTGGAAATTCTTATGCACAAAAATATTTGAGAAATTGTGTCAAAGGGATCCTGAGTAAACAACTTTCCCTTACTTTATTTCCCCCATTTACTGAATGAGCTGCAGGTGAAGGTATTTATATCCATAAGTGATTGCAGGGAAATTTCTTTTGGGATCTAGGTAACAGATTTCACCAAGTCATCACGTACTGAAATGGAATTATATTTTTAACTTTAGTGGTTCTTACAAATTTTTTTCTCCCATTTGGTGATTTCTATTCTTATTAGAGACAAGAAAAACAGCAATACTGTTTGGGCTTTTATTAATATCTAAGGGGGTAATAAATTTGGTCTAGCTGACCTCACAATATCTTAAAGATTTTGCTGCTATTATTTTTAATAGAATCCTCTTTTTGAAAGAGTAAGCATACAATATATTTTATATGAAAACCTAGATATGGATTCTGGAAAATCTTTCAAAAATATTCAAATCAGACACTTATGTCTGTTGAATTGGTATGATTATTTTCTTCACGGCAGGTGTGCAATTTTTTCTTGCTCTTTTGTGAGTTTGAGGTTTTGTTTTTATATTTTGAGATTTTCTCATATGGCATAGAATTTCCTTTCTGTCACACTTTAAAATTATTTTATTTGTTTTGTATTTAAACATAGAAAATTTATATCAAAGTATGGGGTATCAGGAGAAGTACAAAATATACATAATCTAAAGATGCAGTGTTTTGTGTCAAATCATATACCTTGTTATGGAGCTGTGTAGCTTGGAGGACTAAAGTGATCTGAATTTGTATTTCCTTTAGCACACTAAAAAAAAAATAAGTGTTCTTTTCAAAAACTTCACTAGGTACAAATTATCCACAAATTGAAGTAAAATGTCTTACCAGATATCAAGATATCTGTTGATACAAAGATTATCCATAGACTTTCATTTATCTTTCGACCTGTGCCCTAGTAATTCCATTCCTACTCCCTAAATTAGAGGGCTCCTTTTGTATCCAGTACTTTCCTAATGTTTATTGATAATGGTTTCCTTTAACCCAAAGGTCTTACCCTTATTCTTTGTTTGTGCATGTCCTTAATATTCTTTGAGAAAATATAAAAATATGAGCTCCTTATGATGTCTTAATAACAAAAACAATTACTACTTATACTATTAATAGTAGTATCCATGCTTAGAGATGAGAAATAATGATTGGAACATTTTTGCTGTTACAAGTCTACAAAGTATTTTTTTCTCAAATATGATAGGCATTCAAAATATGTAATTAATATAAGGATAAGTTAAACCTGAAGCATATGAGGCATATAAATTAAGTCTTCTCTCCATGGCAACATTTTTTCCTCAGCTTAGGCTATCAGCAATGTCATTTATACTCCTGGCCAAATTGTTCTTTCCACAAAACAATTGTCCATAATGCAGAATTTTGGTTGTAAAATTTAAGTACGATTATAGCACTTTGTAACTTTCAACACTTGAGTGTTTCCATATTACTGAATTATGGATTCTAACATTAACATGGCTTTCTGGATATTTTATCCTATTAAATTCTTTTCCACTTTTGTCATTCATGCCCACTTCTTAAAGTCTACAGTTTTCAACAGACATATTACAGTTATCCTAACATTTTTTCTCTCTCACTACTGAATTTGGAACATGCTATTTTCTTAATTTAAGTCATTATTTTTATGCCTATAACAGTAATCATTTTGTCTAACTCATAATTTATTTTGTTATAAATACTACTCTAAATATCACTATCTATGAATCTACTTCTTCTTACTCTGCTTTTCAAAGTACTATAATAGCTCAGTGCTTCCACTATCATAAATATATTCTGTACTATTTTCTCATCTACAACCTGTAGTATAGTTCACTGAGCCAACATAGTGTACTGCCTATTGATTTTACTTGTCTCTCTTTTTTTTTGTGGGTTCTGGGGGTTGAACTCAGGACCTCACACACCAGCAGGTTCCCGTGCTGCTGAGTAATATCACTGGCCCTTTTTTCGTATGTTGGTACTGGGAGTCAAACTCAGGACCTGGCGCTTGCCAGGCAGGTGTTTATGTGGCTGAGCTATCTCCCTGGTCCTACTTGTCTCTTTTTAATCACCCAAAATAGGTGTACAGTAACCAGCTGGTACATATTTGCTAAATACACTGGATGTGTATGTTTATAATAATAAAATCTCAGATTGTATGTTAAGTTATGAATTTTGAGGAAAACGTATTCCTCATCTAGAGATATAACTTAATATATATTTTATTAAATATGGGAATTAATAGAAGTCAAATGGCTATACCAAGGGAACACAGGTTAAATTTTCTCACAGTTATGCTATTGATTTGTTACGTATATTCCTGATAGAAATAAGAAAGAAGCCAAGTTACACTAAATTGTTGTCCTTTTTTCCTGAAGTTTGTACAAACTAATAGAAGTAATTTATGCTGAAAATCTATATTGCCATACACAGGAATATTTACCAATACCATACATTCCTGTTTCTTAAGCCTGCTATTGGCAAGATACATCCTTCAGTCAGGGCTGGAAACCAGAGATTATTTGAGTATTCCTGAACACAGTCAGATCTTCTGTGGTTTTAAGGAACCAAGTTCCAATAAAGAATGATAGACAATCAGATTAAAAATAAAAATACAAATAATAAAACAAAATAAACAACAGTGCATTTGTCCAATAGTAGGAACACTTGAACTATGCAAATTTCACTATAAGCATCTACTCAAGGGTAGCTTAGACTATCTCTACTCTAGGAATCTTCTTAAAACCACTTAACAGTTTACCCTGAGTGTCACCTTGGCAGCACATTTATGTACTGACTGTCCTGTCATTCCACTGGGTGTCACTTCAATCCATTGATTCTTGTATTGAATGAATTTGTTAAATTGTTGTTTTTATATTTCCTGTTATATTATCTAACAAAAATTAATGAAAAAAATGCAATTTGTGGTCATCCTGTTTTTAAATAACTGGAAGAATAAGTGATTAAATCCTAAATAGAACAATGTGTTTTGTTTTTTGTTGTTGTCATTGTCATTGTTGTTATTTTGTTTTTGGTTGTTTTGTTTTAGCTCTTTTGTAATCTTGCTCAATGAACTTGCCAAATTTTTGAATGGCGTGTTTAGTTTACTTAACAGTATTTATTGAACTGTCTCCTTAAGAGTTTCTAAGAAGCTTGAGGTGTAATAACCCATATATCATATGTCAGTACCCTGACACAGGACCTTGTGTGGTGTGTTTATTGAAGTTAACACAATAGAATTTGAATCTTTCCTTTTTTGTCATGCTGTTCCTTCTTTTTATTTCTTTAAACTTGAAGACTGTTTCTGTCACTTATTCCAAAATTTGTCACCAAAATCTATTTATTCTCTCTCTAAAATATTATCAGTCATTTACCGATTTTTCAATTACATTTAAAATCACTTATTATTTTTTTCAAGAATATTAAAATGCATCTTTATCATCAACTACAAGTTGGTTTGGTTTCCTTTAGAAGAATGTCATTCATTAAAAGCAGAGAACTAAGAAAATTTTCCTTCCCTTCTTTGACTAGCTCATCCCATTCACCCTTTAGGAGACAACACAAATATTACTTCTTTCAGCAAGCCTTACTCCCCACTAGAATATGTTACAAGCTTGTGATAAAGGCTTTTGTAATACTTTAGACTTATTCTTCACACCTCTTACTAATTAAATATTTGTGTAATTACTTTCTATATAAGGTCCATCTCCATTACTATGCTGGAAGATAGGGGGGATTTAGTCATTTCTTGCAACACTGCCTTTAATACATAACACAGTGTGTGGCCTATATTTAGTTGCTAGAAACATTTTTCTGAGCACACCAAAAATAATAAAGTATATAATTTCTAGGGAGAAGTTGAATAAAGGAGTTTGATAGTCAAGAAGGCTTCATTTTCCTCTGACCTCACTGCATTTAAGCAATCACATTCTCTACCCAGGATAGGGCTTTAGGAACTTCCTGAATACAAGGTTTATGTGCAGATAATGTTACAAACACAAATTGATATTTCACTCTGGCATAGAGGAAGTTGGAACATAAGGTAATATGTGGTAGAATTTAAAAGTCAGATGTTTTTAAGTCTAATAAATATAAAGAAGCATTCAGATCTCTCAAATATATGATAAGGTATTTATTTCACTTGTTTCTAAATTATGTTTAAAACTGTGTAGCCCAAAACTGAAAGATGCAAGTAAACAATTCCTTGATACTAACAAGTTAAAATTATTTCATCTATATTTAAACAAATAGTGTTTCTCTGGAAAATATGTCCTGTTTGGTGACAGGAAAGGAAATTTTATTGCTCTGTTTGTATTTTTTGTGGGTACCAGGGTTCGACCTCAGGACCTCGTGTGCAAGCAGGTGCCTGTGCCGCTCAGTGATATCACTGGTCCCTTTTTCCTATGTGGGTTCCAGGAGTCAAACTCAGGACTTCACGCTTGCCAGGCAGGTGCTTATGCCACTGAGCAATCTCACCAGCCCTCTGTTTATATTTAAATGCCTGTCTTGTTTTACATTTTAAAAATTATTCATACTAGAAAACAAGGTATTTCTAATTCAGTAACCTCCACCTGGTGGCTCTGATTTTCCTCAGTCTTAAGGGGTAACCAAAAATGTTGTCATATTGCATATTTAGATGCAGCCTTCATTTCTGCTTAAAACATATACGTTAGCCTATGTGTTCATTTTCTGTTCTAATTCTTTATCTTGCTCCTTTTCATTATATTCCCTTCAATTTTAACTGTAAGAGGGAAAGTAAAGATACATTTTCTAGGTATATTATTTTAAGAAAACATTTTTTTTCTGTGAGGCTTAATTCTGGAACAGGTTTTACTTTTTTCCAGATAGTAGTTTGTCCCTTTATGGTTAATATGAACTTTTTTCTAAATGGAATTTATAATTTGGTTTTGCTTATTCATTCAACTCCATTATTTCATCTAGCCTTTATGTGAAACTCTTTGTATGAATATATTTACATATGTTTGAAATGTAATATATCCTAGTTCATCTGATTAATTAGATATTTTGGTCCCATTCCTTCTAATACATGAATTTGAAACATTTGACTTAACGCAAAAAATCAATTGAAGAAAATTTTGGGCATTATTTTTTGTTACATATATTTTTGGTATGGTAGTAGTAAAGAGAAACAACTAATTTTAGAGAAAAACTTATTCTAACAATCCTCTTGTGATATGCAAATATGCATATCTATAAGGGAAAATCCCATTTTAAATAAAAATAATCTTATATTATCAAATATAATGCTTAAAAACTTGCCTGTTTCTTCTTCTTAAGACAAAAACATAGCAAAATCATATTTCATAAATCTAAATTCCCATTAAAAAGAATAAAAAGAATAAGAAAATGAAGCAATGAAACCAAATCAAACCAAAAGATTTAATTTAATTTAATGTCTTTGTGAAATTTAGAAATGCTTCTTTGCATATAATCAAATTTCATATATTTTTCTACAGATTCTTTTTCATTTTTGACATTTAAAAGTACATTTAAATTTTTACTGTTTCCAGTCTTGTTTTATAAAAAGACAGAGATATTATAACAAGTGACAAGAACAGAGTTCATTTGACTCTTCAGCTAAACAAAAGGAGAATCCAGTTGCTTCCCAAGTAATCTCTAGCCATTTTCTGGTAGAACTATGAAAGATTTTACTTGGGATTGTCCACCACCAATTGAAGGACAACATAGAAAGACTAAAGATTAATCAGCTTCTGTAAAGAGATTCTTCCAAACTTCTGTTTAACTCTAGATAATGTTTGCTTAGGATATTTTCCACAAAACTCTGTCTCTCACTTTAAAATTTGTAACATCATTGAAAAATATCGTATAGGTAAGATCAGAAAATAATGTGTTAAAAGAAATTTCTGAACTATTATTTTTGCTGTCATATTTCTATGAGATATTTTTATATTGATGATCAGTATCAAGGCAACGGGGCAATATTATGGAATACCTATCAAACTAATTTGAACATAGTGCATTTCTCAATGGATTATATTACTCTCTTCCAGTCAGATTTAAGAAAAAATTGTTTTAGATAATACACTTTACTTCAAGGTTATACATTTGTAATATAGTTACAGTGTATTGTCACATCTGCATTTCATCCAGGGATTCTCCAGACTCCTAAATTATTCTTATTGCATATACATACAATGTGGTTTACTTTTTGTGTAATGTTAATCAGTTTGACAAACACATAGTGTCATATATTGACAATTACAGCATCACAGAGCATAATTTCAGATCTTAAAATTTCTCTTGTGCTTCTATCTCTTTGACTCTCGCTCATATCTCTAAATATATGGTGATGATTGATTGCAGTTTTGTTTTTTCAAGAATATATATTTTTGTATATAGTATTCAACTGTCTTCTTTTGCTTGCCAGTAGGAAATAAGGATTCATCCATATCTTCCATGGCTTGGTAGTTAATTTCCATTTACCATTGAATTATATTTGTGTGGATGTACTCTAGTTTGTTTATTCACTTATACTTATTTATTGTGGATTATCTTGGTTGCTTATAGTTCATGTTGATTAAGAGTAATGATGCTATTAACATTTGAACACAGGTTTTTTTGTGTGCTTAATTTTCAAATCTATTGGGTAAAAGCTTATCAGGATTATATGTTTAGCTAATGTTTTGCTCTATAATAAGCTGCCAAAACATCTTTTAAAGTGTTTTATCATTTCACATTTCTACCAGCAATAACAGAATTATCTTCCTCGATGATAGTCTCACTAGCTATTGATATCTTTACTTTTATTTTGCTAGCTATTGATATCTTTTATTTTACTCTTTTAAGTATTCCAAAAGATGTATACTGGTATGCTATCATTGTTTTTTGTAATTCTCTAATGACAAATTATGTTGAACATATTTTCATGTTTATTTGTCATTTAAATACTAAATTTGATAGAGATCATTTGTACATTATTAAATAATTCTTTTTCTTTTTTGAGTTGTTTTAATTGTTTAATTGTTTAATTGTTATTTGTTAACAATTGTTATTTGTAAACAATTTGTTTAATTGTGTTTAATTGTTATTTAAGAATTCTTAGCAACATTATTAAATGATTCTTTTTCTTTTTTGAGTTGTTTTAATTGTTATTTAAGAATTCTTAGCAAGTCATGGTGGCAAATGCCTGTAATCTCACTGCTGTGGAGGATGAGGTAGAAGGATCATTAATTAGTTCAAGGCCTATCTGTATTACATAGCAAAACCTTTCTCAATAAATAAATAAATAAATAATAAATGTGTATACATTGTTGAAACAAGTATTTTATTTTGTAAATACTTTCTTCCAGACTGTGAGGTGCAATTTTGTTTTTGTAAAAGTGTATTTTCACAGCACAACTTATTAATCTTAATAATGTCCAACTTAATCATTTTTCTATCGATTTTGTTTTTGCTGTTATATTTACAAACATATTTCTAAACCTAAGGACACCTAAATTCTCTCATGTGTTTCTTTTAAGAAGTGTCACGGTTTTGTGTTTCATATTTCTGTGTACAATCTATTTTGAATTCTGATGAAAACTGTATGTTGGGGCTGGTGAGATGGCTCAGCAGCATAAGCACCTGCTTGGCAAACACGAGGTCCTGAGTTCAACTCCTGGTAACCACATACAAAGGAAAAAAATGGCTGGTGATATCACTCAGCAGCTTAAGTGCCTGCCCACAAGTGTGAGGTCCTGAGTTTGACCCATGGTAACCACACAAAAAAAATTAAAAAAAGAAAACTGTATGTTGTATGTCTAGGATATATGTAGATAGATAGATAGCTATCTAACCATACTAGTAACATTTTTTTAAAGATTATCCCTTCTCCACTGCATTGCTTTTGTGATTTTGCCAAAAACCACTGAAGTATATTCGAATTTAGAGTCAATTTTTAAGCAATGTTCTATTATTTGGAACTCTGGGTTGATGTTTTCAAAAATTCTGTGCTTACCTGATTGCTGTAATTTTATAGTAAATCTTGAAATTGTGCAGCATAACTCCTCCCCCTCTTTTTCAGTGTTGTGTTGGGTATCCTTGGTCTTCCAGAGGAAGAGATAAAGTGATGGACTCAAAGCAACACTAGGTAGGGCAGGGCTAAATAATACAGCAAAGAATTCAATTGATCTAAGGAATAATCTACACATGCTCTCCATTTTCAAACAACTCTGAGAACAGTTAAGTCACTTGCTGTACTTGTGTAGAGATGATATATAATTTAAGTAGTTTGAGGATAACCTTACACACACAGTCTCATGCCACTTAAGAAAAGAATACTGGGGCTCGTGAGATGGCTCAGCGGCATAAGCGCCTGCCTGGCAAGCACGAGGGCCCGAGTTTGACTTCCAGATCCCACATACGGATAAAAGGGCCATTGATATCACTCAGTGGCATGGGCGCCTGCTGGCGTGCGAAGTCCTGAGGTCGACCCCCCGGTACCCACAAAAAAAATACCAAAATATATCTGATGTCTAACTGGGTTTTGAAGAATAACTTCACCCAAGTAATGAGTAAGCAAGAGAGTAGGGAAATCAAGAAATGAAAAGTTTAAACATCAAAGGGAAGAAACTACTATGAGAACAAGAATCTTTCCACAGGTGTAAAAATAATCTAGTAAATATGATTTATTTGCGCCTTGTGCTGGGGAGGGGTATTATCCTTCAAATTTTTTCAAACAACCAGTTACTCAGCATGAACACTGACTGAACCAAAATATTTCCAAATTCCTTTTCTGACTCCACTGGTTCACACTTGCTATTAACCCATCTCAACTCTTTTTCTCAAATGCCCATGCAAAACTCTAATCCCCTCTAAGTACTACTAAAAGTGATATTACCAGCAATTCATTGGTTTTCAATGCTAAGCTAAATAGTGCTTCTGTTGAAATCTGATTCCTGAGCTTTAAATTGATTTCTCTGAGAACCTTATGTTTAATTTTTCAGAAGGCAGAGCTGATAGATGTATTTTGTGTTTACTGAGTTTCTTTTCACTAGATAAAAATTTAAAAGGAATTTCTGTCAAAGGGAAAAGATGATTTGTTTCATTTGATGTGGCTGTTTCTTCCATCATGAAATTAGCTTTCAGTAATTCAGCTCTTAAAAGCATCTTCTAAAAGAATTTTGGTAAGTTGACAAGACTATTTTTTGCTGCTTTGTTTCTTTAAGAATTACATTGATTTGTTAGTTTTTCTCTGAACTATTCAGGCAGATTGAAAAGAGAAAAATACATAATAAATTTTTTTTGTCTGCAGATGAATAATACTCTAATCTCAAACAGAAAAAAGTTGGCTCTGAGCTGTTGGAATTTAGGTGATACCAGCTACAAGTTTCAATTTTGGGAACTGTTATTTCAGGGATAATATGACATCATTAAGAAGACTTTTTAGGTAAACAAGAAACATACACTCTATGAAATAAATAGACCCAAATTTATTAAGAACTCACCATGTGAAAGTATTGTGATAGATGATGTATTATAAAAAAGAATATATACATAGAAATTTCATAATCAAATATATACTTACAAGAAAATTTTACATTCAGTAAATACGTGTGTTAGTTCAAAGTATGTTTCTAAAGTTTTGCTATCACTTTACGAAAAATAAAATAAAATGAAGAACAACTGAATCTATTTTAAAAAACTCTGACAAGATTTGCTATTTTTTGGGCCGGTGAGACGGCTCAGCGGCTTAAGCGCCTGCCTTGCAAGCGCGAAGGCCCGAGTTCGACTCCCGGAACCCACATACGAAAAAGGGGCCGGTGATATCGCTCAGCGGCACGGGTGCCTGTTGGCGCGTGAGGTCCTGAGGTCGTCCCCCCGGTACCCACAAAAAAAAAAAAAAAAAAAAAAAAAAAAAAAAAAAAAGATTTGCTATTTTTTGAGCTGATTTGACGTGCTCTATATTTAAGAATAATTGTGTGACCAAAGGGCACTTACCTAAAATTCTTTATTTATCTATTTCAAACATAATCCAATTAAGAATAAAACTAAACAAAATGCTTCTATGTGAAAAGTCTATATGTGTAACAAAAATGTCAATAAAGGAACTCAATAAATAAATGTGATTCTGTAATTTGTCATCAAAAAGTGCCAGCTTGGTTAATTAACCAAGATAATTCAACAGTTAAGTTAATATGTCTATGAAGTTAAATTTTTGTTATATATAATCTCTCTAGTGATTCCCAGTGTAAAAAAAATATCAGTGTAGCCAAGTTTCCATTTTTATCTGACTCATTGTTATGTCATAAACACAAATGCAATTCCTTTTTCTGCTTTTTTAATGTTTCTTGGCAATGGACCTGATGGGAGAAAGGAACACTATAAATATGGATTAATGAATTATCTGTATAATTATAAAACAACTTAGAATGTGACTATAAAGAAAAATGCTGTCATTCTTAGTGATTACTGTATATTTTTAATCTTCTGAGTGACAATTTGAAAATTCACATCTGGACCTTGTGAACAGGTGTACATTTAATTTTACCAATTCCTATTATTTACAGAGAAGACTTCATCTGTGACAGTTCATTGGAGAGCATTGAACATAATTTGTCTAAATAAGAGACTTTTTCCTTTGCAATTACTTCTTTCTGTATATTACATTTTTGCAAAATTCTGATCCAAGCATGTTTGATTTTAGTCATTTTTTGAGCCTTCACAGTTATACAGTGAAAATGGAACACTTTCTAGTAATATCTGGGCTTAATAAATGGACTATGGAAATTACAGAGGCAGTAAGGCTCTAAAATAAACTGTGATTCTTACTCTTCCTTGTTGCCTCACTAAATCTACACTTATCCTATTCTCCAGTATTCATGACATAGGTATTTCCAGGTGGACTGGCATATCTAATATTAGTTATTGGACATTTACTCTCCTCAAAGTATTGTCAGCCTCAGTATGTGCTGGTTCCCCATCCGTGGATTCAAACAAATGCAGATAAAAATATCTGATAAAAAATTACTGAACATGTATAGAATATTTCTTTCTATTGTTACCTAGAAAATAGACTATAACAAATATTTACATAGCATTTGTTGTTTCTAAGCTATCATTAGTAATCTAGAGTTGATTCAGAGAATATAGAAATACATGCATGGGGTATATGTAAATGTTATACATTTTTCTGTAAGGAGTTTCAGTATACTCAGATTTTAGTGTCCTTAAGGTTCTTGGAAACAAGCCCCCAAAGACACCAAGTGTTGATTGTTTTTAAAACTTTTGTTCATATGACACCCCTCAAAAATCTTCACTTGAATCTGTCTCCTGTCCATGTTTAAAACTAAGATATACATGTATCTGTGCTCCAGTAAAAGAATTTCTAGTCAAACTACATTTTATTGCTAGCAGATAGGATCTATAAGGCCTGCAAAGTCAATCAAGAAATGTAACTTGAAAAAATACAGTGAAAAACAAGATTCAATATCCTGCCCCCAAGCTTAAGTGTAAGGGTAAAATAATAAGGTTAGGCAGTATTGGATTAAGTGTTACAGAATAACAGAGTCCAGGTCCAGGCCAAAATGGTGTGGGAGATACTCCAGACTTGAACACAGGCAATTAACCAAGAGCTTCTTGGGGAATTGTGGTCTCTACCCCTCCCCACAGGATGTGGTAAACTGTCAATTAAGGAGCTGCTGTCAAATACTCAGGACCTCTGCCTGGCCATGCACAACCTTGTGTATGCTTATACTTCTTGCCCATTCATTTGTCTTTATTTGCAGGCATCTTTACTGGAGGTTTCAGCAAGTGTTTTCCTTTTTTTTGTGGGTACTGGTGGTTGAACTCAGGACCTCATGCACCAGCAGGTGCCTGTGCCACTGAGCATTATCACCGGCCCCTTTTTCATATTTGAGTACTGGGAGTCAAACTCAGGACATCGTGCTTGCCAGGCAGAAGCTTATGCTGCTGAACTATCTCACCAGCCCTGCAAAGTCTTTTCTAACCTGCCTGTGATGAGTCCTCCTTGAGAGTGAGAGCCAAGGTGGGGAAATTGAGAGCAGTTTTCTTCATTTTTACTCAGTGTTTCACTTTGGGTTCTGTGTGCACTGAGATTACTGCCATTTCTTTCCTATTCAGATTCATCTGACCCTCACCTGGTTCTATTTCACAGAGGATAGGTAAACAGGGACATTTGTACTTACTTCATCTTAGCCTATCACAGTGATATTGAAAGACTTCAATATTACTTTTATTTTGGCATTTTAAGCAGCTACCCTAACATCCAGAAACTCAGATCTCTTTTGAATTCCTACCATAAAACATACATCAAATATATCTCATTGTAGACTACGGAAGTTGAGGAAAGTGTGGGAAATGCGGGGGAGAATGGTCAATAAAGTATGTAAAGTTTCGGTCCTGAGCAAAATGAATGAGCTAAAACTCAGCAATTCTGAGACATGAGGAAGGTAGGAAGGATAGGAAATAGGTTCAAATGAAAGCTTTCAGCAAGCGTTACATCAAGATACTTGCATGGTAAACCAAGTGAGGACATTTTACATTTAAAGTGGAAAAAGAAAAAGAGAGAA
Organism: Erethizon dorsatum; assembly: GCA_028451465.1. Taxonomy (NCBI): domain Eukaryota; kingdom Metazoa; phylum Chordata; class Mammalia; order Rodentia; family Erethizontidae; genus Erethizon; species Erethizon dorsatum. The sequence goes on along the minus strand of CM051831.1, from coordinate 85,143,653 downwards.
CAAAGGGAAAAAATAAACAAACAAAAAAGGAAATAAAGTAAGTTTTATCCTGTGCCAAGAAAGTTATGATATATTTGAATAGAAGAACAAAGTAATAATTTTGTGTTACAAAAGCATTTTATTCAGTTACTTGGCCAACAGAACTTAACATTAATTTGGGATATATTATTGAAGCATATTTTACTACATATTGGAGCATTTTTAAAAGCTCATGATCTACAAGGTGATGTACATTATCCTATAATGTGATTTAATCAAAACATTTTAACAATACAGTGGCAAAATATGTGTATGACCAATGAACTTAGGAGACATCATGAAAGATAATATACAGTGAGTAATACAAAAGTTGAGTTTTAAAATCATGTAGGTTCTCAGAAACAGGGAAAGTGCATATGAAAATATTCAATAAACCGAAAACTTGTTTTATACTTCAGATTCTGTAAACTTTATTTCTTCCCTTGAAAACTGTAGATAACTAGAGTTGCCCTGTAAAAATATTGTAAATTAAAATAATATGCCAACTAACAAATGTATTTGTAAATTTACAAACACAACAAAAAGCCCTCATTTTTAGCAATGAATCTTTGTATATAAAAAGTTCTTTTTTTTTAACTTTCAGAAATGCTTAGCTGATATTTAACCATTGGATCTAATTTTGATCTCCAGCTCAATTTTTTTACCAATTTTCAGTAGACACATTTCATTTTGGTGAAATCAGCTTAAACCCAGTTACAGTGGAAACTATCTTAAACTTTCTGTAGCAGTAGTACTAGTAGCAGTATCATTATTTTCATTAGTAGCAGTAGTAGTAGTTGTTGTAGTAGCAGTGTTTAGTTAAAATTATCTGCTAAAGAAAGAAAAATTTGTAATTTTACTTAAGCATTAACAACATTGGATTTCAAATTAATCACAAACATAATTATTTATTTGTCAAACATCTGCTGTAGAATCCATTGCTTTTATTTTCCTTTTGTATGTATTGTAACTGTAGTTATGGTTTAACATTGTCTTACTTTTAAAATGTTATCGTAATTTATATTTTGCACTTTTGGTCTCTCCAAAGAATAAAATTTCTGAAGATAATTTTTCCAGATATATACATGATGCTTATGATTAACTTTCCAATATGAAACAATTACATTTTTACCACTAATTTGACAATAAATTTTAAAATTATATACTGTCATGGCTTGTATCTAGATACTCCCCAAAGTCTCATGTGGTAATAAGTGGGGCTTTTCAGAGGTCACTGGATTTATGGTGTGTGATGTTGGGACCTAGGATGTGACATTGGGATTGATGCATGGTGGGATGCTAGGATTAAGTCTGCCCCACCCTGGGTATGAGTGCAACCTGCTAAGGTTCTGTAGCCTAGACAGGATATAAGGGACAGAAAGAGGGTTGCTCATTGCTTGCTGCTTGCTACTTTAGTGCCTTGGTGGCTTCTTGACTTCTGCCCACAATGAACTGTTTCTCCACTGTGATGCCTTCTGCCATGCCACCCTGCTTTAGAGCCAGCCAACTGTGAACTAAAATCTCTGTAAACTGTGAGCTACAATAAACCTTTCCTCCTTTAACTCTGGGTGTTGGGTATTTTGTCTCAGCAATAAGAATAAGTAACTAAGATAAACATCTTTGTCAATTAGATATAAATTACATATTTATCATAACAAGTACCACTGTCAAATATTTGCAAATCACTTATGATAGCAATTATTTATTTTGAACCCATGTTTTAATTTTTGTATTACTTAAATAATTACATATTTATCATACCAATTGAAATGATGTAGAAAGGATTATTAAAAAAACCCAACCACTTTAGAGCATACAAATTAAAATGGAGGGAAAAATTTTGTATCTATGCCAAAAGAGCTTGTATAGATAGCTTATATAACCATGGAAATTTAGAATGCTGTGAGTTCTCCTAAGTAACTTTCTGAACTGATAACTAAGGTTATCAGTTAATCTGAATAAATGGATCCCACAGATTTTCTGATAAGAGTTTCTACTGTATTTATCATTATGTTCCAAACTCTCAACTATTTACTCTTGCTCAGACAGTCATTTTCTGCTTAAATATCTGAAGACTTATCATCCTGGGAATTGCTACCCATTATTCAAAATTCCAGGTAAGTAAATGTCTGTGGGAAATTTTTTCAAATTATTTTTTTCTAGAGTCAAGCAGCCATACAACTGTGTCACCAAATCTCCCTCTCTATATCACTGTTATTACTAGTTTTTTTAAAAAATTACTAAGCATCAATAACAATGCTAGTCTCTGTTTTCAGTCATTTATGAATATTATTATTAAATATTTAGTCTTTTTAACTCTATGAGAAATGTATTATTATTTTCTTCCTTTTTAACATTAAAGAAATCATAGAGCTAGAGTAATTTGTGTAAAGCCTCACATTATTAGGAAGAAGTGTCAGGATCCAAACTTAAACATTCTGGCTTTGAAAGTCATGTTTTTAGATTCTGTATGTTGCCTCTCAATTGGAAGACATTACACTTCAGTTGTTGGTACTGAGAATAACCAGTTGGTTCTTGAGATCAAAATTATGATTTTTTAAAAATTTTCTTTCTATCCTTTAACACAATGTGTTATATCTAGAAAATAATATTCATCATAATATTTTGGAATACATGAGTGAGACTTCAAATGGAAGTATACTTATTTGAAATTTAGAGGGCTAAATGTCTGACAGCTTTTAAAGCAATACATTCAGTGGAAAATAGATACATGCTATATTTTTCTCATATTCTGTCTCTGTTGCTTTGAAGAGCCACTGAAGCTTATTTCTAACCTCAGAATAGTATCAACATTATTTGGTATTTGATTGTCCTTTCTTGTTACATTCATAAATCATGGAAACTGAAAGTTGATATATCACTGAATGAATCCAAGCGAATTTTGTTCCTTTTTACCATTCTATCTATAAAGTTGAAAGCACTGAATGTCTGCGTTCATAAAATTTCCACTGGATGGATAGGTTCAAGCCACTCCATAGAATCAATGTCACACAGACCATGTGGATTGATGGATTTTTTCACATCAAACTGTCATCTTGTCTCTCCTGTTACATTATATTTGCTACCTCGACAGTGACTGAAATTGTTATTTTTACAGCTAGTGCCCCACTACAAAATAACTCCATATATTTTGGCCACCCAGTTAACTGTTTATTGCTATCTAGAGGCTTTAGTTTTTCATTCCAGATATGTATCTAAAAGTTGTCTAGGTTATTTTTATGGTGGCACACATTTAAAAGCAGATCTATGCACAGGAGTTTCACTGCATCTAAAATCATCATGGAAATCAAGATTAATTTATTCACATTTTTTCTTTCATTAATTTCTTTCTACCAGTTGCCATCCAGCTTAAATTGATGATATTTTACAATGATTACTTCCACCAATGCTTCATGGGCATGAACACTAGGATCTCTGTTATTTGTGTGGGCATTTATCTCCCTATAGCCAAGAAGACAGATACATTTTCAAACTATCAATTAAAAGAAACAGTTTTCCATAAAACAGGGCTTCTGATTTCCAGTGGATGCTTTTACATTCTGAGGGACACATCTATATTAAGGTAAGAATGTCATGCTCTGTTAAGTTTAATAGAGTGGGCCAAGGATATAGCTCAGTGGCATAGCACCTGCCTGGCAAGCGCAAAGTTGTGAGTTCAATTTCTGGGACCAGGAAGAAAAAAATGTTTAATGGAATGTCTGCCCTGAAAAGGGGGTGTAAAGGACAACCCAAAGTGTAGGAAATATGATTTCATTTACAGAGAAAAATCAAAGAAAAAGTGACCTAGGAATCAATAGCAGGATCGGAGTTGCATGTGTGCATGAGCAAATGTATCTGCATATATGTATATATGTGTGTGCATGTTTACATTTGGAGGATAAGATAGAGAGATATAAAATAATAAAGATATAAAAATCAACAAAGATATAAAATTAAATATTTTATGTAAAAAGGGGATTATATATTATACCAGTTCTACTTAAGTATTTATTTTATTTTATATTTTTCTATTTTATTTTTTTGAAGAAAAAAATAACAAAAACACAGAGTTTCAAAACAGGTTAGTATAAGAGTAACAATAATATATTGCATATTGTTGTCTTTGTAGCAGTTATTCAGAGTACAAGATACAGGCATTATATCTTGTCCAAAAAATATCAGCAAAAAACTTTCTTTTCAATGAACTAGGATAAACTAGCTGTATACCTATCTTAACTATACCTATCCTGTGTATAAATATATAATCAGTAATTAGATTTTAAATTTTTCTACATTTTCCTTTGCTTTCCTTTTTATTAGTTGATATTAGTTATACAGAATAATGGTTACATTTATGTCGCACATATTTTTATCATTTACTTCCCCATACTATGCTTTTTGCCCTTAATCTCACCCTCTCCAATTCCCTTACATTTCTCTGATAGTCTTCCTTCTACTGTCATCTTCTTTCTCTCTCTCCCCCTCATATGAAAGAAAACATGCTACATTAGTCTTTCTGAGTGTAGGTTAAGTTATTTTGCTTAATATGATAAATTCTAGTTTTACTCATTTTCCTACAAATCACCTGATTTCATTCTTCTTTACGGCTGAATAATACTCTTTAGGGCATATGTACCACATAGTTTTAATCCATTAATCCACTGATGGGTACCTAGGCTGGTTCCATATCTCAGGTATTGTGAATGCTGTTGTATTATACATGGATATGCAGGAATTCCAATTTTATGCCAACTTTAATTCTTTATGAAATACACGATGGAGTAGTTCAGTGGCTGTGCTAATTTACATTCCCACCAGCAAGTGCTCTTTGCATTTCATTCCTCACATAGACTTAATTAAGAAGTTGTTGATGCTCTCTTATTTCATGGCAAACAATAAAATCTTTTGTTATTGTTGTTAATCATTTAGATACTACTTATACAGAAGGTAAATTAGTCACAGAATAACACTGTTATCATAACATTAATGTCAAATTGTTTCAGTAGGAATTTCAGTTTTGTGTCAGTAGGAATTTGAAATAGAAAATTCTTAATTGTATTCAAGTATATTTTCTATTGAACTAAATCCCTTAGATAATTCAGAATAACGGATTTTAAATATTGTTATTGCTAAATGAATGATGTTAAAAATGTTGAAGAAAGTTTTGACTAAATTTTTAAAACTTATATAATTTATTTCCACTCAATTTAAATTTAAATTTTATTTATGTTTTATTTATGTTTTACTCTTAATTTTCAAATAGGTAGAACAATTACACTTTTTTTCTATGCTTAGTATTCTACTAAATTGTTCTTCCTAATAACTGGAACACTTTGCAGTTTTTTTTCGCTGTGAATGATGAGAATATGCTTTGGATTTAAAAATGCATGTATTCCTAAATATGAGATTATCTGAAGATAGGCAAATAACAGTGCCATATGATTAGTAATCTGAATAAATTGATAATGACTTAAATAAATTGTTCTGGTTTTTTTGTACATTGACTAAAAGCTATAAATTAAATACTGACAGTAAAATTTAATCATGAGAAAGTTCAATATTTTGTTTATTTTAAATAGGATTCTTTTTTTTAAAGGAGACAGGGTAACATTTTATGTTAAATATGCATGTGCATTAGTTTTCTAGAGCTGCCACAAAGTGTAGAGCTGAAAAGAACAGAACTATTTCTCTGTCACAGTTTTGGAGCATAAAGTTTCCCTCTGAAGCCTCCAGGGAAGGCTCTTTTTATCTATCTATCTTTTTGTGATTTTTGGTCATTTTTGGTAGTCATTGGTATATGTATACATCATTTCCATTTCTGCTCTGCCTTTACTTTACCCTTCCTGTGTCTATGCCCCCTAGTCAGTTTTTCCTTTATTAAAGGAACACCAGTCATAGTGGATTTAGAACCCATCCTACTCACAGAATTTCATCTGAACTAATTAAAGACTCCATTCCTAAAGCTACATTCTAAGTTTACAGGAAGGATTCAAAATTTTGAAAAATAATATTTAAACTTTCAGTACATTACTAAATGATTAATCTTAATTCATAGCTTGTTTTTTATTTTAAAACTTAAAATGTTTGGAGAATTTATTAAAAACATTTGGAGAATTATACTGTCTAAAGGAAAGTAATAAAATTGAATATTGTAGACCCTAACTAAAAGGGTACTGTACACATACATGTACAATGATTTATATGAATGTATTTTGAATAGAGTGATTAATCAACTATTTCAGGGTCATGGGCCTGAACCCTAGAATATATCACTTGCTATATGAACCTTTCTAGCATTTATCATTTAGAAAATTATCAAAAATTAAAATGTATGTATCACTGTAGTATGATGCTTTTAATTCTTTCAGAAAGACACCCAGAAGGCAAATAGTTATAGCAGCACAGTTTTTATAGCTAAATCTTGAAAACTGCCCAAATGCCCATCAACTGATGAGTGGATGAAGAAGATTGTTTTATATAATGAAGTACTACTCAGCCATAAAGAAGGATAACCTTAACACATTTCTAGATAAATGGATGCACCTTGAGAACATACTCTTAAGTGAAATAAATCAGACAAACATGTGTAAATATCACATTGTTTCTCCAGTGTGAGAAACCAAAAGTGTAAATAAGGACCAAAATGTGTAATAGACATTGTGAAATAGGAAGAAAATGTTCAAATAGGAAGGGGAACTAGGGAGAGGGGGGGAAAGGAAGGAAGGGAAAAGAAAAACAACAAGAAATGAAGGAAAAAATGGAAACAAAGCTTTTGTAAATATGGAGGGGAGGAAGGGTTGAAGGGCGGGTGGGGGAATGGAAAAACAAAAGGAATCAAAATGTATCTGTAGCTAAAATATACTGCTTACAAATAATGTAATATATTACATATTCCTGACAGTCTTTAGTCCATTGTCATGGAGGATGAGAGGTAAGACTACTGAAAACATAGAGTATAAGTGGCCAAATAGGACTTGTGGTACAGGGAACAAGTTAACGGGAACATCGATCAGGAACATGAAGGATGAAGGAGAGAGCAAGCTCCAAGTGGGCCAGCTGCGGGAAGTTTTATAAAGGAGTTATTTGCAAAGATGTGCACAAGATGCAGGGTTGCATCAAGGTAAATATTCACAAGCTCTACTAACAGTAATGGAAAGGTTCTTTCTCTTTCCATAGGCCTGGATGGGGAGGGGAAGAAGCAATACTTTAGAACACAGAAGCAAAGAGGCTAAGGGGGGGGACCATCTTACTCTACATCAAATACTCAATCAAGTGAAGCCTATCTCAAAAGCGGAAAGCATGTATAATAGTCTAGTTTCATATTACTTTTCCACTCCATACTCCTGCTCATTCCCTGTTGTCCTTTCCAACCAGAAGCTGGAATCAAGAAAACTCATTGATATTTCCATATGAATCAGTCTCTCAAAACACAGACCTGAGTGGTCAAGGGTGCAGTGAAGTACTGAAAGTACAGCCCGGTTTTATTCTACATCTCTTCCGGAATATTGCTTGTACTGTTTAATAAAAATTAAAGAATAAAGGCTAACCTTTGATTTTTGGTACATTTTTATGCTAATGTCAATGTCTTCTTTTCTTTAACAACAACAAAATGAGGTTTATTGGGACTCTATAATCCAAATGGTGATAGAAGGCAGGGACTCACTGTGTCATTGCTTTGTGTTACATAGAGAAGGAATCTCCGCAAATGACAGTAGCATTACACGGTGTTTGTGTAGTGGGCAGCAGATTCATTCTAGCATGCTTTACAGCAATTGCTGCCATTTGATAAGTAGCTCCATATGGACTGAGGTTGAAGCACTAAATCATTGTGTCTTCTTCATGCCAAGCACTGATTAATTGCCATGTCTTACTCTGCTACTCGTTGCTACTACATTTCAGAAAATATACTTGTTTTTCCTCAATCACAACAATATCTTCAATTTATTCTTTCTCTGGCTGCATTTTACTGTGCTTGATATTTTAGCATCACTGTGCTCAAAGCAAACTATTTTTAATCAGACATCTACTTATAATCATGACAGAGTTTGAAGGGACCTTAAAGGTCACATAATCTCACTTCTCACCACATATACACCATCCCAAATGATAGTCATATATCTGGCTTCTGCTTGAATAATTCCAATGACAGGGAACTGACTACTTGAGATGCAGACTTTTCTATGCTTGGATAGCTTTCATTGCTGAAAGTTCTTCCTTATGTTGAGTGAAAATTTATTAACTCTATTTTCCACATCTTGGTCCTAGCTCTATTCTTTAAAACAATAAGTTTAAGTTCATATTCTTTTGTTAACCCTTAATATTCACGACTACAAGATATTTAGTGAAATGCACACTATATAGATTAGGTGCATATTCCATAATAAACATATGGAACAAATTTATTCTGATGCTTGTTTTCAAATGAGTAGGCACATTTGAACTCTAATTTAAAAATAAAATTCAAACTAAAATCTTAGAAGTACACAATTAAATAGGCATTTCAAAAGTATATGCTGATGTATTGATTCTACTTTATATTCTATGTCAGAAGAAGTTTAAATGTAGAAATTTTAGAAAAGATTATAATATTCATTTGCTTAAAAATAATATGGTTCATGCAGACTCTTTAATTGCAAAGCCTAAATGTAAACTGGAGGTAAACAATGAATATGAGTTTTTGATGAAATTTTTATTAGTGCCAATTGTTTTTTTGGTTTGTTTGTTTCATTTCTTTCAAAGTCTGGATAAAGGAGAGAAAAAGCAAATACAGTAACAGCGATGCCAAAAATGCACAACCATTGACTGCAAATTGATCACTCGTTAATTACTGAACACAGGTGCACACCAAGAGCACTTTCTCTGCAACTGGATCTTCAATGCTGCATGCTTCTTTATCCTCACTTCTCACTCTACTCAGTCCTGGACCTCAGGTTCATCTTAGCTCCCAAACATTTCTCAAATGTAACTACAACTAGGGAATAGTCAATGCATGCTAAGCTAGCCTTAATATGGATTCAAGGCAGAATGGTTGATTCATTATTGGTAGATAATTAATATTCTTCACAAATTATAAAATGGAATCTGGAAACAATACAACTCAAAGAAAACTTAAATGAGTCATTTTGCTCATATAGAAATCATCACAGATAAACATACTGTAAATGCTAACAATTTATTATACACAAAGAATTCAATCCCAATTCATCCAGAATATTTAGTACTTCCTTTAGTGTTTTAGATGTATCTCATTCTTTAAGACACTCTTATTTATCAATTTTGTAATTCATGTACACAAAATTAATATTTCCATGGAAAATCAACTGAGTTAGCCAACCAATTCATGTATAATACAATATATGAATTGCTTACAATCAAATGGAGTAATACATACAGGATAATTTGCATGCTATGAAGTGAAAGATACTGAAAAATATACTTAAATTAAGAGAACAATCAAACTTATGATTATATCTCCATTGTTGATATTCATAAAACTTTTTCTTACCATGTTCACTAATTAGCATCTAATAATTAGTATTTTTAATAAAGACAAAGTCCATTAGAAATCATAGAGCCAAATTACTTGCACAGGTAAAGTAACATAATTGCTTCCTCACAATAAGAAACCCTTACCATATGAACAATGATTAGAAAAGAATTTTATGGAAACTACTGTTTAAAGCAATTTTAGTTCCTGTAATTAACTCTAAATTTTCAAAAGCAAATTAATTTTGCACACTAACCCTCATGTAATTAGTTTTAAATGGCAGCTTGGATAATGGGTGAATATTTTTCTGTTGGAAAAGAACAGCTGTGTACTTCATGTGATGTCAACATATTTATGGAACTGTTACATCATTTGTTCAGTGCACCCTGTATGCTGCATTACACAAATGAGATGCCACACCGGGGTGTTATTTATGTTGCACTGTGACTTTGAAAGTGATACCAAAATCTCTTCATAGTTATTAATGCAGTGGTGGAAATGCAGACTTCTTCCTACTTTTCTGATAGTCACAATTTCCAGTTTGTTAAAAAAAGATACCAAAACCGGTATGTTTGAAACCTTGTTTCAGTTATCTTCCTACTTTTCTGATAGTCACAATTACTAATTTGTTAAAAAATGATAACAAAACTGGTATGTTTGAAACTTTATTTCAATTATTTATTTGCATTTTAGTAATGGGTAAACATAGCAGAGGAAAAATGAAAAATCACCCAGGTTTCAAGGTACAGTTTATCTGATCAACATGTTTTAAAGATTTTAAAGATGTGATACCTCAGACCATTTCTATCTAAAACTCAGTTGAGTTGGAATAACTTAGAAGGTGGAAGGTTGAGTGAGGCTTCCTAATATTTGCCAGTGATTTATTATTAACTGATAATTTGGGGGGCTGTTTCATGAAAGAAAGTCCTTCTTCTGATCTATTATTCAAGACTCTATGGTTTGAAGTATTTTTATTTTTATCATATTTGCAAGCCATGGGCTTTGGTTTCTAACTTCCATTTGAAAACACTGTCCCTAAAGCACAAATGAGTAGGGAAAACATTATACGAGATCCCATCTCACCCCAAAAAGAATGGGTATTTAAGAAATCAAATCATAACACAGGCTGGTAGAACTGCAGGGGGAAAAAGAAACCCTGACATTGTTGGTAGGAATGTAACCCAGTACAGCCTCTATGGAAGTCACAGTGATACAAACATATCCATGTTTACAACAGCAAAATTCATAATAGTGAAATCTAAGAAGCTTATATGTCCATCTGGAGATGAATGCATAAGGAAAATGTATTTATGCACAATGGAGAACTACTTTGCTATAAAGAATGACAAATTTGAGTTATCTGTAGGAAAACAGATGCACATTGAGATCATAATGTTAAGTGAAATAAATAAGAAACACAAATCTAAGTATCACATGGTTTCTTTTATAAGAAAAATCCAGAATATAAATAAAGAGCAAAATAAGAAATAGATAATAGGAAGTAGGATAATAGATCTTTCTAATGTGGGAAGGGGATCAAGAGATGGAAAAAGGGAGGAACAAAGGGAGGAGAAGGGGATGAAAAACTAATTCAGGAGTTTTATGTACATGTGCCAGCTCCCTACACAGAAGATAAATATGTACTGCACTGCAAACATATACTTAAAAAAATAAAAATTAAAAGAAAAATAGAAAAACTAAATACTAGGAAACAAACAAGCAAAAGGACACTCTTACCCAGCACCTGATGTTGGGATACCTCTGTGGTCACCGTTTGGAAACAATGAAGTCATTTCTTGTATCTCACTTTGTCCCCTCCCTATTATAGATTCTTGGTATCTGCAGGGTGATGATTCAGCACAAGTAGGACATGAAGAGAGAGAGAGAAGTAACACTTATTGCACAGCTAATTAGGTACTCTGCTAGTTTTTCACATGTCGTGATATAATTTCTTTCTTTCTTTCTTTTTTTACTGGAAAAGCTCTTTACAGATTTCTACCACTGTTTACTCATGAGATCTTCCAGAAAAAGGTGAAGTTTTTATTCATGGATTGTACTTTTCTCATAGTCTTTTTGCTTTTTTGCACTGGCAAACTAAGAAAGCCTACACTTTTTCTTCATTTATTTATTTTACTCCTTTCCTTTAAAGCCTGAACTCAGCCAAGTTGAGAGGCCAATTCCTTCCTATTTCCCCTTTAGGTCCTACATTACTTTTAAAGTACCTCTCTAGCGGGAGAATATATAAGTTAAATCTTTTCATTTTTTTTTTCTTGCTTGAGAAATCAAGATAGGTAAAAGAAGCCATAAGATCCTTTCTTTTCTGTTCCTTTTGAAGGGGCAAAAGAGACTTGATATCATTATCTCTTAATTTCATTATTTCTCTCCCCCCAAAAATAATGAATTAATACTTATTCCATTGTACAAAACTGTTTTCTAAAGCTTGGAATTGTTCCATAACCCAAGCTATTGGAAAAGAATGGATAGTGTTTTGTGCTAGAGCCTAAATTAGTGTACTTGATGTCCTGCGGTGTGACTTGACACAGTCAAGAACTTGTCTGTGTCAGCAATTTAAGGAGATACAGAGTAAGATTTTTATTCAAATGTTATACATGCAAAAAATGGAATATCATGCAATTTTAGTTATTGTTTATTATAACAATCAAATAGAGTAAGAAGGTGTGAGCCTAGGACTTTTTAACTACAAAGGAACAAATTTTATATTCTGTAAGAATGTTTCTAAAATACTGTGTAATCAAATATTATCTGTAATTTCACTAATTATTCAATACATGTGTGAGAGTTTACAACTGACCAAATTTATATTTTTAAGTATTTCACACATTATGAGTAATATATAAAAACAAAATGTTTGGTTCCTTATTTTTTATGAACCCTATTGACATAATTTTCATTCAATAAATGTTGCTTTAAGATTGCAGTTGAAAACATTTGACTAATGCATGCACTTATTACGTACTACCCCAATCAAAATCTGGAATGTTTCTCTAACTCTAAACATTTCTTCATTCTTTTTTTTTTTTTTTTGTGGGTACCGGGGGGATGGACCTCAGGACCTCGAGCACCAACAGGCACCCGTTCCGCTGAGCGATATCACCGGCCCCTTTTTTGTATGTGGGATCCGGGAGTCGAACTCGGGCCCTCGTGCTAGCCAGGCAGGCGCTTACGCCACTGAGCCATCTCACCGGCCCCATTTCTTCATTCTTAAAGAAGTGAATGCACCTTTATCTCCCATCCCAGCCAATACTGATCTGATCTCTGTCAAAGAAAACATGTTAGACTGAGCAGCCTAAAGCTTCATAGGAATAGCAATTATTATTTTTTTTCTTCCTGGCTTATTTTGCTCATTACATTTTGACACTCACTTGTGGTATTGAATATTGGTGTGGGTATAGATACGAGTTAAGTTATGTTCCTAAAAACATCACATGGGATCTTCAGTAGCTGTTGGGGCTCAATGCAGTCTATATTTTTCTGATTATCATAAACTTGAGCACTTCCAGAACTTGTAGAAGTTCCTAGAGGTTTCAGCTTCAATATTCTTTCTTTCCTTGATCTAAAACCAAAATCTATAGCATACTGTATTGTATTTCTAGGTGTCTTTTGGTGTAGCTTCCTACCCTCCAGTAGTAATTGGTGCAATTGCACCTGATTTAGACTCTGGATTTTAATCCCTGCCTTCCAACCTCAGCAAAGTCCCTGTGCTTGGCCATCTCTACACTAATATCTAGAAATGTCTCAGGCAGTGCTGGTGTGATCAAACAACTCAGTGGACTTATTTTCCTAAGTTGAGATAACATCAAACTATGTTTCTAATTATGTACAAAGAACTTTGTATTTTTACTTTCTCATCTTATGTAATTAATTAGAGCTGAATATATTTGCCTATTTGTCCCCACCAGATTTTTTTTTTTAATGCGGGTACCAGGCATTGAATTCAGGACCTCGTGCTTGCAAGGAGCTTATGCCTTTGAGCTATATCACCGGGCTCCCATCAGTTTTGATAGCTTACTTATCCTCAGACATGATCTACTAGGACATGAATGGGCTTATCTGCCCCTTCTATACTTTTTCATTACCCAAAACCCTTAAATTACCATAGGCAAGCTAGAATGTGGGTTTGTTTTTTTTTTTGGTGCTGGGAACCAACTCAGGACATTGTGCTTTCCAGGCAGGTGCTGCACCATAGAATGATATTTTTGAACATTTAAACTTTTCCAGAACTGAGCATTTATGAAAGAAATGATGTCAGGTATATAATTCATTATGTAGATAAATATTTCTGCAGGAGTTATAATTAACAATTGTAAGCAGGTACCTTTTGTACACTTCAAAAAATAATATAAATATATAAATAATTTTTATAAGAGTAATATAAATGAGTTACCTGGTAATCTCAAAATTGACAAATACTGGTTTGCTTTTGCTTGTTTTAGAATTAGGAAAAACTATGCATTTTCTGATCAAAAGTTATGAGCCAAGCAATATTTTGGTGACTTCATAGACTTTTATTTAACTGTCATAACATATGTGTGAGTTATATTATTTTCTATCTTTTCAGTATGTATGAAAAACATAGAAGTTTAGTTATTTCCCAGGGTCTCATGGCTACTGGTACTAGCACTAGAATTTCACATGATTATTTTAATCCAGAAGGAGTTTTCTTTCTCCTAGCATGAAACATTTTACTTATTACACTTTGTCCTCCCTATGCACACCACATATAGTAATCATATACTTGATATTTATACAAGTGCCAAGGGCTCATGTATGAGATCTTAGCTGCTCTTTTCCTTTCCTTTAGCTTTCTCCTCACACGCAAGTATTCCTAGGAGATATAAAACTTTGCTAGTAGAAAATCAAGGAAAGGAATAAAGGTTTTAGCATTCAAATGATAAAGATGTTATGTGTATATATATCACTTCTCCCTGATAAATAAATTTATTGTGTATTAAAAACATACAGTGATAAAACCATGGAAAAGAAAAAAAATCAATTTTGATATTTTTGTTTTCTAAACTTTCTAAATTTTTTTACAATATGCACATATTTTTTCTCTCTTCTGCCATTTCATAGCATTATCTCCTTTCCTGGCCTCTTCTTACCTCTATTCCTGCTACTCCCATTTCCTCTATATTGAGTATTCACTAAAGATTTCCCTCTTCCCTCTTCATTTAGCAGTAACTTTTGTTCTTCATTAATGAATGTATATGTCCTAAGTCAGGTATCAAAAGTTACATCAAAATTAATTCAAGAAAAAATCATGGAAACATTTAAGAGAGTAATACTTCTGTTATTATACATATACATATTTTAAATTTAAAATGTTGTTTACAAACAAAAACAAATAACTGTAATGTATTAAAGACATTGCTACAAATCAATTAAAATCACATCTGAAAATTGGCACTGTATATGTCTTTTCTTCACTGTTTTGTTTTATTTATGTTAGTATACAATTTAAATTATAATAAACCATTATACCAGTAAAAAATCAATTATATCTTCCATAAATACAGGGAGTCAATTTTTTTTTTTTTGAACTGGGAATTGGTCTAAGGACCTGACAGGCAGGCATTGTGCCACTGAGCTATATCCCCAGCGAGAGTCAATTGTAGCAATGTCTTGAATGTAAAAGGAGAATTATAATTATTTTAAGAGATAAAGGAATTGTTACAGAGTTCTAGGGTTGTGGGTCTCCTTTTGGTGCTGTTTTCAAGATTCTTTCTGTCCTGAACAAAGAATTGTTCAAGACAAGTGCAAAAGGTAGCAAAGTTTTACATTTATTAAAGGTAGTAAAAGAAGCATGCTCTATAAAGTGAGTTTAGGTCAATTAAAAGTAGGAAAAGAAGTATACTCTACAGGGTGGAAGCAGACCACCCCAAGAGAACACAATACCCTTGAGCTCAACGACAGCTGTCCTTTTGTATCTTCAACTCCTCAGGCTGGTCAGATATAGGCTGTTTTATGAAAAACCTGTGAAAATTCTCACCAAAAGAATTGAAGATCACACCCTCTGATTGGTTCCAGATGCAGGGGTTTAGGAACTGTTAGGCACATGTGTCCTAAAACTTGGGAATTAACAGGTCATGCTCACTTCTCCAGCCAGTTTGCCATGCCCTAATCTCCTGTTTCAGAAGTGCTTATTAGGCAGAAATAAAAAGTATGCAGCTGAAGAAATACAGTGTAGGACCTCAAGAGAGTCAGGAGTGCTAGTTTTAGAGCTGGGAATATTTATCTGTTTTTGGCTGTGGAAATCTGTGGAATTTGTGAAGGTACAAGAAGTTCTTGGTCTTGGGAAAAGAATGACCCACTCACAGAAAGACCCACTCCCATTCCTAGGGAAAGACCTATTTTACAGGTGAACAGAGGTGGTCTATTAACAAGTGAAAGAAGGCCATTTGCAAGTATAAAGACAATGCCATATGGATTTGCAAGTGAAAGAGAATTAATTGCCCAGTCTTACTGTATTCTGGGAAAATAGAAAAGAAAACTATTTTAATTGGGCTTGTGCCCTGAAGCTGCAATTTACATTTTTAAAATTATGATTTTCTTTGTCTCTTTTCTACCTATCTTTATTTCTTCTTTCTGATTTCATTTCCCCAATGATACTCTTTTTTTAAGGCAAGCAGAAGTCCCAAAGGTCTATGTTCTTGTAACTACTTCAGCCTGAAAAGGGGTAAAGATCTTTCCTAGACAGTTATCAAGTCTCACCTTCACTGATCTAAAGTGCACAAAAGAAGACGAGATTTGTTGTTTGATAAACAATCATCTTTGATAGTATGGAAAAGAGGACAAAGATATTAACAAATCATTAACATTTATGCTTCATTTTGTAATCTTGTTTAACAAGCTGTAGCCTGAAACCTTAAGTAGAATATTGAAGAATACTGGCTCCGGAAAATGGTTGAAATAACTAGCATCTTATTTCTAATATTAACCTCTATTTATTTTGAGGTGTTTACCCAGATATAGCCGATGTAGTTCAAAAACATACAGAATTTTCCTTTCTTTGTCAATAAGAAATGTATTGTCTTCCTCCTTTAATTATAACAATGGTGAACATATACACGAAATAAATACATCTGTTTTTGTGACCCAAATATTTTAACTGAAGGTAGAGGGCTTAGAACCTGCATTACTGTGGTTGATGGTGTCCAGGACAAGTTCCTGCTTTTTGTGCACAATGAACAAAGAATTGGACATGACACATGCTGGTAGGAAACAGCAGCAAAGTTTAATTAGGCTACAGTGTGCTGGAAGAGAGCTTAGTATGGCCAGTAAAAAAGACAATGGCATGAATGGTGTGGGCATTGTGTTTAGGACAGTAATGGTGAACATTTTAGAGCTTTCAATGGTACAAACAGCCCACTGTGGCATGCATACCATATGTATACCATCACTGGCTTAGGGATTTAAAATGTTGTGGCAGGTCTAGGGCACCTCTCATTGTGCCTTCTAGAGCATGAATGACAACATTATTGAAAGGGTGCTGAGTCATGTCAGCTGGGCCTTTTGCACATGTCCTTTCCCATAATTCACAGTTATAATTGGATGTATGGAATGCAGTCCATATGCATGAGCCTTTTAGGTGAAAGGTTACTCTAGGTCATGCAGAAGAGTCTGGTGCATGCATCCTGGTTTGGGATTTTGGAATTTCCAGGGCTGAGTCAGGTTTCTTTATTTTCCCTACTTCTGCCCCTGGATAGGAAACCTTAGATTAAAAGTTGGAAAGTTGCCCCTGAGGCACTGCCCAGGTTTAGGCAAATAAAGGAGTGGTCTGGAAGCAAGTGAAGGGGAGCATCCCTGTATCCCACAATTGTACTACCTATATTAACCATATCTTGCCTTTTATATAGACCCCAATTCCTTTTATAGTGACTGGCTGTAGATAATAAATACATGAAGTCTGAAGTATATAACAAAATGTTAGTTTATGCTACAAAAGTAAAAAAGCTTTGGAGCTGGAATATTTATATTGCCATTTTTATTTATTTATTTTTTTTAGGGTACTGGGGGTCGAACTCAGGACCTCGTGCTTGCCAGGCAGGCGCTTATGCTGCTGAGCTATCTCACCAGCCAGCCATTTTTATTTTATAGGCACTCCCACAATAAGCTCGGTCTTTATCTGAGAAGTACTTGAAAGTACACTAAAATAGCATTGTGGGAATATACTAAGGGAGGCTGAAAGAAACATTCTTGGAAGAGCTGCTGGTGCTCAGAATCATGACTTTTTATGACTGCAGGGCAGTGGTGGTGAACCTATGGCCTTCATGCCACAGCAGGCTGTCTCTTATTGAAAACTCTAAAAGGTTTGATATCACTACAATGGCTAAAATGTTTGAAGTACAGCTGGAGACTGCTGGTAGGGGCTGATGCAGTGTTTGGAGCCCCTTTTTATATCCAGCCTAGCAGTTTCTGTTTAATTTTACTATTTTAATCTTTTTGGGTTATACTTTCCAGCTGCGTGTTTAAGACTCAAAGTAAGACTTGCATTAATCAAAATTAATTATTCTCTGTCTCCCTCTGTCTCTCTCTTTCATTCTCTTATTTGTCAAAGTCAGCTAAGGCTCCTAAGAGTTAATTTTTTAGTATATGAACTATTGAAGTGAGCAGAGGGGTTAGTTTTAGGGCCATATGAGGAATCTATTAGCTCCTCTACTTTTTCCTGTACCAGTTGTGTCATCTGCCAGAATAAGTCATGGTCTGGCTTGACTATATGGCTTCCCTTGAAAACCTTGGGGTCATTTCGGTCTTTCATCATCCTCTTTTTAGCACAATGGACACTGGTTGATGCCTGCCATCTGGAGTCCAACAATCTCCCCTTTTGGGGAGCTTAAGTGAGTCATCAGAATTATAGGATCTTTTGAGAGGGGCTATATTCTGCTCTGAGTCCTGGCTGACCTTTGGAACTCAATAGCCAAAATAGTGGTTGTTCTCTTAGCCTAGTTATCCTTTTTATCTGTTGATCCCAAGCCTCAATTGCTTAACATCCAGAAGGTCATTTGCACTAGTCTTGAATTGACAACAGTAGGCCCTAACTATTATAATCTTATCTGGACATCAGGCACTTCAAAATATCAAGTATGGCTACAGAATAGCTACTACTTTTATGAATCTCAGTTGGCATTAATTTTAGGAGTCAGTGTAATTTTCTATCCATCCTGTAAGTGATGGCCTACCATCTTAACATACTCTTTAGGTTCTCTTTTAGAAGTCATATTTCTGGAGAATATTACCAGATAGGATTCACAAAGTTTTAGCCAGGTGTGGTGGTGCAGGCCTGTAATCCCAGCACTCGGGAGGCTAAGGCAAGATGAGTGCCATGAGATCAAGGCCAGTCTGGACTACATAGTGAGTTGAAGGCCAGTCTCGACTACACAGTGAGACCCTGTCTCCAAAAAACAAAGCAAACAAACAAACAAACAGATTTCCACAGCTTTACAATTTAAAATCAAAAGCATTTCAGGAAAACAATTATGAAGACATTATTATACTACAACCATAAAGTTTTTGCAACTATCTCTAAAAATATAATTAAATACCAATTTTAGTGTAAAATAACTTAGGCCAGACTACCCCGATACTATATAAAATATTATATTAAGTAAGTAAATTTTTATCAAGTAAATTGTGCTTGTTTACTAATGTACATTATAGGTGATTAATGTCCAATCTTTAGAGTGACATTGCCCAGACTGTACAGTGTGTAGGCACATCTAAATATCATAATATAATTACATAACAATTATATTAACATAAGCCTGAAAAAGTTGATCATCATAAACAACTTTAATCTGGAGATCATTGGTATGATAACATGTCCTATTAATTTTCTCATGCTAGAAGATCTATACACTTGGGGAAAATGAATGTATTCAATGTACCATGAGCCTAGCAATAATTATCATCACATTTTCATAAAAGCTCCCACATACCAACCTAATTTCTACTCCCAAGTTAAAATCAGATTTCCCCAACAGGTTTACATAGTGTAATAGCACTGAGAAGTGCCAAAGAATACCTTTAGGATTCCTATAACTTTAAGAAAAAGTGTTAATAACTACAAATAGACTTTTTACCTAACATGCAAGTGTATCTTATTTATATGATAAGAGAATATTTGTTTAATGAAAACCAATAGATATAGATCAAATTTTAAATTACAGGACCAAATTTGAAGAGATGTCAAAAACTTTTCATCATTTTACATATTTAATGTTTAGACGCAATATATATTATATAAAAAGAGCACCTATAGGTTAATTGCGTGTATTAAAATTATGCAATCTTAACTTTATAACCTCTTTAGCATTAGTTGAAGCTCAGATTCATAGCATATTTTGTCTTTAGATGTATATATGTCTTTTGCACATTATTGTATGTGGTATGGTGTAATGTGAGATAATAGCTGTTCATTTAACCAGTTATAAACTCATTATTGTAAAAAGACAGGCCAACATGTAAGTAAAACTTTTATGCTTAAAACTCAGTTAAAGTAAACATTTATTTTAATGGTTTTATAAATGCAATATCCATTGTTTTCTATGTACAATAACATAAAGAGTTTTTCCTTGATTAAAGATAATATTCTACATGTTGTTTAAAAATGTTAACTGAACTACATTTTGGTCCTCTTGAGCAATCTAAAATAATTGTGTACAATAAATAAGTAAATATAAATAAAAGACACTAATGTTTACAAATATCTATAATATCTAAGTCATCAGTTGGTAGACATAAGTTCAAGTATTGACCTCTTAATGTTTATAAAAGATAATATAACTTGGTATATAAATGTGTGGTCATAAATTATTAGTATGTATAGAAACATATGCATATATACTTACATATGTTTAAGGTTAATTTTTCCAAGAGTTAAAATTTTTAAATAATTTTATATTGAAATAATATTTTTTAAAAATTCCTCTAAGTATAGGGGTCTATTGCCACAGGAACTACTGAACAAAATTTCCCTCTGTGGCCAGAAAAGCAGCTGCCTGAATCAGCTTCAGTTTTTTACACTGATGGATGGCTTGTCTGGTGTGATAGCGAACTGATTGCATCAATTGGAGTGAGAAACACCCAGCAAAATTGAATCAGCATTGCTCTGGGCATGGAAGACTCACCCTACAGAGGATTGTCACCAGAATAATATAAAAGTTAAGTGAAGGAAGGCTCCTTTCTGTTTATTTGGAGGAGCTGCAATCTTCACCTTCACCTTGGACGTCATCTCCTGACTTCGAGGACAGACCTTTCAGTCTTCCATTGCAGACCACTGGACTCCTGATACAGACTCACGTGGGACACTACAGTGACATCCAGGCCTTTGACTGGATCCTTCAGATCTCCAGCACAGACAGACCTTTTGCATTCCTCCACACCTGACTCTAGGGGTGACTACTGTAACCCAATATTGTAAATTCTTATATATTTGTGTATCTTGCATTAAATCTGTTTCTCTAGTAACCGCTAACTGATACAACTTGTTTTCACTAGTCTTAGTGTGCCACATCCTAACAAATGCTATTAAAATTTTATATATTTATATTTAAGTTAGCTATAATTAGAAAATTAGAGTTTTCTATAACTAAAGGTTTTCTTAAGATATTAACATCCTTTGGAAAAAGTTATAAAAATGAAAAAACAAAGGCTTGGAGTTTATCAGTTTAGAATTTTTAATATAAATATAAAAATGACAAAGAATAAAGTTAATAACCACACCTGTCTTTATAGTATTGTATTCAACAATGAAAAAAATTGAAAGTATCTTTGTAAAGTGCTAGCTTGTAGTTTGGTTAAACCTCAGGGTTACCTAGTAAGAAAAGACAACAACAAAATGAAGCAATTACTGTGCTTCATAGTTGCAAAAGTTTTCCAGTTATGCTATAGAATTTCACTTCAATTGTTCTTATATGTATGTGTGTAAAAATAGGATTATCAGTGTGTATCTTTATAAAAATGGTGCATATTTGATTAAGGAAATAAAATAGGTAAATTTTCATGGAGTATAACCCTAAGGATTTGAAAACTGGACTAGTTATTAAAAAAAAAATCCTTGAGGTTGTGATAGATACAGCATTTCAAAATTATTCCTGTATTCATAACTTTTTAAGTAAATGAAGATATACAGACCTCAAAGAATTGTATTTGAATCATTTCTCTTAGGGCCTTGAAATATCTGAGATTTCCTAAGGAAGATGTCTTAATGATAAAAAAACTGTTTTGTAATTTCAGTAGGTACTCTCAGTATTCCTAAATTTCTTAATGTAGCACAGTAAAAGCATAACTAAAAGAAAAGCCACTAAGAACTACTTCAGTAGATTGTTACTTAAGAAATTAAAGTCTTTAGTGTTGGGAATCATCTAATTTACTGTTTTCCAGATTTTCTGGAACAATAAGCTCATTATAGGCCAAGAGCCAATTGAGAGATATATTATATATTATGAGAATATTGTACTTGTAATGATTCAAATGACTGGTAGCATTTCATCATTATAATTCAGCTATAATACTGTAAAATCTATACAAAAAAAGCAATTTAAGTTGTATGGTATTATAAACCTTCAGTTGGAGGAGAAATAATATAAAAAGTCTCTTACTTAAGACTAAAAAGGCCATTAACCAAGATTAATGATAGAGATAAAAGTATTAAGTGTAATCTACAGGAGACCTATAAGACCTTCAGTACATAGATAGTTAATGCAGGTCTGTTTGAATAACTTTTTAATTGTGTGTTAATTATTTATTCATTAAATTGTTTATTCTAGTGCTTTATCTAACATCTCTAGTGGCTCTGGATGAAGGAATTCAAGTCCCCAGTAGCTTATAAACAACCAAAGAGAGATTGTTATTATGTTTAAATTAGCTGCGATGAGAAAATATCTGAGACTGTGCAGGGAACCTTCTCAGATTTCATAAGTTTACATTTACTTCCTGATTCAGAAACCTCAATATTAGAATTTTAGTTTTAAATCTATTATAATAATGTTGAATTTTTTGTACTCAAAACTGGAATTGATGAATTTACATTAAATGTTTGTCATGGGAAAATTCAGATTATTTACAGTTAGAAAATTCAATGAGTTAGATCCATAATTAAGGAAACTATATGCATTTTTTCTATTTTTCAATTGCTTAGTAGGAGCCAAGGAAATGTTGTACAGCGAAAGATAGATCTAGTTGAAAATACAGTAGTTAAAAATAAAATATTAAAATATGTTCTCAGATAACTGTAAAATATTATAGATTTCCAAAAATAGGGCAAAATTTTGCGGATTAATATTTAAACTAGTTTTTTTTTTAATATGCAGATACTGGGAGTCGAACTCAGGACCTTGCACTTGCCAGGCAGGCGCTTATGCCACTGAGCTATATCACTGGCCCTTAAACTAGTTTTTAAAGATGATGAGGATTTACCCCAGCTAAGATAGTTATTCCTAGAAAGAAGCTCAGAGGCATTATATGATGGTTGAGGAGTAGCATGATTAAAGGAAGTAGAAGGTAGCAATACATAAACATGAAAGAAGATGGAACTGAAAGTAGGCATGAATTTGATGAGCAAATAGGTATATGCCAGGGTTAAAATTTTACATTGTGTCTCCATTTACAATATGTTGTATGTGATAAACCCATCTGAACTTGAAAATGCATTTAACACACCTAACCTACCATACATCACAGCTTAGTTACACAGGACATTGTAGAGTGTTGGTTACTTGCTCTCATGATGACACGGTTGACTGAGAGCTGTAGCTCAATGCCATTTCCCAGCATCACAAGATGGTACCAGGCTTCATAATTCTAGCACAGAAAAATATCAAAATTCAAATTCTTTTAGTCTTAAGTAAGAGACTTTTTATATTATTTCTCCTCCAACTGCAGGTTTATAATGCCATACCACTTCAAATGAATTCATATTGCTCTTCCTCCATCGTAAAGATGAAAAATCATCAGTAGACCCATTATAAGTCAGAGAAAATCTGTATTTTATTTTGTAGATAAGAAGCTGGGAGTTAAAACAATTTTTCATGGCAAGAGTTAAAATGTGTCTTCCTTCAGAAAAATAACTCTATCGAAAGTAATATCAAAGTATCAAAATATCAAAGTAAAATAGTGATGTGAATGTTGATTTTCTGGGGGTAAAGTACAGTAATTAAAGACCATAGATAAGAGGTAGTAAAAGTCTAACTAGGAAAATGGAGCTATAGTTGAGCAGGGGCAGAGCAATTTCAAAAACTGCTGAAGTAGTTAACTGCTATCATGAAGGTGAAAAGAAAATAAATGGTTCAATATGATCCTTAAGTTTTAGCTTGAGGTTATAATGAAGTTATTAGCTAACATAAGAGATTTAACAGAAGTGGTGTAAATTTTAATCATGCTAGAGGTTCTTAATTTATATCCTTATATGTCTAAAGGTTCACATGTGCCTTATCCTTTCTAATAGCTCCTGCTCTACTGGAGCACAGAGTGGGTCAGGCTTGGAATTTGAACCAGGAGTTCATTAGTGTTACGGGGACAAGATTTTTGCATCATATAAAATGTGAAGAAAGGGAGTGGCCTAAAAATTTCTGAGATGTAGTTTCTTAACAAATTTGTGACATTATTTGACCTGTAGCATTCTAGAAAAGTTACATTTTCAGTATATGAAAGTAAATCTAAGAGGTAGAAAGAAAATTCCAAGTGTTTCTTAACCATGAAGAAAATTCAGGAACTATTGGATATACTTCAGTCTGTAAGTATCCACAGATTAGTAGTTCAAAGGATGCAAAAGGAAAAAAAGGTATGTATTTCAGTGAATCCTGGTTTCCTTTTAAAGTCAGCTTGGTTTTGGCATTGTTCGCTTTAGTTTGTGGCAGCAGCAGAGATGATCATGCCTTTTCCATTGTCTTTATATTTGTCAATATCCACTGCTACAGTGATCAGGATATTAGGGAAATAAGCAAAATAAGTTTTATAAAAAACGATTTTTAAAAATCACAAGAGATATAGTCTAATAAAAGTTATAAAGGTATTTGACAAAAATATTAGACTTTATCCAATACAGATGTTACCATCACACTTCAATGGAGACAGATAATTCATTTTAAAATGATGATTGACCTAAGTTATGATCACAAGGGTTTTTTCTAACAGTGGCAACTTCCTTTTATCACTGTGCCACAGATTAAACAACACACAGTCCTGTACAAAATTCTGTGGGCACATAAACAGCATTCAAATAAAAAGCCTTGAAAACATAATATTTTATGGAGCCAGGTAATATTAATTTGATGTATCTATTTGGTTTTGTATTTGTTAAATCATTGAAGATTCTGTGGAATTACCTCTGGTTTGTTAAAGCATCATAGAAATCCTGATCTATGAGTTGAGAGTCTTTGTACATTTGAATGTAAAGGACTCAATATTTGATGCAACCTAAGTGATTTGGAGAAATTACCTACTTTACACAATTATAAATTATTCACATTGAAAAACTCTGGTAAAAAGAGTAATCAATAAATACTTGACTATGAATTTGATAACACTATTACAAAAGATAACTTGAACATATAAAATAGTACTACCATGGCAAAATTCTACCATACAAATCTAAAATGTCAACCTTAATACCACTTTGCATATTGAGAAACTGATTGTGTAGGTTTTCATTTTTTTAAATGTATTCTACTTGAGCAATGTGGAAAGAAACTATAATAACTTCTAAATATCTTCTGTTAGGAGCTGCATGATTGTATTATTTGTCATATCATTTTCTAGTTGTCTAGGCACACATAAAATATGTAAGGTAAATCGTTACTCTATTTTCTGTTTGTCATCTAAACATTTAAGTATTTTTGAGTAATTTTGTATCAT
Organism: Erethizon dorsatum; assembly: GCA_028451465.1. Taxonomy (NCBI): domain Eukaryota; kingdom Metazoa; phylum Chordata; class Mammalia; order Rodentia; family Erethizontidae; genus Erethizon; species Erethizon dorsatum. Next base: position 85,118,275 of record CM051831.1, on the reverse strand, counting down.
TGTGATTCATTCATCTCTTCTAAATCATGAAAACATTTGTAGTATAAATACGACATTTAAATTATAATTTCAGACTGGAAACAGGGCTAATGAGCAGCTTCATGTTCTTCAGTTTGCACAGGAAGTATGTTCCAGGGACTTGGTTTCAGATATTTATCTGTATCACACAAAATTCAGGTTCTTGGTCATTAAACTGTCCTAGGTTCTGCCACTATAGAAACAGTATTATAAAATCTGAGACAGATAGGAGTCATTGTAAGATATTTAATCAGTAAAATTAGTAAATGACATTTTAAGAAACACTTTTGATAGATATTACTATATTACTATATTATTATAAACTTCAGAAATCACAGGATCCCATGGAGATTCTTTTTTCTTGTGGGTACCGGGGGTCAACCTCAGGACCTCATGCACATGGAAGCACCTGTACCGCTGAGCGATATCACCAGCCCTTTTTTCATATGTGGGTACTGGGAGTCGAACTCAGGACCTCATGCTTGCCAGGCAGGTGCTTATGCCACTGAGCCATCTCACCGGCCCCCATGGAGATTCTTAGTAGATTATCTTCAGTTCAAAATTAACATAGGAACCTGCAATCATTCTTTTGTATTGAAGCATAGAGTTGTTTTCATTTATTGTCTCTATTCTTTATTCTGACTATAATTAGTATTTTTAGAGGTCATAATTTGAAGAAATATACATGAAAGAGTAAATATATCATGGGACAAAAAATAAGTTATTCTAAAATCAAATGTTTAATATCTGCTTAATTATTCCTATTGCATTTACTTTCTCTTTTTAAAAATATCTTAAAAAGGCATATCATATAGATAATAAAATATAATATCTTTAAGAGTTAAGTGCATTTTTCTGCTAAGGAGGCAAAGGAAATATTGTTATATTTTTCTACAATGTATCCTAATGAAAACTGTTAAATAGTTCTGCTATTTTTTTAAATAATAACATTTATGTAACAGAAAAGTAAATAATGTAGAATAATGTAAAGTTACAAGTTAATATCTATTGTCATGTGTCTGTATGAGAGTGGTAAAACCTTTATTTATTATAGATCATATGATAATATTTTACTAAAATTTATTATGGCTATTTTGAGAAGTCTTATTGTGTATTATTTATCTTAAAGTTTTAATAATAGATGCCTTAATGGCAATGGTATCATTTTAATTTCAGAAAATTAATCAAATTGAGAAAATATGACCAGCGATCAAAGAAAATAATTTATACAAATTACCAATATCCAGAGGGAAAATGGATAGAGTGTCAGATGATCAAAGTATCAAACAAAATTTACGAAAAAATGCTCAGCTACTTTCAAATCTGGCAAATGTTTAAGGGAAAAAAATTCAGCTTTAATGAAAAATGCTGTCTTACTACTTTCTCTTTGCTGAGACATAATGCCCAACCCCTGAAACAGAGCAGAAGTGTATTTAGGCTTGTGTTTCACTCTATAGTCAGTTGGCTCCAAAGCAGAAAAGCGTGGCAGAGGAAAGCATTTCATGGCTTGGGAGGACAGGAAGCAGAGAGTAAAGGGAGGAGCCAATGAGGGAAGTTAAACCATTGCAGGCCACACTCCCAGTGACCTGTCTCCTCAGACCAGAGCCCCTCCCAATAGCAGGCCAGCTCCACTGGCCCCTGATCCAATTACCTTCCAAACACGTGATTCTTGGGGCCCATTTTAGATGTGAACCATAACAAATACCTGAAGGAGGCACACTTTCCACTCCATTTGCTGAACCAATGAAGTTTTCCTAACAATGACTTCAAAGAAGAGCATGGAAAGAAAAGTCACAGTTAATCTTTCCAATGGGAGTATATATAAAAATTACACATCAAATACTGGATAATTAATACAACAACATATCAAAGATAATTAAATGGCGGTAGATTTATCCTAGGAATGTGAGCTTGGGTTTAACATTAGATAATCAGTATAATGATGGGATTTATAGTTAATGATGACAACACACAATTTTCAGATAATTTCACATATCTTCATTATAAAAATTTCTAGAGAACTAAGTATGAAAGGAAACTTAGGCAAAAGTCATCCACAAAAATCTAAAATAATCACCACATCTGCATGTAAAATATTGAATGATTTATCTTTGAGAACAAAAAAGGTTCTATTTGTTATTGAATATCCTAGCCACTGCAATAAAGCAAAACAAATAAGCAATCTATGTTTGGAAAAGAAATTTAAACATCACTTTTCTTAGGTTATCTTATGGTAGAAAAAAGAAAGCTATGAGAATCTCCAAATAAAATGTTGGAATTTATAAAAGAGTAGATAGCAATGTTTCAGGAAAGAATAATATATGCAAAATTAAATTAATGCTTTTTCATTTATCAGCAACAACATGAAAGTGAAATTTTAAAACATGTTCTGCAATGAAATGTGCAAACTACATCTCAAAATGGAGTGATTATATGAATATATTTGCATATATAATCAAATTCAATTACTCATTTTAATATTTTATGTGACTATTATTTTAGATGGAATAAAAATATAAAGACAAGTCAAGTTTGATAAAATAAGATTGCAGTGCTTCCACTGGTAAATGTAAGATTTTGATTAATATGGTATGAACAGAGTTTTTTGGATGTAGTATTATTTATTTTTTCTTTTTCCTTGGTTATAGTTAAATAGATTTTTTTCCCTATTAAACTATACTTACAAGATTTTTTTAATCAGATTTTATTGGGACATTATAGATAGACATAGCAATCATATCAAAGAGAATTTTTACCTGTACATGATATGACTTGTTGCTTTTTTTCCTCATTCCCCTCCCCTACCTTCCACCCCTCCCCCCATTTACAAATTTGCTTCCATGTGTTCCTTCTTTTCTCATTCTTTTTACTTTTCCCTTCTTTCCTTTCCCCCCCTTACAAGTTTTATGCAAATTTCTTTAAATGTTTTACAGTACCCCCATCACATTTCACATAAAAAACTCAAGACTGAGAGAAAGAAAAGAGGCATAAAAATACTCCTTAGAAAGCCAAATACAGAAGATACTTTTAAAAACACAGCACACTATAATTACCTTTTATAGTTAAATTATATTCTATGCCTTCCATTTATGGGAAATTGAACTTTCAGAAACACAGATCAAAATTTAACATATCTACCTTCCTAAAAACAGGAGAACAGACCCTAGGTAGACCTCTGCTTCCAAGAATAGAAGTCATCTCTGGAAAGAAAAGAAGCAAAGGGCCTGCTCTGTGAGCATAGCATTTTAGCAAGGCAGAGCTCGGTTTCTTCTGAAGTTATTAACCAGTTTTTCTACCTCTAATGGGGCAGTAAGAATGAGCAACATGAAGACCACAAACAGTGTTACCAGTTTTCCTGGAGAGAATCCTCTTGAGATTAATCATAAAATGAATGATCAACCAATCCAAATTGTACGGCCATACTTCCAGGCAAAGACCAGGTCGGATGGTCATGAGATCCCTTATGAGTTGTGCTGTTTATCCTTTTAATAAAATCATAGAAGACACCTTGTTAATGCATAGAATGAAAAGCATGTAATATATATGGAATTTACACTCGTTCGACTTAAAAATAATTGTAAATAAAGTTTCTTCACTTTTTAAGTCTTATATACACATTACTAATCTCAACCAATGTATATCTTATGTTAAGAAAAAGGTTACGTATTTGATTTCATTACCTTATCGTTAACAGTTTTTATTGTTTTGCTGTTAGAGTCAAGGAATTATTGGGGAACTACAACCTTTTTCTTTTCAGTTCAACATTTTTAACTATAAATTTTACCAGGGCCCTCTTGCTAACAAATTATTGCTGTAGTTTTTGTGATACATAAAACAGATGTGAAAAAAATCAATACAGTCCTAAAAGTAAAATATACCTCTTAATCTTAGCTACCATCAGCACATGAGACTTATCCCTACAGCAAAAGATTAAACGATCATGAAAGAAAAACCGAAAGGATTCAAGAGCCGTCATTGTTGCTTCTTATATGTCATTCCTTTCCAATTTAGATATATTGTTGCCTGATAACCCAGAGTAAAGTGATCATATTTACTATTGTTTTAAGCTATATTTTAATTGAAATATAATATATAATTTCCTCAGTGTGTTCTGTCTTTGGAAAGGTGAATTAATATTTTTCAATATCAATAACTATGGTAACACGCTATTTAATGTTTTCAATGGTAATTATGTAGAAGATTAACATTTTTAGAATTCTGTCACATGAATAATATTTAAATTCTATATTTTATCAACATTAAAGTTATTCTAACAACTTATCTGTTTTAGTGGAACTGTGACAATGAAATTGATTATTTTTCCCACAATTCAGTCACACTATGAAAGAACAATAAGAAAACTTTTTGAACATTTTAAATTGATTTTAAAAAGTGAGTTTACTTAAGAACAGAATAAAGTCAGGCATGGTAGTGCATACCTGTAATCCTAGTACTTAGGAGGCTGAGGCAGGGTGATCACCATGAATTTGGTGCCAGCCTGAACTACATAGTGAGATCCTGTCTCAAAACAAAACAAAAAAATATTTAAAAAGAACTTAATCAAGAGCTTCTGAAGTTTCTGAGATAATACTTTGATTCCAAAATTGTATATTTTAATTTCATTGTTCTGCTCCTTCAATCTCATATTTAATAGGCAGCAGAGCTGATTCTGTTGCAGGTGTTTTGTTTTTGGGGTCAAATTGAGAACCTAGTCTTAATCATTTTGTCATTTTTATCCAAAGATTTTTTGTAGTAAATCATTAGTCCAGATATAAAGGATGAGATAGATTTAATGTAAAATATTCACAAGTATTTGCTTTATAAGAGAGTCAAAATAGAATGTGTTATAGAAAATCTAGAATGCTTTTTTTCACTATCCACTTCATTCATAAAGAACTTTTCTAATCTTGTTAAAATTATTGCTCATAAATTACTGATAATTTATTTTATCCTGAATCTCCCCAAGGTTGTAAAATGCATCTAGGGTTAATCTTTTAAAGCTTGATCATCGCAGAAATCATTGTATGATTTGACATGAAAATTGATATAAGTCACAGAGTTTGCATGTGGTAACAAGTAGGTATAGATACAGAGAAAATAAGGAATTGTCTGTCATAAAATATCATGGAGATATTTTCCAAACCACAAAAAGCTGCTAATCCTATCAAGGGAAAAAAATTTCAATTATGTTCACATCTATAAAATTTAGTAGCATGGAATAGTCATAATTTAAAATCTGGTTGTGTTTGCATTTGCATGTGTCAATGTGGAAATACAAATTCTAAGCTTGTGCTATAAATTTATTAAAAATGCCATGTTTATGAAACCTCATAATATCATAGACCCACTTCCATTTGTACTTGCAAGGGTTTCCATCTGAATGTACAGATGTAATAAATGATCCATATGTCTACAGTTCTATGCAACTACAGAAATCTAATTACACCATATAAATGGTCATATCTAAAATCAAACATAAAGATATTGCCTTGAAAACCCTTTATATGAAAGTTCAAATAAATATAAATAATATAAAATAATTTCTGATAATGAAATTTTTCATAAACTTTATTATAAGGTTATGTGAAAGATTGCAGTGCCCTGAAGCAGTGGCCCTTAAGCATAACTTCTCTTAGATCCACCTACCTGGTTCTTTTAAAACACAGATTCTGAATTTCACGTGGAGAGTTTCTGACTCTGTAGTTCTGGTGTGGTCCACAAGATCCTGTTTTTCTAAGAAACACTTCACAGATAATCTGATACAACTAGGAGTGTAATTCTATTTGAATTAAAAGATTTAAGCTAATTTCATTTTCCAAAGGTTGTTTATACATGAATTTTTTTTTTTTTTTTTTTTTTTTTGTGGGTACCAGGGGGACGACCTCAGGACCTCGTGCGCCAACAGGCACCCGTGCCACTGAGCGATATCACCGGCCCCTTTTTCGTATGTGGGTTCCGGGAGTCGAACTCGGGCCCTCGCGCTTGCAAGGCAGGCGCTTACGCCGCTGAGCCATCTCACCGGCCCTATACATGAATTTAAACAAAACATTAACAATAGAGGAAACTTACAGATAGTATAGCATAACATTTCACAATATACCTTTAACTTTAGAGACTGGAAAAGTGAAGCACAAGGACATTAAATTATTCATTGGAAGTGTAAATAAAGGCACTTTTCACTGAACATGGGAGATAGAAGGGTGGAAGAATTGGGGGAAATATTAGGTAGAAGATATGAGAGATTTTGGAGAAGATAATATTCAGTGGGCAACAATAATGACAGAATATCAAGAAATGTATTCCAAATTAACAACAAAAAAATCATACAAAGCTAACTTCTAAGTTACATCTTGTACATGTAAAGAGACTAGAAGTAGCAATCCCATTCCTTGCAAAATAAAGGCAGAAAAACTGAAAACCAATGAACTTTCTGACCTATTTCTGAACTGGTGGCCTAGGGAAAATCACCACCATAAAATCTGGATAAATAAATGATTACATAAAATTGTATGCAAAATCATCTTTCATAAAACAAAAGTTGCTGAAGTCATTTAATTGGTGATTGCCATGAACTGCCGAAGTGTGATTACAGAGCAGCAAGTGTGTGAGCTACCTCTGGAAGCGCCAGTCTTTGAATATGCTTTATTCATAGCTTTTCTTTCAGGAACTCAGATTCTTAAGGCAAATAGCCAATAATCAGAGGCAGAAGGATAAAAATAGTGAACGATACGAAAAATACCCAGTATATTCTCCATAACAAAGACTCTCTCCAATACATGATGTTATAAGAGCCTTACTAGACATAGACTGAGGGTGATTATTCTGCCTATCACTGTGACAAAATATGTCAATTGCCAGTTAGTATACAGAGCAACAGAAATTCTCACGCATTACTGGTAGAAATGCAAAATGGCCCAATCACTTTGAAGATAGCTTGATAGTTTCTTAAAAGTTAAACAAGCCTTACCATTATATTCTGAAAATTGAATTGCTAGGCATTTACTCAAATCATCGGAACACATATGTCGACAAAGAACCTGAAGAATATTTGTAGATGCTTTATTCTTCACCATCAAAAATTGAAAAACAAAAACCAGCATGTTCACTGATAAGAGAAGGAAAAAAACAAAATTTGATATTTCAGTGGTGAAAAATTTATGGTGTTAAGCTATACAAAGACATAGAAGACCAAACTGCATCTTTCCAAGTTAAAACATACCACTGATTTAGAATGTCCTTATGCTCCCAAGTCCAATTACATGATATTCTATAAAAGTAAAAACTATAGAAAAAATAAAATTAGTGGTTACTGGAGGTGAGAAGGAGGGTAGAATAAATGAATGGTGCAGGGAATTTTTAGTTCATGAAACTATTCTGCATGATATTATGATGGTAGTGGGAAGAAAATATGCATTCATCAAAAGGCATAGAACTTTATAACAGAAGCCTTAATATATGCAAATTAAAACTATTAAGAGGTGAGAAACCATGTGATAGAAGGCACAGTATGATGAAGCAATCTTGCTATATTGCAATGTATGAGACTACCTCAACAAAGGATATGGAGGAAAAGATACAGTTCTTTGATCACTAGAGGCAAGTGGAATCAGTTAGACTAAAGGCAAAGGACTTGCATATAAGCACTACACTGGGAAAACTGTTCCCAGGCATCTATAGGAGAATAATTATGATATTGTCATGTATGTATATTAGAACAGACTGATTATGTAAATAGATGGCAGATGAAGGAATCAAGTTTCTCAAGGAAGGGAGATAAGATAAACAAGAGAGGGAAGCTGGAAAGATTAATGCAATATTGGATTAAAGTTAGATACAGTCTGAACTTATAGCTTAATATTGACACAATGTTTGCTTATCAACTTTCATGTGATTTATATAGAGATCAGTATACATATGTGTATTATCTTGCTATGATAGCTAAGAGAATTGAAAAATGTTAGTACTCCAGGAACTATGTAGAGACCAAATACAAATATTTTGGTTAACAATAACTTTATCTACTACTAAAAGGAACCAGGAATCCTTCAAAAAATGTCTGATTCTAGAAATGTGTAAGAAATATATGAGATAAAACCAGAGCTTCTTATGATGCCGGAAATTAAGTGCTTAATATAAAAAATAAATAATATATCAACAATGAAGAGATTATGTAAAAAAGAATTGGGAGCCAATTGGAGCTCCCAAACATCAAAATTTGAGCATCTTGCAAAATAAAATGAAATAGCACTGCATTATAACATATTAGAGAATAAGTGTTGATGAGTCTATATTAATATAAATGAACAATTTTATAAATAAATTATTGGAAGAGAAGAGACAACACACTTGATTTAAGAAATCATGCAGTCAGGTGATCCAGACCATTTATCAGTGGTGATAAATCATGTTGATAGTATGTACCCTTGATACAGTGTGACAAAACTGACAATTTCTAAATTGGTTTTACTCCTAATTACTATAACCCCAGTCTAACCATGAGTAGAGTGTTTGCAAACTCCAATAGAGAAATCCTACAAAATTGTAGACCAATAAGAAAAGGCCTGAGAAACTGTGATAGTGAAGAAAAAAAGAAAAAAAAAAAAATGAAGAGATGCAACAGTATATATAATGTGGTATCTTGAAACAGAAAAAGTCTTTATAAAAAGGAAAAATTCCCTAAAATTTGTCCTTTAATTAAAAGTAATGTATAAATATTAGATCATTAATTATAAAGAAGGTACCATCTTATTGTATGATGTTAATAATAGATTTTTGTTATTAATCTCTTTGTCAAGATCTCTCAGCAAAGCATGGCCACAATTTTTCTTTTTTCCTTCCTCAGTCAATCTGAATTTTCCAAATCCGTGCTCACATACTGGGCTGAAAACAGTCCAAAGCACCTACAAAGCCTTTTCTATTCTTTAAAAAAAGGAAATTCTATTATGCAAGTTTTTCATCATTTTGAAATTCAGCCCTACATAAAGCTCCAAGGCATAGACATAGTGTAGCTAAGTACTTTGTTACAGTGTAACAAGGATGGCCTTTTCTCCAATTTCCAATAGAAACCGCATTTCCATTTGAGATAAGTTTCCCATTCTCATTTTTTGTGCCCTCACTACAATTACACAAATGACTCTGCCCAGAACATTCTAGACATTTTTTAGCCTGTTCCTCCATTTTCTTCTAATCTCTGCTTGTGATTCAGTTTTAAAAAGCATCTCTACATTTTAAGTAGAGTTATAGTCATGAGCCAACTCTCACTAAAAGTCTTCTGTATGAGCCATTTCTCATTACTATAATGAAATGCCTGAAACTGGATAGCTTTATAAGAAAACAAGTTTAATTACTGCACCATTCTGAAGACTTAAAGTCACTGTGTTGGCATCAGCTTTGCTCTGCTGAAGACCTTATTACTGACATTCAAGTGGAGGGAGCATGTGCAGAAGGGAGAAATCACATTACAAGATAAGTAAAAGAACGGATGGGGGAATCAGGTTTGCTTTTTGTATAGAAACGTTCTTTGAAGAACTAGCTCAGACCCATGAGAACAACTTTAGTCTTTCCAGAGGACAGAGACCACATTGACCTTCCAGTATGCTACACCTGTTAAAGGTCCTAACACCTCAAAACCACCACACTGAGAACCAAGCCTCCAACATGCTAACCCGTGGGAGATAATTCACATCCAATCTGTATCAAGGTATATTGCAGTTATTTGTACCACCATCTCATCTTTTTTCCTGTGTCTTAGTCAGTTCAGGCTGCTATAAAAAATCCTCACAAACTGGGCAATTTGTAAGCAACAGACATTTCTCCCTCACAGTTCTTGAGGTTGAAAAGTCTAACATTAAAAGCAAGTTCTATGTCTGGTGAGGGCAACTTCCTTGATGCCTGTCTTTTCATTGTAACGTTACTTAGCAGAAAAAGTGAACATGCTTCCCTGGACACTTTTATAACAGCACTGATTTTATTCACAAGAACCTCAACATCATGATCTAAGCACCTTCAAAATGTTCAACTTCCTAAAACTGTCACCTTGGGGTTTAGAACTAAACATATACATTTTGGGGAACATAAACTTTCAGACCATGCAATGCTACAATTCTGAAACTAAGTAAAGCCTATTAAGAAGATATTTGAAGCCTTTATTAAATAATTACATTTCACAGATACATTTCTATTTGAATAGTCTTATTCATGCCAAGGTTAAACTGAAATCAAAATCTTGCTGTTCCCCTAAATACCTGCCATAAATGATGATAAAACCTACATCCAGCTTCTCTAGTGCACCTTTAAAACCTTCTGTGTTCAGACTGAGTAGTTAATTTTGTTTTCTTTGTGTGTCTCTGTAGTTTTTAACCTTCTTTTCTTTCTTACCCTAGTCCCCTAACCCTTTTAGAAGCTAAATTTTGTCATTTTAATATGACTGTAATTGCTATATGGTACTTATATGGTACTCTATTCAGTATTGGACAGTATTGCCTCAGGGAAAAAAGAGATAAGTGCCCTCTTGAGTTTAAATAGATTTGCTCTGCAGATATGCCAAGCTACATTTTATTTTCTTTTACAAAACCTCTGTAAAATACATATCAATCTGTTCCAATTGTTTCATTTTCCTAATAGTGAGACTTTGAATAAGAAATTCTTTTTTACCATACATGAAAAATTAAGAGAAAAAATGAATAACCTTTGGGATAAACTGCACCCATCCCATGTCTAATTTTACAGGCAAGTTTATTTAACTAGGCAGCTCTTAAGTCATTTTTAGGAATAAATTGTCATATCCAAATAGGAAGCAGTTGTATGGTAATCTTTAGCACTTCTATCTATAAGAGGTAAACATACACATTTTAAGGATGGGTATATGTATCAACCAACTAGTGAAGAACATTACCCTAATTACTCCAACAAAGCATATATTTTGTTGTATGTAGTAGTTAAAATAGCATACATTTAGAAAAGGAATCTATAGAGCATGCTCCATTTTTAAATGTTGGTTAAGATTTGTGGAAAAATATAATCCAAAGATTTTAAATTTAATTACCAGTCACTTTGATCTTATAAACTTTAAAGTATATAAATAGTAGAACTGTTCAAGTTGAAAGGCAGTGCAGGAGTTGGAGAAGCGAAGCCCTTTGTCTTTATTGCTATAAAAATCATTTATCATCTTATAAAACTCAGTATCTCCACCATCACAGAAGCTTTGAAAGTCTCAGAGAATGAGGCAAAGTTAACTGTGCAGTCCCAATCCTTTCATGCATCAATAGGCTTTGAAAGGGATCCTTTTGAAAGGATTGTCTGAGAGGAGTGGACCTTAAGATGCTGTGAGTTATTGGAGGTTTCATAGTGGATGGCAGAGCTAGGTTTGATAAATATTCAGTAATATTCAGAGAATGGAGACCTTGATTCTGTGCCTGCTTCTCTTTCTACTATACCACACATCTTCAATCACAATTAGGATTATAAAAGAAAATGCTGAAAATTTACAGAAAATGTATTACTTAAGGAATTGGATTGCACAAATAAATTTGAAAATATTGTTTTCCAGTTCAAACTTCAAATTGCTCAATTACTTTATTGTAACCCTTACCAAGCCTCTGCTGATATCACAAGTATTTGTTGCTTAATGATGTCTTGCTACCACCTATGCTGTTATTTAACATTGTTCCTGTAACAGTCATCTTTTACATTTTTAGTGAATCTATATTAAAGGAAATCTTTATTTAATAGTAATTACATATAAAATTAATTATGAAATAAAATACTTGGGCCCCAAAAGCTCTAATTGTATATCAAATGCCTTTCTGTCTTTTAAAAAGGGGATTCATCTCTTACAAAATTTTATTTCATCTTAGAACCAAATTGAAATTACTTTATGGAAAATAGAAGGCTAGTAAAGGAAAGGGGGTATCATCTAAAACATAAATCTAGTTTTTCTCCAAATAATATGGTAATTGCACCATGTTTAGTAGTCACTCACTTGGAAATCATCACTCAGTCTCTAAAATGTTTTTTTGTAACTTTCATACTGTCATGTGATGTTGATTACTGAAGATGGAGGAAACAAAATTAAGGGATTTCTGGGGGAAAATTCACTATGAATTTATGTTAACTGAAGTGTTTTTACATAGTGCAAGGTAGAAGCAGTTTTTAGAAGCCACGCCCCTTTCACTACAGTCTGTATTTTCTTTTCCAGTTATTTTTCAAAGGATTGTTTTGTGTAGAGTCATGCAGTTTGATGGGTGTTTCAGAAAGATTTTTCTAGTCACATCTGGTTTTTAGCATGACTGTTTGTTGTGGAGATTTATGACACACACTAGCAATACTCTCAGAAGCTATAGCAAAAGCATTTGTTTACTTGTTAAATTGTAAGTATATTTACTCATTGCAGAACATTTTGATTGACACACAATAGATAAATTGGAAGTTAGAGATTTAACATTGTAATATAAATAGGGAACAATAAAGACTTTAACCCTTCAATTTTTTTTGTGGGTACCGTGGGTCGAACTCAGGACCTCACATACCAGCAGGCGCCCGGGCCGCTGAGTGATATCACTGGCCCATTTTCGTATGTGGGTTCTGGGAGTCAATCTCAGGGCCTCGCGCTTGCCGGGCAGGCACTTATGCCGCTGAGCCATCTCACCGGCCCCAACCTTTCAATTTTGATTGATATATAAAAAGAGATTTAGGGCCAGAAATATAGCTCAGCAGCACAGCACCTGCTTGGCAAACGCGAGGTCATGAGTTCGATTCCCGTGTCAAAAAAAAAAATAAAGATTTAAACAAACTGCATGTTATATAAATTCAATTCCAAACAAAACAAAATCTGTAAATAAAAACCCTAGAGTAGCTCAAATTTGTCATTAAAGCTGCTTTCTTTGTTTTACTGAGTCACAGTATCTATTTACCTTGCTCCTGCATATGTATATGCTTCCTTACCCACACACCTAATATATCTATACCATGGGCCACTATGTTTTCTTCTCCTAAAAATGCAACTGTGGTTTGTCCTTAACACCATGCACAGGTTTTGTGTACAGGTATTCCAAGTGAAATGACCTGTCTGCATAAAAACTGCTCAGACTTATGACCAAGGCATGCTGTTCGGACTTGCAATCTATGGCTCAGATGTCACAAGAATGTGAGGGGTTCTGTGGCCTATGGTTTCTTCTATAGTACAGTACCATAATTTTTGCTGATTGTACTGTACAATACAAGATAATACTGCAGTTTTATGTTCTGTTATACATTATAGTAATGTATGTAAGAATTATGCAAATAAAAGCAGTCATCAAGTTGGAGTTTGCCTTGACCATTTCTTGTTCTGAATATTGTAATGTACATACTAAATTCAATTCCTAATTTAGTGACCAATTCATTTAATGACCTAGCCATGGGAATGTAACTTGGTCATTAAATGAGGAATGTCTCTACTCTGTTCTGGCTCTGTTCATAATAAACATGTGACCTTGTATGTTAACATTTCTGTAATTGAGCTTATTTTGCCCGTAAAATTGAGAATACTAACTCTAATATTTACAGTATTTAGAACAGTGTCTGACACACAGTAAACACTATAAAGTGTTAGTCATTGCCATCGAAATGACTACTTTTCTTATAATTATTTTTTTAAAGTCTCATGAATGTTTATGGGTATAGGATAATCTCATGGAAAAGAATTCACAATATTCAGTCAGCAGTATATGGAGATATGAGAAGGCTCTTTTCTGGGTATTGATTTGGTTCAGAATCCCTAACATGGTACCTATTTATCTATTTATAAAGACCATTATATGCAAACTAAATGTGTTCTTTACTGTGCAGGCAATGGACAAAATAAAAGAAGCTGTATTTATAGCTCAGAATTGCTGAGATCAATTATAGTTATATAGTGTTCCGTCAGTTTATCTCAAAGAATATTTTAAAAATTCAGGATTTTAAACTTCTTTTCAATTCTGTGTTTTCAGGGGCCACAGTGAGGTTGTAATTAAGTCAAAATTTCTATTCTACTATAATAAAATGTTGTTTTATACTATTCTTTCTATTAATATTCTTGCTAGCTAACCCATATAGAGTCTATCTTTTTTATTAAAAGAAAAAATTTCTGAAATTTGATTCAGTATTTTATAAAAGTATTTTTCACAATTGAGTTACTTGAGAGTGTTAGAGGTTTTCAGTTTAGTTCCTATTCAAAGTGTGGTATTATTTTGGCTATGAAACATATTTTTTAAATTCAGTTTATTGGTACATTTAATGGTGTACATAATGATTACATTCATTATAGGGAATTTGTATTTGTATAGGATATAACAATTATTTTTTTTCCTTATTCCCCTACCCTCCCTTCAACTCTTCTTCCTCCTTATTTACAAAAGCTTTATTTTTCCATCTTTCCTTCTTTTCTCATCATTTTTTTTTCTTTTCCCTTCCTTCCTTCCCCTCTTCCCCCTCCCTAGTTCCCCTTCCCATTTGGATATTTTCCTCAGATTTCACAATATCTATTACATATTTTGTGCCTTATTTACACTTTGGTTTCTCACCAGAGAAACAATGCAGTATTAACACATGTGTGTGCAATTTATTTCACTTAAGACTGTGGCCTCAAGGTGCATCCAGGTGCCTAGAAATGTCTCAAGCTTATCCTTCTTTATGGTTGAGTAGAACTCCATTGTATAAAAAACCACATTTTTTTTACCCAGTCATCCATTGATGGGCATTTGGGCTGTGTCCAAGATTTAGCAATTACAAACAATGCTGCTATAAACATGGGTGTGCATATATTGCTGTGGTATGATGATTTTAATTCTTTTCAGAATATACCAAGAAGAGAAATAGCTGGGTCAAATGGAACCTGGTTTTCTGAGGACACTCCACAGTACTTTCCACAGTGGTTGCACTAGTCTACACTCCCACCAACAGTGGAGAAGTGTTCTTTTTTGCCATAGCCCCACCAGCATTTCTTATAGATTTATATCTTGATAATAGCCATTCTTTCTGGGATGAGATTGAATCTCAGTGTTGTTTTAACTTGTATCTCTCAAATGACCAATGAGGTTGAAAATTTTTTTCATATATTTATTTGGCATTTCTACTTCATCTAAGAAGTGTTTATTTCAGATGTCCATTTATGGATTGGGTCTTTACATTTGAGGTCTCATTCTTTTTGAGTTTTTTGTATATTCTAGATAGTAGTCCTTTGTCTGAGAAATAGCTGGCAAAATATTTTTCCCACACTATGGATTGTCTTTTCACTCTGTTAATGGTTTCTCTTGCTGCACAAAAGCTTTTAAATAAGATGAGATCCCAGTTTTTGATAAAGTGTAATATTTCTCTGGTGGACTGGGTTTTATTCATAAAGTCTTTGCCTACACCAATGTCTTCAAAAGTTGTACCTATTTTCCCTTCCAGCAGATTTAGTGTTTCTTTTTTAATATTTAGATCTTTGATCCATTTTGCTTTTAGTTTAGGACATGATGATAGACATGGGTCTAATTTTAGTCTTCAGCATCTGGAAAACCAGTTTTTCCAGCACCATTTATTAAACAGGCTTTCTTCCAGGGAATGTGTTTGGCACCTCTGTCAAAGATAAGGTGGCTTGCGTCAATGAGATAGCTCAGCGGCATAAGCGCCTGCCTGGCAAGTACGAGGTCCTGAGTTTGACTCCCTGTAACCACATAAAGGAAAAAAGTGCTGGTGATATCACTCAGCAGCACTAGTGCCTGATGACAATTGTGAGGTCCTGAGTTTGACTCCTGGTGCCCACATAAAAGAAAAAAAAAAAGATAAGGTGGCTAAGTATGTCTGGAGTTGTTTTTCAACTTATAATCTGTTCCATTTATCTTTGGATAATTTTTGTGCCAGTACCATGCTGTTTTTATCACAGTAGCTTTATAGTGTAATTCCAAGTTAGGAATTGTGATACACTCTGCCTTGCCTTGGTTGCCCAGAATTCACTTTGGTATTCTAGGACTCTTTTGTTCCAAATGAATTTTGGGATTGTTTTCTCTAAATCTGTGAAATATGCTGTTGGAATTTTGTTTGGGATTGTGTTAAATATGTAAAACAATTTTGGAAGAATGGCCATTTTCATTATTTTGGTTCATTGTGCCCACAAGCAAGGGATATCTTTCCATTTTCTGGTATCCTCTTCAATCTCATTTTTCAGAGTACTACAGATTTTTGTTTTTTTAATGTGGGTACTGAGAGTCAACCTCAGGACCTCGCACTTGTGCTGCTGAGCGATATCACTGGCCCATTTTTTTCCTTAATGTTGGTTCCAGGAGTCGATCTCAGGACCTCCCACTTGCCAGGCAGGCACTTATGCCACAGAGCTATCCCATCAGCCCCTAGAGTACTATAGTTTTCAATGTAGAGGTTTTTACTTTTTTCATTAGATTGATTCCTAGGCATTTCTTTTCTTTTTTTTTTTTTTTTTTTTTGATGCTATTGTGAAAGGTGCTGTTTCCCTAATTTCTCTCTCAGTGAGGTTGCTATTTGTGTACAGGAAGACTATTGATTTTTGAGTGTTGACTTTTTATCCAGCTCTGCTACTGAATTTGCTTATTAAATCTAGAAGTATTTTGGTGGAGTTTTTGGGGTCTTCTATATAGAGTATCATGTCATCTGCAAATGATAATTTGATTTCTTCCCTTCCTATCTTTATTCCATTTATTTATATCTCTTATCTAATTGCTCTGGCTAATGTTTC
The DNA here is from genome assembly GCA_028451465.1 of Erethizon dorsatum. NCBI lineage: Eukaryota > Metazoa > Chordata > Mammalia > Rodentia > Erethizontidae > Erethizon > Erethizon dorsatum. The sequence continues at coordinate 85,101,546 of CM051831.1, read as the reverse complement.
CAGAACTATATTGCATAACAGTAGTGACAGTGGACATCTTGTCTTGTTCCTAATTTTAGAGTGAAAGCTTTCAGTTTTTGTCCTTTAGTATGATGTTCATTGTTGGCAAAGTACAGATACTCAAACTAAAAGATATAAGGAGTTCAGGAAATCAGAAACCCGCAAGCCCTATCAGGAGCTCTAGAAAAATTACATTGATAGACAGTGATATATACAAACAGTTTTAAAGTACATATGTAAGATGGATGCACAATAAATTGTTTGAATTTTGGTAAAATAATTTAATTGAACAGACTCATTTTTTTCAGAGGTGGAGATTTTATCCAAAGTTAAATTAAAATGAAGCTTAAGGTAAATAGATTTAAAACAGACACTGAAGGGTGAATAGCAAGCTAGTTCCACTTAGTGTATTAAGAAGATAAAAATGTTACCTGAGCATCTTTTCCTGATTTACATATTGGTTAGCAAAAAAGATTTTCTTATTTTGAATTTAAAATTATCTAAGAATTAGAATACCACTTTTTCTTTTTCCTTCTCTTTCTTTTTTTGTCATCAGCTTTGCTATTTGATAATTTTATAATGAAAAATCCAGTTTTGCTTTGTCTGATTCTGTTTAGTAAAGATGTAATGCAATTATTTCCCATGGTTCGAGATGATTCATTTTATAATTGATGACAGTTACCACCTCATCACTTTCAGCAAAGTAATAAATCTTCATTTGTACATTTCCATGTAATCTATCCATGCCAGTTAGTGGTATCTTATACCTACTTCTAAATATTCATACTTCAATTCTTGCAGGTAATTTAAAAACTTTTTAAAAATTTTTTCTGTATTGTGTAAAACATTCTGCAACCAGATTTCATAAAATATTAGGAAGAATAAAAGTATTTCTTGTTTAAATAAATTTGGATGATAGTGATTAACACAAGTTACCTTGTGGCTGTATTTTAAATATTTAGTATGAACACCTGGGAATCACTTCGTGACAGTAAATTTTGTCCCCATATTTTCCTTTTCTTCATTAAAAAGGTTACAGATAAAACTATAGGGTATATATGTGAATGGGAAAAGTATGTAATTATTTGATAATCATTTCCAAAAATTTAGGCCAGCCATTTAATTAATGGAACATAATATGAAAGAGTTTGAGTGCACAAGACAATATGACTTGAAAAAAATAAAGGCAGAATAATTTTGTTTTGTCCAGAGTGAGATTCCTTTAGACTATAGCAAAAAAAAAAAAAAAAAATCCTCCATCCATAGTTACAACAATGTGAAATCTCTAGGTAAAGCATGATGAATATACATTAAAGCAGCCAGAATTCTCTTGAAGTTTACTCTCCACTAATGAAGGCAAGGAAATATGGGAAGATTTTGAGCTCCAAGTTGATGTAAAATTAGAAGAACCACAAAGTTCCTTCTGGGGAGGACACAGACAGCTTTCCTTTGATAATCCTTTTTATCAGTTCCTTAAAAGTCTAACAAAATAAACACACCCAATTCAAATAAAAGCAAACTATATATCATGCAAATCCAGGCTCAAAATATTTTCCACCTAAACTGTACCTACTATATCCTTTCATATCAGCATCAACCACTGCATGGAGCCAGAACCTTTACAGGGACAGTAGAAATCCACTGCACATGAAATCCATGAGGACATACAGGGACAATGGACACCCCAAAATAAGCTGGATGCAGAGTAGAGGTCCACATTTTCTACACCCAGTTTGGATATTTTAACACTGTATTATATAAGTGGAACCTAGAAATATGGAATGATCCTCTCTCTAAGGGGAAATAATCTAGGAAGTCTGAGGTAAACAATTCTGTCACTTTTGTCCTCTAGAATGTGAATACAGAATTGAAACATTACAGAAAATAAAGATATTGGGCACTGGTGATTGAAAGATTCAAGTTGTATTAGTTAGATTTCTCTGTTGCTGAGACAAAATACCCGATGCCCAAAATTAAGGAAGGAAAGGTTTATTTATCTCACAGTTTGCAGAAGTTTCATTCCATAATCAGCTGGCTCCAAAGCAAGGTGTTATGGCAGGGGTTCAACAGTTCTTGGAAGCAGAAGACAACAAAAGCAACAAGAGCAGAAAAGGGGAGGAGCGAGGCTCTTTTCCTCCCTTATATTGCATGCAGGCTACCCACCTCTAGGGCAGGTGTAGCACTCACACCATCTTGATGCCACTTCTCTTGCACAGGCTGAAGCTATTTACAAAGTTAGAACGCTAGCCCCGCACTGAGTTAAGTTGGAAATGATGTAACTCTGTTTTCTGAGGTGAGGTTATGAAAACAAGAAGTCCAGGTTTAACAAGCTGTCCTTGGAAACCCTGCCTCCATGACTGCATGAGGCTTTGGGAGGCATAAAGAAACAAACCATAACTTCGGATGGGATTTACTGCACAGAATTTTTAAGTTTCTTTTACCCACTGTTTGCTATGATCAATTGTTGGAATTAGGAATAAACAATAAATAAAGCAAAAGTATGAGGTCTTTTCTAGTAAATAAAAAACACTTTTCTTTCTATGGCAGTGCACATAGCCTGTTACTAGGTTCTAGGATGCTGGGGACTCCTTCTAGAGATTCTTTCTAGGTTCTTCTTGTCATGAACAAAGATTCATACAAAACAAGTGCAAAAGTTTGCAAGATTTATATTTATTGAAGATAAGAAAAGCAACAAAGTCTGTAGAGTAAATGTAGGCCCATTAAAGGCAGGGAAAAAATACACTCTACTGGGTGTGAGCAGGCCACCGTGAAAGAGAACATAGTGCCCAAGAGCTAAATGATGGCCACCTTTTGTATCTCCCACTTCTCAGACAGATGTCAGATCTAGGCTGCCTTGAATTCTGATGAAAAGAATTGAAGACAGCATTTTCTGATTGGTTCCAGATGCGGGGCTTGGGAACAGTTCTGAGAATGTGTCCTGGAACTCTGTGATCAACAGGTCATGTGTACTTGCCCAGCCAGTTTACCATACCCTAATCTCCTGCTTCAACCTCAAGGAACATCTTGAGAGTTGGGTTTTCATGTTTAAAAAATTGGAATAGTTTAAGATTCAAGAAATATTTATGTAGGGCCAGTGAGATGGCTCAGCGGCATAAGCACCTGCCTGGCAAGCACAAGGGCCCAAGTTCGACTCCTGGAACCCACATATGAAAAAGGGGCCAGTGATATTGCTAAGCAGCATGGGCGCCTGCTGGCATGTGAGGTCCTGAGGTTGACCCCTGGTACCCACACACAAAAAAAATTTATGTAGTAAAATAGTCCACAGTACTATTTTAGACACTTTAAATTTTGTGTTTGATTAAGAATATCATCTTTGTTGCCTATATCATTTAGTCCTTGAACGCTAGTTTTTCTCTTTCACAATTAATATTTTGTTTTTTTTCTTCATTCTCTCTCTTTGACTCTGTTTTGCTCCTTTCCTGCTTTTTGTCACTCTTTCTGTCTGTAAAGACTTCTAAAATTGCTTTAAAATAAGTAGTTTTAGATACTTATTTTGGGAAATACCAGAAAAGAATAAAGAGGAAAAATTGTTCTTACTCTTCCTTCAATAAACACAATTACACTGTCCATTTTGCATTAAGGTAATTTTCATATTAGTTTATAACACTGCAAAGTTTTGAATACAAACTTCGCAGTGTAATAAATACAGTGTAGTGAATGCATTAGTATTTGAAAATAATGCTTTCTCTAATTTCAAAGTCTTAGTTTGGCTAATGGAATGGAATCTTTTCCACTTTATAAATCAATGATCTCATTTCTCACAGTTGATAAATTGAAGGCCAGTTTTTATTTTCTGTTTTTAATAAAATGTTCCTTTTATGTTTAGGAATCTGAAAGACTGCAGAGTACCAAATATTGAGAACTATATTATAATGTAGAAGGGGATTTTTATTTTCCCCTTTGCAAGGCAAGCTATACAAAGACACAGTGAGGTGGCCCATTTTTGCGTACACAGTATGCAGCATAATCATAGCAGACTCCTATTTACAGTAAATGATGATGGACTGAAAAGAGGATCTTGCTGAGATCAACTCCTTCTGCTCTTACTTGATTGACTAATAGAGTACATGTTTGGATTAATTGCTCAATAATAAAAGCAAAATAGATGACATTACACATAATTTACTTTGCAATTTGTATTTCTTGCTAAAAATGAAAAGCTTTATTTTTTCCATAATTTGGCAATGTAGTTCAAGTAAGTGAAACTTGAAAATCAAGAAACATTTTGTGCAATGGTAAATATATTTATTTTTCAGAAGTACATGAAAATATATATACACACAATTTCATAAATTATGAAAATTTCCTTCAACTGTCCATGTTGAAACTTGAATACTTATTTAACATAGATTTATATTTTTCTTTGACTTTACATTTCCTGAAAGCAGATAACAAATTTTGTAATGTTCTTATGTTTGTAAAGGAAATCAGTATAACAGAGAAGCTTTATTACCTATTAGTCAAAGAATTCTGTCTTCTCCCTTATTCCTGAAAAATACTCCATTTATTGTGACATTCTCTCTATATCAAATGTACTGTAGAGAATTTTTCTATCTTCTGGTCTGATAACAAAAGGGCATTGATCACCTCCTCTAGGGAAAGCAAGTGTCCAGTAATCATGTGACATTCATGCCTTCTTTTTTTTTTTTTTTTTTTGTGGGTGCCGGGGGTCGACCTCAGGACCTCGCGCGCCAACAGGCGCCCGTGCCACTGAGCGATATCACCGGCCCCTTTTTCGTATGTGGGATCCGGGAGTCGAACTCGGGCCCTCACGCTTGCAAGGCAGGCGCTTATGCCGCTGAGCCATCTCAACGGCTTCTTCCTGAGTAAGGGAGCTGCTTCAGGTATATGATGAAAAGGCAGAGCATCAAACATTACATTAAATGTTGCTCTCTGGCTCAGAAACCTTTTTCTGTAGTTCTCCAGTTTGAGATCAACATAAACTCTGGGGCTTTCCAAAATGTGAATTTAAACAACTGTTCTCTAAATATGTAGAAATTATCTTTTATTTATATACAAATCCATATGAGATCAATCTTTCCAAATCAAGTGACAGAATTATATGCTGAGTGAAAAAGAAAATATTTGGAAGAGCTCAGTCCTGCACATGCATATTTCCTCTTCTGTTTCTTGTACCCAGTACAGTGCTTTCTTTTCTTAATTCAACTTTTAAAATCAAATTTCTCCTAAATTTATTTTATTCCTTTGCTTTTTATTTCTAGTACAATGATTAGATTTGAGAAAGAAAAAGTAAACATTTAAATGCACCCTTATATTTATACATTCATACTTCATTCTCATTATTTCATTAAAAACAGAATCAAAACATGAGACAAATAAAAATCTGTCCTCAATTTAAAAAACATACAAAGAGGAAACAAGAGGGAGGGCAGAAAATGGGGAAGTAAAAATAATTAAAATGCAACATGCATATGGTTAAATTCCACAAGTGTGTATAACAAACACATGCTAATAAAAAATAAAATGGTTATCACATTTAGTGATTTTTTTTATTATATTTTCATGGTTTGCTAAATTTCAGTGACATTAGATATTTCAATAGGGTTTGTATACATAATATTTTGCCATGGTTCATCAAAATAAAATAAACTTATGAACAGTTCAAAATTATAATGCAATTTTGAGTATAAATTTCCATTCTAATAATTATAAAATTTTAAAAATCAATGTTTTCAAAATAATACTTATTTTTGTCATCAAGCAATTTTCAGAAATTTACCAGCAAATTTGCATCAAAATAAACTAAGTCTGGAATGTAGAATAGATTTCCTAGCTAAAGAGTTAATCAAAGTGAACAGAAGGGCTGGTGAGATGGCTCAGCGGCGTAAGCGCCTGCCTTGCAAGCGCAAGGGCCCGAGTTCGACTCCCAGATCCCACATACGGAAAAGGGGCCGGTGATATCGCTCAGCGGCACGGGTGCCTGTTGGCGCGCGAGGTCCTGAGGTCGACCCCCCGGTACCCACAAAAAAAAAAAAAAAGTGAACAGAAGATGCTACAGGCTTTAAAGGAATGAAGAGGAAAAACTGCACATTGTATAAACCCCTGGCAAAAAAAGGGAAGTAGCATGTTATACAACATTGACTCTTAGGTGGAAAACAATCTTCAGAAACAAGATCAAAGTTTGGTAATAGCAAATCAAAGATTATTGGAGCATCTGCAAAGTATGCCACAGGTGTCAGAGGGAACAGAAAACTAGTAAGACTTCTTCTCAATACTAATGTTAATTAGAAGTTGTCTATGTTGAAAGTTGTATCAGTTACAAATAAATGAAATCCAATAATGACTATTCTTGACTTCCCATTGATATGTGTCTAGTCAAATGTAAGAATGTTTGTGGGAAAGAGATCCAGAAGCAGATTGGTCATAGTGAGCCGCTTCCCTCAAAAGTAATCATGAAATCTAAAATTTTTATGCAAATTAAAACAGAAATATTTGTCTAATTATTGTTCTTGAAAGAATCCCTTGGGCCAGTGAGATAGCTCAGTGGCATAAGTGCCTGCCTGGCTAGCGTGCTGTCCTGAGTTTGACTCCCAGTGCACACATACAAAAAAAGGGCTGGTGATATCCCTCAGTGGCATGGGCACCTGCTGGCACAGGAGGTCCTGAGTTCGACCCCCAGTACCCACAAAAAAAAAGAAAAGACAGAAATTATCCCTTGCAGTATCTTTATTACTCATCAATTTATTATTTAAAAAAACAGGAAAATTATATTGGTATGCTATGACCTTATTTTAAAATACTTTCATCAACTTTTGATAGTAGATATAAAAACATAAATCATCAACCTGTGAAAAATTGTACCCTTTAAAATGTTTTTCTATGGGCTGGTGAGATGGCTCAGCAGCATAAGCACCTGCCTGGCAAGCGTGAGGGCCCGAGTTCGACTTCTGGAACCCACATACGAGAAAAAGGGCTGGTGATATAGCTCAGTGGCATGGGCACCTGCTGGCATGTGAGGTCCTGAGGTCTATCCCTGGTACCCAGAAAAAAATTTTTTTTCTAATTTTCAAAATAATCATTACTGAGACAAAATACCTGACATCCAAAGTCAAAGGAGGAAAGATTTATTTTGGTTCACAGTTTGTAGAGGTTTCTTGCTCCAAGGAAGGATGGCATGTCAGAGGGGCATGGTAAAGTGCAACAGTCCATAGCATGGCAACCAGTTGGTGGTAAGTAGGAAGCCTGTCTTCTTTCTGTCTCTTATATTCCACCTAAAGTACAAGCCTTTTGGGTGGTGCCACCTATACCCAGTATGGGGTCTCTGTCTTCAGTAAATTCACTCAACTACAACCAGAGCTATGCTAATTCCAATATGTGTAATTAACTTAGTAACACAAACCCTTAATCACAATAACACCCAGTTTAGATTCAGCCACCTCTCAAAAGCCATGCCAATAACTTCATGAGGCTTTGTTGGGACATCTAGATACAAGCTGTAACATAGGGTCCTCATTATGTACACAATGCCACAAATTTATTAACAATTCAGGTATCAAATAAAGTTATGGAAGAAAGTCTAATTTGCTTAAAATTTGAGCAATAAGAGTTTAGTATTTACATCTATCATTTTTGCCAATACAATCCATATCAATTCAATTAGAACAACTAATTGATCCTTTTTATGTACCAATAGAATTAACTGGTTATTTAACTCAGGCCATGAAATAATTATTTCTAAATTAGTCTCTTATCTCATATAGGTATTATTCCATAAAAGCATTATTAATATCAATTTTAAGGGTATCTACTCCAATTGAGTAAATGTTCAAAATATGATGTATTATCCTTTATATTTTAGGAAAAAGAAAAGTAGTATATTTTGTGGATAAGTATAATTCAGTTATTTTCTCATTATTGCATAGTGTCTATGTGGTGTAGAGAAGATAGAATCTCACCTGTTTCAGGCCTTAAAGTCCATATATTTTCTTTAATTCAGACCACTTTGATTGTTGAACTTCTTGGATTTATTTATTGACAGCCTGTAAAATGATTTTTACACCTGCAAATGTTTTTATTAAGTTGAAACAGATTATCTTGACATCATTTTTTATGCAAAATACTTCAATGAAGTATTAATGAAATTATTAAGAAATTGTAATAAAATATGGAGCCAGCAAAATATATTATGACTGTATAAATGTTAGACATCAAACTATTTGGTTCTCACTCAAGATATTTAAAACTCACCAGTAGACTTTTAATCTGGTATTGTGGGTACTTGAATCTGAAAATTCTTAAGTAAAAGGGAGTGCACTGAACTGGTGATAACACATTGCTTTTCTTACAAAAATTAATGCAGGACAAAGTAAAGTCACACGTGTGGGGAAAAAATAGTTGAAGGACTAAGCTAAATGTCATCAGTTAGCACATTGTGTGATAATTATGTATGCCAATTCAACCAAGATATGCCCCAAGATATGAGAAACAATTATTTCTAACCTCAACACTTAAATCATTAGAAGAGACTGGTGGTACTATTTTAGTTGTTAATACATCCCACTTCAGAATTTTATAATATCTATCCATAAATTTCTAAAATCAAATCACAATTAAAATTAATTTCTGGGCATATGTATTTAAAAAATTGATGAAAGGCAAGTTATTCAGGCAATTTTACTGTATATTATTATTGACTTTATCATAAGATTTTGAATGTGCTTGCAGCCATAACTCATGCAGATTTAAACTCATGCTTTGGCAGACATAAAATAATACTCCATTAAAACTCTCTTGTATTTTGAATTCTAAAACTGTTCTATGTAATGAATTTTACATAGAACTGTTCTATGTAATGAAACTGTTCTGTGTAATGAATTGTGTGTACTTGAATCTGAAAACTATTAATTAAAAGGGAGTGCACCGAACTGGTGATAACACATTAGAAAGATAATTTCTAATTTTTTATTGAGCATTAAAAGAGGCTGTTCTTGCCACTGAAAGATATCAGATGATTCCAAAAACAAAAATACTTACAATATATTTGGTGATACTGGAAAAATGGTCCAAAAGAGGAAGACAATAAAATACATTGATAAAATCAAGATAATATATTCAAAACCAAGGATTGGAAGAATTTCAGTGAGTTCATCCATACTGCACCAGGATTCTTGATTCCTAGGAAATGTATGGTAGAGGTTCTTGAGGGATCTCCCCAACCAGAACACACTCTGTTCTTAATCCTATCTTTCTTTTTCAGCAAAGTCAATCATTTGGGATTGGTGTAAAATTAGTCTAGATCTAAGAGTTGAATGTCTGTTTTGGAAATTGGTTGCAATATTATTGGAAGACAATATAAGAGACAAATATAAATAAAAATACACATTTTTACATTAGTTGAAGGTAGGGATAATTTACAAAGAAGGTGCCTGAGAAGTTAGGCTCCCATTCTGAGATTAGTATTTGAACACTTCGCTACCCTGTGCCACAGCTAATAGCCTTACAATATGTTGAGACAAAGATCTCATAGCCAACTATATGATAAGCACCACTTCAGTTTGTGTTAATTGGTTATGAAAGTATGCATGGAAAGTTGCAAAAAGAATCAAGAAGGCTCCTGTAGCTGTTCTCCAAGAAAAACAAATTTCCAGATAAGAGCTTGGAATGTTACATATGCTTCTTAAATTGATCATAAAGCTAGTTACACTAGTTTATGAAATTAGTGGGAATGATATACTCAAACTGTACACAATTGGTTCTCAAATACAGTGCAATCACCAATGAACAAAACATAGCTTGAAGCAATGGGAAAAAAATCTCATTAAGATGTAGTACTTTTTTGGAATACATGAACTCCTTTCAGTAGACAACGGGGGGCTGTGAACACATTTTGATTAGAATTGACAACAATTTTAATGTGTGCTTTGTTCATTCAATTCCTGAAGAAATTGAGATAAACAAAATGAAAGGTTGGAGTGTCCAACAAGTTATCAATCTGGTCTACCAGAATATATTTGTTTTAATCAAAATATACATTTTACTGTTACAAATGAGAAGCAATAAGCAATAAAAAACAATATTAAACACACACATAAAGAATATGACACACACATATAAAGTATTAAGAATGTGACACACACATATATATGTCTGTACTTTCTTAATATCTTAGGGTAGTGGTTTCATTGAACACTCAATTAAAAATATTTTGATTTTTAAAACTAGTGGTGAGAAAGATTTGGGAGCCTGAGTTAATGAAATGAATATATTATAACACTGATTTTATTAAAGAATAAAAACAGAAGACTTCCCTGAAGAATAGATTTTTACCTGGAAAGGCTGTGATGTTAGTGATAAAACTACCTACTATAAAAACTTATAAGGATCAACACAGAAAAAAAATAAAACATTTTAAATAGAAAATATCAAGATACAGAAACAAAATGCAACCTCAGACCTCCAGCCCACCCAGAAAAAGTTTTGGAGACATTGAGATAGAAGAAAATGGAAGGCAAACAAGAAGTTTCTGAAAAGACAGCAACTGAAGCAAAGAAACAAACCCCTGAGGCCACAGAGGAAATCAGATCAGAAATAATCTCTCAGGTAAAAAGTGATATGACCACAATCATAAAGGAATTGCTCAGCGAATCTAGAGTAGATATAGATAAGAAAATAGAGAAGAATAGGAAGTTGATGGAAACCATGATCCATATATTAAAGAAATGGAATGCATGAAATGGATTCCAATAGATATCCAGGAAATTTAAAATTCCATTGAAAGCTGGCAAAACTGCTTGAATGAAACTGAGGACAGATTTTCAGACATTGAAGACAGGATCACAGCTAGTAAGCATGGAAAGAAAGATCTTTTTAAAGTACCAAAGGACTAGGAAATAATTCAACAGCTGTAAGATGCAAAGAAAATAACTTAAGAGTGATTGGTGTTAATCAAAAAGCAGGAGTTAACACAAATGACATTAAAAGACTATTTGCTGAAGTAATAGCACAAAATTTCCCAAGAATGGGAAAAGAATCTGACATGCAGATAAGTGAGACATATAGAATTCCAGTTAGCCATTACTAAAATAAATCTACATCCAGACATATAATAATCAAGATCCCAGAAATTCATCACAAAAACAAGATACTAAAAACTGTTAGAGAAAAAGAACAGATCACCTATAAAGGAAAGCTCATGAGAATCATGGCGGGCTTCTCAACGCAAACCCTTATGTCAAGAAGAGCTTGGAGTGCAGTATTTCAAGTCCTGAAAGAAAACAACTTCCAACCCATATTGATGGAATCTGTAAAAATATTTTTCAAAGTTAATGCAGAAATAAGATACTCCTATGACAAAGAAAAAATGAAGAGATTCATGATAGCCAAACCAATCCTACAAAGAGTACTGAAAGATATTCTAGACAGAGATATAAATGACCACAATTCCAAGAACAACAACAGAAAGAAACCACCAAGCAGGGCAAGCAATTAAACAGAGGGGAAAAACAGGGAACCAACAGCAGGAAAATATCATGACAAAGATAAACCAATACATATCAGTTATAACCATCAATTTAAATGGCCTCAATTCACCAATCAAAAGATACAGACTGGCAGAATAGATCAAGAAACAAGGAAGAACAATATGCTGCATATCAGAAACACATTTAACTGAAAAAGAAATTTATAGACGGAATGACAAAGGATAGAAAACAACATTCCATGCAAAAGGAACCCAGAAAAAAGCAGGGGTAGCTATTCTGTTTGTGGACAATGTGAAGTTCAAACTAAGAATGATCAAAAGGTATAAAGAAAGTCACTACATACTTGTTAGGGGAAAAATTCAAGAGGAAGAGGTAACCATAAATATATATGCACCAAATACAGGAGCACACAGCTATATAAGACAAAATTTAATAGACATGAAAAATCAAATGAGCAGTAAAACATTTGTAATGGAGGACCTTATTCCACACTTTCACAGAGATATATCAACTAGACAAAAAATCAGAAAAGCAATATCAGAACTGAGCCAAACCTGTGAACAAATGGACCTAGTAGATGTTTACAGTGTTCCATCCCATAATATCAGAATACACATTCTTCTTAGTTGCACATGGGGTGTTCTCTATAATAGATCATATATTTGCTCATAGAACATGCTTAAGTAAATGCAAAGGAATTGAAATTATCTCATGCATATTATCTGACAATAGTTCAATGAAACTGGAAATTTATGGCAAAAGAAACCACAAAAACTCCATAAACACATGGAAATTACATAACACCTTCCTGAACAACAATATGCCACTGATGAAATTAAAGAAGAAACTAAACCATATCTACAATTAAATGAAAATGCAGATACAGCATACTGGAACCTGTGGGATGCAATGAAAGCAGTATTAATAGAGAAATTTGTAGAAGTGAATTCTTACATGAGAAAAACAGAATGAGCATGAATAAACAACTGAATGTTGCACATAAATCTTCTTGAAAAAGAAGAGCAAGTCAAGGCCAAAGCCGATACAATGGAGGAAATTATAAAGCTCAGAGAAGAAATTAGTGTTATTGAAAATAAGAGAATAATTCATGAATTTAATGAATCAAAGAGTTGGTTCTTTGAAAGAATAAATAAAATTGATAAACCCTTAGGCAACTTTATCAAAAAAGGGAAGAAAAGACTCAAATTCATGCAATGAGGACTGAAAAGGTTGAAATCATTACAGATTCTATGGAAATTTAGAAGATTATTAATATCTACTTCAAAAATCTTTACTCTCACAAGATAGAAACACAGAAGAAATGGACAGATTCCTAGATATGTATGAATGACCAAAGCTGAATCAAGAAGATATAAAAATTCTGAACATTCCTATATCAGTCAATGAAATTGAAAATGTAAGTTAAAAACGTCCTAACAATGAAAATCCCAAGTTCTGATGGATTCACTGCTGAATTCTACAAGAAATTTAGAGAATATTTAATGCCAATACTCCTCAAACTCTTTAATGAAATTGAAAGGGAAGCAACACTCACAAATTCATTCAGAGAGGCAAGTATTACTCTGATACCAAAACAAGAGATACACCCAATGAAAAAAAAAAAGAATTATAGGCCAATATCCCTAATGAACGTAGATGCAAAAATCCTCAATGAGATACTAGCAAACAGAATGAAGCAAATCATCAAGAAGGTTATACAGCATGTCCAGGTGGCATTCATCCCAGGAATGCAGGGATGGTTCAACATATGCTGTAATACACCATATCAACAGAGCCAAAGACAAAAATCACATGATTATCTCAATAGATCCAGAAGAGGCTTTTTACAAAGTCCAAAGTTCATGATAAAAATCATGCAGAAAATTGGAATAGCTGGTCTTTACCTAAATCTGCCAAAGCCATTTATGACAAACCAGCAGCCAACATCATACTCAATGGACAAAAACTGAAAGCTTTCACTGTGAAATTAGGAACAAGAAAAGGATGACCACGATCACCACTCCTATTCAATATAGTTCTAGAAATATTAGCCAAACCAATTAAATAAGAGAGAGAAAGAAGAGGAATAAGGATAGGAAAGGAAGATGTTTTTAAAATTAAAGTAATTCACATAACTGTGGAATCTCTAATGTTCCCAAGTGGGAAGAATCTTAAAGATGGCAAAATTTCAAAATAAGAAAAACCAACATGAGAAGAGTAGGAACTCTCAACTCATTGTCTCACTTAATTTTTTTCACTATCAGGCTTGTTCCATACTTTTGTTCATGTTTTACTGTTTATGACAGAGAGGCTACTAGAGGGCAATAATGACAACAAAATTCAAACCTTGGCATAGGTGGCCTCAAGTGATGCTGCTGAAGGGAAGAGGAAGTGAGCAAGATGTAGTAAAGTAGAAACATCCAATAACTTAAAATAGAAGATCTAGAAAGAAGACAGTATTTTCTGTCTACTTATAACTACCAACAAGTGCATAAATGTACCAAGAAACTGCTTAAAAGACAGTAAATGTGAAAAAATGAAAGAAAATAGCCTCTTGAACAATGACAAATAAATGAGGTCAGTTCCATGCTTGCCCTGCCTTTCTAACTTGTGGGTTTCCAGGCTGCATGCCATATATGGAGATCTGAATTTTAATTCAGTATATTAATATTGACAAGGGTTTTACTGAAGGGAAGTTATAAATTTATGTTTTTCCAAATGGGATATACCACTACCCTGCCACACCATAAATCTCATATATTTCTACTTTCCATTATAACCAAGAGCATTGGGAAAGAATTTGAGCCGTGTCCACCTTGCTCTATATGTTTATGTGAGCATATGTAGAAAAAGTGTATGAGAATTTCAACAGAATTATAACTGCAAAAGTATATATCACAGTGTTAGGAAACAGAATTCAATAAGAAGGATGGGAAATTCATGGAAAAAGAATTATACAATGATTATTTATCATCCTTGCCCTTCTGCAACCTGTCATTGAATGTCAACAAGAATCTGAAATATCACACCCATGAAATGCATTTTGAAAACATTGCCAACATGATTATTTTTGTTAACCTGTTAACTTTAGATTAATCAAAGGGAAATCATCAGAAAAGGTACATCTAATAATACAAAACTTTAAGTCTTGGTCTACAGATCAGAGAGAGAAAAGTCAAACATTGAAAGCAACAGAGACACCCTCCTGCTACTTTGAAAACACAAATACCACATTGTATAGGTGACCTCATGTCAGGCACAGTGGACACGCCCTAGCAGCTGAAAACAGTGCCTTGTTTATGTCCATAAATAAACTGAAAATTTCATTTTTACAAATGTAAGAAATCAAGTTTCACCAACCATCTGCATATACTTGGAAAGTAATCCTGAGCTTAAGATACAAACATTACTCTAGATTAAACCACTAATTTAACTATGTGAGACATTGACTCATAGACTTCATCCATGAGATGCCAGCATTCAGACTCATAAAAACTGTGAGATAATAAATATATGTTTTGTGAAGATACTAAGATATTCATAATTTTTGAGGCAATGTTAATTAAAAATGATCATTTCTAAGCTAAACTTAATGCTCATTAAAAACAATCTTGGCTACATAAAACAGTAATAATGTGTGATGATAAAACTCATAAAAGTGATACCACAAGTGAGGGGTCTCTATGGCAAATTTAATTTAAAATAATGTAAATATGAATCTCATATAAATATTTAGTTAATATGGGTAAATTTTATTTAAGTTCTTAGAAATGCAATTAACTGAGCAAAATAATGAGAATAATGTTAAATATGTTCTAAGTGAGCATAGAAAGAGAACAGAGAATCTCAAAATAAGAGTGCTTAATGAGATACAATACTGGTCAGTAGTCAAGAAGGCAAGTATAATATATATATAGATATAACAACAAACACTTTAATTTTTTATTAGTACATGTTTGCAATACAAAATAATTACAATTTTCATGGGGAGTAAGTCAAATGAGAATTTTCAGAGAAGTGGTTTTCTCAACTTCATGCCTTAGCATTGCAATGAGTAATCTGGGTTATAAGTACTTAAAGATTTCTTCCAATTAATACATCATTCCTTCCACAGGCTGTCATTTCTTATTACTTTTCTTCAAAGACTAGATTACTTTAACCTTCATTTACATATTATGATACCACAATCTAAGTTCAGGTCCAGCAATTCAGCCAAATTTCACAGAAAAATTTGTTGTCAATCAATATTTTGCTTAACACCATCAAAAGAAAATAAAGACTGTTCTTAACCTGTTTTCCTTCCTTGCTGTGATAGCATGTGGTGCTAACCTCCATGGGGATGTTTATTTGTCTTTTATTGCATTGTGATTTTTTTCCTCATGGATTCATCCTGAATGGAAGATAATTTTTATGGCTCCTCTTTCTTCACATAATGTGTTACAAAACTGTTGCCTAACAGCATTCATTCAATGAAAAGTAGTAATTGAAGAGACACATTGTTTAATGATAAAGGCTTACAAACTGTAGGTGGATGATGGCCACACCTACAAAAGAAATGGTTTCTTGTAGAGGCTAGAACAATCTGTGTCAAATTAAGTTAGGGATCTACTTTAAGATTATTTATTATTATTATTATTTTTTGTGTGTGTTTGTGGGTACTGGAGGTCGACCTAAGTACCTTGCGTGCCAGCAGGCGCCTATGCTGCGGAGTGGTATCACCGGTCTTTTTTTATATGTGGGTTCTGGGAGTTGAACCTGAGCCCTTGTGCTTGCCAGGTACACGTGTACACCGCTGAGCCATCTCACCAGCCCTAAGATTATTTAAACTTGGAAAGACCACCTAGTTTCTTCTCTGTTCATTCAATTATTTTCATTACATATCTTTGTTTCCTGAGACTTCATTACCCTGTTTGGAAATTGAATACATATAATTAAATAATGATTAAAGAAGAAAATATTTTTACATTAATCTTCATTTTACCTCTTCAATATTTATCATTTAAACTCACACTAATTTTGATTGTTGAATACTTAATAGTTTAAATTTTATATAAGAACTACATATTCTTATTTTTCCAATAAAACTCTTAAATATGACAGAAAATATTCACCTGTTGAAAGTGACTAGTTGCTTACAATTGTAGTTATAAATAATATGTACTTTATAGAATGTAGTTTGAAGATAGTTGTACGATTTCTTTGTTTACATAAATTAATGTATAATTCTTTTTCTGAGAACATCCTCTCTAATATTGCTTTGCTCTTTTCTAATTTCTGTTGAATGACTAAGCCTACCCTTTTTCAAATATGAGTACCCTCTTCTTCAGTTTTACTACTCCTGTGGAATTAGATCACCTTATCAAGCACAACAGTTCAATAATAGCTTTCCTTAAATCGGTACATGAAGGTCAACTTGAGAATTCCTTCTCAACAGGAATCAAAAAGAACTAGGAATTGGCATTACAACCTAAATTTTGATTGTCTCTAACCACATGGAAGCTGTTTTTATAAATAGTTCTCTTTATAACAGATGGCTTAGTACAAGCAGAGAAGCAAATCAATAATAAAAGTGAAAGGAATTATAATTCAATGAATATTAATAATTTAATATTAAAAGGACCATATGAATTAATAGCAACTGCATACATTATTATTTCAGAACTTTTTAATAAAGGTTATATTACTGTCATATATGATTCAGTTGGTTCTTCTTGGATAGTTATTTCTGTCATCTGTTTTCATAAAATTTAAACTAAAGCAAATTACAGATAGAACTATACATAAATAGCATGCTTGTATGTCTGAACCATTTCTAAGTCCTGTAAATACACCATTTATTGCTTGTAACTATCAAAATGCCAAGAGTTTTAGCTCTACCACCTGCAACAGAACTTGTGGAAAATTAACTCTATAATTTCCCAGATGGTAGGAAAGAAAAGTTTTGGAACATGTTTATGAGTTTTAATATCCTGTGATATTTCCTTAAAACAATGAGTTAAATTTTTATTTTTTCATTGAACATTTTATTTCCAGCAAAGACCTTAATCACAGAAAATCCTCCATGAACATGAATTAGAATTCAATTATTTTCAGTGTCATTTTAATTTATAAAGTGCTAATCTTTAGGTAAAAATCTGATGTGTTAGGTTGTCATTTAACAAAATTCGATATTAAACTCATATTTTTGTTAAATTGATGAAGATAGTTGCAGACATACTTTCTCTTTTTCCCCATTTCCTCGTGGCAAAGTCTATGTCTCCTGTAATAATAAATCATTTTAGTGAAATTTGACTCTCTCTCTGAAAACAACACTAGCCTTAAAACCCCATAGTAAAATACATGTAATCTGGCCTATCGAGCCATGGTTAAATGATCATCAGACCTAGAAAGTCTAATCTCAACATTGCAGTAAGAGAAATACATTTAAAACGTAGATGCTTCTTGAGTTATGGTGGGATTATGCCCCAATAAGCCCATAAGAAACAGAAAATATTGTTATATCAAAATATATTTACAGGGCCGGTGAGATGGCTCAGCGGCGTACACGCCTGCCTGGCAAGCGCGAGGGCCCGAGTTCGACTCCCGGATCCCGCATACGAAAAAAGGGCCGGTGATATTGCTCAGCGGCACGGGCGCCTGCTGGCGCGCGAGGTCCTGAGGTCAACCCCTGGTACCCACAAAAAAAAAAAAAAAAAAAAAAATTTTACAATACATTTGCCCTATAAAACATCCTGGCTTCACCTAATCTTCCTTAAATGTGCAAAACACTTACAATAACCTATAGTTGGGCAAAATCCTATAATGCAAAGCTTGCTTTTTAATACAGTGTGGAACATCTCACACAATTTATTTAATACTGAACTGAAAAATAATAACAGAGGGCTGTTTGAATATACTTTCATACCACTGTACATTTGAAAAATAATAATACATATCAGCATAAGTCAGGAACTAAAGTTGTATCTCATTATCCGGTACCTACAATGGTTTCCAATGTTCCTAAAACATAACTTCTCAGAAAATGTCTCTATGATTTGGCACCCTGTAGCTCTGTAAAACTACTATTATTCTCCATGTTGATCATTCAGTTCCACCCCTATTGGTCTCATCCCTTCCTCAGTTACACAAAACAGGATTCCCATGAGCCTTCATATTTGCTGGGGCTTGTTTTTTTTGTTTAATTTTTCCATAATGTTCATCTCAGGAGCAAGGTTAAACATGTAGCTGGATCCATCTCCACTTCTGTGTTTTAACTCCTATATCACCTATTTGTGAGCCCTTCTCTGTCAACCACCCTACCTAAAATGCATCTTTTTTCACATTTTTTAATCCCTTGCTGCTTTGTTTTTTTATCACTTATTTTCTAAAACGTGTGTGTTTTTGTGTATACATATCTTAAATATGTTCATTTTTTTCTCATCATCCACTATGTGATAGGCTCCAGGAAAGAAGAGCTATTTATCCTATTTACAATATTAATTACTACCTTGTAGGACCTTATTAAATACTTATTGAATGAATTAATCAGTAGATCATCACATTTATATCTTATCAGCTAAAATGCAAAGGTCAGATTCACTAGGTGAATATAAACACATAATGGTGAGCTGTCTGTGCATATGTGTGTTGCGGACTTTCTTAGGATACATGAAAAGATATACTTTTTTACTTCCTACTATCTTTTATTCTCTATATATCCTCCTAATTTTCATTTTTCTGACATTAGTTCTTAGCCCATTATTCATTCTCAGTTTCCTTTTGAGCAATAGTGGAGTCTAGGATTCTCCTAAGGACACCACGTGTTATATGGCCTAAATGACATATTTTTAATTTTCCCCTTGTAAACATACCATGTCAGTGTTTTACTCATTTTCTGAGTTTATTCTTTCCATCATTCCTGTCAGATGAATTTCACTTGTTATCTGCCTTTCTGCTAATGACTATAATTTCACTGCCTCTTGCACTGAAGACTGTCTTACCAATGACAAACTGAGTCTTGTTGTGGACTCTCACCTTACCTGGTATGTTTGTTTATGCAAAGTGCCAGGGAATTAGCAATATGCTGAAGTGAAATGGGGCCAGAGATAGCACTATTTATTCACCTATTATTTTGTTAAAATTTTTGTTTTATTTTTCCATAAAATAAATAAAAAGTTATGATAAGTCACTTAGTTACTCATAGTCAATAAGGAGTTAATGTATAGCAGATAGAAGAAACAGAAAGATTTCATGTCCTCAAAGTAGATATTGATGATCTTCTGGGTTACTGCAGGATCTGTTATGGTTTCACACTTTTCATTCCTAATTTCATGTATTTGTCTTTTCTTCCTTCATTTTAATAAGGTTGGATAAGAGTTTGTCTATATTATTTAATCTTTCAAAGAACAAACTCTTCAATTCATTGATTCTTTGTATTGTTTATTTAGTCTCAGTTGCTTTAATTTCTGCTCTGATCATTATAATTCCCATGGTTGTACAAGCTTTGGGTTTGCCTTGTTCTTCTTTTTCAGAAGTTTGAGGTGGAACATTAGTTTGTTTATTTGAGCAACTTTTGTGTTCCTGATATGAGAATTCACCACCAGGAATTTCCCTCTTAGGACTGCTTTCGTTGCATCCCATAGGTTCTGGAATGTTGTTTCAGCATTATCATTTAATTGTTGACAATATTTAATTTCTTCTTTAATTTCATCTGTGGTCCACTGGTTTTTCAGAAGGGATCATTTAATTTCCATGTGTTTATGTATTTTTTATGCTTTCTTTTGCCATTTGTTTCCATTCTCATTGCACTAAGTTCAGATAATATGCACAAGGTAATTATAATTCCTTTGCATAAAGTTCAGCATGTTCTATGGGCTAGTATGTGGTCTATTTTGGAGGATATCCCATGTGCATCTGAGAAGAATGTGTATTCTGATGTTGTGAAATGGAACACTCTGTAGACATATGCTAAATCCATTTGTTCACAGGTTTGATTGAGCTCTGATATTTCTTTATTAATTTTTTTGCCTAGTTGATCTATTTGTGGCAGTGGGTTATTTAGCTCTAAGAAGTAGGAAAACACAGAAGGAATAGACAGGTTCCTAGGTACATATGAATTACCAAACTTGAATCAACACTATATAAAAATCTAAATAACCTAATATCCATTAATGAAATAAAATGCAATTAAAAATATACCAAGAAAGAAAAGTCCAGATCCTGATGGATTCACTCTTGAATTCTACATGAAATTTAAAGATCCAATACCATTACTCCTCACAATTTTTTTGAGATTGAAAGGAAAGCAATAGTCCCAAAATCATTAATGGAAGTGAGAATTACCCTAATATCAAAACCCGAGAAAGACCTAACCAAAAAACAGAAGTATCTCCCTAATGAATAAGATGTAAAAATTCTCAATAAGATACTAGCAAACAGAATGCAGCAAATCATCAAAAAGTTTATACACTGTGACCAAGAATGATTCATCCAAGGGATGCAGAAATGACTCAGCATACACAAATCAAAAAATATAATACACCATATCAAAAAAGCCAAAGACAATAAACACATGATCATCTCAATACACAGACAAAATGCATTTGATAAAGTCCAACACCTATTCATGATAAAAAAAATACAGAAAAATGAAATAAATGGCCTTTATCTCTATCTAATAAAAGCCATCTATGATAAACCAACAGCCAACATCATACTAAATGAACAAAAACTGAAAGATTTTACTTTAAAATCAGGAACAAGAAAAGGACACTCACTATCACTATTTCTTTGGTTTTTTTGGGTGGGTACCATGGATCAAACTCAGAACCTCACACACCAGCAGGTGCCCATGCTGCTGAGTGATATTACCAGCCCTTTTTTCATATGTGGGTACCAGCAGTGGAACTCAGGACCTAACGCTTGCCAGGCAGGCACTTATAACACTCGCCAGCCATCTTGCCGGCCCACTATCACTATTTCTATTGAATACAGTTCTGAAAACATTAACCAAAGCAATTAGACAAGAGAAAGAAATAAAAATAAGGATAGGAAAGGAAGAAGTTACATTTTCATGGTCTGCAGATGACATGATACACTAATTAGAAGATCCAAAAACTCGACAGAAGTACTTGTAAATTTAATGATCAACTTCAGAGGGATAGCTGGATAAAATGTCAAAACTTAAAACTCAGTGCTATTCAACTACAGAAATAAACTCACTAAGAGAAAAATTCGAGCAACCACACCTTTCACAATAGAATGGAAAGAAATGAAATACTTAGGAATCAATCCAAAAAAGGATGCAAAAGATCTGTACAGTGAAAACTATTGCATCCTAAAAAAAAGTGATTAAAGAACATATCAGAAAATGGAAACATATCTCTTGATCATGCATAGGAAGAACCAACATAGTGAAAAGTGCCATACTCCCAAAATTCTTTTACAGATTTAATGCAATCCCATTCAAAATATCATTATCATACCCCACAAAACTGTAGAAAACATTCCTAAAATTCATTTGGAAACAGAAGAGACCTAGAATAGCAAAAGCAATTCTGGGTAACAAAGGTAAATCAGGAGGCATCACAATAACAGATGTGAAATTATACTACAAAGCTATTGTGATAAAATCAAAGTCATATTGGCAAAAAAAGATCTGAGGATCACTGGAACAGAATAGAAGACACAGAAACATCCCCAAACACACTAAGCCACCTTATCTTTGAAAATGGAGTCAAACATGTTCACTGAAAAAAGATAGCCTCCTTAATAAATGGTGCTGGAAAAATTGGATTTCCACATGCCAAAGACTAAAACTATACTTGTGTCTATCAACATGCACTAAACTAAAATCAAAATGGATCAAATATCCTAATATTAAAACAGAAACATTAAATTTGCTGGAGGAGAGAATAAGAAGAATAAGAATAAGAATAGGAATAAGAAGAAGTCTTGAAATCATAGATGTAGTCAAAGACCTGATGAATAAAATTCTAATTGCACAGGAAATATCACAAAAAAGCAAAAACTGGGATCTCATCTTATTAAAAAGTTTATGCACAGTGGAACAATCAACAACAGCATGCAAAGACAATTCACAGAGTGGGGAAAAATTTTGCCAATTGTTCCTCTGACAAAGCACTACTATCTGAAACATATAAAGATTTAAAAAATATGAAACACACCAAATTAGAAAACCCAATCCAATAATGGACATCTGAGATGTACAAACATCAAATAAATATATGAAAAAGTGTTCAACATTACTGGTCATTTGAGAGTTGCAAATTAAAGCAACACTGAGATTTCATCTAATTCCAGGAAGAATGACTGTCATAAAGAAATCAACAAACAACAAATGCTGGAAGGGCCCTGGGGAAAAAGGAACACTTCACCATTGGTGAAAATGTAGACTGGTGCCACCACTGTGGAAATAAGTATGAAGGTTCCTCAAAAAATTAGGACTAGGGGTCCAATTGGAACCAGCTATTCCCTTTCTTGATATTATCCCAAAAGAATTAAAAGCATCATACAGCAGTGATATATGCTCAGCCATATTTATAACATCACTGTTTGTAAAAGCTAAATCTTTCAAACAGCCTAAACGCCCATCAACAAATGAAAATATAAAAAAGTGGAGTTTTTTTTAAAAACAATGGAGTACTGTTCAGCCATAAAGAAGAATAAATGAGATGTTTACAGCTACATGCATGGATCTTGAGACCATAATCTTAAGAGAAATAAGTTGGATACATTTGTGTAGATATTGTATTGTCTCTCTGATGCGAGATACTGAAAATGTAAATAAGAAAGTAAATGTATAATAGATATTGTGGAATAGGAAGAAATTGTTCAAAAAGAAAGGAGAAATAGGAAGGGGGCACAAGAAAAGGAAGGAAGGGAAGATGGGTTGAAGGGAGTTGAGGGGAATAGGAAAAAAAGAGGAATCAAGATATATCATATACATGTTCAAATTCCCTATGATGAATGTGATCGTTATGTATATCTACACTGTACCAATAAACTCCAAAAATAAAAGATTCTATGTCCTTAGGGAACCCCAGTGGACTATCAAAATCACTTTTTTAAAAAAACATGGAAAATAACATAATCCTTTTCCTTTCATTTTATTATCCAAATAAATTTTAATCTATAAGGGTCATATTAGGTAATTTGTTCAAATCTATTACTTTCATATGTTAAAATTTATTTTACTTTGGCTTAAGATGAACTCAATTTTTCATAATCTTTAAAACTTGGCATTGGTTTTGTTTCAAAAACACTAGCCAAAAAATTTATTAGACGAACAAGTGTCAAAATAGAAATTTTAATTTGCCTAATGTTTTCAAAAGTTGTATGTTTTGCTTTGATTATTTAGTTATTGGCATATTTCACTTATGTAAGCAAGGAATAGTAAAGTTCCAAACTGATTTTTTGATGTTTTTAAGTATCTAGTATTTAAGAAAGCAAAAGGAAGTGCAGATTAAATAGTAGTGTTCTCGAATTGAGGGCTTAGTGTATTGGCTAGGGTGTTCCCATTTATATAAAAAAGGTAATCCTTGTTGAATTATAGTATAAACATTTATGAATATAATATAAATTAACCTACAAAAATGGATTTATGAGGATATTTAAGATTAGCAAAAATGTCCTTTGTTTTATGAATAAATATAATAGAATATTATAAGTAAAAGCATGGAATTAATTCAGCATTAGTTAGTAATATAATTAGATAATGAAATATTTGCCCTTACCACTGGTGGTGTTTTAATTTCAATACTTCATTAGGCTTTATCCTAAATTTTATTCATCTACTTTTATTCAGTTTAGTTGAATTAAACATAATGGAAGAAAAAAATTAATATGTTTAAGATTTTATTAAAGGTTTTGTTTAAATTTATTATTAATATTTAATTTTATATCTAGCCAAATATAAAAACATCTTAATTTTTTTCTTTTCTTCAGGTAAATATGCCATTCCATTATTGTTTAATCACTTCTTTAAATAGTAACCTAAATTTACTTACTTTATTAATGTTTTCTTAAATCAAGATGTTCATCCTGACTTCTCATAAACATCTATACATTTGAGCTACTAGAGAAATCTTGAAGACATGTTATTCTCTACAAATGGTCTATAGATATTAGTAGAATAACATGTTTTTACATGAAATCAACTACACATCCTAGGAAACTCAGGAAGCTTATATTGAAAGTGGAGTCCTTGTTGAAGATAATAAGACTGGGACTAATTTAACATATGTAATAGCTCCTTCTTATTTCTGGAGGATACATTCCAAATGACTAGTGAATACTTACAGTCTCAGACAGTACAAGGACTATAAAAATGTTTTCTTATAAATTCCATGTACATACATACCTATGATAAACTTTCTCCTTTTTGTTTAAAGTAAATAGCCTGAGGCATGTCTTTGGCATATCTGCATTGCTACTGCAGTTTGGGACAATTATTAAGTAAAGTAAGGGTTAATTTCACATAAACACTTTTCCATAGTACTGATATTAACCATGATAACTATTAAGCAGTTTACACACTAGTAGTATATTCTGAGTGGAAACATTGAACAGAGGAATATTTCACATTCTGAGCAGGACAGACTGGAATGCTTTGAGATTTCATCACACAACTCATGATCATGCATGAATTGAAATTTATGAATTGTATATTTCATAAAATCTAAAAATATTATCAAGCCACTCTTAACCACTGATTATTGAAATTGCAGAAAACACCACTGCAGGTAAGCAGGGACTACCAATATTAAATCTTAAATTGTGATTGTGTTTTCATATCTGATACCATTTACTCATTTCTCTTCTTCAAATTTGTGTCCTGAGATATCCTGATAGCTGACTCCTTGTCACTGAGATTACATGCGACCTCTTGAGAAAGCCTCAACTGGCTAACTTCTAATCACTACTGTCCTTTCTCCTCTTGTGAATCACTTTGCAAAAAAACTTTTTCACATTTTCTTCATAGCATTTATCACTATCTAATTATATTTTAATGCTCACACCTCCTTCCTTTAATGAAATCCATGAACACCAACTTCCTTCGATGAAACACATGAACATAGGGCCCTCTCTGTCCCCTTTAATTTTATATCCCTCATACTTGTTATCATGCACAGAACAGATGAAGTGATGTTGCTCTGTGTGTTCCTATGTAAAATCTGTAAAATACTACAGGATAATGTGGCTGCAAAAATTCTTTCATTTTAAAACTGTGAAATATTTACTATATTATTTAAAATTTCTTAAAAATACTGTCAAGAATCTACTGTTTGTCATTGTCAGGATATCTCTTTATGCACTGTAATATATTTGAATCTAGTACTTATGCAGCTCCAAAAAAAATGGCAGAAGACCTGCTGTTTAATGCAGTATTTGTAGTTTTGGATTCCTTGCTTACATCTGGATGATCCATGTAAAGGTGATCATCTCTTCTGTTGTCCCCAGAGCCACTGCAAATATTAGTCACAGGTAATTTCATAGAAACTCTACAGCTCCTGTACAAAGTTCTCAATATCCCTTTTTCAGGAGTCATCTCCCGTGGGTACTCATATGCTCAAGTTTCACAGACATCTTTCTAAATTTTCAAAATTCCAAAAATGACAAAGAAAATCATAAAATTTTATTTTATTTTTCTTGCTTTACAAAAATATCTGGCTTTTAAAAAAGTGTAAGAGTGTCATGTACAAGAGAGATTTTATGGGTAAATTCAGACTTCTTTTTCCCATACATTCTGTCTTCAAGAGCTGTAAATATTTTAAAAATGAACAAACAACAACAACAAAACACATGAAGAAATAAACAAAGTGTCTTTATGTTTCCACTAAATGTTAGTGAGAATATTTGTCAATTTCTTATATGGAATGCCCTTTGATCTCACATACAATTAATGACAAAAATTAAGTGAGATGTTGGTGATACCAGATGTTTTTTAAATAATTTCCTTTGTGAATATCTTATTTTTTAACAAAACATGCTTTTCTTTGTTAAGCAATTAACGAGTTTCAAGTTGATTTTTATATGAAATCCTTCTAAGAATTAGGAAATAAAGCCACATTGTATAGGTGAACTTAAACTCTGTAAATTTTTTTTCAAAGTGATCAGCTCTTAGGTGAAAGGAAAGAAGAAATTTTCCCTGAAGCAAAAATTATTATTGTTTAGAAAATAGTGCATGATATCCCAGAAATAAAATATGGTATTCATTTTTTAGTTTCTTCTATTCTTTATAGAATACATATAATCTAAAATGGATGAATGCAGAAGAATTTAGTGGATAATCTAGTCATAGATTTTTAGGCACGAGGACCTCCAGATAAAATCTAATATGACATAACTTATGCAAATGAAAATAGCCTAAGTAACCTGACAACTAAGGCCTTTATTACTTTTCTTGTATTGTAAGGTAAGTAGGGAAGTAAAACAAACACTACCTTTAAATTGGTCATACTCAAGTGTTAAGAAATGACATGTTCTAATATATTAAATGTAGACATATTGAATAATATAAAAATAAGAAAGTATAGCATTTAATATGTTAACTATTTTTAATTTTTTTCTAAACCATGTAAATATTTTCTCATTGTTTTATTTTAGGATTTTAACAATTGTATAATTGTTATTTTATTTTCCTAATATGTATAAATATGGATTTAGAAGGAATAAAGAAACTTGCATATATCTTCTTAAATGAACACATTTGCCACAATTGCATGATAGGATTAGAACAAATATCAATATGAACATTAAAAATTTAAAAGCTATTTCAACTAATATAAAGACAAAATGTGTACTAAGAGCACTTTGATATGAATATAATATTACAGACCAAGTTTTAAATAGGAAAAGAAGAATATATCATAGCTGATGTTTAAAAGTTCCACAAGAATATAATGGAATCATTTTAGTCATTATGGAGGTGAGAAGCTGGACTAGAAGCATTATGTGGTAGATATTTATATAGTGTGTAATAAGGAAACTATATTTTTTCTATTTACTCTTAATATAAAAAGTTGTAATATTTTAACATTCATTTTTAAATTAAGAAAACACATGGCATAATATGGAAAGAGGGTAAAACAAAGATAATGAGAGTGCTTGCCATTACCACAACCCTTCCTTTGGCTCAGTACCTAGCCAGAATCTGATTAACCCAAGTTCCAAACCTGTATCTGGGGAGATAATAGTTTATTCTATTATTCAACATCCCAATGTTTCCAGGGGCTGCCCAGAGGACAATCCTCTGCATTGGCTAACTCTGAACATTACAAGACTTGACCTATAGCAGACACCTTGGGGCTAGTAAGCACAAAAGTGTGGTTTGATCCAGGATGAAACTTATTGTTACAGCTTCTCTCCTATCTCAGAACAGAATAAAAATTTAAAATATGTAGATTCTAACTATTCCTTGGAAGTAAAATAATTGGACAGATGTCAAGAAGCCAAATTTTCTGGGACCAGCCTGAAGAGCTTAATTATCTAGAAGCAGTTACAATGGTTAGTATATTCTAGAAACCCTCTAGAGCTGCTAAGAACCTACAAAAGAGATTGGCCAAAAAATATATATGAGAGACTGTGAGAATCTCTGGCCAGGCCATTTGGTCAGCATGATAATTTATACAAGTCTACTCTTTGAAGGCTGGGAAAGTTAGCTGTTTTATTTCAAATACAATCACCAACACAGCACATCAATGAAAAAGAGTTAAAGAGGGAACTATGTTCCAAATAAAAGTACAAGATAAATTCCCATAACTGACCTTAATGAAAGAGAGATATGTGATGTATTTGGCAGAGAATTCAAAATAAAATCATAAGATACTACCAAGGATAGTATAACAAGGCAAGAACAAAATGAGGATTTCAGCAAAGAGAAAATAAAGTATCAGGCACAAATTATGTAGTTGAAGAATCTAATATCTGTCTTTTCCTGAAACTTAGAAAGTAAGATGTAATTAATAGTTCCTCTGTATAGTTACTATTATAAAAGTAAATTTGTTTTCACATAGTATATTGGTAATTCTACATGCTTTAGTCCACTTCAAAATTCCTATCAAATATACCTATGGTGCTGATCACTTCAAGTTTTTATCTGAAATTCTAAAATGATATGAAAACAGATAAATAATTTTGTTTAAATTTGTTTTAGATCAATTCACAATACTTATATGTCTCTGAATAATGAACTTGCTATTTCTCCCTTTTTGATTAGTACAGCATTGAGAACTAAACAGAGGAACATAGCACAGAAATTTAATTATATATTTTATGGCCACTCATCAATGTAAGGTAGACCTCCTTTCATTAAGTTCAAAGTGGGTGTATGATCTCAATCTAGATACCAGGAAGACATAAATAAAAGCACAATACTTACACATGTGTATCCTGGGAACAGTTGGGAAGGCACCAAGAATTATAGGCTACTTTGTGTGAGGCCTTTTAGTGTCCAGAGATTAAAGTAAGAGAAAAGTTTGCACCAGTGAGCCAGAGCCAAAGGAAGGGTCTCCAGATCTGCCCTGTCATCTTGCTCAGATATGCAGTAAAATGCAAGTAGCGAGGTCAATCTCAAAAGTTATCCACTCTCAAATATCCAAACTGTACTCAGAGTGTAGCATTTACATTAAGAATAGTTTAGGATAAATCTAACTTATAAAGATATAAGATGCACAGAAGTGAAGTTTTTGGAGATTTTCTTAGATCATTTTCTTTATTAGTACATTACATTCTTTGTGGAAAGTTGGCACATGTACACATCACACATTAATTTCTTGTTTCATCCCCTCTCCCTTCCCTCCCACAACTCTCCAATGTATCTTTTGATCCCTTTCCCTTCTTTCCTTTTTTATATGTGTGCACCACATACTGTTTCCATTCCTTGTGTGGAGCTCACACATGTACTAATACATCTTAATTCTTCCTTTCATCCTTTCCCTTCTTTTCCTCCCCCACACCTTCATCTCTAACTGACATACATCTTGTTTTTAAATGAATAAATGTGTTTCAAAAAATGAAGTAGGATGAAATCAGTCTATCTACTTTGTGAATAAAGTACACATATAATTCACTCTAAGTCCAAATATATTATGATGACAATAAAGAAATGAGAAAATGGAGAAAAAATGTTTCAGGGGTTGAAAGGCAAGAAGTCACATAAATGAGATCTGAAAATAGTAAAGCGCAGACAGGAGAAAATAGAGACTAATTGAAATAAAAACAAGAGGCCTAAAGTTCATTCAAGAAACAGGAATAATGATTGAAATTAAGACAGATACTGTATTTAGGAATGTAGAATTTAAGAACAAAAGAAATAGTGTGTTTCACTTTTTAATCATGGAATTCAGAAGCTTATAGATTTTGGTAAAAAAAGGAAAATAAAAACAGTCTATTCTTTCTGCAGTTGAATTTAAGGGCTAATATTTTCCAATAACAAATAATTGTAGTGTTTTTGCTTTTTAAAAAAAATGAGTGAATATCTGTTAGTCTGCTCTATTTCTGTCTGTTTAAAATAGTCATATTATTTATGACTTTATATCCTAAATAGATCTAATTGAATGAGTGTACTCTAACTTCCTAAGTGATTCTTCACAATGGATTTTTTAAAAATAAAATTCCCATTAAACATAATTCAATTTCATGCAACATTTGGTAACACGAACACATTCTCTATAATGTGGCTACTACTGAATGAAGAAAACAGTCCTATTCTTCACTTTGATTGTTGAAAATGTGTGTGCAAGACTACAGTGGCCTCACTGAGGAGTTTGGTAATTTGTAAATGTAAGCACTACAAATATATCAATGTATTTCTTATAAAACTTTTACTTTAAATATGTCAGATGTTGGCCAAGATTAGATCAAGTCTACTTACATTCTGGCAACTTTTTCATTAAAGAAGACACAAGCAATGAAATCAGGAAAAACTAAGTTTTGGTATAATTTAGGAACAAAAAGCCTTGTAGGGCTGGTGAGATGGCTCAGCGGCGTAAGCGCCTGCCTGGCAAGTGCAAAGGCCCGAGTTCGACTCCCAGATCCCACATACGAAAAAAGGGGCCGGTGATATCACTCAGCAGCACGGGCGCCTGCTGGCGTGCGAGGTCCTGAGGTCGACCCCCCAGTACCCACACACACAAAAAAAGCCTTGTATTTCACACAATAGAAAATAAAGGACATTAATTAAAATGATATAGCAGTCCTTCATAAATTACATTACAAAAATGAGATGACAGATATAATTCTATATTCTATTTCAGACAATTTGCTTTAGAGCTAGCCCATATTAAAAGAAATTACTCCAAGATTTATAAGCAATGCACATAAACCCAGTTCTCAAGCATTCAAATTTCACCATTTGAATAATATATAATTGATGATATGAAAGACCCCTGTGATTTGATGGAGTTAAATTAACTGCTTTTGTGATGTGCCCTAGAATTTTGTGGAACACACTGTGGGGGGTCTGAGTGAGTCATGGAGGTGTGAACTTGCGACTCTATTATTGGGCCCTCACTCACTTCTCACTAGTATTATTCCTCTTTTCAGCTTCCTGTCCACTTTGAACTAAACAGCTTTGTTCCACAAAGTTCTTCCACCATGAAGTTGCTACCATGGAGCCAGCTGACTGTGGATAGAAAACTTTGAAGCTGTGAGTAAAATTAAATGTCTTTTTAAAGCTGTGGATGTAAGGTATTGTGTCCAGCAACCAAAATGTCAATAACAAAAGTTGGTACCTGAAAAGTGGTCTTGTTGCTGTGACTATACAAGACTGTGTGGTTTAGAAGACTTTGGAATTGATTTGTAGGAGGAATTTAAAATATTTTGGAAATGTGGGGAGAGTAGCTCTAGAATTCTGTAAACATAATTTGATAGGTGATTCTGGGAGCTCAGAAGACCAGAATGTTGATAGTGATGTGGACAGTAAAGTCCAGGCTCAGGAGGTTTCAGATAAGAACAAGAATGTCATTGGCAGTTGGACTATAGGCAATGTGTGTTATACATTTGTGAAAAAATAAATTATGCCTTTTGTCCATGTCCGGAGACTTTTCCAGTAACTGAAATTAAGAAAAGTAGATTAATTTATCTGGCAAAGGAAATTTCAAGAAAGTCCAACATTCAAGTTGTGATATGGTTACTGTTGGCTGGTTTTAGCAAACTTTATGTGAGATTTGGGGTGAGAGAGAGAGAGCAGAAACATTTGAAAAACTTACATTTTTGCTCTGAAGGAACCATTTGCAAATTTAGGGCAAAAGGAAGTGTATCTTCTGAAGAGATTAATGCAATTAGAAAGAAACTGATTACTCCGTAAAAGTAGAAGAAGAAAGGTACATTGAGGGTATCTCAGAAATCAGGAAGACACCACCTATAGCAGGCTCAAAAGTACAAATGTATAAAGGATCCCTGTTCAAGAAGGGTCACCTAAAGAATTGGTTCCCCATGGTATATTTTACTGTGGCCCTCATCCAGGAAATCAGATCCTGCTACAGCTGTGGTCCATGGTGCCTCTGCTACTGCTTGAATGGCTTTCAGGCCTTGCTTTAGTTCATGTGATGCTGGTTTTTCAGCTTGAAGAGTGGATGTTTGGAATTTTGGGAGGCTCCCTATCAGATTTCAAAGGAAGTCCATAAGGCTAGGCAAGGAGCCTTTGATATGGTAGTGTGTGAAGCTGTGGAAATGAAGCCAAAGTTTCCGTGGAGACCCCAGGAGTTTAGAGATTTCAGGAACATGGAACATTTAAGGAAAGGTGTAGACTGAGAGTGAAGCCAGCCCAAGAGAGAGCACATATGGGTTGCAACTGGCAAGATAATAGGGGTGTAGCTTCAAGGCCTTCTAGAACTCATCTCTGACCATCATGTGCCATGAATGGCAAATATGGAACTACGCATTTTAATGTTTGCCCTGCTGCATTTCTAGATTGTTTTGCCTCAGTGATTTTTATTCTCCTATTCCTCTCTTTTTTAAGTGGTTTTATTGAAACAGGGTCTCAATAATGTTGCCTTGAGGATTGATTCAACATGAATTTTGGAAGAGACATTATCATTCAAATCATAATCACTATGTATTTCACAAAATTAATTGCCCAATGTCCAGCTAATTTTAGATGAAAAACTATACACAGAAGGTTTTGGAATATTTTAAGTAATCTACAGTGATGTTATAAAGTCCAATGTACTCTCATAAAATTGGTATCTTACTTCTTACAAGTTGTGTTTTCTTTATATCTTTAACAGTGTACTGCCTTCACATCATGCCTCATTAAATATTATTTAGAACATCATATGAATACTTACAAATTATGCCATAATTTTGAAAGATCATAATCTTTTACAACTAATTTATAATAGGAATATTAACTTTTATTATATTAAATCTTCAGATATAAATGGTACAATTTAAACAATTTTTTCAACTCTGATTTCAGAGTATCCCCTTTGGGAAGAGGCTGAACAATGGAGATATGTCAGGAAACATATTTTTAGTGGATTATTGCAAATATTTATATGGTGCATTTGAAATCACTAGTTCTCATCTTGAGAATGACTAAAAACAGCAATCAAATTTAATGGGATGTTTTTCAGACTCTTTAACTGGTGTACTGGTTCATATTCATTTTTGTGTACAATGAATAGTAAATGATAAGAATTTATTTTATCTTAATAATAACCACACACAAAAGCAGCAGCTCACTAAATCAAAGTACATTTAAAACCACTGTTTATTCTTTTGGCTATATTTATTTAAATAATAGGTAAAGGTAATTGAAACAGAACTTTCAAAATTCAAGATTTATAATAAGCAGAAGAAAATAAGCTCTTGATTGCCATTTTTACATAAATGATCTGCAAGATTCAGGATTTTCCATCCCTTCATCTGGTATTTTTTCTAATTGTGCCAACATTTGTTAGTAAAATTTTGTTCTAACTTTTGTATATTTGATCATTCACTATTAATTCTAAGTATTGGAATGTTTTGCCACCATTTAAGTAATACCAATGGAAGCTTTGAAGTCTCACTCTTATCTAGTCTGCTTTTTATGTGGCATAAATCTAAATAATTACAATTTCATAAATTAATTGTCAGAAATAGAAAAATTTGGTAGCCATGTTAAAATCACACATACATATAAACACACACAACATGCATATACACAATATCCAGAAGGAGGGTGTTGTATTTTATTTTGTTCTCATTGTCAAGTACAAAGAACAAAAATAAAATTAGCTTCACTTACATCTAGAGATTTTAAGAACCTTTGCTCTAGTAAGGAGCTGTTTTCATTCATTTACATGACCTAAAGGAGACCAAATCTATTACAGAGCTAGAATTATTGGAAAACTCAGAAGTCAGTGTGCACTTGCATATTAAGCTTAAAATCCAAAGTTCTTTAAGTCATTTATTCCACTTGGTATCTATATGTGTGTGTTTGAATTTTCTGTGTAACTTGAATCATCATTTACCTGATAATTCTTCACACTGTCTATTCAACTACATACCATTCATGTAATTTCTCAGCATACTATTTGATTGCACAATACAAAATAAATAAAATTATTGCTAATACATTCTAATGCCATATGAACTCCAAATATTGAGCAATTATACAGATTTTCACATCATGGGACACGAATAGCACTAAATAGTGTGCAGTGCATTAGCTTTCGTGGTTGGTAAAATGTGCACATTTGGAAGCATCCAGGTCTAATCTTCAGCCACTGACTGGCTTAATTTTCTGTACAAAAATAAATCATTTTAGGTAGGATGGAAAATGTTAATTATAATCATTGATTGTTACATCAAAAAGTCAATGACAATACATTTTCCAGGTGAGGGAGTCAAGCACGGGTTTTATTTAAAATACCAAAATGCAAGCATTAGTAGAAAGACTAGGACTTTCTTTTAATGAACCATGTATTATGGTTGACATCTCAACAAAAGGGGAGTAACTTTGTTTTCAATTGAAAATCTTTTGAAAAGTAAAACACTGTGCACTTAACCTTTACAAAAAGTATATAATGTAGAGGACATCTATTTTAAAAATATTTTAGTGAAATACCAGCTTTAATATTACAACTGTGCAAAATGCCACCCTGAAATGTTGGGTTAAATGACTTAGCCAAACAATGTAGCTCATTGATGTTTCCTTTTTATTTAATCCCTAACTGAATGTAACACTAGATGCACAGCTAGACATTAAAATCTCTAAACAGAATGAAAAAATAACGATGAAATGTGAATTCAACAATCAGTGTTATTTACTTTTGGGCAAGTTACAGTGTTTCATATTAACAATGAGTGGATTTATAAAAATATACTATGTAGTTTATAAAACTAGTAGCAGAAACATTTCTTTAAACAATCCCTATGAATTTTCCCAAAGAGTGAGGAAGGTAGAATTTCCAAAGTAACAAAACCTCATCTTTCTCTGCTCTTTTCATATTCTCTGACAATCACAAAGGAGCATATTTGAGAGCCCTTTTGTGATTCAATGTTAGAAGTGATAGCAACTCTGACTTTGAAATTATCTTTGTGTCACTAGTTTTAAAACCTTTCTCAATATTTCTCCCAATGTACATATATATATATATATATATATATATATATATATAATATTTGTCCTTTGTATTAATACTAATGAATATATATGCAAAAGATGGCTGGGTTTGCTGGAGAGGATCTGAGGGTTCTTCTATTATGTTGTTTGCAAGATTCCTTCAACCAGTTTCTTGGTAGATAGCTTTTGACTTAGAAAAGAAAGTTAAGTTTAGCTTTGAGTTAGGTAGATTCATTTCTGACAAAAAGACTAAGGTAAACTGCTAAAGCTGAGAGGATGACTGACCTCCACAGTCCCCTTCCAATTGCATGTAAATAGCAAAGTATTTACAAATCAGGAATTACTAAGGTTAAGGCTGAAGCTTGAGAAATACAGTCAAGTGAATTTTTCCTATGAATCTAGTTATAAAATGCAAATGACCTTTTAAAAACTTTGAGGAAGCTTTATCTGGAAGGTGACACTGACAAGAGAAAGTGACAGAATACCCTAAGATTGTCAAAATGAAGAGGCAAAATAAGGACATTCTGACTGAAATCTCTGTGGAGCACCAACTGTGGTCAAGAATTTTGGATGTTTAACCAAGACAAACTTTCAGACTGCAGCCCCTGTACATCCCTTATTACAATTTTGTAACAAGCTTTGTGTGATAACTTCCTTACTCAACTTCCCTCAAGTTTTTGTGTACAAAGTTATAAGCTATAAAGTGGTTGTTTTAAGGCAATATATTTTGAGGTAATATTTTTTACAGCAAGAGCTATTGGAACACATTTTTATAGTTATATCTCCTTACATGAGAATAAAGATCAAAATTTGTTCTATTTCAAAATAATAATATATATATATACAAAATGAATTGTGAACTTGAATTAAAGCAGATTGAAATTTACTGATTAATTTGGAATCTCCTGGGTAATGAGGCAAAATAAAGTCAAGACACAAAATCTGTTTTATATTGCCTGCATGAAGAACATATACTTTAATCATTCCCCTAGAACTTATAGATGTGAGGGTTATGAAAGTAGGAATTCATTTTTACTGGAAACTTTAAAGTGATAGTACAATCGACAAACATATCTGCCTATCTGTCTATCTATCTATCTATCTATCTATCTATCTATCTATCTATCTATCTATCTGTATCTATCATCTATCTATCTCAATGCATTTGTCAAATTGTTTTCCCTTTCTCTTTATCATTCTTTTTCATTCTCTTTTCCCACATTCTACTTTTATGAAGGATATGTGAATATATCCTAATTAGGCTGTTATCCTATCAACTAATGGGGTCAATTAAAAGTAATATCAAATGTAACAAGATATTCACAAATCAGTATAATTTTTAATATATCAAAGAGAATATAAAGTGGAAAAATATTGAATTATGTAGTCATTAAAATGCTGAGGAATGGAAATAAATCAAACATGTGATACAGACACTTCCAAAAGGAGGATCCTATGGGAGTATAGGAGAGCATGTTGTTTTCAGGGATTTGGAAGGTAAAAGCAAGCATACAGAGTAAATTGGAGTAGCAGCTTCACATGGCCTTGTAAGTTAAGTAGCAGTCAAAATAAATGTAGCCTTGATGATTATTTTTTTGAAGATTATATTCCATTCTAGATATTACAGAAAGTCATTGAAATTTTTTAAACATTAGTGTGATGCAACCTATTTAGCACTTATTTAAAGAGCACTCTAAGTGCTTTGTAGAAAGACAATAATAGGCAAAATATAAGCTTAAAATTTATTACAAGAGTATTACACAAAGTTAATTGTTAATTAGACTGCTGTAGATAGAAAAATGGAAATATACTGAGATTTTCAGCAGTTTTATTGAGATGTGGCATGCATTGCTTACAATTTATGGATTTAAAAGGTACAATTTTATTGATTTTATTATACTTATGGGTAACTGCAACCGTAGACAAATTTGAACCCATTCAGTTTATCTGACAAAACCTCCAAATTTCTACCCACACAGTCCTAGACAACTACTATAATCTTTGTATAAAATTCCAATTTCTGAATATTTTATATGAATGAAAACATACAACACATGTCTTTTTTGTGTGTGTTTTATTATTGGACATATTTTTAAAGTTCATCTATCTTGTTCCATATATCATTCTGTCATATTATGTCTGAATAATATTCCACTATATGTACATAGAGTGTATTTTTATCAATTACTTTGTTCATAGGTATTTGGGTTGTCTCCACATGTTAACTATTATAAAATTATATATATATATATATATATATATATCACTTTTACTGTACCTGTCGAGAGCCAGTTTTTCCAGCACCAGATATTAAAGAGGCTACCTTACTTGTGGTGAACACATTTGGCCTCTGTGTCAAAGAGAAGGTGGTTGAGTGTGTTTGCAGTTGGGTCTACATTTTCTAATCTGTTCCACTGATAATCAGCTGGTTTTTTTTCCCAGTACTATGCTGAATATATCACATTACATTTGTAGTATAATTTTGAGTCAGGAATTGTGATATCTCCTGCCTTGCCTTTGTTGCCCAGAATTGTTTTCTCTATTCTAGGTCTCTTCTGGTTCCAAATGAATTTAAGGAATGTTTTCTCTAGTTCTTTTTTTTTTTTTTTTTGTGGGTACCGGGGGGTCGACCTCAGGACCTCGCGCGCCAGCAGGCGCCCGTGCCGCTGAGCGATATCACCGGCCCCTTTTTCGTATGTGGGTTCCGGGAGTTGAACTCGGGCCCTCGCGCTTGCGCGGCAGGCGCTTAAACCGCTGAGCCATCTCACCGGCCCTGTTTTCTCTAGTTCTGTGAGGTATGCAAATTGTATTTTGATTTGGATTGCATTAAATCTGTATAACAATTTTGGGAGAATAGTCATATTCACTATGTTGGTTCTTCCTATCAATGAGCAAGGGATATCTTCCATTTTCTGATATCCTCTTCAATCTCCTTTTTCAGAGTACTGTAATTTTCAATTGAGAGATCTTTTACTTCATTTGTTAGATTGATTCCTAAGTATTTC
Source organism: Erethizon dorsatum (assembly GCA_028451465.1). Taxonomy (NCBI): domain Eukaryota; kingdom Metazoa; phylum Chordata; class Mammalia; order Rodentia; family Erethizontidae; genus Erethizon; species Erethizon dorsatum. The sequence goes on along the minus strand of CM051831.1, from coordinate 85,063,528 downwards.
AATTTGTTGGATGCTAATGTGAAGGGTGTGGTTTCACTAATTTCTCTTTCAGTGAGTTTGTCATTTGTGTACGAGAATGCTATTGATTTTTCAGTGTTGACTTTATATCCAGCTACACTAATGAATTAGTTTATAAATCTATAAGTATTCTGGAGGAGCTTTTGCTTTTTCTATGTAGATTATCACGTCATCTGTGAATATTGATAATATAACTTCTTCCTTTCCTATCATTACTCAATTTATTTTTCTCTCTTGTCTAATTGCTCTGGCTAATGTTTCCAGAAATATTTTCAATAGGAGTGGTGATAGTGGACATCTGTGTCTTATTCCTGAATTTAGAGTGAAAGCTTTCAGTTTTTTTTTTTTTTATTTAGTATGATGTTGGCTGTTGATTTGTCATAGATGTCTTTTATCAGATTGAAGTAAAGAAAATCTATTTTGATTTTCTGTAGGGTTTTATCATAAATGAGTTTTGGACATTATCAAAAGATTTTTCAGCATCTACTGAGATGACCATGTGATTTTTGTATTTGGCTTTGTTGATATGGCATGTTGCATTTTTTATTTGCATATGTTGGAACCATCCCTGCATTTCTGGGATGAATCCAACTTGGTAATGGTGTATACTCTTCCTGATAATTTGTTGCAGTGTATTTGCTAGTATCTTACTGAGGTTTTTTACATCAATGCTCTTTAGAGTTATGGGCCTGTAGTTTTCTTTTCTTTTTTTTTCTTTTTTTTTTTTTTGGTTGGATATTTCTCTGGTTTTGGTATCAGGGTAATACTTTCCTACAGGAATGAGTTAGGGAGTATTGCTTCCCTTTCAATTTCATTAAAGAGTTTAGGAATATTGGCATTAAATTTTTAAATGTCTTGTAGATTTCAGCAGTGAGTCCATCAGGACCTGGGCTTTTCATTGTTGGAAAAATTTTAAATACATTTTCAAACTGATTAACAGATATAGGGTTATTGAGACTATTTATATCTTCCTGATTCAGCTTTGGTAATTCACATGTATCTAGGAATCTGTCCATTTTTTTCTGTATTTTCCATCTTATTATAATAAATTTTCTGAAAGTAGGTATTAATGATATCCTGAAGTTTCACTGGATCTGTGGTGATTTCACCCTTTTCATTCCTCAATGCAGGTATTTGAATCTTTTCTTTCCTTTTTTGACAAGATTGGCTAAGTATTTATCAATTTTATTTATTTTTTTGAAGAACTAACACTTGGATTCATTAATTTTTGTATTGTTTTCTTAATCTCCATTGTGTTAAATTCTGCTCTCATCTGTATAATTTCCTCACTTATGTGGGCTTTGGGTTTGACTTGTTTTTTTTTTTTTTTTCCCAGAAACCTGAGGTGTAACATTAGGTTGTTTATTTGTGCTCATTCTGTTTTCCTGATGGGAGAATTCACTGCAATAAATTTCCCTCTTGGAACTGCTTTCATTGCATCTCATAAGTTCCAGTATGTTGTATCTGCACTCTCATTTAGTCCTAGATATTGTTTAATTTGTTCCTTTATTTCTTCTGAGACCCATTAGTTATTTATGAAGATGTTATTTAATTTCAATGTGTTTATGGAGTTTCTGAGGTTTCTTATGCCATTAATTTCCAATTTTTTTTGCACTATGGTCAGATAATGTACATGGGATAATTTCAATTTATTTACTTAAGAATGTTCTGTGGGCTAGTATATGGTGTATTTTAGAGAATGTCCCATGTAAATCTGAAAAGAATGCACATTCTGATGATGTAGGGTGAAATATTCTGAAAATATCTACTAAGTCCATTTGTTCACAATTTTGGTTCAGTTCTGATATTTCTTTGCTGATTTTTTTCTAGTTGATCTGTCTCTTTGTGACAATGGTGTATCAAGGTCTCCCACTACAATTGTGTTATTGCTTACTTGATTTTTCATATATATTAATAATTTTCTAGTATAGTTGATTGCTCCCATATTTGGTGCATCCATATTTATGATTGTTATCTCTTCCTCCTGAAGTTTTCCCCTAACAGCATGTAGTGACCTTCTTTACACCTTTTGATGATTCTTGGTTTGAAGTTCACATTGTCTGCAACCCGAATAGATATCCCTGCGTTTTTCTGGGTTCCTGTTGCATGGAATATTATTTTCCATCCCTTGACTTTCAGTCTATGAATTTGTTTTTCAGTTAAATGTGTTTCTTGTACACAGCGTATTGTTGGATCTAGTTTCTTGATCCATTCTGCCTTTCTGTTTCTTTTGATTGGTGAATTAAGGCCATTTACTTTGATGGTTATAACTGATATGTACCGGCTTATCTTTGTCATGTTATTTTCCTGCTGTGGGCTCCATACATTTTCTCTTTGTTTAATTGCTTGCCCTGCCTGATGGTTTCTTTCTGTTGTTGTTCTTAGAATTGTGGTCATTTGTATCTCATTCTAGAATAGATTTCAGTACTCTTTGTGGTGTTGATTTGGTGGTTATGAATTTCTTCAGTTGTTCTTTTTTGTGGGAGTATATTATTTCTCCATTTATTTTGAAAGATTGTTTTTCAGGGTACATTAATCTGGGTTGGAAGAAATTTTCTTTCAAGACTTGTAATACTTCACTCCAAGCTCTTCTGGACTTGAGGATTTATGTTGAAAAGTCTGCCTTGATTCTGATAGGATTTACTTTGTAGGTGATCTGTTTCTTTTCTCTAGCAGCTTTTTATATTCTGTTATTGTGCTGAATTTCTGGATCATGATTATTATGTGTATTGGTATAGTTTCATTTTGGTGATGACTGGAGTTCTATATGCTTCATTTATTCGTGTGTCAAATTCTTTACCCATGCTTGGGACATTTTGGTGTAGAGATTTTTATGGCATTTGCTGTCTCTGGCTTTCTTATTGACCCCAATCAATCTTATATTATTCTTCTTTAATTCAAATTGTAGCTGTTGGATTGGTCTTTCATGGTCACCTCCTATTTTTTTATGTGGGTACTGGGAATCAAACTAAGGACCTCGAGCTTGCCAGGCAGGCACTTATGCCATTGAGCTATCTCACTGGGCCCTCCTATTTTAAGATATCTTTCTTTTTTTTTTTTTTTTGTGGGTACCGGGGGGTCGACCTCAGGACCTCGCACACCAACAGGCGCCCGTGCCGCTGAGCGATATCACCGGCCCCTTTTTTGTATGTGGGTTCCGGGAGTCGAACTCAGGCCCTCGCGCTTGCAAGGCAGGCGCTTAAACCGCTGAGCCATCTCACCGGCCCTAAGATATCTTTCTTTTCTGTCTTCAGAAAAGATATCTTTCTTTTCTGTTCTGTCTTCAAGGTATGAAATTCTATCTTCTTCATTTGACCAATTGCGAATACTTTCAATGGAGGTTTTGATCTCTTGGATTCTGTTTGTGTGTGTTTCATGAATTCCATTTCTTTCCTATGTCAGACATTTTTTGTTTTCATCATTCTCCTAAGCTCATCAATGCTTTTATCTGTGTCTTCTCTAATATATTTGACTTTTATCATCATTTTTTTGTGCCTGATATTATATTCTCCATAGATTTTTTACATTTGCTTTTTCATTTCTGTTGCAACCATTTCAGAAAGTTTCAATATTTGACATCCAAGTTCATCTATATCTTTGAGTTCTGGGATTGTCTGGGGTAGGCTGCTGGTCTGGGGTTTCATTTTACTACTGCATCTTGTCATTTTCAATTTCTCTTTTTCTTAAATTTTGTTTTCTATGTTTAGTCTTACTGATTTCTTATGATAGGTAGTTTTATCACTAGTATTCTGGCTTACCTATATGAGTTCTACAGGGATATCCTCTTGATGTTGGTGGTTCTTTATAGCTATCCCAAGAACCTACCCTCCCAATTTGTAAAAGATGCAAAATTACTATTTGGCTCAGAATGTAATCTTTGGAACTTGGTTGTGGTGATGAATATGACACCATATAATCATAGTATTATCATACAGGTGAGAAAAAATATTATAACATGTATGACATCCCTGCTAATGTAGTACAGTTAGTAATAACAATAGTTTCAAGTACAGCTTAAATACTAAATACAATGGTAACCATTAAACCTGCTACCTCCAACCACAGGAGCAAAGTCTAAAGATATATAAAAAAATCAAACATATACCTTGTGCTTGTATGCAATGATTTTGCCCTTTGTGGAGTGATTATACCCTTCTGTGGGGGGTGGTTAAGATGGCTTTTAGACAGAATAAAGTGATGAATGAGGTCAAAGATAGTAGAGTCAAGTTTTGAGGCCAAAGGATAATCACTCAAATTTGGGAAACTGGAAGACACAGGAGAAAAATTATGAAAAAGAATGTTAAGGATTAATCAGAAAGGGAAGACACAATGGTTGCTCACTTGAAAGTTCAATTTCAAGAAGTAACTGAGGAAAGAGAGAGGATCAATAGAAGAAAAATAAAAAGAAAGGTAGGAAAACTAAGCAGTGGAAAAAAGAAGGAAGAGGAGAAAGGAAGAGGAAAAGAAAAGAAGAAAAGAAAGAAAAAAGGAGACCTTGGGCCGGTGAGATGGCTCAGCAGTGTAAGTGCCTGCCTGGCAAGTGCAAGGGCCTGACTGAGTTCGACTCTCGGAACCCACATATGAAAATAGGGCCAGTGATATCGTTCAGCAGCATGGGTGCCTGCTGTCATGTGATGTCCTGAGGTCGACCCCTGGTACCCACACACACACAAAAAAAGAAAAGAGGACACCAGAGAAAGAGAGTAGGAAAGAAAAACAAGCCCCCCCAAATAACCAGAAAATACAAAACAAAACAAGATTATATACAACCAGTCAGGAAAGGGATAGCCATTCTGAAAAACAAAGGAGAATAAAAGTAGTGAAACATCCCTCTGGAGTTTACAGTTCTGTGAGTGTGTCCATGTTAGATCCTAGAAATGTTCTGTGTATGGAGCTGATCTTGGCCTCTGGAGGTGGGGCTTGGACTGGTCTTCTGTTAGTGAAGTTATCCAGACCCCAACTCCTAGATTCTCACTGCTGCATTGGACATTTCCAAGACACCGGTCTTGCTGATTATTCTGAACTCCAAAGGCATGTGTGCACCTATGAGCCTTAGCCTGGCTGTCCTGTGTCTTGGGAGTTCCAGTAGGTCTGCCCACCAAAGGCATGTGTGCACGCACACACTTGGGGCCTAAAGACTTGTATCTCCAGTCTGTCCATTCAACAAGGCATGTGTCTGCCTGCACACCCAGGTAAACACTTATGGGGAGGTTCTGGTTGATCTTCCCTCCAAAGGCAAATTTTATCCTTCTTTAATGCAGAGAACTACTCCTTTGTATTAAAAAAACACACATTCTTTATCCATTCCTCAGTTGATGGGCATTTGGATTGTTTTCAAGATTCAGCTATTACAAACTGTGCTGTTATAAACAGGGGCACACATATATCAATGTTGTATGATGTTTTAATTCTTCCAGGAAGATGCCCAAACAGCATAGCTGTTTCAGTGGGACCTCTAATCATAGTTTTTTGAGGAATCTCCATGATTTCCACAGTAGTTGCACCAGTCTACATGCCCCTGAACAGTGGGGAAGGGTTCCTTTGTCCTCTCAACCTCTCCAGCATTTGTTATTGGTTGATTTCTTATTATAGCCATTCTTTACTGAATAGAATAGAATCTCAGTTTTGTTTTAATTTGTACCTCTCTAATAACCACTTTTTCATATGTCTTTTTGCCATTTGCATTTCTTCATCTGAGAAATGTGTATTTATCTCAGATGCCCATTTTTGGGTTGGGTCTGTAAATTTGGGGGGGTCTCAGTTTTTTCTATTTGAGATATAAGTTTTTGTCTGAAGGATACCTGACTAAAATTTTTTCTGTGGGTCATCTTTTCACTCTGATTTCTTTTGCTGTGAAAAAGCATTTTAATAGCATGAGATCCTAGTTAATGATTCTTTGCATAATTTTCTTGTGAAATTGGGGTTTTGTTCATGAAATCTTTGACTACACTTATGTCTTCAAGAGTATTGCCTATTCTCCCTTCCAGCAGATTTAGTGTATCTGTTTTACTATTTAGATCTTTGATCCAATTCAGTTTAATTTAGTGCATGGTGAAAGACATATGTCTACTTCAGTCTTTCGCATGTGGAAAGCCAGTATTTCTAGGATCATTTAATAAAGAGTCTATCTTTCTTCTGGTGAATGTGTTTGGCAACTTTGTTAATGTAAAGTGGCTGAGTGAGTTTTAAGTTGTTTTTGCATCTTCTAATCTATTCCATTGATCCTCAGGTCTGTATTTTTTTTGCCAGTACCATGCAGTTTTTAATCACAGTAACATTGTAGTATAATTACAAGTCAGGGATTGTATGGCTCTTTCCTTGCCATTGTTGCTGAGAATTGTTTTTGCTATCCTGGGTCCTTCTGGTACCAAATGAATATTAGGAATGTTTTCTCTAATTCTGTGAGGTATGCTAATAGTATTTTGATTTGGATTGGATTTAATATGCATATCAATTTTGGGAGTATGACCATTTTTACTGTGTTGGTTCTTTCTATCCTTGAGCAAGGCATATCTTTCCATTCTCTGATATTCTCTTCAATCTCCTTTTTCATAGTACTGTAATTTTCATTATACACATCTTTTATTTGTTTTTTTTGTGGGTACTGGGCGTCGACCTCAGGACCTCATGTGCCAGGAGGCAACTGTGCCACTGAGCTATATCACTGGCATTTTTTTTTCATATGTGGGTTCTGGGAGTCAAACTCAGGCCCGCACCCTTGCCAGGCAGGTGCTTATGACACTGAGCCATCTCACCGGCCCTCATTGTATAGATCTTATAGCTTAGATTAGATTCCTAAGTATTTCTTTCTCTTTTTTTTTTGGATGCTCTTTTTCAGGGTACGATTTCCATGATTTATCTCTCTGTTATTTTGTTGTTTGTGTATAAGAATGCTATTGATGTTTCAGTGTTTCTTTTGCATCCAGCTACACTACTGAATTTGGTTATTAAATCTACAAGTATTTTGGTGGAAATTTTGGAATGTTCCATATAGAGTATAATGTCATCTGCAAATAATGATAATTCAACTTCTTTCTTTTCTATCTTTATTCCTTTTTTTTGTTTGTTTCTATGTTCTAAATGCTCTGGCTAATTTTTCCAGAACTATATTCAACAGGAGCATTGATAGTGGACATTCTTCCCCATTGCTTATTTCAGAGTCAAAGCTTCCAGTTTTAAGCATTTAGTATGATGTTGGCTGTTGGTTTGTGATATATGGTCTTTATCAGATTGAGATAAAGACCATCTATTCCAATTTCTGTAGGGTTTTTATCATAAATGTGTGTTGGACTTTGTCAAATACTTTTCTGCATCTATTGAAATGATCATATGGTTTTGTCTTTGGCTCCATTTATATGTTGTATTAAATTTATTGACTTGTGTATATTGTACCATCTTACTGGAGTAATCCTACTTGGTCATGGTTCATAATCTTCTTGATGATTTGCTGCATTCTCTTTGCCAGTGTCTTATTAAGGATTTTTGCCTCTATGTTTATTAGGGAGATTGGCCTCCATTTTTCTTTTTTGGTTGGGTCCTTCTCTGGTTGAGGTATCGAGATAATACTTGCTTACAGGAATGATTTTGGAAGTATTGCTTCCCTTTCAATTTCATTAAGGAGTTCCATCAGTAGTGGCATTAGATCTCTAAGTTACTAATGGGCCGGTGAGATGGCTCAGTGGCTTAAGCACCTGCCCGGCAAGCGTGAGGGCCCGAGTTTGACTCCCAGAACCCACATACGAAAAAGGGGCCGGTGATATCGCTCAGCGGCACGGGCGCCTGTTGGTGCGCGAGGTCCTGAGGTCGAACTCCCGGTACCCACAAAAAAAAAAAAAGAATTGAGCAGTGAATCCATCCGTGTCTGGGTTTTACTTTGTTGGTAAATTGTTAATTACATTGCAATTTCATTGATTGATATCAGGTTATTTAGAATTTTTATATCTTCTTGATTTTGTTTTGGAAATTCATATGTGTCTAGAAATCTGTCCATTTCTTCTGTGATTTCCATCTTATTAGAGTATAGGTTCTTGAAGTAGTTATTAATGATCTTCTTGATTTCCAAAGTATCTGTCATGCATTCACCATGTTAATTAATAACAGCTTCAATTTAAGCCTTTTCTTTCCTCTTTTTGATAATGTTGGCAAGGGATTTATTAATTTATTTAATCTTCCAAAGAATGAACTCTTTGATTCATTGATTCTTTAGAATTTTATAGTCTTAACTGCATTAATTTCTGCTGTTATCTTTATAACTTCCTCTCTCATACAAAATTTGAGTTTGATTTGTTCTTTCTTTTCTAGAAGTCTGAGGTTCAATACTAAGTTGTTTATTTGAGTTTGTTATGTTTTCCTATGTTACAATTCACTGCTATAAATGTCCCTTGGTGAACTGTTTTCATTGTGCCCCATAAGTTCTGTTATGTTCAGAAAGCTTTATCATTTAATTGTAGATTGTTTTATTTGCTCTTTGCCTCTTTGGTTGTTCTATATGGTGTTGTTTAATTTACATGTATTTATGAATTTTTTTGTCATTTCTTTTGCTGATTTCCATTTTCATTGCACTATGTTCAGATAATATGCAGGGATAATTTCAATTCCTCTGCATTTACTTAAGCATGTTTTACAGGCTAATATGTGGTCTATTTTCAAGTATATCCCATGTGCAGCTGAGAAGAATGTGTATTCTGATGTTCTTGGGTGGAACACTTTGTAGACATGTACTAAGTCCATTTATTCACAGTTTTGTTTTGGTTTTCATATTTCTTTCATGATTTTTTGTCTAGTTGATCTATATAATTGTGAGAGTGGGACATTAAAGTCCCTCATTACAATTGTGTTAATGCTTATTTGATTTTTCTTGTCAGTTAATATTGTTTTATGTAGTTGGGTGCACCAGTATTTGGTGCATATGTATTTATGATTGTTATATCTTCTCCTTGGAGTCTCCCCTTAAAAAGTGTATAGTGACATTCATTGTCTCTTTTGATCAGTCTTACTGAAGTTCACTTTTTCTGCAAATAGAATAAATGCCCCTACTTTTTTCTGGGTTCCTATTGCACGGAGTATTGTTTTCAATCCTTTGACTTTCAGTCTATGAATTTCTTCTTCAGGTAAATGTGTTTCTTGTATGCATCATATTGTTAGATTTTGTTTCTTGATCCATTCTGTCAGTCTGTTTCTTTTGATTGGTGAATTGAGAACATTTACATTTATGATTATAACAGATATGTATTGGATTATCTTTCTCATATTAGTTCTGAGTTGTTGTTGCCATGTTTTTCCAATCTATTTAATTGCTTGCCTTGTCTGATGTCTTCATTCTTTTGGTGTTCTTGTGACTGTAGTTTTCATTCTCTCTTTCTGATATGCCCCATCAGAGCTTACTGATGAGCAAGTTTGTTTGTCATGAATTTCTTCAGTTGTTCTTTGTCATGGAGGTAAATCATTTTTCCATAGGTTCTGAAAGATAGTTTTGTGGAGTACATCAATCTGGAATGGAGCTTGAAATACAGCTTTCAGAACTTAAAATACTTCACTTGAAATAGAGCTTTTAGAGCTTGAAAAACTTCACTCCATGATCTCCTTGATTTGAGAGTGTGTGTTAAGATGTCTGCTGTGATTCTGATGGGCTTTCATTTATAGGTGATTTAATTCTTTTTTCTAACAGCTTTTAATATTCTGTTCTGGTGCTGAATTTCTGGAACCTTGATTGTTCTAATATTTGTTGTAGGTTTATTTTGGTCATGGCTATTTGGAGTTCTATATGCTTCATTTATTTGTATGTTAACTTGTTTGTATATATTTGGGAAGTTTTTTGCAATTATTTCTGTGAAGAGTTCTTTTATGGTAATCATGTTTTTCAGCTTTCTCATTGACTGTGATAAATCTTATGTTGTTCTTCTTTGCCTCAACTTCCAGCTGTTGGATTGATTCTTCATGGTCTTTTGTTGTTTTTAAAATATCTTTATTTTCATGATCACTAGCCACAATCCTGTCTTCTAGATCTGATATTCTATCCTCTCCTCATTCAATCTGTTTTGTATTCTTTCAGTGGAGATTTTCATCTCTTATATTTCATTTTGGATCTGTTTCATGGATTCCACTTCTTTCCTATGTTGGGCATTCATGGTTTCCATCACTTTCCCAACCTCTTCTGCTTTTTTCTGTGTCTGCTCTAGTGTCTCATTTTGAACATCATTTCTTTCTGTAACTGAGAGGTTATTTTTTCTATAGCCTTCTCCATTTGTTTTTTTTCATTTCTGTTGCTATAACTTCACAAAATTCTGATGGTTGGCTTCAGATTTTCTCTATCACATTGTTCTCTGGACTTGTCCTGGGTGTGGTGGGGGACTGGGATTGCATTTTGCTACTATATCTTGTTATTTTCTATTTGTTTTTATTTTTTTCTCTGTGATGCTTGCTGATTTCTTATCATTATTGCTTTATCACTCATAAAGGGGCTTCCTTAGTATTGAGGCTTCCCTAGTATCCAGGAAAAGTCTGTTAATCAGGGGTATCTTATAGATGTAGTTGATTTTTGGTCTTTAGGTCCAATCCAAGAACCTACCTTCTCAATTTATTAAGGATGAGAACTTGCTATTTATCTCAGCACCCAGTCCTTTGGTACTGCACTATGGGGATGACTATGAACCCATGCAATCACAGTGTTATCATACAATGGAGAAAAGCTAATCATAATATGTATGACATCCTGCCTAAAGTAGTACAGTTAGCAATAATAATAACATCAAGGAAGCTTAGCTACTGACAAACTGTGGTAAGTATTAACTTGATACTTTTAATCATAGGTGTGAATTCTACGGTTATATAACAAAAATCAACATACAGCAGGAACTTGTATGCATTGATTTTCCCCTTAGTGAAGTGATTTTACCCTGTTGCATGTGTGTTGTTCTTTTTAAGAGGGATAGGTGACAAGATAGAGAATGAATTTAAATATAGAAGAAGCAAGGCTGCAAGCTAAAGGATGATCCCCAAAGTTTTGGGAAACTGGAGGACACAGGAGACAAAAGTAAAAGATAAAGTGAAGCAGTTTGAAGTGAACCAACAAAAGAAGAGACCATGTTTACTCACATGAAAATACCATAAAATTAAGAGATAGTAGAGAGAAAGATGAGTAGAAGAAAACAAAAAGAAAGGTAAGAAACCTTAATGAAAAAAGAAAGAAAAAAGAAAAAGAAAACACAAAAACAAATAGTATCCACAAAAACAAAACAAAACAAAATAAAACAAAACAAAACCCCCAAAAGACAGAAAAAGGATAACAAATCAGACAAAGAAAAATAAAAGTTGTATAATCCCTCTGGTATTCACACTTCTGTGATTGTGTCCAAGTCGAATCCCAGAAATGTGTTGTGTATTCCAGCCAATTTTTCCATGAGATTGTGCTGGGCATGGGGCTGATCTTGGCTTCTTGTTGTGGGGGCTGGGACTGGTCTTTAATTGCTTGAGTTCTTCTAGAGCCTTTTGATATAGAATGGTAGCCCTGACCCCTTATGTTTCACATGTCTGTGTGCCAGCACACACTTGTTCACCGAACTTACCAACTTCTGGCTCATTTTCTCATTGCTGCTTTTCACCTTTTCACACATCTTATCCTGCATGTTGGTGTGTGCACCACCCTTGGGGCCTGCTCTCACTGGGCCAAAATGTGCCTATCAAACTATTTTTAAGTTCACTTTTTGTCTTTGAAACTTCTGGTGAGCTCCTTTAGTAAATTTTTTATATTTCAAATGTTGCACTTAACCCCATAATTTTTATCTTCTTTAGTTTCTGTGCTCAGTGTGGCAGCACATATACTAAAAGCATATGCACTAAAGGTTTCAAACTTTTCTTTGTCTTTTTTTTTGTGGGTACCGGGGGTCGACCTCAGGACCTCACATGCCAGCTGGCACCCATGCCACTGAGCAATATCACTGGCCCTTTTTTCATATGTGGGTTATAGGAGTAGAACTCAGGCCCTTGCGCGTGCCAGGCAGGTGTGTACACCGCTGAGTCATCTTACTGGCCCAGGTTTTTACCTTTTAATATTGATCACCTGATACAATACTGACATTATAAATGTCTTTTTTAGTACATATTACACAGAAAAATGTGGCTCATTTTGAGTTTTCATACATGCATATAACATGATTGTAATAAATATTTGAAACTTCTGATAAATCTGACATCTGATCACTCTGACAGTTTCAACTACATTTTTTTACAGTGTATGTATGAAATTTACTCATTACTTTGTATGCCTCATTTTTTAAGAAACCTGGACATTTTAGATGCATATTTTAGAAATTCTGGGGTTTGTCACTTGTTCAGGCTTTAAAATTTTGTTTGCTTATGAATTTGTAAATTACTCATAGGATTACTTAGCACAGTCTATTCCTTTTACATTGTTTATCCCCCACAGTTTTTTAAACCATAGGAAGGTGCAGCACAGATATGCCACAATCACCATGCACTGGCTGTGCTTTTAGTCTGGCTTGTTTCCTTTTCATTGACAACTCCTAGCTCAAAAGCTCCACCAACTACAAGTAGAATACTAAATTGTTTTAAAGAATTATGAGTGGCCAGTGAGATAGCTCAGCAGCATAAGCGCTTGCCTGGCAAGAACAAGGTCTTGAGTTTGACTCCCGGAACCCACATACAAAAAAAGGGCTGGTGATATCGCTCAGTGGCATGGGCACTTGATGACACATGAGGTCCTGAGTTTGACCCTTGGTACCCACAAAAAAAAGAATGATGAAATATACTGCTCTTTCCCTAAGCCAATCAAACTGTGAATAGTTTCAATGGTCTCTGAAGTTATGTTAGATATTTGTTTTGAATCCTAGTGATCTCTTGTCTGACCAGTCTCTCATTCTCCGTTACAAGCTATCTCACATTTTAGCCTAGATCTTGAGTTTCTTCTCAACATATCTTCTTGATTTCCACCCCTAGGTTTGATTTTGTCCACAGTCTACTGTAAAGGAAGTGAGCTCATTTAGGAAGAGATTAGAAGTTCTCTTTTTGGTATCCTGCTTCTTCTACAGGGAGAAAATATTTTCAGGGCCTTGCAGCTTAGGACTGGGAAAAATGGCAAGCTCCTACTCTAGGACCTGACTACTTTCTGTGGAAGAGGGCAGCCAGAAATACTCTCAATTTATCTTTTTTAGTACATAATCAGTACCTCACTAAGCAGGCCCAGGATGATCAGGGATGCAGCTTTTCCACTATATGGTGCTAAATGGAGACTGTAACTTTGTAAATGGTGGTTACATGGCAGAATGGACCCCCACCCCCTCCATCTCCACCTCATTCACCTAGAACACAGTTGGGAGCTGCATGAGGAACACTGAAAACACTGTGACTAAGATCTGCAGTAGGAGGGAGAGGAGAAGGATGCTTGGCTGATGAACTCAGAAGTTGAGTTTCCACCTCAATGAATTAGGAAACAAAATAGGAAGAAGGGGATGTTTTGGTTCAAATATCACAGGCTCATGCATATTATCCAATTTGTGAATTTTCAAACATATTTTCATTTTCTATTTATTGGTGTTTCCAGAGGTTTTAATTTGTGGATATATATAAGATTCACCAATTGGCACACAGAGCAGATCAATAGCTGTTTTCATACTGTTATGCAAATGTTGGTTTCCTAACATCCATCTTTAAAGAATAATTCACTGGAACACATGTTGTGTAAGGTGTAGTAAGCAGAAAGATGGGGTTAAGTATGAATTCCATGTTTCTGTTTTGAAAAAACATTCTTTTCAATGAACTAGAAGAAATTAGTATAATTATAATAACTATCAATTGTACATATATATGTATAAATATACATAATTTTCTTTTCCTTTCCTCCTTTCCCCATCCCGGAAATATTTTCCTTTTGAGCAGTTTATTTCCTTTTCACAATATCTATTGTAAATTTTGGATTTTATTTTCTCTTTCTGTTTTGTACACTAGTGAGACAGTATGATGTTTACACATGAGAGTCTGGTTTATTTCACAAATCAGTATGGTCTCAAGTTGCATCCACTTACTAATAAAAGCCCCAAGTTTATCATTCTTTATAGCTGAGTAATACTCCATTGTATAAAACTACATCTTTTTATTTCATTTCTCAGTTGATGGGCATCTGGGTTGTATCCAAGATTTAGCTTTTACAAATTGTGCTGCTATAAACATGGGTGCACATATATCATATTGGCATGATGTTTTTATTTTTTCTGGGAAAATATCCAGAAGGGCAATACCTGGGTGGAATGGGACCTCTAATGCTAGTATTTTGAGTAACTTCCATATTGATTTTCACAGTGGTTGCACCAGTCTGCACCGCCACCAACAGTGGAGAAGTTTTCCTTTTTCTCCAGAGCCTCTCCAGCATTTGGTATTGGTTGATTTCTTGAGGATAGCCATTTTTTCAGGGTTAAGATGGGGCCTTATGGTTGTTTTAATTTGTATCTCTCAAATAAAAAAATGATGTTGAACACTTTTTCACATATTTATTTGCCACTTGTATTTCTTCATCTGAGAATTGTGTATTCATCTCAGATGCCTGTTTTTTTCATTTTGTCTTTAAATTTGGGTGGCCTGATTTTTTTCAATTCTTTATATGTTCTAGGTAGAAGTCCTGTGTCTGAGGTACAGTTGCCTAATAGATTTTTCCAATATGTGGCTTTTCTTTTCACTCTGTTGGTGATTTCCTTTGATGTGCAAAAACTTTTCAATAAGGTGAGATTCCAGTTGTTGATTTTTTGAAGTACTTCCCATAAAGTTTGTGTATTGTTCATGAACTCTCTGCCTACTCCTATGCCTTCCAGATTTCTACCTAATTACTCTTCCAGTAGATTTAGTGTTTCTGTTTTAATATTTGGATCTTTGATCCATTTTTACTTTAGTTTAGTGCATGGTGATAGACATAGGTCTAGTTTTAGTCTTTGGGATGTGGAAAGCAAGTTTTTCCAGCACCATTTATTAAAGAGGCTACCTTTCTTACAGTGAGTATGTTTAGCTCCTTTGTAAAAGACAAGATGGCTCAGTGCATTTTTAGATGTGTCTGTGAAATCTAATCTGTTCCATTGATGCTCAGGTCTGTTTTATTTTTATTTTTATTTTTTTGACCATGCTGATTTTATTACATTTTATTTATATTTGTAGTATAATTTCAATTTAGGCATTGTGATGCCTCCTGCACTGCCTTTGTTGCACAGGATTGCAATTGCTATTCTAGTTTTCTTCTTTTTCCGAATGAATTTTAGGCATGTTTTCTCCAGATCTGTGAGTTATGCTAATGGTATTTTGATTGATATTGCATTAAATCAATATTACAGTTTTGGGAGAATGGCCATTTTCACTATGTTAATTCTTCCTATCCATGAACAAGGGATACATTTCTATTTTCTGTTACCTTCTTCAATCTCCTTTTACAGAGTACTGTAATATTCAATGGGTAAATCTTTTACTTCCTTTGTTAGATTGATTCCTAAGTATTTCAGATCTTTGGATGCTATTGTGAAGGGTGCGATTTCCCTAATTTCTTGCTTGGTGAGTTTGTTGTTTGTTTACAGGAATATTATTGATTTTTGAGTGTTGACTTTGTATCCAGTTATGCTACTGAATTTTGTTATTAATTCTTGAAATCTTTTGGTGGAAGTTTTGGGGACCTCTATGTAGAGTTTCACATCAACTACAAATAATTATAATTTAACTTCTTCCTTTTATTTCTCTCTCTTGTCTATTTGCTCTGGTTAATGTTTTCACAACTATATGGAATAGAGTAGTGATAGTGGACATCCTTATCTTGTTCCTGAGTTTAGAGTGAAATCTTTCAGTTATTGACTGTTCAGAATGATGCTGGCTGTTGGTTTGTCAAAGATGGCTTTTATTAGATTGTAGTAAAGACCATATATATTTATTTTTTTAGAGTTTTTATCATAAATGAGGTTGGCTCTTTGTCAAAAGATTTTTCTGCATCTATTGAGATGAACATGTGATTTTTGTCTTTGGCTCTGTTGATATGGTGTATTACATTTATTGATTTGCATATGTTGAACCATCTTTGCATTCCTAGGATGAATATAACTTGGTCAATTATATGATCTTCTTGATGATTTGTTGCACTCTGTTTACTATTATTTTATTTAGGATTTTTGCATATGTGTTCATTAGTGATATTGGCCTGTAGTTTTCTTTTTTGTTTCAGTATTTCTCTGGTTTGGTATCATGGTAATACTTGCCTCTAGGAATAGGTTAGGGAGAATTGCTTCCCTTTCAATTTCATTAAAGAGTTTAGGAGTATTGGCATCAAATCTTATGTAAATTTCTTTTAGAATTCAGTAGTGATTACATCAGGACTTGAACTTTTCTTTTCTAATAAGGTTTTAATTACATTTTCAATTTCAATAACTGATGTTTAGGTATTCAGAACTTTTATATCTTCTTGATTCAGCTTTGTAAATCATACATTTCTAGGAATCTGTCAATTTCTTCTGTATTTCCCATTCTATGCAAGTAAAGATTTTTGAAGTAGGTATTCATGATCTTCTGAATTTCAACAGGATCTGTAGTGATTTCACCCTTTTCATTCCTTATTGCATAAATTTGAAGTTTTCTTTCCTTTGTTGATAAGGGTGGCTAATGGTTTATTAATTTTATTTATTCTTTCAAAGAACCATCTCTTTAATTTGTTAATTCTTTGCCTCCATTGTGTTAATTTCAGCTCTGATCTTTATAATTTCCCCCCTCTTTATCTATCTCTACTCTAGATTTGCTGAGCTATTCCTTTATAAATGTTGACATATCTTTTATTCACCTGAGATTATTTCTGATCTGATGTCCTCTATACTCTCATGGATTTGTTTCTTTACTTCAGTTCTGTCATTTCAGAAATGTAAGGTATGTGTCTTCCAATTTCCTCTATCTCATTATCTCCTATACTTGTTCTCTGTGGGCTGGAGGTCTGGTGAGGTTGCATTTTGCTTCTGTGTCTTGTCATTTTCTACTTCAAATATTTTTATTTTGTTTTCTGTGTTGATCACTGTAAGTTTTTGTATTAGGTGGTTATATCACTAGTATTAAGGCTTCTCTAGGTAAGGTGTGCTTTTTGTGTATATCTTCTGTGGGTAGGAGGTTCTTGGTTTATGTCTGTACCAAGATGCTACCACCTGTTGGCTCATATTCTTACTGTTGCTCCTGACAATTTCATGCCATTTGTCCCACCTATCCATCCTGTGCACACTGACAGGGGGCCATACTGTGTGGTTGATGTTCTGGCTCTCTCTGTGTCTTCCCTCATAACTCACCTGGATCCCAGCAGTGGGGAAGTGAGGGGTCTTCCCATGCTTTTCACCTAGATTCCAGCAGGCACAATGGGAGGAACCAGTCTATGTTCTTTTTTTTTTTTGTGGGTACCGGGGAGTCGACCTCAGGACCTCACGTGCCAACAGGCACCCATGCCGCTGAGCGATATCACCGGTCCCTTTTTTGTATGTGGGATCCGGGAGTCAAACTCGGGCCCTCGCGCTTGCAAGGCAGGCGCTTATGCCGCTGAGCCATCTCACCGGCCCGAGTCCATGTTCTTTCCACACTGTTCAACTGGTTCCAGGCATCCACAATGGGAGGGGTTGGTCTCTACATCTCTATTCCTTTACAATTTTTAAATGTCTATTTTGGAACAGAGTCATGGTAAATCACTAATTTCTCAGGTTTAGCTCAAATTTGTAAGATCTAGAACACTTACCCTAGTGCCTTATCTGTAGAGAGGTGGGGCTTAATCCTCACCTCCCAGATTGCTGGTATTACAGGGATGCACAAACAACACCCAGCTACTTGAAGTCTTATCAATGTTGGAAAAATCTCATGGGAGGAATGGTCTAATTACTTTTTCTCCTTTGGAACAAAATACCTGAGACCCACAATTTAAAGCAGAAGTTTTCTGTTTCATGGCTTTGACCCATGTTTGACAGGCTCTAAGGCATGGAAACTGTATGGAAGAAAGGTATGGGAGAGGAAAAAGTGTTTAACCTGTGGAAGTGGAGGAAGCAAATAGACAACTAAGGTGGGAAATATACCCTACCATGTCATGTAGCCAGTGACCTGCTTTTTCCAACCAGAGCCCAACACTTAATACCATATATAGTTCAGAACACATTGCTCATGTTTATATTACCCTATGCTCTAACTACTTTCCCAAAGCCCCACCTCTGTACAGATAAGGCACTGGGGTAAGGGTTCTAGATCTAAATAAACCATAACATTTTTTACCTTGGCGCCCAAAATTCTAGTGTCTACATTATTGTACAAAATGCATTTAGTTCATCTCCAAGTGTCTCCAAAGTCTTAACAGTTTTAGATTTGCTGAAATGTTCAAGTCCAAAGTCTCTGAGAGTCAAATCAAATCTTTAGCAGTGATCTCCTGTAAAAATAAAAAGAACATTAAATACATTCTATGTACAATGTCATAGGATAAAGTTTCCAAATCCAAAGAAAAAAATAAAGAAATAGGAAGGAATTGGACCAAATCAAGTTTGAAATCCATCAGAACAAATATTAGACCCTGAAACTCCATGTCCAGCAATGAAGGCAAGTGGTGGCAAGATGTGTATTCCAGAGAGCTTGCATGGCACTGCTCCTATGCCACCATTAGTTGTAGCTCTCATTGCATCACTCTTGTGGTGGCTTTACTAATCATTTGTGTTTTTTATTTCCTGGGCTTTCCACTTTTTTGGGTTTCTGCAGGAGTTTTGGGTTCATTCTTACAGCATTACTTTTGCCCTCTCTGAGGCACATTGCCTGGCCCCCAAGCTACCTTCTGAAATCTGAATGGAACCCTCCATGATTCCATGACTCTTGCATTTTGCATGGATATAAAACCAGCATCATGGGGACACCACCAAGTTCTGCCACCAGCCCAAGCAGTAGCCTGGCCTCCTCACACCATGGCTGCAGGGCCTTTAAATGTATAGATGACTAAAGATTGTGAAGTGAAACACTGTGAGGCAAGTCCCTAGGCTTCTCTTCTGGCGCAAGGTCTCTATCCTTAAATGTAAGATTTAACATGCTTGAGCTTACAAATGGTAAGATTTTATTTTTACAGATAATAAAAATTTTATTTATTTTGGTAAAATTTAACATTTCAATGAGTAGGGTCTTGCTGATTCCTAAAATGTGTTCACCCATCTTTCCTATGGCTTGGATTCAAATCACATGTCATCATTTTAATGTCACTCTTTTCAATATCTATGCTTTCCTTTGCCCCAACTTTTCATGCTCTACCTTTCTGGTGAAACTGAAAACATTTTTAAAATTTGGCTTTGTATTTGCTTCTGATTCTCATCACTGATCTGAATTAAGCAGTCAACATTATCCATGCCACGGCCTGAGTGTTGGATTTCCTTGAAATTTCTTCTGCCAGATTAATTAGCCCAATTGCCTTTAATCTCAATATCCTGCAGTCTGAGGTCATGGGCAAAATGTAGACAACTTTTCCGCCAGATTGTACTACAGTCAACTTCTAGTCCAATGGCCAATTAAGTCCTTGTTCTCAACTGAAACCTCCTTAGACTACATTTTATGGTGTGCATTTCTATCAACATTGTGGTCTGCTGAGCTCCAACCAGAATCACATATCACTACTCACAACATTCTCTGATTTTGTTAGTCCTCATTTCCAAATCTCCATACATATGCAAACAAGCTTTCAACGTTTTAAAGTGTATGATCTGATATAGTCATAACAAAGGCTCCACTTCCTTGTACTAAAATTTGTCTTTTTGTTGCAGAAACAAAATATCTAACAACCATGTTAAAAGGATGAGATTTTCATTTTGATTTATAATTTCATCCCATAGTTGGCAGGCTCCAAGGCAGAAGCAGGAATGAAGGGTGCATGGGGGAGTGAAAGTGTTCGTGCTTTTGCAGCCAGAGAAAGTAAAGGGAGGAGCCATAGAGGGTTGCATACCATCCCAGATCGGATGGCACTTACTTGCCTTTTCTCAAGTCACCTCCTAAGAGCACATAGAGCTCTGATTAATCCATTAATGAATATAGTGTCCACATGATCCAATCACCTGCCAAAAAAAATCACTTCTGAACACTTTACTCTTTTGGGCATCATTCTATATCTTAACTCTTAACAAGTAAGTTTGAAGAATTAGTGATTCAAAAGATGGCTCATTTTTTGGATGATAACAATATGCAGAGTGTGACTATCATAGGGTGAAGAAAATAAGTGATCTGTTTAGTTGAATATGTTGAGAGCCTAAGAAGTAATTTGAAATATCTGAATGTAATGAAACATCACAGAAAGAAATGGAGTAGAAGATTAAGTACTGTAGGCTAGATGATCAGACTGTAACTAAAGCAACAATGCCTGAGAAGTCCTAATGCTAAGAAGTAAATATCTGGGCACAATAATGATGAGCAAGCAGGATAACAATCTTGCTACTGAATTAAAATATCATATATGTGAAGAGAAAAAAAGAAATAAAAAACAATTTTTTATTGAGAAAATTATAGGAAATAATGTGTTGAGAGAGGCAAACAGGAAAAAAATGCATCCAGAAAACAGATGTAAAGGTTAAATTGAATTTGAGAATATATGAAACTTAATGAGTATGCATTCTATAGAAGAAAATAAAAAAGGAACCTGGAGAGTGGAGAAGACTTTATTCAGCTAAGGTCATGAGTTGAACAACTTGGAATGAGATTCAGAATCTAATGTGTGATCAGAGAAGAATTTCAATCTCACAACAACAGAACTAAATGAGGAGGTGACACGTGGTAAGTTTTTTTGCTTATCTGCTTATGTTTGTAGGTATTTTGTGTCCTACAATCAAGACAGTATTGAAGTGGACAGTATGGGTTACTGGAATAATTGCTTTACTGCTTTCAAATGGAGAATACCTAAACAAGATTTTTTTAATGGAATATACTGTATTTAAATAGAGAATAACTTAACCAGATATTTTTATGGAATATACTGTATTTCATTTCACCTTATTTCTGCCAATAACTCTGACTTTTACCATTAAATTATAAAAAGAAGATCACAGTTTCTTGAGCAAATGTGAGTTTAGGATACTAGGATGTTCTCAAGAAAATAAGAGATTCCCATATACATGTAGATAGATCATCATTAGTATTGACATCTGGCAATCTGACAACTGATGCTTACAGTTACTAGAAAAGGCAAATACTTTCCCAACAAATCTTAATTCCTGCACAACAAGCTACTTCCCTTTTTTGTTCCTTTATGTCTGTCTGCTGTTGGGCTCAATACAGGAGGAATTCAGCTGTCTTTCCTGTAACTGAAATTAGATACACTGTTTCCTTTCAAATATTATTAGTTTAATAGGTAATAAAATTTGAATAAACTTCTAAATATTGTTACTACTTTATATAAAGTGATCATATAATAGTAAGGTAATAACTAGCAAAAATAATTTATTGATTTTAGTAAAATCTTATCTCAGTCTAACAATGACCATAAATTTTTATTAAAAATGGAGATGAAAAGAAGAATATGTTAAGGAATATTTAACTTTCAAACATCAATGCAGTGAGGTTTCACATGGTGAGAAGCCCTTCTCACAATATACAAACTGTGAAAGTAACACATTTCATTAAAATAGGCATCTCTGAGCTAAGAACCAAGTCAAACATGTGAAAATGAGAGGGAGAAAGGAAAGTATTTGGAAAAGAAACATTCTCCATAGATCCTAAGTCAGCTACACATCCTTCCTATTCTAAATAGATTTTCCATTTGTGATTATGAATAATGGTGATGGGATGGAAGTAGAGAATGAATTTCCCTTGAAATTCAGCATTGAAAAGAATCAAGCAAAGATAAAGAGAATAGGGCCGGTGAGATGGCTCAGCAGCTTAAGCACCTGCCCTGCAAGCGTGAGGGCCCGAGTTTGACTCCCGGAACCCACATAACGAAAAAGGGGCCAGTGATATTGCTCAGCGGCATGGGCGCCTGCTGACGCACGAGGTCCTGAGGTCGACCCCCTGGTACCCACAAAAAAAAAGATAAAGAGAATAATATTGACCTGATGCCAATAGTATTTTCATCAGGTATATAGTAAGTCAGCCCTGTTTCTAACAGATTATAAAACTGCAATAGAAAAGATTGGAAAAAAAAATTGAAAGAGCAAAAGAAAGTTTGTTTTAAAAAATAATTTTAACAAGGCTTCAAAATGCCTATGTTGTTATTTTTCTACATATAAAGGTTAATTATATTTATTTTTCAAATATAAATGAAAACTGTGATGATAAAAATAAACTATTCCAAAATGCTATACCAGAGATATGGATTTTATAAGGAGAATTGTTTATTTTATAAATATATATGCATAATATATACACACAAAATCAGTATAAACATATTTTATCTACTTTTAAATGACCACACAAAATGATGAATAGCAGAATAAAAGTGCAAATATGATATATGCATTTAAATCAGCATACAAAGTAAAATGCTTCATTTAATATAGTTTTCTGTATTTTTTGAGTCATCTAATGATGAATATGAAGATATTTTATATAAAATTTTTACAAAAAAATAATTTTACATAGTTTCATAATTACACATATGATTCTATATATAAAATATTCCATTATTAAGTACTTAACAATGAATAGGATCATTTTTCTTATTCTTCAACTGGTTATTTAAATTAATATTTCCACAGAAAGATGTTTTCAAGTAGAAGTTACCAAGGAAGATAAATCATACTATATACTTTTTCATACTATGTGTGTGTTTATGTGTTTGTTTTTATGTTTTAGTCCCAAAATTGCTCTTTTTGACTTTAAAATATGTGGTTAAAATTTTTCAACTCTAAAACTTCAAAAATTATTTACCATTTTCTTCTAGCATCAGTGTTAATAAGAATCTGAATGGTACCTGAGGACTAAATTTTCTATCATAGAAGAAATAGCATTTCATCTTATTTGTGAGAAAACTTACAGAACTAAAAGAAATCCTTCACAAGTTTTATTTTTCCTTCCTTTTCTCTTCATTCACCTTCAAGTCTTGATTTATAGCAAGGATTTTGTGAAGTCCAGTGAAGATTAATGGTCATAAGGAATTTATTGTTGATACCAAATTGGAGATACTAAATTTGACTCTCCTCTCTTACCCTTGAAACTCCCCTGTCCCAAAAGTAAGACATAATATTTGCAAAACTGCATGAAATTCACTACACTTACTTTACATTAAGTCTTTAAATTGTACTCAGTGATATTTGCTGCCTTGAAGCTCAATAAAATTGAGAGGGCTTCCAATAGCAAATTGCTCTCCAGATTCTACTCCTACAGGTGAACTCCCTTATCAAAGTACATCTCCCTGTGAAAAGGTTATCAGACTACCTGATTACACCTGAGGAATACATTGTCAGTCCATGGGATCATTCAAAAGGGAGTCACAGCTTCCCTTGGAATCCTCCAGCACCTCCCCCTTTTAATACCTCAAGGTTTACCTCTCACAGCCTCTTGCTGTTTGTGTAATCCTGAGTGCTACTCCTGTGTTGCCGGTGTCATTTGCTTGGCCCTCAGCCTCCCCAGGACTGCAATCATATACACCTAATAAAGTGCTGCGGATGTCATCTCTACAGTGTTGAAACTTGTGTTTGGCTGTTGCCCAAACCTCAGACCATAAGTCCTTTCCCCCACCACTGTGGTGAGAAGGAGGTATTTAAATTTGTTTTGGATTAACTAATTTTTACTCTCACTCTCTCTCTTTCTCTCTCTCTCTTTCTCCCTCTGGACAGTTTTAAAGGAACATCATCACTTCTGATAGTTTCTTTGTGTTTTTTATTTCTTTTTATTTTCCATCTGCTCTAAATTATTCACTCACTTAACAAATCTTTAGTGAGAAATTGCTTTATGCTAGAAACCTTTCAAGGTGTTGATCAAACAGTAACATAAAATAAGACATACCATGTACTTATTGAGTTTATATACAGACAAAAACAACAATTATAATAAACAGCTATATTGTGTGAAACAGTAAGGAGTGCAATAGAGAAGTGATATGGAAGTGGTGGATATAATTTTATTATTATTATTATTTATTTTACTGTTTTACTCTCTCAAGAAATTTATTTATCCATTTAGCACTTCTGCATTCCTGTTAGGAAGGCTTTTAGTACAAAACAATTCCCTTAGTGTTACAAAGGTGAAAATGAGGGAGGCTAGCACAACTTACAGAAGTTTTCTGATCCAAATTGAGAATATAAATACAATACTACAACAGTAACTTAAAAGTTGGCAAAATTTCATTAGTGTAACTACTGACTTATCTTAGTTTTTTCTTGATATACATTTAATGATTATTTAATTTTATTAGTATATGTTTGTGTTACATAATGTATACATTCAGTGTTAGGAGTTTGTACATAAAAATATCCCATTTTAATCCATTTTACTTCCTCTTCCTGTCTGCTCTTTCTCTTCTTGCTCTATCTGTATTTATCCTTCACATCACCAAAAGGTCTATTTCCTTGTTTTCTATTATCAGTCTTATATTTGCTCTTTTAATTATTTATGCTTTGGGTTTCTCATGTAAGAGAAACCATGCAATATTTAAATTTCTGCATCTGATTTCTTTACTTAGCAATATGGTCTCCAGGTACATGAATTTTCCTATAAATGACTCAAATGTACCCCTCTTAATGACTGAGTTTTATTCTATTGTATATACAAACCACTTTTTTAATCCATTAGTCTGTTGATGGGTATGTAGGTTATTTCCAAGTATCTTTCTCATTTTTGAGAGAAAATATCCAACACCCACAAGTTAAAGGAGGAAAGGTTATGATAGCTCACAGTTTGTAGATGTTTCAGTCCATAGTTGCCTGGCTCAAAGGCAGGGCAGCCTAACAGAAGAGAATGTCAAAGGAGAAACAGCCCATGGCGGGGCAGGAAATCAATAAGGCAGCAAAACAGCAGCCTGCTTATTTTCTGTCCCTAAATACTCCATCCAGGCTACAAGCCTAATGGATGTTGCCACCCACACCTTGGATAAGACTTCCATTATGCACATTCAGAACTATGCTAAACCAATTCAGTTATCACACACACTTAATCCCATTATTCCACACCTTAGTCTAGCATCACATAACCATGACCCAGCCACCTCCCCTAAGTCGCACCTATGAGTGCATGAGGATCTTGGGGACATCTAGAGAAAAGCAATAAAAATTTAACTATTGTGAGTTTTGTTGCTATAAATATGAGCACAAATATATCACTGAAATATGATTTTAATATTTTGAAAGATCCACAAAAGGATCATAGCTGTGTCAAATGGAATTTCTAGTTTTACTTTTTTTGTGGGTAGTGGGGGTCAAACTCAGGACCTCACACACCAGCAGGCACCTGTGGCACTGTGTGATATCACTGGCCTTTTTGTTCCTTTATGTGGGTTCTGGGAGTCAAACTCAGGACCTCATGCTTGCCAGGCAGGCACTTATGCCAATGAGCTATCTCACTGGCCTGAGTTTTACTTTTATAAGAGTTGCCATACTGATTTACATAGTGGACTTACTAGTTTATATTGCCATCAACAATACCAATTACCACTAAGATTGTTTTGTTCAGTAGGGCGCCCCTCAGGAGTCTTTGGAGGAGTTGGATGCAATGTTATCTCCAAGACTAAGCCCTTACCCATGATGGTGGTTAAGTGGCATCAAGTTTTGTCAGTCTGGTTTCCTGTTTGTTTTGTCTGTCATTTTGTTCATTGTAATGGGTCATTCTGCTTCTGCCTCATTGTCGCCCCTGTAATGTATGCTTACCCATTTTCAGGACTTCAGGAGACAAGCTGCTGACTATAGGGAGGTTGTCCACCCTGGCAAGCTCTGAACCTACTGTGAACTCAAATGGCCATCTTTCTAAGGTATCCACTGTCCTCTGGAAGGCTCTTTTAACATGTCTTTGCTCCAACACTTCAGTCAAGTCATTTTTGGGTAACCTGGCCACCTGGATCAAATTTCCTACATTCAGACCTGGATTGATTTGGTTTTTGACCCACCTAAATGGGTCAAGACATGCTGATCATCAAGATGATCCTTAACCCAGGTTGTAGCTGTCACCATGCCCTCAGGGCAAAAGAGGTGACCAACTGATTAAAACCCTCCTGTTTTGTCTTCACCACCTGATTCCTCCCCAATACTCTACCCTCTCCCTATTGCCCACCACCCACTGAGCCCGATTCCACCTCAGACCCCAATCCCTCCTCGGTTGTGAGACCACCTCACACCCAAAGTGGCCAAACTTTCATTCAACCCTCTCCTGACTCTTTCAGAGTGGCCACTCCACTGCTCCTTCTCCCATTGAGAGAGACCCCCCAAGTTGAAGGAAACCCATACCCTTTCACTGTGTATGGCCCCTTCTCAACTAGTGACCTGTATAACTGGAAACAACAGAATCCTTCTTTCTCTCAGAATCCTCAAGGGTTAATTTCTCTCCTCGCGTCTGTATTTTTCACTCACCAGTTCACCTGGGACAACTGCTAGCAATTGCTTCAGACCCTGTTCACTTCAGAGGAATGTGAACACATCTGAGTCCTAGGATGCAAACTTGTCCTGGGACTGGATGGTCATCTGACTCCAGATCAAGTCTGCATTGACCTTGTTTTCCTTCCACTCTTCCCTTTTGGGACCCCAATGATGATTGAGGTAAGGAGGCTCTTGATTGGTATCTCCAGACTCTCCTTGATGCCTTAAATGCTGCCACCCACAAGCCTACAAATTTGTCCAAAGTGACTGAGATTAGACAGGTCCTGATGAGGCTCTATCAGCTTTCCTGGAGCCTCTTCTAGAGGCTTACTGCATATATACACCTATTGACCCAGAGGCACAAGAAAACAAATGTGCCTTAAATATTTCATTTGTTACTCAGTCCGCCCCAGATGTTAGAAAAAACTTCAAAAATTAGAGGGATTTGAGGGAAAGGCCTTTCTGAGTTGGTGGAAATTGCTCAGAAAGTATTCAATAATCGAGAAGACCCCTAAGATTAGAGGGATTTGAGGGAAAGGCCCTTTCTGAGTTGGTGGAAATTGCTCAGAAAGTATTCAATAATCGAGAAGACCCCCAAGATTTAAATAAGTGCATGGCAAAAGTCCTCATTGCTTTAGCAGAAAAAATAAAAGGCCCTAAACAGAAACAACTGACTTCTCAAACAAAGGTCACGAGACCTCCACTAGAAAGAACCAATGTGCCTATTGTAAGGAAGAGGGACATTGGAAACATGAATGTCAAAAACTGAAAAAGGACAAATCTATTGCAAAGGTCCTATCTCAGGAAACAAAGGTTTGAGGGAGTCAGGGCTCTACCAGCCCCCAAAAGCCCCAGGTAACCCTCAAAGTGGGGGGCCAACAGATTGACTTTCTGGTAGACACTGGCCCCACCTATTCGGTGTTACAACAACCAATGGGCCCTTTGTCATCAATAAAGACTAATATTCAAGGGCCCACAGGAAGGACCAAAGCCTATCCTTGGACAAAAGCCAGAATAACTCTTCTAAGAAAAGGATCAATGACTCATTCTTTCCTAGTGATGCCAGAATGTCCATACCCCCTAATTGGATGGGACCTGCTCCATATATTACAGGCTCAAATTTCATTTGAAGGAAATACAGCCCAGGTCACCTTCAACAAAGGATGATCCGAGGCTCCCTCCATCCTGTTCATCTGCCCACTTTCTGAGAAGTACTTGTTATTCACTGATGAAGAGGTTAATACAAAGGAATTACCTAACCAGTTACTAACAACATGGCAAAAAGAAATTCCAGGGATATGGGCAGAAAGAAATCCCCCTGGCCTTGCACTCCACCAGCTGCCCATTGTGGTTACTCTTAACCCTAATGCCTATCCTGTCTGTGTCCGTCAGTACCCTCTTAGCCTCCAGGCCCAAGAAGGCATCGCAACACACATTCAAAGACTGAGAGACTCAAATATTCTGATCCCTTTTAAGTCTCCTTGGAACACCCCTTGTTGCCTATCCAAAAGCCAGGAACCACTGATTATCGATCAGTTCAGGACTTATGAGAGGTAAATAAAAGAGTAGAGATGATATATCCTATGGTTCCTAATCCCTGCACCTTGCTCAGTCTTCTGCCACCAGATCACACATTTCATTCTGTACTCGACCTTAAGGACACCTTCTTCTCTTTACCCCTGGCTCTGGTAAGTCAATCTTTGTTTGCTTTTGAGTGGACAGGCGGCAAAACAGGAGAAATGGGCCAATTAACCTGGACCCACCTCCCACAAGGATTTAAGAATGCACCCACTTTATTTGATGAGGCTTTAAGTAAAGACTTACAAAAATTCCATATGGAACACCCTCACATCACAGTCCTCCAGTATGTTGATGATATATTAGTGGCTACAAAGATGTTTGAGACTTACACAGAGGCCACTAAAGTTTTATTAATAGAATTAAACAGGTTGGGATATCAGGTCTCCGCTAAAAAGGCCCAACTATGCACACCTCATGTCATCTACCTCAGCTATATAATTGAGGCTGGGAGATGAATTCTGTCACACAAAAGAATTGAAGCCATTCTAAGGATTCCCACTCCCAAGACTAAGCGCCAAGTCAGAGAATTCCTTGGGGCACTTAGTTATTGCTGGCTGTGGATCCTTGTATTGGCTGAGCTGGCCCAAACACTTTATGCCTCCATGGGAGGAAGTCAAACTGAGGGACTAAAATTGGACTAAATTAGAAAAACAAGCCTTTCAAAAGCTAAAAGAAGCCTTATCCTTGGCCCCTGACTTAGCTTTACCTGACCTGACCAAGCCTTTTCAGCTACATGTGGCTGAGACACGAGGGATTTCAAACAGTGTAATGACTCAATATCTGGGCCCTTGGAAGCAACCTGTGGCCTACCTCTCCAAGCAGCGAGACCCTACAGCTGCTGGATGGCCAACATGTCTGAGAGCCATAGCTGCTATTGCACTATTGGTCAAAGAAGCCACAAAAATGACTTTTGGACCATGGCTTCAAGTTATGGCCCCCCATGCAGTGGAGGCTCTCTTAAAAAGTCCCCCTGACTGATGGCTTTCCAACACCAGAATTGTCCAATACCAGGTGCTTTTATTGGACTCAGACCACACTGAGTTCTTGACAACTTCAGCCTTAAATCCAGCCACTCTGTTACCAGATGATTACCCTGAACAGCCCCTACATGACTGCCAAGATGCCCTAGAAATGACTTCCTGCCTGTGACCAGACTTGACTGATGTCCCGATCACCGACCCAGAAGCCACCCTTTTCACTGATGGGAGCAGCTATTTACATGAGGGAACCAGAGTATCTGGGGCTGCTGTGACCACAGAAATTGAGGTAATATGGGCCAACGCTTTGGGACAAGGAACTTCAGCTCAAAGAGCAGAGCCAATAACCCTCACTCAAGCCCTCAAATGGGCTAAGGACAAAAAGGTAAACATATATACAGACAGTTGCTACACTTTTACTACAATACACATCCATGGGGCTATTTATCAAGAATGGGGGCTTCTCACCATGGGGGGACATAAAATAAAAAATGTGCCTGAGATCTTGGATCTTCTGGCTGCTATGTGGCTTCCCTTCAGGGTGGCAATCATTCATTGTAAGGGACACCAAAAGGATGACCCCCCAGTGTCCCAAGGAAATGCCTTGGCAGACTAGGCAGCAAGATAAGCTGCCCTAAAATCAGTGGGGTCTTTTGAGATACTCCCTATACTTCCTCCTCTGATTTGGACTGAACCTAAGTACATGGACTCAGATTTAAAATTGGCAAATACATTACAGGCTGTTCCCACCCCTGAAGGTTGGCAAAAGCTCCCTGATGTATGCATTCTCATTCCTGAGGTTTTGAGACAGCAACTTGTACAAGAAACACACAGTGCCACTCATTTGGGCGGTACCAAACTGGTAGAGCTATTTCATGACCATTTTTTCATTTCAAACTTGACTCAGATGACAAAAGAAGTTAGTCAAAAGTGTCCTCAATCCATTAAAATAAACCCAAAAAGACTTCCACTAGAAGAATGGACTCGCAAAAAGGGAGTGTTCCCTGGAGATCATTGAGAAGTTGATTTTACTGAACTGGGCCTAACAAAAGGAGGATATAAATATCTTCTAGTGTTCATAGACAATTTTACTGGATGGACCAAAGCTTTTGCTACCCGAGTTGAAAATACAAATATAGTTACCAAAAAACCCCTTGCTGAGATAGTGCCTCGATTTGGTTTGCCCACATCTATGGGGTCAGACAATGGCTTGGCTTTCATAGCCCAAGTTACTCAAAGTTTAACCAAAGCTCTAGAAATTAATTGGAAACTCCACTGGGCCTACCATTCCCAAAGTTCTGGTCAAGTAGAAAGGATGAATCAAACATTAAAGGAAACAATATCCAAGATGGCTTTTGAGACTGGTGAAAATTGGGTGAGTCTCCTTCCTTTTGCCCTATTCCACATCCATTGTACCCCTTACTTGTTGGGTATCACCCACTTTGAAGCTATGTACAGGCGACCTCCTCCACTGGTCCCCAGAATACATGATGCTCAACTGACCTCCCTGACTAATAGGGAACTTATTAAATCTCTACAGGTACTCCAGCCTCTCCTTCAGACCACACACCATATATTCTGACAGCAACAAGTGGTTCCTGTGAGATTGGGTGATTCTCCTGCAGCTGCACCAGGGCCTCAAGTGTGGATAAAAAAGAGAGACTCTTCTTCCCTGGGAGCCCACTGGGACGGACCATATACGGTAGTACTAAGCACTCTCACGGCAGTAAAGGTAGCTGGGAAAAGTCACTGGATTCATCATTCACACCTCAAAGCAGCAGAAGATGACCCTGAGACAACATGGAGTCTCCAGCAGACCGACAACCCTTTAAATGTCAAAATCCAATGAGAGCCCTTATCTCATGCTTGACTCTCATTCTCTGTTTCAGCACCTACATTGCAGCTGGCTGTCATATCCTGTTTACCTGCATCTGGTGGGCATCTGCCTCCCTAGATGGACATTGGCTGGTGACCAATGAGAGCATAGATTTTGAGATTTCATCTTTGTGACCTCCTGGGCCACAACTGGGGGAATCAAGCCTATTTGGCCATCACTGTTTATCAAACATATGGGTGTGGATCTGTCAATAGAGAATGAGGTCTTAGAGACATCCAGTTGTATGCATGCCCTACAGATACACAATACACCAACTGCAGCGATCATCATGATTTCTATTGATCCTCTTTGGGCTGTGAATCAGTGGCCCCATGGATACAAACTGATAATTTCCTAAAAAGTAATTAGACCAAAACAAGTTAATTGTTGAATTGGAGGGTGTAACCCTCTGATCATCTGACCACTCAAGCCTACCCACATGATGTGGCAAGGAGGGAAAACATGGGGAATAAAATTATATGTAATGGGTTATGATACTGGAGTTTGACACAATATTCAAAATAAATTGGGAGGGGCATGACCATCACCAGAGCATCACATAGGACCTATTCTTGAAACTATAGGCTATCCCACAGTGCCACCCAGGCTCACCATGAGCCTTTCTAAGCTCATGAAAGGACACTCATCCTCCCAAATCACCCCCTTCTTCATCTGTTGAGCTCACCTCAACCCTACTAATGCCACTGGATTTCATGTAGTTATCTAAATAGAACAAATCCCAACATGACAAGGGATTGTTGGCTATGCCTTGCCCACTCACCCCCGTACTATGTGGGAATAGGAGTCAACTCATCTGTTGGTACTGATATCACTGATATCACTTGAGAAGTAATTCTCAAGTCACAAAATACTCATCCTGCTGGTGGGGACAAAAGCCTATCTTAACACTGGGAAAACCACAAGGACAAAGTACTTGTGTAAAAACCGAATACTACATCCTACAGGCTTCCCCTTATGCCAATGTCTGTGTTAATGTGATTGAGATATAAAGCAACACCTATTCTCCTAGCCTACACCTTGAAGCTCCTTCTGGAGCTTAGTTTGCTTGTACTGATGGAATAAAACCTTGTATGTTTTCTGAGCCACATTTTTCCTCAAGTGTACTATTTTTCTGGGGAGGGAGTTAGATTGCACTTAGAATTTGCTAATTCAATCAGGGCAAAGAGGGCAAGCCCTGTCCTCATCCCAGCTCTCTTAGGAATCAGCCTGGCAGGTTCCACTGCTTTGGAAACATTAATGCTTATATTAGCAAACAAGAGTTAAAAGAGCTAAGCCAACAGATAGATCAAGACTTAGCAACTCTAGAAAAATAAGTTAATAAGCTGGAACAATCTTTAGTCTCTTTAGCTGAAATGATGTTACAAAATAGGAGAGGTTTAGATTTGCTATTCCTAAAGCAAGAAGGTTTGTGTCTTGCTTTAGGAGAAAAATGCTGTTTTTATACGAATCATTCTGGAGTGATTAGAGAAAGTCTGAGTTAACTCAGAAAGAGACTACAAGACAGAGAGGAACAAAAAACAAGATAAAAACAGGTGTGAGGGACTATTTACCATGTCACATTTGTTAACCACCTTACTGTTAGCCATTGTCAGGCCACTGATGTTACTGTTACTAGGTGTAACAATAGGACAATATGTTATCAATTGTCTTATGAGTTATATACAAAAATGCACCCAAATTTTAAAATTGTTTATTCTCAGGAGTCACTACAATCATTTATCAGATAAGACAGAAAATGAGGAAACAAAGATTTGATTCATTGATGAAAAACAGTGGGGAATGTGATGGCTCCCATAGCTACATAGTTACTAGCTGCATAGTTACTGGCTACGTAGTTAATAGACAATAGAAAAACACAATCGAGGAAGTGTATCTAAACTGCATACCAAAAGTGTACAAAAGACTTGCTGTTCTATTCTTTTGTAATAGCTAGGTAACTTTGTAAGTTCCTTATGCAAAAGCCAATGTAACATAACCATTATTCACTGTTCCGAGAATAGTTGATTTCTGTTCCAATCAAGATATGGTTTTTGCTTTAAATTCTCTGTGTTAAACAGATCCAGTGCTGATCTGTGATCTCCCTGCGTGGACTTGCAGATCAGTCACCGGCTCAATAAAGGGTCACCAAACTTCTAGATTGGCTGCCTGGCTTTTTATTATGTGCTTGAACCCATAACAAAAATCTGTCTACCTGGGATGTGACCTTGTGTTCATTGACATTTTGGTGTTGATACATCTCATCAACCTACTCCGTGTGGTCTTTCAGCTTCTTCTTAGTGCCCAATCTTTTCCTGTGGGCTTAATCCTCCATACCAAATGTAGCATGGAAAATGAACAACTGTCATGTTACTGGTACAAAAACAAACCAGATATTGGCATAAAATAAATACCAATTGATAACAAAATCTATACCACCAATGGCAATAACAATGGTATCAGTAAAAATAATAGAGTCAGAGACAAAACTGTTATTGAAATATCATAAGAACCAATAAAAGCTACAACTATGCTACCTTTAATAAGAGAAAAGCAATCTGCAGTCATAATCTTGTCACAAAGACAAAACAAGTATTAACATACTGAAGTATGTACTACATGAGTTAACTCTACCACAATTAAGAATAGCAATTGAGCAAGAATATAATTGAGTCAACTAGGTATTTGAAATTTTAAAAATTTAATAGTAATACTAATAATAAAAATGGGGAGTAGGGAATGGGAAACATGAAAGAAGTAAAATTTGAAAAATAAAAGGAAGCTTGGAAATTGAGAAGGTAGAATTGGGAAAAGTGTGTTAAAAGATTTCAAATAAAGAATAAAAGAAAGTTTTTAGTATTAGGTAAAAATAACAGAGAAAAATAAGTGAAAAAGGAAGAGGAAAAAGAAATAACATAAAGAACAAAAAAAGATGGTGGGAAGCCCTCCAAAGCCCCCAAAATGAACAATGGAAAATGATAATTTTTGAAAATTCCTCTATATGTTTGTGGCTAGAATTTTAACAGATTGATATTAATTGTCTGAACTTGTTATGGTGAAGGGATGAAGCATGGATAACAAAATGTAACTATGGATGGGAAACAGCAAGTGTGATATAAAGTTCTGTAGTAAATCCCAATTTTTCATCTAGAGTACATTCAATTTACTAGATCAATTCTCCATTTTCTGTGTCTCAATGCTTCCTATACAGATATAAAATTTTCTCACTACTACTACACATGAGCTTGATCTCAGTATGTGGATGGGGTCTGGAGGTCTTTGAAAATTCTAAACCTAAATAATTATATTTCATATTAAATTCTTTAATCATTCTTTCCTACCATCACACACCAAGACACAAAAATGCATTCTGGTCAGGTATTCTACACATAGCATATGTTCTCTTATGACTGTATGAAGAATGGACAAGCAGATAATTGAGTTAACAAGTATTTTTGTATGGCCATTTAACACATATAACATGTAAAATGCACAAATTTAGAGATTTACTGTAGTATTCTTTATGATTTTTAAAGTCAGCCATGATTTGTGAAAGACAAAAATTTCAGATTCAAAAAAAATCAGTCAGATTTTGACACTGGAATGTATAGTCAATATGATTGGCTATCTCTGAGTAAGCCTAGATATTTGAAATTAACTTAAATTGAAGTTTGATTTCATTTCTATAACTTTGTACTTCACTTAAACTGTTATATTCAATTTTTGATCAGAATAAATAACGAATTTCAAACTCTTATTATAATGAAATAATACAAAAGAAGTATTTTGTATAAATTATCACAACATTTTATCAAATTTAACACATTATTAAAGTCTTACATTTCCTATAATCGTTTACTCCTTATGGAAATTATGCAAAGAGTACAAATGTTAGAGTAAAACCTTTCATTAAATATGTATTTTCAAGTAGAAAAAGAGGAAGGAAACTTACTTTTTTTGTCTTTTCAAGATAGGGTTTCACTATATAGTTCAGACTTAACTTGAACTCACTTTGTAGCCCTGGCTGGCCTTGAACTTGCAGCAATCATCCTGCTTCAGCCTTGAGAGTGCTGGGATTACAGGCATGTGTCTTCATGCCCAGTGAAAATTCACTTGTTGCCAGGTAGTATAGGAATATGTTGGGACTTGGAAGTAAAAAAGTGAGGAAAATATTAAGTCTTAGGTAAAAGTGAGAAAAAAAGGTGAAGCAAAATAAACTAGGAAATAAATAATTAAGAATGATGTGAAATATTTAAGGGAACATGTTTTCTAAAGTAAAGAAAACTATATTTGTCAGTATGCATTCAAATTAAGAATATTTCAAAAGTGTGGTCTTTTAAGTATTTTCTGGCAAATGTAGTGCTGTAAATAGTAATTTACCCAAGCAAAGTAACTTAAATATATTCCTGGTACAGTTATTTGATGAAAAATTCTTTATTTAACACACTAAGGAAAACCACAACCTTGTAACTTAGCATGGCTAATGAAAAGCAAATCAGTTAAAATGCCTATCGTCTAATTTAACCATATTTCATGGCAGTAGTTCAGGAAATTAACACCTTGAAACCTTCAGGAATTGCTTTTACATCTGATCCCTTCAACGTAATCTCAGTATATATTTGCATTCACTTGCTTCTATTAATGTCTATTTGAATTCTGCTTTCCTAACTATTTTTTGTTTTCACCAAAGAATGTTTAAACAACTTGATAATACAATATGATTGTAATATTTGTGTATATCATGATACAGTATATCCTGTTTTTTTTTTTTTTTTTACCATAGGATTTTCCTGAAATCTATTGATTCTTGAATTCTTGGAAGTCTGGGTGTTTTTTGCCCAATGAGATTTTTGTACTCTGTTCAACTCAATCTTTTAAACTCATTACAATCAGCTTTTATTAATTTTTTATATTTATGTATAATTGACTTATTATCACTCATTTTCTTCTCAAAATTTGTTTCTGCTTTCTCATATAGTATATAGCTGACTTCAAAAAAAAGACAAATTCTAGGACCTTAAATTTCAACATCAGAAACACCA
The DNA here is from genome assembly GCA_028451465.1 of Erethizon dorsatum. Taxonomy (NCBI): domain Eukaryota; kingdom Metazoa; phylum Chordata; class Mammalia; order Rodentia; family Erethizontidae; genus Erethizon; species Erethizon dorsatum. The sequence goes on along the minus strand of CM051831.1, from coordinate 85,027,536 downwards.
AATATTTTTAAAAATACTAGACTGCCTGAGCATTATTTGGAACATAATTATACTTGAAAATTTTTTTGAAAAATTTGTTTCAACTTAAAGTCCAATTTTTTAGAGAGACATGTGTACATTTCATTAATATTTTAGCCATATTTGACAATACTTGGGAAAGATAAATCAAACTGAGATATGCATATGTAAACATAAATTAATTTTAAAATTTCCCCCAAACAAGAGGACATTCTTTTTAATATGCCGCTAAAGTATGCATGTATAGACTAATTTTTTTTTAGTTTTGCTCTGAACATGTATGCTTGATTCAAAGTTTCCCTTGTAAAATATTCTACAATACCATATTATGAACAGAGATTGAATTTGGCTATCTTTAACTTAACACATTTTCAAGCAATCTGAGCAGCAGTATATTAGAAGAAGCTGATTCATGTTATAATGCATAGAGAAGTGTCATGTTACAACCCTCAGAGGCCATGTTTAAATGGAGTTACATTGAGTTAAAATTTTCAGAAAATACATATTTTACTTTTAGAGTGTATGAAGTAACTAAAGGAGAGTATCTCTCCTACTAAACATATAGGAAACCATAAATTTTCTATCAAGTTCATTTGTTTAACAATACTAAGAAGCCACTAAAGCAAAAAGGAATAGAAACTAAGGTTCTGGACATGGTGGATTATGGAGACATGCACCAAATAGTTTGATAGCTTGTTTATCCCTAGGTGCATTATAAAATTACACAAACATATTACAGTCTTAATTTTTTTCAAATCACTGGTTGAATTCAAACTTTTCCACTTAAATGTTAACTGCTGAGAAAGCAAGGAAAAGACAAAGAAAAAAGAAAAAGAAATTTTGTTGCTTACACAGGAATAAATAGATTAAAAGGCTTATTTTTGAAGTCTGAGTTATTTTTTTCCCCCACAAGAGTTATTGTGATAGAATATTTTCATTTACTCAGAACATTTACTCATCTGAAGTTACACAGAATAGATATTAGGTAAAAATTTCTGAAAATTCAAGAAATTATTTCTTTTTGCTTCTGATAAATGTGGTGACATTTTAATCATGCCAAGTCTATTATTCACATTTGTCAATGTACTGAATTTCCTCTTGAAATACTTAGGATCACCTTGCAACTACGACTCCAAAATCTTCTAAAATTTTAATATTTCCAAAAAATTATGACATTGTGCACAGTCACAATAAAAGCATCAAAATCAGGAAGTTATGATTAATATATGGATATTCTTCAATTGAGACTAAAATATCCTAAAGTCATTAGGTGAGTACAAGGCCATACAAGAAAGGAAAATGGGAAAAGAACATAATGCCCCAGATTTTGGAATCATAACTTTGGAAGGCCCAAGAGACATAAGGTCAGAGTTTAAATGGAGCAAGTCTTTTTCATGACAGGGAGGCCTAGTTGAAAACATCAAGGTCACATAAAACAAGGAATTCATGCACAAAGAGCTAGGGGTTAAGGGAAAGGCCATCATATGTGCCAGAGTCTGACTAGGGTGAGAGGTACTAACAGAGGGAGAAAGTAAAAGACAGAGCATGAATTAGGAAGTAGCCCACAGGAGAGTGTGTCGAGTTCAGGTGAATTAAGAAGAGTGCTCTCACAGAAGAATAACTTCTGTAGGAAGTTAAATTTGTCATATTATTTCTCTATGCTTCTTATCCTCTTGTGATCCAATTACCTATGCAGAAGAACTTTTTTCCATACCATATCATATTAGATAGCTATTAGATAGAAGATAGACCCATTTGAGTTTCTTTACTTCATCTGTCATATTTTTCTTTCCCTGAAAAAAAAATCTTTACTTACTTTGCTTTATTCTTATGTAATTTATTTTTAAATAAGTTTTCAACTTTAAATATGATTTCTATTGGTTTTGGTTTTCTGCAATATATAATAATTCATTGCATATAAATATAAGCCAAGGTTTAGAAATGTCTACAAATAATTTTTTATAAAATTTTGTTATAGTTTTTTTTGTTTCCATATTTTATATTATTTAAGAAAATATCATCTTACATGAAGAACAAGTCATTTTTATTTTTTACTCACTGAAAATGCTGAAAATATTACACATTTCTTGTAAATGCCAGTTCTGAATATTCAAATGGATTCACATAATCCTGTACTCTTTTCTCAATTACAAGATTAATGATCCACACTAATTAACTGAGAAGAAAGTTGAAATTGAGAATCTAAAATGGATCCAGTGTCAAAAAATGTTATATAAAATAATATACACAGGTAAATAAACAGTAGCTTTTTGAAAAAGTTTTATAGCTTTTGTTCTACATCTGAAATATGGAGGAAGTAATGTTACAAATAGTTTTCTAGTCATCTGGAGAAGAACATTTCAAAGACCTGATTAACATTATTTTACAACATTCAAGACTGATTAGATTTTTAATTATTACATTTAAGGATACCTTAAAATAAAAATAAAAAACACATTGTTACCTATTTTCACAACTTGGATATACACAAAATTTTATTTATCCATGTTATTTATATTAACATTTTATTAAAGACATAAATTTTCAAACATTTCACTTTTGTAATTATGAAACTTATAGACAAGAATGATATAAATATTTAAAATTAAATGTAAAATATTTCTTCCAAAATGACTAAAACAATAATATTTAGATTATAAAGCACATAAAACTTTATATAAACTTTATAAAACTTCTTTATAGAAGAAGCTAATTATTGATTTATCAAAGTAGCTATTGCAAACAGAGATGAGCCTAAAGAAACAAAATATGATAATACATTAAAAAAGGTAGTAATACAGAAGAATACAATTTTCATAGTATTTAAAGCAAACTTTTAAAGTTCTCCTGCATGCATAATTGTATCATAAGAGCATAAGAAAAATAGAGAAGTACTATGACAAATTTATATTTATAAAAATACTGAATTAGGATTCAAAAATGTTAATATATATATATATATATATATATATATATATATATATATATCGAAACTCTGTGTTACAAATTCTTTGAATCCCAATGAAGACATACATAAAAGGAACTACACACTGGTCCATTTAGCCAAAATGCTTATAAAGACAAATAGAAAAACCGTAAAAGCTATTAGATAAAAATAATCTTTAGTTTTAATAATATTGGAAAAGGGTTTGATAGTCTATAATTCTGTACCTAGCAAATATGCTTACCTTAAATAATTAAAAATAATAACAATTTTAGAACAACAAGAACAAATGGAACAAATCTATGTTAAAAGAATATTAAAGGAAGTTATGCCAATAAGAGAATAATAATCAACATAACAAATCCATGTATGGTGAACAACAAAAGCTTAAATGTTTTAGGAACAATAGAAGAAACTAAAATAAAGGAAAAACAAGATTACCAATTGTTCCATGTAGTACTGCTTTGCTTTCTCTGCAACTTTCATTACCTTAGCAGTTCAAAGAAAAGTGACTCTAGAAAATTAAAAATAATGCAAATTATATGTCCCCATACAAATTCATTTCAATTGTGTCCAGTAAAATGAAATTGATTTTTGGTCTGTGGAGACCAATTAGTTTTACATCTATTTGAAAACTCATTTTAGCCTTCATGACTACTTATTTATGTATACTCCCTAAATTATCCTTTAAATCATGATTTATGAAGTAAAGCATTTTATACTTTTTGTTTAATATTTGCATTTGTTATGAGTGTATTTTTTCTGAGAGAAAAATCCTGCCCCAGTATTTTTATCAATATGATATTGTCATGCTATTTCTCTCTTCTTCTGAGATGGAAGATTAGTCACTTAAAGTTTAAACAGTTACTATTAAAATTGTGCATTAGACTTCTCAGTTAAAATGGGCAGGCATGTCTGTCGTGTCGTTTTTACTATCTTGCAAGAAGAATAAAACCACATAAGAAGAATAAAACCAGGAATATGAGATCTCTTTCAGAAGAGCCCAGGATATGAATAGATGTTTGTCTGCATTATAAATATAAATTTTAGGAAGATAATGTTAGTGAATGTCTGGAGCTGGAGGCACTAGAAAAAGCACAAAGAGAGAATTTTAAGAGAGAGGCTACACGATGGATACAACTTTGCTTGGATCAGTGGAACTATGGTAGCTGTATATTGCCCAAAGTCCATTTACTAAAAAAATATGGCAGTGATGAGAAAATTAAATGAAATACACTAATTTGATACAAATCATTAGTATAAGGACAGGAAATTTTTGAGTTTTGTTTCAGGATGAAAGAGAATTTAAACCACAAACTTTTCTGTAGCTACTTACTTTTGACAAGTGAAAAGGCAAGTGAGTTATAATTCATACAGAAACACATATATTCACATGCAAATGTAAATTATCATACAAATGTAAACACAATTATATGTCATGATGATTTGTCCTATGGGCCAATTGAAATTACTGCTATACCATAACATTGTGCTTTCATTTTCTTTGAACAAAATTTTGCAAGTTATTAGTCTAAGACAGAAGTACACTCTCAAATAAAATGAAAAAGACAAAAAAAAGATTAGCCAAGTTGGTGCATTGTTATGGTTTGTGTCTATATGTCCTTCCAAAGCCTCATGGGTTAATAAGGATTTTTTGGAGGTGGCTGAATCTAGAGTATGTTATTGATTCATAGTGCAATGGTGGAATTCACAGTGCTGGGATTAATGATTGGTGATTACTGGATGAGCCCACCGCTTGGATTAGTACTGTGCTAGTCCCGGTAGACTGGGTATGATATGATGGACAGAAAGAGGCTTCTCTTGCTCTGCCTTCTCGCTCTTGCTGTCTTCTGCCTACCATGAATTGCTCTCCTCTGTGAAACCACATTACCTTGGAGCTAACTGATTATGGACTGAAACCTCTACAAACTGTGAACTAAATAAAATTTTCCTATTTTGACATAAGTTGTTGGATATTTTGTCCCAGCAATGAGAAAACCAGGACATACATTGAAATTGAAGAAATTAAGGAAATATAATAGTGAGTACATAATTTACAACAGAAAAGTCTTTCCACAGAAAATATAAAAATTATGGCAAAATACAGTTAGTCATTTAGAAATACAGTTGTAAAATCAACTCTATAATGCAAGGGCTATTAAAAAAACTATTAGACAAGGGAAGAAACTGAAAAGATAACAAGGCAGGGATTCAAATATAATTAAAAAATTAAATCTAATGGTTATGCAAATTGAAAGTTAATTTGCAATGGCAAAATACAATTTACCTTAAATAACTATAAAAGGTTAATATAATACTAATAAAATCCCAGGTACAAATTTTGTAATCCAGAATAGAAGATAATTATTCATACAACATTTGTGTCATTTAATCATATATATGTATAAAATACATTAATATATGCACTTACAATGTCCAAATTAAATTGCTTAACAAGAGATGATTCTTCAGGTATATGATATATAATACATCATATATATGATGTTGGAGTTTATAAAGTGAAAATAATAAAAGTGACTTTAATGAGAGTATGTCAGTGCTTACTAGAAAAACAGATTTAATGTAAGATATATAAATATATAAGAATTTATAAGATTGGCTTAAAATGGATGACCACTGAGTCAGATGTGTAAGAGTGTGAAGTGTCTGCACCTTGGGCATCCAAAGAATTCAATCAAAGCTCTGGAGCTCAATGCAGTGTCCCATGTGAGTCCCATTCAGGAGGCCAAAGGATATGTGCTAGAGGTTGAAGAGTGTGCACTGGAAGGCTGAAGATGACATCAAAGGTGAAGGCAAGACTGGAGCTCCTCCAAAGAAACAGAATAGATCCCTCCTTGTTCATTTTGTCTTTGTACCATTCAGGTGACAAGGTGGCCTCAGGTGGGTCTCCTGTCTTCAGTAAATAACCAGAGCCCCACTCAGAATTATGCTGATCCATTTTAGTTGGACATTCTTACTCAAGTTGACACAATCAGTTAATTATCACAGAGGGAAAATTAATCACATTAATATTAAAATTTATTAAAAATATAGATGAATTAAAAGTGTGTGTATATATAACTATAAAAAATAGAAAAATAAATAAATACAAACAGATATAGGGCATTTATTTATAACACGTTTCAATTCACATGATAATGAAAATGTTAAATTAGTAAATAAATAATGCAAACACAATAATTATTTAAAATATTTTTAGGAGAATCGAGGCAGTTATGTGAAATTAAAATGTTATAAAGTGGCATGAATTTGTGAGAAATTAGATGATGAATTAAGAATATTTTAATAGCAATATTTTAGTTAGGTGAATAAGGTGAACAAGAAAAGTTAGGTGAACTTTTTAGTTAGGTGAACAAGAAAAAATTAAATGTGATAAATTCTGAAGTCATATAACAATTATTTCCAAAATAAATTTTAATCAAAAGACTGCAAGAGATTTGATAAATTTTAAAATCTAAATAATTCCACTCTTAAAAAATAACTTTTTTACAGAATTTGAGATAAATGTGTGCTCTGGTTTCCCATACCAGTGTATACTTAATTCCAAATCTATATATTAAATTTATACAAATAAAATATTAACAGCCAAATCAGCCATAGACAATAAATGATGAAAAAATATTTAGTGTTCAAATTGGTTTCATTCTTGGAATAATTTTTTTTATTGTGTGTACCAGGACTCGACCTCAGGACCTCATGCTTCCCAGCAAGCACTTGTGTCAATGAGTGATATCACTGGCACTTTTTACCTTTATGTGGGTTTCAGGAGTCAAACTTAGCACCTCTCACTTGTCAAGCAGACACTTAGGCCACTGAGCTATCTCGCTGGCCTGGAATAAGTATTTTAATATTTGAACATTAATCATTTTGTTGCTACATTAGATGTAAAATAGAAAATGTATATCATGATAGCTGAAGAAAATCTAGAAAATTTGGAAGAGATGAAACTAAAGATGGATTTAAGAGTAAAAATTTTTGAAAAATTATGAAGAAAACTCAACTGGAAAAAGATCTTCAAAATAATATAGAAGACACTTTATTTCATAGTTAAATTTTGGAATGTTTCATTTTGAGATTAATTTGAAAAGAAACAAAAATTGTCCCAATATCAACATTTAACATTGTCATATAAAGTTTATCCATGTCCTTGAGGTATTAACAACTAAAAGGAAATGAAATATAGAAAATAAAACTTCAAAAATGATATTATATATTTAAGAAAATTTAAAAGATTCCCATAAAATTATATAAAGTTAATATGTACCTTTAGTCTCTATACATAGAAAAATATGATACAGATAGAGATCAAACATTTAGAAAATCTGATTTACTACAGGATTTAATGTAACATAATAAATCTGATACTTAAGAATAAATTTATAAAAGCTGTACAAAAATCTCTGTGAAGAGCACTAAAATCATACTATCAAGATCTAAATGAGTTATTCAGCTATAATACATGTATCATTGCAAAGTTTTTCACTGTAAAGATGATAATATTCTGAAATTTAGGTGTTAATTACAATTTCGCAGACAATCTCAGCTTTTTTTCATTTTATATATTGTTTCCTTTGTAGAAAATTTATTGACAAATTAATTCTTATTGAAAGGGAGACAAAAGATATGATTATGTTGAAAAATTTAAAGAAATAAAAAGAATCAAGTCTTTTCCTTTCCTATAAGCTCAGTAATTCTCATATTTGGATAAAGATAGAAAGAGTAATGGAACAGAATAGAAGGCCCAGGAAAAAAGTGAATATATGATCATCTGATTTATACTCACATTTAACTCAACAAATTGAAACAAAAATTTTCATGTTTATTGGCAAAGAGAGAAAGGTTAATTGAAATAAAATGTATGTATTTCCATATATCTTATAATAGAGATATTTCTTTTAGTCAGAAATACTATAATTAGTAGTGCAGATGATTTTAAGTATTATCAACAATTTAGAGCAACTGAAATTGCCATATCCTACAAATTGAACTGTAAGTTGATGCAGTTTATATAAATACATTTTTAAGATATTTTACCCATTAAAAATATTAAGTTTCTTATATGTGTTAACACTATAATTTCTTCCCTAAGATATTCCTAGCAGAATTATATTCACATTTAGACTTCTATTATGGATGTTAAAATAGTTACATTTTATTGACTACATCCTGTGTGCCATAGATTCCAGTGCAGACAGGAACTTACTCACAGACGTCATTACTACTTAATCCTTTTATGCTACTTAATAATTTCAGTAATGTTATGAGATGTTATTGAAATGTAACTACACTGAATTTTCTGTACTGATAAGCAAAATCTAGCAAATCTCTTAAACCTTACACACTGCCTTCCTTTTTTACCATGGCTTATAAGCATAACTATGATGTGCATTAGATTGCAGATTGACATCTCCATTGGGTATTTGGTTCACATTACTATTTATTAAAATTAAGTGAATTGAAAGGTTTGTAAATATTATAATAATCCCAGTTTAATTTTTGAGATTATTTTTATTGTGTACTACTACTATTACAATAAGAAAAAAAGAGTAAAATTATTGATTTCCCATTAAATTGAAATAAAATGGTGATATATTTTAGAATGATTCATTCTGATTATTGTGCTACTTTTGTTTTCTTTTAGTCCTTTTGAAAGAATGAAACTTTGAGATCCATATACTAGGTATGCCAAATATTTTCCTCAGTGTTGTCTGTGACTAATTTCCTGACAAAATACCTTAAATTCAAAAAGGAATATTCTGACTTGTCTTTTTCTCACTGTCACTCAACTGAAAAGATCATCTGACAATTATTCTAGTGATTTCTCTAATAATAGATCTTATAGACCTACATTGGATTTTATTAGAATTCCAGAGGGCTTACACCAGAACTACTACCCTCTTAATTTGACCATGGACGGAGTTGAACACGGATGTCCCAAATTCATTTTCTTAGCATGATGTATAACTAAGTGCTAAAACCTGGCTTTGGAAGATATTGAAATTATTTTAATTTTAAAACTATATTCATGTACTTTTAAATTTTGTATATGTTCCTGTACAGAAAAGATAAAGAAGAAAAAATAATAAAAAATTTGTCTATTTTTTTTTAAAAATAGTAGATTTCAAGACTCAACAAAAAATATCTTTTCATTTGTGTTATTTTGAAATGAAAAATTCAGAAAAGCAGAAACTTCATTAAAAAATTTACAGAAGTTGGGCTGGTGAGATGGCTCAGCAGTGTAGCACCTGCCTGGCAAGCACAAGGGCCCACGTTCAACTCCTGGAACCCACATACGTAAAAAGGGCCGGTGATATCACTCAGTGGCACAGGCGCCTGCTGGCACGTGAGGTCCTGATGTTGACCACCAGTATCCACAAAAAAAAAAATTTACAGAAGTTAAAATTTGTTATGCAAATGTACCAAATTCTCACAGTGAATGTACTCACTATATATTCTAAATATGTACAAATGATAAATTACACTAGTTTTTATGCAAAATATTTCAAAAATCTATAAGAATTTTTTATTTGAATATTTCCCTACCCTCAAAATATCCATTACAGTTTCTCTAAGACATTGCTTTTTAGAAATTCATTCAATGGATCATTAATGATGAATTCTGATGCTCACACTTTTCTGTCATTTGCATAAAATAAATTATTCAATTCAGATGAGTCTTACTGATCTTTCTGAAAAAGGAAATAAAATCTATTTCTAACTGAAGTAGTGAAGATAAAATGAAGGTCGCACATGAAAAGCATTTAGTAATGTGACTATCACAGTTAGTTTGATCCATTAGTGTCCTCACTTTGATTTATAATTTCCTGTCCTTTAATTATGAGCATTTAATTTCTTTAAAGTTCACTTAAGAAACCAGAATTTTATGGCCTTCTCTTCTTACTCCCTGGAATATTATACCTTTTAAATACAGCATATGGACAGAAAATATTGTGTAAATATAACTGCTTTATGTCAGTGATAAAAAGATATTGGATAACACTTCAAATATTTTAAAAATTGGGCAGAACTCTAATTTTGTTTTTACAACATCTTGGATAAATTTAATTAACAGGTTACAAAAAGAAAATTCATATAACATTTTATTTCTTCAATTTTTTCACCAGAATGGAAATGTTTATATTATTCTGAGATAAGTTAGAATTTAATATTAAATGAATATTAAAACAATGCATTATAAATATATTTAAATTATTTAATGTAACCTTTGTCTATCCAAATTTGCTTATTAAATTGTTTTATAATTATATGTTCCCAAATTTGAAAGGTGATATCTGCCCTAAAATGGATTTCATATTTTTTGATCACTTATTTTGTTTTATCAAGATAAATCAATTAACATATTAACAACTGTGCACATCTCTTGTTGAATTGACTCACGAAATGATAGCAGTTTTCATTCTGCAATAGTTTTTCTCGATTTCTATTACTTTTTGTGATTATTTTACATTAAATTTTTACTCAGTGGAAATAATTAAACAAGCCATAATAATACCATCTGTTGTGTATCACAGTCATATTTTACTGTGGCTCACTGACATTGTTAGTGAGGAACTGACATGTTCTGCTTTTATTTAGTTACAATACAAAAATTGCAAATTATCTGTAATAAAATCATAAAAAGCACATCATTGCTCTTAAGTAAGTCTGTCACTCTTCTAAATGCATTACTATTTTGCACTTTATTTAAAATTGACTGTTCTGATTGTATAATAGCTTGGAAAGATGTTTAAATAACTTTAACTATTGGTAAATTAAAAAATAATATTCTAGATTTGAGTTTAAATTTTTTTTCCCTATTTATACTTTAGTTGGAATAGGATAGTTTTTCCATTATCTTACAGCTAAGACTTTCAGACTTTTCTGTCAATTAAGAATATTCCTATGTATTAAATCATTTTCACTTCAAGTTGTAGAGCTTATTTTTGTAATTAAATATTTTAAATATGATTAGAGGATTTTATCATATATGTTTCATTATTTTCAATTTGAAAATAAAAATAAAATATGCAGATAGAATTTTATTATAAAGATCAGTGTTTATACTTCTCAATTTCCAGTAAGATGAAAAATAAGAACATGCTACTCAATCAATGATAGATAAATAAGAGTAATGGAAGTACATGAATTTGAAAAATGGTAGTAAGATAATTGAAGCAACTATGATAGAAGACACGGGGAATGAAAGCTGTGTGGAAAAAGTTCAATCAATAAATGGAGGTGCTTTGAAGTAGTACTTCACTGAGTTATCCACCTATGAAAAATCTTTTCCTAAATTCCCATTCCTAAAGTACATGCTTTTAGCTTTCCATGTGCTCCTATGAAAAATAATGCCTACTATAGAAGTGGACAGTGCTTTCAAAGCAAAAAGATCCCCTCAGTGGGTAACTCATTGGAAGCACAATTACATCGAGTTCAACTCCTTTTTCTTTTTAGCGTACCCAAGAAGGACCAAACTTGTACCTGTGTCTCCTCTCAAAGAGTTACAAAATTTTGTTTGCAACATGAAGCATAAAGAAATTAATTTAAACTAAATGGAAAAGATGTAATTAAGCAATATGAAAATCAAAAGATTCAAGATATTTGTTAATTAAAATAATTGTCACCAAGATACATGAAATTTATCAAGCTGGCCATGGTAGAACATGACTGTAATCCCACCACCAAAAAAGTTGAGGTAGGAGGATAACTGCAATTTTGAGGCCAGTCTATACTTCAACACACATTGAGTTCAAGACCAGCCTGGAATCCATAGTGATACCCTGTCTCAGAAACAGAAGAAAAACAAAACCAAAACAAACAAAGTTTATCAAAAGGAAATAAAACAGTGATAGTCAAGGAAATATTAAACACTGTATATTATACAATAAATAAAATTCAAGTAAATATTTTGGAAAGTCATTCTATGTGTCCAAATTAAAGAGAGATAAAGATATATAAGTAAACATTTCTAAAATATTTCCAAAGATATTTGAATGTAACATATATTGGTTAGCTTCCCCATTGCTGGAACAATATATCTGACATTTGCAAGTTAAAGGAGTATATCTAGGCGTAGTGGAATGAGAATTCTCTCTTTAACGTGGGCAGGAAGCAGTGCAAGGGAACAGTACCATAGACTGAACATTTCATAGAATATATTGACTTCTCTACAACCTTGACGCAGCCCTGCAATGTGCTGCCACCTAATAGGCACAGTAACAGCACCCCCTAAAGGCCGTAACATCATTCTATCCATCTAGCTGCTTGAGGATGTTAGGGTACACAGTAGAAGCAGTGATTTCCACGGCCATGAGATCATAATAGCTGCACTTTATTTTCTCTTAATGAAATTTCCTGTCCCTGGCACAAACTGCCTGACTCCCTCAACTGAAAAGGAAAGAGGTTTATTTTTCACTCAAGGTTTCAGAGGTTTCAGTCTGTAATTGGCTAACTCGATTGGAGAGATATGGCAGAGGGGTGTCATGACTCAGAATTGTTCCCCTCATGTCTGTCAGGAAGCAGAACACAATAAAAGAGGGCCGGTGTGGGGGTGGCTCTTCAAAGGCACACCCTGAGATCCACCTGCAGCACACTCAGTAAGAGTACATTAAATTATGCCCATCAGCAGATGAATTCACTTATGGGCAGAGCAACCATGTGATCCTACCTCCTCTCTAAAGGTCGCATAATCTTGCCAAGTTGACAAGCATAACCTTCACAAAAGATGAACTATTGCTGTAAAATTCCAAATAAGACAGATTTCTCAAAAAATGATTAAACATATTATGTTGAAATTTCAGAACACTGAAAAGAAAGAACACGCTCTAAAGGTTCTTAATCAAAAAGAAGTTACCATTTTCTCACTTTCTCTTTTTCTCTCTGTCTCTCTTTTTCTCATTTTCCATTTAACCTGAGAAAATCAATAGGAACTCCCACAGAGAAAGTGGCTTTCAGAAAGTATGCCATATAAAGACTTCCTGCAAGAAAAAAAATTTTAAAGATACTGCAGGCATAAAGAAAAATAAATGAAATTTAATAAACATTTAAATAGAGTTCTATTTACTTAAGCATATTCCAGATAAATGTATATTTTCATGTATAAAACATTTATTCAATATTCAAGCAATTCAGTTTAAAAAGATTTATGAACAACTAGTTATTATATGAATAAATACAATACAGTCATGTTTCATTTTAAAATGTAAAATGAATACATTTATTTATTTATGTATTTATTTATTTTTTATATGCAGGTACTGGGAGTTTAACTTAGGACCTCATGCTTGCCAGGCAGGCACTTATGCTTCTGAGCCATATCACTGGCCCACTAAAGAAACAAATTTAAACCTCAAAAAAATAAGGAAAACTCAAAACTTATATAAAAATATCAAAATTGATCAATATTTTCTGCAAGAGGAAATTTTGGAAAGATTCACAACATTTTAAAATACAAATACTTTTGCATTTACATGTGTATAAGGAAAAATCATCCAAAGGAAATATATAGCAGAAGTTAAAATAAAATTGTTAAGGATTATTTAAGACTGAACCAAAAAAATTCTTCAAATATAAGTAAAAAATCATTTTCAGGGCCGGTGAGATGGCTCAGCGGCTTAAGCGCCTGCCCGGCAAGCGCGAGGGCCCGAGTTCAACTCCCGGAACCCACATACGAAAAAGGGGCCGGTGATATCGCTCAGCGGCACGGGCGCCTGCTGGCGCACGAGGTCCTGAGGTCGACCCCCCGGTACCCACCAAAAAAAAAAAAGAAAAAATCATTTTCAAAATTATCATAAGAATTATATCATCAAATGTAGTTTTGTAACACACATTTTTTCTCATCTAAGAGGATACTTTGATAATGAATCAAAACATAATTTTAGTGATAAAACTAATATGCACAATATTGCCATTAGATAATTAATATACCTGTTGTGGAAACAAAGTACATCATTCATTGAGAAAAATGAAGTTACTATGCAGGATTAAATGTAATAACATTTGTACTTGAGGCATCCAAAACTCCTGAACTGATGTCTCAGTTTTAGGCAATCTATATCAGTTCTATTTCTTGCTATATTTCATACATATAAGAAGAAAAAGTGGAGTGTCAGCCCAAAATAAATGATTATTTAGGAATTTGTGTACTAATTCAAAAAATCACATAATTATAATTTTGGCTTAAGTTTGTGAGTTTTTACATAATTTTCTGTTCAATAAAATAAAAGGAAGAGATTAGCAGCATTTTGTTTAAGTTTAATATGCTAATCATATTTGTTATTTCTTTGTAATTCTAATTTTTATTAAATTAATCCATACTGACACTGATATCTTTGGACTTTTTAGACAATTGTCTATAAAACTGTTTTTAACATGAAATATCAATGTATTTTACATCAACATTGCATGCAATTTTTGTAATGTTTCAGAGTTGGTATTTTTATTTTCAGTTCCTCTCAGAAGAGTTGAAGTATATGATGAGAACTCTCATCACTAAAATTAAAATAAATTTCTTAATTCAGCATTTTATGTATGAAATGAAAACCTGTTTATTGAGAACCCAAATAAAGTTAAATCCTAACCTGGATCAGATATGCTAATCCAGTCTAGAAAATTTGTCAACTTTTGTTGTTGTTGTTGTTTTTCCTGTTTTGGTATGAAAATGCTGAATCACTGAATAATAGGTTCCTCAGTAACACACATAAACATCACACCAGCCTGGCTCACTTATGAAGTGCTAGAATTGTTAAATATAAGAAATATTTTAAATGTGAATATTTAGACACATCCAATTTATATTTTTATTTCTCTATATCTTCTTTTATTTAGAACAACTTTATTAACCTACAATTCATGTACCTTGCAATTCATCCATTTGAAAAGTTAAATTTGATTTTTCTTAGTATGTACATAGATGGACATCCATCAATCACCACAGTCATTTCTAGCACATTTCATTCTCTCAAAAAAAAATTCTGTATCTTTTACTATTGCTTCCCATATTTCTCCATCCCACCTCTCTCAGCCCAATTTCCTAACATGTTTGCCTATTATATACATGCCCCTATAGAAATTTACACAAATTGAATGACAATATGTGGCCTTATGACTGGCATCTTTTACTCAGCTTAATATTTTTAAGGTTTAGTCAAGCTGTACTATGGTTCATTAATACATTCCTTTATGTGGATGAATATTTAATTTTATCTATGTCTTTAGTTTTGCAGTGCCAGGATCAATTTAGGGCCTTATCATGCTAGGCTCTGTTGCACTGCTGAGCTGTACATTCAGTTCTGTTCTATTTTAAGTATTTATTTATCCTCCACTGATGGACATTTGGCTTCTTTCTACCATTGGATTCTAAGAATAACGCTTTCATTAAACGTTTGTATAAATCTTTTTGTACACACAAAAATATGTTATTTCCTTTGATTCATGTACTAGGAGGAGAACTCCTCATACATACAATGACTCTTTATTCATTGTAGACACTGCCAGACTCTCTTCCAAAGCAACATTACCAGTGTACATTCCCACAACCAGTGTATGAAGGTTTTGATTTCTCTATAGCTATATATTTTTTTATCTTTTTATTCTAATGAACCTGTTAGGAATGAAGGGATAGTTCATTATGAATTTATTTGCATTTCCAATGATACTGTAGATGTTGAATATGCCTATATGTGTTTATTGGCCATTTGTATATCTTCTTGAGAAAATTTTCTATTCAAATATCCACACTTTTTTATTTAAATTGGGGTGTTTATTAATGAAGTGTACAGCTTCTTTATGTATTCTAGATACAAATCTCTTATCAGATATATGATTTTCAAATATTTTATTCTGTGATTTGTCTTTTCATTTTTTAATGGGGTACACTCAAGTACAAATGTTTATAAAACTATGATGAAGTCAAATTTATCTGTCCTTTTTAGGCTCTTGGTTTTTGTGTCACCTATAAGAACCTATTATCATATCTACTGTCATATAAATATTTACTCTTGTTTTTCCTTCTGAGGTTTTTACTGTTTCTTACCCCTAAATATTTGATGAAATTTGGAGGTTTCTTCAAACTTCATCCATTGGTATGCCATTAATGTATGGCTATCTCATGATCCCAGGACGGTTTGTTGAAAAGATTATCATTTCAAAGGTTAATGGTTTTCAAATCATTCAGTGAAAATCAGTTAATCAAAAATATGCATGTTTATTTCTGAATTATCAGTTTTATTCTACTGACCTAAATATTTATCCTTTTGTCAGAAATTCACTGTCTTATTTACTGTTATTTTGGAATATATTTAAAAGAAGGAATGTATGAGTTCTTTTCTTGTTTTCCAGATATATTTTGGATATTGTGTTTCCCTTAAAATTTCATATGAATTTTAAAAGCAGCATGTTAATTTATGCAAAAAAGTTACATATTTGTGTTCCTGATAATAATTTCAGTGAAACTATGGATTAGAGGAGATATATCTCTAATTTAATAATGGTTAAGTGTGCTGCTCTTGATTGTTTTAAATGTGTTCCTTGTATTTGTGTTTCAGAACTTTTATTATGATATATCTATTGGAGATTTCATTGGATTTATCCAGCTTAGAGTTCACTGAGCTTTCTGCATGTTTAGGTTATTAGTTTTTAAAAAAATCAAGCAAGTGTTAGTCATTGTTTCTTTCAATAGTTTTTTCTTCTCCTTTTCTCTCATTTCCTTCAGATACATACCAATGCTCTATAGAGTGTTCAATATGTCTCTGACACATTATTAATTTTTATTTCATTTTTTCAGTTTGCATAATTGCTGTGAATCTGTCTTTAAGTTTACTAATTCTTCCACTTCAGATATAATGTTTGATTGATTCTAAACATTTTATTTTTCATTACACTCATTACATAACACAAGGCTTATTCAAACCCCATTTTTCAATGGCCACAAATGTTAAAAATTTAATCCATGAAGTTAAAGTGAATGGAAGAAAGGTATTTTTTTCCTACCTCCTTGATATATTTGCTGAGAATTTTACCTCAGCAACAGAAAACTAGGAGCAGAATGAAAAATGTTGAATTCCTACTTTTTCTAGGAAAGAGTAATCTCTGATTGGGAAGTGGAGGGACACCGAGCTCTATTTACTTGGCCATAGAAGAAAGGTATAGTTTCTGTCTCACTGAATCAGAAAGGGGAAAGAAGGGTATTTTCAAAACCACTTGTACATTTTTAAAGATTTTCTTGAGTAGATATTTCATCATTTTCTGTTTAAATTTAAATTGTAATAGTGCTGAATAACAAAATAAATAATCTTACTACTGGATATCAATAAGCATTTTTTTTTTTTTTTGGTGGGTACCGGGGGGTCGACCTCAGGACCTCGCGTGCCGACAGGCACCCGTGCCACTGAGCGATATCACCGGACCTTTTTTCATATGTGGGATCCGGGAGTCGAACTCGGGCCCTCGCGCTTGCAAGGCAGGCGCTTATGCCGCTGAGCCATCTCACCGGCCCAATAAGCATATTTTTTGCACACATTGATTTGCAAATTATGTGATTTGTAGGTGGAAGGAAGTGTTTGCTCAACACCTCTTATAGACATTACTGGTTCCTACACGCATTTCTTTAACACCTAGCATTTCTGTGCATATAGACTTGATTTCTGACTGCCTGTACCTGTATCTCAGGTAGCAGGCCAGAAGTGTCAAGAATAGTAACTTTCTAAAGAATAGCCTTTCATTAAAACTGATGGGAGTTTTAAAAATGAATTCCCCAGTTTTTTTGCCCCTCAAAAGATAATTCAATAAAGTGAATTTCTCTAATTTCATCAGTAGGATTAAAGTCCTATTTCATATGATGGAAATTTTCTACTTAATCTCAAATCCCACTCCCTATCAAAGTTGTTTGAGATCTTAAATAAAGTAATTCCACTCAAATCCTTGCCACAAGGTCTTACTTTGAGATAACTTGAAACTGATACAAAAGTTATTTTAAAACATTTCCTCAGGATGGATTTGGAATTGAATTGTTTGCTGAATAGCAAAAAAAAACAATAGATAAACACAGGCCTAGGAGCTGGTTTAATATCTTGCAGAAATGGATCTCTGAAGCTGTAAAAATAGTACGTTACAACAAATTCAACAGAGATGCCAAAAATGCCATGGCAGAATTCTAAAGAGGGATGCAGAATACTTCTTGTTTATAGGATAGTATGGATTATTACCTAAGACCAAAGGATTAACTTAGTACATCCCTTACACAGTCTGACAAATATTGCATACCCAAATATTTAAAAACACAAGTTATGAAGGCTCATTCATGGTTGAAAAACATAAATTTTCTTTGTATGCTAAGCATTGATGACAGTGTATGTGGCTATAGAACTGATAGGATTCCAAAAGAGTAGAGACAGATCTTAGCAACAAACAATTATAAAGAAAACAGACTTAATTACCATAATAATAAGTCCACAAATACAAGCAGCAATCATTGATGATGGCTGGTAGAACATACAGTTCCTGAAAGCCACACAAATTAGGAGACAATAAAAGGATTGATTAGCATCTACAACAACAGCAATAAAAAAATCATAGCAAAAGGTATGATTTCTGCAATCACAGTGGAAGACCACAATTATTCATCCTATTATAAATCAAATAAAATCATTATGACTTACATATAATTGTCTCCCCAAAGCCTTATGCACTCAAAATTGGGGCTTTTGGGAAGTAGCTTGATCACGGTTGTGTGATACTGGACTATGGGTGTGATAAATGGATCAGTCTACTGACCTGTTCTGTGATGGAAGCTCCACCCTGCCTGTTGGTGGTGCCAAGCATAGGCTTACAGCCAAGATGGAATATAAAGGGAAAGAAAGAAGTCAGGCTTCCTGCCTCCTGCCTGTCCTGCTAGGCACTATTTCTCCTCTGCCATCCCCCTTGTCTCTCTGCAATGCCACCCTGCCTTGGAGCCAACCAACCATGGACTGAAACCAATACAAACCATGAGCAAAAATAAACCTTTCCGGGCCAGTGAGATGGCTCAGTGGCTTAAGCACCTGCCCGGCAAGCGCGAGGGCCCGAGTTCGACTCCCGGAACCCACATACGAAAAAGGGGCTGGTGATATCACTCAGCGGCACGGGCGCCTGCTGGCACGCGAGGTCCTGAGGTTGATCCCCTGGTACCCACAAAAAAATAAATAAATAAAAATAAATAAATAAATAAAATAAACCTTTCCTCATTTAACTTGTGGTGGTTAAGTATCTTGACCCAGCAACCAGAAAGGAAACTATGACACCAATTCTTAGACATACAATATTTTGTGAATGGAAGCCTGTATTCCCTTGAAGGACACAGGAATATTAGTAACAACACAAACAAGAGAAATTATTCTAATTTTTTTCAAAAGGACAGATATTTAACTACTGAGTAAATGCACATGGACTATAATGGTATATCCAATAGTGTCAAGAATTTTGAATATAGGATGTGTAATATTACTATCTAAAAGGTCACCTGAGAATGAAAATTGGATTTGTGTGCTCCATCTTTGCAAATTCAGGCTTGGCTAGAGGAAACACATTCAACATTGCATAACTGGAGATTACCAGGAGTTACACAAAATTTGATTAAACCTAACACTGTGACTACTGCCTAGTTTTTTTTTAATTGAAGAAGACAAAGATTAGTCTATATTTCAAGATTATGTTTTCATGAAGATACATAATTTTAGCCA
Organism: Erethizon dorsatum; assembly: GCA_028451465.1. NCBI lineage: Eukaryota > Metazoa > Chordata > Mammalia > Rodentia > Erethizontidae > Erethizon > Erethizon dorsatum. The sequence goes on along the minus strand of CM051831.1, from coordinate 85,007,838 downwards.
TAAGCTGGGATGAGGAAAGAAATGCCTGGAATCCAGAACAACCCCCCCACCCCCATGTGTGTGTGTGTGTGTGTGTGTGTGTGTGTGTGTTTGCTGGGAAAGGAAAACAGGATTTTTCAGAGAATTATTTAAATGGATAATAAAAAAATAAGTTAATAAATATTACTGCTTTAAGACTAGTTGCAATTTGTTATTTATCCTAGTTCAGACTTGTCCAACAGCAAACAGGAGAGATGGTACTTAATACAGATCATCTACAGATTCCAATAAGCATAATGGATGGCTTGTATCAGTTGCTTAAATGTCATATTTGTTTCACATTAAGATTCTTCAGGGACTGACCACACCTGTGATCACAGCACTCAGAGATGTTTTTGGTCATTGGCCTATATTTTTACCATGCATAAAGTAGAAATTTTTTGGATTTTTAAAACATGTTTGCCATAGATAGTGATAACATTAATCATGGGAAGTTGGTCCATGTATATAACACATCTTAATTGTTTTTATTTTCCCATTCCCTCCCTCTATCTTTTGGTCTCCTTCCCATTTGCAAAGTAGAGCATATTTACAAATTTCAAAACCTTACACAATTACCAGTGTGAATTGGTTTATAAATATACTAGGTCTTTCTATTTCTCATTTTAAAAAGCTATAATTTTCATAATAGACAGACTTCTGTCAAACTATTGAATTTGATTGGGCTTTAGTTTAACACAGAAATAAATGGTGTTATACTTAATAGACTTGCTTTTAATGGCTGTCTTATTTCTTCACATTCCACTTGATGTTTTCAGATACTACCTTTCCAATAAACTACCTGTGTTTAAATATGTTCTCACAAAATCAGAAATACTTAAGATTCCAATGACAAAATATGTGGCAGTATAAGTCTATTAATATAATGAAATTTTGATTAAAAAATAAATATACCAAAGACTGTGTGATAATCAAAGTTATGGGCCTGTTTAGCTAGGCTACAGTCTAGGTGTTTGGTCTAGATGTTTCTGTGATGACAGTTTTTAGATGTGATGAACATTTAAATCAGTAGCACTTAGTAAGGCAGATCACTCTCTATAATGGCAGTGGGGCTCATTCAATCATTTAAATACCTTAAGAATAAAGATAGAGAGCTGGTGAGATGGCTCAGTGGCGTACACACCTGCCTGGCAAGCACAAGGGCCCAAGTTTGATTCCCGGAAACCACATACGTAAAAAGGGCCAGTGATATTGCTCAGCAGCATGGGCGCCTGCTGGAATGCGAGGTCCTAAGGTCGACCCCAGTACCAAAAAAAAAAAAAAAGAATAAAGATAGAAGGTCACAGGATAATGAATTCAAACTCAAGTATGCAACATGGAATTTGGCCTGAATTTTGGCAGCTAGTGGCATACCTTACAATTTTAAACTTGCCAGATTTCTTTCCTTCTCACTTTGAATAAGAGAGGAGATATATATATATATATATATATATATATATATATACATATATATATATATATCCTATATGTAGTATAATATATATAATCAAATATATATGTATATACGGTATATATATATATCCTATATTATATATAGTGCCTGGTTGGTTCAATATTTTTAGTATCTAAAAGTTATGGTAAAATACAGATTTCCAAGTAGAAATGTCATCTAACAGCTTATATATAACAGCTTATATAATAAAAATACATTTGGAGTTGGGAGTCTATTTCTAGTTCCATCATCATTATTGCCTATGATATGTGGATCAGACATTAAACTTCTCTGAGAATCATTTCTCAAACAAGAGCTCCTCATAATTTTTTTCTTCTAGATACCATGGAAATAAGACGAAAACTTAGGCATGCATAGATTTTTAGCTCCAATTATGTATTATAAAGATTCCCAGGTTCTAAAAATGAAGAATGTAATCACATCATAATTTCAATACCCACTGTTACTGATGAAAGTTTAAATTTTTCATTGAATGATACATTGAATGTGTTTATACATATTTATATCAAGAATAAAATCATGTATATAAATATGCACATCTTATTACATATAATCATTAAAATGATATTCCAATTAGTTATAGATAGAATAATAATAAATACATATGTAATAAATTTTTGTATAAATAATCTACTAAAATAAAATATATAATAAGTTATTAAATAGATAACATAATTAAACAAATACTTATTTTCCTGTCTTAAATATTCTCTTTTGGTTGGAAAACAGGGATAGAGGTTTTTTTTTAATAGGAAAAAATATTATATCTTATGCTTGTTAGAGATTAGCATTTGCAGTTATGGCCGTGTTTGCTGTTTTTTGTCTTAGAAACGTCATACTTTTGACAATTTATCAAAAAAATACAGTATCTTGCAAATTTATGAAAATATGTTGTTTTGCACAGCTTTATTTGCAGCAATATTTTTTCAAATTCTCAATTTTAGGGTTAATAAGTAATTAAACTGCAACAGTACTATAAATTACCTGTTAATTATAACATGGAATAATTTTTGACACTGTGAGTTCTTCCAAATTGCTTGTTTTCATAAATAGACAACAGGGCATCTTACTTTCTAAGTAACTTTTAATCTTTTAACTTAAATTCACATAAACTGGAGGAAATGGTCCATGTGTAGAGTGACTTCTTTTTACATTTGGTTGAATATATGAGAAAACAATACAAAAAACCAGTAATATTTATTTTAGAAGTGAAAAAGAGAAATTATAGAATAAGATTTTCATGATTCAAATAAGTTAAAACCTATTATTTAAAATTGTCAATACTTTTGTGACTCTCAAGTATTGAAAAACATGTAATTTTTTTCTGTTTGTAATCAATTATTTTTCTTATTAATAAGGGCAAAATTCAAAATTTTTAAAAATTTTCTTCAAGCCTTGCAATTTGCATATACTTTGTGTAATTAAATTTCAGTAAGTTATCTTGAATTCAAATTGCTTTTGTAGAAAACAAAATTCAGGATAATAAAATAACAATTTAATGTAAATTTAAAATGTTAATACTAATTATTTTAAAATTCTCTTATAATTGAGCCAATGAATGGTCAGTAATCACATTATTACTTTAAAGTTTGTGTTAGCAGACTTTGCTCTAAAATCGTGGTATAATCCAGCAGTTTACAAACAAATTCCACCAGCTATCTGCTTTAGCAGAGAAAGTATTATTAGAATCTAGTTCCATCTGTTTATTTATATATTATGTGTTTCAGCTTTCATGCTATCACATCAAATTTGAATAGTTGAGACACAGACCAATGGCCCAAAATATTCACCCACTTAATCTAATGTACCCCAAAACATTGTGTTGAGGGTGACTGGTGAGATATCTCAGCAGCATAAGCACCTGCCTGGCAAGCACGAAGTCTTGAGTTTGACTCCTGTGCACCCACATACATGTGAAAAAAGGGCCAGTGATATTGCCCAGTTGCACAGGCACCTGCAAGCATGTGAGTTCCTGGGTTCAACCCCAGGTATCCACAAAAAAATACTTGGATTGAGGGAACTGTTAAGGACTGGAAAACATTGTCTATAATTGTGTTTGTTGGAGGATGGGCCAGACAGTGGGAATCTTAAGGTATAACAGAGATTTAAGTGTCAAGTAACCAACTGCATGGTGTACACAAAGTTGGGATCTCACCTCAAAGCTTCTAGAAATGTTGATGACAATCAGGGGATGTGATAATTTCCTGAATATATGATTGCATTATTAAAATATTTTTAATTATGAGAGAGAACACTGTAATTATGTTGAATTTGAGTTCTTCCTATAGAGACACATATAAAATGTTATTAAAAGAAATGATGTTTTAGTTTTGATTCAAAATAATTATATGGTTTTTATGGGGATTGTGTAGCTAGAACAAAGAATATAAGATCATCCATAAAATAATCAATTAAAAGTAGCTTATGATCGGGCCGGTGAGAGGGCTCAGCGGCTTAAGCGCCTGCCTTGCAAGCGCGAAGGCCCGAGTTCGACTCCCGGAACCCACATACGAAAAAGGGGCCGGTGATATCGCTCAGCAGCACGGGTGCCTGTTGGCGCGCAAGGTCCTGAGGTCGTCCCCCCGGTACCCACAAAAAAAAAAAAAAAAAAAAGTAGCTTATGATCATATTAGAATACATGACATTGTTATCTGTACTTTTACTTATGTTTTATATTATACACATAGAGAGATAATATAATAAAAAATGTGCCTAGAGAAAGCTGAGTGTGAGGTAGGTGAGGTGGGATTGTTCTCATGATAAATACTTTGTAATAACTAACCATTTTAAAACTATATATCATTGAACCTAGAAATTTGTAGAATGAAAATATTAATGACTTTATTCTGTACCACTCTAAAAGTGAATAAAGTCTAGATAGTCCTAATGATACATTTACTAACTTTTATGCTAAATTATGTAAGATTTCCTTTAAAAGTCGTCAAACATTGTTGAATATTTTTATGAGAAATAAAGCAGTATTTGGGAATATAGTATAATTGGCACCAATTCTTTTTTTAAAAAAGGGTAAATATTAAGCAGGTGCAGTGCATAGCTAATGGAGTCATAAAAAGTTTTTATTTTTATTTTCAGAAAATCTTTATCAATATTTTTTGTGATTCAGTTCATTTCATTTGGGTTCTTCAACACTTTATGAGAGACTTTCCTTGACTATCTAATATGATATCCATGAGCCACCCCATGGCTCAACTGGACTAAAATTTTTATTTTATCCTCTGTTTTTGCTTTACGTACTGTATTTTCATTGGTGTCTAACATTTCACTCTTACAATGCCATAGGCTCCTTAGGCTCCCTGGATTTTAGAATGCTTCTTAGCAGGTAGAAGGATCACAAATGTCTAAATAGCATAGGGCAGAATGAAATGAACAGGACAAATATGTCATCCAGCATTGGCATTCAATTTTGAGCAAATGAATAGAACATTTTCCTAAATAAATTTTTACTGCAATTACCTAAGTTATTAAGTTAAATTTGATCACAAAGGCCTTCAAATTTTCTTTCAAAAGTAAGTTGTTTTATTTACAATTCTGTCTATGTCAACATATTGAAATTTATGATAAAGAAATGAAAGATTATCCATACTATATATCATATACACAGTTGATAGGCAGGGAGAATCAGTGGCTGTTACTATTAGGATAGAAAATTTAGGGATTTCTGGTAGATCTATTAAAACTAAAGTTCTATTGCACTATCTTTAGTCTAATCAATAATGCATAATTTTTTAGAGCAGTGTAAAAAGAAAAGGGCCCTTATTCATGAAAATTAGATACCAAAGGCTATAGAATAATTTCTTTATTTTCAAAGTAAATACTATTTATTTTCTACATATTCTGTATAATTTAAATCATAAGCAATTATTACTCTCTTTCAAATCTGATTCAGGGAGTATGTAATTTTCAACAAATAAAAATAAATAAGAGAGATTAAATGATTGATGACCTGGTGAAATATTTCTTCTTGAGCACTCCAAAATAAAATAGCCACATTTTTTTCTATAAGAAACTCAACTTCTAGTTTAAAGGAAATTTAAAAAAGATTTTGTGCATTTTTTTATGAGTGGACCGTGTGTGTGTGAGTGTGTGTGTGTGTGTTTGTGTGTGCATGTGTGACTGCACTTTATAAAGAAATGAATTTTGACTACAAGTTGTACAGATGAATATTGAGAACATTCTGATAAGGGAAGTAAATCCGTCAGACAGAAAGATAAATATGGCATAATTTCACTTACAGAGGTACCTAGAGTAGTTAAATTCATAGTGATGAACATTAGAAGGGTCATTTCCTGAGGTAGTAGTGGAGAACTGGAAAAAGAAGACATTCTTTAAAAGAGACAGAATTTGTTTTTGCAAGATAAAGAGTTCTAAATTGATTAAAAAACAATGGAAATGCACTTAACACTACTCAACTATCTAGTAAAAATGACTGGTATAGTGGATTTTATTTTATGTGTACTTTAATAAAAATTAAAAATAGCAGGCAAGGTGGTGTTCTGATTGACTGAGGCAGAAGTTTGCAAGATCTGAGTTTATACTGAGCAACTTAGTGAGACTATCTTACAAAAAAGTTTTAGAAGACTAGGTATAGCTCAGTGTGAAGGTCCTTGGTTCAATCTCCACTACTAAAATGAAATAAAGAGAAATGATACAAAATGACAAAAGTAAGAACAATTTTTCAGTATCTTTTAAAATTTTAATGTGCTAATATGAGTGGGGAATATTTAATGAAGGTATATGGAATTTACAAATGTTAACTAATTTCTCATTAAAGACAAAATATGGACCAGAGATATAACTCAATGGCAAAGTGCTTGCCTGGCAAGCATGAGGTCCTGAGATTGATTCCCATAACAACAACAACAACAACAACAACAACAAAATATATATATGTATATATATATATCATTATGATGAAACTGGTGATCCCTAAAACAAACAATGAGAAACACTGAGTAATAACATTTGTGAATTAACACAGTAACTTTGTTCTTTTTTATCCTAGTACTTTTTCTTTTTACATTACAAGGGGTATTTATCAGCTAAATATTCTAATCATTTTGACTCTCATTTTTCATTATATATTCATTTTATCACCAGACTTTTCAGTGGAAGTGGTACAGAAAGGACTTTAAAGAAAGGAACAGAGGAAAAAAAGAAAATCAAGGCAAAAACTGTGTGTGATAGGTCAAATTTAAATATGTTGCCTCAAAATTTTGAATGATGAATAGCTGAGGAGTCAAGATAATAACAAGAAATTTTGTTGCTGTTATTGAAAATTATTTCATATCTTATAATGAACTTTTGTTCTAGTGATGATTTCAGGATTGTGAGTTTCTTTATATATGTGTTATTCATAAGTAAATAATACGTGAATGTTCACATCATGCCTGGTGCTGATAATATAGCATTCCTAGGAACTGTTACAAGCAAAGCATGAAAAGAGGAAGAAACAGGAAAGAAACAAGAAAGGAGGGATGGAGTGAGAAAATAAAACTAAAGGAAGGAGAACAATACTGTCATGGAAATTATTTTGTATAGCCAATCAACAACAAGAAAAATAATAAAAACTGTAATTTTGTTTTTGAAAAATGTCATCACAACAAAGTTTACTTTTAGAGTTTGACAAATGTATAGTGGGCTATTTTCAGGTAGGTTTATCTGGGAAAATCTGTCTCAGTTTGTGATTTTAGCAGAAATTAGAATCATTTGAGTGAAAGCAAACCATACACAGGCATGGAAAAGATTGCTCCTTGTAGAGAAAATAGCAAGTACAGAGGTTTTAGTGTAGAAATATGCTTTGAAATTTCTGAGAACATAAAAATTTAATTTTATTCTAAATATGTAGCAATACATAAGGTTTAAGCAGCTCAGAAACATAGCATTTTGAAATAGTACTCAGTATTACACAGAATGGCCTGGTTGTAAGGTGAAAGCAGAATTAGATTAATTATGGTTAGCATCTCAACAATTAGATGAAAGGCTTTAATAGATATAAAGAGGAGATGGAGTGGAGACAATTTAGAACAAAAAATGAAGCATTCTCTTCTAGCTATCACATTTATCATGTCAATTATATAATTCAGTAAAGCATCTTAAAGAAGTATTTGAATAATCATAAAACTAAATTTGAAAAAGAGATTACAAGCTGTAAAATGTGGGTACTGTTAAGTGATGTAAGTTTGCAATCATTAGTGTAAGAACAGATGTAAATAGAAATTAGAAGAGAACAGAGACAAAGCCCTGGGATATTGTATCATTTAGAGAACTAAAAGATGAGGAGGGCCAGGAAAGAGTCTGAGACTGGATGGAATATTAGACACTTTTGAAAGAAAAATATTATTTATATATTTATACCAGGCAAGAAATAATATATATATATGCATAAAGTTGCTTTCAGATTTATAGTTTTTGTGGTGAGAAAGGTTTGCTGGCTCTACTAATATCTATCTACAGATTAAAATCAAATATAAAAACTTTAATTTACTGAACACATAGCTTGTCATTTTCCTCTTAAGTTTTAAATATAAAGTATGAATATTTATATTGTAAATATCATACATGTATGTGTATGTGCATGGATGTATTTGTATACAAGCCAACAAAAATTGACAAGTATTTTATGGAAACTGAAAATCAGAATTATTATTTTTGTAAAACCTTCTTACATTAAAGTATACATGGCAATTACTTTAGAACTATGGTTTAATTATTTAAACTGAGTTGTTAAAATTTTACAAGTTTTATATTTATAGAAAAACTGTGATGATAATGCAGATTTTTCATGAAGCAGTATCAAGTTTCTCCCATTATTAATTTTTTAAACTGGTATGATGAGTCTGTTACAGTAAATGAAGCTGCATTTAAAGGACAGACTTCCTTCAGATTTATTCATTTTTACTAAAAGTCCTTTTATGGTTTCCCACCAGGATACCATATGACATTTCCTAGTCATGTCTCCTTAGACTCCCCTTGGCTATGACCATTTCATGGTATTTCTTTATTTTGTTGAATTTAATCCATAGTTTCCATTAGGCCTCACTCTTAAAATTTCACATACTATGGATTGGACAAATGTATAATGACAATGTCCGTTATTATAGTATCACACAGATTAATTTACCTGCCTTTAAAATCTTCCATGGTATCCCTATATATTCCTGCTCTGCCATTAATCTCTGGCAACCACTGATCATTTTATTACCATGATGGTTTTACCTTCCCCAAATGTCAAATATTTGAAATCACACAATATAAGTACCTTTCGTATTGTCTTCTTTCACTTAATAGTTTGAACTTATGCTTTCTTCATTTCCTTTCATGGCATGACAGCACATTCGTCTTTAATGCTGAATGAAATTTCATATACTAGATGTTCCACAGTATAGTCACTCACCTATTTAAGAAAATTTTGTTTGCTTATAAGTTTGGGCAATTATGAATGAAATTAGTATAAACACATACATACAGATTTTTGTGTCAGCATAAGTGTTCAGATCATTTACAGTGATTTTGGAAAATTCTTTTCCATTTTCTACATGAATAGTATCATTTTCAAAACAAGCAGTATAGCCCATCCATTCCAATTAATTATTATTTCCTTTCCTTTTGTTATTTTAAATGGTTTTTTGCATGACCTAGGACTTTCCAGTACAATGCACAAGACAGTGTATAGAGGACAACCTTCCTTTTTTCTGACCACAGAAAAAAAGTCCAGTTTCTACTCATTAATTAATTTAGCTTTTTTTTAAATTGATTTCCTTTATCAAGTAAGGAAAATTTTCCCTATTCATAATTTGCTAAGAAATTTTAGCATAAAATTTGGTATTTGATTTTTCTCAAATAAAACTTCTGTGTCATTTAAAATGATAATTATTCTCATTCAAACATTTTATTTCCATTGAGGAACAAGGGAGGGGTAAGTGGAAAAGGAAAGAAGGGACAAGAAAAATAAAAGAGAATAGAAGGAAAAAATTAGAAACAAAACTTTTGAAAATAAGGAGGGGAAGAGAGGTTTTGTAAATGAGGGAGAGAAAGGGAATTGGATAAAAGAAGCAAAATATATCATGTACAGGTACAAATTCCTTATGACGAATGTTTTTATGTATATTTAAAATGTACCAATAAATTTAAAAAATGAAAATTTTTCTACTGCTTTTAATATGGTAGATTATATGGTTGCAATTTGCATTTTTCCAGGTATCTAGATCATTTATATTTGAAGTGATTATTCATAAATTAGCTTCATATGTAACAAATATGTATATGATTTCAAGTTGTTACATTTGTTCCTTGTTTCTCTTCACCTCCCTTTTATTTTTCTTTTTTCTTTCTTTTTTTTTTTTTGCCTTTTGAGGCAAGTTTTCACTATGCAGTTCAGTCTGGCCTTAAACTCAGTTTGTAACCCAGGCTGGCCTCAAACTTTCAGTGATACTCCTGCCTCAGCCTTGTTAGTGCTGGGATTACAAGCATGTGTCACCACATCTTACCTCTTTTTCTTAGTTTAAAAGCAATACTACATGCTATAATTTTGCAATGTATATTGTAATTTTCAGGAATATATTAATTTTATTTATTTATTTATTTATTTATTTATTTATTTATTTATTGTGGTCTTGGGAATCAAACCCAGGGCCTTGTGCATGCAAGGCAAGAACTCTACCACTGAGCAATATTCACAGTTTAATTTTCAAAAAAACACAATACCACTTCATTTTAGTGAAAATAAAACAAACAATTCTCAACTCTAATTATTTTTCTTATTTTCTGTGATTCATTTCATTTATCCAAATGTGGCATTATCTTTGAGATTAATTAAAACTAAGGAAATATACTGTTTTAACTTCCTTGACTCATTTGATGCCCTCCCTTTTAATGTAGATCTCATTTCCTACCAATATTATTTTCTGATTTCTGTTAGATTTTTGTATGTGACAGGTTTGCTTGCAGTGAATTCTCTATTTTGTTCGTATGAAGTCATAACTTTTCCTTCATTTTTTTAGTGTATATAGAATTCTAGTTTTTTCACACTATTTTTTACAACTTCAATATTTCCTTTTTCTTTAATTTACTTATTTAGTTTGTACATTTGGTCCAATATATTTCTAAATCTTATGTAATTTTTGATAATTTAGATAATTTTTAATTCTCTTTCTTTCAAAAATCTCTTAGACATGGCTTCCTTTATTTTATATATGATGGTATTAAATATAGTTATTTTTCTTTATTATTTATAGTTTTGAAAGTTGTGCTTTTTGAAATATGTCCTCTAGCGTTTTGAAAATCTGTAGTTATTTGAAATTCATTTTCTTATATCCTTCAGTTTGGGAAGTTTATCCACACCCACCCTCAAACCTGTTGATTCTTTTTTGTTTCCTCTGTCAAGTCTTCTTATACGCCTGTCAAAGATATTTATTCTTGTGCTTTTGATTTTCTTTATTTCCTTTGTCTATTCCTTACACTGTACAACTACCTGCTTATACCTTCTGTGCTTGTATATTTTATACTTTTATTCATTACAGTGCATACTATATTATTTGTAGTTTATTAGATACCTTGTCCAATAATTTCAACAACTGTCATATCTAAGTTTCTTTCTGATGCCTATTCTTTCAGTTTGAATTTTCTTGCTTTGTAGCATGCCTTGTAAGATTTGTTGAAAGATGTCATGTGTGGATGTATGGTATTTTGCTTACAAGTTGAGCTGTGTTTACTGTTTCTTGCAAGTGTAAATGTCAAAGGTCTGATGTTTCTCTCATGTCCTAGTTTTGCATGCTCTGTTGCCTTTGGGTTTCCATAGTACTCCTAATTCATTATCATTGCACTGGAGCCCTGGTGGTGTAGTAATAAGGTGAATGAGAAGCCATGTGCAATATTAAGATTAAATCACAGATATTTTAGTGGACATATATGCCGGGATGATGACCTTCATAAATGTTTATTTAGTCCCCTCAATGTTTGTTGAGTTAGGAAACTAGACACTATTATAGAGGGAAAAGTCTTTTCTTCCACAAGGTTAGATAAGGTTCAGTTAAATCCTTTTTCTTGGTGCATAGGATTTTGATGGATAGTATTATCTGGGAGTATTTCACAAAGATCACTCTTCCAAGGGCACCCTCATCCCTGCTTGTTGCCAAAACCACCATGGGTTCTTCCTCATCACTTCACTGCATACAAGTTGTATGCTTCCTACAGTTAACACCATAAAAGTGTGGAAATCCTACCAATACTGCAGACAGGAGTCTCACTCTTATTTTAGTGCATATTCAGATTCCAGTTTAAGAATTATCACTTAGTAATTTCTCCCACTTTAAGATTCCTACTGCTTCTGATTCATTGACACTTTTTCAGCTGTGAGTGTAGATACACATGTCTGCCTAGATATAATGGGAATAGTTTGCTCTGCAAATTCAATTTTCTGATGGCTTGAGAAAAGACATTGATTTTCATTTTATCTCACTTTTTTGTTCCCACAACATGCTTTGAATGCAATCCAGCTCTCAACATGTTGAAAATGAAAAAGAAAACTAGTCCGGTTATTTTTATTATAGGACTAAGAATAACTATCACTGTTGAGAATAATAATATTGAGACTATAACCAGCTTGAGGTGTTGTGAAATTATATTATTTTGAAAACTTCTCCTAGGAATTATTTTGAAAACATAACTTAACATTGTGCAAATATTTAAAAGTACATTCACTGGTAGCTACTGTAAAAAGGACAAAAAAAACAATGACAACAAAACAGACAGCAAAACTTGACAACAGAAATAGGCTTCTGTGACTGTGCCATCAGCTACTGTGATTTTGTTTGTCAAACGTTAAGATGAACAGAAGTGAACTCATTTTCTCCAGGGGTCAGCTCAAATTTCTGCTTATTAGACTGATTCCTAGAAAGAGAACAAGTATTAATAATGAACTTCCTTTTTCTATTGGCATCCTTAAAAATCATCATTATATATTGTTCTACAAACATGTATTTAAAAAGGGAAAGGGATCAAGAAATGTGTAAAAGGGGAAGAAGGGAAGAGAACAGAGGAAAAAATAATTTAGCAGTGTTATGTACACATGCCATCTCCACACAAGGAATGTAAATGTTATTTACTCAAACATGTACTAATAAATACAAAATAGGATTATAAAAATGTCAATGTAGGAATCTAGAAGTAGGAGCTGAGAAATTCTTAGGTATAAAATTTGAAGTAAGTTTTAGACTCAAAGAGACCACAAAAAATACAGAATGAGAAAAGCTTATGAATGCATAAAAATGATACTTTCAAAATTCAGAAAGCTAATATTTGCCATTCATTTATGCTAAATTTTCAAATATATTTTTAAATGAGAGAAATTAAAAATTACTGGAAGAAGGAAAGATGAAATGCAGCATATTTAGTTTTATTTCTCCAATTAATTAAAAAGTAAAAATTAACTATTATAAAATATTATCACCTAGTGAAATTTTATTACAATATCTGCTAATTCAGTTACCATTTAAAAAGAAATAAAAAAAAATGAGAGGCACAGAAATCATATTTAAAATACCGTAATTTTAGGCTCTTGAAAACTATGTACAAGGCCTTTGAGGATGTTTAGTGATGCAAAAATTATCAGAAATGCATTAAAATAGAGAAAAATAATATGCAATTTCAGTTTATAGACATTATTAGGACAGTTTGACTATTTTCTTTAAAGTTTGTCTTACTTGTGCTATAAGCTTTTTTCTTGTCTTTATAATATCATTGCTGTTCCTTTCTTTTTAAACTATTATTAGTACATGTTTGCAGTACATAATGCTTATAGTCATCGTATAGACTTGGTATAAGTACATAACACATTCCTATCCCTTTTTTATCTCTTTTCCTTCCCCTTTCACACCCTCCCTTCATCCCTTAAGCCCCTTCTCTTTATGAAAGATCTGTCTATCTCCAATTATCTATTATTTATATTGCTCTTTATTTATAATTTGGGTTTCTAATATAAGATAAACCATGCAATATTTAAAATTGTGTGTTTGTTTTATTTCACTTAACATTATAACCAAAATGCATTCATTTTTCTATAAATGGCTAATGTTTGGTCTTAACAATAAATAGATATATATATACTTATACTTTATACCAGATATCTGTGTATGTTCACAGAGACCCTTGGATTCTAAGAGATTTTTAATGTAAGATTGAAATATTTCCTAAGGTTGTAAAACAAAAATTACAACCTGGAAAGCAAATACACACGTATGTGAATATATTCTAATAAACTCCCAGTTGCATATCCAGTGGTGCAAACTGATTCTTTTAATTAAAAAAAATAAACACAAACTCCTATGTAATTGTTGTCAAAACCTTTAAGGAATATCATAATGTTTTAAATTTAAATATCGGTGTTTTAATTAAGAATTTTAAAATAGTAATTGAGAGATAAAAGTAAAATCAGTAAAGTGAAATGTTTTTCTGTGTTAATAATCATATTTTTATTTATAATTTTCAGCATCTTCTCACAATGCTAGTTCAAAACTGCAGAATTTCGGCACAATTTTGTGTTAATATTTGAAAGTAATGAGATACGATCTTAATATAAGCTAGGTTTCATTCACAATTTTTCTTATTTTCTTTGAATAAACTTCAATCAACACATTTTGTTTTAATTTAAAAATTTGAGAGACATTGTTCTGTAAGTCTGAATAATATTAAGATTATTTAAAAATATTACTTAAAGTGAAAAATATTTGATAGATTTATTTTGAAGCAATATTTAAGTACAATAATATACTCAGTTATACTCATATATACAAAATTTTGCTTTAGATTTTTAAACATTATGTACCTTTACTGATGAATATTTCCATAGAGGCCTGTAGTCTTTCATTAGTTCAATGATGAAGAGAAAAGTGCTGAATTTTGATAGGCAAGAGAAATAAGCATCCTGAAATAGCCAAATAATTGGCAACAAAACATTGAGAACAGGAGAAATACAGGGGTAGATCTGGGGATTTGCCCATTTTTTTATGTATTTATTTATTATTTTTTATTATTTTTTATTTATTTTTGGTACTGGCTATTGATCTAAGAGCTTTCATATTGAAATATCCTCTTTTCATTTTTCTTTATATTGAAATAGAATCTCACTAAATTACCCAGGATGGACTTGTACTTGTGATCCCCCCAGCGGGGTCTCACTGAGTGCTGGAATTTCAGCCTTGTGCCAACATGCATAAGTTGCCTTGTTTTAACAGTCTTTGCTTTACTGTTTTTCTGAGAGGAATATCTTGTGTGACTAGACACTGAAACTTGTTCACAAAAACAATTTTAAATTATTATGTAGCTTAAATACTACATGTTCATTAATCAAATTTTTCTCATTTTTTATGCATACACCAAATTAAATAACTATAATAGGCTATCATCAGAACATGACTAGCTACTCTCATTTATAGCTATTAATTTGTTTCTAATGTCTATATATATATATATATAGATTCTAACTTTAAGCTTTCTTGGCTGAGGAAAGCTAGCCAGGAAATCATAAAAAACTATGTTTTCGATAAATAGTTCATGGTTTGGATGTAAGTTACTTAAATAGAAAATAATACATTTGTCTAAGTTTACATGTGACACTTTAAAAGTATTTCATTGTTTATTTGAGCTTTCAAAATATTTAATTTTTTACTCATTTTCATTATTGCTATATTGTTGTGATACATAAAAATTACATTCAATCTGGGGAATAGATACATATACATATGACATCTTGTTCAGTTTTGTCCTGCTGTTCCCTCACCCTCTTGTCTGTCCTCACACCTCAGATCATCTTTTATCTCCACAAAATCTACCTCCCTGCTTCCTGTCATCTCTGATGTATTTTGTTCTTTAAATTATTTACATTTTGGGTTACTCATATAAGAGAAACAATGTGATATTTAGCTACCTATGTCTGATTTATTTCACTTAATATTATGATCTCAAAATAGATCCATTTTCCTACAGATTTCCTTAGTAGTACTCCGCTATGTATATGTACAACAAGTTTTCTTTAACCAATCATCTTTTGATAGAAATAAAAGACACTGCCATAATTTACTATTCTGAATTGTGTTGTGATAAACATGAATATGTATGTATCACTGTAATATGTTGCTAACTCTTTTTGGAAGACACTCTAAAAAGGTATAGCTGGGTGAAATAGCATGTCTCTTTCTAGTGTTTTGGGGAATATCCATAATGATTTCCAAAGTTGTGGTATTTGCTTAAATTCCCACCAAAAATGCAGAACTTTCCACCACTATCTCACCAATATTTGTATATTTTGGGGAATTCTTGATGTTAACTATTCCTCCTAAAGTAAGACAGCATCTCACTATTGTTCTGGTTTGCATTTCTCTAAATGCCAACTATGCTGACTATTTTTTACATGTACTTATTGACCATATGTACTCTTTCTTTAGAGAATAACAGCTGATGAGATAGCTCAGTGGCACAAGAGCCTGCCTCACATACACAAGGTCCTGAGTTCAACTCCCTGTACACATATAAAAGAAAAAAATGGCTGGCAATATCACACAGTGGCACAAGCACCTGTTGGAAAGCATAAGGTCCTGAGTTTCACTCCCTGTACCCACATTAAAAATAATAATAGTAATAAGCCTTTAGAGAATAACAGGTTATTTCCATTACCCACCTTTTGATTGGTTCTGTTACTTTAAGTGTCTAGATTTTTGTATTCTAGCAATTACTAAATTCTTGAGAGTATATATTGAATCTCATTTATTAGATTCTGTCCTACTCAACATATTAGAGTCACACTTTGCAAATGTCAAAGCTGTTACTTCTGAAAGAATATAGACACTTAGAAATATGATTCCCCATTAGGTCCATCAACACTTATGATTTCATGTCTTTCTCAGAATCATGTTATACTCCTTGTGTCTAATATCATTCCTTGATCTTAAATCTACTTTATTTGAATTTAATATAGCTCCTCCAACTTTCTATGAAGTAGTACTCATATGCTGCCCCTTTTATGCTAAAGTTATTTATATCTTTATATTTAAAACAGCCTTCTCTGAGAATATATAGTTTGGTTTTCTTTTTAATGCACTCTAACAATCTCTATTTTAAGTACTGGATTTAGATCACTCATATTAAAAATGATTTGAGCTGGTGAGATGGCTCAGTGGTGTAAGCGCCTGCCTGGCAAGCACGAGGGCCCGAGTTCGACTCCTGGAACCCACATACGAAAAAAGGGCTGGTGAAATTGCTCAGCGGCATGGGCACCTGCTGGCACGTGAGGTCCTGAGGTTGACACCTGGTACACAACACACAAAAAAGATTATTTACATAGTTTTTTTGATAGCTACCATATGTATAAATATTTTGCTTTGATTGTATGTGTTCTGTTTCTTTTTAGCTCTCTGTTACCTGCTTTCTTTTTATTTAATTCTCCTACAGCATTATATATGTGAATATATATACCATGCATATACACACATATCATGTATGTATATAGACATGTAAACATAAACAAAGATCAACAAAGTTTTTGCAGTATAATAGTACTAGTTTATAGTATATATTTTCTTTTTTTTTTTTTTTGTGGGTACCGGGGTGTCGACCTCAGGACCTCGCGCACCAACAGGCACCCGTGCCGCTGAGCGATATCACCGGCCCCTTTTTCGTATGTGGGGTCGGGGAGTCCAACTCGGGCCCTCGCGCTTGCAAGGCAGGCGTTTACGCTGCTGAGCCATCTCACCGGCCCTATAGTATATATTTTCAAATAATCATAAGTGTCTTAAAGACTACCATTTTATGTGTAGTTCAAGTGCCTTACAGAAACAGGAATCTCAATTCATCCTTCCGGCACCTATGACATCATTGTCATTCTTGTAACTTGTTTATACACTATAATTATCCAATACGTTGTTACTCTTTTTTTCTTCACTCGATACAGTAGTTATCTTTCACTTTGAAGAATAATTTCACTGAATAATGATTTGAAGGTTGTTATGTTTTTCCTTCAATATTTAAATATTTGCTTCACTATCTTCCTATTTGAACAGTCCTTAGTAAGAAGTCGACTGTGTGGACTCCTGTTCTTATTTTTCCATAGGTAAAGTGTTTGACTCTGTCAGACTTCTAAGATTTTTATCACTGTATTTGGTGTCCTAAGGGTCGAGAAAGATATGTTTATGTATGATGTTTAAAAAATCATGCAGTAGTTTGTGATCTTCCTGCATCTATGGTTTCATGTTTGCAATTAATATTTGAAAGTTTTTGGTCATTGCTTTCTTCCTTTCTATCATTCATTTGTACATATGTAACACATTTGTATATTGTCTTAGAGCTCTCAGATGTTCTGTTTTACTTTTTTATTTTTTCTTCTTTGCATTTCATTTTCAAAGATTTCTATTTTCCAGTTAATTGCTTCTTCCCTCAGTGATAAAAATCTACCTATAAGCCCATTAAAGACATTATTAACATACATTAGTGCTTTGATTTCTAGCATTTTTTTTTCTTAGAGTTTCCATCTTTTTGATTCTAGTACCCATCTTTCTCTTGATATTTGCTGTTTTCATCTGAGCCCTGTCCATTTTATTTATTTATTTATTTATTTATTTATTTATTTATTTATTTTTTGTGGGTACTGGGGGGTCAAACTCAGTACCTCATGTGTCAGCAGGCATCCATGCTGCTGAGCGACATCACCGGCCCCTTTTTCATATGTGGGTTCCGGGTGTCCAACTCAGGCGTCGCTCTTGCCATGCAGGTGCTTACACTGCTGAGCCATCTCACTGGCCCTGCCCTTTCCATTTTAATTATAATTATTTTAAATTCCCTATCTGATATTTTCAAAAATATGTTATATGTGATTCTGGAGTTCATGTTTACTTTGCTTTTTAGACCATGATTTTCATGACTTTTGGCATGTCATGTAATTTTTGCAAAACAGAAACATCGTAGTAGGCAATAAAAACTGAGGGAAATAGATAGTCGGTGTGAAGATTTATGACACTCAGGAGTTGGGTTATGGTTAGTACTTCCTGTAGATGTAATATTTCAAATTCATCTGTTGTACTTCTTTATCTCCAGTCTCAATTTGGGCTTTGCTTAAGTATGTCGCACAGAAAATACATCTTGCATCCCATTTTGCTATAATCCCCTCTTAACAGAATGTTTTGTGCGGTGGTATGTTGTGAGAGAAAGGACTCTATAAAATTATAAATGTCAGCTCCTTCATAAAATTCTTTCAGAGGGCTGTATTTCCCAAATGTTCTTCCAAAGGCAGTAAAATTTCCCCATTCAGCCTTAATCTTCTTGCAGGCTGCATTGCCCCTTATCTATTTCTTGAAATACTGACCTCTGTCTGCTGCCTTTATTTTTTCCTTCACAGTCCTCAGATAAACAGTAATGCTAGAAGTGCCTGGGGTGGGATAAAAGGCATTGGGGAAAATTCTTTCTGTCTGAATTTTAACTCTGTTATAGAGTAGGTGACTATATTTTTTCATAGCATTCTATTTTTTAAATTTAAGTTTGTTGGTAGAGTTTAGATATATATAATGATCACGTTCATCATGGAGAATTTGTACCTGTAAATGATATACTTGGATTTGTCATATTTTCCCTCCTATTCCCTTCCCCTCCCTTCATCCCCTCTTCCCCTCCTTATTTACAAAGCTTTGTTTCCACTTTATCCTTCATTTCTCATTTTTTCAGTCCTTTTCCTTCCTTCCCCCTCCCCCCCTAGTTCCACTTTACTTTTGAACAATCTCTTTCCATTTCATCATGTCTATTGTACAATTTGATTCTTATTTACACTTTTAGTTTCACACACCAGTGAGACAATGCAATATTTACATGTTTGTCCAATTTTTTTCACTTAAATGTATGGTCTCAAAGTCCATTCATTTAGACAATAAATGTCTCAAGCTTATCCCCCTTTATGGTTAAGTAATACTCCTATATATATATATATATATATATATATATATATATACATATATATCATCATTTTTAGGATAAACATGTGTGCATATATATTGCTGTGGTATGTTGCTTTTAATTCTTTTGGGAATATACCAAGAAAGAGAATAACTGGGTCTAATGAGACCTCTAGTCCTAGTTTTTTGAGGGATCTCCACACAGATTTCCACAGTGGTTGCACCATGCTACATTTCCACCAAAAGTGGAGAAGTGTTCCTTTTTTCCCACAGCACCTCCAGCATTTGTTATTGGTTGATATTTGATAATAGCCATTTTTTTCAGGACTGAGATGGAATCTCAGTGTTGTTTTAATTTGCATCTCTCAAATCACCAGTGATGTTGAACATTTTTTCATATATTTATTTGCCATACAATTTTTTCATCTGAAAAGTGAAAAGGCATTCATCTCAGATGCCCTTTTCTGGATTGGGTCTTTGAATTTAGGGGATCTGATTTTATTTAAGTTCTTTGTATCTTCTATATATAAGTTCTTTGAAGACCAACTGACTAAAATTTTTCCCACTCTGTGGGTTATCTTTTCACTCTGTTGGTCATTTATTTTGCTATGCAAAAGCTTTTTAATAAGATGAGATCCCAGTTGTATATTCTTTGTAGAATTTCCCATGTGACCTGGGTTTAATTTATGAGGTCATTGCCTACATCTATGTCTCCAAGAATTCTACCAATTTTCTCTTCCACTAGATTTAATGTTTTTGTTTTAATATTTAGACCTTTGATTCATTTGATTTTAGTTTAGTGCATAGTGATAGACATAAGTATAGTTTTAGTCTTTGGCATGCAGTAAGCCAGTTTTTTCAGCATAATTTATTAAACTGGCTATCTCTTCCAGTGAAAATGTTTGGCCCCTTTGTCAAAGATAAGGTGGCTAAGTGTATTTGAAGTTGTTTCTCTATATTCTAATCTGTTCTATTTATCCTCAGGTCTGTTTTTCTGCCCAAACCATGCTGTTTTTACCACAGTAGCTTTGTATTTTAATTTCAAGTCAGAGATGGTGATGCCCCCAGCCTTGTATTTGTTGCCCAAAATTACTCTTCCTATTCTAGGTCTCTTCTGTTTCCAAATGAATTTTAGGATTGTTTTCTCTAATTCTGTGAGATATGCTACTGGTATTTGGTTTAGGATCACATTAAATATGTATAACAATTTTGGCAGCATAGCCATTTTCACTATGTTAGTTTTTCCTATCCAAGAGCAAGGGATATCTTTCCATTTTCTGATCTTCTCATTGATCTTCTTTTTTAGAGTACTCTAGTTTTCAGTGTACAGATCATTTACTTCAAATCTGATAAAAGCCATCCATGACAAACCAACAACCAACAGCATACT
Source organism: Erethizon dorsatum (assembly GCA_028451465.1). Classification (NCBI taxonomy): domain Eukaryota; kingdom Metazoa; phylum Chordata; class Mammalia; order Rodentia; family Erethizontidae; genus Erethizon; species Erethizon dorsatum. Next base: position 84,987,008 of record CM051831.1, on the reverse strand, counting down.
ACACAGTAAAAAATTGAAAACTTTCAACCTAAAATCAGGAACAAGACAGGAATGTCTGCTGTCACCACTTCTGTTAAATAAGGTTCTGGAAACATTAGCCAGAGCAATTAGAAAAGAGAAGGAAATAAAAGGAATAATGATAGGAAAGGAAGAAATTAAATTATCCTTATTTGCAGATGGCATGATACTCTACATAGAAGACCCCAAAAACTCCACCAAAAAAAACTTATAAGTTTGATTACCAAATTCAGTGACATTGCTGGATACAAAGTCAACACTCAGTAACACTGGTATATACAAATAACAAACTCACTGATGGGGAACTTAGGGAAACCACACCTTTCAAAATAACATTGAAAAAAATGAAATACTTAGGAATCAATCTAACAAACATAGCATTTTATGTTGATGCACATTAAAATAAAAAATATAAAAGAGCAGTAGAAGACACTTCCCTCGATCACCAGATGGTATTGCTTGTTTTACACATTACATACTGACTTGTTTACTGTAGGGCCATGAGACATTAACCTCTTATGTATGGTGATGGAAACAGTAGTTTTATGTTTGGAATTTACGCCATATATATATATATAAAGTATATAGGTCACTTAAGTAGGAAAAACCAAATTATGAAAGCATATATATATATATATATATATATATATATATATACACACACACACAAAACAAGTCTGTACATAGAGACCATATAATATACATTATATGTAGTGTATCTTGTAAGTGTACACATGTGTGTTCACATATGTAAACATACACATTTAAGCACACATATTTCCAAGATACATACATTTTGTTCTGTTTTTTGTTCAAAATGTAATCAATTTATTTTAATCTGTTTAAATTATGCTATTTCTATCTCTTTTTTGGGTAGGAAAAAGGCAATAGGTCAGTATAGGAAAGAATAAATGTACACATGATAAGTTAGTTTTTAGAAAAATGAGACTTGAGTTGGAAAATTGCTATGAGTTGTGTTACCTTAATCAACTTACTTAAAATTTTCATAATATCTAGAAAATAAAAATATAATTAATTCTTTATGCTGTATTTAAAAGAAAGACATAGTTTATTACCAAAGTTTCTCTTAAACTCTCAATATGTTATTTCCATTCTTTACAACCTTATTCTTTGAGTCATCATTTCTGAAAATATTTAAATGCTTATTTTAATAATTTTCTTCTCCATAGATAAGGTAAAATATTCTAAACTATGATCATTTCCTGGAACATCACCCACTATGTCACAGAACAAAATAGCATCCCAAGAAGCAAGCTACATTCTGTTTGGAGTTTTGGAAGTTTGGCACTGTACTGTGAGTCCTGACTACATCTTACTAAATGGCATACCTCACCTTATAAAATGACATAGCTGTATTCACTTCAGCAGCATATATACTAAAATGAGATAGCTTTCAGTGTTTACTTAATATAATGGACATTTTGAAACATAAAGTTTATTATTAATCCAAATACATTTAAATATATGTGTATATATTACATATATACATGTGTGTTACTACTTTCTTTTTGGAAAATAAAATATTTGAAAAACCCAATATGATAATAGTATTGCACTGGAATATGTCTAAAGAATAGTCATGTATTCTGTGGGTCAACTAAACATAGAAAACAAAATCCTGAAAGTTAATTTAAAGAATTAAGTATATTGTGTACATGTACCAACTTTCCACACTAAATGAAGTCATTTTACAGGGCAAAAATGTTTTTTTAAATTATTACTTGAGAAGATGCATTTTTCAATCAACTGTAACATATGCTGAGAGGAGAAAAATTATGAAGATGATTTTTTAAGCTTCACTTATATATGAAAACCCAATTGTAAGTAAATTTTACAGAAGGGCATCTGCTAAGAACAACAACTGTGAAACCACCATGGGTTGTCATGTTTGGGGATGAATGTCATATCACTTAAGCCTTACAAGCTTTTTTTCTTCACACTGTATTAAGAGTGTTGGTAAAAAGAAAGTTATCACACCACTTCATCTGGAACATGATTTGTCATATATATAATATAATACTGATATTAAAACTTCTATTTAAATAAAAACATATGAGCTTGTTGTGGTGGTGCACACCTGTAATCCCAGCACTTGGAAGACTGAGGCAGAAGGATGGCAGAGAGTTGGAGGCAAGCCTGGTCTACAAAGTGAGTTCAAGGTCAGCCTGAACTGCATAGTGTGACCCTGCCTTAAAAAGACAAAAATAAAAAGTAAAAAAACATACACAGTTCATCTACTAACACCATTGCAAAGATTGCTAGAAATGTGGAGCCATGTTAAAGGGAGCTCATGATATAAAATTTGTTTTTAAGTAAATATTTAACGGCACACCTGTTTTATTCCAAACTAAAAGTATTGCACTATGTAAGAAAACCACCCAAAAATATTCAGAAAAGCACATAAAATATTTTGTTTGGCCCACAGTGATGATTTAACTTAAAAACTCCAATTATGCTTATGATATGACTTTCTTAATAAAAGCAGCCAGTGTATTTTATTGAATGAAGTCAGTTTGTAAATTAATAAAATCAAAAATAAATTACAATAATTTACCATCTGGAGAAAAATTAAAACTTCACCTGTAAAAGCTGAAAGCAGTTTATTTCTAAATATTATTTGTTGAAAGAGGGGAATGCAGATTATTGTAACCAAACTTAACAGCTATGTGTTTGTAATGGTACTAGCAAATGTAGGCTGTTTTTGAAGAAATTTATTTTATACTTTTAGCAAATAGCTAATTTCAACACAATTAAATGGGAGGAAATTTTATTTAGATAAGAATATATCTGAAATTATGTATATGTTAAGATAAATTTTATTGTTCTAGTATTAACCTTAAATTTTTATCTCTAATAATTCTAGTGGTCACTTTAATCTATGGAAATTCAGTGGCAAGTATTTTATATGTCTATTTTTAATTTTTTATGATAATTATAAATGTTAAATATTACAAATCAAATTATGTATATATGAAGCCACGACTATTCAGGAAACCACTTCCATGCCTGTCAATAGTAAGTTCATACATGATATTCAAACACAAGCCTGCTGAACTGTAAAAGCTCTGTTTGATGCATCTGGGGCAGACTGGTAGGAACAGCAGTGAAAGTAGAAGTGAGAGCTCCCATTCAAGGATATCCTGCAGCTCATGCAGAATACTCATCAAAGAGGCATCCATATTACAGTTGAGCTCATCTCCTCATAGGTGACAGACATGAAAGTTGCATTCTGTAATTATTTGAGTCAATAGTCAATAGTTCAATTCCTGGTCTTCCAAGTAGCCCTTTATATTTCACAACTTAAATATAATAGATCTCTAAGCTCTTTGAGGGTCTATCAAAAGGGACAATCATCTCTTCTCCCAAGAGCCTAGTGTACATATTAATCCTAAAAATAAAGTAGCACAAACTTCATACTATTCTTCTGTATGTAAACTACTACATACATGATTCACAGTCTTAGTCTACTTTTTAGATTTCTTTAAAAGGAGGTCTATAAAACATATTAGAGCAACTAAATAAATTTATATCTATAAATAATAATCTAAAATCTTAATTACAGATATTTTCATCAAAGGGCTTCTTTTTCACCACTGATGTTTGGCCTCAGGGATTTTGCACTGAGCTATATCCCCAGCACTTATTTTTATTTTGAGATAGTGTCTCACTAAGCCACTAGGCTACAGAGGGTGGGCTTCAGCCTCCTCCTTCAGTCTTCAAATGTGCTGGCATTACAGGAGTGCTCTCCCACACTTCCACTCTTGGCTTAAAACATTTATTGTTGCCAGAAAATGTATGTGTATAAACCACTCATGAGTTTTTATTCCACTATGATTATCAGTCTATAGCAATATAGAATTATGTTGAGGCTTCTCAAATAAAAGAAAACTTTATATAATTTTTTGTAAAATTCAAGAATAAGTACAGTTCACTTATTCTACATTAAAATAATTAATTTAAAGATAACTATTGACAATTGTCAAAGTGGCATAAACATACACCTAAATAATGAATCATTCCTTTCTTTCATAGATATGTGATCAAAATTTTGGCTTTATACATATATAAGAAATACTGGACAAAGTAAAAATGAAACTAGTTTGACACATTAAAATGTTCTTCATATACAACCATTTCTTGGTAGAATATACAGTATATAAAATAATTCATCAGTTTTTATATTTTACTGACTGGATCAATAATATCAGCTTAGAAAACATTGGGGCTAGAGATGTGGTGCAGTAGTAGCATCCTTGCCTTGCATGCACAAGGCCCTGGGTTTGATCCCCAACACCACCAAAAAAACTAAAAAAGAAATTCTTCCCTTTTAAAGGGGCTGAGGTTATAGCTCAGTGGCACAGCAGCTGCCTGGCAAGCCCAAGGTCCCAAGTTCAATTCCCAGCTCTAAAAAACCAAAACCAAAACAAAAACATACAGGTCCTCCCTAAAAGAATAATGTGGGCAACATAAGTAATGTTTCACACTTCATTTGTTTTATTATCACATTCCTTCCAGATTTCAAATATGATTGATGTTGGTGTAAAATTTATAACTTTAAATTACCAACGGAGCTCTCACTTTAAGTTTCTTTTCTTTTTTTTCTTTCTTTTTTTTTGTACCAGCAAACAAACTCACAACCTTGCACTTGTCAGGCATGCCCTGTGCCTCTAAGCGACATCCCCAGCCCTATCGCTGGAATTTTAAACATTGTAGAACATATCATTTAATTATACTTGTGTGTTGATCATTGTTGGAATGCAAGTTGAAATGTATCCTGCCACATTATTGAAAACATGGTCCAAATACCTAAAGCACTTATCTGTCCTAAATAAGACTGTTCAATCCTTGTGTACTGAGGTCTTTATCAAGAATTTTCCCTCTAGAAAATCATATAAGTGCTCCTTGAAATGCCCTAAAGTGAAATTTTAGTAAAGGAAAGATCATAGACATTCAAGAGGAAAGGGAATGTAGCATAAGAATTAAAAATTAATCACAAATGTACAGAAAGAATCTTGATGAGCTCATTAGTTGTCAAGGTTGAGAGGAATACTGTACCTTTCAGCTATTATAGGTTCGGATTACTGTAATTTTTGCATGTGTTTTATTTAAAACAGGAACAAGTTGCATTTATTTTCTTCTCTTCTCATGATCTAAATTGAGACAGAAAAAATTTTCCAGACATATAATTTGGTTTAGTATTTATTTTCTAAAATATTCATTATTATTATTGCTATTATTATTATTCCAAGTTATTTTCTTTCTCTACTGATTCCTATTCTTCTAACATATTTTATGTTAAAATAGAGATCAGTGCATTAATAAAATATTTCATTCATAAAGAAGGGTCTTAAAACTGTGGTTTATTTTTCACTAAGAAAGAAAAAATTCAAAGTAAGTATAATACGTGGTTAAGCTTAGGCTAAAACTTATTGGAATATAGACTTGTTTGCATTCTAATTGAGAACAATCTTAACCTCTTTAATTCTCAGGAAGAAACAGAGAAAAAACAAAAGAGGAAGAAATAGGGATAAAAAATGTGAAATTTAATATGTTTCTGGTATTTCTCACAAGAATATTAATTTCTGTCTTTTTTATTTTTATTACTATGTGTTTGCAGCACAGAATGTTTACATTCCTTTGTGGAGTTGATACATGTACATAACACACCTTAATTCCTTTTATAATTTCCTTTCCTTCTTCTCCCTTACCCTTCTCTCTATCTATTGGTCCCTTTTCCATTTGTGAAAGATATATCTCCTTATGTCTTATTATCTATCTTTTATTCTGTTCTTTATTTATAATTTGTGATTTTTGTATAAGATAAACCATGTGATATTTAAGTTCATGTGTCTAACTTATTTCACTTATAATTATGGTCTCAAGGTGCATCCATTTTCTTACAAATACTCAAATTTATCTTTCTTTATGGCAGAGTAGTACTTCATTTTGTTTAAATAACATGCTAAGGTTTAGCTATTATGAATTGCAAAGGTATAAACACTGGTTTGTATGTATCACTGTAATATTGTCTTTCACTCTTTACAAAAAATATGTAGAAGGGGACTATTTGGATCAAATGTAATTTCTAGTTTTTGTTTCTTTGGAGAATCTCCATACTAGCTTTCATAGTCGTTATACTAGTTTACATTCCCACAATGGTGTAGAAGGGTTCCTTTTTCTTCCACAGCCTGGACAGTATTTATTGTTATTTGATTTCTTGAAGATGGCCAGTCTTCCTGGCATGAAACTTTTTAATTTGCATTTTTCTTATGGCCAGTAATGTTGATCATTTTATGTGTTTATTGGCTATTTGTACTTCTATGATATTTTTATTCATTTCACTTGCCCATTTTTGATAAGGTCTTTTATTTTGGAGGATTATTTTTTGAGTTCTTTATATATACTGCATATTAGTCCTCTCATGAACATTAATTTCTTTCTAACAATTATTAAAAGATGCATGCATTATTAAAGATCAAGAAAAAAGAAAGCAAGGGACAGCTGGCTTTCAAATACAACATGTAATAATTAGTTTTGTATATATTTTTATTAGAAAACATTTGGTAAAATATTTATACAAACAGTGAAACATTGACAGATTTTTGAGTAAGTAAAATAAATTTTAAAAAACTATGGAAGTAATTTCAAATCTCCCTCTTTTTGCTCTTTGGTCACTGATTATTACTCCTATCTTTGCTTAGAAATATTTTCTTACATAACTTGAAATTTTAATTTTTGATAATATTTAGATATATTTTTATGAGTATCACTTCAGATATTTTATAATTAACTTTTTGTTTTAGAACAGTTTTAGATTTATGGAATGATTGTCATGCTATTTCAGAGAATATATATCCTGCATCAATATCCTGATTATTAACATTTTTATTTATGTATTTCATAATTAATAGATCAATGCATAAATATTCATATTTTTATTTTTTCATGTTTTTAAAAGTGATTTGTCTCTTAATCTACTTATTCATTTACTTTAATAATTTATGGTTGTATGGACTGGATGATATTTATTTTATACTTTAATCCAATTTATTTTTTTAGTACTATTCATCATTTGTCCAAATTTTTTTGACTCTAGCCATTGGGAGATCCTTAATTGCTGTCTATGTGTATCTTTGACAATTCTCATTATTGTGGTGTTTTTTGAGTGTTTGGTTTGTTTTGGAGATTTCCTCTATGACTAATAGTACATGTCGACCCAGTTCTTCCTATACATTTTGGATATGGGATAAACATACATTATCTACCAAACTGTTAACTTCAAGAGGAAATACTACAATTAATTCAAAGTTAATACACCACTTAATCATTATATATAGATTAATATTTTAAAAATCAGTATATACGGTAAATATGAGAATGTATGAGAATGTCTAATAAATGTAAAATGACACACACAACATAACAATAATCCTGTTATGGCCTGAATTATATCTAACAAAAAGATATGTGGAAGTTCTACCTCTCATATTTGTGAATAATCTTACTTCAAAATAAGATTTTTTAATATGAAATCAAATTAAGATTAGGCCACACTAAATTGGGGTAGAGCTGTAAAAATGGCTTGCGACTTTACAAGAACAGAAGTGCTACAAACACACACACACACATGAACAAGATCACCATGTGAAAACAGAAGCACAAATTACAGTTATATAACCACAAGCCAAGAGACACCAAGGACCATGGCACTGGGAAAGGTAAAGAAGGATCTGTGTTAGCTAGGAGTTTCTATAGGGGCCATAAATGACATAAAATACATGTGTGATTATGAAATGCAACTTATTAGGTAGACGGATAGGATCAGAAGCAGGAGAGTTCACAATGGCTATTTGTGTCCTGGAAAGCAGGAGGATCCAGTGGTTGTACAGCCCAGGAAAATGGAGGCTGCAGAACAAGAGGGGTCAATGGTGCAGCACCAGTGCAAAGTCTAAGGCCTGGAAGCTCCCTGAAGAGTTGCTGGTATGAGTCTTTGTTGTGAGCCTGAAGAAACTGGTGAGTTATGTGCAAAGATGATAGCAGCAACAGACTCATATGTACCAGTGGACTGGAGTTCTTTGAAAATGCAAGAACTTCCTTTTACCATCTCTTTTTTTTATTTCTTCCATGCTTATGTTCAGAGCCTCAGTTACCACTTCCCATGCTGCAGATGGTTCTTCCCTCAATTTATTGGCCTACATGCCAGCAATCTCTACAGATATCACCAGAACTGTTCTTTATTCATTTGCTAGGCATTTTTAATACATTCAAGTCAACAATTCATGATTATTTATTTTAATTCACCCCTTGTAAATTTTTTAACCAGACATATCTTCTTGAAACACACTTAATTTCCAAATACAATAGCAAGTTCATAAATACATCAAAATTGATTGAAATATCCTGCATACAAACAGGAATGCACTGAATCTCTCCCCAGAACTGAAGGCAAATTTTGTTTTCTCTGGGTAATGCTTACTCTTTTGACATTCCATAACCTAAAGATTCCAATGTAGTTTTAACAATACTTAAGTACTGAAGTTAAGTCAATGTTATGTTACAAAGAAAGAAAACAAAGGTATCTGCTTAATGTGTATATATACATAAGCATACTAATAAAATAGGAAAATATACTCATGACATTTATAATCTTTTCTGTAACTGGTCACATGGTAATAGCTACTCTTTATAACTACCTTTTCCCACCCATTTTGTATTCCTTTGACCTTTAGCAAGTACCTCAGCTGGTCTTAGTTCTTTACCTGGCAGAGTGAGTCATACTTTCAGTCCTGAATGTTTTGGGTCACCTGTCTTCTTTCCAGAATTGTATTGCTGTTTCCCCATGACCTTATTAAAAGGGCATGGTAATAGTTGTAGGTGCCCTAAATAATCTCCCGCTCTCCAAATACATTTTTCTTTTCCTCTATAGTGAAATAGTAGTTGAATTTTCCCTTGGTAGTCTGGTTCAATCATCTATACTAACACTATAAATCATTTTTTAAATTGTTGACTCAGGTACAAGGAACCCAATAAAGCCAATGGGTAAACAGCTTGCAGTTCAGTGGTATCATCACCGAGCCTTATGATAGAAGACTTCACCTTCTGGAACTAAGTCTTCTAGGCCAGCATGGCATAAAGTCACAGCAACAGGAAGCAAAAATTTTGCTAGTGGGTCACTAGCAGTAATGGTGTGTGGTATCTTTCCCATTTCCACCCCTTTACTTCTGGACCCATGAGTCTTAGCTGTGAGGGAAACAGTATCATACGTTGGATGCTGATTCAGACATATGCAGCATTCTGGAGGACATTTCTCTAGCTTTACATGGTATTGCCATCTAGCTGGCAATGTAATCATGTTCTTTAAAGGTCATCCTCTGTTTTATAAATCTAGTTACTCGTGGATGATTGGAAGCATGGTGAAACAAGTGAATTCCATTATCATGAGCCCACTCTTATACTTCTTTGGCAATCAAGTGCATTCCTTGGTCAGAGGAAAACCCACAGGTGATGACAGATGGATTATTGAGAGAGGAGGTAAATCCATACATGGAATAAGTAGCTAATCTAGTTAATACAATTTTCATAATGGAATCCATCCAATATAGTCAGATATTCCACCAGATCACAAGCTGATTACTCCAGGAAATGGTTTTATATTCAGGACACAGTGTTGTTCTCTATTGCAGGCATACTAGGCATTTAGTAGTGGCTGTAGTCAGATCAGTTTTGGTGAGTGGAAGTCCATATTGCTGAGCACATGAATAACATTATATAACATGTTATAAAGAGAAGCAATTCATGTGGCAAAACATAGGGACAGAGATAAAATCACTTAAAGTAAACATAAGTACCATATACTAGAACTGGACATACAAAGTTGAAAATAACTTGCAAGGTGGCAACATCTTAATAAAAATCTCCATATAACCACACACTTGCCTCACTTCTCTAGTTTCTGACTGACAGTAACCTCCCATCAATAAAGGAGGAGAAAAAATAGTGGGACTCATATAATTTATATATATATATACATAAATAAATACACCTCTAAGGAGGAGAATGGAGAAACAAGGAAATTGAAGATCTCCAAGCCCCTTCAAAACCCCCAAGACAGAGCAAGAGGCCACAAAGGGAGAAGAAAACAACAGCAGAAATCTATGAAAAGTTCTTAAAAGGGAAGAAGAAAATAGATGAGTTCAAAGAGAAAATAAAACAAAAGTTTACAGTAATGACATTTAAAAAGTCCATGATGAATTTCATGGAAATACATAAAAATAGGATGAGCTAACCAAGATAGTTCAAAACCCAAATGACAGATTGAACAAAGACATGGAATCCTCTTAAAGTTGTCAGAAAGAAATACCTGAAATAAAATAATAGAATAGAATTCATACATTCCAGAAATGACCAATGTGAAGACAGAGTATCTGATATTGAGGAAATATTGTAGTGAATCAAAAATAAAGAGCTCAAAGAAACAAAACAGAAAATAAGAGAAAAAGAGAACACTACCCAGCAGCTACAAGATGACAGCAAAAAAACTAGTCTAAGGCTAATTAGAGAAATGCTAGAGTTCACAGATGGATTTACCAACATGCTTACAGAAATTATCAAAGAAAATTTCCCAAATATAAGAAAAGTTTTCAAAGAACAAATAGCAAATGCTTATAGAACACCAAACAATTATGATGAAAGGTGAAGTTCACCAAGGCGTCTCTTTATTAAATTTGCAGATATATAGCAAAAAATAGAATTTTAAAGGCAGCGAAAAACAATCACATATAAAGGTAAACCAGTTGGGATCACAGCAGACTTCCCAGCACAAACACTCAAACCCAGGGAATCTTCCAGTGAAATCTTTCAAGTCCAAACAACAAATAATTTCCAAGCCAGATTAACCTACCCAGCAAACTATTCCTCAAAATAGATGGATAAATAAGATATTTCCATGAAAAAGGCCAGCTCAGAAGATTTATGAATACTAAATCAGCTCTAGAAAAAGTACTCAAGAGTACTACAGTCAGAAACATAAGATTGGAAAAACACAGAGGAAAAACAGAGGGAACTAGTGAGGTCACTGGACAAACAACAATTAAAAAAAAGGAAAATTAAAACAAATGACATACCAATGGATAAAGAAGACAAAGACAGTAAATAAAAACATATCACAGGAATATCTATAAATATTAATGGTCTCAACTCTCCAATCAAAAGATAGAGACTGGCAAACTAGAAAAAAAAAAGAACCAAACAATATGTTGCATTCAAGAAACCCATCTAATACAAAAAGATACTCATGGGCTTAAAATATATACTACAACATTTCATGCACCAGGACACTGAAAACAAGCTGGGGTGGCAATTCTAATGTCAGACATGGTAAATTTCAAATTAAAATGGATTACTAAAGACAAAGAAGTTCACTACATACTTGTTAAAGTAACAATCAAAGAAGAAGAGATTGCATTGATAAACATATATGCACCAAATATTGGAGCACCAACCTCCATAAAAAAAAGAAAATAAAAGATCTAATAAATATTAATACAATCATAGTAAGGGATTTTAACACCCACTTTCTCAGACAGATTAAAAAGCTATTAAAGAAATTTCAGAGCTGAGCCACACACTTGAACACATGGTCTCAATAGACATATGCAGAGTGTTCCACCTTTGCACAACAGAGTATACATTCTTTGCAACAACACATGGTACCTTTTCCAAAATAGATCACACACTAGTCCATAAATTCCTAAGTAAATGTAGAAGTACTGAAATTACCCCAATCATAATATCTGACCACTGTGTGATAAAAATAGAAATCAACAAGAGAAGAAAATGTGGAAAAAGCAAAAACTCCTTGAAATTTAACAATATACTCCTAAACAACAAATGGGTCACAGAAGAAATCAAAGAAAAAATGTAAAAATTTCAGGATGTTAATGAAAATGATGGTACAACTCATCAAAATCTTTGGTAAACTTTGAAAGTAGTTCAAATTTATTGCAATTAATGTGCACATTTGGAAAACAGAGCAGGCCCAAATAAATAACCAATGAGAAATCTTAAGATACTTTAGAAACAATAAACAATTCCCAATCCAAAATTAAGGAGAGAAATTATAAAGATGAGAGTAGAATTTAATGACATTGAGGCTAAAAAGGTATAAAACAAATAAAAAAAGAAAAGCTGGTTTTTGGAAAAAAATAAATAAAATAGATGAGCCCTTAGCAAGTCTCACCAAGAGAAAGAGAAGATTCACATAAGTGCAATTCAAAATAACAATGGTGCAATCACAACAGACACTATTGAATTCCAGAAGATAATAACTGCTTTGAAAAATCACATTCCAATGAAATCCCAAATTTTGAATAAGTAGATGGATTCCTAGACCCATACAAACTATCAAAACTAATCCAAGAAAACATAAATATACTAAACAATCTGATCACAATCAATGTAATGCACTCAGTAATAAAGATTCTACCTATAAAAAAAAGCCAAAGATCTGATGGATTCATGGCTGAGTTCTACAATCTTAGAGGATATTATAATACCAATACTCCCCAAATTATTCAAGGACATTGAAAGGGATGAAGTTCTTCCAAATTCATTATGAAGCCACTATATCCTTCATCTCAAAACAAGATGAAGTCCCAAGTACAATAGAAAACTATAGAGTAATCTCTTTAATGAATATAGGTACAAAAATCCTCAACAAGATATTAGAAAATAGAATGGACCATATTATCAAAAAGCTGATAAACCATGATCAAGTAGGATTCACCCCAGAGATGCAAGAATGGTTCAACATACCAAAGTCTAGAAATGTAATACATCACATAAATAGCAAGGTCAAAAGCCATATTATCGTATCAATAGATTCAGAAAAAGCTTTTGAAAAAGTGCAATACCATTTCATGAAAAAAACTCTGAAGAAAACAGGTATAGGAGGACCACACCTGAATATGATAGAAGCTATTTATGACAAGCCAACTTCCAGTAGCATACCAAATGGGAAAAAAACAAAAGCACTCCTGTTAAAATCAGGTAGAAGTCAAGGATGTCCACTATCACTTCTGCTATTCAACATAGTACTTGGACATAACCTGTATACACATCAACAGATGACTGAATAAACAAAATGTAGTATCTATATAAAGGAGTACTACTCAGATATGAAGAATGACATATTTGAGGCATTTGAAGGAAAATGGAGTCACCTGGAAAACATAATTTTGAATGAAATAAATCAGAGACACAAGCTTGTATACTGTGTGTCAGCCCTCAATTGAGACAAAGTACATACAAAGAAAATGAAAAAAAGATAGAAAGGAAAAATGGGACAGATTTCACAAAATAGGGAAATTGTACAATGGAACAAGGAGAAGAGTAAGGAGGAAGGGAAGGGAAAAAGACAGGAATAATATATGCCATGTACAGACACCTAATAGCCCTAATCAATGTAAGTATTAAAAACCATAAAATGTGAAAAGACAAATAATATCAATAGGTATGCAAAAAGGTGATTGGCAAATCAGAGGAGGAGGGGGAGGGGGCCTTTAAAAAAATAAACTGAAACATGTACCTGTAACTACTCCCCAAGATGACCTTAATCTGTGTGAAATATAAACATGTACCAATAAAACAAAATAAACAAGAAAAAATAATTCATTGAAAAATTTCATGTTAAATCATTATTAGATTCTATATATATTTAACAACTAATAAGATTGTAATTCTTTATATTTTAATTGTATTATAAGTATTAAAAGGAAATTTAAACATTTAAACCACAAACATAAAAACAAGAAGAAAAACTTCCCACAAATATCATCTATAAACATGGATACAACATTTCAAAAATTACCTGAACAACACTGAAGTTCAAACATTTTCAAGTCAACGACATAATGCATCATATTAGCAAGTTAAAAAAATACAACACAATCATTTAAATAAATGTAAAAACCATGATATGGAATTCACCCACTTCCTGATTAACACTCAGCAAATTTTTGCTAGAACTTTTGTACACAGGCAAAAGCTGAGGTTAATATCACATTTAATTGTAAAAATTTGTTTGCTTAGATCAGGATTAGGAAGAGGAAGTTCACACAACATTATAGTGCAGGCTCTTGCTAATGCAATGAGACCAAAATTCTCCAGTTTGAAAAGGAAGCAAATATGTCTGTATTCTTAAAAATCCTTTATATAGAAAATTTAATCAGATATGCTAAAATACTAACAGATATATTCAGTGAGTTTAGGATAATTGCTGGATAAGAGATTAATCTATACAATTATAATAGGAATTAAGATATTAAAATTAATAAAAATACCTATTCCTAGCAATGGAAAATCAGTAATACTTAGTGGAAAATAAGGCAAAACATGTGCCTGTCCTCTTACTTAGAATAGGAAATAGGTGCTGTGGGAAATTAAAGCTTATCTAAACTAATGGAAATCTATAAATGTCCTATGACTAATATAGTCTATGTAATGTTTATTTCCCCAAAGCAACCTATAAAGTCTATAAAATCTGAATTCACATGCAATACTTTGGGAAAGTGAAAAAATTGAGTTTACATATCTTCTGGGAATTCCAAAATTTGTAAGACTACTTTCAGAAAAAAGAATCAAATTAGAGGATTTACTACCTAGATTTTTGAATTATCATAAAGCTGCTTTAATAATCATGCACAAACAAATAAAATAGGTTCATAAATAATGATGGAGTAAACAATTTATATGTACCTAGAAATATTTAGAAAACCATTTTGCATTGAGTACACAAAGGGAGTTTAAGTGGGGAAGGTATACTTTTCCTTAAATGGTGCTGAAACTATGGGAATTAGCCTGCAGAAGAAAATTAAATGAATTTCATACCCCATACGAATATAAACCCAAAATGTGTCATAGGTAGAATTAAAAGGAAATATAAAATTATAAAATGTCTGAAAATTATGACTTGATTTTGGCAAATATTTCTTATACACAAGTCATAGTCCACAAAAAATTACATTTTATCCATTTTTGTACCAACTGTTCTTCAAGCGACAATGTAAAACAAATAAAAACAAAAAGCCAGAACTGGAAAAAATTCATAAATAATTACAGACTTGTATCTAGAATTTATGAAGAATGCTCATTTAAAAATTTAGTGATTTTGATTAGCTAATACACAAAAGGAAATACATACATGGTAAATATTTGCATAAGTCAATGTTGAATATAATATTCATTCTGGAGACACAAGTAAATACTATAGTGATAAAAAACCATACACTATTTGAAATGTCTAATTTTAAGAACTTCCACAGTGTCAATTTTGGGCAACAATGTGTGCAACTTGAAATTCTCATTTATTGTTATAGAAATAAAAAAGGAAACAATCACTTAGGAAAGTATCTTGGGAATTTCTAAAATATTACAATACAATTGTGTTACAATGCAATCATATCTACTCCTACATATGTATGAGAAATGAAATAATACATAATTTCAATGAATTGTCCACAAGAGTTTATAGTAGTTGTTTTTGGGAAAAGAGCTGAAACAAGAAATGGTTAAAGTGTCCTATCAGGTGAATGGACTGACAAAATATAGAATTACTACATATTAAAATTCTATGAATCAGCAACAATAAATTTTTACAACACAGAACAAATTTCATAATAACTAAACTGAGAGAAATAAGATAGAAAACAAGAAACAAATATTATGTTATTTGTAAAAATATTTTATAGAAATGAAGTTTAATATAATATGAGAGCTAGTGCTATGGAGTCAATTGCATCCCACCATGCAAAATGAATACATGGAAGCTCTAACCGGCAGTGTGATTGTATTTGTGGCTGAGGTTTTAAAATATAATTAAGGTTAAATGAAGTAATATGGGTGATATCTTAATCCAATATGACTGACATCCTTGTAAGGAAAGGGAATGATGTTAGAGAGGCCTCTATGCAGTCAAGTTCATCTGAGAACATGGAGAGAAGACATCTGTTTGCAATACTGGAGGAGAGGACTTAGGAGAAAGAAAACCTGCAAGTGCATCAATCTTATACTTTCACTCTCTGGAACTGTACAAAAGAAAATGCTATTGTTTTTCACCCACTGCAGTTTCTTATGCATATTCTTGAAAACTAACACAAATGATAAGTAATGTTACTGTTTATAATAAATGAACAATTTTCATCCTCAGTTTAATAGTTAAATGAAATGTGACATCTTCATATAGTGGAAAATAAAAGAAATAGAAGTATCAAATAGTTACTATATATAATGCAAATAAATATTACACATATAATGTCAAGGGAAAGAAAACATATGACTGTACAATGCAAATTAGATGATTCAAGAATAAGTAAGTTAAAAAGAAATGTATATATATATCACAGCTAAGATATGTACACTAACAATTTCTATTAGTTCATTGAGAAGAACGTTTTGTGCTTATATTGTTTGATCAATTTTTCATGCTTATATCCTGAGCAACTACTTTGATACACTATATATTAACCATTGTTTATCCCTTATTACCTTGTTTGAAATTCTGTATCTTTGTTTGTATTGTTTTTTCTCTTTAAAATAAAAGAAAAAAGAAACAAAAAAGAATAAATAAGTTAATGTTTGCTTTTGAATAGAGATTACTGGCTATTTTCTAAAGGTCTATTGGGGCTGATATAAGCTCTTTCAGGCCAAATGGAGGCCCTCTAAATGCCAGAATAGTAATATGTCTTCATTTGGGATCCATATAAGACAGAAAAACAGTGCAAAGCTCTATGTAAAATTTCTAATTTATATTACAGTGGGTTAATCATTATCTTTGATGCCTTTTCTTAAATTACTTTATTGAAATATTGTACACATACTAAATAGCATACACATTAAAGGGTTCAATTATAATATTTTTTCTAAAATAAACATAGCTGACATCAGAGGGCTGAGTAATACTTTAGCACCACAGAGAGTGCCTCAAAACTTGGAATCTATCTGAGGACATGTTTCTGACAAAAAGATCTCTTAGTGGCAACTACGCCTGGGTGGAATTGTTGGCTGCTGATGGTGGGAGCCTTGTATTACTCAAGTAAGTCTTTTTATCTTAATCTTGCTGAAGTACAATTCTAAAGTGCTGCTAAGAATCTGTGAAAATTTATGAAGTATTTATTTACTCTTAAGGAGGATCACCAAAAAAGAACATTACTATGAAAATCAGTACAGAGATTCCTCAAAAAACCAAAAACAGAAATTATATTTGACCCAGCTATTCCCCTTCTAGGTATTTTCACCAAAGGTGTCATATTCATGCATATTCATATTTACAGATACATGCATATTCTTATTTACAGCAGCCCAACTCATAATATCTAAACCTTTGAGGTAGCCTGTATGTACACCAACAGATGAATGAAGAGAAAATACAATATTTATAAATATTGGAGTACTACTGTACCATAAAGAAGGATACATTTGAGTGATTTGTAGGAAATTGGATCATCTATATATAGTCAGTGCTAAAAATGTACTGTACATATAATATTTTTATGATTATTTTTGGCTCATATTCTTACACTTTTAAGAAACATTATCTTGGCCAGCATTATAAAATTGTATTTAGTGATGTTAGTGACCCTGTCATTTCTACAAATATCTCTTGCTTGCTTTTTCTTCTAGCACAATGTTTATTCCTAGACTTTCAATAATTTTGGTTCCTGGGTCCCATGAGATATTGGAGAACTACCATCATTAATGGTTCTGAAGGGACATCTCTCCAGATACTACTGTGTAGAGCCTTTGGTGAATGTCACTCTTGCTGGGTTACTGTAGCTCTTTTGCTGGGTTCCCAAATACATTTAACCAGGATTTTGTGAGAGCATTATTTTTTATTCATAAAGTATACAATATACATGCCCGACCAGAAGTAAATGAAGACAAGCACAACTAAATTTTGTCTGTGATCATGAAGGAAATAAAAAATGGTTGAGTTTTTATTTTGGAGAAAAATGGTAGCCTGATGGTTTGTGTCACTATGTCAACTTCCATATATAAAACTCAAAATTCATCCAAATTTTATTCATAAATTCATTATATGAATGAATATAGTTATGTGAGAGGGAGCAGGATGTTAAATATTGAGAAATTTATTAAAATATCTTGTATGATTTTAGAATCAAAACCATTTGCTATTTTTATTTCTCTGTAATTTTTAGATTTGTACAAAGGTTGTATTATATATTATGACTCTAAAATGGAAACCAACAAAATTATTAAATAATAAAATAATTGAAAAGAAAATTTAATGAAGAAAGTTTGTCTGGAGAATTGAATTAGTATGCTTAATTTTTGAGATGTCAGGTTAAAAAGTAAAATTTTTTACCATATCCACATGCCCTCAATATTCTGTTCTACTATAAACTTACATGCTTTCTTGAAGCCTAAAAAGTGTAGTTTAAGATATATTAATTATATTACAAAATAATTTCCTAGATCATTTAGAATATCTCATAATAAATCACACAGAGAAAATAGCACACATGAAACCCCTCATAAATTTCTGGAGTTTTCTAAGAGAAAATAGTCTTCTACTTTATTGAAATGTTTTAGGCAGTAGGCATTATTTTTAGAATTATCCCATCAAAAATATTCAGGGAACATTACTTTCCATTATTGGTGCACTGTATCAATAAAGGGTGTTTGATCCTTATTTCATTCCTTTCTCTTCTTATGCCTCCCTCCCATTCTCTCTCCTTTCCTCTTTTCTTCTTTTCTTCCTTCCCTTCTTATCTTTTTTTCCTTTCCCTGTATATCATCTGTATGTCTCATTAAATCTCTGGTTTAGATATGTTAATTTTTCATCCTTGTTTGCCAGTTGCTTTTTAACTAATTTAACAACTTATTTCAATGTCACAGTGTTAACTATTTAATGTGTTCATAATTTTAATATTTCTTGAATTAAGGTATAATGCAGTAATTATGGAAACTGTGTTCACATAAATTGTTGAACTTTTGTATTTCTCATGCCACCAATAACTGTTCCTTCTATAAAATATATCCCTTAATTTATATCCTTGATCAAAAGAAATCAAAGGAATTCCTTGTGTAATTTCTGTTTAAAAGAGTTTTGCTTAAATTTTTAGAAACATTTTGATTAAAAATGAGTTCTCTTTTATAAAAAGTGTTTAATTCATATAATCACTTAATTCTCCTATGTTTTACATTTATAACCTTTTATTTCATGTTAGTAACCCTCCACTCAATCATTAAAATATTAATTATTGCTCCACACACAGATAGAAAATTTTGAAATTCTGAAAATCTAATTTATCATTTTTATTATATCGGTATTTCACTTTTCTTTGAAAAGCCATTCCTACTTCCAATAAGTCACATACAGTTAATTAGATAATTGTTTCAATGGACTTTACATTCAGAGAATAAATATCTTTTTTCTTAAAAATTGAAGTCTGCTGATAACTATGCTCAGAATTATTATGAGATGTTTGGGTAAATTTTATATTGGTATCACTATGGGAGATTAATTTCTACTTAAAATTGAATATGTTTTATTTTTCAGACTAAATTAAATCCTTTCTTATAAAAAAGAAGAATCAACTCTATTACAGCAGTTGATTTGACTTATATGCTGATTTGAATTTTCTTACATCAGATTAAATACACTTAATTCACTAGCTGAGCTGACATCAAAAGTAACCTAAAAAGCACTGGTATGAATACCTGACTTCAGAAACCTAAGGAAACATTTCTACAATTTGTCTTTGTTGGTTGAATGCCATGGAATTATTGGCATTCTCTCGAATCAAGAATTTCAGGTTGTTATGATAATATTGCCACCTCTTCACTACCTTATAATCACACTTAATTTGTTGCAGCAGGTGGTAGTAACCAGTGCAGTTGAATAGCTCTGCTCACCCCCACAATTGGCTATTTGTTCAGCAAATAAAAAGGACTCAGTATGAGAAATCAACAGAGAATAACTAAGCGGTGACTGTTTTAACAATTATTTTCTTCACTTATTTTCTTTCCCACTATAGACTTTGTAGGCATTTTTAACAGGTAAAATGATGTGTTATATTTTCCAGGGAAAGAAATCATATGTATTCACTAGGTAGGCATTAAAATGTATCAATTGTACTTAGAGATCTGTAATCAAAATATTTAATTGTACTTAGAGATCTAACATTTACTTCGCTTGTGAAAGCTATATTTATTTCTAGATACCTGAGTCAATTTCTATTAGCTGTATTTAACAAGTCCACTATGTACATATAGTTAAAAGAAAATGTCATACACAGTGAATATAAATAATTAACAATAAATGTTTCCTATATATTTTAAAAGATACAGAAGTCCATTTTTGAAACATTTGTTAACTAGGAATAATAATAGGAACTTATTCACAACTTTCATTGAAATACTTTATTATATACTAAGCACATAACATACATCAATAGTTCAAGCAGAGAAAATTGAAATAACATTGTGAATTTGAAAGAAAGTTTCATTTAAAACAAAGACAATTTAAGTGTTTTATTGTCCTTAAAAGACTATGTATGTGCTTTTTTCCAGTTATTAAATTAAAAAATTATTTTATAGCCATGTGTTGTTTCATTATTTAGAAAATTTCTTACTATATTTATTTTTCTTTTTGAATTGCTCTACAAGATGTTTAATACACTTTAGTTTATTTCTTTGGGTTTCCTTTCCTATATTCTACTATTATTATTTGATAAAAATATTATCTTATTTAGGAAAATACTTTTTTTCAAACTTCCTAGCAAGTTTTGAATAGCAGAGTGGGAAAAAATACCCACCTTGGCTTGTGTGTGGACATTATTAATTAGGCTTCTGATGTAGGCTAAAATAAAATCCAATATTTGTGCTGTTAACAATATTGTAAAAAGGTGATTAATGCCTGTACCCAGGTATTGAATTTAGTAATCACATTTTTTTCTAGGATATTTCAAAAACTGAGCACTCTTTGCCCCTGGAAACAATCAATATTTCCAAAATAAGAAGCACAGTTTAAAAAATACAATGCTTAATATATTTACCAAAGTAGAAAAATAATAATGTAATTTTGGCATTTTTGCATTCAAATGGGGCTTTTTGTAAACCGAATATAATATAGTCATCTATTGTACATCAGAAGCAATTATGCCATTAAAATGTGCACTCATGTTACTTATAAAATTTTTCCTTAAGTATATCAAATTCATATATTTGAAATGTTGTAGTATATTTCAAACTTACAATATTATATCATTTATTTTCTGTCTTTCAAGTTTTATAATATAGTATTAGATATATTAAAATGGATATGATTTACATTTAAATATTCTGAAGCATATAAATAAATCCTCTTATCTAATTCATATACTAGAACATTACCAAACCCTGTGTCAAGATATATCTATATCTATATCTATATCTATATCTATATCTATATCTATCTATTTCTCCTAAGTTATCCACATTATTAAATAATAAAAATATCTTGATTTTTGTATTTGTCACTGCCTTAATGTAATATATCTATATTCATAACTCAATTATACCTATACCTATATCTTTGCTGTTATATTAAAGAATCACCTTTCAACTCAGCCTAAACTTCATCCTCTCTTATACTGTCTTAGAGTAGGGAAGCGTAGAACTATATTTCCTTCATACAACTGTCAAAAGCACTTTGGGAACATGTAATAGTTATGAGGCATAAAAGGAAATACCCTCCATTTGCCAAGTGGAGATAGATTTTGATCAACTTGTAAACATTTCCTGCAAATCATATATTTGCTATTGCTAAGTTAGTGGTGGTTGAGATTTCAACATATCTTGAATATTTTGGAGTCAGTAAAATATTCCCTACTCTTGACTTACTTACCTTTAAAGAGATTCTGTTGTCCTTTAATTCCATGTTAATTAGTCTTTTTCTGCCCTCTACACATAGAAAAATTTATTTGTTCCTATCCAAAGTACAATGACAGTATATGTGTGAATTCCAAAATAAAATACAGATTTTATTTTTCTTTTTTTTGAGCTTCACAAAATTAAATCAAATTCTAAGTAGTCTTATGCCGCTCTTTTTTCAATTGTTTTCCTATTATTCACTTATTAAATTTTCTGTAGAAATGGATCATTATTACTTTTGTCATATGGTCATTATATGACTATAAAACAACTATTCATTGTTGTGCTGCCAAACATTTGAGTTGCTTCTATTTCTATAATTCCTTTTGTTGTTGTTGTATTTTTGTTTTGCTTCATTTACTTATTTTTTAAGTACAGTTGGCTCTCAGTGTCTCTGGATAATAGTTTCAAGGAAAAAGTTCTTCAATGGGTAGAAAATTTGTGAATTTTAAAGTCCTTTCATTAAATGACATGTTATGTCCATATAGCTTATGCATATCCTCCCATATAATTTAAATTATCTTTAAATTATTCATAATGCCTAATAAACTGAAAATGCTATATAAATAGTTGATATACCATACTGTTTACAAAGTAACAGGAAGGAAAACAGTCTATATATATATATATATATATGTTCAATACAACCATTGGTGCCTAACTATGTAGTTCTTGAGCTGAGAAAGGAGCAATGTTCAAATACCTGGACAAAACCTGAGGATTTGTAAAATGGTAGGAGACTATTCTATGGTATGCTGAATTAGTTTTTCCATAACTGTAACAAAATAACCCAACACTTAAAGGAAGAGAGACAATTTAGCTCATAGTTTTGGGTAATTCATTCTGTGTTTGGCTGGCTTTAAGGCAAAATCATCATGATAGAACAGCATGACAGATGAAAGCTGCTCACCACATGAAAGGCAGATAGTGAGGAAAAGGAAGAATGAGGGAGAAATGTATACCTCTAAAACTTATGTCTCCAGTGGTACTCCTCTTCCAAACTGGTCCCACTTCCTAAACAGACATTTTGCTATGAACTCAGATATGAATCAATTCACTGAGTATAGTTCCTGTCCATACAATTGCTTTCAAAAAGGCCTGCCTGTAAAAGTATGAGACTTTTGAAAGATATTACACTCCTAAATTTTAACATTCCCCACATGGCACTGAAAAGGGTTATATTCATATCATTATGCAAAATGCATCTACATTTGAAGTCACCATTGTCTTAACAGTTTAAATAGGACTGAATAGTTCAAAGTTTGCTCTGAGTTTCAAGGAAAACTCTTAATTGTGAGTACCCATAAAAATAAAATAAGCTAAATATTTCCCATATATGAAGGCACAGGGTAGACATACCCATTCTAAAAAGAAAGAATAGGGGTATAGAAGGAATCAAACAAAAGCAAGACCAAAATCCATTAGGGCAAACGTAACCTTATAGTTTCATGTCTAGCACCCTGGGAAACATGTGGTGAGATATGAGCTCCAAAGGGCTTGGGCCACCTTGCCCTTTTGACATTGCTGGCTACAGCCCACTTGGCCTCTCCCTTGGCCTGTCTCTGTCATTGCCTGCAGCTATCCTTGTAAGACATTCCATGTTACTGGCATCTCCAAATCCCTAGTGTCACCATTGCCTCTGCTTTAGTCTTGGCACTTCAAGTATCATCCACTCACAGTCTCCTAGCATGCATTATGACTCATGGATTCTTTTTGGCTGGCCTTCAAGGGCTTTTTCTGAAATCTGGCTGGGAGCCTCTATGACACCATACTTTTTGTATTCCAAATGCATGAAAAGTCATTATCATGTGGGTGATGCCAGTGACTGCTTGGGCTCAAGTAGTAACTTGACCACCTTGGACCCTATTTTCAGAGGCCTCTGAGTGCCTCAATGGCTGAACTTGCAGAAATAATTACCAATATGGCTCTGAATGAGCAGTGAAGCCTACAAGTCTCTTCTCAAAGCAAAGTATTTCAAAAGAGTTTACCCTTTCATACCCTTATTTCTATGATGGTTGGGCCCTGCACATTTAATGAAATTATCTCAAATATAGGTTTGCTTCCTTAGTAAAGTGTATAACACTAATTAGAACCACAATCAAATATTATGTAAAATTATCAGAAAGAACAGCAATAATCACCAATATTAAGTGTTAAAGAAACTATGGAGTGGTAATTGTTATACATTATGTTGTATGTTGTCTCATTAGACACTAAATTTGTAGTCATTACAAATTCAATAGTTAAAGATACTTAAATATTTCAGCTAATAAATTTATTCAACCTATATCTTCCTACTATAGCAGTGATATTCAAATGTTTGAATAAGCACTCAGAGTGAAATACATTTCCAGATGACACACACATTGTTTTACACACACAACTAAAATAAATTTTATTAGAAAAGTAGTAAAATTTACTACTGACATTTCATTCTTATATTTTTTGACTATGCTCTATTTCCTGTGCTTCACTTTATTCTTTCAAATAATGGTTATGGTCATTAAATTGATTTACTAATCTAAAAATTAGTCACTTCAATTTTGAAAACATTTCTGTTGGATTTGCATTTGTGAAAATTTGTTATTAAAAGTTATTTTACTAGCAAACCCCAAAAGACTAGAGACCTCAATTGTAAAATAATAGGTTAATGGATTAAGAACAGGCATTTTTAAACCATATAATCAAACCTAAAAAGAATGATAAAAAATTAGGTAACTGAAAGTATGTATGTTTAAAGTAATGAATTCCACAATTATAAATACCAAATGAAAAGAGAAAACTATTATTATGGAAATTTCAAAATTCAATATATGAAATATGTATATTTTCATATATATATATATGAAACCATATATATATATATATATATATATATATATTTTAACCACAAGTTTATTTGATAAGAAACCAAAGAAAATAAAAGGACAGCAATATCATCAAGTTGTAATTCTGTGGGTGAAGAAAAGGACAGCGAGGATGAGTGTGATGGGAGGATATGCTGCAATTTGTAAGGAAACAAAGCATGCTACAGAGATCAAACAATTCTGTTATTAAGATGGATGGAAATAGAATGGATAGTGAAGTCTTATGGTTGGCAGTTAGGCATATTAAAGTATAATTTTACATCAGTTTTATATATAATGTTCTTACTAAGAGATAATATGCCAACAACATAAAGATTTTTAGATAGATTAAAGAAAAAAAAAACATTTCATTGGTTCACTTAACCACAGTTTTAACCTTTGTGCTATTTCAAAATTGAGGCTGAGAAACTGAAAAAATTGTATTTTTAAAAGCCCACATTTTTAAAATTTCCCTTGAAGCTAGGTGTGGCCATTAAGCTAGATTGTGACTTTTAGTGACCAATGAGCAGCAAAGGGGATTACCAAATACACTTAGGGGTGCAGGGTGCATTTGTGGGGACATGGAGGAGTGACTTTCCATATAGTATCTGGTCCCTGGCCTCTTCCTCCTAGATGTTTTCCTTCTCTGGTTCTGGCTGACATGAGGTAAGAAGCATTCCTTTGCCAAGCCCTTCTGCCATGATGTTGGTTCTTTGGAGATAGCTGACCTTGGACTGATCCTTCTGAAACCATAATGGAAAATTAGTCCCTCCTCCTTTAAGTTTTGTATCTAAAATATTTAACTCCAGTGACAAAAAGCTGACTTATCAGAGAACTTCCATAGGGATTTTCATTGGTTACAGATCCTCCTAGATTTTTT
Organism: Erethizon dorsatum; assembly: GCA_028451465.1. Lineage (NCBI taxonomy): Eukaryota > Metazoa > Chordata > Mammalia > Rodentia > Erethizontidae > Erethizon > Erethizon dorsatum. The sequence goes on along the minus strand of CM051831.1, from coordinate 84,961,313 downwards.
GGATACTTGAAATGACTACTTACTATCAAGAAAATATTCCTTGCCCTCAGCTTCTTCAGTTTTATTATTTTTTAATAATTATGTTTCCCAGTGTTTTTGTAGATTCAAGATCTATGTTTATAGTCTCCCCACATCCTTTGTATGGATAATGGATTTAATGCTGGCATATTTGTTGCTCTTTTCTCTTCCCCTATTCCTAACCAAAGATTACTCCTGGAAACTCAACATGGGGACATATCTCAATTTGAAATCACAAGTTATATTTGAGAACTTATAAGATATTTTGTAAAAAAGAAGGCTATCTGTCTATCTAAAATATCATATTTCCAGAAATATATATTCTTCTTTATTTAATATTATACTAACATTTTCCCCATACTATTTATGCAAAATATGGCCTACTATTATGAGACACACTTCATTTCCTAATTCCTTACTATTAGGCACATGGAATACTTTTTAATTTTAACTTTATATATAATATTTAATACATATTCTTGTTCATAGTTTTGAACACTTTTTCCTAAAGTTATATTCTTAAACATATGTATGTTAAGAGGCTCTACACATATTTAAAGATCTTGATATGATGCCCAAATATTCATCCAGAAAATTTTTGCAGAGTATTAATTACTCCTTTGTATAAAGGCTGGAATTTGCAAGAAAAAAGTACAAAAAATGAAGTATAGCACAGGAAAGAGAAAAAGCCACACAAAGAAAAAGCAGTAAAGATCTGCAGAAGGTGCCTCCTTTGGTACTTCAGTATTTCAGCTAAGTACTGTTAATGAATTAATAATACCTACATACATGCATAAAAAGCTACATACACATATACATACATGCCAAAAAAAGAAAAAAGAGAGACAAAAATGGGTAATAAAATTACTAGACTTCATCCAGGACAGGTAATAGACTGTGCTCATCCCAGTGAATAATACCACCATGTATAACACGTCAAGTAAAGGGCTCAGATCTGTGTTACCTGGATAGAGGAGGAAAAATAGTCTTAGATTTAAGCTGCTTTTGTCCTCCCTAAGAAAATAGGAAAGCAAGCCTTAAACGATCAAACTTGCAAATAATTCAGCAGCATCTCATTAGAAAATTCTGACTATGTAAAGAACACAAAAATGTCCAGAAATCAATCAATTAAATCCACAATTTCTATGATCAAATAAAAAATGTTCAGCAAGGAAAAAAAGCATATAATTAATAATAAAAATGAAGAGGGACCAGTGAGATAGCTCAGCGGCATAAGCACCTGCTTGGCAAGTGCAAGATCCTGAGTTCAACTCCTGGTACCCACATACAAATAAAAGGGCCAGTGATAGTGCTCAGCGGCACAGGCACCTGCTGGTGTGTGAGGTCATGAGGTCAAGCCCACTACCCACACAAAAAAAGGATTAAAACAAATTTTTTATTCTGAAAAAAGTCTTGCATATTACACTTAAATTTATTTCTTTTTATTTAAGTTTAATGCCACTAATAAATATGTATATATTATCATAAAGAAATAATATGTATTTGAGGACATAAATATATTAAACTGATTTCAACATTATGCACTATATAAATGTATGAAATAACATTTTACCATATTAATATATACAATTTTATGTTTAAATGATCAGTTAAAATGTCTCAATATAAAATGAATTCTGCACCATAAAGGAAGAAAGCAGATGATTTTTGTATAATAAATTTTGGTTCAACTTAATATTATTTTTTAATACAAAACCAATTTAAGAATCTTTATAATTATGAAACAAGAATTTAAGTGGTATGTACATAGAGAAAGACAAAAAAAATTATTTTAGAGTAAAATTAATGTAGTCATTTTCCTTAATCATTTCAGTAATTCATTTGGAGAGCTAATGAAGAAAATAAGCATTGATATAATACAGGTTCAGTTGAACTGCAAAAGTATACCAATTTTCACGGACTCCATTTTTACAAGAAATTACTTTTAGATTTCAGTTGGAATTTGTAGTTAAGTTTCTATACTTTCTTATTTTATAGTAGTTGTAATGTCTTTTTATTTTACACAGAAGAAACAATAAAAACAGAGTGTCAAATCAAGGTAATATATTAATTGTTAATATATTGTGTATCGCTATCTTCAAAAATAGTTGCTAAATTTACAAGATATAAGCATAAAATTTGATAAAACATTATAAGCACAAAACACTCTTTCAAATGAACTAATAGAAATTAGTAATGTAATTATCATAGTTATCTTCTCTGTGTGTGTATATATATACATACATGCATACATACATACATTTTTATTCTTTCCCCCTTTCCCCAACTCAGTAGTTCTTTCTTTATGAGCAGTATCTTCCCCTTTCACAATATGTATTGTACATTTTGTATCTTATTCACTCTTTCAGTTTATTATACTAGGGAGAGAATATGATATTTACATATGTGAGTCTGATTTATTTCACTTATGAGTATGGTCTTGAGTTGCATCAATTTACCTGTAAAAGCCTCAAGTTTATCCTTCTTTACAGTGGAGTAGTACTCCATTGTATAAAAATACCACATCTTTTTTATCCATTCCTCGGTTGATGGACATCTGGGTTGTTTCCAAGATTTAGCTACTGTAAATTGTGCTGCTATAAACATGGGTGCACATGTATCACTGTGGTATGATGTTTTAAATTATTCTGGGAAAATACCCAGAAGGGGAATACCTGGGTCAAATTGGACCTATATTCCTAGTTTTTGAGAAATCTCCACACTGATTTCCACAGTGGTTGCACCGGTCTACACTCCCACCAACAGTGGAAAAATGTTCATTTTTCCCCACAGCCCCACAGGCATTTGTTATTGGTTAATTTCTTGATGAGAGCCATTTTTTCTGAGGTAAGATACTATGTTGGTTTTGTTTACTTTGCATTTCTCAAATGACCAATGATGTTGAACATTTTTTTCATATATTTATTTGCTATTTATATTTCTTCATCTGAGAATTGTGCATTCATCTCAGATGCCCATTTTTGGATTGGGTCTTTGAATTTTGGGGGCCTGGTTTTTTTCTATCCTTTATATATTCTAGAAAGAAGTCCTGTGCCTAAGGGAAAGTTGACTAAAATATTTTCCCACTCTGTGGGTTTTCTTTTCACTCTGCTGGTGATTTCTTTTGATAGGCAAACACTTTTTAATATGATGAGATCCCAGTTGTTGATTCTTTGAAGTACTTCTCATGCAGTTTGGGTTTTGTTCATAAATGCTCTGCATACCTCTGTGTCTTCAAGATTTCAACCTACTTTCTCCTCCTAGTATATTTAGTTTTTCTGTTGTAACATTTAGATATCTGATCCATTTTTACTTTAGTTTGGTGCCTGGCGATAGACACGGGTCTAGTTTTAGTCTTCAGTATGTGGAAAGCTAGTTTTCCCAGCACCACTTATTAAAGTGGCTATCTCTTCCAGTGAACATGTTTGGCAACTTTGTAAAAGATACAGTGACTGAGTGTGTTTGTATTTGTGTTTGCATCTCCTAATCTGTTCCACTGATTCTCAGCTCTGTTTTATTGCCAGTACCATGATGATATCATAGTAGCTTTATAGTATTATTTCAAGTGAGGGATTGTGATGCCTCTTACCTTGCCTTTGTTGCCCGTGATTGTCTTTGGTATTCTAAGTCTCTTCTGCTTCCAGATGAATTTTAGGTATGTTTTCTCTAGTTCTGTGAGGTATGCTAAAGGTATTTTGATCAGGGTTGTATTAACAAAGTCCTACACTAGGTTTGTATAACAATTGGGGAGTATGTCCATTTTCCCTATATTTAGTTCTTCCTACCCTTGAGCAAGGGATGTCTTTAAATTTCCTGATATCCTCTTTAATCTCCTTTTTCAGAGCACTGTAATTTGCAATGTATACTTCTTTTACATCCTTTGCTAGATTGATTCCTAAGTATTTCATTTTGTTGGATGCTATTGTAAAGGGTGTTGTTTCCCTGATTTTTCTCTCAGTGAGTTTGTTGTTTGTGTACAGGAATGCTATTGATTTTTGAATGTTGACCTTGTATCCAATTATGTTACTGAATTTGCTTATTAAATCTAGAAGTGTTTTGGTGGAGTTTTTGGGGTCTCCTATGTAGGGTATCATGTCTTCTGTGAATAATGATAATTTTGTTTTTTTTTTTTTTGTTGGTACTGGGGGTTGACCTCATGACCTTGAATGCCAGCAGGCACCTGTGAAGCTGAGTGATATCACCAGCCCCTTTATTCATATGTGGGTACCGGGAATCAAACTCAGGACCTTGTGCTTGCCAGGCAGGTTCTTATGTTGCTGAGCTATCTCACTAGCCTGAATAATGATAATTTAAGTTCTTCCATTCCTATCCTTATTCCTTTTATTTGTCTGTCTTGTCCAATTACTCTGGCTAATATTTCCAGAACTATATAGAATAGGAGTGGTGATAATGTACATACTTATCTTTTTCCTGATTTTAGATTGAAAGCTTTAAGTTTGTATACATTTATTATTATGTTGGCTGTTGGTTTGTTATAGATGGTTTTTATCAGATCGAGGTGAAGTCCCTCTATTTTGATTTTCTGTAGTTTTTCTTTAACATGAATTAGTGTAGGACTTTGTTAAAAGCTTTTTATGTATCTATTGAGATGATTATGTGATATTGTCTTTGGCTCTGTTGATATGCTGTGTTACATTTAATGATTTGCATATGTTGAACCATCCCTACATTTCTTGTATGACTCCCACTTGGTCACACTGTGTAATCTTTTTGATGATTTGTTTCATTTGTTTGCTAGTATTTTATTGAGGATTTTTGCATGTATTTTCATTGGGAATTTTGGTCTGTAGGTCTCTTTCTTGGATGGGTGTTTCTCCAGTTTTGATATCAGGGTAATACTTCTTCTCCAGGAATGAGTTTAGTAGGATTATTTCTGTTTAAAATTCATTGTAGAGTTTAGGATTGTTGGCATTAAATCTTCTCTAAATTTCTTGTATAATTCAGCCATGAATCAATCAGGACCTGATGCTTTCTTTGTTACTAAGTTTGGAGTGATGTTTTCAATTTCATTAACTCATATTGAATTATTCAGAGTTTTTATATCTGCTTACTTCAACTTTGGTAATTCATACATTTCTAGGAACCTGTCCATTTCTTCTGTCTTTTTCATCCTATGCGAGTAAAGATTTTTGAAGTAGACATTGATGATCTGTATTTGCACAGGATCTATAGTGATTTCACACATAGCTTTCCTCATATGTGTATTTGAGTTTATTCTTTCCTTTTTTTCATAAGGTTGGCTAGGGGTTTGTCCATTTTATTGTTCTTTCAAAGAAACAAATTTTTGATTCATTAATTCTTTGTATTGATTTCTTAGTCTCAATTACATTAATTTCTGATTTGATTATTATAATTTCCTCCCTTGTATGGGCTTTTGGCTTGACTTGCTCTTCTTTTTCTATGAGCTTGAGTTGCAGCATCAGGTTGCTTATTTTTGCTCATTCTGTTTTCTTTTTTTTTTCTTTTTTTTTGTGGGTACCAGGGGTCGACTTCAGGACCTCGCATGCCAGCAGGCACCCGTGCCGCTGAGCGATATCACCAGCCCTTTTCTCGTATGTGGGTTCCAGGAGTCGAACTCAGGCCCTTACACTTGCCAGGCAGGTGCTTATGCCACCGAGCCATCTCACCAGCCCTTGTTCTGTTTTCTTGATGTGAGAATTCACCGCTATAAATTTTCCTCTTAGGACTGCTTTCATTGTGTTACACAGGTTCTGGTAATATGTATTTGCATTTTTTTGATTGTAGATATTGTTTAATTTTTTTCTTAATTTTGTCTGTGACTCATTGATTGTTCAGAAGGGTGTTATTTAATTTCCATGTGTTTAAGGAGTTTTTGTGCTTTCTTTTGCCATAAATTTCTAGTTTCATTGAACTATGGACAGATAATAAGCATGGGATAATTTAAATTACTTTGCATTTACTTACACATATTCTATGGGCTAGTATATGGTCTATCTTAGAGAACATCTCATGTGTAGATCAGAAGAATGTTTATTCTGATGTTGTTGGGTGGGACACTCTGTAAATGTCTACTAAGTCCATTTTTTCACAGGTTTGGTTCAGTTCTGTTATTTCTTTGTTGTTTTTTTGTCTAGTTGAAATATAGTTTTTGTGACAATGGGGTATTAAGTTCCCCCCTTATAATTGTGTTATTGCTTATTTGATTTTTCATGTCCATTAATATTTGTCTTATATTGTTTAGTGCTCCCATATTTGGTTCATATATATTTATGATTGTTATCTCTCCCTCTTGAATTTTTCCCCTAAAAAGTATGTGGTGAACTTCTTTGTTACTTTTGATCATTCTTGGTTTGAAGTTTACATTGTTTGTAAATAGAGTTGCTACCCCTGTGTTTTACTGGATTCCTATTGCATGGAGTATTGTTTTGCATCCTTTGATTTTCACTCTATGAGCTTCTTTTTGAGTTAAATATGTTTATTGTATGCAGCATATTGTTGGATCTTGTTTCTTGATCCATTGTGCCAATCCATTTCATTTGATTGGTGTACTGAGGCCATTTATATTGATGGTTATAACTTCTATGTAATGGCTAATCTTTGTCATGTTATTTTCGTGCTGTTGGTTCCCTGCTTTTTCCCCCTCTGTTTAATTGCTTGCCTTGCTTGGTGGTTTCTTTCTGTTGTTGTTCTTGGTATTGTGGTCACTTTTATCTCTGTCCAGAATATGTTTCAGTACCCTTTGTAGGTTTGATTTGGCGGTCATGAATTTCTTCACTTGTTCTTTGTCATGGAAGTATCATTTCTCTATTAATTTTGAAAGGTAATTTTTCAGGGTACATCAATCTGGGTTGGAAGTTTTTTTCTTTCAGGACTTGAAATACTTCACTCCAAGCTCTTCTTGAATTGAGGGTTTGTGTTCAGAAGTCTGCATTGATTCTGATGGGCTTTAATTTATAGGTGATCTGTTTGTTTTCTCTAAGAGCTTTTAGTATTCTGTTCTTGTGCTGCATTTCTCTGATCTTGATTATTATATGTTTGGTTGTTGATTTATTTTGGTCATATTGGAGTTCTATATGCTTCACTTTTCTGTATGTCAGATTCTGTTCTCATGTTTGGGAATTTTCTGCTATTATTTGTGCAAACAGTCTTTTTATGTCATTTATGTTCACTCCTGCTTTTTCATTGACACCTATCAGTCTTACATTGTTTTCCTTTGAATCATCTTGCAGCTGTTGTACTTTTTTTTGGTTGTTGTTTTTTTGGGGGGGTACCAGTGGTCAACCTCAGGACCTCACATGCCAGGAGGCTCCCATGCCACTGAGTGATATCACTGGCCTTTTTTTCATATGTAGGATCCAGGAGTCAAACTCAGACCCTCATGCTTGCCAGGCAGGAGCGTACGCTGCTGAGCCATCTCACCAGCTCTGTTGTATTGTTATTTCTTCATCCCTTGTTATGTTTAAGATATCCTTTCTTTCATAATCATTAGTCATGATCCTGTCTTCAATGTCTGAAAGCCTATTTTCAGTTTCTTTCATGTTGTTTTGCTAGCTTTCAATTTAATTTTTAATTTCCTGGATATCTGTTTGAATCCATTTCATGCATTCTATTTCTTTCCTATATTGATCATTCAGTTTTGATCCTTTTCCTATCATCATCTATTTTTTTAATTTATTTTTATTCTCAATTTGTTCAGCAATTCCTTTATAAATGTTGACATTTCTTTTTTTTACCTGAGAGATTATTTCTGATCTGATTTCCTCTATATTCCCCTGGATTTGTTTCTTTATTTTGGTTGCTAATATTTCAGAAATTTTAGTACTGTGTCTTTCATTTTCCTCTATCTTGTTGCCTCCTGGACTTGTTCTGGTTGGGCTGGAGGTCTGAGATAGCATCTTACTTCTGTGTCTTATCATTTTCTATTTCAGAAATTTTTATTTCTTTTTCTGTGATGATCCTTGTAAGTTTTTTAGTAGGGAGTTATATCAGTAGTATCAAGTCCTCTCTAAGAAAAGCCTGTTCCCCATGATGTCTTCTATTTGTAGGATGTTATTGGCTTGTATCTGCTCTAGGATGCTACCTTCCAAGTTAATTAAGAGTGAAATGTTGGTAAAGAGACAGAACAAGTGCCACGTCACCCACCTGCTTTTATTTTGTGTGTCTTTGTCCCCAAGCACAATGCTGGTTGACCTAACTTACCTCCTATTGCATGGTATTATTATTGTTGCTTTGGAATTTTTATGCTACTAGTTCTGCCTGTCCATCCTGTGTGCCCTATTTGGGTCCCTACTGTGTCACTGGCATTCCCTCTGGTCTCTGGGCCTTCTTGAGTGGTTCACCTCAGTTGTGGCAGAAGCAAAGGAAAAGGCCTTTGGGCTTTCCACAGTGGTTCACCTGAATTGCAGAGGTAGCAAGGGTGATGGGGAGATCATGATGGGAGGGCACTCCTAAATATATATTTTAAAATTTCTATTTAACACAACTGATATTGTATGATTTTATTCTGTACTTTGGTTTTATTAAATTTAAATATTTTTATAATTAGTTGTATATTCATTTAGATTTTACTAAAGAAACAGTCATCTATAAATAATATGAAATTTATCTCTTTCTGTTTAATATTTTTTATCTTTCTTCACTGGCTAACATATATAAGAAATTATTGAAAAGACTCACTAATTGACATTCTTGACAAATTTTAATTCAAGGTGATGCATGTTCAATAGTTTATTATTTGATCTGAAGTATTTTTGTAATTAACACAAATTGCAAATATTTCCTTCTTTGTCTTTTGTTTATGATTACTTTAGAATTTGTATTTCATTTTACATATTTAAATTTATCAGCTGTTGAAATGATTTGTTTTTTCCCATTCATTTTAATATTGTGGGAAACTGCATTACTAAATATTCAATTATCTCTTTGTCTAAAGTGTTTTGTAAATTATATTAAATTTATTAAGATTATTCAAAATATTGTATCATTTTCTGTAGGCATACTGACATAAACTTTTTTATTTATAATATATTCTGGTTCTGTTATTAGGGTCTTTGAAATAAGTTGGAAAGTTTTCCTTCTTTGTTTATACTAAAAAAGCAAGCTACATTACATGATATATTTAATTAAAATATTAGGATAAATTTGAAGATGAAATCATTCAGAAGTAGATTTTTGAGGGATATAGTCATTATTATGGTTGCACAAATTTTAACAAATGGAGGAAAATTTAGATTTTTTATATAATTTTTTCTTGCCTTTTTTTCTGGGTATCAAGGTTGAAACTCAGGACCTCATGCACCAGCAGGCACCCATGACCCTGACTGATATCACTGGCCCTTTTTTCATATGTGGGTACTGGGAGGCGAACTCAGGATCTTGCACTTGCCAGGCAGACGCTTATGCTGCTGAGCTATCTCACACACCCTATCTTGCCTTTTAAGTTCTGTCTCTCAAGCAATTTTTTTTACTTTTCTTCAAAATTTATTCACATCGTGATTTTCCTACATATTTTCTATTTTGTCATTTGTTTGCTAACTTTTATTTAAATTGTTTATAAAAATGAAAACAATATCTATTGCATGAAATACAAATTTTCTTTAATTTAAATTTTCTATACATTTGCAAAATCATAGTTTAAAAATTTACATTTTAAATTCTTGCATATCCTAATGTTCTAACATATTTAAATTTATATTATCTTAGAAATTATCTATGAAAGTTGAAGATACCATTTCTGAAAATGAAATGAATAATGTATCTCTTTACACTCATATATGGGGAAAATTAAAAAAGGGGCAATTTATAACATTTGAAATAGTCCTTTGAATTATATGCATATTAACTTATATAAGGCACTATGTTCATTTAGATTAGTTAATTTTTTGGCAGCTTATTCAAAGTTACATAAAAATGTTATTCTTAGGATGTGCATTCTGGTACACACCTGTAATCCTAGCGCTTGGGAGGTGGAGAAAAAAGAATTGTGAGTTTGAGGGCAGCCTGGTCTACAAATCAAGTTTAAGTGAAGCCTGAACTGCATAGTGAAACCTTTCTCAAAAAGACAAAAAAAGTAAAAATATTATTTTTAGCTAGAGTATTTCTTTTTTAACCTTGCATTTTAATAAGTATTTTCCCCTCCCATACATTTAGTATATTTCATTTAGTCATCCAGAACCAAAGTGATATGATACACTGGAAAAAGATGGACATTTATACTCTCTTTCAAATGTGTTACTTGATTAAAAAACAAAACAATTTATTATTGAGTTTGTAACATTCATACAATTACTGAACTAGTAATTAAAGCACATAAAATTTTTCACTCATGGTTAAAAAAATACGAATCATTGGATATTTGAAGTGGTCTAAAACCTGATCTTTTTATATCTCACAATTAAATGTCTCTGTATTTCTGTCATTTGATTTACTTGTCTCTTTAATTAACTTTATCCATGTAGGCTCTTCTATGTGAAAGACAAAAGGGAATACTCAAAAAATAGAATCAGGCTGGTGATATAGCTCAGCAGCATAAGCACCTGCCTGGCCAGTTTGAGGTCCTGAGTTGAACTCCCAGTACCCCCATAAAAAAATAGAATCAAACATTTTACAGGAAAAATTATAAATCCATAAAATTTAGGCTATGCAACTGAGATATTCCATTTCAGATTTTAATTATGTTGGGCATAAAATCACTTAGGACCCCTTTAAGTAAATTTCAAAGATATACAAATCTATCAGAATAGCTAAAAATTTTGTATAGTGAGAAGACTGTATGCCAGTTGATTGTAAAAGAAACACTAGATACATATTTACAGTAGACTGTAAAACAGAATTAGAAGCATTCAATTATGATTATGTAATTACGGGATATACAAGTATTGGTCAATTTAATGGTGAATAAAATCTTTTCTATTTTATCACTATTACTAAAATATCTGACTAGAGAAGAATTAATTCAATCTCAGTAAACAGAATTTCTGGTTTATGTTAGACTTAAAGTTATACACAAAATTAAATATAACCTGTTAAGAGCTGAGTGAATGCATGTTTACATCTACCATTTGTGTTAGCAATTACTTAGGGTTGATTTTAATAACAAATAAAAAGAAATATATTTTATACTGTTATGATTTGTGTTTGGATGGCCTCCAAAACCTCATGTGGTTATGGGGGCAGTCTTCTAGTGTTTGTGATTAATTCATGGTACAATGCTCTGATTATAGGTGTTCATGCTACACCCATCCTAGGGTTGGTGGCCTACATACAATGTAAAGGACAGAAAGATTTTTCTCTCATGCTCCTCCCTTTTTTTGTGAGTATCAGGGGTCGACCTCAGGACCTCGTGTACCAGCAGGCACCTGTGCCGCTTAGCGATATCACTAGCCCTTTTTTTGTATGTGGGTACTGGGAGTTGAACTCAGGACCTTGTGCTTGCAAGGCATGTGCTTATGCCGCTGTGCTGTCTCACTGTTCCCGCTCCTCCCTTTTTGCTTTCGTTACTTTTGCTGTTTTCTGCCACCATCAGCTGTTGCTCCTCTGCCTTGACATCCTGCTTTGGAGCCAGCTTATTAAGGACTGAAACCTCCACAAATTGTGAGCTAAGTAAACCTTTCCTTCCTTCATTTTTGGTGTCCATGTTTTGTCTCAGCAAGAGAGAAAAGTAAGCAACATATAACAAAGCTTATAGGCTTTATAATTAGGGAGATATTATAAATAAAAATATAGGTATATAGAGAAAGCAACTTCATTAATGCCTCCCTTAATTCATTGAATTTATTAAGCACTATTTATTTGCAGGCACTTTTATAGTCACTTGGATTATGTCAGTGAACACAGCATAAATATCTCTTTGTGGACTGGAATTGGGACGTGCTAATTGATGTGTGAATTGTACTAGAACTAAAAAAAAGTTTTTACTGGAGATAAATTCCACAGGCCTTCACCACCCCTGACTTATCACTTAAAGATGAATTTTTTTATTGACACATATTAATTGTATATAAGAATAGGTTTCAGTGTGATATTTCCATACATGCATTTAGTATGTATTGATCACATATCCAATCACCCTGCTTGCACATTCATGTCCTACCACACCCACATTCACATCCTACTGCACATCCTACTGCAGCCATAAAATCATGTCATTTTCAGCAAAATGGATGGAACAGTAGGACATCATGAAAATAAAGTAAACCAGGCACAGAAAAACTAGTATCATGTGTTCTCTCTCCTACCCAAATATAATTGCCTGGAACAATATCTTGAAGTGTTTCCCCTATATTTCCTTCCAGCAATATTATAATTTCTGGTCTTACATTAAGGTCTTTGTTCCATTTGATTTAATGTTTGTACAGGATGACAGAGCTGGTTTTACTTTCAGTATTCTACATGTGAATACCCAACTTTCTCAACACAAATTCTTTCTTTTCCACCCAATAATTGCTTTATTTATGCTGCATTTTGAGAGCATGAGTATAATATGTTGTGGAGATTTTCTTTTCTAGTCATATCTTATGGAGGTTATCTAAGCATCCTTTACATAATTGTCCATGACTTACTAAACTTTCAGAAAGTTTTCTGCTGTTAGTTCATTGAATAGTTTTCTTATGCTTTTAACCTTTTTTGTCTTCACTGAGAAATTGTCCAATGATACCAATGATTAACCTCCCAAAGTATTAAAGATCTTGAATAGTCTCTTCATAGTTTGTTACTATTTTTTTTCTGTCTAAATGTGTTATTTCAAAAAGGCCTACCTTCAAGCTTCATATTCTATCTTCTACTTTGCATTGTTTGGGTTTTTACTGGAATTGTTTGAGCCACTTAACTCTTCATATAAAGATTTCTGCTTAGATCTTTTTCAAAATCCCTCTGCTTAATTTCTTATTCAGAATCTGTACTGTAATCATAATTATTTCAACAATGTATTATTTGAATCTCATTTAGCTTTGTAAAAATTTATTCTCTTGATAAGTTACCTAATTTATCGATTTTGATTTCTTCAGAATCTGTTACTAAAGAGTTATAATCTTTGGGAAGTGTCTTATTACCTTGTTTTTTCATGTGTTTTGCTCTTATGCTGACATTTGTGCATCTGGTGGATTTGATATTTCCACCACTTTTAGGTGATGGTCTTCTTATTACACAGCTCCTCTTGAAGACTTATATTGTGATATGCATTTGTTATGCAATGCTGGTATAATCTGCCCATAGCTTTTATGGCTGTGATTAGTGAGTGTAGGCACAGTATATTGTGTCAGTGTCAGAGACCCACTGTCTCTGTGGGCCATGCAATAATGAGGGCACTCTAACTGCTCAAGTAGGTAAAATATACACAGCAGAGCGTTCAGGGTGTATATTGTGTGGCTACCTCTGCAGTGGAAGTGGTGGCCCCTAGAAGGTAATGGAGTGTTCCTCAGTCTCTGTTGTTACTGGCTCTGTTGCTTGTTAGGATCTCTGGCAAGGCTGTACAGGTCATGGTAAGGGGCCTGAAGAAATTGTCCTTCTACAAAACAGTTGTGTGGACACAGCTGCTTTACAGAGAGTAGCACTGGTAGGAACCACAGCAAACCTCTGTCATGCTCACACTGCAGTGCATGGCTAGACAAGTTACAGGGGCAGCTAGCTGTGTGAATACTATGTTTGTGGTAGAAGCAGGAACTGTTCTGTGACCAGGAAGAGTCTGTATGCTAGTCAAGTCCCTGTTCTCTGAGGGCAAACTCCTTGATGTCACCATTTATGATGGTGGTGCATTCTGTTCCTTTACATATTGTAACAATGCTTCTCTAAACTTCAAGGAATGCAGTGGGTTTGAGTCAGAGTCTCTCTGCTGAAGTAAGTTTGATTTGTGATGCAGCTACCAGCTGAGCTGGTGCTGTGGGATTTGTGTGATATCCCAGAGATGGAACTATGCATGGGTTTCACCCTTAGAGTGGTACAAATTAGAACTTTAGAAATTATTATATATGTTATATAAATAAGATAATAAAAAGAGAAAGAGGTTTTAAAGGTCACCCCAGAACTCTTACACAAAGGATTTAAATCATAACTAACACTGAATGAGTTACTATAACTTGCCTGAGGACAAACACAAATAATGCCAGGATTAATATGTCTTTGCTGAGTTCATCTTTTAGGATAAGTCATGCTCTCCTACACTTACTGAATTTTATTACCACTTCCAAACTTGAGCCATTTTGAAAAAAAATTCTATTATAAGTTCAATAATAAACTAGTATTTCTTGTTGTTTGAAATATTAAGAATGTTAATATCGATGTTAAGTAAAGAAACTACTTCTAATAGATAATTAGAACTTTTGAAAGATCTTTAAAAATCACAATTATATTCAGTACCCCAATGACAACCGATGTATCCATATTACTAAAAGACAGGTCAACTAGACAAAAGTCAACAAATAAATACCAGAATTGAACAAAATCTTTCAAAAAATGAACTGAATAGATGTCGATAGTGTTCCACAACAGTATATGCCTTCTATTCAGCAGCACATGGAACTTTCTCCAAAATAGGCTAAATACTAGCCGGTCAAAGAAGCTTATGTAAATGTAAAAGAATTGAGATTATACTATTCATATTATCAGATCACAGCACAATGAAACTAGAAATCAGTTGACTAAAGGAAACACAGAAATTATCCAAAATTATGCATGGAAACAAAAAAATAAACACATATAAAATGGGTTACAGAATAAATCAATGAGGAAATAAGACAGTTTCTAGAACTGAACAATAATGCCAATAAAACATACCAGATCTATGGGACATAATAAAAGCAGTCCTAGGAAGGAAGTTTATTGCTTGAAGATGTGCATCACAAAAACAGAGTGAGCCCAAATAAATAACCTGATGACACACCTCAAGAATCTAAAACATTTCAACAGCTATGCAAATCCAAACCTAAAGGAAATTATAGAGATCAGAGCAGAAATCAATGAAATGAAGATCAAAAAACAATAAAAAATTTAAATTGAAGAGTGGCTTATTTGAAAAAATAAAAATAGACAAAACCTTAGGCAATCTAAATGAAAATGAGAGAGGGAAACCAATTCAATGCAGTTAGAAATAAAAAAAATTAAATCATAATGATGCTGCTAAAAAAAAAGAAATTATTAACAACTACTTTGTATACCTGTATGAAAGTTGAAGAATTCAGAGAAGATGGATAGATTTCTAGATACATATAAGTTACCAATCCTGAATCAAAAATATTTCAAAATCCTAAATAACATAATAGCATGTAACAAAATAGAACCAAGGTGTAGTCAGGGTTTGCAAGGGAATATGTTTTTTACAGGATTTATAATTTCTAGGATTATTTTATAATATTCATTCAGAAAGTTAAATGCAGAAGCATGCAAGAAATATGTCCACTCCCTAGAGATGCAAAGTATCCAGCTTAGGGCTTGGATCCATCAGCAATGTCCTACATCAGTCCAGCTAAAGACCTAGACCCCATGGCAATGTCCTCCATGAGTCCAGATGGAGGCTTAGAGCCCACAACAATGTCTTACATGAGTCTGTATCAAGGATCAACACTAGGAAGGCCCAAAGGTCAGAAGCTACAAAGGAAGCTACAAAGTCTGTGCCACTGGGATGAAGGATCTGTCCCAGAAGGCTGAGGCAAATGCACTGGGGCCAGGAAGCCATGCTCAAGATAAGTACCAGAGCTCCCCCCAAAACAACCACAGCCATCATCAGTCACAGTGAGGACAGGTGCTCCTCTGGCTAGGAGAACAGCTAGTTTATATCAGGAAAACCAGAGTGACAATCTTCTCCAGGACAATAAGTAACACACAATCTTCCCCTCCAGTTCTCCTTTTATGCTGTTGGCAACAATCCTCAGGTGGGCCTTCCCACCTGAGAATTGTGCTGATTTAGTTCAGCTGGGTTTTACAAGTTGACCATTATTTAATACACCAAAAGCAGTTATAAAAAACCTACCATCTAAGAAAATACTACATCCAGATTGATTCCCTGCTGAATTCTACAAAAACTTCAATTAAGACCTAACACTAAACCCCTTACAATCTTTAAAGAAATTGAAATGGAATACCTCCAAACTCATTCCTGAAAGCTTTCATTATCCCAAATCTATAAGCAGAAAAGTATTCAACCTTAAAAGAACTACAGTCCAATGTCTTTAATGAATATAGATGTAAAAGTCCTCAACAAGATACAGGCAAACAGAATACAATAAATCATTAAAAATATCTGGGGCCGGTGAGATGGCTCAGCGGCTTAAGCGCCTGCCCGGCAAGCGCGAGGGCCCGAGTTCGACTCCCGGATCCCACATACGAAAAAGGGGCCGGTGATATCGCTCAGCGGCACGGGCGCCTGCTGGCGCGCGAGGTCCTGAGGTCGACCCCCCGGTACCCACAAAAAAAAAAAAAAAATCATACATCATGACTAAGTAGGCTTTATCCCAGGAATGCAAGGATGGTACAACATACACAAATGAATAAATGTAATACATCACATAAAGAGAGGACTGGACAAAAATCATATAATCATCTCAATAGATGCAAAGACTTTCACAAATCCAACATCATTTCTGAATAATAACAGTAAAGAACATAGGTATGGAGTGCCCTTACAAAACTGTAAAAAGATAACCACAGGCTTGAAATCACAATATTCTTTGTAGTTTTTTGTTTTGTTCTGTTTTTAATTTCTCTTTTTTTAATATTGATTGTTTTGGGGTTTCTTGTATGTGTGTCTGTGTGGGAGTGAACATTATTTTTTGTTGTTTTGCTTTGTTCTTGTTTTTGTTGTGTTTTTTATCTTCTTCCCTTTTCTCCTGTCTTCTTCCCCACTTTCCTGAGCCTTGGGGAATCTTCCTTTGTCCTCCAGGCCTGCTTCTAATCTCTTATTCTTCTTTCATTTGTCTACTTTTTCCTTTTCTCCCTTTTAATTTACCTCCACTTAATTTCATTTCTCTTCCTTTTACTTTCTATATAACTTTTTTCTCCCTTTTTCTTGTATCTTCTATCTTTTGCCAATTTTTGCTCTACCTTTATATAATTCTATAAACATACTTCTATTCCCCAGTATGATTCTTTGTACCACTTCTCTCTTCTTCTAATACCATGGATTTTAATCTTTCAAATATTTTTCTTTTTCATCCCTTATTTCCAAAGCTTAAATCATAAATACCATAATCATAAACCTTTATTAATCTTTTGATAGTTAACTCTGTAAACTTACTGTTGAAAAAAATTACTGTTGAATTATTTTCTACCATTAGTAGAGCTATACTTGATGAATTTTTTACCTATTAGCTTAAAATCAATACCTGGATTGTCTTAATATTTTCATCATAATTGACAGTTTCTTCTCTAGGATTAAGGGCAGTATATAATTGGCTTTTATTCTATGTTAATATTTGATTTGTCTCAGACAATACTACTATAGCTGATTCTCTTGATTTTAACAGTGTCACATAATTGTAGCATTTTCTCTCTAAGCCAATATTCAGATTGCCATTGTAAGATTAGCAACAGTAGAGTACATTCCCAGAGAACCTGGTTGCTGGGCTAACTACATTTCATACCCCTTTCACAAAATAATCAAGGTGGTCAAATCTTGTGATTGTGGTGAAGGATTATAGTTAGCTACATCCAAAATATATCACTGAAAAGCAACTTAAGAGATCTCTATACTAGGAACAAGGTTTTAGTTTCACTTTCCCATCCATAATGAAAATTAAATGACAATCATAAAGGAGAAAACCCAGTATGTTATAACCTCTTCTTATATAGGATCACAAATTATTAAAACATAGGTTCCAGTATATCATATCATCAAAATTTTAGAATACATGATCACCATAATGTCTGACTTTATTTCACCAATAAAGAAATATTTTTCAAATTTAACCAACTATTTTTACCTGGGTCTTCATTTTACATGTTGTCTTTGAACAATTTATTGATAAGTAGATTTAAAATAGCAAATATATCATTTAAAATTCCCTGTCAACAGTAAATATACTCATAGTTAATAATTACTTTCAGTCCAGAAGAGCAGCCTCAGTGATATTCAAAATTATAAGTCCTTCATGTATGAGGCACTTTTATTGTAGGACACACAACAGACTAAATTCTGGGGGGAAAAATTGAACAGAACTATATTTCTCATTGAACTTCAAGTTATTTATAGATGATTCTGGATTTAAAATTTTGTCATCATGAGGTTGTTGATCAATTTATTTAAATAGTAACTTTTTCTATGACTAAACAAGTTACATTTAGTTTTCAATATTTTTTTCTTGTTTACTATGTATTGTCACTATTCCATTTGTTCACATTATCTAGAGAAATAAGAGAGATCCACATATGGAGAATTGATACATTTATATTATCTTACTATGTACAATATAATATAAAATTTCAAAATGTCATGGAGAAAGAAAAATAGACAATCTAAAATTAAAAATGACTTCTAGGGCCAGTGAGATAGCTCAGTGGCACAGGCACCTGCTGGCACATGAGGTCCTGAGTTTGACCCCAGTACCCACACACACACACACACACACACACACACACACACACACAAAGACTTTGAAAGAAGGGGCAACACAATTTCTTTCATATGTATTTCAGATTTTCTGTAAAATGTTCTGATAAAATGCTTACTCCATGTTCTTAGTGTATTCTTGTTAATCCTTGGTGTTTTTACTACTAAGTAGATTCTTAAAAACTATTAGTTCCTTCATTAGGATTTCAAATGCATACACATATAACAGTTTTTTGTTCCTGATGATTTTTTTTCTAAAGCTCAACAGTCATTTAATTCTTTTACTCTGAAATAATTTTAAGCTTCTACTAATATTATAAAAATACCACCAATTTTCCTGGAATCATTTGAGCCTCTTTCTATGGATATCCTATAACCTGTAAATATGAGTATGAATTTCTTACAAATAAGTGTTTTTCCTATCTATAACATAAAAATATCCTCACAGTGTACTTTCAGAGTTTATCCATCACTGCATATTTGCGGTCACTTTCCATTCCCACCCCAAGGAAACTACAATTCTATTTTTTTTTCATCAAGTTTTTCCTTTCTAGATATTTTATATGAATTTTAAAAGATGTAATCTTTTGTAGGAAAATACATTAATACATACTTCCAATATTTTCTCTTTCTGTTACTGTTGCTTTATTCAAAACTTTTTTAGTCATATTTCTCAATCACAACTAAAGACATATTAATGCCAATATTTCTTCATGTGAAAATCCTATATATTTATCCCAGACAGATATTCAGGAATATAATTTGATATTTTCTATTTACATATGACTGGTAAAATTGCTTAATGCATATGGGCCTGAGTATTTTTCATCCAATCATGAGAAAAACATAAACCTTATTTTAATTATTTATCTTCCTCTATGTGGTATTGTAATGAAAAATAGGTTATTGCATACTAAATATAAATAGTAAACTACTAATATAATTTCAATATGACTTGCAAATTGATGGACAATTACAGCTGATGAGAATAGTTTGTTATTTTCTTTAAAACATTTCATATCCCAGATTAATCTTGTACATTCCTTATACTAGTGATACAATCAAACATTTCTCCAGGAAGCATTGATTCTTTTTACAAACTTATAGCATAAAAGCCAAAATTTAGGTAATGTCTGTTCTTATTGCTAATGCAGTGTAATTTTGTCTAGGCTGTTTCACCTGATGGACCAGGGAAACATGTGTATGCCAATCCATGTACATAATAAATAATTATTTCACTATTTATATATTTGTCTTCTTTAGGCTAAATGCAAGTTGATATTAATGTCTCTAACTCCAATCTAGTACAGTATATATCATTCTTACATTCTTACATTCTCCCCTTGGTTACATGTAATCATAAACAACAACAGTGATAAGTCTCGCTGCTAGCATTTGCAAATTTTGTATTAAATTATTCGATTTCATTATGTTATTAATTCCATTATATAATATGATTTTAGAATTCTGCTATGAGTATCATTGTAAGAAACAACTTTTTTAATTGCTGTAGTTTTATAGACCCCTTTAAACCAAAGCACTGTTTTTCCAAATCCCTTTAATAGAATTGTTTTACACATTGGTAACGGACTCAAACTGTTTTGTCACATTCTGTATTCCATTTTTGGATTCTTCTAAATTGTAAAATAATTTATTTCTAATTTGAATTAAATAAATTTGCACTTTTTGATGTAAAGTTTATGGATTTTGACAAATACATTATATTATATATTCACCATTATGCTATTAGACAGAATGGTTTCATGACTTTAAAACATCCCATGTGCCTAACACTTTCACCTTTTCCTTTCTCAATCCCTGAAAACTACTGATCTTTTACCATCTGTTAATTTTGCTATTTTAAAAAACCATGTATGGGGCCGGTGAGATGGCTCAGTGGCTTAAGCACCTGCCCGGCAAGCGCGAGGGCCCGAGTTCGACTCCCGGATCCCACATACGAAAAAGGGGCTGGTGATATCGCTCAGCGGCACGGGCGCCTGCTGGCGCGCGAGGTCCTGAGGTCGACCCCCCGGTACCCACAAAAAAAAAAAAAAAAAAAAAAAAAAAACATGTAAAGGGAATTATACACAACATAATACTTTAAAACTGGCTTCTCAATGCAAATTTTTTTTTGTGGGTATTGGAGTTCGACCTCAGGACCTCGTGTGCCAGCAGGCGCCATGCTGCTGAGTGATATCACTGGCCCATTTTTTGTATGTGGGTTCCAGGAGTCGAACTCGGGCCCTCACGCTTGCCAGGCAGGCGTTTGTGCCGCTGACCATCTCACCAACCCCACTTAATACAAATCTAAGATTCAAACTTGTTTTGTGTGATTTAATAGTACATCTCTTTTATGGCTTGTATCTAGATGTCTGCTCAAAGCTTCATGCAGTCATAGGTGAGGCTTTTCAGAGATGGCTTGTTCTAAAGTGTGTGCTCCTGGGATTAACTGTGCAATGCTGGGATCAAGGATATGTGATTACTAAATTAGTCCTTACATTGGTTGGGCATAGTTCTGGGAGTGGGTAATGGGAAGGTCCTTCCTGGATATGAGTGCTACCCACCATAATGGTGGGAACCTGGATAAAATAATAAGGGACAGAAAGAGGGTTGTTTCTTGTCACTTGTCACTTGGTGCTGGCTGGCTTTCTGCCTTCTGCCTGTGGCCCTCCATGAACTGTTTCTTGTCTGAGATGTCAACCTGTCTTGGAGCTGGCCAACTGTGGCTTGAAACCTCTACAAACTGTGAGCCAAATAAACCTTTCCTATTTTAACTTTGGGTGTCAGGTAATTTTTTATCTGAGGAAAGAAAAAAGTAACTAAGACAATTCACTCATGTTCCTGATATTGTTCTGTTACATTTATGCAGTGTACTTCATTAGCTCAACTACTGAAAGATTTTCTCTTGTGCTAAGCTAGATTAAATTTTATTTTTGACTTTTATATCAAATCTTTGATGTATATGAAATAACCATTGTGCTGAGTATAAGGTCCATTTTTTGTTTTACATATAATTATCTTATGATACATTCCTACATGTATTTTTTGAAAAACCTGTTTTCTCCATTGAATTGCTTTGCTCTGTTTTCAAATATCGATAGACTGTATTTGTGTGAATCTATGTCTCAACTTTCCTTTTTGTCCCACTTACTTATTTATATATTCTTCCACCAATACTATGCTGTCTTTATTTCTGTAACTTATACTAAGTCTTGAAATCAGCTATTGTTAATTCTCAAGTCATGCTCATCTAGTAGGTTGGAGTGGTTTTATTTTTTATTTATTTACATAATTATTATATTTACCTCATAAAATGAGTTAAGATATGTTCATTTTCTTCTTTATATCCAAAAATGATGGGAATGATACTTAAGGAGCCCAGTATATTTTGTTATTTTCTATGTTTTATTAGTTTCTCAAATGGTTTATATTTTTGATTGAATTTATGTAATAAAATTTTAGCTATTTGACTTATGTAAGTTTCAATGACTTGTATTTTCAAGACACTATCAATTTCATCTTTGTTGTCAATTTATAGGGCTGGAGTATCTTGTAGTACTCATCTATTTTTTCTTTTAATGTACATGAACTTAGCAGGAATGGTTTATATTCACTCTGATATTAATGACATCACTATTTTTTGCTGAGTTAGGCATGGACATATATTTTGCCATACATAGTAGGTTTTTATTTTTAATGGAGACAGTTATGTGCATGTTTCACAGTGGTTAATTTTTGCCTCCCTTTACCAGATCCACAGAAGGATCTCTAGTGACTCATGGTAGTGAGAACTAGGTGTGATTCTTGGAGAAATCTGTATCAATGTGCATGGTTCTCATAAAATTTAGACAAACAAGGGTTTTCTGCTCTTTTCCTAGTCCACATTCAGCCTACAATAATTTATCAAAAATACCCTTGAAATATTCATGCCAGTTAATGACTCCAGGGCCTCTGCTTCAGAAGAAGATCTGGTTGCTATCTCTCTTTTGATGCACTTCTCTCTCCTAATATTGAGGTGATTTTTTCTTCTGCAAATTTTGTTCTGTGATTGGTAAAAGAAAATCATTGCTTTTTCTATTCACTTAGGTTTTCCTTTTTATAAAGAGAGAAATAACATTTTCCAAGATCTTTACAAATGAGAAATGAAACTAGATATCTGAATTATGCTATTTTAATGCAAGACCTTTGCAAAATAATTTAATAATGGGTTCAATGTTAAGTTATTTTTGATTATTTACTTACTTCTCTATATAACTTTAGAAATATGATGGAGGTGTGAGAAAAGTATATGGATCTAAAAGACTAATGAATATCTGTAATAAGTCTTTATGCAGAAGAGGACTTTGAACATATATGGAAGGAAAAAAAGCCCCCCCAAAAGGAAAAAATAATGTAATTAGATAATTTTTTTGCAATGCCTTTCTCTCTGTCATCATTCTCACGGTGCATGTTTTTATTTTTTATTTTTTCTAATTATCATTGTAGCACAAAAATTGCTTCTCTTCAAAATAGCTCTGCAAAGCTAGGTTTCTCTGAAAGAAAATGAAATTTAGAAGGTTTTGAAAACAATGTATAACTGTTTACTGATGATGTAACTGTACATATTAAAATTCAGAGAATTAGTAAATTACTATGACTAATATAGAATTTATTAAACTTTCCAGAAAGAACATCAATATAAATCTGCAGTTTTCCTGACCCTTTAGTACTACACTGGAAGATACTCTTACTACACTGGATAATCTTACAGTGAACAGTAGATTCAAAAATGTCTGCAGAGGGCCGGTGAGATGGCTCAGTGGCTTAAGCACCTGCCCGGCAAGCGCGAGGGCCCGAGTTCGACTCCTGGAACCCACATATGAAAAAGGGGCCGGTGATATCGCTCAGCGGCACGGGCGCCTGCTGGCGCGTGAGGTCCTGAGGTCGACCCCCCCGGTACCCACAAAAAAACAAGTCTGCAGATTAAAAATTAATAAATCTTTTTCCTCTGTGTAATTGTAACTTAGTTTTCATTCTTTCACAAGTGTCAGACTAACCTTGATTTCTAAAGGGAAACCCATTCTCTTTAAAGTAGGCTACCGTTTCTTACTCCTGCTTCTCCATATCATCAATGGGACATGTTCTCAGAATGTTACACTATTTCTCGTAAATGTTTTTCAATTTGAGTAGACCATCTGTGATTGCTACCTGGTGCCTTTGGAATTATGTTCCTTCTCTCCCACAGATGTTGTGAAATGTAAACCCTACCTTCCTGATTATTACATTTCCTTAAAGGAAAACCTCAATGGACACTGACAAAGGCATATTGGGTTATAAAACCCACAAAAGGGGTAGAAAAATAATGTGTAATTACAAGTTTTCTTTAGAAAATGCTCCCAAAAGTAGTCAGAAGACTAAAGTCAAGAAAAAGCTTATCTTAAATGTAATCATGTTGCAGGGAACATTTAGGTCATCTTAGTCACCAAGAAAGAAAAAATTGAATTAATGACTCTTGTGTACTGAGTATTTAAAATTCACTTACTGGGCCAGTGAGATAGCTCAGTGGTATAAGCACCTGCCTGGCAAGTGCAAGGTCCTGAGTTCGAATCCTGGTACCTACATACTAAAAAAGGGCCGGTGATATCGCTCAGTGGCACAGACACCTGCTGGAGTGTGAAGTCCTGAGTTCAACCCCTGGTATCCACAAAAAAATTAATTAATTAATTAATTAAATTAAACAAAATTCACTTACTTAGTGTACAGAAATAAAAGAAATGACATGAATTCCATAGTTTTGATAAACTTTCTTTTGATGCTGGCCAGAAAACAACAATGTTTTTATATTTTTGAGGATATATCTAGACAATATAATGTAAAGTTTTCTTCTTGGAGCAGTTTCAAGCTACATGTACTCCCTATATCCTGTCTTATGAATTGTCAGAATAGGACAAGGGAATTATATTACCTGCATCCACCTCAGTCCAGGTTCAGAAATCTTAAATTTTTAATGGCTTCTCCCTACTTCATCTCAATCAAGAATCACTCCTTATTGAAAAGTATATTTATTCTAAGATTCCAAGCTTTCTCATATATAATTGAGCTCTCCTTGTGGTTTATGCCTTGAAAGGAAGCATTTAACCCTCAATATAATGACTCCATAATTTTACAGTTTTTCTCAGGATCGTGAACGTATCTATTTATATGGAAAATGTTAATCATATTTTCAAAATTGTTGGAACATTACACATGGATCTTGGCTCTGAAAGAAGGTCTATGCCTTCAAATAATTAGGGAGATCCACCATATAGTGAGAGATAATTTTATGAATGTTTTATTGATCCAAATCTCTCTCTCTTTCTCTCTCTATTTCTTTCCCTCTTTCTCCTGTATAATCTCCTACAATAGGTTTTAGATGTTTAGCATTCATTACATTCATTATTAAAGATAGCAAAGATATTGTCCCTGTTTGACCATTAAGAGATAGCTTTAAACAATTAGTAAAAGTAGGTTTTAATGATTTTCCAATTTGATTTCAGATAAGAAATTTAGACTATCAGACAATTGAGAAACAAGATCACAAATTATTTTCTTCCAAAATATAATTCTTATGCACACATATACGGGCATATTTTTGAAAATTATTATTTTTTAAGTATTAAAATTCAATAAAAATGCCTCCACCTTTATATATAGATGGTTTAAAAATTGAGGAATGCTGTTCCATGTTTATTTCTCATATTTATGTTAAAAAATTCTTATGAAGGCAAAGAAAATGCAAATTCTGTTTATGTTCAATTACATCAAATACTTTCCAAATTATAAACTCTGAAAAACTGAAACTTTCTATTTTCCAGTTAAACTAAACCACTGCTGTTATATAAATTTATTATAAGAATAATAAATCTTCAAAAAGATTTTGAAGCCTTTTAATACAGATCCTATCAACAAACCATATGGCATTTTCTCATCCACTCTTTCACAGGGAAATTGCTCATCAATTATTTATCCTTCCCACTGGTTATTTTCCTTTGTTAATATGCAGAAGAAATATCCCTTTTATTTTACAGAAATCAAGCTAAATAGTGAGATAGACAATAAGGTGTGATAATATAAATAATGTATTTTTATGGAGTTGTTTATGTCTAAGTGCTTCATAAAATTGTCCTTTGGATGTAATTTTCTCAGTTTTGGAAATTACACTGTGTATGATAAATGCACATTACCTGCTAAAATAATCCATTTTCTTTAAATGGTAGCCAATTTGCAGTATCATGGTCAACTAAATTTAAAATAATTGTAAGCAAAAATCTTTGTACCTTTCCATCACAAATATTCTGAATCATGGAAATACCATATGGTTGTTAGTGTAGGAAGGTTTAGAAAACTTCCCTATGCATTTATTCTCATTTATTTGTCTTCAAATCTAAAACATACATTAATTTTTGTGAAAATAAATAGAATAATCATTTGCAATAAAGCAGCTTCATAGCCATTAACTGTGGTTTAATGCCCATAACCCCAGCACTCAGGAGGCTAAGGCAGGGGAAATCACCAGGAGTTTGAGTCTAGCCTGGGCTACCTAGTGAGTTCAAGGCCAGCATGAACTACATAATGAGACCTGTCTCAAAAAAAAATAAATAAATAAAATAAAATAAAATAAGTAAAACATCAAGTAGCTTTTTCAAAGTAATGATTACAAAGACTTAATCTGAAAGTCAACCTATCAGCTTTATATAAATAACAGTTCATTTATATTATCTACTTGGATTGCAGCACCTGACTTTTATTTAAGTACTCAGTTTAGTAGAGCCAAGCTATTTAAAAATCCACTTTGTGTCCTATATTAAAAGGAATCATGATTTAGGGACTAACCCAGAACCCTCTTCACATATTATCTTAGTCATCCGAGAGGATTGTCCCTGGTCTGTATTTGTCTTCATGGTTTCAAGTAAAACTTGCTTCTTTTGGTGGAGAGTATGACACAGAGAAGTTTATCCCATGTTTTCACAACATGCTGAACTTGATAGTCACATAATTTTAAGATTGTAATCCATGCACATTTTCAATTGCTATTTATTTTCAAATGCAGCTAAGAGAATTAAAATTTATGAAATAGTGGTGGAACCATGATGAAAAAAAATAAGTTATGGATAGGAGAATAGTTCAAAAGTTTATTAAGATATTTTGTAAAACCAAATTTAATGAAGTATTGCTAAATAGAAATAATCAATTAACCACTGTGAGCTCCTTAACTATTTATTACTAGTATATTAACATGTTTCTAAGCAAAGTTATGATACATTTCTCACTGTTGTGCTTTCCAGTCAATGGTATTCCTGCCCAAGAATTATGTTTACTTTATTTTTTTAATATGCAGGTACCAGGAGTCAAACTCAGGACCTCGTGCTTGTCAGGCGGCACTTATGCCACTGAGCTATATCACTGGCCCCACATTTTTAACTTGAATTTTCATTAGTTTAATCTATGAAAGAATTAGGAGCACTTTGAACCATGCTTCTCTTTGCCTGAGCCTGGATTATCAAACACCCTGTGGGGAGGTGTGTTTCCTGTTTACAGAATGGTGATTTCTTCAGGGCACACATATGCAGTCTCTACTCTGAGAATATATTCTTTAGTACATTTCTGTTACAATTAACTAATTGGAAATGAAGATGTCATACTCACTTTGAGAAAGTAAGACAAAAGTATAAGTAGAAATATGTCAGAAATGTTACATGCCAAATACATGCTGCTATGGTCAGTCTAAAGTGACATACTGACCTACATGATGTATTTCTGATCTTATTCAAGTATACATGGCATATTTCTGTATGCTTTTTACATTGTAAATCATTGACATTTGTCATTCATACATCAACTGTGGTTTATCCATAATTACATACAAATAAATTATATATTTCAAGATTTTTTTTTTCTACTGGGAATTGAACTCATGACCTCACACTTGCTAGGCAGGTGCTGTGCTGCTGAGGTATATCCCTGGCCCTAATATATTATTTTATACATATAATCTAACTGCCTAAAAGTCCCAATATATTAGATAAGTATAGTCCTGGTATAGTTTATGGATAAAAAGCATTTATATGGGCACACATTTTTTCCATTTCTTTTAATTATCCACCATTTTGATTCCTTTTATTCCTGATTCTTGTGTTTTTCCTAAAAACAATTAATACAGTGAACTGATTGATTCATGCCTTGAACATTTTGTGGAATATAATCTACAAGCGAACTGCTTCCTATGCATTATGGATAAAGATTCACTAACATTTTTTTTTGTGGGTGCTGGGGGTCGAACTCAGGACCTCGAGCGCCAGCAGGCACCTGTGCCGCTGAGCAATATAACTGGCCCTTTTTTCTTATGTGGGTACCAGTATTCAAACTCAAGACCTTGCCCTTGCCAGGCAGGTGCTTATGCTGCTGAGCCATCTCACCGGCCCTCACTAACATTTTAAGTTTACTCTAACAGACCTTACTACTCTGTATCTGCCACAAACTATACCATGTATTTTCTTTTTAAATCTGCTACTTGAATTCTCCTGAAGATTTTCATGCCAGTGCCCTGACCACTATAACAATAAAAATAGCTTGCCTTCTCTCTACTGGATTGGGCTGAATTTGGGCCAGTCACAATTAGAAGATTGGAGAAAAGATATCAGAGTTCTTATTCTTCCACAATACTTTTTACTTGACTATCACAAGCTTGTGTGTTCCTCTAGCAAAGAATATACCTCCTATCGGGTCACCTCTGACTCAGATACACTTGCTGAGTTGAGTTAATGCCCCCCTTCTTTTGACCTTCAGTCCTGATTCATATTATGATAACCCTGGTATACTACACCATCCTTGCTAATGTTTCTAAACTTTTACAGAGAGTCACTGTTAAAAACACTGTTCAGTTATGCAGACTGAGTGAGTCACATGTTCCTGTGAAGGCCCTTGATCAAGAACAATTTACTGAAACTTCAGAAGAAACAATGCTAAGATAATGCAGATAATCGGGACATTGAATAACTGATATCGTCAGCACAATTTCAGTGTATAATGCCTATGCTCACACAGAATTTGATTAGATAAGCTTTAGACTTGGTAAATGAAATGACATCTTGCTAACAAAGCTTAAGTTGTTTAATTTTTTCCCACAGCTCAAACAGAAAAACTGAACGTATGTATTTGCACACATATACAGACACACATACAACCTGGATGTCTCATGTGGGTGGAAATTTTGGATATTATATTGCTTTTAATTAGGCAAACACAGTTGAAATGGACAGACATTCTTATTCTATTCTTTGCTTTATTTTGACCTCAATGTTGGTTTAAATATAGAATATGTAATTTATTTCTAAATTCAACTTCTAATAAGTTATCAAGTTCAATCATACATAGATTTTCTGTAGCAAGTCTCTAAACATATTTTGGATTTTACAGACTGAGGCTGTAAAATGAAAACATAGTTGTATAGTGTTACACAAAACACTTATATAAAAAATAAGACTCAAAGGAAAAGTCATAACTCAACCATGCTACGTAAACCTTTCTATCTATATGAAAACATTTCCTGTCTTATAACTTATTACCTATTATTTCCTTAAATTATTTAATTTGAAGTAATATTCTCTTTTCTTCCTTAAATAGAATTTAAATATATAAGGATTAGGAATCTTGTTTGCATTGTTGAGTGTTAATGTCAAATTCTTAGACATTTCATATATTCATTATTATAATACTGTGCACTCATTACATTTAATAATGGAAATATTTACTAAGAACATCATTATTTATAAGTTTGGGAAAACTAAACTAAGGATTGTTGCCAGAAAATAATGGAAAATATTATTTAAGTACAATTGTATACCTTCCTCCAAAATAATTGTTAGATTGACTGAAGATCCAAATACGAAAATGAATGTATAAATGAATTTTTATAAATATAACTGGAGAAAAAGAATTATATTACTTTTCCCTAAGTTTTAAAAATTAAAAAAAGAAATATAAGGTGAACTTTTTTAGAAAGTAGGCATTTACAATATTTTGATACATAAATAAAAGTGACTTAATTAAGAATTCTTAAAATTTAATATCTAAAAATGCATTTTTAAAAATTGTTTTTTGTTTTATTTTGCTTTGTGTCTTGGAATACAACTGAGGGATTTGCACAAGTAGGCAAGTGCTCTGCACTGAGCTCCATCTTCAGCCCAAAATGCTAATTACACATTCAGTAGTATAAGATTTAACATATGTTAACAATTGCTATCTTTAAATAAACCATTATTTTTCTAATATT
Source organism: Erethizon dorsatum (assembly GCA_028451465.1). NCBI lineage: Eukaryota > Metazoa > Chordata > Mammalia > Rodentia > Erethizontidae > Erethizon > Erethizon dorsatum. The sequence goes on along the minus strand of CM051831.1, from coordinate 84,931,488 downwards.
TTGTGTCAATACTTTGGAAATGTAATTATGAAAAATATTGATATATTACAAGTGTTCATTTAAAATAAAGCAAAAATGTGAGAAAGGGTACTTTCTTTTTTTTGTGTGGGTACTGGGGGGTCGACCTCAGGACCTCGCACGCCAACAGGCACCAGTACCGCTGAGCGATATCACCGGCCCCTTTTTCGTATGTGGTTTCCGGGAGTCGAACTCGGGCCCTCGCGCTTGCAAGGCAGGCGCTTGCACCGCTGAGCCATCTCACCGGCCCAAGAAAGGGTACTTTCTGATGTTGAAAAAATAGAATTCTGTTTGATAGAGCATATAAACTTTAAGTATTGGTACTATATATTAAAAGTTTGTACTTACATTCAATTCCAGTTTTAAAATGATTTTAGTAAAGAAAAAGCTAGCATATTTTACAAATAGGCATTGGTTGGAATCAGGAGTCTATATCAACTATTTTCTGACAGAGTAAACATTAATAATTCATTTCCTCATTCACTGATTTACATAATTAATGATGAAATTTTATACTGAAAGAAAATAATTCTTGCATTATAGATTGGGTATGGCTAAAATTAAAGTTAAATGATATGAATTGATATCTGGAGAAAACCAAAAGCTTCTCAAATGTCCTAAATGCAAGTTCTTTCCCACATTGTCCTAGAGAAAAGCTGCCATGATCACAGTGCTCAGACATAGTGCTTGTTATCCTTGAGTTTTGGTCTTCACTTCTTTGCTGGCTAGAAGAATTATTCAAAAAATTATACTGTCTTTTGAGAATGAGGGATCACTTCACTGTCTTGTGATGACAATTAATAGTAGGTTAATATATGATCTAATTAGTTTTCCTTTAAAGAAACTGTGAGGTAATGTTTAAAATATATTTGTGCAATGGACAAAGGGTGAGATTTCAAGCAAATATATCATATATATATTTGGATATATTAGGATCATATATAAAAGTGGTCTACAGAAATTTTGAGGCCAAACTAAAAAATACAAAAATACTAAACAATAGTTTCAGCTTTCCTGGAGAACTTAAAGATAGTGTGTTTCAAAAACATATACACTGAGTTTTTATTTTTAAGTTATACACAATAAAAAATTTCTGTGAGTTGAAGTGTAGTAAAATATTAAGTTTATTATGTAAGGTAACAGATATATTGCAATATATCACAAATTATGTTAATCTCATCAGTCCTTGCAACATACTATCTAGTAAATTTTCTGATAGTAGAAGCCTGTATTGCATTACATTAAGTGAAAAAATTACTAGCAAATACTTAATCCATGCAAAAGCTACAACCAGTTTCTCTAAATCACTAAAATCCTCTTAAATATCTGTGTTACTTATCTTTGATGAGTTCCACAAATTTTATAGCATGTGCAGAAACAATTGCTTACTAATTGAACTCTTAAAATATGTGTGTATGTGTTATGACTTGTGGGACTATAAATATAGGTATGTTTGTATCACTGTAAGAGGATGTCTTTAACTCTCTCAGGAAGATACCTAGAATGAGAATAGCTAAATTAAATAGAATTTTTAGTTTTAGCTTTTTGAAGAATCTCCATAGTGATTTCCACAGAGATTGTAATGTTTACATTCCCACCAACAATGTAGAAGAGTTCCTTTTTCCCTGCAGTCTTGCTAGCTTTTGTTATTATTTAATTTCCTGATGATAGTCATTCTTTCTGGAGTAGGATGGAATTTTGGTGTTATTTACTTTGCATTTCTCTAATGGCCAGAGATGTTGAATGTGTTTCCACTTATTTATTGGACATTTGTACTTCTGAGAAGTGTCTATCATTTCAGTTCTACATTATTTTGATTGAGTCCTTTATGTGGAGGAGTTTAATTTTATTGAGCTCTTTATATTCTAGATATTATTCTTCAGTCCAAAGAATAGCTGGCAGAACTGTTTCCCATTCTGTAGATTGTCTCTTTACTGTGGTGGTTTTCTTGTTGTTGTTGTATTCCTGTGCAGAAGCATCTTAATTTGACATGATCCCATTTGTTTTGATCTTATCTCTTGTGCAATTTGGTTTCTGCTCACAGTATTTACATATCACTTTCACTTCCTCCTTTGCAATCTCAATCACGATTCAACCATCACCTAAAAGCACAGCAGCTACAGCTCCCAACTTCATCCTTCAGTTATCAATCCTCATTCATCCCACTGTCAAATTTACAAGAAGTCATTTTTAATATTCTTTTTGTTTATATTATGTTTTCAAGTGTATTTTTAAGTTTAACGTATCAGATCAATGTTTAATATTATTTGTGAACACTACTGTAGATACATAACATAATTTCACCACAGTATTGGTGAATATTGTACACACATATTTTAAATTTTTATATTCAATTTTTAGTTTGTATTACTACATGTTTGCAGTACATAATGATTAGATTCCTTGTGGAGATTTGGTACATGTACATAACATAGTTTAATCATTTTGTCATCCACTTACCCTCCCTTCCCCCTTCCCTGCTTTCCATTTCTTGGTCTCCCTCCTATTTGTAAAAGATCTGTCTTCCTATTTCCCATTATCTATCTTTTGTTTTCCTTTTTATTTTTATTTTGGGCATCTCTTATAAGAGAAACCATGGGATATTTGAGCTCATATGTCTGATATATTTCAGTTAATATTATGGTCTCAAAGTGCATCCATTTTCCTACAAACAACTCAAGTTTATCCTTTATGTCAGAGTAATACTCCATTACATATATAAATACCACATTTCCTTTATCCATTCATTGACTGATGGATATACAGGCACCTACTAACAATTCACATGCAGAAGATTGCATTAATACCCATATTTTTCATTATATACTAAACTAAAATGAAAATTTAGCAAAGATCTAAATGTTAAAATTGAAACATTTAGCCAGCTGGAAGATAAAATGGTAAATCTCCTGAAGACATAGCTGTAAATAAGTATTAAGTGCTTATGTCTTCAAGAGCTTAAAATATCCCATCCAATGAACAGTGGCAAGTTCATAGGAAAGAAAATAACATATATTACATTTGCAGATCAATTATCTTTCCAATAAGACATTGCTCCATGCAAACATTGTTGCAGGAATGGAATTGATGAATGCATGGGATCTGTTGAAATATGTTATTAGTAGTCAGTTTTGGACAAATATTTTAATCTTCCTTTAAAAGTGAGAAGTAAGAATTTTCAAGAGTAAGCAATACTTTAAGTGTAGGTATTTCTTTTCTGATATTCGTGTGTGTACCGATCTCCCCACACATACATACACTTCCATGTAAAAACTGTGGATTTATTGAATAAGAAATGAAGTAATCCCAAATTACTCAGACTTTCCATAACATCTACAAAAAGCTTCTAAATAAAATTCATTAACTGGAGGCAGTGATATCAAGTCCTCAGAAACCATTTTTTAAAGTGAAACATTAGTAGTTAAAGTCCTGCAACATACATGAAGATAATCTCAATATTTGTATTGAACGTATCAAAGCTCTAGCATTTTACTATGATGCAGAGTTTCTTCTACTGGGCATTAAGATTGTCAGTGTGCCTGTGAACCATTGAGAAACCATTATCTCTTAGAGCAATATAAAAATCATTCATGTTGCTGCTCTGGTGAAATTGTTCAACAGGATGCTTCAGATGTGGAATACGTTGTGAATTAAAAATATAATTTTAGATTTGTCTACCTTAAACTGTATATCAGTTACTTTTTTTGTCTCTTTTGGTACATGCTCAATAATTTATTAGTATATCAGAAATTTCACTGGTCTCAAAAGACTTTAGCATGTGGTATATTTTTTCTTTTATTTCTGCTAAAAAATGATCTCCTATCATGTGTCATATTATACAAAGATTTTTTCTTAGTTCTTGAGTATACAGTGTCAAACAATGCTACCAAATAGAAGAAATAAGTAAGCAAAGACTGCACTGAAGAAGGACTGTGCAATAAGCAGCAGATTTCTTTCTCTTTTTTGGCCTCTTTAATTTAATATATAAGCCAAATAAAAGTAGCATTCACTTCCTGTATGTTAACCTCTACATAAGTCTGAATTAATTCAAATTCCTTTGCATGACTCCTATGAAATCTGGGGGCTCTGACCATTTTGTAACTCTAAAATCAATTATGTAACTCTAGAATTAAGAATGAATTAAAATGATAGGAAATATTACATCTATAAACTGCAAGTTTAAAGAACTCTTTTTGCAAATGTGGGTCTATTTTTAATTGTCCTTCTGTCATATTCACTAATTCTTTTGGAGGTTTAGTGTATTGTGAAAATCATGCAAGAGAAAAAACAATTGCTTCAAAGCCAGGCAAAAAAGAAAAGAGCTCAGGTGTCCTATTGCTTTCTTTCCTGAGGAATCAGTTAGCTGCATCCTGTGTTCAATTTAAAGACTTTGGAATCACCATTTTCCCAAAGGCCACCTGGTTGATTTCTCTGTCTCTTGAGTTAAATTTGATGTTTATAGAGCATGCATAATTTTCACTGGTTTGAAGTTAAAATCAAAAACTTTACCTTTTTTTCCTCTCCCATGGTGTGAAATTTTTAGAGTGTATCATTTCTTTTGAATTTCAGTAATGAGTCAATGCTAGCAGTTTGTTCCTTTGGGCCATCGATCGCTCTTTCCAGATTATTAACTTTGTCTGCTAATTTGCCCAATTTAGATTTTAAACCTTTATGCCCCGTTTGCATACTATCTGTCATTTTGTCAATTTTCATTAGTAGGGCATGAGTGTAAAGCCATTCATGACAATTCTTTTGGTTCATTTGATTACAGTGCTACCTACAAAATGCTGGGAAAAAATAATTAATTGTAGTGTTCATAGCGATAATTTGCCTGGCTCTCTTGGTGTAATTCTAACTATTCTAAAACTTTCTCAGTCAAAGCCCATAAATCATTTACCTTTCCTGATTATCAACCGTCTTGCATCTTGATGATTGAACATCTGGATCCAGTCTGCTTATATTTTATTTCATTGTGTGATAGCAGGTTCCTTTTGTTTCAAGTAAAGAAAGTTATAATGAGTTTTTAATGATTTGCTGAGTTGATCAAATTAATAGATTATTCAACTTTCAGTGACAGATATATTTAAACATATTTAGAGTAAATATATTATTTAAATCAAAATTACTGTATTACTGAAAGAAATTGAAATAAAGAATTTTTGTTACTCAAACATTTGTATTAAGAATTATGCTCTTAAACAGTAACAATGTATGTATTTTATATGCCAATTAGTTTACATAAATGTCTTTGCATGTTCATTTTTGTGCACTTACTAGTATTTGAATACCTGTGTCCTATGCTATAGATAACTTTTGTCACGTATATCAAACATGTAAGTCACAGTGAGAACTTTCATTCAAGAAATCATGATTTTACATCTGTAATATGATTGTAGGCATTGATACTTTTGATGATCCGTTGAGTACGACTGCTTTTATCCTTTTTTCTTTTGGTACCAGGAATCAAATTCATGACCTCGTGCTTGTGGGGCAGGTGCTGTGCTGCTGAGCTATATCCCTGGCCCCTGTTTTTATCTTAAGAAAGCACACATTTCTGAACAAATGTATGCCATATTCGTGTAAGTAGATGAAATGCAGTGTAAATGAAGTATGTGCATCTTGACTCTGTCATCTAAACATTATGCACCTTTCACTTTTTAAAAATGTTGGTATCCAGAATTGTATGATACAGTTATCATTTAAGCATATTTTCTCACTCTGAATTAAACATTAATACTATATTAGATTGTCTATGAGTATATTTTGCCTTAAGTTTTATTAGGATTACATTGCCCATGGCATGGTGCTCTTGTTTTGCTATTCTACAGTGCTCATACACTTTGTACCAGGTATTGGAAATTAAGGCTCATAAGTACTAGACTGAAGAAAGTCATTGAAGGTCAACCAAAGTTAAAGCAGTATTCTTGGAAGCAGAAATTAACTTACCTGAACTTTTCAGAGACAGCTAAATTTTTATATAGTAAAAGAGTTAAAACGATAAGAAAAAAGGTTATGGATTTGTCTATAACAATGCTTCGCTATTGTGAAGAATAAGCATTATCTTTATGAAAGAAATTAACTGAATATCACTTATACTTTATCTATTTTGTTGTAATATTATCTTAATAAAATTAATAAAAAATAAGACAGAATAAAACTAGGTACCTAAATGTTTATGTTTCTACAGAAACCTCAAATTAAACTAGTTTCAACACTTTTCCATGCACCAATTCTATGAATGAAACATATCCATTAAAATATTTGAATAATAATATTACAAAACTAGACTGACATGAAAAATTTTTACCTCTATGAGTTAGGTTAAATGATTTCATAAGCATGTAAAACAAATAGACTTTATTTGTTGCATTTCACAACAGAAATGTATCAGTTAATTTATATAAAATTCTAAGCCTCAGTATTCTTTTAATATAAAGATATATGTTAGTCAGCTTTCCTTTGTTCTGGCAAAGTACCAGAGAGAAACAACTTTAAAAAGGAAAGTTTTATTTTGGCTTAAAGTTTCTGAGGTTTCAGTCCATATTCAGTTGACTCTACTGCTTTTATACCAGAAACATCATGGCAGAAGAGTATGGCAGAGGAAAGCTGCTCACCTCATGGCAGCTAAGAAGCAAAGAGAGAGAGGAAAATGGATTGGGGTGCAGAGAAGAAATAATCCCCAAGGTAATATCCTATTACCCACTCCTCTCAACTAGACCCCACCTCCTAATTTTACTTCAGTTCCCAAATAATGCCATCAAGTTATGATATCATCAGTGTGTTAAGGACTGATAAGGTTAGAGTCTTCATGATCCAATCACTTCCAAAAGTGTCACTGCTAGATATATGAGCCTTTTAGAAGATAGTTTAGATCTAAATCATAGTAAGAATTAAAGCTTAAATATTCAGTCTGTGTATAGAAAGATTATCTTACATGAATTTTATAACAATATTCACCTACAAATAAAACTATAATGATATAATTTATAAAAGAATAACAGAAACTTTCAGATTCATATATTCTTAGAAACCCATTCCAAAATAGTCTAATATTAAATTGAACTGGAGTGATTTGAATTAATTTTCCACCTACATAAAATATGTCAAATCTCAAGATATCACTAAATAACACACTTGGCTGGGAGCAAAAGACATTTTTATAACAGCACACAGTTGGTAATTATTGCAATAAACACTAAAAGTTCTGGTCCTTCTTATCATCCTTTCAACCCCTTTGATGAAAGAAGATACCCAATAGTTAAAATCAACTTTCATAGCTTCACAAATAATAATAAACCATATTTAAATGGAAACTAATGAATAGTTTTAAAAGAAAGTTAGAATACTGAAACATCAATGAATCGATCAGATCCACCAAAGACATTATATTGTATCTGATCTGCTGACTTTAGATGTGTGGAAAGAAGCCAAATAGGGTTTCTAGATAACTTCAAAAAAGTAACTAACAAATTATCTTCTTTTTTGAATATTTAGAAAGTTGGCAAGTTTGTAAGATAATTCAATTTTCCTGTGACTGGCATTGTAAGGAAAATATTTGGATATCTAACTATGATGGAGAGAATATAAATAGCTGCTCTCACGGCATCAGCCTGACTCAAAGCAGCTGACTTTTTTCTCCTTGTCATGCATCAAATGAAGAAAATCACAACCTCTGCCAGCTCTCTTCGGAGTTTCAGACAAGTCCTTGTACTATTGTCAAGAGCATTCCAACAGGATTGGATGTAAATCAAACTTAGTTAACGTATAGTTTTGTTCAGGAATTTGTTAAGATATTGCTTTTATTTTAGATTCTATAGATAAAATCCAATTAATTTCCTTTCCTGTTTGCAAAGCTATACTTATTTTAGAGCTGAGAAAAGGTAGGAATTTCTCATTTAGTATAGAACAAGTTAGAGCCATCAGTCTTGCACTCAGTACTGTCTTGTCCTTTTCCTTCCCATTTCTTATTAACTGTGTTCCTTCCACTCTTTACTTTGCTGGAAAATCAAGTCACTGTCTCTAAAAACTCTCCTTAGGGTCAAATGTTCAGTTGTCCTTGGCTAGTTTCAGAGATGGAAACTTCAACACAAATCAGTGGGGATTAAACCTAGAAGCAGAGTTCAGGATGATGAAGTTGATGGGTCACGATGCTAGCAATGTATGTGTAGTACATTCTGTTTGGACAATGAGAACATTTACTGCAGGCTTGAAGCTACAGAATTTACTAAAAACAAGGTCTCAAAAGAGAATTTAGTGTGAGAAACATATACAAAGTCTGGACTCGTCTATGTGTTAATGAACAAGGTCAATATCTGAACAAGGTAAATAGCAGATTCTGAAGCTCCCAAAATGGGAATTATGTAAATGTGCCTTTATCTGAGATTATTCAAGGCTTCATATCTATTCCACATTTGGATAATAAGGAATATTGAGTGGGGATTATTTGCAAGCCACAAAGTACCTTAATCTACCAAAGAATTTCACAATCAATCAAGGAAGTAGCTGTAATCTTATCCTTGCAAAGCTTTAAAGAGGGCTGTGAAAATCAAAAAGCATTTAGAATACAGAGGTAGTGAGAGAGGTTTTGGGCTTTGAAATAAAGTACTTTTTGTCCATCAGTCTCTAGTGTCTAAAGCAGTACCGTTGCTCAATACAGTAGTTCATGAGGATTCACTGGTGGCACAGTTGATCAAACTGGATGGTGAAATGAAGCCAGAAGGCACCCAAATGCAATGAAAAAATAAAACTTTTTGAATTGGGAAAGAAGTTAACTTTCCACTTGAAAAAGTGTTTCAAAATAGTGCAAGTTTATTTGATTGTGAATTGCAAAAGTAGAAAATAAGTTCATGGGAAATAAATATGGAGGGTGTGAGTGCAACTTACATATGAACATGACTCTATGCACACTTGCACATGTGCATTCACAACAAAGAAAGCAATAGAAGGTGAATCAAGAACTAAGTTCCAGGGCCGGTGAGATGGCTCAGCGGTGTAAGTGCCTGCCTGGCAAGGACGAGGGCCCAAGTTCAACTCCCGGAACCCACATATGAAAAAGGGCCTGTGATATCACTCAGTGGCACAGGTGCTTGCTGGCACGTGAGGTCCTGAGGAACAACCCCCAGTACCCACAAAGAAAAAGAACTAAATTCCGAGAAAATAAACACCATGTACAGAAGACAATCACTGAGAGCAGTAGAGCAGTTGGAAGGCCTTATCCTGGCTCTCCTGACAAAGTTTTTGTTGTCATTTTTGTTTTGCTTTTTTTTGTTGTAAGAGCACATAAAATAACAATTACCATCTTTAAAAATCTTGTGAGCATAGAGTCTGCCTTTCAAACTCCTTTATTCTTTTACCTAAAGCAAATTGATCAAAGCAGTTACAAAACTTTTCATTCTTTTAATAGGAAAAAACTATAGTTCCCTCATAGTCTGTGTCGAAGAATTCACAGCAATGTATACAATTGTCACAGAATTAAGTATTTTTATTTCTGTATTCTTTTGTACCACAAGATCTCTTCATCATCCTTTTTCCTACACTTGTTTCAAGATACATTAGCACAGTAACTGCAAATTTATATTTAAATTACACAAAAGTTGTAGTTAAAGGAAATTGAAGGAGGCACAAAGATTGTATATCTATGACCTGATTTCATTCTAATATCTATTGAAATGTTCAGTTTAAAATTTTTTAACTAAAAATATTTAAGAATTTTTCTAATAAAGAATGATTTCCAGAGGAGACAAATATAATTGATTTCTTAAGGAATTTACAAGTTCTCAGCATGAGACTCAGAATCATGATAAAGGACTTTCATAATGATGACACCTTGCCATATTTTAATGACATGACCTTCCTTTTTGATGAATAATATCTAAAACTAATGGCTGTATATGTAAGTTTAAAATTAATAATCTATATATTTCATTAAAACAAAACTATCCTAAATACATAGCAAAATTGTAGCTTTTTGTCACATCAAACCTTCAGAAGTGTTATGTTTTTCTTTTGTTGAGTATCTTGCCGCATATAAATGATGGGTGGTATTTACATAAGATTAAAGGTATCCCACTAATAGATAAATTCATTTTATATTTCTTTAAGGAATGTCAGCCAATCCTTAATGAAATATTTTAGTATGATATCAAAGCAGAACATTTGAAACCAATGCACAAAAGAAACATATTTTTTACTGATTTCCATGCTAACTATTTTTCTACTAGTAAAGAGAATCCTACTCTGTCATTTCTAAACTAGGGGAAAAAGTTCTTAGCTGTGTATTTATTTATTGCAAGTCAGTGCTGAATAGAATTTCAGAACTTCTTTTGACCATGCAAATGAGATTTCCATGGCTGCATCTGTGTTTTGTGATTTATTACATAATAGTATAGCATTTATGTTTGATTTTCCAAAGTGCAGTATTATTCTAGAAAAAAATGTAAGACAAAAATGAATTATTCAGCTACGTGATAGTCTTCAGATGACATAGTTTCATTTCTATTGATTATTCTCTTTAAAACTATAAGCTTCAGACTGTATATCTTAAAACATTATTGAATAACTTCATCCAAGTTAGTCATTATTAAAACTATTTTCAATGTATAATAAATTATTTTCCATCAATCTTGTAACATGAATACATATCAACCTTGTAATATGAATAGTTCTATAAAATTGCTACTCTGAATTGCCAATATAAAATATTGTATTTGAAGTAAATTGTAATAAGAACAAAAATATTTGCACTTTTCATAACATAAATGCAAAGAGAAGCATCTATAGGGAAAATGATGAAGTCAACAACAACAAATTTCTGGAATATTTCTTTTAAATATTTAGAATAAAGCATTTGAATATATCCTCAATAGTTCTTGGAAGGTAGAAGGAGTACAACAGATAGCACAGGTTGAGTAAAAATTCCTCAAAAAGAAAGACCTCCTTCCATTGCTGAGAAAATATAGGAATGAAATTCTGGCAGATATAAACATATAGTAAAGTTATTTTAAAAATGAGAGACAATCTATAAACAGCATTACTGCTGGGCAAAAATAAGAATATCATACTTTGGATGAATGAAAGATAACAAAGAGAACAAAATGTTAAATGGCATGAAGAACAGTATTTTGTGAAGAAGATGGAGGAGCAGGAGGAGGAAAAGGGGAAAGGAAAGGGGAAGGGGATGGGGAGGGGAAGGAGGAGAAGGTGGGCTAGGAAGAGGAGGACAAGAAGAGAAAGATGAGGCAGTAAGCCATCAAAGCAATGGCAAAATATTTCTTTGCTACACGAACAGAAGATGTACATGAATCCTGTCCATAACATAAACAGCCAAAATGTTAATAAATTATTCAAAACAACTACAAAACAAAAAATTGAATAAAATGTCAAATTATGACATTTTTTTAATAATTCCATGAAACTACAGAAAAAATGTAGCACATTTTAAAAAGAAATATTTATGAACTTGATTTGGGGGCATTATTAAAAAATAAGTGATGAAAGATAAATTTTAAAATTGAAAGCAGTTTTTGGAGATTGAGAAAATGTAAAAACAATTATTTAAATTAGGAAAATACATGGAAGGAAAACAAAATGTTCTCAAAAATAAAGGCAAAATTTTAATGTCACCAACAACTTGGAGTATTACGAAAATTTACCCTTACAAGTGGATTTGTTTTTATCTAAATATATATTTTTAAAGAAACAAGTTATTTGATGCTAAAGGGATCTAGGATCAGGTATTTTTTAAATCACTGTATCATTTCATGATGCTGGATAACTCATGCAAGTGCCTTGCCTTGTCTCATTTTTATTTTCCAAAAATGAATCTTTTTCTTGTATATGTTGTCATTGTATCTTGTAGATTGTTCTATAGCTCTTTTACTATTTAAATTTACTCAACATATAGAACTAAAGTTATTATTTTTATATTGTTTTTCCTCAACCCTTGTTTTTAATTTACATTTCTTCTTAATCCCTCAACTCTCTTTGTATATCTTATTTCTATATCTTCTTCAGGTATAAAGTATAAATTTTGTTGTGTTGCTAACTCCAGCAAAACCCCATGAGCTCAGTGGTATCTGCTCTAATGTAGATCATTAGAGCAATAAAGTCAGCCTAATAGTACTAGTGATTGTCTTCATACAGATATTTAAATTCTTGTTTAAAACTATTTCTGTGATTACTATGGTTATTTTTTCTTTTCTTTTATTCTCCCTAGCTCTCTCTTTGTGTATCTTTGTTTCAATCTGTCTGTCCCACATTCTTTTTCAATTCTGCTATGTGTCCTCTCTCTTTTTTTTTGTTTGTTTATACCTTTCTCTTTTGAAGAGAAAGATTCAAAGCTACACTGAGACAAATCAAATTTAGAGCCACAGTGTGCTATAGTTGGACATGCTTCATTTAACAACTGGGAGATACTACAGTGTGGCTTTTTATGATAAAGTCAGAAGACAGAATAACTTTAAATCACTTTTCTATCACTATTATGCATGAGCAATTAAACTAAACCAATAATTTATTTTACGTGAATAAAATTAATCTAGTTATTTGTAAATCCTATAAAATTCATAAAAGTTTAATGAAATGAAGTAAACCTATTAAACTAAAATATCACTAGAAATTATTAGAGATGATAAAATCTCTCAAAGAACACACAAATGAACTAGTCTCAGTATGAAACTAGTCCCAGTATGAAAAGCAAAAACAAGTCTGGGAGAGTATCATACTTACCTCCCTCAACACAGTCTTCAGAATCATTTTATTAAATTCCAAAGGAAGCAGGAGAATGAAAATAAAAGAAATATTAATTGAAATTGTTTTTTTAATTCTACATGTTATAACTTTTGAAGAACCATGGAGGTATACAAGGCATTTGATTTTTTTTTAATTTGATAGATTAGAGTGAAGTTAAATTTAATAAGTAGAGGGGTGAATTTTTAATATTCTTCATTAAGAATTTTGTATTAGACATTTGCACCTATGTTACCTTTAAAATTACATTAGTATTAAATCAACATTACTTATAGTCTCTAATAAATTATAACAAAATATTTTAAACATAAAAATCTAATGCTATTTTTCTAAATTCCAAATTTCAAGCTAAAGTAGTTATGACAAAGAATTAAGCTATTCTTGTGATTTATTTTTGTGACTTATGCACATTGTATGCTATCAGAATAAAAATGATAGGGAAGGAAAAAGTAATGCAATGTTTATGAAGTCATTTTAGATAGGTTAGTGTTGAATGAATATTACTTAACAAGTGGTGATTGGGAGTATCTTTATTAATTATATTCAGATATTTACTGGGAGTATAAAATTTTAATAATGTTATAGTTAAATGTAAATTTTTTATCTATGTGGAGATACAAATTGCATATATGAATTAAACTATTTAGAGTATCGAATTCAATGCCTTTAATACATTCCAGTAAGACTCAGGCAATCATCACTACAATATGTTTACAATATTTTCAGCATTTCCCCCAACCCAGAATCCACCCATTAGCAACCATTCTCCACTCGCCTTCTCAACCTTGACAATTATGTTTTCTACTGTCATGTTTGCATATTATAGGTTTTTCATATAAATGAAATTATATACTCTATGGTCTTTGTCAGTGACTAGTTTTTAACATAATGATTTCAAGGTTCGTATATATACCGTACTTCATTATTTTTAATGTTAAATAACACCCAATTGTATGGATATGTAATAGCATATTTATTCTTTAGTTAAAAGATATTTGTGTTGTTTCTAGTGTGTTTCTAGTGAGTATTATAAATAGCACGGCCATAAACACTTGTGAATTTGACTTTACATAAACATGTTTTGTTTGCCTCTCAGATGTATACACCCAGGAATGGAATTGTGTATTATAGGGCAACACTGTGTTTAATTTTTTAAGTAACTTCCATTTTTTAAAGGTAATCACCACTTTATATCTCCATCAATGAAATATGAACATTAAATTTTTTCTATGCCTTCTTCAGTATTTGTTCTTTTTTTTTAGTACATTCTTGTATCATTCATTCACTGTGATGTTAATTTGAATTACCCTAAAAATATAGTACTACAATAATTAATATATATATTTATTATTTGGATGTTATCTTAGAGAAAAAGTCTACACAATTGGTGTTTCATTTTTTAACCAAGTTATTTGTCTTTTTATTGTTGAATTCTTAAATATTCTGGATATAAGTTTGTCAACAGATATATGATTCACAAATAAGCCTTTCTTGACAGTATTATTTGCAGCACAACATTTAAAATTTTAATGCATGAAGTCCCATCTAATAGTTTCTATTTGCCATATTGTTGTTAGTGTCATATCTAAGAGACCATGATCTAAACAAAAGACTTAGCCTTCAATATACTTTTAATATTTGTATATTGTTAGCTCTTACATTCACTTCTATAGTCTCAGTTCTTGTGGATGATGTAAAGACTCAGCTATTACGTTTAGTTGTAGATATCCGGTTGTGCAAGAAACATTTGTTGCAATGAAAATGACAGAGTAGTTAGTTAGCCAGAATTGACCTGGACTTGGGAAATTGGAAACAAGACCCTAGAAGACTATTCTATGAATGCCCATGGTCTAGATTCCTTGATTTGTGGTCTTCTGGCTTCCTGAGAAGAACATTTCATAGCTCACTGCAACTTTTCCTTTCCTACTCAGTCTGACACCTTTTTTTTTTTTTTTTTTGTGGGTACCGGGGGGTCGACCTCAGGACCTCGCGCGCCAGCAGGCGCCCGTGCCACTGAGCGATATCACCGGCCCCTTTTTCCTATGTGGGTTCCGGGAGTCGAACTCGGGCCCTTGCACTTGCCGGGCAGGCGCTTAAGCCGCTGAGCCATCTCACCGGCCCAACACCTTTTGATTCCACAGTCATACCTTGAAGCACAGAACCCCAAGTTAAACTTGACCATTCTAACCTAGTCAACATGCTCATTTGCAGGCATTTGCTTTGCACTTTTGATCCTCATACTGGGCTTTGGGCACAATTCTTGTTGGACCAAGACAATGTGAGTTAGAACCCCCCCCCCGGTGAGTGTGGAGACTCACCATTTATTGGAAAGAAGTTCTGTTAGTTACTACTCCCAACTATTCCCAAAATTCTAAGAAATCAAAGGAAAATTTAACTCAGGAGATTGCTGTTTTAGGCATATCTTGGTTTCGTTCTTCTTTCCTTCTGGAGGGTATTCTTTCATTATTGAAAGTTGCCACCTCTGCCTCTGCCTAATTGGGACTCTCCCCTGTGCACTATTCTTACTTATAAAATTGAGCCTTGTTTAGCCTTGTACTCTGTCCTTCAATAAACATGTTTGCTAAAACTACTGCTGTCTGACTCTGAGTCTCATCTGTGGACTTCCCAGAAAATCTTTTAAAGGAGGATCTAAGAGCCAAGACCACCCCACGACTCAGTGCAACACTCAGCCACCACTTTCTAGTAACAATAATCCTTTCTCAATTTAGTTATTTTGGCTGCATTTACTTGTAATTTTCTTCTGAAATGTCAATTATATTCTGTGTTTCTGTATCTTTTCTCATGCCAATATAACAGTTACATTGCTGTGCATGTGTAGTACATTTTGAAACTGACAAGGGATAATCCTTGAACATAATTATTCTCTTCCAAAATTATTTTGGCTCTTGTTGATCTCTTCCATCTCCACTTAAATTTTAGGATGAGATACTCAATACATGAAAAAATTGTATTGATTAGTGATTGCATTGAATAGGCAGATAAATTTGGAAAGGGTAATCATCTCAACAATATTAAGTCTTTTGGTACATTTACATGGACTATCCTTTCAATTATTTACATCTTTAATTTCTTTCAAAGATCTTTTGTACTTTTCATTGTAAATATTTTATATTTCTTCATTACATTTATAACTTTATTTTGATAATCTTATAAATGGATTATTTCCTCAATTTAGTTTTTGGATTATTACTAATGTAAGAAAATAAATCATTTTGTACAGTGATCTAATACTCTGTAATCTTGTTGAATGTATTAGTTTTGATTTACTCTTCCCTCTGTGGATAACTTATAGTATCTTTTCCTTTCATGTCTTTGCCTAATTTTAGTGTCAATGAATACTGACCTCAGAAAATATGTTATGTATGTCCCATCCTTTGAAAGAGTTTATGAAAGATACATGTTATTTCTTTAAATGAGTTGTTGAATTCAGGACTTTCCTATGTGGGAAGTTTTTAAATTATTAATTTAATAGTTTCACTTTTTATAGTTATATTCACATTCCATATTTCTTCTTTAATCATTTTCATAGTTTATCTTTTACTAGCAATATTTCCATTTCAAAAAAATTACACACATTTTATCATACAAGGTTTAAAATAGTCTTTTTTACACCTTTTATATATGAGTAAATGTCACCATTTTCATTCCTGATTTTAACAATTTGTGTTTCATTTTTCTCTTTTACTGGCTTATTAAGCTAAATTTTGTCAATTTTGTTGATCTTCTTAGTCATTTTATTAATTTTTTATTATATACATATACTAATCACTATTTTTGTTTATTATTTCTTCCTTTCTCAGTGTTTTTAAATTGCTTTGCTCCATATTTTTTAATTTTTTAAAGTTAATGTTTAAATTATGGATTGTGGATCTTGTTTTTAAGACAGCCACAAAGCTGTACCTTCTCTTTCAGGACTGTTACCTGCACCCTCTAAGTCTGATATGTTGTAATTTTTTCTTTATTTTAATATCTTTTATTATTTCTGTATTGACTCCTTAGTAATTTGTAAATATGTTGTAGAGTTCCCATATATTTGGGTTATTCCTAAATTTTTTGGAATTTCTAATTTTATTCCATTGAATGATATTGAACTTTTTTCTAATTTCATTCCATAATCATCAGAGAGCATAACTGTTATGATTTCAAATACTGCAAATTTATTAAGGCTGGTTTTGTGATCTAACATGATCAAACTATATTTTGTTGCCCATTATACTCCCTTTCCTCATCTCTCCTTTTCCCTTCCCTTTTTAATTTCTAGTGGACAAGTTTCTACTTTCTACTTTTGTGAAATCAAATTATTTAGCTTATGCATATGGGTAAGAACATGTGGTGCTGTGGTTAGTGTGAAAAATCTAGTTGATTGGTTGGGGATGTGCCACGGGGGGTTGATGACAAACACTGTGGATGTTGCTGGGTTCATCATAGAGGCGTGGTTTGGGGATCTAGATCTATTCCATTGCCCTTTCCTCTCTAGTGCTGTTTCCCTGCTCTGCTTCCAGACTGCTATGAACTAAGCAGTTTTGCTCCTTCATACCATTTCCCCATGAAGTTTCTGCCTTCGAGCCAGATGACAATGTTCTGAATTCCCAAAACTTTGAGTAAATCTCTTCCCCTTTAAATAGTGTGTGTCAGGTATTGTGTTTTAGCAATGAGAAAGGTGATTAATAACATGTTTTATTTGTCTTTCTGTACCTGGCTTATTCAATTTAACATAATGGCTTCTGTTTCCATCTATATTGACAAAAATGACAGGATTTCATTCCTTTTTATGATTAACACTTCATTGTTTAAATATACCTCATTTTCTTTATGTTGTCTTCCATCAGTAATACATTACATGATTCTGTAAGTTCACTATTGTGAAAAAATAGTGCTAAAATAAACAGAAGAATCTATGTACCAGTTTTATATATGTACTTTTTCCATTCCTTTGCATATGTCCCAGCATTTGAAAAGATGATCATATGATAGTTTGCTTTTTAATTTTTGAGGGCATCTCTATGTTTTCCTTACAAGCTGTACTAATCACTCTTTACCAGTATCTAAGGATGTAATTCTCTCTACATCATTGCCAATAGGTTTATTGATTTTATTGATATTTTCAAAGAACTAACTGCCTCCTATTTTCAGGTTATTTTTCTATTCATTCCACATTTTAAGTCTCATCTATGCTGTGATTTTTACTGTTTATTTTTATCTGTTTAGGTTGAAATTAATTTTTGCACTTTTTTCAAATTTCCTAATGTATTAAACTGTTTGTAAAATACCCATTCTAATATGAATTACATGCTATCTATTTGTTTTTTGAATTTTTATTAATTATTGACTTGTGGTTTTGAGTGTTTTCTTTATATAACTTGTCGCTTGTATAGGTAGAATTTCAATGGTTACTTTTTTGAGTACACTGATCTTTCTCCTTCATCTGATGCTCTCATTGTGTGTAAAATATGTATGCTAGATATATTACAAATTTCTCTATGATCTGTTTAATATTCTTCCTTGTTTATTTCTCTGTTCTTGAGATGAATGCAATCTTCACCTGCCATCAAATTGATGACTTTTCTGGCATCCCAAGTCAACTTTTAAACTTTCTTGTTGTGACTTTCAACTCCAGAGTTTTCATTCGTATTTTAAAACAATTTTATATCAGCTGAGTGTTGTGGCACAAACCTGTAATCCCAACACTCATGAGACAGAGGCAGGAGAATTGCTGAGAGTTTAAGGCCAGCCTGGGCTACATGGTGTGTTCATAGCTACCCTGAACTACACAGCAAGACCCTATCCCAAAATAATAATAACAATAATTTTATCTTTTTTGATATCCTTCATTTCATTAGACCTTGTTATGATGCCTTCTTTACATTTTTAGACATCATTTTCTTTAGCCAAATCTGCCATCTGGTGTCCTTCAAAAATAAATTTGTTACCTCATTTTTCTCCTATATATGAACCACACCTTTCTGTTTCTTTTCATGTCTTTAAGGCTTTTTGAAAAGTGGGCATTTTAGAAATAGCTACTCTGGATCTCAGCCTCTCAACCCTTCAGACCTGGAGGTGATACTCTTATTTGTTGGGTCATTCATTTATTTGTGTCTTCTCTGAACTGATTATTTTAAGTCTACTTCCGTGTATGGTGCAACCTGTGCTGTCTCCTCAAAATTTTTTTCTGGTTTTTATCTTTTAGCCTGGTTATTTGAAAGTTTCCTCAGGTCAGCCAATATTAATCAAAGGTTATATTTAAAGCTCCTTAGTGAGTTAGATTTTACTCATTACCCTTTCACCAGTGTTTGTTGGAGGCAGCTATGACAGTGTAAGAAGTTATTTTTCCCGCTTTCACACAGGGGTTAGTAGTTTAGATTTTCCTCTCTGATCGTACCTTAGATTATATAGCCTTTGCCTTGGAAAGCATTTTCCAGCATGCTAAGGATTCAAGAAACTACATTTTGTGACTTTCTTATTAGAACTTACCCTAGCATAGTTGCTAATCTTGAGTCTGTGCTTGACAGAGATTTTGAGTAAGTCCTGGGTGCCACTGAAAAGCCATCCTTTGTCTTCTGAGGATGCTTTTAAATTGCCCCTATTTTCTGTTCTTTTTATTCATTAGTAGATACAACTTAACACTTCCTCTAAGACTGCCCACCCCTGATGTTGATTGTAAATCTCCTTTTAAATGTTTCCTTTAAAAGGGTAATAACAAGATACTATTGAAATAATTTTATGGAATACTGTTCATATAACATTACCTAACCTAGGTTAAATTATGTTATTTTATATGTTACATATTTGAGATTCTTTGTCAAATATATTTCTTGCAAATACTTAAATACAAATAAAAATAAGTTTATTTTCAGTAGTAACACACTTAAAGTAAATACTGTTAGCGTTGTGTTTAATTGTTACTAGATATTATTTTATTAAAAATTAAGCTTTGGATATAAACATTCATAATCTGTATTCATGCCTTAAAACTTTCTACATGTGTGAAAACCATGGAAGTTCATAAACTCTCTTATGTTTAATTTTCAAATCTTCAGAACAATTCCCTTATAATATCTTAGATATTATTTATTTCTATAAATAAAGATTATTATTATTTATAAATAGCTGTGGTTATATACTTTAATAGTTATAAGACATTGCTGTTATTTTTCTTAGATGTTTAGATATATATTCTAATTTAATTTTTAGACATCTTTCATGCTTTTTTTACCCCTTTTTATCTATTTTTCTTTTATAACATCTAGAATCTGTTTTCTATTTTCCACTCTGTGACTTGAAAGCATGTATCACATTCTTCTACTAGAGGTTATCTGTAATTTATAACTCCATAGTATTATTTACACATCCATTAATATTATTTATTGTTATTTTCAAGCTCAAAATTAAATTAGATATCTTTTCTGTTAAAAGTCCAGCCAACTTTACTTCTATATTTGACATTTTATTAATAAAATCTGTGGTGTTTTTGGTAACAATGGTGATAGTAACTGCTTGAACTCACCTCATTTTTTTATGTGTCATTTTATTAAATATTCTGAATCCTCTATATTTCTTTTTTCTGCTTTTCTTTGTATTGTTTTATCTTCTTTTAATTTTATGCTAACAAATATGCACCTTTCTTTAACTTTTATTCAGTGAGATTTCACTGGTTTCTAATAGTCTAAAAATGGCTTTTATAGCTGTCTGAAGTCACATTATTATTAGCTTACGTCCTTTTTTGAATTGTGAATTTTTTATTTTATAAATACCTGTATTTCCAGGTTGATTTTTTTTTTTACTTAATTATTTGTACATTTTTTTCTACCTGGAAAGTTTGTGATATATTTGAATCCATAAATTTTGAATAAAAGTAGATTTGTATGTATCAAATTTTGGTATAAATTTTTGCTTTCCACTAAAGAGTTGATTTTTTCATTACCGTTTTACTTTTATTAATTCCAGCATTTTCATTTTTTGAGTCTAATTCCATTGTAAATAAGTGAGACTTCTAGATGAGTGCATAAGGTTTTATTTTTTGACAATGTTTTTCTTTGCTTAGCCTCCTTCATTTTATATCTCATATGTGCCAAGTTTTCATTATTTTTATGCTTTTAATTTCTTCTGTATTATAGGGTCCTGACTCATAATTTGCAGTAGACCACTGTCAGTTTCACCACCATGTTTACTTAAAATCGAAGTATTTCTCTTTATGTTTTCTTGCCCTAGTTTTATAGATACATTATCTCCTCAGCTATTGTTAAAAACCTAAATAATTTATTGTCTAAATTTTTCTCAATTTCTACAATATGTGTAAATAAAAAAATCTTTCCTCTCATCCAATATATTTTAAAGGATTAGATGAGTTTTCTTTCTCTCATATTTTGAGAATAGTTCACAATTATCTTTTCTTTACTATACCTCTCATCAGGAAAGGAGCATTGCTGCGCTAACAATGTCCATGATGTAGTTGATATTTTGTGAACCTACTCCTACCTCTCTGATTTAGGAATGTATGGTTAGGGTCTATGAATTTTATTTCTCCACCAGTCTAATGATATTTTCTATAGAGATTTTGTCATTATTATATGATGATGCTCCAGTGGGAGAAGTCATTACCATCATTGATTTCTCATTGTAAGCCCACTGTTTTACTCTACAAGATTGTCTTAACAAATATCATAGAGTGGTTAAAACAGAAGAAATTTATTTTCTCACAGTTTCAAAGGCTTGAAGTTTCAGATCAAGGTGCCAACAGATTCAATTTATTTTGAGCACTCTTTTCTTATTTGTAGCTGTCCATCTTCTTCCTTTCTTCTGTTCATGGCTAGATGCAGGGAGAGACAGAGGGAGAGAGGGAGGGAGGAAGAATGGAAAGGAGAGAGAAAGAGAAAGCCCTTGTATTTTTTCCTGTTCTTATGAGTACATCAGTTTTGTTCTCTTCTTATAAGGGTAGATCCTGGACTGTACTTTTATGATGCCACTTAATCTGTATTAGCACCTTATAAGCATTATTCTAAATACAATCACACTCGAGGTTAGAGCTGAATATATGAAAGTAGGGAGTAGGTATACTTTTGTGTACAGCACCAATCTACACTATGTCACAAAGATATATCTTGTATTTTCAGCACATTGCCTTTATTACTAGATTTATGTGTACAGAAGTTTACATTTTGCACAATTTTTATGTATACATAATTGTTTCTCCAATACAGAAAATTTAATTTCTTGTAAACTCATTAATGCAGTTTGTAGTGATTTAATATCAATGTGTACTTTCAATACATGGAGCTATAAAAGCAGGTAATGCTTGGTAAATATTAATTACTGGAATGATGATAAAATATATCATTATATCTCCTTAGGATTACATGTTGCTATTGTCATAGTTACACATTGTTTTGAGAATGTAGATTTTTATGTGAGGAAATATATTATTTTTGCTTTCTCCTTGATGACCACAAACCTTACAATCTAAATTAGCTATTACATGGTTGCCATGAATTAAAAATTATAATGTTTAAGTCCAAATACATAACTTACATGACCAGTCAGAGCACTCACTTATAAGTCACAATTTATTTTACTAGTATTTTTTAATGTCTGTGTGCTCTGTGTACACAGAAAGTTTTGTATTTTAATATTATCTTTTTTCTCTTTTTTCTACTATATATAAGCACACCACTGATGTAAAATAAGAAAAGTCATTGTGAGTTTTTAACTCTTCTCAGCTCTGTCTGAAACAGTTTTTAATTATTCCTTTACACATTTTTCTTCTATAAGGTAGCCCTTTAGTGAAAATAATCTTTTAATACCCTGTGTAACCTTTTATCTATGTATTCCATTTATCTATATATTATTAATCATTTATCTATATATTCATTAAAATGTTTTATATATTGACTATCTCCAATATTCAAGGCAGTAGTGTAGCTTCTCTGAATTAAGAGGTTGAAGACATAGAAATTTTATCAAAGAATACAATTTCATGGGAATGTAAGCAGAAATAATAAATATAAAGTAGAGGATTCTATTTTATCACCATTAAGTCATAATATATTATTTCCAGAAATAAAATTGTGTATTCAGCATCTGTTCTCAAAATAAAGCATTAAAACATAAAACTTAAATGAGTGATCTGAAATGTCTAAAATAAAGAGTTCATCTGTGAAAAAGATCATCTATGAACAAACTTTATATAATGTCTTTGATATATTCTATAATATATCAGACATGGTTATTAGTTTCTTTCCATGTTTTTCCACGCAGGAAAACAACTGTGTGTCTTCTGTACACGGAAGGACGCATTACCAAATGCCTTTCCTGAGACTGAACACCAGGAGTGTCAACTTCATGTAGTCTCTTCATTCCTAGAAGAGTCAAATCAGGTCACATAGTATTGGATCAGATAATGGACCTTTTAGATTATTGTGTTTTCTGATCTGGGACTAGAGAGATGGAGGTGTCATTCAACAAGCTAGAATTAATAGGCGGAGAAAAACTTAGCAGGGTTGAGCATACACAAAGAGGCAATTTATTGTTGAATTTTAGATTTGGCAAATTAAGTGTTCGGGGGAATTCATGATCACTCTGTATCTCTAAAGGGATGAGCTAACTATTTTATCTATTAGTCAAAATGTCTTTCTTTTCACAGCACAGCTATGCTATCAGTGCAAAATGCTGCCTGTTGTCTATTAGTGTGAAATATTCTTACATTTTTCTAATTGCAATTAACCTGCTACAGTTTCTACATGTTACAATAACCTTCAACTCACTACTTTTGACCGCCATCCCAAACTCTCTACCTGCAAACTGATAACTCACGTAATTGCCAGATTAAGATTTTTCAATTTAGGTCAATGTATACTACTTCTCTGATCATAAAAACTTAATAATGCATAAATAATCATCAGAAAGTCAACGGCCAGTGCCCTTAACCCTGAGATCATTAGCTAATGTTTGCTTTCAATAATAAGTATTTCCAAACTTATCTTTTATAGGAATTTGATATTTAAGATAATTTGAACTATAAATTATATGCACAAAACCTCAGTATCTTTGCTTAGTTTGCTAAATAACTTTTTTCTTTTTTTTTCCAAAAGCCAGCTAAAATTTTGTAGTGCTCTAAAGTTTGTGTATTAAATTGGGAAACATGATAAACTTTACAATAATAAACATTCCAATCTATAAATATGGAGTGTGTTTCAATTATTTTACATACTATTTAATCTTTTAAAAAAATTTATTTTTCAGTGTAAATGTTTTATACCTAAGTTAGCCCTAAATATGTTTCTTTTGGTTGTACTCTAAATGAAATGCTTAGTTTCATTTTCAAATTATTCATTTATATATATACATATATAGAGAAAGAGAGACATGCAACTTATTTTTATGCATTGATCCTTTATCCTCAACTTTGCTGAATTTACTTATTAGATAACAATGAGTGAGTGAGTGTGTGTGTTTGTGTGTGCATATGTGTGTCCCTTATGATTTTCTATATCCGTGACCATATCATCTATTAAAAAAAATGTAATTTTAATTCTCCCTTTGTCAGTTTTGAGGTACTAAATTACTTTTGTTTTTACTTAATTTTCCTGGCTATGACCTCCACTATACTGTCATGCAGAATGACTGAAGAGAACATCCTTATTCTTATCCTGATCATAGACAGGAAATATACATTGTCTCATCATCAGCTGTTTGAAATTAATAACTCACTGATATTTTTTAATTTCTATCATGAATTGGTATTGGATATTTTCAAATGTTTTTCCTGTATCTGTAAGATTTTTTTCTTCATTGGATTAAAATAGTATTCTACTTCATTTACTTTCATATGATAAACTAATCTTGCATTTCTGATGTAAGTCTTACTTGGTAATGAAAAATAATTCCTTATTGAGTTCAGTGTGATGATATATTTCTGAGAGTGGAACTGCTTTTTAGACATAATGATTCATTTTCTTTCGTTAGATTCCCTGAAGTACAATAGCTCGATTATAAGGTTGTCCTACTTTTAAATTTTCTTAGGAACTTCAATGCTATTTTCTAATCAAGGTACTAATCTGCTTCTATACTCTTTTCTATCAGGTTACAAGTTTGTTTTCCTACCAGCAGTGCACAAGGTTTCTCTTTTCTCCACATCATACTCCAGCATTTATTATATTTTGTCTTTCTAATAATAGACATGGTAACAGTCCCACAGTGATATCTCACTGTGGTTTAAACTAGCATCTTGGGCTGGTGAGATAGCTCAGCGGCATAAGGACCTGCCTGCCAGCGCAAAGTCCTGAGTTTGATTCCTGGTACCCACGTGTGAAAAAATGGCCAGTGATATCACTCAGCGGCACGGCTGCCTGCTGGCGCGCAAGGTCCTGAGTTCGACCCGTGGTACACACTAAATAAATAAATAAATAAAATAAACTTGAATCTCTTTCAAATCCCAACTCAGCTATTTAAGATGTATACTCCAGTGAATTTATCTTATTTATTTTCATATTCTAATACTTCAGTTAAAGAAATAGGCATATATGATTGTTAAGGTGGAGTTTACAGGAGATTGGTTTGACATTCACTGCAAAGATTTGGTGAAGTATATTTGTATTTGTGACTGAGACGTAGAGGTGTGGCCTTGGCATGTATGTCTAGTGCCACAACTGCCTGTTCTACTCCAGCACTCCTTCTCGGTTCTGTTTCCCAGCTGTCCAAAACTAAACAGCTCTGCTCTGCCACGCCCTTTCACAATGATACTTCTGCCTTAGCGCCAGCTGAGCATCCACTGAAACTGTGAACGAAACTAAACTTTCCTCTTTTAACTCGTGGTTGCCAGGTACTGCTTCTAGCAGAGGAAAGTTAACTGATAAGGATAATAATTTGTAAATTTTATTATTGCTTGGATTGGTATTTTCTGATATAGTAGTTTATGTTGCCATGTTAAATGGTTGTGTGTTTTCTTGTAAGATCCTACGTGCCCAACGCATTGATCCACACAAGGAAATTTACAGTGGCATCATCAGTGTTGCTGTAGATATTTAATTAGATGTTGAATCTTGAAATACAACCGAATTTTTTTTGCCTTAAATGGGTCCAGATATGTTCAGCATTTATGTTAGAAACATTGAAAAATTAATAGACACTTCTCAGAAGTAAAAGTATGAGGGCCGGTGAGATGGCTCAGCGGCGTAAGCGCCTGCCTTGCAAGCGCGAGGGCCCGAGTTCGACTCCCGGATCCCACATACGAAAAAGGGGCCAGTGATATTGCTCAGCGGCACGGGCGCCTGCTGGCGCGCGAGGTCCTGAGGTCGACCCCCGGTACCCACACACACACAAAAAAGAAGTGAAAGTATGAATAACCAATAAATACCTGAAGAAATATTCAACATCAATGGCCATTAGAGAAACACAAATTAAAACAACACTTAGATACCATTTTACTCCGGAAAGAATGGCTATTTCAAGAAATCATATTATAACAAATGCTGACAAATCTGTCGAGAAAAAGGAACCTTTTTATATTGTTGGTAGGAAAGTAAACTTGTACAACCACTATGGAAATCAGTATACACAGGACTTAAAATATCAAATAGAAATTCCATGTTACCCAACTATTTCCCTTCTAGCTAACTCCCAAAAGAGTTACAGTTACCATATTACAGTGATACATGCATACCCATGCTTATAGCACCATGACTTATAATTGCTAATTTAATGTTTATTTCTTATAATTAAATTTTAGTACTTGTCTGGCAAAATCAAGGACATCTGAAAGAAGATAAAAACACTATCAAACAAAATATATGAGAAAATCTGAAATAATTTAAGCTGTTTAACACAGCAAATAAAAAATTCTTTTGAGTTTCTTCTGAGCAACATACATCAGTGACTTATAGAAATCCTCATGGGTTGTGATGCTTATTTATTTATTTTTTATTACTAATTACATTGTTTCTGGCCAATTTTTTTCTTCTTGACGGCAGATTACTTTCATCTTGCCACTCCAGTGCTTAAGACTGTTTCTCACATAAGGTGAGGACTGGATTGGTTGAATGGATATAAAGAAGGCTTTACAAGTCAATCTTCAATTAGAAATTCAAGGTCAGTTTGAAATTAATTTAAGATCTTGTTCAATTACTAATTCTTTTTTTGAAATAAATGATATTTTGCAAATATCATTTATTAAAGGTCTTAAAATTACAGTAATTTAATCTAGCAAAATACTCTCCCTAAAACAAGTAATATCAGACTATGAATCATCTTTCTATCTATGATTTTCTTGTACTTTTCCTTAGGTTTATTTAGTACTTAGATTCCTATTAGGAATTCTGAAATTGTCAACATTTTAAAAAAATCATTTATCTATGAATTGTAGCAAAAAATTATACTTGGAATGTGCCAAATCAGAATACAGAAACAAGTAAATACTTTGTGCAGTTAGATATTGTTAACATATAAAGGGCTCATTTAATTTCCTTTTACAAAAGTTTTGCTTTTGTAATTGTGTAATAAATTCTACAGGAGGACATTGGGTTGATCACATCCAATCATGTTTCCTGTAATCTATTTTGCATATTTTGGGGTACTAAATTGATGTGACATAATATTTTCAACATGTAAGTATAGAATTTACTGCAATAAAAACCAGGAAAACAAGACATTCTTAGAGTATCATCTCTTTTTTTGGTGATAGATTGTTATGGGTCAAAAATTGCTGCTTGGAAACTGGGTAGATACTATTTTTGATCCCACTCTTTGCTGTGGAAACATTGTGGGATGGAGTACATAATCACATGTATCTTTGGGAACTTTGTTGAATTATACAAAATATTACATGAGATAAAAACTCAGCAAAATGACTTAGAAGTTGTCATTTCTTTACCTTCCTTCTGGCTTGTTCAACAGGCAGAGAAAGAATGATTTAAACCAATAGGTTAAAAACACAATGATAAACTCAGTTTGCCAATGGTAAAATGCAATTTTATCTCAATTTTTAAAAATTAAAATGGGGATTGTGTGATGAAAAATCATCAATACATTATCTTGACAAATTAAATTTTAAAAGTTTTCAACACCTTCTTAATGAACAAAGCTCTAAAGATGAAGAGCTTGAAAGAGCTTAAGGTAACCTGTAATCAAGATGATTATATGGTGAAAAATAGTCTTGAGCATTGTCTAAGTGCTTTTCCAAATCTACACCTCAAAAAATTGTAAATTTTACTGGAGAGTAAAATAATAACCATTGTGTAATAATGATATTTGGCCTTTGAAATGGGGAAGTAGTACCTGATTATAAGGTTAGTGGTTTATTTAGGCTACCTGCTGCTTGCAACTTGCACTTTCAACTGTCATTTAAATTGCATTCATCTTCAGCTTTACTTGTATTCAGCTCATTGAAAACCTTAGGGAACCAAATTTAATGATGTTTCAGAGGTTAAAGAGACTATATAATCTTTTTTCCTGCTCAATTCTGGTTGACAGAAACAATTGCTTGCTTTCTCAGCCATTCAAATTAATTGCTAAATCAAAAGAAACAAATGGCGATTAACTGGCTTACCATTTGAATGGCATTCCTAGGTTTACTCTGAATCTACTACTGCATGTTTCCTTTAAAATATGTTAAGAAATGCAAATATATATGCAAGTTAAACACTTATAGGATATTGTTTTCTGTAACTAAATTGGTATTAGTTAAAATCAAAGGAGAAAAATTTTGATGAAGAATAGATTTTTTTTTTACGTGGGTACCAAGAGTCTATCTCAGGACCTCGCACTTGCCAGCAGGTGCTTGTGCCACTGAGCGATATCACTAGCCCTTTGTTTTCCTATATGTGGGTTCCGGGAGTCGATAGATTCTTTTAAAAAAATATGATGTAAACATGAACACATATACCAACACTTGGTATTTTCATTTCCCTTTCTCCTCCTCCGTCTTTTCATTTCTCCTTCCTTACAACTTCCCTTGCTTTTTTCTTATTTTCTTCTTTGCTTTCTTCTATTTCATCCTTTTGGGTATTTTGTTTTGTTTTGTTTTGTTTTGGTACCGGGAATAGAACTCAAGACATTGTGTTTGCCAGGCAGGCACCATGCTGCTGAGCGGCATGCCTGGCCCTCATCCTATTTTTAACAGGCAAAAATTTATGTATTATTTGCACATATCAGATAATATCAAACATTACGTAGACATTATTTTCCATTACAAGCCTTTTTTAATTGTCCAAAAGATATAGGCATCATATTGAAATTAAAATTTTGTTATGAATTTAAATGTATAGACATATTCTGAATATGAATTACAGTTTATGGGGAAGAATGACAAGTCACTTGCAAACTTACTATGCAAATTTAGCAACGCCATAAAAATAATTCAGTCTAATATTGAAGAGCATTTTATACATATATGAAGAACAGAACAGAAGCATGTGCACATTCTAAATTGCTTAGGCACTGACAATATATTTGAGAAAAAGTTGAATTTGTTTCATTTTAGTATATCTTTCCCCATCTTAATCATTGTTTGTAGCTAAACATATTTCCTTCTTACTCACATTTTCTCAGTTTACCTCATGAAATCTTTATCTGAACTTAGAGTGCCTGTCTCTGAAGTCTGCCAGAAACCATCTAGGGCTCCTATCTGCAATTTTCTTTATTTAGATTTCCTCTGCACATTCCGGGGGCTGTGGTTATTTCTAACTTAGGTCATTTTTCCAGGCATTTGGTTTTTTTATCAGTTTTGGATGCACCAGTGGCTGTGAGCTTACTCTACCCGCCAAGTGAAAGCCTTAAAAAAATTAGAGATTCAGGCAATACTAACCATCACCACACAGTTTCCTCATTGTCTCCTTGAATTTTCTTCCTTCTTTTAACTGGTTTCCAGTGCATTCTGTTTAATGATTTCCTCATGTTTTTCTAGCCTTTCAGTCATTATCTGTGACAAAGGGGCTTTGTGTACAGTAGGAGCTTGCTTGTCCTTACTAGTGTGATAGATCTCAATCTCCAGAGAAGGCTATAATTAGAAATGTGACAATAGAGAAATCTGTGAGACTTCTTTTCAGGTCATTTTTAGGTCACTGTTTAAATAAACTTGTCAGATGATCTCCTAGAAAGTTATATTTTCAAAGGGGGGAAGTTATGGAATTATTGCTCGTAGGATTTTTATAGAAGGAAGGTAGATAATGTCCGATTATTTAACTAGA
This sequence comes from Erethizon dorsatum, assembly GCA_028451465.1. Classification (NCBI taxonomy): domain Eukaryota; kingdom Metazoa; phylum Chordata; class Mammalia; order Rodentia; family Erethizontidae; genus Erethizon; species Erethizon dorsatum. The sequence goes on along the minus strand of CM051831.1, from coordinate 84,901,528 downwards.
CAGCGCCTCTTTAATCCTGCAATTCCCAATAAAGAATTCTTAGTGCTTGAAGACATGCTGCAAAGAACTCATATCTTGATTGTGCCAATAAGAAATAGAGATTGCCTCACTGGAAGCAAGAGAGTGGAGCGGATGATCACAGAATACAGAACTGTGGATGAATGAACAGAAGGTGATTGGAAAACCAATGATTGAGAGCAACTGATTACATTAAAGATGAAGAGGATAGATAGATAGAAGCACATGAATCCATTTCTTTGACACTTACATTTTTTATATTTTAATGTATGAAAATACGGAAAATGAATAATTCTGTCTGAAAACTTTTATGTAACTGGGTTTGTTTCAGAAAAAGAAGTATCCCTATGATAGTGTCTGTGTGTGTGTGTGTGTGTGTGTGTGTGTTTATGTAATTTTCATACTCTTTGGATATTTAGAGAAGATATAATACATAATTTGTGATTTTTGCTTTTTTATAAAACATAATTTGGGTTTAGGGCATCATGTAGGTTGAGTCACATAGAATACACAGGAGGTTTGGTAATTACAATTATTTTTTGAACACTAGGATGTATTTTGCAAAACATATTTAATGATGAACAACAGACAATCATTTGTTTAATTTTATACATATTTAATATTGATTTTATGTATAGTTTCTGGGGTTTGTTTTTATCCCTCTATCACTTCAGATTTTGTATAGTGCACCAGTTTGTTTTGTTTTATTTTGTTTTTTTCTATTTGGTCACAACTAAGCAGCTTTGTTAGTTTCAAACTTTCTTCCCCTTTTTTTTGATATTAAAAGACAATTTTGGTTCTACCATAATATAGGTTTGACAGTGAGATCACAACCCCAGGTGCTTTTTTTTCTCTCCTACAAAGTATCCAGCCCATCTGTTCTTGGTTTTGTAGGCAACTTGGAAAACATCTGTTTTACTTGTTTGTTGACATACATCAGCATTTGTTATGTGATTGCAAATAGAAATCTGCACATTCATCATTCACTTGATCCTTGAGGAACAGCTAGCTTTAGTCCTGAGCTGACTTTAAAGATTTAAAAGTCAGTTACACATATATTTCTGTGCTTAACTTAAAAATTTTTTTATTGTTAGCATTGTTTGCTAAGCTTATTCTATTCAAATGAATTTACATTTCTTATGTTTCTTCCTTGATTTACCAAAGACTGTTTTCACTTAAAACTTGCTGATGTAAAATTTTTAAGTGTCAATAAAATCTTACATTTTAACTGTCAATAATCACTTTAAGCAGCTTTGCTTTTTGCTTGAATCTTTGTGTGTATACATATACATGCATGTATATAAACTATATAATACCTACACTGTATATTAAATTATATTCAATTTTCACAAGAAATATATACATTAAATTAAGATTAAATCTTTTATAATTATAATCTTGCTTAATAATTTGGGAAATGTATCATGAATATTATGCATTATACTTTATGGATGACAGTATTTTCAGCTGAAATACATGTGTTTCTATATTTAAAGAACTAGTATTCATAACAGATCACAGCAATCACATTAAAAGATAATCTGATATTGCTTCTTTTCTTGTCAGATGTGTTCTTCTAAACATTTTTCCTTTCTGCCTTAAAATAAATGATTTAGCATTGATTATTTGAAGCTTATTTTAATAGCTACTAATTAAAAAGTTTTCATCTCCAACAATAATCTGCTATGCATATCTTTGAGAACTGTATCTGGATGCTAGAGAAAAATCAGCCTTGAGACTTTTCAGTGCATACAGAGGCGAGACGTGGGTTATGTAAGATGAAGATTCTCAGTGAAAATGGCTTCTCTGTTCCAGTGTACTGACCCCACACAGTAACACTGTAGGTAACAGCAGCACTGGTAAATTAGAATGAATTAGCAAGAAAGATGCTGGCACTTTTAGAATATTTGATCTGAATTAAGGATTTTTCATAATACCTTTCATGGTGGGATACATTATCCATCAATTTTAAGAGATGGAGTGTTAAGATATCCATTTGTTGTACTTTTAATTTGTCCTCAAAGGAAATGTGCTCTGTCACATTTCTTTCTGTGTTCATCATGAATTACAGATTCAAGTCAATTTCTTCTTCCCATATTATTTTTCCACTCTTAGACTCTTTGGACATATGTTTCAAAATACATAATGGAAAGAAGATTCAACACATTTTTGTACTATGTTATCTACCTAACAGATGACTGAATAACTTCAGAGACTGCAGCCCTTAGTGATCATGTTTTAAAAAAAAAGGAAAGTGCAAATATTGACAGCACTCTATAGACACCCAAGCATTAATCTCCTTTGTTTTTAATCACCAAAAGCACATCAGCATTTTGTTAAATACCATTATAGAATTTTAAATACGATCAATGTTGCTTTTTTGAGGAAAAGCAGAATGAAAAATAGTCAATAAAAAGGGCTTTAATAATCCCCAAAGCATTAACAAAATTACTATGAATATTATTTAGCAATTTTCTTTTGAAGAAATCTCATGAAAATTATGTGGTAAAAGAAACAACGCATTTACATGTGTAAGTCTCTCTTATTTTTTAAATAGCATAGATTTCTACTTTACCTAACTCTATAATTATCTCTTTATGCATTAATATAAACAATATCTGCATGTACTCATAATTTTCGTAAGCTGTTTCACACATACAATTGGTGTTAGACAAGAGCAATGCCTTTTGTTGCCTTTTTGATTTAATTTTCAGATTTTAGTTTTACTGTTTCTTCTCATAGTAACAAAAATTCTTTGAAAAAATAACCAAGACCAATGTAAATCATGTGACATCTTTCCAACATAAAATAGTGTTTTAGTAGTTTTTAAAATTTTAATTATCATTTAAAATATAAAACTTATGAGTAAGATTCATTCTTACTTTCTACATTTTACCCCCTTTCCATCTAAATGAATACCCATCATGTAATAAACTGGATTAATTTTTTAGATTCACTTCCTTAGCACTTCTCCTTTGTACCTATACATTAACAACCTGATTTTGAGCTGGGGAATGCAACTTATTTCCATTAATGAATGCTAGAGGATGTAATGTGAAAAAAGTGTCACAGTATTTGTATAGTTGAGCTTGGTATTTTTCTCTGGTGCCATTCACTCGTACAAGGAAAGTAGAGAAAAATAAGAACTAATTTGAATTTTGCAGCTAGAAGCCAGTACCAGCCTTTCTTATCTGAATCCAGTTGAGAGTCACCCAACTCACAGATAAGAGTTTGAAAAAAATGAAAATACTTCTTGAAATCCATAAAATTGAGACAGTAGTTACAAGGCACTGTTGCAGCAGTGGGTGACTAATAAACTGTGACTAACATACAAGTACAGTTTTTAGTCAATCATGGAAAAATTTAGAAAACAATTTCCATACTAATAACTTCAAAATGTATTAGAATATTATTTTTTAAAATATGTAATGTTGAAATGTGATATTCAATTATGAAAAATGAGCCAAATAAGCATGCATTATGTAGACGCTTTAAAGAATATCTCTGAAATACTCACCAAAAAGACTTACAGTGAGTAGTGTTCAAAATTTCAGTGTAGAACTTTTAAAAGGTCTAGGTGCCCTTAATTATCCTGACTTCAACCATTTGTACACATTGAAAAGGCCCTAAAATTGGAACCAGGCACATGCTTGTTCTTATGTAGTGAAATTTTACAATTTTATGATGCATTGGGCTATATTTTGAATGTGGATTTTACTTTGTCAGACTTGGAATAAGACATAGTCGCCATGCTGCTTGATAGAGTTTCCAATTATTTACCTCCTCTAAGTTGTTCAGGGTGGTCAGTCAAGATTATTACTTGATTATGCCTTTTATTACTGCTTCCTGGAGACCACCTGTCCAAGAACAGCTAGACATAACCTATTTGACTTATCTACACACAGCACATACTTAAGCTATAGTTACCCTTCTCAATCACAAAATGACTCTATGGGACCAATACCTTCTTGCCATAAACCCAATCACTTAAAACTTGCCTTAAACAACTTGTTGAATAATACCTGGGACCCCAGTAAAGGCATAGTCCTGCACAAAACACCTCTTCTCCTTGCTGAAAACATTAGATGAGTGCACATAACCTGGGCAGTTGTCCCCTTCCCATTGGCCCTGATACCTGATGTCTGCTCTCTGGGATATATAAGCCATAAAATACTTCTCTTATTCCATATGCCTTGTTGTATTTTATCTCATATGAACAAAATAAACCATGAGCTATCTCTTATCCCTATCATGGGCCTCATAGAAAATGGTTAGGAATAAACAGACCAAAACCACAAAGCCATTTACCAGTATAAACAAGGTTTTCTTTTTTCTTTTCATTTATTTTCTTTCCTTTTTTCTTTTCTTTTCTTTTCTCTTTTCTTTTCTTTTTTTGTGTGTGAGAGGGACATGGTCATGAGTTAGGCCTTTGGGCATTAGGCCATGCACCATGACAAAGAAATATCTCATGAAAGCACTCTGTAAACATCTACAACAAATCCTCTGCCCAAATCTCCAGGAGAACATTTGATTTATACCCACTCTCCAGAGAGAAACCTCAAGACTAAATTAGAGAAACAATATAGCATATGACTTTAGGAAAGGGTTAAGTTTATAAAGGCCAGCTTCATAAGATCTATGTCATCATAAAAGACTTTGCTCTAATGTTCAGCTGTTGCCCTCACCTCAGTTTAATGTTCAGCTGTTGCCATGCTGAAACTCTCAATAATTTTATCTTTGAACTTGTATTCTATAAGTGAAGATTGATAGGACAATGGATTATTCATGTGAACAGGGGAGGTACCTACTATATACAATAAATTATATATATCCACATGTATACACAATTCCTGTCATCTTATTCATGTATAGAGATCATGATGTCTCAGAAACCTCAAGATTAATGGGAATTCATGGAGACTTAAAGTAACTATAAGGTAAGTTTGTCACATATATGGCTGAGTAAGCTGTGGTAATAATAACCTTTGGAAACATACATTGCTTTTGGACCAGATCTTGCATGGAATACTGAAAGAAATCTATAATATTCTAAGAAATACAAATAATAAAATTGCCTTGACACGTCCTTTGCTGCTTTCATTTATTGGCCAACTGTTTATGTTGCAAGAAATGACATAGAAGGAAAGGGAAAGAAGGAAATGGTGTCTAACTTTTCCTCTCAGTCCATCTTGACTTCCCATGAGACAATGACAAAGACTGTTGGAAAAGCATTCATGCATCAAGAAATAAAATATAATCAGTTTCCCTACATTTGCACATGTCTCCCCTGTTCATACAAAATGCATATGTATCTATAAACCAAAAAATATAAATTGTGTTACTTCGTTGATTTTAAAACAGTCATTGCACAATATAATGAAGGTAACACTCACGTTAATGATTTCTGATTATAATTTTTTTCTAGAATGACAATAAAAATGTCATTTCACAGTTTAACTTAACACTCTGCACTATAAATTAAATAGTTGGTATTATATTTGACCACCTATTCTAAGCTGTGAGGGGCTATGACTTTGGACAGTAATATGAATTTGTGGTTGTTAAGCAGAAGGGAAAGAAGAGAGTGAGATGGAAATTAGACTAAGTCTAGGTTGCTGAAGCTTGTCTAAAATATTCATATATACTGAGTTATTCATAATTATCTTACCCTGCATAGATAAGTGAAAAATGATTGGTATACTACATGTTACAATATCAACATTACATTTTGACATATATTTGGCATAAAATATGTTTCTCACACTGCAGACAGCTTCATGTATTTTAATTTATGTCACACATAGATACTGTCAGGCTACCTTGTTGTCAACATTTCACATTTCAATAAAAATGATCTGCTTGTTTGTGCTTCGAGCAGTTATACAACTGTGTTGAAATTAACAATATGTATAAAGAAAGAAAATATAAAATTAACAAGACATCAAGAAGCAGGTAAGAGAGGGAGGGGTCAACTTTACATAATATCCTCAAGGTGTTCAGTACATCTGAAAAGATTTGGTTTGGTTTTCTAAATATTATATATGTGCGTATGTGTATGTGTGTGTGTATGTGTGTCTGTCTGTACGCTAGTTCTTTCCTACTCATTTTATGGCTACTTACCTTCATTTTATGTCATAAAGCTCTAAATATATTTAGATGATCACAGTCCATTGGAATTACTGCATATTCATTGCACACTGCATATAGGTCTTTCCGTCTTTTCTTTTATCTACATTCATCCTTTGTTTTATGTTATCAACCATTTTTATTTTACCCTTTTACTAGTTAGGAAATATAATTCTAAATTTTCTATTGAATTCAGACAGCTTGCTTGCTCTTTCTTTCTTTTTCTTTCTTTCTTTTTTTTAGACAAGTTCTCACTATATAGTTCAGGTTCACCTAGAACTCATTGCGTAGCCCAGGCTGGCCTTGAACTCCCAGTGATCCTTTAGCCTTAGCCTCCCAAGTGCTGGCATTTCAGGAGTGTGCCACTATGCCTGGCAGACACCTTGCTTTAAATGGGTGTTTGCCTTTTTGACCTTAGTCAAGATCTGAGCCACTTGGCTGAAGTAATATTATTTTTGTTTGATTCAATCTTATATCCCCCAGATTTGTATGACAAGTGGTATCATTCAATTAATCAAATGTATATTATTTTTTATCAGAAGGTATATATAAACCAGCATTTTCACTGAATTTAACAGAAACTAATTAACTGATTTGATGAAAAATGTTTATATTTTGTGACAACATCCATGATTTTAAATGAAATATTTATTTCAAATATTTCATGGAAAAATGAATTTTGCTTACTCTACTGACATCTCATTATAGGCAAGTGGTTAAATACCATGTTGCTTTTCCTCTGCATGAAAATATGCTTTGTGTTTCTACAATTATTCTTAATATACAATAAAACAACTTCTAGAAATGAGATATGTGAATGTGCAAGTAAAACCTCAGGCTGTAAGGATACATGCTTGAAAATATTTATAATTTAGTAATAAAATTTCTGTCAAATATGTTGAAAAATTTAATAGTTTTAAACTATTTTAATGGCATCATTAAAAACTAGCTAGTCATAAAAAATAAGTTATAAATTAAAAAATCTACTAAAACACTGGAGTTTGTAAACCTCAAATTATAAAATGTGTGTTAAATATAAGACTTCAAAACAAGATTACTTAATTTATTTCATGTTACCATGTGATGACAATCACTACTAAAGAGAATCACATAATTCTTTCAACCAATGTGTCAATAAATTTGACTTGAATTAGTGCTAATTGCTTCTCAAAGTTTGTAAGTTTCTTTTTTAGAAATTATTAAGGAAAGTATGTACCACTACATGGGCAACACAGCACCATCCAGATGGGTAAAACATATGGTGCTACTAGCATTGTCACTTGGAGGATGCCACATGGTGCTGCCACATGATGATGGAAAGCACATAGCACACATTTTCAGGACCTTGGTAGAAAAAGCAGAATTACTACTGGTATATGCTGATTTTACTAAGTAGACACAATAAAAATTTTAAATTGTCATGGAATTATTCAACTAAGAAGTGTATATTAAGTATTTCAGACTACAAATATGTGAAGGGGTTTATCAAATGTCATTTCAAAAATTCAGTGCAATAAATTATAGTTTTGTTTGTGGTTCATCATGTGGTATTAAGTGAATAAAACAGACTTTTATGTTTTCACTTAATATTTTATTTCATAAGAGTGATTTTCCACCCTTTATTTTTTTAGAACAATGTTAAATATAATTCTACAAAATTTAACCAGTGTTCTCTTGCATCTTCCCTTTTTGTGTGTGATATCTTTATCCACAAGAAATAAATTTTTATATCTCTCTGTATTTCTTACATTTTAACTCCTTCAAAAATTTTCAGAATGCATAGGCTCTTTTTTGTGAAATAGGAATACTGATGATGCTATGAATAAAAATTTGAGAGAAATTTGGAAAAATGATTAGGAAATTTCAAGAAGACAATTGCTAATTCATACTCCAATGAAATGAGGAAGCACAAAATTACTCTGGAAAACTGATGTTCCTAGGTTCTTATAGGGAAAATTCATTTGCCACTTAAAAAGAAGCACAAATAATTTAAAGAAATTAAATACTAACAGTTTACACAAATTATGTTGTTCTTCGTGATTAAATATAGAAAATATAAGCAATGTATTTATTTTCAGCTAATTTCTCAAATCCATTAAGAAGACAAGATTTCTGTTATTTTTCAAAATCATTTCAGAGGTTAATGGGATGTATGTGTCTACTTTTGCACTAATGGGAAGAGTGAGAGAAGTGAGATTGCTGTCACAGCTCTAAAAAGATTGTGCCTAGTAGCTGAAAAAATCTTACTATCAGAATTCAGAATTTTACCTTTACAAAGGCTAGATTTCAGGAGACAATCAGCGGTAAGTTTTGACTGCATTGACTAAAATGTGTTAAGAGAAGTTCCCTAATAGGTACATAGGCTTTCTGAATACAAAAACAAAACAAAACAAAAGTGTTAAAATCTATCTTGCTAGCAGAAACCGCATTTTGAAAGAAAGAAAGAAAAGGTTTATAGAGAGAATACATATTTTTTTCTAACGTGGGTACTGGGAGTCAACCTCAGGACCTCAGGCTTGCCAGCAAGCACTTGTGCTGCTGAGCAATATCACCGGAACTTTTTTCTTTTATGTGGGTTCTAGGAGTCAAACTCAGGACCTCACACTTGCCAGGCAGGCACTTATGCTGCTGAACTATCTCACCGGCCCGAGAAAACATTTTTGATGTCATTGAAATGAGTATAGCTTGAAACGGAAAGATGCAATCTTTGTAGTGTGTTTTACACAACATACAAGGAAAGAGTAGTATTCAGTAATAATTTTAGTCTTTTGTCTAAGACAAATTAGCAAAAAATAAATGAATAAAATCATTTCAAAGCACCAGCAGTGCATGTGAATAAACTTTTTTAGTTCAACTGCAACATGAAATCAGTATATCTTCACAGAGTACAGTATACTTGTTTTATTTATATTTTGATATTCAGTATTGCTAAGTATTCATGCAATTTAACATTCATGGAATAAATGGATGAGGATTTCTAATTCACAATTTTTAGTATTGGTAATTAAATATGAACCTAAAAGATTAGCATGTGAGTATAATCCCACCGAAAAGTGCATTCTAATCAAAATCAGTGGTCAGGATGTACAACACTACATAAAATCATAATTTGAGTGTAGATTGATGGAGAGATTGTCAATTTATATAAAAATAAAGTAGACACTTCAGAAAGATAATTCAAACAATATAACTGAAAGTTATATCTTTTGTTAAATACATATATGATTTTAATTAATTTGCAGTTTTATAAAATCATCAATGAAAGTAAAACAGCACTAATATGTATTTTTAATTTCTTAAACATGGCAGGTAGTTGTGTGTATCATATACATATTTAAGGCTTTTTTTACTTCCAAAGTATAGATTAGTAAAATGAACTTTTTCGTCATATATTCTGATTACCAAATAGATAAGTATTTATAGATATGTTAATTTTGTGAGTTTTTTTTACTATTTGTTTACTACACTTGATTTTTGTATTGAATGTAACTTTCTTTGAAATCAAATTATACAACACCATTATTGAATTTAATTCCCCATAAAAATCAATATTCAATGACATCAGACTTGTTTGTCTACAACATATTCAATTAGACTGATTTATGTTTTGAAAAGATTTTGGTAATCACTGTAAAAACTAGTAAAACACAGAAACAAATTATTTTTGAGAGGTGAATAAACAAGGAAAAATATTTCTCTGAAATTAACAGAAAGAGAGCATATGATTATGATTTGGAATTGTTGAAAGATGGTTCTCTGTAAAAACTGAAAGTTGTTCTGTCATTGAAAGTTTTGTTTTGTGCTGAAAACTCATTAAACTTATGATTGATATATTGTATTGCCTTCAGTTAGTACATCAATAAGAAAAGTTATATGCATAGGTTTTTATCTTATGAAGTGATCCTATTGTATGATTAGATTCATACTTTTAATATTATTTTATTTATTTAATTTTTTGTGGGTACTGGGGGTCGACCTCAGGACCTCATATGCCAGCAGGCACCCATGCCACTGAGCGATATCACCAGCCCTTTTTTTTTCATATATGGGTACCGGGAGTCGAACTCAGGACCTCGTGGTTGCCAGGCAGGCACTTATGCTGCTAAGCCATATCAAAAGCCCTAATATTACTTTAAAGGTTAAATATTTTTTAAAATTTCCCTCATAGTGGCAAATATTAATCCTTTGAACACTGATGAATTTTAAAAAATAAATTGAAGTCTTAAAAAAGTAAAAAGACTTTTGGTGTCAAGTACTGATACGGTGTAAGATCTCTCTGAACAGTACCATTTGGAATGGCCGATATTGAGGCTCACTACAAAGCACAAGGTTAAACTTTCTTGTATGGTTTCTGTAAATGGACAAAACACAGTCAAAATGGATTCCTGAAGTTATTTTTGTAATAAAACCATCTCAATTTAGGCTGTAATTTAATTCTTTTAGGTGCAAAGTAAACCAGTATTATAGTAGTTAAGTGTAAAGAAGAACCAATGAAAAATACCAATGATTTTAATTCTGTCCCTGAAAAAGATGTAGTTTTTGACAGATTTTGTCTTTCATGACATCAGTAAGAAATCTTCCTTCAGTCTAATTCAAAGGGATAGTTCAAGCTTACTAACACTCATCCACATAAACCAGATCAAAGTTAAGAATTTTTGGCATTTATCAATAAAGGTAAGACAGTCCTTCAGTCTTTAGAACCATGATGGTAACATTTGCATAGAATCACTTATTCATAAAACTCCTTTTCTTTTTGCCATTAATTTCAAAGTTGTTTCATTAATGGAAAAAATAAATACTAGGCATAAATATCCAACTATAGTCTTTTAAAATGGTTCTTGCATGACACTATTCCTAAGAGATATGCTCTAGTTAAAAGCATTCTTCTGTCATGTGGATATTTATGTATAAGTCTGCTGGAGTGGAAAAAACTGCTGAAGAAATATGAGATCACAAATGTATGTTTTGGCTGCCATCAAGTCAGTACAGTAATAGGCTGGTGAAAACATCAAAACACAATCAAAAGCTGCCTTCGGTGTCTGAAAGCAGAATCCACTTGGCTGTCTGCCAGCAGAGGTCATTTTCTCTATCTCATCAGTAATCATGAAGGAAATACATCTAGGAATCATGTTTTTTTTTATGAAAATGTTTCTGTGGTTTGCCTACATAAAGGATAGTGCTTGAATCTTATTAAATATATGTGCTTATGTGACTACTTTGACAAGCTGAAATTGGCAACCAGGTGAATACATGCTTGTAATTGAGCAACCCTGAAAAATAAACAATTCAACACATACTAAGAGATATTGACACATATTTGAAAGATTAATTCTTGGAAAATCCTTTGGTACATTTTGAAATACTAAGGGAAATTCAAATAAATCTAACGACAGAAGTAGTCAGTACTTTCATTTTATTTACAGTACCTTGGCTATGAGGAAAGGATGTAAGAAATCAAATCAATATTATCTTGAAATATCAAAGCAATGATTCTTGATGTTGATGTATCAATCACAAGAAAAATAATACATAAAAGTTTGAGTGCCCTCCCTCTCTATGCCAAAAATTGCTTATTCAGTGAACATTTTAATTATATGCCTTATGGAAAACAAAGAAATTCCAAAATATGAAAGAACCGCAAAACTCCCTAGCCATTCTTAGGTATTATGCACTGTGCTAATTGGCAACCATCTAACTAGAAATAATATTAGCATCTACAAGCTGAGCAGTGATATAGACACAGGGAAAGCCAGGGATATTGATAATCTCACTATGCACATATTCATCGTGCATATAACACTAAGCACTGTGAATAACTTACATTCTAAAATTACTCATTATTTTTGGTAAGAGTGACAGAAATATGAAAAACATAATGTAATGAGATAACAGTGAAAAACAAAGATGGGAATACTGAACTCTATGTCATTTTGGAAAAACTTACATATAATGTAATATCTAGAGAATTTTTAAAACATACATGGTCCTTTTCTCCAAAGTCTGATGTGAGGAATAGTAATTTACATTTATAATAAATACTCAGGTGATACGAAAACCGCTGATGCCTTATTTAGAGATAGATTTTGTATAGGTGTTTCTAACATACAGTTAACATGTTAATCAGGTGCCTAGAGAGAATATCCCAGAGCAGGACTCACTGCATGGAAGCACTTTCCTACAGAAACCAGGGCATAGCATTGTTTGTAATCTATTGGTCATAAGGCATCTTGAGGAATTCTGAGGGATGAAAAGGCAGCTGTCTTGACAGCTTTTAATTTTTTAGCTTATTATCCTTTTTAGGATAAAGGTTGGGTGGCATAATTCAGGATTTAGTAGGAAATTTAGTAAGAAATTTCAGTAAGAAAGTTTTTTCACCACACAACTCCCATTCCACACACATACTGTTTGCATTTATTCATTAATATCTGCTTCCCCACGTGTTGCAGCAAGCGAAGAGATCTAAGCAGATTCTAACCACCACGTAAAATACATTTTCACTATAAAAGGATGATTTCTTGCTAATAAAATATCATAAGCAAAGAAAGACAATTTGCTACATGCACCAAAACATTTAAAGTTATGCTGAGTCTACAAATGAGTTATAAGCCTAGGCAAAGTATTTGCTGTAAACCCTGAAGAAGACTTATTAACATGATTACAATCGACATACTGAGGGCTGGGAAGAACTGTTGCTACAGTGGAACAAATAAAAACCTTGGAATTAATGTGCAAATGAGAGTATAATTCAGATTTGGAGATTTAACAAGGTCTGTTTCTGAAAAGCTAGTATAGCTGGACTCGGAGCAGGGAAAGTAGTCATTTTTCTACAGGAAGTGAGAATTACCAAAGAGAAGCAAATCGCCATAAGGACCTTGAAATCAAAACTTAGAAGCCTGCATATTTTGGTTATATCAGATATTGTGTACCCAGAGTATTGAAAAATTTTTCATCGGGGCATAATTTCAAGACAAATGTCCCAAGCTTGTTGTCTCTTTGCTAGAGATATCAGAACACCATAAAGATCTTTTTGTCTTCAGGCATTCATAATGTTCTAATAGATGTTTATATGTAAACAAAGTTAATTCTAGTTTTAAAGCAATTTAGGCCAAATAATATATTTATTTGTTAATTTTTTATTTATTAATTTATACCAGAAATATAATTTTAAAAAGAAAACCTTCAGCAGATACTTAAACTATATCTATCATCATTATTATATTATCTAGTTATCATTTTGTGCTGATGGTAAATTTATAAATTAAGAATTATGTTTGTCTATTTAGTAGGAGAACTGAAATTAAAATATAAGGCAGCATTAAGGAACAGGACATAGGAATAAAATGACAAAAGGAATCATAACTACAACTTGAAAAGAATTTAAATTATATTGTACCTGGTGCTTCAAATCAAGTATAAGGAGAAGAGACTAATTTGGAATTTCACTTCAGTCATGGATGTAATTATTTTGTCACATTAATAAAAATTTTATCAATGGAAGATATATAGTATTTCAGTGTGCCTACTATAAAAGTTGTGCAGTGCGGTGACAGAGAGACATTCTTAGAGTGTTTATTACAGACGCTGTGTTTTAAATGCTTTAAGATGTGAAATATGGCATATATACAAAAGAAATCATGAAAGAAATATGTGTCATATAAGAAAAATATTGATCGCTATATTTGAGACATAAAACATTAGTATCTCTGAAGCTGCTATTCAGCCAGCTGCCATGAATATCTTTTGTCCTACTAATATGGTAAAGAAAATTCAAACATACATGGTATGGTGAATACAAAGCCACTTTCACCATTTGGCTTATGTTTCTTAATTCCAAGAGTCAGATTTCGTACCAATTATTCCTTGAATTCTTGACAGTTTATATTGATGAGATTCTATTTTTAAAATATATTAATATAAGATAATTGTTTATAAGTAGTCTGGTAAATTTACTATGATTATCAACTAGTTAAATGTGTTTTAACTTTTGAAATATAGGTTAATAAATATTGTATTGGTCTTAATTCAAGGACAGTCATATTTTATTCATGCAAATTAATTTAAAAATTTACAGAACATGGCAGGAAAGTGGCTAAGTAGTGTCCTGGATTTATGAATGAAGAAAAGCCTTTACTTCTCCAGCTATCACTCCTAGAATTAATAGCCAAATTCAGCAATGTACCAGGTACAAAATCAACACACAAAAATCAATAGTGTTTTGAACGCCAGTGATAAACCCAACAAGAAAGAAATTAGGAAAACCAAATCATTCAAAATAGCACCACAAAATCTTAAATACGTAGGAATTAACCTAACCAAGGAAGTGAAAATTCTGTATAACAAAATGTACAGTACAATCTAAAAGGGGAGATCAAAGAGAACACTAAATAATGGAAAGACATCCCCTGTTCTTAAATAGGGAGATACAACAGCGTCAAAATAGCCATACTCCCAAAATAGATATAAGGACAATGCAATCAAAATAGAAACAGTGCTTCTTGTAGAACTAGAGAAAACAATCCTAAAATTCCTATGGAACCAGCTCTTTTATATTTTAAATTTTATGACTACATGTTTGCAGTACAAAATGATCACATTCAGAGTAAGAAGTTGGTACACATATGCAACTCTTAGGTCCCCTTCCCCTTCCATTCCTTCTCCATCCCTTCATCTCATTAAAAGTTATCCTAAAAGATATTTAGATCAGAACACCAGAACATAGAACATCTTTCATGCTTCACAAATGGGTTAAGAGAACAATTCTAAATTTGGGAATGTTTGCATTTTAATAGCAGTGTCATGAATTCAGTGCTGAGAAAGCTGCAAAGGAAAAAGTGTAAAATTATAACCTAAAGAAATATTTTGTGCCACAGTTTCAAGAAATGGTTTGTTTATCCAAACAATTTTTGGGGGGGGTTGGTGCATTGAATTGAGAGGAATTTTACTAGTGAGTTACATTCTTATCCTTATTTGTTTGTTTGTTCATTTGTTTATTTATTTATTGATGGGGTTCTACTTACTTGCCCAAGCAGAAGTCATTTGTGATCCTGCTCCTTCAGCATCCTGAGTAACTGGGATTACAGAAATGTGCCACCATAGCTGGCCACTATTGAAACAATTAATGAGAACTTAATAAAGATGTGAAGAAAATAGACAAGCTGCAGGAAAATTTAATAGCCTGTCAAATGATGTTTCAGCCATGGTTAAAATGGTCAGTGGCAATGTCTCAGCAATAGTGGAACAAAGAAGGGAAGGTAACTAATTACACTTTACATGGAAAAAAATGACAGTTTGTCCTGTACTAGTTTCATAGGTTTACCAGAATTCATTTGACCTATAATCGGTGGAGTATTTCAAAATATGTATATATCATCCTAAAAATCACTTTGTGAAAGAATATTTAAATAAATTTTTAAAAATCCCAAACTGAAACTATTTCATTATGTTTTGTATGAAAATGCACCTATAATTATGAAATTTGAATGACAAAAGCAGTTCTGTGTCTCTTTTTTAATAAGCATTCTATTATAAAGTAAATCATTGGAGAAATATTTAAATCTGGTAACATCTTTCTTCTTTGATATTCTACACTTTTGAAAACTGAGCTCAAAATCTTTTTTTCTTCTAAAGCATAGCAAATTTAAGTATATATGAAATATTGATTATTGTAAATTTTATTGCTGTCTGTGCATAGGCTTGAGGTAATCATTGAAGTGTCCATGTGGGAGGGTGGAAACTGGAAATTCTATCTGCAGCATTCCTCTCCCAAACTTCTCAGCTCTTAACTATGAATTAGTAATCCTGCCTTCATTTTCTTTACTGAGAACAGCTTGTTTTCCATTGTCTGAAAAAGAATTCTGTGAGTGTAGGATTGGCACAGGAATATGGTTCTGTTTTTGAGTTTGAATATGACCAGGAAATTAATTGAGCTCTTAGTCATTCCTAGTAGTAATAATCATCAAACAAGAATATTTATTTAAAAATTCAACACAAAAATATTTTATCCAGATTCAGGATATTTTGAAATTTCATGAGTTTGCTTATTTGACCAAACTGTTCTATAGATATGAGATTTGTTTTCTAAACAGCTAATTAGCCCTTTTATTGAGTATATGTTAAATCTGAAAATCTACATTTAGGATTATTTATTCTTTCAATAGGAAAAAAAATATAGCTTTTTCAAATCTAGGCATTTTTCTCTAGCTTGTCTGGAGTAAAAAACTACAAAAATTGTTACCAAAAATAATCCATTACTGAAAAAGAAAAATGCTAAGAAATATGTACAATTTTTAAGACCTTAATTTTAAATAAATGTAACTATTTTTGCTGCTCACTTTATTATTTTGTGTTGGCATTTTTAGAACTAAGATTCAGTGATGTTTTGCTAGAATTCATTTTTAACATGACATGCCCTTTGTCTGCTGTCACATATGTTGTGGGTGGGAATGAACACACCTACAGAATTCCTACCTATTATGACACAAGAACAAAATTTCCACTTAAATTACTTTTAAAGTTTAAAGTAGTTTTTTAAACATCTATATTTTTAAGGAGAGTACATTAAAGCACATGAAACTGTAAATGCTACAGTTAATCCCCTCTTCCAAATGTCATATCCCTATTCTTCCTGAGTGGAAAAACCCCAGTATAGAAGTCTAAATATATTTGAAATTCCTAATTAATTTAATAATAGTATTTAAACTACCATATGTGCAACATATACTGTTGTTTTAAAATCAATAAAATATTTTATTTGCATCAACAGGAAATAAAAATCTAACTAAAACACTAATTTTCAGTGTGTGAGATTTATTTTATGTTGAATTTTATTTAAAAGAGTTATTGAAACCATGACTTATTTTTTCCACATTAACGCTAAATTACTATCAGTTTTATCAGATACTTTGTAGACACATTAGAGGAGAAATATTTTCATATAGTTTTACAAAACTATATATAATTTTTTTTATTTTAGAGAAAAAAAAAACAATAAAAACAATGGTACAATATTTCCAAACAAGATTGTAGGAGAGTGACAATCGTTAGCACATTGTGTATTGTTATATTCAAAGTAGTTTCTTATATTACAAGATATAGGCATGAAAAATTTATCAGACAATATAGGCACAAACCTTTCTTTTCAATGAACTAATAGCAATTACTAGAATAACTATCTTAACTATATTTTGTGTATATATATATATATCCTTTTCCCTTCCTTCTTTTCTCCTTTCTCTCATCCCAATTTCTCTTACTTTTGAACAGTTTCCCCCATTTCACAATATCTATTGTACATTTTGGATCTTACTTACACTTTCTGCTTCTTATACTAGGGAGAAAACATGATATTTACATATGCAAGTCTGATTTATTTCACTATGAGTATGGCCTCAAGTTGCATCCATTGGCATATAAAAGTCTCAAGTTTATCCTTCTTTATAGCTGAGTAGTACTTCATTGTATAGAAGTACATCTTTTTTATCCATTCCTCTGTTGATGGGCATTTGCATTAGAAAAGTATATTTTTATTAGTACATGTTTATAGAACATGATTACATTTATCAAAGGGAGTACATGTACATAACACATCTTAGTTCTTTTATGCATACCTTTCCCTGTCCTTCTCTCCATCTCCTGATCCCATTCCCTTTGCAAGTGATCTGCCTCCTTGTTCCTGTTATCTTTCATTCTACTTTTTAATTTGTTTATATTTAGTTTTGTTGAAAAACTTTTGTTTAAGACCAAATTCCCTTTATTTTGGAGAAAGATTATAGGATAGGTTAATCATTAAATGCTAGTAGCAATATAATTCATGTTTACTATGATGACTATGTCATAATTTAGATCTAATATACCCCATAAAGTTTCCAGAGTGGTACTTTGGAAGGTGATTGCATCATAGGGGAACTATACTCACCAGAGGATTAATCCACTTATGAATTCCAGCTGAATGTGCTGTTAAGAGGTGGGTCCTAGCTAGGTGAGTCACTGAGGACATAATCTAGAAGAGTGAGTTCTTCTCTTTAGCTCCTCCCTTCCATCTCTCCTTTCTCTTCCATGCCCATTCACTATGTGTTTCTGCATTGGAGTCAGCCAAGAGTCTCAACCTCTGAAACCATAAGCCAAAATAAACTTCTCCTTATTTAAGTTCCAGGTGTCTGGTATTTTGTCCCAGTAGTGGGAAAGTGAATAATATAGGCTACAAGCATCAGTGAAACTTACAAAACTTTTTTTTTGAAGAAATGTTAAGGCTTAAGTAATATGAAAATAAAATAAAATTACTGGTATAGGCTGATGTATTGATGAAAATAAGGATAAGAAAAATGATTTCCAGAAAGAAGTATTTTGGAAAATTACTTTCCTCCTTTATCTTTGAGCGTTGGGTATTTTGTCTCAGCAATGAGAGAAGTAATTAAGACACCGAACTTCTCATCTCTTCAATTCATTGGCATATAAAGCAAAGTCTGCTTTGCTTATTTCTGTGATTTCATTAAAAATATGAGCCAGGAACTCGTTAATTTTTCAGATGCATTTGATATATTTTAAATTATATTATTACTTTTGAGATATACCAATAACTTTCACTCTACTAAATTATTTAAACAATAAAATATCATTTAGAAATATATTCTACATATTCTAATCATTAAGTCAAAAACAATACATTTTTCAGAATTTTTGGATTCTCTAGATATTTTAAACCAATTTCTTTGGAATATAGTTATTTCTTTTAATTGCTTATTTTCTAATTTGAATAAAGAAAAATGTCATTCCAAGGGAATGGCATTAAAGGCTGAACTGTGTCACTTCCAAATTCATATTGAAGCCCTACATCTCATGTCATAGAACGTGACTCTAATTAAATATAAGGACTGTAATGAGGTAGTCAAAGGTTAAATAAAGTCACATGAGTGTCTCATATGATTTGTGTTCTTATGAAAAGAGAAAATTAGGGATGCAAACCACCAGCCAAGGATGTAAGCACACTGGCCTGCAATACTATCAGAAAATAAATTTTTGTTGTTGAAGCCACCTATTCTGTGGTATTTTATGTGTCCAATCTAGCACACTAATACAGACAAGTGTAATGAAACAATTGAAATATTTTAATTGATGGGAAAGAAGGTATTGCATGCATTTAATATCATATACATGCAGATACAAAAGATACAACAATTTCCAATTGGAGAATTCTGAGTTTGATTTGGATGTCACAGTAGGATGTGAATCTGGTGATCAAGAATGTGTTAATATCAAGAGAAGATCAGTATGCTATAATATATAGATTTACATCTTTCAGTGATGAGCTAAGTTTTCCAGAAAGAGTAGTTAAGAATAAATTATTTAATAAAATATCCACTCTATGTATGAAAAGATTTTCTGTGTCCTAAATATGGAGTAGACTCTAAATGATTAAAAACTTAGAATATTTAAAAATAGTTACATGATGCCCTATCCTTGATCAATCTAAGAAAAACAACTATAGTATGTTCAACATTCTAGATTCAAAAGTGTTTTAAATATAATTTTATATAAATAATTGTAAAAATTATTAAATGTGAGTTAATATATATTTCTGGCAGAAGAAACCCTTCTTAATGTTTATAAATACATGATAATGTAATTAATACCTGCTGTGAATTTTTCACTGCCCTAGCTAGCCAATGATATCTGTTGTTTATTAATTACTATTTTAAAAGTTTTTTTCCTAATAGAATGCCTGATTCTTAGTTTTGGCAGGAAAAAGAAGTCATAATTGGATTCAAGACATCTATTTCTCACATTTTGTTTGAAGAACAGTTAAGTAGAATCTCTCTATTAAAATTTTGAAATTCTTTAGCAACGTTAAGTTTAAAAAATAAAACCTGCCTGGAACTCAAAAAAAAAAATTAAAATCTGAAGAACAAAATATATGCTGCTTCAAAACTTTCCAGAAACCTTAAAATATAAAAATTAAACATAACTTATTTTGGTATAAATTACCTATGTCCCTAGGAGTCAGATAAACAATAAAAGCGAAAATAAAAGACATTGATAAATGTCCTGTAGCCCTCATGTTCCCAGGAGTTTTGTTCTGTTTCTTTCTTTACCTCCTTTTAGGAATATCATGTAATCTGCTGTTCTGAATGACCAGTGCATCACCAAACTAATGTTCAAATATGTGTGTGAGCTCTGAGTCTTGCAAGGTTAATTGAGAACAAAAGCATAGTACTTAAGAGGAAGGTAAAAATCACCCACTTGGAGTGTCCTTTCAGCTTGATTAATTCCAGCATACAGAAATATTTCGTTTCTAGTTTCTAATGGCATCTATGAATGTCAAGATTTAGAGCACAAGTATACTCAAACTGACGTTTATATTAAAGTAAGCTGCCAAGAAAAAGGAATCTAAAAAATTGTTTCAGGATAAGGAATGCTTTATAAAAAATGCAAAATCTGGGCATTTGAGGAATGAATGTGAAATAAAGTGAGGACAATAAAGTATGGATGAGCCATTATTTAATTGCATTTTAGTTATATTAAATTTCACAATTAGGGCCTTTGTAAGTATAAGCTGTATTACCCTTACAAAGGTTTATGTCTGCAGAAAATTTTTTCAAGACACTCGATTAACTGAGAGTCACAACCAGTACATGATATTTCAAGGATGGAAAAAATTGCTTTAAAAAGTCAATGAAGCATTTCCATGAAAATAATTTGGAAGGTGATTCAACAATTATTCTAAGTGTAAGATTCTCATAAATCTTCATAAAGACAAATAACTACCACTGATTTTGTGTTTCTGGGAAATGAAAGCATGCGTAAAAGTACTTTTACCATGCAATTATTTTGAAACAAAGGAAGTAGTGAATATGAAATTCAAGTGTGTTTACAAAATATAGAAGCAGGTCTTGGATTGCAATATAAGCTTATTTTTTTAAATGTTCAACAAAATATGAATCTCTTGAAAGTGTTTATGGGTTTTCTAAAGGACAAATAAAGGGGAAAAGATAATTTTCATTATTAATTTTTTTTCTGCTGGCAGATATAGTCACTTTCACCTTTAAAAACTTTCTCATTTAGACTGTACAAGGGAGCACGTGAGCTGTGTGTGATTTTTTTTTGAATGATATATTTCATGTGCACTTTTCTCAGAATTCATTGAAGATTAATTAGTGAATATCTGAGTCAGATTTCTTGGATTGATTATAAAAAATTGTCAGATTTCAATGGTGTAATACTAATGAGACTCAGGGAAATATATTTTATGTTTTATGAGTAGATTCATACATTTGATAAGGTTTTACTTTATTCTTTCCACAAGTTTTATAACTGCCAGAACTACCTGTCACTCAAATTGCCTTTTATGTATGGTACGTTTGAAATTCTAATTGAATTTGATTTTTGTGGCTTCACACCTGGTCCTATATCCAAACAACTTGCTGATTTCAAAGTTTTAAGTAATATACCAAAGTTGATTTAATTAACACTCAATGATGAAAGGATGTTGTTATCTAGATTATTTTTCTCTGTGTATTTCTCAGTTATTTTTAGCAGCACATGGATACAATTCCAATATTTTATTAGCTATATGCTATACATTCATTTATCTATTCACTTGTTAATTATTCATTCATTCAATTCATATTAAATTGCATTCTGTGACTTTCTGGGAATCACAGAAGAAAAACACACAAGAAAACAGTTTATGTTTTTATATGACTTATTATTTGCTCAATTAGATATTTTAGAACAAGTATTTAAAATTTTTAAGAATAAAAATAAAAAGATTTTAATTATCTGGTATATGTCATAGGATCATTTAAAAATGTTGCCCATAATGTGGTCCTTCATATTGTATACACTCACATTTTCTATAATACAAATTTTGAATTTCATTGGCATATTAAAGAGATCAGGTCTTTAAAAATTCTCATGTTTTATCCTTATTTGCATAGGATTTTCTCTTTGCTTAATGCTTTTCATCATAATGGTTTTTGACATAGTCAATAAATTAAACAAGTACACCTTTAATTTTATTACAGGTGACAATTGAGGGTAGTATGCTTTTTTGCTTATACTTTATTTATATCACATTTAAAATGAACTCTTGGGAGCAGTGTTGTGATGAGTATCATTCAATATATATTTAAAAGTTTAGGGGTGGTGAGATGGCTCAGTGGCATAAGTGCCTGCTTGGCAAGTGTGAGGTCCTGAGTTCGACTCCCAGTACCCACATAAAAAAAGTATAATTCTCTATATAACAAGAAACAGGAAATATGTAGTTAATATAATTTGTATGTGGGTATTGTATAAAAATAAAATTCAAAAATCTTCAGAAATCTTTTTCTCAAATCAAGAAGATTAAGTTCTCTAGGTAATAGATATGTATGCATAGGTGGTCACTGTTTTTTGTGATTTTTAAATTTTTGATTGAATATAAGTATTAAAGACCTTTCCTTCCATGCTCATTAAGTAACTGGTACTTGAATTTCACTCCTATTACAAAATATTAGAAAATTGGACAAAATATAAGGCAAGTATTTTGAGTTATTGGACCACAGTCAGCAGAGCTCTATGGTTCTGAAGAGAGGGAAACAAATGACAAAAGCCCTACAAAAACCTTGTCTCATATAATATGCAATTTTCCAGATTGTAATGCCAGTAGGAAACCCATTCCAAGCAGAGCAGTCTTGTGGACCTGAAGATTTAGAGATTAGAATTCAGAGGCTGATGGCCAGAAAGCATGGATAGGAGAGGTGTAAAGAAGCAAAAAGTATACAGAGAAAGAGATCTAGAAAAGTGCATAAGGGATTTTAAATACATTATTTGAACACTAAGATGTTCAAGCATGTACTGAAATGAAAAGAAGCCTAAAAATAGTATCAGAAAAGCTATAAATGTTTACCAAATCTCAGAGGACTGGAGTAGTCCTCACAGCACATGCCGAAACGGTCTTTATAGAACTGGGGCATCTCTTAGTACTAGGATTAATATAATCCTAGAATAAAATAATAGAATTATTTTAGACATACATACAAAGCCTAGAAACAAGACTTAATAAGATCAAATATATTTATAAAAACCAAAATAAAAATTACTGATGAGACAACTAAACAATCTTTAAATAAATGAGTAAAAAATGAAAATCCTGTTACACTTAAGGATGTGATATTCTCACTGTTGGATAATAATAAGAAAACTAATATAATTGAACAGAAATAGAAAAATAGGGCCGGCGATATAGCTCAGCACCATAAGTGCCTGCCTGGCAAGCACGATGTCCTGAGTTCGACTCCTGGTACCTGCATATAAAACAAAAAGAAAAAGAAAAATATGTTACTGACAATCAGGAGAAAAACCAGTCATTTCAAACAGTCTCAGAAACAATAGATTTGATGGGTTTTAGAGAAAATATTCAATGCCTAATATAGGTGTTACATATGTACCAAATATTTAAATGAAACACACACAGTATGTGGAGACAAAAAAGTAAATGGAAAAGGAATGAAAGAAAATTCTTAAGCAGAAAATGGTATTAATGAATCCCAAAAGTTATTTAATGACTTAACAACATTTTATTCTGTAGAAGAAAGAGATTAATGAATTTACATCTATAGAGACAGAAACGATCCATACAGGAGATTATAGAGAAAAATGTCAACAAAAGACCAAAGTGAGAAGAATTTTTGATTTATGGAACAATGAAAATGACAAGTATCTATGCAACTAGCACTCAGGAGAGGATGAGTAGTTTGAAACCTTACTTGAGAAATATGTTCAAAGATTTCCCAAATTTACTAATACTTGTAAAAATATTAATGATTTGAAGACAGGAAATATATGTAAAACAATATGCTATCTGAAAATTTAATTGCTGTAAAATAATAATTAAATTAATCTCAAACTCAGATTACATGCAGTAGAAAACATAATAAAATCATTTATTTTGTTATCAGGAACAATGCAAACCTGAAATAAAAAATAATAAAATTTTAAAAATCTTAATTAGAAATAATTTTGAATACAGAATTCTTTACAAAAATATCATGAAGAAAGAAACATTGGATTTAGGGAATATATTATTCACTTTCTGTTCACTGGGACAAAACACCAACACCCATAATTTAGAGGAGAGGTTTATTTCGTTCATAGTTTCCAGTATGTTCAGTCCATAGTTGGCTGGTTTCAAAGCAAAAACAGCATGGGGGAAGAGCATAGTAGGGAAAAGACGCTCAACTCATAATACACAGGTAACAGAAGGGAGCCAGGGACAAGAATTCACACTTCCAGGTTATGCCTCTAACCTGGCTGCACCAGGCTGCACATCCTAAGACTACATTCAACTACTGAATTCATCTATGGGTGAATCAACTGATGAATATGGTGCTTCATGACCCAATAATCTTCTAAACAAATGAGACTTTGGGGGCACATTTAAGGACTAAACTGTATGTTGAAAGAATGTGGAATAACAAGTATTGTCAAATATTATTGGTGGGAGTATAAAGCAGTGTAGTTACTCATTAAGATCTGTAAATAGTCTGAAAATGTACTATAATTTCAAATGTACAGCTTAGCCTTCGTATTTGTTGGCTTTCTTGTCACTGGGATACAATAATCAACACAAACAACTAAAAGGAGGAGAGACCTAATTTGGCATTTGGCTGTGATCACTTGGCTCCAAGGTGAAATATTCACAGCAGAAGAGTGTGAGAGAGAAAAGGTGTAATTCATGGTGGCTGGAATGCAGAGCAGTGGAACACTGCCAGAGAGGAAGGGTTGTGGGGTAAGATATAGACCCTAAGTTTACACCACCACCACCCAACCAGATACACCTAGATGTGTAATCAAAATATACCTGAGACTGATCTTACAGCCAGTCAAATTGAGACTACCTTAACTGTCATATCCCACTTCTTGAAAGCTAGATAAACAAAGATCTCAAAGTATTTTCTGTTTTCCTGGAGAATACTTAACAGGAGCACTTGCAGATTCACAATTTACCCCAAGATTACTCATGAATTAGGCCTAAATTCACACTCCAAATTTGCCATAAAATATCTGATTTATTATTTTTTTAAAACAGCAAAAGATAAAAATAACAATAAAACAGTTTCAAAATAGGCTAGTAGGATAATAACAATAATTAATACATTGTGTATTGCTATATTCATAGTAGTTATTCGGAGTCCAAGTTATAGGCATGAATGATAGTCTAAAAAGTATTAGCACAAAACTTGCTTTTCAATGAACTAAGAGAAACCAGCTGTATAACTATCTTAACTATCATGTCTATACATACATTTTTTCCCTTCCTTCCTTTCCCCTTTCACTCATCACAGTTTTTCTTTTCTTTTGAACAGTTTCTTCCCTAGTCACAATATCTATTGTACATATTGGATCTTATTTACTCTTTCAGTTTCTCATACTAATTAGACAATATGATGTTTATGCATGTGGGTCTGATTTATTTCCCTTATGAGTATGGCCTCAAGTTGCATCCATTTACCTATAAAAGTCTCAAGTTTATCTTTATGGCTGAGTAACATCCCATTATATTAAAAAAAAACCCACATCTTTTTTATCCATACCTTAGTTGATGGTCATTTGGGTTGTTTCCAAGACTTAGCTATTACAAATTGTGCTGCTACAAACATGGGTGCACATATATCGCTGTGGTATGACGTTTTTAATTCTTCTGGGAAGATACCCAGAAGGGGAATACCTGGGTCAAATGGGACCTCTAATACTAGATTTTTGAGGAATCTCCACAACTGATTTCCACAGTAGTTGTACCGGTCTACACACCTACCAACAGTGGAGAAGTGTTCCTTTAATCGCACAGCCCACCAGCATTTGTTATTGGCTGATTTCTTGATGATAGCCATTCTTTCTAGGGTGAGACGGAATCTCACTCAGTGTTCTTTTGATTTGCATCTCTTGAATGACCAATGATGTCAAATGTTTTTTCAGATATTTATTTGTCATTTTTATTTCTTCATCTGAACAGTGTGTATTCATCTCAGATGCCCATATTTGGGTTGAGTCTTTGAATTTTGGGAGCCTGATATTTTCAATTCTTTATATGTTCTAGATATAAGTCTTTTGTCTAACTGTCAACTGGCTATAATTATTTCCAAATCTGTGGATTGTCTTTTCACTATGTTGGTGATTTCTTTTGTTGTTCAAAGGCTTTTTTTTTTTTTTTTTGTGGGTACCAGGGGGACGACCTCAGGACCTCGCGCGCCAACAGGCACCCATGCCACTGAGCGATATCACCGGCCCCTTTTTCGTATGTGGGTTCCGGGAGTCAAACTCGGGCCCTTGCGCTTGCAAGGCAGACGCTTACGCCGCTGAGCCATCTCACCGGCCCACCATGTTGATTTTATCACAGTAGCTTTGTAGTAAATTTAAAGTCAGCGATTGTGATGCTTCCTGCTTTCCCTTTGTTGCCCAGGATTGCTTTTGCTATTCTTGGTCTCTTCAGGTTCCAAATGAATTTTAGGAATGTTATCTCTAGTTCTGTGAGGTATACTAATGGTATTTTGAAAGGGATTGCATTAAAGCTATGTAACAGTTTTGGGTGTTTTGTCACTTTCACTAAGTTAGTTCCTCCTATCCATGAGCAATGGATATTTTAAAATTTTCTGATATCCTGTTCTATTTCCTTTTTCAGGATATTGTAGTTTTCAATGTATACATCTTTTACATCTTTTGTTAGACTAATTCCTAAGTATTTCAGTTTTTGGATGCTATTCTAAAGAGTGTGGTTTCCAAAATTTCTCTCTCTATGAGTTTGTTGCTTGTGTACTGGAATGCTGTTGATTTTCGGGTGTTGACTTTATATTATCCAGCTACACAACTGAATTCAGTTATTAATTCTACACATCTTTTGGTGGAGCTTTGGGTGTCTTCTATGTAGCATATCATGTCATCTGCAAACAAAGTGGTAATTTACCTTCTTTCTCTCCTAACCTTATTCTTTTATTACTTTCTCTTCTCTGATTGCTCTGGTTAATGTTTCCAGAACTATATAAATAGGAGAGGTGATAGTGAACATCCTTGTCTTGTTTCTGATTTTAGAGTGAAAACTTTCAGTTTTGACAATTTATCATGGTGTTAGCTGTTGGTTTCTCATAGATGGCTTTTATCAGATTAAGATAAGGACCCTCTAGTCCAATGTTCTGTAGGGTTTTTATCATGAATGGATGTTGGACTTTGTTAAATGCTTTTTCTACATCTATTAAGATAATCATGTGATTTTTGTCTTTGGTTCTGTTAATATGGTGTATTACATTTATTGATTTGTGTATGTTGAGCCATCCCTGGGATGAATCCTACTTTGTCATGTGGTATAATGTTCTTGATGATTTAATGCATTCTGTTTGCCAGTATCTAATTAAGGATTTTTTACAACTATGTTCGTTAGGGAGAGTAGCCTATAGTTTTGTTTTCTGCTTGGGTTCTTCTCTGGTTTTGGAATCAAGGTAATACTTGCCTCCAGAAATTATTTTGGAAGTATTGCTTCCCTTTCAATTTCCTTAAAGAGGTCCAGCATTAGTGGCATTAATTTTTCTCTAAGTTTCTTGTAAAATTAAAGAGTGAATCCATCAGGCCTTGGCTTTTTTGTTGGTAAATTTTTAATTACATTTTCAATTTCATTTGCTGATATTGGTTTATTTAGGGTTTTTATATCTTCTTGATTCAGTTTTGGCAATTCAGTTTTGTCTAGGAATCTGTCCATTTCTTCAGTGTTTTCCATCTTATTAGAATATAGATTCTCATAGTAGATATTGATAATCTTCTTAATTTCTGTACTATCTGTTGTGATATCCCGCTTTTCATTCTTAATTGCTTGAATTTGTTTTTTCTTTCCTCTTTCTGATGAGGTTGGATAATGGTTTATCAATTCTATTAATTCTTTCAAACAACCAACTTTTCAATCCATTGATTCTTTGTATTGTTTTCTTAGTCTCTATTGCATTAATTTCTGCTCTTATCTGAATAATTTACTCCTTATGAGCTTTGGGTTTGATTTGTTCTTAATTTTCTTGAAGTTTGTGGTTCAACATTAGGTTGTTTATTTGAGCTCCTTCTGTTTTCCTGATGTGTGAGTTCATTGCTATAAATTTCTCTCATAGGACAGCTTTCATTGCATCCCATAAGTTTTGGTATGTTGTATCAGCATTTTCATTTAATGTATATACTGTTTAATTTGTCATGAATTTCCTCTGTGACCCATTGGTTGTTCAGAAGTGTGTTTTTTAATTTCCATGTGTTTATGTAGTTTTTGTGGTTTCTTTTGTTAATGATTTCTAGTTTCACTGAGCTATGGTCAAATAGTCTGCATGGAAAGTTTTCAGTTCCTCTACATTTACTTAAACATGTTTTGTGGATTAATATGTGGTCAATTTTGGAAAACATCCCAAGAGCTGCTGAAAAGAATGCGCATTTTGATGTTTTGGGTGGCACAATCTGTAGACATCTACAAGTCATTTTGTTTAGAGGTTTGGTTTAATTCTAATATTTCTTTTATGATTTTTTGTCTAGTCAATCTATTTGTGAGAGTGGGGAATTAAGGTCCCCCACTACAATTGTTAGTGTTTATTTGGTTTTTCTTGTCAGTTAATATTTGTTTTATGTAGTTGGGTGAACCTGTGATTGGTGCATAAATATTTATGATTGTTATCTCTTCTTCTTGGAGTTTTCCATTAACAAGTATGTAGTAACCCTTGTTGTCTCTTTTGATCTGTTTTGGCTTAAAGTTTACATTATCTGCAAATAGAATAGTGATTCCTGTTTTTTTCTGGGTTCCTGTGTCATGGAGAATCATTTTCCGTCCTTTGACTTTTAGTCTATGAATTTCTTTTTGGGTTGAATGTGATTCTTGAATGCAGCATATTTTTGGATCTTGCTTCTTGATCCATTCTGCCAGGGTGTTTCTTTTGATTGGTGAGTTGAGAACATTTACACTGATGGTTATAACTGATATTGTTTGGCTGATCTTTTTTATGTTATTTTCCTGTTGTTGGTTCCCTGTCTTTCTGCTCTGTTTAATTGCTTGCCCTGCTTGGCAGCTTCTTTCTATTGGTGTTCCTGTGTTTGTGGTCCTTGTTATCTTTTTCTAATATATCCTTCAGAGCATTTCATAGAGCTGGTTTGGTGCTCATGAAAAATTTCTTCAATTTTTTTTTGTCATGGAAGTATCTTATTTCTCTGTTGATTTTGAAAGATAGTTTTTTTGGTTACATCAATCTGGGTTGAAGATCATTTGCTTTTAGGGCTTGAAATACCTCATTGCAGGCTCTCTTTGATTTCAGGGTTTGTGTTGAGAAGCATGCTGTGATTCTGATGAGCTTTCCTTTATAGGTGATTTGTTTCTTTTCTCTAACCATTTTAATATTTTGTACTTGTGTTGCATTTCTGGAGTCTTGATTATTATATGCCTTGGTGTAGATTTATTTTTTTTCATGTCTGTTTGGAGTTCTATATGCTTCATTTATTTCTATGTCAATTTCTTTATCAGTTTTTGGCAAGTTTTCTGCCATTATTTCTCTTTAGAGGTTTTGAATGGCTTTTGTGATGTCTCTAGCTTTCTCACTGATTCCAATCTATCTTATGTTGTTCTTCTTTGCTTCATCCTGTATCTTTTGGATTGATTTTTCATGATCCCTTGCTATTTTTAAGATATCTTTCTTTTCCTGATCACCAGTCACATTCCTGTCTTCTAGGTCTGATATTCTATCCTGGCCTTCATTCAATCTGTTGCATATACATCCACTGGAGTTTTTAATCACCTGGATTTCTGTTTGGATCTGTTTCATAGATTCCATTTGTTGTCTATATTGGGCATTCATGTTTTCCATCATTTTCCTAAGCTCTTCTATTTTTATCTGTGTCTGCTTTAATGTCTTTCATTTTGTTTGTCATTTCTTTTTTTTTTTTTTTTTTTTTTTTTTTTTGTGGGTACCGGGGGGACGACCTCAGGACCTCACGCGCCAACAGGCACCCGTGCCGCTGAGCGATATCACCGGCCCCTTTTTCGTATGTGGGTTCCGGGAGTCGAACTCGGGCCTTCGCGCTTGCAAGGCAGGCGCTTAAGCCGCTGAGCCGTCTCACCGGCCCTGTTTGTCATTTCTTTTTGCACCTTAGATATTAGTTTTTCTATGGCATCTTCCTTTTTTTTTCACTTCTATGGCTATCATTTCAGCAAGTTCCAGTGGTTGCCTTCTGATTTCCTCTATCTCCTTGTGATCTACACTTTTCCTGGGTGGGCTGGAAACTTGGGGTTGCATTTTCTTCTTCCTCTTTTCATTTTCTATTTTTTATTTTATTTTGTTTTCTGTGTTCATGCTTGTGGATTTCTTATGTTAAATAATTTTATCCTTGGTGTCTCAGTTTTCCTAGGAGATGTCCATTCCTCAGGTTGTCTTCTAGATATAGGTGCTTCTTGGGCTTTGTGTCTATCCCAAGAACCTACCTTCCCAATATATTAAGAATGTGGAGTTACTATCAAATTGACTCAAGGCTCATTCCTATTGTACTGGACTACAGTGATGATTATGACCCCTTTTAATTGCGTTGTTGTAATACAGGGGAGAAAAACAGATTATAACCGGTATGGCATCCTGGTTAAAGTAGCACAGTTAGGAATAACAATAGGGGCCAGTGAGATGGCTCAGTGGCGTAGGTCCCTGCCTGGCAGGCAAAAGGGCCCGAGTTCAACTCCTGGAACCAACATATGAAAAAAAGTGCCAGTGATATCGCTCAGCAGCATGGGCACCTGCTGGCGCATGCTGAGGTCAACCCCTGGTACCCACAAAAAAAAAAAGGAATAACAATAGATTCAAGTACGGCCTGGCTACCGACAGACTGTAATAACTATTAACCTGATTTCTTTAATCGTAGGAGCAAGTTCTATAGTTATATAATATAATCCAACTTATACCAGGAACTTTTCCTGGTATGTATGCAACATTTTCCCACTTAGCAGAGTGATTTTACCCTGTTGTGGGGGTTTTAAAAAGGGTAGGTGGTGGCATGGAGAAGTGATGAGGTTAAATATAGTAGGATCAAATTTGGTATGCATAGGTTGATCATCTAAGTTTTGGGTAACTGTAGGATACAAGAGGGAGCAATTGGAAGAGAAAGTCTAGGAGTATTGAAGTGAACCAGAAAGAGAAGAGCCAATATTTACTCACATGAAATTTTCATAAAATCAAGTGAGATAATTGATGAAAAAGATGAAGAGGATAAGTAGAACAATACAAAGAGAAAGTGTAGAGATGTAAATGGTGAACAAGATGCAAAAAAGGTAGAAAAGAGAAATAAAAAAAGAAAAAAGAGGAAAAAGAAGAAAAAAGGAAACAAAAGTAATACGCATTGAAAAAAACAAACATACAACAAGAAAAACAGAACAGGGCAAAACAGAACAGAGAGAAAAAGAGAAAAGAAAAGAAAAAACAAAAACAAAAATAATGTACCAAAAAAATCCCAAAACACACTAATCCAGCTGATTACCAAGAGGAAAACCCATCAAACAGAGAAAAATAAAAATAGTGAGATTCCTCTAATGTCTAAAGTTCTGTGGTATATACAAGATCTGATCCCAGAATGTTTACTCCAGCCAAGATTGCAGGTGCATTTATTCTGGCTTTGGGTCTGGTCTTTGTCTCTGGATTCAGGTGATTGAATTAATTTTCTGTGGCTGGAAAAAAAGAGGGAAAAATAAAAGGGGGTGGCCCTACCCACCCATTTCTATTTCATGTGTCTTAGTTCCCAAGCACAGAGCTGGTTCACCTAACTTATTACCTGCTGGCTCCCATTGTTACTGTTGCTTCATAATTTTTCACACCACTAGTCCCACCTGTCCATTGTCTCCACCCTATTTGGCGTCCAACTGTGTCGCTGGGATTCCTACTGGTCTCTGGTCCCTGAGATCTATCAATGCCATGAGCGGGAGCCTGTCTTGGACTCTCCTCGTGCTACTTGCTGCAGTTTCAGGTCAATGGAGCCCGTTTCCGATCCTCCTGCCAGTCACCACAGCTCTGCGTCAATAGTGCAAGCAGAAGCCTGCTTTTCATCCTCCTACTGACAGTTGCTGCAGCTCTCTTATATAATTTTTGCATTGCCCTAGTACAGTTATCAATATTTTTTGGAAACAAAGGACCTAAATCTGTGAATAGCATTGTTTTATTAGCAATATTTCTATTTAAAAATATAGTATTCTTGATCCCTGAAAAGTAAATGAACATTGGCAGCAAGCTGTGTATTTTTTCTAAATAAAAATATACCATACTTAAGCACCAAAAAAACACAAGGTTGTAATTCCACCTAATATGATATAACTCTAGTGTTTACCACCAGTGACACAATAATCTCCTCCCCAAAGTTTGAATAGTTTCAGCATTTTTCAAAAGTCCAAGTCAAAGTCTCTTCCTAGACTCAAGAAAAATTCTTCCCAGTGAATCTATGTAAAAATCAAAACCAAATTGCACAATTCCAAGGTACAATCATGCAGAATAAACATCTCCATGCCCAAAAGGAAGAAGAGGAGATAGAAGAGAATTGGACAAAAGTAAGGCTGAAACCCTATAGGGAAAATATGGTCATATATCTCCCTATGTGGCACAATAGTACACAATGGACCAATGTGAGTTTCAAGGGTCTTGAGTGGCACGACCACTATGGCCTTATCATTATTCACAGATGACATGACACTCTACGTAGAAGACCCCAAAAACTCTACCAAAAGACGTCTAGATTTAATAACCAAATTCAGTAGTGTAGCTGGATATAAAGTCAACACCCAAAAACCAATATCTTTCCTATACACAAACAATAAAATCACTGAGAGAGAAATTAGAGAAATCACACCTTTCACGATAGCATCCAAAAATAATAATAAATAAAACACTTAGGAATTGATCTAACAGTGAAAGTAAAATGGTTATACATTGAGAATCTCAGTACTCTGTAAAAGGAGAACAAAAAGAATATCAGAGAATGTAAAAGTATGCCTTTCTCTTGGAAAGTGAGAACAAGCATAGTGAAAATGGCCATACTCCCAAAACTGTTATAGAGGTTTAATGCAATCCCAATCAAAATAACATTAGCATACCTCACAGATTAGAGAAAACATTCCTAAAATTCATTTGGAAACAGAAAAGACCAAGAATAGCAGTAACAATTTTTGGCAACAAAGGCAAGGCAGGGGCATCACAATCCCTGACTTGAAATTACACCTCAAAGGTACTGTAATAAAAATAGCATTTTGCTGGTGTATCAAGCAGATCTGAGGATCAATGAAACAGATTAGAAGATGCAGAAAGAACTCCAAACACACTAGCCACCTCTTTGACAAAGGGGTTAAAAACATTCACTGGAAGAAAGATAGTCTCTGTAATAAGTGGTGCTGGAAAAACTGGCTTTCCACATGCTGAAGGCGAAAGGTACACCCATGTCTATCACCATGCACTAAACTAAAATCAGTATTAAAAAGAAACACTAAATTTGTTGTATGAGAGAACAGGCAGAACTCTTGAAGACATAAGTCTAGCCAAATATTTCATGAACAAAACACCTATTGCATGGGAAATAATGCAAAGAATCAACAACTGGGATTGAATCCTATTAAAAAGCTTTTGCACAGCAAAATAAATCATCAACAGAGTGCAAAGGCACACTGCACATTTGGAAAAATATTTTAGCCATTTGTCCCTCATGCAAAGCACTAATATCTAGAACATATAAAGAACTGAAAAAAAGTTGGATCCTGCAAATATAAAGGCCCAATCCAAAAATGGGCAAATGAGACAAGTACACAGTTTAGCTGAAGAAATACAAAAGGCCAATAAATATTGAAAAAATGTTCTACGTCACTGGTCATTCAAGAGATGCAAATTAAAACAATGCTGAGATTCTATCTCACTCCAGAAAGAATGGCTATTATCAAGAAACCAACCAATAACAAATGCTGGAAAGCCTGTGGGGAGTAAGGAACCCTTCTCCACTGTTGATTGAAGTGTATAGTGCTGCAACCACTGTAGAAATCAGTATGGCTGTTCCTCAGAAAATTAGGATTAGAGGTCCCATTTGACCCAGCTATCCTTCTTCTGGGTATCTTCCCATAAAAATTAAAACATTATACCACTGCGATATAAGAGCATCCATGTTTATATTAGCACAGTGTAATAGCTAAATCTTGGAAACAACTCAAATGCTCATTAACAGGAATGGGTAAAATCGATGTGTTTTTTTTAATACAATGGAGTACTATTCAGCCATAAAGAATAATAAACTTTAGACATTTTTGTAAATGGATACACTTTGGTACCATACTTTTCAGTGAAATAAATCAGGCACACTTGTAAATATTGCATTGTCTCCCTGGTGTGAGAAACTGAAAGAGTAAATAAGAACCAAAATTTGTCACAGATATTGTGAAATAGCAAGAAATTGTTCAAAAGGACAGAGGATCTAGGGAGGAGGAATAGTGATAGGGAGGAAAGGAAAAGGAAAAATAATGACAAAAGGATAAAATGGAAATACAATTTTGTAAATAAGGAGGGGAAGAAAGGTTGAAGGGATGGAGGGGGACTGGGAAAAAAGAAGTATCAAGATATATTCAGGTACAAATTCTCTATGATGTATATGGTCATTATGTATATCTAAATTGTACCAATATATTTAATAAGTAAAAGATTCTGAGAATGTTTATGTGATATACATCTGTAGCATTTATAGCTTATAATAAATCAAAAAATCTAATTAAAAAGTGGGCAAATATTTCAAAGACATACACATAGCCATTAGCACATGAAAAGATGCTTTAAATCATTAATACTTAAGTAATTATGAATTAAAACAACCATGAATTACTACCAAATATGCAGTAGAATAGCTTAAATATTTTGAAAATATCAAGCATTTGTAAGAATGGTGATTACTGTAATTCTCATTCATTTCTAATGGGGACATAAAATGTTACAAACTTTTCAGAAAAGTTGGCAATTTCTAATAACATTAATTGCACACTTTCCATGTGTTTATTGCAATGTCACATTTAGATGAAGGACAAAAGCAGGTAAAAAGTTATAGTACATGTTACACACTTTTTTCTGTAACCAGGAAACAAAATCTGTGCAAGAAGAATGCTTAACTTATTATGCTGTATCATCCAGAACTATGCCATGTAGCACAGTCTTTTCAATGAGAGAAATTGATTAGCCAGTATTTTAATATTATTATAAAAGAGAAAGTGAGATTTGAGCATTGACGTTTAAGAGCTGTATCAGTTACATTTTTTGTTGTTGTTGCTGAAACAAAATACCCAACACCCAAAGTTAAAGGAGTAAAAGTTTATTGAAGCTCACAGTTTGTAGAATTTCACTTTAGAGTTGGCTGGCTCCATGGCAGGGTGGTGTGGCATAGGGGCCTCACCTAGCAGAAACAGTTGATGATGGGCAGAAGGCAGCAAAGCAGTGAAGTAGGGAAGAAACTGCAGCAGTAGCACCCTGCCTCTCCCTTTTATCCCATTATCCACACCCAGAACTATGCCCAACCAATCAGTCTAATTTAATAAAAACACAACTAGCCTCACACATCCTTAATCCCAGCCTCACACACCCTAGATCCAGCTACCTCTGAACAGCCCCACCTATGACCACATGAAGTTTTGGGGAAGGGCATCTGCACACAAGCCATAACAAAACCCAAAGTAATGTGGTTGTGGGATTATTTTTAATCCAACAGCATAGAGAATGTCATTCACAATTTTGTCTAAAATATTAAATAATATTATTATGATTTACAAGCTAAATCTTGGTATATGATATTTTGATTTATATTTACATTAGAAGTTTTGGGCTATGGTTTGCTTCATTCTCTTTTCACAAAATAAAAACTAAGCCTGTTTTCAACTCATGCTTCTGTTAACAAGATTTTAATATTTATTTTATTTCAAATAGTCATAAATATAATATTTCTTTGAATCTATTTTAAATTCAACTATGTTAAAATAGGTAATTTTCATCCTTAGAACTCACAGAGGGTTTGCACTATGTATTATATGAAACAAATTAATTATATGCGTATATGAGTAAAACACAGCTAATGCTCTTACCACCTATGATTGTAAACTTTCTGTGGAATATATAAATTTAAAACCAAGGAGAAACATTGTATAAGTCTATAGATAAATGAATTGACAGAGCTTGAGTGTAATGAAATAAAAACCTACAGTTATTCCAAATTAATGAAATAATTAATTCACTTAAGTAGTGTCTGGATATTCTTTTCAGTGTAGCATTTTTTCTATACTCATTCGCACTAGAATAAAGTCAGGCAATCAATGTGTAACAGTATATTCTATTGTTTATTTTCTCTGATCAGATTTTTTTTCCCTAATTGCTCAATGGGATAAGAATCTGATACTCTTTTACTTAGAATTCACTAATAGGAAATTTGCAGCTCATCTCAAAATTATACCACATTTCCCCTTTTAAAACCTTACCTTACTGCTTCAATTTTCTTCACTTCCTTCCTTATATAGCTAACTCTTAGCTGTATAAATGGATTTAAAAATTACTTCCTCGGGTTGGTGAGATGGCTCAGTGGCATAAATGCCTGCCTGGCAAGCAGGAGGGCCCGAGTTTGACTCACGGAACCCACATATGAAAAAGTGGCCGGTGATATAGCTCAGCGGCATGGGCGCCTGCTGGAGTGCTAGGTCCTAAGGTCGACCCCTGGTACCCACAAAAAAAAATTACTTCCTCTAGAAACACTTTACTTCCCCCATAATATGTATTTTGCCCCCAACCCAGTCTCCTATATCTCCCGTACTGATTCACATCTACTGGTTTCTCACATTTCTTGTTTTTGAAAATTCTTCATCATTAATCAGTAAGTCCTTGCAGGCATGTGCTGTTTCATTTGTATCTGTTTCTCTGGCATTTATTGGAGTACTTAAAAGCCTAAGTATTTCTCCCCATTCTTCTCATTGTTTAACTTGTTTGTGTTTCTAATTTTCTTACTGTTTTAGGATCTTGACATATACTTTCTTGATCTATGATAGTTGTATCTTGAAGGTTAATCATATCAAAGGAAAACAAAACAAACCAAAAAAAATGAGGCATATTTTCCTTTCCAGAAGAAAAATATGGAATACAGTGGTAGAAAACAAACTTACCATTAGTTTTAATGAAGTAACTTATTTTCTCCACCCATTATCGACCCCATTCTTGATGAAATTAGGTAAGAATTAAAACATTAGAAATGGAGAAGAAAAAGGCGTGGAATTATTTTTTACCAAAAGATGGCATATCTTAACTTTCACTTCTGTTTGTGTTTTCTTCTTTCCTCTTCCATTTTTTCACTTTATCTTGGGCTCTTTTACTATGTTAATTATGTTAAACTACACTTCATAAGGAGAGAATAGAAACTAATTTTTTTTCCAAACTTATTCTTTGGTTCAAGAAAAAAGCTTACTGACAATGGGCATCCAGTTGAAGATTAAGAGAGAGCCACAGCATCTAAGAGAGCAGGTTCTAAGGAGAGCTGAATATAGAAAGCTCTCCTTTTTGTCCTTGGAGAAGTTGTTATGATATTTGAAAACATACAGTAATGTCTAAAAATATAAGTTTTTTTCCTGAATTTTCTATTTTCTGTCCACATATGTCCACTCTTTACAGCATAAAGCCAATTATGACATTCCGGTGGCTTCAGTCAACATAGAGATAAAGTTAATTTTTTTTTTGTTTGATTTGTGATGCACCCTTACTAAAGTTGCTGAGGATTTTCCTATATCATCTATTAATACTGTTTGTTTCCTTCCCAATAACATGCAATTTGTACTACTGCCACAGGAAACTGCTTATTGGGTTACATTCTTTCATACCTCTAAGGCTATGATCATTTGTACTCCTCTGCTTGCAATGAATTTTCAAGTGTTCCATGCAGTAAATATCAACAATTCCTTAAGAAAAAATACAAATTTATGTCTGTGAGTTGGTTTCCTTATACCTTTACAGCTAGAGAGAAGTAATCACTGCTTCTATTGAGATTTCTTCACAATGGCTTCATTTCTTATGAAGAACTTATCGCTTTTGTGATCTCTCTGCATGACAGGGGCTGGAAAAGTACATTTTCTAGATGGTCTAGTTTCTAGGTTTTTTGGGTGTGATTTAGGGTTTTCCAATGAGATGCACTGAAGAGAGTTATAAAGTGGCAGACACAAAGGCTTTCTTCTTCTGGCAGCTGTGATGGCTCATGAAAAATGTTTAACTGCAATTAGTCTGCAGTGACTATATTCTATCTTTTCCATTTCAGTTGCCTTCAGTCAGTGGATGGCATAAAGTCTGCAGCAGTCCATAACAAATTCTTACTTTTGAGTGCAAAT
This sequence comes from Erethizon dorsatum, assembly GCA_028451465.1. Lineage (NCBI taxonomy): Eukaryota > Metazoa > Chordata > Mammalia > Rodentia > Erethizontidae > Erethizon > Erethizon dorsatum. The sequence goes on along the minus strand of CM051831.1, from coordinate 84,863,010 downwards.
ATTTTATTGTGACCTTAATATTTAGAAGTGATTTGCTGGGTTTGGCTTTCTCACTTCTTCTAAAAATTCCATAAGTACTTTGTCCTCTTTATGAATCCACTTACAGCTTGAAATATTAGTAGCAAGTCTACTCCTACCACTACACACTGAATAGTATGCTTAGTCTACCTGATGAATTAATGTGTAAAGAAAAAAATCCCACTGTCTGAATGGGTGAATATTTCTAGTATATAGTCTACAGATATTTTTGTTTTTCCTTTTTCAGTATAAGAAGTAAAGTGCAATAGTATTTTATAGAGACAAGTCAGAATAACTCTAAGATAGCAGTATATCATTACAGGTAAAGATGTTTGGGCTTTCAGGAAACTTAATATCTTCTTTTTGGTGAAACAAAAATTTCACTCATTTTAAGGAAACTCTGGATTAACTAATTAATAATTGATAGTAATTAAGCATAAGAAACAAAGTTTGGAAATAACTGGAACCTCATACATATGTTTAAATATAGTGATTCTATAAGCAGGTTTATAAATATATATCAAATGCCAGATCTCCTGGAGTTTGCTTTACTGTTGCTCCTTATCTAGATTTCAATAAATATTAAAAGATACTTGAATCCATTCCAACCTAACATGTGGCAGAGTTGAATCATTAAAAAACAAACAGTAAGTCATTCTTCTTTGCCTAAAGTTTTTCTCAGTTTTCAAAATCATCTTCCAAAACAGAGTAATGTGATCATCATGCTGAGACTGTCAGTAATAACGTTCACTACAAAGTGGCTTTTGAAACAGCTGCTCAGATACAATTAGAAATCTCATTTCTCTAAAAGACATCAAATAATTAGTATAACTTTAAAACTTTTGAAAGCTTAATGAAATACTTTATCAAGATATTTACTTTGGACCAGCAATGTGCCAACAAAGAGTATCTATTATCTTACTCCATCAGGTACTTGTACTGTCTTTGAATATTTTGGGAACAACAATATCATGTAAAATCTACCTGTAACACCAAAAAATAAATCAGAAATTGAGTATACAAATATAGAGATATTTAGAATATTTTCTTATGTAATATTTATGATAATAAAATCAAAACTTTTTTTCTAAAAATTCAATTCTGACAAACACTACTAATACAAATAATGCATATTTTGAAAATCTAAATAATTAAAATATATGGAAAGGCATTCTTTTGAAAGTAGTTAATATTTCAAATGGTCATGCAAGACTCAAATTTTTATACCTATTCATTTTTTCCATAAGGAATACATAATCCTTTAATTGAAAAGCCTTCCAAAATTTCAAGTAGGAGATAGTGTGAGAAAGAAAATACTTAGGGGTATGCATTGATATGCAGATATGTATCGATATAAAATGGAATATATGTTATTCAGGAAGATAAGTATGCTAGAAAATGATTTTCAACTTTCTATGCAATCAGCTAAAAATCTGTTCTTCTTGTTGCCTAGATTTAATCTGATCCACTATACATTTGTTTAGTGATTATTGACTATTGCAAATATACACAATTAAAGGGGAAAATTTGGTTTAATGTTAACCAAAATGCCCATTTAGCAATTTTAATGTTTGTTAGTATCTTGAAGTATTTTCCTGAAATTTTGCATCAGTCTTTTATTTCAAAATTTTTATATTTTAAAGTTAAATTTCCCTCATTTTCTCTTTCATACAAACATTAAGCATAAGACAATTGTAACATTTTCTTAAAGATTTTTAAAATCCCTTTATATGGAGCCCTTGCTAACAGCAATAATTGATTACAAGATACATTTTGACTTCTTAAATCAGATTTTTAATTTTACTATATTAAAGTGGTACTGGAACAAAATCTAGACATTTAATCACAGAAAATAATTTTTTTATTTTGTTTTACTTATATATATTAGTATGTTTGTAATGCATATCTATTACATTCATTGTGGGGTGTAGGTACATGTACATAAACTTTCATTTCCTTTCTTTTCTCTTCTCTCTCTAATCTCTCTTTTTCATGGCTCCATTTTATTTACTAAAGACATATTTCCCTATTTCCTATTATCTATCTTTTCTTTAGTCCTTTAAATTATTTAAACTTTGGGTTCCTCATATAAGAGAAATTATGTAATGGTTAAACTTATGTGTCTGACCTATTTCACTTAATATTATGGTTTCAATCTTCATCCATCTTCCTATAATAGAGTCCTGTTTATCTTTCTTTATGGCAGAGTAGTATTCTGTTGTGTGTACTGACCATGTTTTCTTTATCCATTCATCTATTGATGACATAGAGACCACTTCCAAGATTTAACTATTATGAATTGTGCTGCTATAAACATGGATATCCATGTATATCCATAATATACTAGCTTTAACTCTTTCTGGAAGGTACATAGACGTGAAATAGGTGGGTTGAATGGAATTTCTACTTTTAGTTTTTTGTGAACTCTCCATAACGAATTTCACAGTAGTTACAACTAGTTTACATCTCCCCTAACAACGTCAAAGTGTTTCCTTTCCTCTGCAGCTTCTTCAGCATTTGCTATTATTTGATTTCTTGAGGGTAGCCATTCTTTCTGGAATTGGAATCTCAGTCTTATTTTAATTTGCATTCTTTTAATAGCCAGAAATTTTGAGCATTTCTACTATTTTCTAGGTCACTTTATTTCTAGCTTATTTTTCTTGGAGTTTTTTTATCTTAATATTTTAACTTAATATTTCAAATATTTATTTTTAAACAAGAAAATGATAGTTATGAATTATCACTTAAATAAATAAACTAATTTAGGATAACATTTCATCACCTTGCATTATATTTGAGTATGTCAGAAGGGTTATTGAGATTTGTAATTTTTTTTTACTGTAATACACATATGGAAGTATTTGCTTCACACAATAATTTTTTAACTTAATTTATCTTTATTTGTTCTCAAAATCAAGATTCTTGTTTGCCTTTGAGATTATGTTACCATGTATTTCTATGAAATTCTTATCTATTTGATGTACTTTTTGCTTAATGTGTTAAGTCAAGTATTGTAAACATGTAAGTTACTCCATTCATTAACGTGATAAATATACGTTGCTTTAAACTTGTCTTAGTATTTAGAGTTTGTGCTTTTTAATGTCATAAAATATTTCACAGCACAGTATATTTTTTGTTTGATTTTTATGATATGCATAATTTTCTATTTCTTTGGATGGTATATTTTAATCCTTGACATAAGAAAGGACACAATTACTATAGATACACTTTCCCTAACTTTCTTTAACCATACTTTCTCACACAATTTTACTGCATTTCTTAGTATATATTTTTATAAATTCAAATATATTTGCACTTATTGTCATTTAATCAATTCAAAGTCACTTCTGGTTTATACAATAGAAAGATTATATTCATACCTTCTAATATATTTTCTTTTTAAAATTATGTTTATATTTCTTTATATTTTGAATTTATCATATACATACTATTTTTCACAATCATAATTGCTACAATTATTTGTTTTATAATAATGTATTAATTTTCATAGATCTATGACAATATAGTACATGTTTAATAGTTTAAAACAAAATTTAACTCACCTTTCTATGAATGAAAGACCAAGCTACTTTCTCTGCTCAGGTTTTCATCTGACTGCAATCAAGAAAAAAATTGGCATTACCATTTCATCTGAGGCTTGAAGTTGTCTCCTATCCTCAGACTTTTTTTTTTTTTGGTAGAATATCATTTCCTCAGGGATGAATTAGCCACCTTGTGGCATCAATGCTACCAGGAAAATGTCTGATTTCTATTTCTGATGATTACAACCTGTTTTAAAACATCTCACCTGATTTGATTAAACTCCATTGAGATAATTTTCATCTGATTAATTTAAAGTCAACAGATAACTGAGTTTAATTATGTCTGCAAAATTCCTTCACCTTGGCCATGTTACAGAACAGAGGCTGAGAAGAAATATCCATATAACTTGCCATATTTTGAAATTAGAAATTTCATGCCTGCCTCCAATCAAATGTGAGATTATTCAAGGTTGTTTGGTATGGGAGTCATGTTAGTATTCTTTCTGGCATAATACATAATGAAATTTATTCAATACCACTGGCAATATCTTTGCTGTCATTTACCATTTTTGTTTAGTTGAAGTTCATTTTTGAAAATTTCTTTAAGGTAGATTTTTGCTAAAGGCTTTCTCTCAGCTCTTAAATGCTTAATCATATTGATTTGTTCCTTTCACATCTGAATGACAGTGTACATACTCAAAATATTATATGTGAGGACTTTTAACTATTGCTACAGTATAGCGCCTTTCAGACCTTCTATTGGTGTGATGAAATCTTAGGTCTGCCTGTTGTTTTGTACTTAGAGTAGAATGATAATTCATTTCACTTCCAATGGGTTCTTTCATAGCTTTGAAATAAACTAACTTTATTAATCTATATTAATATTGATCACTGCTAATTTTCTCTAACTACAGGATATCTTTACAATTGGTGATACAAATGCATGTTTATTAAAGTGTTCTTGAACTTGATGTAATCTTTCCAAGTTGTTAAATTCATTTTAAGTGTTTTCATATCACATAGTGCATTTTTTGTGCTTCTTCAAAATAATTTTTCTTCCTCCTTTTTTGTTTCTCTCATTTTTATTCTTTTCACAGTTCAGCTAGTACAGTTCTTTAGTTTTGACATATTTCTTGAGATTTGGTATGCCTGTTTTAAACTCGAGTTTCACATAAACTAAATTATACATTGGACAATTTTATATATTTAAAAAAATAATACCAATATATGGAGTAATAAGTGTTATCATTGATTCTGTCTGCTTTTTTCTCTTCTTCTTCCATTTTGTAGATCACATAGTTGATATTTAATAATGTAGTGGTATTTGAATGGTACAATTAATTCCTAAAACAGCTTTTATTGAGAGGACCAAGATCATATTATAGTAAATTACTTTTAGCATAAGGATGTACGATGGGATATGAAAGAGAACACTGATAATGTTAGTATTAGAGGCCTTTGCTTTATTGAGTTAGAATGTCTTTTTGAAAGTAGTCTCTTAGGCTTCTATAAGACAAAAATAACAACTGCTTTTAGGGTTCTTACAGTGGAATGGGGTTCTCTTAGTACAGCCAATCTCATTCTACTCCTACAAATGACTGTGCTATGGGGTTATGCCTATATACCACTTTTCTGTTTCTTATTCCTGTCAAGTCAGGTTAGAAGGAGAAAGCTTTTGCCACCAATCATAATATATATAACTCCTGTTCTAAATAAACAAAGAGTGTTTTTTGTTATTCATTTATTTATTTATTTTTCAGTAGGAAAATTTATTGGGGAATAGCAATGAGGAATAGGAATATCTCCTGAGAGACAGGAGGGTTCCTGAAGGGGTTGCCTGCAATGATTGGTTTTAAATCTCAAGCTCCTGCACTTAATTTGGAGATCTGCTCCCTATGAAGGTCATATATACATTTCAGTGATGGCAACTTTGTTTTGATATTAATACCATTATCTAAATTTGCCTCCTTTTAACAAAATTACTTTATAAAATGCTGTGCCAGTGAATTTAAGTTTTCTATTATTCTCAAAAATGTGAGTTATTTTCATCTTACTTACCCTTCTTAATTTTCAGGGAGTTCTAAAATACAATCAAATTTCAAATCTTTAAAATAATAATTCTATTACACTGCCATTCTTGAATTTGATATCTAGCTTATTGGTCTATTTATTTATCAGATTTTAGTATTTCTATTCATTATTTATGCTGAAAAAGATTCTAAGTATTAGTTTTTTTTTATTTTGTATATAGCAATGGTTTTTAAATGCTTATCTTCATATTTATGTAGGTCAAAATAAAGCTTTAGTTTTCCCTTTAAATATGATTTAGAGTTAATCTTCTATACTGCTACTGTTTTCCCACAGCATTCCCTAAGATATATTTTCAGCTGGCTAAAAACACCTGATTTCTCTTTTTTAAATTTGAATTAATTTTCTTTTCTTTTCTTTTTTTTTTTTTTTTTTGTGGGTACCGGGGGTTCGACCTCAGGACCTCTCGCGCCAATAGGCACCCGTGCCGCTGAGCGATATCACCGGCCCCTTTTTCATATGTGGGATCCGGGAGTTGAACCCGGGCCCTCGCACTTGCAAGGCAGGTGCTTATGCTGCTGAGCCATCTCACCAGCCCTAATTTTATTTTCTTAATACATGTCTGTAAAACATAAAGATTCCAGGCCGGTGAGATGGCTCAGTGGCTTAAGCGCCTGCCCGGCAAGCGCGAGGGCCCGAGTTCGACTCCCAGAACCCACATAGGAAAAAGGGGCCGGTGATATCACTCAGTGGCACGGGCGCCTGCTGGCGCGCGAGGTCCTGAGGTCGACCCCCCGGTACCCACAAAAAAAAAAAAATAAAGATTCCATTTATCTTAGTGCTTTGGTTCATGTGCATAACACATCTTGCTTTATTAATTCCTCTGCCCTCCTCTCCTCAGCTCCTCCCTTCATCTCTTGGACCCCCCTCTCTTATCCAAAATGTCTACCTTCCTATTTCCTATTATGTTTTCTTTGGCTTTATATTAATACTTTGAATTTATCATTAAGAGAAATCATGTGATATTTAAGCTTGTGTGCCTGATTTCATTTAACATTATGGTATCAAGGTGTATCCCACTTTCCTACAAATTACTCAAGTTTATCCTTTTTTAGCAAAAAGCTAACTTTATTTATTTTCCATATTTTTTGCCTTTTCCTGTTATGACACTATTTGCTGAAATTTTCCACGTGAGGAATTGATATGGTTTTTAATTTATTCCTCAGAATTTTTTTTGTCAGAAATTAAATCTCCAAAATCATATTTGAATTTAGGGATCTTTAGGAAGTGCTTAGGATTACAGGAGGTAATGGGGCAGTATCCACAATGGCTTAGTGACTTTTACTAAAAGACAGAAAGAAGCACAAACTAGTAGATTTGCTGTGCCTTGTCATGTGATGTTCTCCAGCATGCCACAATGCAAGAATGCTCCTACCAGGTGCTGAATACAATGCAAGTCTATAATCTTGGAATTCCAGCCTCAAGAACTGTAAGTCAAATAGATCTCCATTCTTTATCAGTTATCAAGTCTTGGGTATTTAGATACTACAATAAAAAAATGAAATGTGACATTAGGTACACATACACACTGTTTACATATTGTTTAGCCCACGTGCCATATAATAACATAGTTCGCTTTCCCTCAAATATCGAAAGATTTCATTGATTATATCTTCAAACACTGCCATTCAGACAATCCTTACATTTTCTTCTGAAACTCCTTTAAACTGTATAAGCATTTCTACATTTTATATTGATCTGAAACTTGTGGCAATGTTAACATTTTAGTGCATTTGTGGCAACTTGGTTACTACATCACAAACTGGTAAAGTATTTTTCATTTGTATTTTATCTCCTTTGTAACATCTATTGTGTTTCTATTTCAAGGAAAAATGTTTATGTTTATATATAATATTTTCTATCCCTTTTCCATAATGATGAAATTTTTTTTTTTTTTGTGGGTACCGGGGGTCGACCTCAGGACCTCGCGCGCCAGCAGGCGCCTGTGCCGCTGAGCGATATCACCGGCCCCTTTTTCGTATGTGGGTTACGGGAGTCGAACTCAGGCCCTCGTGCTTGCCGGGCAGGCGCTTAAGCCACTGAGCCATCTCACCGGCCCTAATGATGAATTCTTAAGACTTGTTTTATGCAGTTTTCTTCTAAATTTCTTTTTTCATGTACCTCTTTGAGTGTCACAAATATGCTGACTCTAAACCCTTCATTAGACCATTTTATATGGGCCAAAGTCTCATGTTTTTCAACAGTGTATACATTATGTTTACTTGTTTTATTACAACCTGACTTTGCCTTTTCAATTAATTATGTTTATATCATTTTTTCTCATTTTTGTATGTTTGGAGCTGAGAAAAGGCTTTATAGCATTAATATACTATATTCTTTTGAGCAGAAATTCAATATCAATTTAAGATTTACAATATGAAGGAAATAAAGCATCATAACACTTTCAAAAAGTACCTACATAATAATATAAACATATAGCATACTTTATAAATATATCCAAAGGAAAAATCACACTTCCTTAATGAATTCTAAAATCTGGCACATGTATTATTGAAAATCCAGGTGTTAATATTTGTATAAAATCACAAACCCAGTGAATACTTTAAAGATCTTATCATTGGTATTCTCTATTGTGTATAACACTGAATTTTCATGTGTTTTATTATTTGGAATTAACTACAGCATTACCTTTTAATGGAACTATAAATCTTTAATTACAGTTTGATATGTTGCAGGCTTAAATTGCTTTTAGATTAAAATAATTCTATTACAATATGCAGTGTGAAGAAGCAATTTACCCTAAAATAAATATCTTAATTTCAAATTATAAGATACATATACTTTGTAATACTTTTCTTTTGTGAATAAAGTTAATGAGACATTATATTTTCTAAAAATGACATGATTACATATCTTTATCAAACAAGAAAAAAATCAGAACAGGATGAGCAGAGTGGAGACTTTAAAGATCCTTGGAATGGATTAGGATTGACTTTCATGGCATAATAGTAATGATAACACAAAACTCCACCACCAGCAGCAAAGATTTTTGCTTGGACATGCTCTATTTTTAACAAGGTATCTAATCCTGTGCTTCATAAAGCTTTATATATCTTTATTTTTTGTGCACACATTAGACTCAGTTCATGTTGAATCGCATATATGTTTGTATTTGTATGATTTAACATTTAATTTTTAAAAAGACATAGTATTTAAAATACAAATAGAACATCAGACTGACTTATCTTCTTACATTGAACACAAAAAATAGAAAATATCCTGAAATAAAATTTCATATTTGAAGTTGAATTTTATCTTTGCCTTAAATTTCTTAGTTTTAAAAGTAAAAGTAACTTTTCTCAATTTGACTATTGTCTTATGTAAAATTATAAAACTAAGTTGGAGATGGTGGCAAAGGCCTGCGGTCTCAGTATTCTGGGAGGCTGAGGCAGGAGTGTGGCAAGTTCAAGGTCAACCTGTGCAAGTTAGTTAAGAACCTGCTTGAAATTAAAAATTTAGAAAAGGTGACTCAATTCTAGTTTAGTATGAAGACTATAGGCTTGGTTCACAATGCCAAATAAATAAATAAACAAATGAAACATAAATGAGTAAATTAATTAATTAAATGTGGAACTAATAATCAATTGTTAATATATAATTGTTTAAAGTATTGATATAACATGGTTAATAACATAATGCCTAGATAACAGCAAATATACAAAAAGCAATTGATTTTCCTCTTATTTATATTCTAAATAATCATTATGTAAATTTGTAGTGATTACTTATTGAAAATTATTTAACACTACATGTTTCTGCTATTTTTTTTGCTAGTGTCAGTGTAAACTGAATGTATTGATACCATTCTTTCCCATTTTTAACCAGGTTGTTTTACATGAAACAATGTGCTTGGTTTACATCTCCACTTTGCTTCTTTAATTTAATGAATGCATTATCTCTTAATTTCTCTTGTAATCTAATTATTCCCATATTCTTATTTATTAAAAATGTACCTCATTTGATTCTGATGAATATGCTAAGCATCCTACATTTTTTGAAATAATGAAAGAGAAATTCCATACTGGAAAATAAAAAAACATTTAGATAATCCATTAATACATGTGGGTAAATGACATTGATGAAATTATTGCACAGAAGAAAAAAATTTTTTTTGTGGGTACCTGGGCTCGAACTCAGGACCTCATGCGCTGGCAGGCGCCTGTGCCTCTGAGTGATATCACGGCACTATTTTTCTATGGGGGTACTGGGAGTCAAACTCAGGACCTCATGCTTGCCAGGCAGGTGCTTATGCTGCTGAGCTATCTCACTGGCCCCAAGAAATTTTTTAAAATACATTTTCTGAAAATTTTGAAGTTTAATTTTAAATATTAGTAATCAAATGAATAAAGTAGTGAGATTTTCAGTTGTTTTCCATTCAAAATACGCTTATATAAGAAAGTAGAAACATTTTAAAAAATTTTAGCACGCACTAGTAGTGCATAATACTAGGGTTCATTGTGATCTTTCAATATATGCATAGCATGCACTGATCATATCCAGTCTCTATAATCCCTCTCTACTCTACTTCCTACCTTCTAATAATCACTACTCTGCTTTCTGGTGGGCTGCTCTTTTGAACATCAATGTATGAGAGTGAACGTGCAGTACTTGTCTTTCTGTTTCAAGCTTATTTCACTCAACATAATGTTCTACATTTTCCACGCAAACATCAGGTGCTCCTTAGCATGGTTGTGTGCTTTGGTTGATTTTGGTAAATGTTGCAAATAGTGTTTAAAATAGACAGTTTTATTACAATGAGAATTTATAACATACATAGCTCTATTAGCTCCACAATGAATTCAGACAGGTGTGTTGCCAAAGACAGGAAATCGTGGATTACATTTGGAATAATAAAAGAAACAAATGTAATATATTTGAGTTCTCATTTGTATGCATAGATTTGACAAGCATTGTACAGATTATTTATTTCATAATATTTGCTTTGGGGCTGGTGAGATAGCTCAGCGGCATAGGCGCCTGCCTGGCAAGTGTGAGGTCCTGAGGTCGACCCATGGTACCAACACACACACAAAAATAATAATAATATTTGCTTTAACTACTTTAAGGTTTAGAAGGAAATGCAATGATGAGTAACAAATCTTTGTGTAAGAGATGTTTCACATGTGAAAAGACATATATACACAATATTGGAGGGGAATAACACATACTAAAAATTTGTAGATAATAAGGAGAGGGAGGAAACTGGTTTTCAAATTGAAACACGGGTGTTAAATGGAAAGATCATTTTATTCTGACCTTTTTTTTCCTTAAGATTGAGTCAAGGGAGCACCAAGATGCATCCCCAGCCTTCATTTTTGTATTTTGATCCTGAGTCTCTCTAAGTTTCTAGGTGGGTGTCAGACTTGTAGATTCCTTAGTAACTGAGATTACAAGCATGTGCCCCCATGCCTGCTTTACTATGGCATTTTAAACTGTCTCCAAAATTCCTAGAAAAAATATGTAATATACTAAAAAAGAAAAATACTCTTTTGTGTGTTCTATAAATCTAAACTATAACTTGTATTTTTCACTTTAAGGGCGAAAAATGTACAATGCCAAAAAATTACTGCTGTGAAATTATCCCACAATTTCAAGTAAAAATTCAGAAACAATATTTATTATATTCTAATTTGTTTCAAATTGAAACATGCCAAAAGTGTGTGTGTGCACATGTGTGTTTGTGTATGTGCATGAGTATGTGGGTGTATATAACACACATGGAAATTAAAATCTCTTTGCATATATGTTTTCTGAAAGGTAATAAAATTTTTCAAATGTTTTACTGCTGGCTTATATTCCCTACTGTTTAATAATGTTTAAATTTCTTTCTATACATATATTTATATAAATTATATTATTTTACAATTAGACATATTACATGTAAAGAAAAGGTTGTTCAGAATATACATAAATATTTAATTTTAGAATATGTTAAATCCCTTAAGGTGTGCTAAATAAGGTAAAATTCTCTGCTGAGGGACAGTTGTAATCAGTCATTGAAACTGTAAATATTTAAGAAAAAGTGTAATCACCAGTGCTTAAGTGTCAGCTCCCAGAAAGTGAAGAGAAATTAAACATTCATAAAACACATTTTTTAAAAAGAAACCCTTGCTTTTCAAGGAATCTACACCTTTAAAACAATGATAGAAAATCTCAATAAAACCTTATAAATATGAATTAAACATTGAACAGCTTATATAGAACCATGAAATATATAATGTTTCTCAATGTATTTTAAAATATTACAGCACATTTTTCCAAAAATGGTAGGAATCTGCGATGATTTTATGCTATGAAAATGATCTATGAACAGTGAAATTTTAGTCTATCCACTAGGTGGTTTGTCTGCATGATTCAAATTGACACCTGTTTAATAACAGTTACATTATTCACTGTATTTTATTTTGTATCCATGTGATTGGCAAAATGCAGAAAAATTAATTATTTTACATAATTCTTTAACTGACTGTGCTTGATGGCATCTCATCTCTGACAAAAAATAAAACCTTTATGTTTCACATATCGGACAAAATAAAGTGCAAAATAGACTGCACAGAGTAAGTACTTATATTATTGGTAGTTTTTCACTTTTTCTTACTTTCAGACATTATTTTCAGACTTACACTTTCATCTACCTGCTACTACCATGATTCCATTAACATAAAAGTTCTCAAGAAAAATATTGACATTGAATTTTCTAATTATATGAATTTTAAAATTGTCCCTCCAGGATTTCAATTCATCAAGTAACTCATAGTTTGTATATTTGTATAAACCATATTATGGGATTTGTTTGAGCCAATATTAGAAAATTTAATGAGTGTCTTTTGGTATCAACAAATTTTAAAATTTTAAAAGTCATGTGGCAATCATGTAACTTCAGCTATTTAATATTACTAGTGTTCCCATGTAGGTACAATTTATACTTTATAAAAAAAGAAATGAATAAACTAAATGAAGTTAAAATAAAAATGCATTTTAGGGCCAGTGAGATAGCTCAGCGGCATAAGTGCCTGCCTGGCAAGTGCGAGGTACTGAGTTCGACTCCTGGAACCCACATAAAGGAAAAGAAAGGGGCCAGTGATATCACTCAGAGGCACAAGCGCTTGCTGGCAAGCGTGAGGTCCTGAGTTTGACTCCTGGTACCCGCATAAAAAAAATTCATTTTATCTTTGAAAGTAAATTGAACAAAGACTTTTAAAATGGACTATAATATAGGAAACTCACACAGTAGTCAAAATGAATTAGTTTAAAACCTTCTTAGGATTTTCACCATGAAAATGTATATTTAAATAAATTTGTGTTTTCTTGTGCTTTTTTTCTTTTTCTGCACATCATAGAATTCAGGCACCATACAAATTAATTACTGAAGTTGCTTTGGCACCTTGTCATGTATTATGTAGATATTAATGAATTATGTACAAATTTTTCTTGCTGTCAGCTTTTACTTCCAAATAATAGGTTCAACTATTTCAAAACTTTATTATTAAAAAAGTCACAGGTGGTTTTGTATTCTTTCTTCTGAGGAGCAGAGCATCTTTGTTTCACTTACAAAAATGTAGAACTTTCTAAAGCCTTGAATGGAACATTTGAATAGAACAATATTCTCAATATTAACATCATTGTAATCTTATAGACAAAATGTATGAATGAGAAACTATTTTTACAAGTTACTGTTATTTATATATTTTGGTATATTTGCTTACAATTTTTGAAAAGTCACCAATATAAAATGTTCACTTTATTTGAGTGACATCAGAAGCTTTCAGACATTCTAAATACAAAACTTTCACGGACTCTTTTTGATCTTGTTGACGAATCCATTCTCTAATTTCCTCTTCAGGACAATTCTGACTCTATTTATAATTTTTCCATACCTATACATCTAGTAAATTAAAAGTGAGTTATTGTTAGTATGTAACTATAATTAATTCTACTCCAAGTTTAACAAGAGTTTGTCCCTACTTTCTAAACCTCCATTACCACACAAAAATTTAAATTAAGGGGGCTGGTGAGATAGCTCAGTGGCATAAGCACCTGCCTGGAAAGTGTGAGGTCCTGAGGTCGACTTCTGGTAGCCACATTAAAAAAAAGAATATTTTATAAATTTGACACATGGCATTAAAATTTTTTTCTTTAATTATATTTTATTGGTACATATTAGATATACATAGTGATCACATTAACCATAGAGAATTTGTACCTGTACATGATATAACTTATTTTTTTCCAAATCCTCTACCCACCCTTCAGCCCCTCTTCTCCTCCCCATTTACAAAAGTTTTATTTCCATGTTTTCATTCTTTTCTCATTTATTTTAACTTTTCCCTTCTTTCCTTTATCCCTCCACTCTCCCTTGTTTCCCTCCCAATTTGAATATTTTCTTCCTATTTCACAATATCTATTATACTCTTTGGTCCTTATTTACACTTTGGGTTTCTCAGACCAGAGTAATAATGTGTTATTTACACATGTGTCAGATTTATTTCACTTAAGAGCGTGGTTTCAAGGTGCATTGATTTACCTAGAAATGTCTCAAGCTTATCTTTCTTTATGGCAGAGTAGTATTCCATTATATAAAAAACACACATCTTCTTTATCCATATACAAGTTTATGGGCATTTGGGTTGTTTCCAAGATTTGGCTGTTAAAAACTGCCACTATAAACATGGGCGTGCATATATTAATGTGGAATAATGTTTTTTAATTCTTTTGGGACTATAGCAAGAAGGTGAATAGCTGAGTCAAATGAAACCCCTAGTCCTAGGTTTTGGAGAATTTCCACACTGATTTCCACAGTGATTGCACCATTCTACACTCCCACCAAAGGTGGAGATGAGTTCCTTACTCCCCACATCCCGCCGGCACTTGTTATTTGTTGATTTCTTGATAATAGACATTCCTTCTGGGGTGAGAAGAAATCTCAGCATTGTTTTAATTTGCAAGTCTTGAATGACCAGTGAGGTTGAACATATTTTTCATAAATTTATTTGCTGTTCCCATTTCTTCATCTGAGAAGTGTTTATTCATCTCACATGCCTTTTTTGGACTAGACCTTTAAATTTGGTGGATCTGATTTTTTATTTTTTGAGGTCTTTATACATTCTCAATAGTAATCCTTTGTCTGAAGAACAGCTGGCAAAAATTTTTTCCAACACTGTGGTTTGTCTCTTCACTCCATTGGTGGTTTCTCTTGCTGTGAATAAAGTTTTAAATAAGATGAAATTTCAATTGTTGATTTTTTGTGATAGTTTCTGTGCAATCGAGGTTTTGTTCATAAAGTGCCTACACCAATGTCTTCATGAGTCCTATTCTATCTTCCAGAAGATTGAATGTTTCTGTTTTAATATTTAGATCTTTGATCCACTTTGATTTTAATTTAGTGTCTGGTGAAGGATATGGTTCTCATTTTAATCATTAGCATGTGGAAAGCTAGTTTTTCCAGCATTGTTTATTAAAGAGACTATCTTTCTTTGAGTGAATGTGTTTGCCCCTATGTTAAAGATAAGGTGGCTAAGTATGTCTGGAGTTGTTTCTGGATCTTCTAATCTGTTTCATTGATCCTCAGGTCTGTTTTTCTTCTTTCATTTTCTTTTTTGCCAGTACCATACTTTTTTTATCACAGTAGTTCTGTAGTAAAATTTTAAATCTGAGATTGTTATGCCCTCTGCCTTGCCTTTGTTGCCCAGAATTTCCTTGCTATTCTTTTTTTTTTTTTTTTTGTGGGTACCCGGGGTCGACCTCAGGACCTCGTGCGCCAGTAGGCACCCGTGCCTCTGAGTGATATCACCGGCCCCTTTTTTCATATGTGGGATCCGGGAGTCGAACTCGGGCCCTCGCACTTGCCAGGCAGACACGTAGGCCGCTGAGCCATCTCACCGGCCCTCCTTGCTATTCTAGGTCTCTTCTGATTCCAAATGAATTTTAGGATTGTTTTCTCTAATTCTGTGAGGTGTGCTGTTGTAATTTTGACTGAAATTGCACTAAATCAGTATAAGAATTTTGGGAGTATTGCCATTTTCACTATATTCATTCTTCCTACCCAAGAGCAAGGTATATCCTTCTATTTTCTGGTATCCTTTTCAATCTCCTTTTTCAGAGTACTGTTGTTTTCAATGTAGAGTTCTTTTACTTCCTTCATTAGGTTGATTCCTAGGCATTTCTTTTTTGGGGGCTTGCTATTGTGAAAGTGGTGGTTTTGCTAATTTCTGTCAGTGACTTGAGGGTTTGTATTGAGAAGTCAGCTGTGATTCTGATGGGCTTTCCTTTATAGGTGATTTGTTTCTTTAACAGTTCTTCATGTTCTTTTCTTGTATTGAATTTCTGCAGTCTTGACTATCATATGCCTTGTAGATCTTTATTTTTTTAATCATGCCTTTGATATAGCTCACTTATCTGTACATCAAATTCTTTTTCCCTGCCAGGAAAATTTTCTGCAGTGACATCAGTGAACAAGCTTTTTATATCATTTGTGCTCTCTGCTGCTTTTTCACTGATTCCAATCAATCTTATTTTATTCTTCTTTGCATCATCTACCAGATATTGGACTGATTTCTTGTGGTACCTTGCTATTATTAAGAAATCTTTCTTTTCATAATTGCTAACTGCAAGCCTGTCTTCCATGTCTGAGATTCTGTCCTCACATTGGTTTATTATGCTGTGGATACTTTCAGTGGAATATTTAGTCTCCTGGTTATCTGCTTGAATCCATTTTATGGATTCAATTTCTATCCTATGTTGGGCATTCATGGTTTCCATAATTTCCCAAGCCTCTCTTTTTTTTTATCTGCATCTGCTCTAGAGTTACTAAGCATGTTTTACACTGTAGTCACCATCTCTGTAGTTATCTGAGAAATTATTTGTTTGTTTTTCTCTAGAGCCTCTTTCATTTACTTTTGTTACCACTTCAGAAAGGCTAATTGGGTGCCTTTTGGATTGTTTCACCTCATTGCTCTCTGAATTTGCCTTTGGTGAACTGGATATCTGGGGTCGCATCTTATTTAAGTGTCCTTTCTTTTTCTTTCTTTCTCTTCTTAGTTTAATACCTGGGTTGGTGCTTATAAATTGTCTACGTTGAGTTGCTTTATTGCTAGTATTTTGAACCCTTAGGAAATGACTACTTCTCTGAGATGTCTTCCAGATATACCTGGTTTTTGGGTTTTGAGTCTGTTATAAGCTCCTACCTCTTCAATTTGTTGGGGATGAGAAGTTGCTACCTGCTTGGCCCAGCCTCTAGTTCTTTTGCTCACAGTATTTTCTATGACCCTTAGGCATCTCAGTCTTGAAATACCAGGAAGAAGTGTTGGTTAGAACAGTTATGTCACTTTTGGTAAAGTGGTACAATCAGTAATAACAATAGCATCATACAGCCTAGAAAATGACAAAGAGAGGTGACCATTAATTTGCCCCCTTTAACCACATGAACTAGATTTGTAGTTATATAACATAATCTAAAACAAACCAGAAAATTGTATGAAGTACCTAAGCCCTCAATATGCCAATGTTACTCTCAGGGAGAAAATTTAAGAGGGGTTAGGGGAAAAAATGGAGAAATAGAAGAAGGGGAAGAGATTAGAATCAAGGCTGGAGGACAAAGGAAGATCATGTATACTTTGCAAAACTGGTGCAGAAGACTGTATGGAAAGAGAAAAGGAAGAAATAAAAGGAAGAACAAAACAGAACAACCACAAAAAAGGTAAAAATCATGTTCACATTCATGTAAAAACAAGATCAACAATGAAGAGAAAAAAAAGAAAAGTGAGAGTGAAATAAAATGTCCACCTCAAGGTTTATCTCTGTTGTCTCGGGTAGACAACGTGTGGAGACAGAGTCCAGATCAATGTTGATTTATCCAAGAATGTCAGCAGTAGCTTTATGGTGGGGTAATGGGTATTCTCAGTGAAACTGCACCTTTATTTCCCCTGAAGTTCAGGCTGGTTTCTGACCATAAGGCTGGAACCAGACCTGTTCAGCCAGTAGAAGTCAGTGCACAATCTGTGGGCTTGAGCTCAGCTGGGAGCTGCTAGATGGAGCCAACGGTTGTTCTGAGTTCAGTTGGCCCCTCTCCAAGATGGCTCCTGGCCAATTGCCTGCTCCTGCAGGACATCCGATCCCACAGCACTGACCACCAGCCAGTGCAGTCCTCCACATCCACTGCTCCCTTCCACTGCTGTGTCTTTCTGTGCAGGCCTCTGGAGTTGCCAGCAGTCACCATGTGTCTACAGGTTAGAACTGCTTCTCCCATGCAGTGAGTCCCAACTCAGGGAGAAGGCTCCATTGGCTACATCCTTTCTCTTTATTGAAAATTCTCTCTTTGCTCTCCCCGTGGGCTTCACTTATCACTTCAGATCCTTCCTGGGTCCAGGGACCCAATTTCCTCCTCCTTCTCTTCCTCACATTCCTATATTCCAGTGTCTAGACAGCATGTCTCAGAGAGACTCTTTCTCTGCTGCTTACCACTCTGCCATCTTCCCAGAAGTGACACACGGCATTTTAAAATAAAAAAATAAATACAATGTTTGCTCTATAAAGGCATGCTGATGACTAATATTACCTAAAACTTTTAAAATTTTTTTCAATATTTTATATATTTACTTTAAATATTTACATGTATTAAAATGTTTAGATTTATTTCCAGTGAAAGAAAAAAATGAAGACAGCAGGGCCACTAAATAAAGAGACTATAGAAAAAATAAATATTTTCATTTGTAATTAAATATATACATAGGTTAATTATATAATTTCATATAACAATTGCTTACATTGTGCTTTTTTTTTTATGTGAGTACTGGGAGTTGAACTCAGGACCTCGCGCTTGCCAGGCAGGTGCTTATGCCGCTGAGCTATCTCACTGGCCCTACATTGTGTTTTTAAAAAATACATGTTAGATTATTTTTTTCTAAAAATTACTTTTTGAAGGCATTTTAAGTCTAATTTCATCTTTTGCTTACAGGAACATTTGGCAACTTTTAGAATCACTCTACTTATAAAACTATGATGGAATAAGCACACTTTTGCTACAAACAAGCTT
The DNA here is from genome assembly GCA_028451465.1 of Erethizon dorsatum. Classification (NCBI taxonomy): domain Eukaryota; kingdom Metazoa; phylum Chordata; class Mammalia; order Rodentia; family Erethizontidae; genus Erethizon; species Erethizon dorsatum. The sequence goes on along the minus strand of CM051831.1, from coordinate 84,844,311 downwards.
TACTTTTTCAAAATAACTCTGGCCCAATACTATTTTGGGAAAATAGTCCTTAACTTTTATGAGTAATGTTGGACCTTTGGACTTGAGTATTAAGTATGTATTTTATGGAATTCTCATTACCATCTTAAGGAAGAAATAAATTTATGCTACTATTAAAGGTGTAGTGAATAAAATGATTTTACTTAACTGTACCGTTAAACATAAATTTGCACTTTGTGGCATTATCTGACTATAAATGCATTTTATTTTCCGATTTTTCAACATTAATTCAGCAAAAAAGAATCTCACCATTTTGATAAATAGTCTCAGCAGAAAAGAAGTCATTGAATCTTAGCAGAAAGGTTTTAGAAGAGGTGAACTATGAAAGGCACAGGATTTTAGAAGGAGAGGAATTCATCTTGAATGCTTCAGATAATTAGAGACTCAACACAAACTTGTTACCTTTCCCATTAAGAGCATGTAAACACTGCTAACTGTGGGTAAAATTACATCCAGGTCTTAGGTCAAGCACATAATTTAATCAGTATTTCAGCAGTTCTCCACCAAATCTATGCAGAGGAATTACATCAAAGTTTTGCGTATCTTTGAACTTCATAGTTGGCTTGGAAGGTTAGAATATTTGGTGTTGATGAAGCTGCATTTCTTCTATTTAATTCTTATTGTCCACACAAGCAGTATTCCTTGCTTTTCTATTCAATGCCTCTTATTTCATTGCACCAGAAAAGGAAAATAGAATAGTTTCACTTAATGCGCTAAAAAAGGAAAACAAAACTTGTCTTTATTGAAATACATTAACTCTGTGGAAGTCACCTTAAAAAGCGAGAGAGAATTCTGGATATTTCATGAGAAATTTTACTCTTCTAAAATGTATTTTTATTTTATGCTAATTTGCTTTTATATTCTTCTTGAAAAAAGCCAATTACTATGATTTTTATCACTTCTCAATTTGCATTATGTCCTTGCTATCATTCATCTCAGATTTGATGTAATTTACCATAACATGGCCTACACTCCCACCCCAGGATGAGTGTTTACATTCTGAGTATTGTGTTGGCATATGTCAATACTCCTAAGGAATTAACCTGACAGTTCTCAATGACAAACACAATGAAAAGTATCACACAAATATGGTTATGAGTGCACTCTTGCATTGGCCATAAATGATAAGATAGATGAGCTCCCAAATCAAGTTTTCATAGTTCCCTAGCAGGTAGCATAAGGAATCCTCTCAAAATCTGTGTGTAAAAGTCTGTAAGTTTTCTGAATAATAAAGGGTGAATAAGTTTATTATAGAAAGATTGTGTGATTTAAATGCATACACATATATAGATAAGAATATGTAAGGAGGGCCGGTGATATAGCTCAGTGGTATAAGCACATGCCTGGCAAGCACGAGGTCCTGAGTTCGACTCGGGGTACCTGCATAAAAGTAAAGAATATGTAAGAAGATATGTATGTATTTAATATATTAATATATTTATTGATAGCTATATAACACTGATATTTTAAAACTAAGATCTCAGTTATTTAGTGATTTTCCTGATTCTTACTAGTTTAAAATGCTGAATTTAATATTCACATGAAGAAAACAAGAAACTCATGAATAAAATTAATTGCGGTATTGAAAACTCAAATCAAGTAATTAATAAAATGTTCAACTAAATTTACATAGAATAATTATTTTCTCTTTTTTTCCTTGTCTCCCACAAATCACCTACATTTGTCTTCTCTGTATTACTTAAATTTTCTTCCCCATCAATTCTCAGCTTCATTCCTTTCCATTTTATTCTCCTGTAATGTTATCCTTTTCTTCCTCTTTCCCTCTATGCCAAATATCATCACTGTCCCATTCTGTTCTCTTGCACTGTTGTCCTTTTCTTCCCATTTCCCTCCCTGCTAAATATCACTGTCATTATTATCCTCTTCATAATTATTTACTGCCAGGATATTTCATTATTGTACATTATGTTATGCAATTCAAGGATCATTTCACAATATTAATTATTTCTTATTTCTGTCTTCATAGGGTTTAGTATCCTAACATAAAATCCCAAGGACATCTGGTGGCTATTTCTAATAATCATCTTAGTTTAGAGTAGTTGGTATGGTTTTAAAGAGATAGCTCTACTGGTTGAAATATATTCTTAATAAGTAGAGATATTATATGATTCTTTTCTCATTCATATTCTATTGATTTTCAAATCATTAGAAAATAATTATTTAAAGCTGTGTGAAATAGTTATTATTTGACCGTGAAAAACACAAATTTAAAAATATACTATATTTCATATAAAATGTAGATATTTCATGGACTTTTCCCAGAAGTACTCCACCTTTACTCCATATTGATAATCTGCCTTATAATAAGATGATGTTACAAGCCAAAAACAAACAAAAAACTCAGAAAACACTATTTAAGGCAAGATGAAATCAATCACCCAAAACCACATGTTCTTGGTGCTTTCTTACTATTGTCTTTTCATTTTATTACTCTCATGTGTACACTCTAACTAGAGAAATTTTATTGATTTGTAATCTAATAATTGTATAGATTATCTTTTTTAAGTAAGAAACAATATGTTCACTTGACAGAGTTCTAGAAGTTTTAGTCATCTTGTTTTTTTTTTCTTTTTAACTAGATTTTGCTACTATGCAACATAAAAATCAATTGATAAATACTGAATAAAATTCTAATTTACACAATTTAGGGTGTCCCCTTCTCTTAAATAAAGTCAATATTTCAGGTATATCATAACATGTATTTCTCTATAGAGACATATTAGGAAGAGGAAAATGTCCTTACAACAAACAAACAAACAAAAAATATTTTTACTGTAAGATATGGTCACTTAATAAACCTTAAACTGTTATATTAGGGTCTTTAAATAGACAGATTTGGCATCAGATTTCTCTGGGGGTGCTGCATTTGCCTTTTCTTCCCCCACCCCCTTACATTCTATAGAAATAACCCTATGAAATGGCAGAAAATTGAAGTCAACACAAAAGGTAAAAAAGATGTAAGGGCTCATGAGCCAGCTTTGGAAGTCCATGGGCACTTCTGCAAATATAATTCCTTTTAATTTTAAATATACTCAGGCTCAAAAAAGATTTTTCTTACAAATAACAGGGATATTAATTAATAGCACAAAGGAGTGTCTCCTTGATCTTCATTTGGGTGACATCAACAAAGCTCTATGATGAACGTATTTGTGTGACAAACTTATCAAGAATCCTTCAGGAAAGAAGAGAGCAGGAGTGAGGAAATTGTTCAGGATAGTGTAACATGCAAAGTTCTTTGTAAAGTGACTTTAGTTCCATCTTGCATGGCATCTTAGGAGACACTGTATGTTCCAATTCGTAGTGACTCTGGAAAGAAGAAAAAGACTAATATTTGTGCCCCCCCAACACACCTGTCAGCTCCTGTGTTATATCAGGATGAGGAGTACTGGTTCTTCTTTGCATGCTGGTAAAAATTAATCATTTTAGAGTAAGACTTTTTAAAATTACATATTGACAAATTGTAGCTATACCTACTTATGTGGTATAAAATGATAGTTTTTAGTACAATGTGGAATAACCAAATCTAGACAAGTCCATCTATCACCTCTAACATGTAACATGTTCGGTGATAGGGATATGCAAGATCCATTTTCCCAGTAACATTGAAAAGAATATTTTTCAATTATCAGCTTTGTTTCATGTTGTTCAATAGATTAAAGTCAATCAATAAACTTGTTCCTCCTATGTAACTAAGACTTTGTAGTCTTAATTATCATCTCCCTATTGATCTCATGCCCAAAGCCATTGCAAATTGCCAAACTATTATCTGAATTTTTTTTTTAGTTCTATGGAGTTGCCTTACAAAGCTAAAAATAGAATTTCATAAAATCCAGCACTCCCACTTCTATGTATTTGTTATGGTTTGTGTCTAGATGTCCCCCAAAGCCTCATGCAGTCATGGGGCAGGCTTCTAGAGTTTGTGATTGATTCATGATCCAATACTGGGATTGTGGGTGTGAATACTACCCCCACCCTGGGGCAGGAAGCCTGCATAAAATATAAGGGAGGGAAAGAGGCTTGCTCTCTTGCTCCTCTTCCTCTTTTGCTGTTTTCCACCGCCATGAGCTGTTGCTCCTCTGCCATGTGCCACCCTGCCTTGGAGACAGCCGATCATGGACTGAAACATCCAAAAACTGTGGTCTAAATAAACCTTTCCTTCCTTAATTTTGGGTGTCAGGTATTTTGTCTCAGCAATGAGAAAAAAGTAACCAACATAGTATTTATCTAAAGAATTCAGCTTGTCAAAGAAATGTCTGCACTGCCATGTGTACTGAAACACTGTCCAGAATAGTAAAGACAAAGAAATTTTAGTCAAATTAAAATTTTGGTAAGAAGATAATTTCTGTTTTTTAAGAATGCAAGTATCCAGTAGCCAAGGGGTATGTAACTCCTGGACTGACCAGAAAGAGGGAATATGTATTGACTAAAATGAACTTCAATTTTTGCAAAGGAAGGGAGATATCTCCAAGTTTGAAATATATGAACATTGTTTAGATTGAAATGTCTCAATTATAAATATTTAACCTAGAAAAAAATTTCTCCTTTCAAAGTGCACAGTCTGATGTATTTTGACAATTACATACAGCCACTTTTTATTGATTATGATATAGAATATTTCCAGCCAACTAAAATGTATTTTAGGGTTCTTTGCAGTTCATGCCTCCCCTTGTGGCTCCCCTCACTGCTGGGAACCACTGATCTTCTCTCTGTATGTATAATTTTATATTTTCTCCAATGTAATATAAATATCATAATGTTCACTCCTTCCTTTTCTCTGTTTCATTTTTTAAAACACAGCATAATATATTTATAATATATGGATAATAATCCATATTTTCCAATGTATATTTTGTTTCTATTTATTGCTGAGTAGCATCTTATGGTACACAACGTAACAATTTATGTACTCATTATTGGTGATGTCTGTACTACTGCACATTTCCATCAAAAATCTCTAAGAGTTCCATTTGCTCCGTATCCTTGCCAACACTGGGTTTTTAATTTTAGCTGATCTAGTAATTGTGTAGTGTAATAGTAAATTGTTTTAACTTACATTTTCTCAGTAAGCATAATTGTTTTATACCATATTTTCAGGAGCTTTTTATCATTCATAAAACTATTTTTGGTGAGGGGCCGGTGAGATGGTTCAGCGGCATAAGCGCCTGCCTGGCAAGCGCGAGGGCCCGAGTTTGACTCCCGGATCCCACATACGAAAAAAGGGGCCGGTGATATCGCTCAGCGACATGGGCGCCTGCGGGCGCGCGAGGTCCTGAGGTCGACCCCCCGGTACCCACAAAAAAAAAAAAAAAAAAAAAAAAACTATTTTTGGTGAATAATCTATCAAAATCATTTAATTACTTGACAGGATGTGTTATTTTTATATTTTGGGGCAGAAATATTTGATTACCTCAGCACCATTGATGGAAAATCCTCTCTTTTCTCCATCAAATTAACTTGGAATTTTGAAAAAATTTAATTCATCCTATAAATCTAAGTTTATTTCTGCAATTCCCAATCTCTTTGATTTATTAGTATGTGTACAATTAACACTTAGCATTTGTCTATGTTTTATGTACAAATGCATTGTGCTGTTTTTGTGTGATGTTCATGTATTCAGATATACTAAATCTACACTAAATTTTTGTCTTATTTTTCTAACAAATACTGATAAATAGGATGCTGAAATCTTGAATAATTGTGTGTATTGAATATAGGTTTTTACTTGTTTACTTTGAAGGTCCATTTTCAAGATTATTGTGAATTTACTCCTTTCTCATTTGGAAATTTTCCTCTCTGTGTCAATTCTTCTTTGTACCTACTAATAATTCTAGTAATCTTCTATTAGTGTTTGCTGCTTTATGCTTTATTTTCCTTTTATTTTGTCACTCAAATATTTAAAATGCAAATATTTTAGTAGCACTATATTAGTGTTCTTTTTAGGTAGGCATAGAATTTCTGAACATTTTAAGTCTGTATTTCATTAAATTTAAAATGATTGCTATTATTATGTTAAACTCTATTACAGTTCTATTTCTCTTTTCACTTTCTTTAATTATTCTATTTAGTCTTCTATTGATTTCACCACTTTCTGTTTTTCTCTTTTTCTTTTTCTTTTTCTTTTCTTTTTTTTTTTTTGGTGGGGCTGGCACTGGCTCTAAGAATATAATTTACAACAGTGTTTGTATAATTGATCATTATATCACTTTGAGAAAACTAAAATCTCTTGAGAACATACTGCCATTTGCCTCTTTTCCTTTTTAAATTTTTATGCATTTTACTTATGTGTATAAAGAGCTCATTACAAATACACTTGTGTTTTTACTTGAGGTCAATAAACAGTGTTCTTTTATTCTTACATCCAAATATATATGTGGTACTTTTATTTTCCATTTAAAAAATATGTTTTAATAGATATTGTTGGCCAGGTTGCCTAGTTACATATTCTATCACTTTTTTCCCTGAATAACATTTTATATTGCTTTAATTTCTGAAGACTACCTACTAGCTGAGGAAACCGAATTTGACAGTTTCCTCTTTCTTCCTTTGGCTTTTACATATCATTCAATTGTCTTCCTTCTTGCATAGTTTCTGTTTAGTAGATAGTGATTCTCCTTGCTTTTATTCCATGTACATAAAGATCAGCTTTCTCCCTGCTTCTTCCTCTTTATCTACCAATTCTCCTTTTGTAACTTTTTATCTTAATACTCAGCTAGAAAACGAGAACACATCCTATGCACATATTGGTAGCTTCTTCAATTTCTTTTCCAGTTATTTTTCCCATGAGCTCTACTGTTTTAATAGTACGATATCTGTGACCTCAAATCACTGTAATTTCCTGCTCTGTATTGATTTAATTGTATTCCAAAACATGTGTCTAGAAAGAAACAAGGTTAGCTAAGCATCTCATAGTTTTCCCTTTGTTCAGAAGGAACAGGGCTACTGTGCCTGCTGTGTACTATTTGAAAATGGTGATTACAGTTATCTGTAACATGCTGGTCACTAACACTTTCCATATTTTGATCACCTACAGATGTTCTTAAATTTTACAGTAATTTTAATCAATGATTTTGTCAAAATAAAGTTTCCAAAGTTTTTATGGCCACCCATGAAAAATGCTTTTCATAATTGCTAGCAATTTTCAATAATGAAAAATCAGTATTATTATTTTTTGTATTATTCTCAGATAATAAGATTTGGGTTTATAGTATTGTGTTAGTCACTTTCTGTTGCTAGGACAAATACTCAACCTGAAATTTAAAGGGGGAGAGGTTTATTTGGGCTCCCAGTTTCAGAGAGTTCAGTCCATGCAAGCTCAGATGGCATAGGGGAGGCACCTGGCAGAGGAAAACTGCTCAACTCGTGTCAGCCAGAAAGCAGAGAGAGAAAGAAGGGGGAAACAGGACAAAAATACATTCTTCCAAGTCATGACCCAACTGACCAGCTCCAATGAGGCCTCACCTTAAAACAGCACATTCAGCTGTGAACTCATTGATGGTTTAATCCACTGATGAGTATAACACCTCTGCTATGGTTTATATCTACATGTACCCCCAAAGCCTCACATTATTATAGGCAAGGCTTTTAAAAGGTGACAAATAATGGGTGCAAGATAGCTGAATTGCTACTACAAAATGGGGTATGGATGGGAGATATTTATCCCCTTCCTAGGTTATCCATTCGCTCTTTCTTCCTGGCTGCCCTTATATGAGAAGCTTTCCTCCCTAGCTGGCCTCTTTGCCATGCTGCTTTGGCTTGGAGCCCACCAATGATGGACTGAAATTTCTGAAAACTGTGAGCCAAATTAAACCTCTCTTTTTAAAATTTATGAGTGCCAGGTATTTTGACCCAGCAATAAAGAAAATGACTAAGGCAACCCCCATAACCCAAGCATCTTCCTAAATCCCATCTCTGAACATATGAGAATTTTGGGGGACATTTTAGATCTGAGGCCTAATGGCAAAACTGAAAAAATAATATTTTAAGGATATTGGTTTTATAATCTTCCATTAATGTTGTATCCATATAACTTTTTTTTTTTTTGAGACAGGGTCTCACTATGCAGCTCAGGCTGGCCTTTAACTCACTTTGTAGCCCAGGCTGGCCTCAAACTCACAGCAATCCTCCTGCTTCAGCCTCCTGAGTGCTGGGATTACACAAGTGCACTGCCAAACCTGGCAATGTAGTATTCTAATGGTCACATAATTGTTAGACCTTTCATCTAAAGTATATTATTGAAATTTAGTAGTGTCCTTGATTTAGTTAATTATATCTAGAAATGAATGAAATAATTATTAACAGATATACTTTACAAAATATATTATTGAATATATTCATATTTAGGCAAATAATAAGTAATAGTTAATTATATCTAAAAGCTGTGAACCCAGTTTCCATTTATTTGCATCTTTTATGAAGTAGTTAAAAAAGAAAAGAAAACCAAGACAACAGCAGCAATAACAAATTGAGACTCTGATACTTAATTTTACCTATCAATTTTGCCAGCCACAGTACCCATATATTTGATTGAACATCAGATATTACTCTGATTTTTGGATGAGATTAAAATTTGAATAAGTAGTTTTTAAGCAAAAGATGATTACCTTTAATAATATAACTATGTTTTATTTAATCAACTGATATTCTTAAAAGAAAAAATACTAAGCTAGCGAAAGGAAGAGGGATTTCTGTTTGGACACTGTCACTGGATATTGGCTCCAACATCAAGAAATCCTGCATCTCCAGCTTTCAGGTCTACCATGCAGTTTGAATTTGCCACTTTAAATATGAGCCAGTCCTCTTCCAGATTGAGAGAGACGATAGAGATAGATTTGAGAGATACTTATTATTTCTGTTTTTCTGGAGAACTCTAATATTGAGGCACCTTCCTTTTCCAAGTAATGTACATTGGTCAACTCCTTGTTTTTAGTCCTTCTTTTGAAATTAGATTATAACACATGTATTGAAAGGTAATACAATGACTTTGTGTTATTTTATTTGTATGTAATTTCAAATACACATTGTGCAATATCCCCTACCATTCAGAGAGTAAATAATACAAATTTTAGACCTGTGTTTATTCCTATTTTTAACTCTACAGGTAGGATGATAATAGTAATGCATAGTATATTTCAATCCTTGTCATGTATATTTTATTATTGCCTCTTTTGAATAATCTGATACATTAGTAAACACACCAAAGCTAGGGATGAGGAGGGCAAATATATTTGGGAAATAAAAATAAAGTAATATTATTTGTTTCAATTGACTTTCAAGGAAATCAAAGACCAAAACAATCATGTTCTTATTTTTATATATGAGAGGCATGACTTGTACATGTTAATTCACTTCTACCTATATATTTTTTAAAATATTCCTTATGTTTTAGAACCTCAAATGCAAATGATGGCCTTCATTATTGTCAAGATTTGTAAGATGCAAAACCATCTTAAAATTTGTATATTTGTTTTATTTTAATGGGAATTATTTAAGCAATATGACATGTACTCTCTTCTTTATTGGCAGGTTATTAATCAAATTAAATCAAAACAAATCAATTTACAGACATGTACAAGTATAAACACATACATAAATAATCTAAAATACAATCTTTGCATATTCCCCATATATTCTCAATGATTTTTTGCTCCTGAAACTAAAATAAATCTCTATCTGGAGCCACATAAAATGTCAGTGCAGGCATCAGGTAGCTTGACTCCTTTTTCATTCATTCTTTCCTCTTATTCTGTTGTCTCTACGTTCTTCAATTTTTACATTTTTCATTGGCTCTACAGAGGTTCCTTTGAACTTTCTATGTTTGACAAAATTGTCCTTCCAGCATGTTTTTACCAGCTGTCATAGTTCATAGTGCAATTTTAGCCTCTGTTGCACACTATTGTAAATCTAGGTAATGAAATCCACAAACTTCTCACAAGCATTATGAAGCTGACATCTGTCAAGATTAAATATTGCACAGCGAGCAAGGAAATGATGGTTTAGATAGGAGAGTTAACCTTGATATTTCATTTGAGAATGCTTTAGGTGTTTCCTCCAAGTATGAGAGTCTGCTTCAATTGATAATATGTAAAATGTGTGGATTAGCATTATGTGCTTAATAAACAAGAGCTTGTTTTTTTTTTTTTTTTTTTTTGTGGGTCCCGGGGGGTCGACCTCTGGACCTCGCGCGCCAGCAGGCGCCCATGCCGCTGAGTGATATCACCGGCCCCTTTTTCGTATGTGGGTTCCGGGAGTCAAACTCGGGCCCTCGCGCTTGCTGGGCAGGCACTTAAGCCGCTGAGCCATCTCACCAGCCCCAAAGAGCTTATTTTTTAAAAACTGTATTTTTAAGGAAAATAATAAGCTTATCATTCAAAAATAATTTGTATGGTGGTTTAGTTTTGTTTGCTTATATTTCATTACATTATTATTTGATATTGAGACTTAAATTAAACATTTAAGTAAAATATACACATGCAAGTACAAGCCTGAGGACTGTCACTATTATTTCTTTCAAGAAGAAATTAACAATGCCTTTTAAGTACAGTTCCTATATTTTAACGTTAAACATTTTTTTACAAATAGACTTCTACAATATATTTTAGCATTTAAAAATCAATAGATTTGGGCCGGTGAGATGGCTCAGCGGCTTAAGCGCCTGCCTTGCAAGCGCGAAGGCCCGAGTTCGACTCCCGGAACCCACATACGAAAAAGGGGCCGGTGATATCGCTCAGTGGCACGGGTGCCTGTTGGCGCGTGAGGTCCTGAGGTCGTCCCCCCGGTACCCACAAAAAAAAAAAAAAAAAAAAAAAAAAAAAAAAAATCAATAGATTTAAATGTTTTAAAAATAATTTTTCATTTTTTAAAAAATTTGAGCAATGTGTGTATTTTTACATCTTATTTTTCAGGAAAAGATATGTCAGAAATATTTCAAGTTAATTACATTATTTTAAATTCTATGTTAACTTGTTCATAGTTTACAGTGCTTGATTACAATTATTAGAAGAATCATTAAGTTCTAATAATGACCATTTTTTATAGATCTGATCATGTACTGAACGATTGCTATATATTATTTAAAGCCAACACTCATACTACTAGCCATATTATTAAATGGTATGTCAGTCAGATCATTGCATAACACACTAATTCAAATGCAGCACAGAAAGATGTGAGCCATTATAATCTCCATTCTACAAAAGGTATTTTGTGAGACATAGCACAACTCTTTGGTCCTTTTCTTATTTTAACTATAGTTGCAGTGTACTGTACAAGTTGTAGGCTGGAACTTTGTATTGCTTTCATGCTGCTTTGATCTTTTGCCTTTTCTTATTCTACTTCCTAACAAATATCACCTGGAAGTGAAGGAAAGTGAAGAGGAGCCACAACATCACAAAGAAGAAATAGCTGGTGAACAAAAACCACTTTCACTAACTGAATGCGAATAAACTGGGGAGATTTCTGTATGTGTCTCAGGAAACCAAGTGGCAGCAACTCCATAATGCTTCCTTCAGTGGGCCTGTCTTCCCCACTTACTGTTATCCTTCACTCATCATTATACTTCTTGGAATGCTTTCCACAATAAAGCACCTACATATATTTCTTTTTTTAAGTTTCTACCTTGGGAAAAAAAACAAGTCATAATATTCTTCATTTATTTAGAAAGAGCCAATTGTTATTTTAAAACTTTTCCTCCCTTAGAAAATGTATTTAATAAAACATTATAGACACATTACCTACATCTACTAGATATTTCTATAATTTTCATATAAATTCACACAGAAATTTATCATTATCTTCTTTAATGTTCTAATAGTGAAATCTTAGACACTTGCTTTATAAGGCTTTAAGAACATTTCTATTGCTATTTAATGCCAATATTTGAATATGGGAGTTTTTCAAGAGAATCCTTTGCCTTTGCTTTCATTTTTGTCAAGAAATAAGTGGTTAAAAACAAAATAAGAAATATATTTATTTTAATCACTTTACACTCTAGAGTTATTTTTAGTTGTAGGTCAGAATCCAAAAAATAATATATACAATAGCTGGAAAAAATTTTCATGCTGAAAAATAATGTTAAGGTGAGAGATTAAAGCACAAAACCAACATATAGCATGTTAAAAGTTGATATTCCTGATAGATACTGCATCCTACAAAGATAAACAGAGTATGGTGACAAATCCAATTAACACATAGTGAGACATATTCCATTCATTTCAATGCTGCTGTGATATCCAAGGTAAATATATTGTTGAAAGGGAATTATTTGAAGTTTTTATATATTTGTTAAATTTCTGGAAAGAACAGAAGAATTTTTACAAAGAAAAATAGTTCAGTTTCTCTTTCAATTCTCTATCCCAGGAGTTTCTAAGCAAAGGTAGTGTCTATTTTCCCAGCAAGACCAGTTTCTCTTTTGTGTGTCACTTGTCTACATTGTAAACCCTACTGAACTGTGAAAGAATAATTACATGTGGACTAAACATATCCAGCGGTACATTACTGTGATTTCCTTTTGTCTAAATTCATCATTCCAAATCGCAATCCTTTAATCTATGCATTATTCCTGTTTCTATTCTGGTAAATCATAAAAGTTATAATTATGGTATGTAACACTAAATTAACAGGTACTAATTACATACACATGCACATACACTAACACACTTCATACTCAAACATGTATCAATAAATCATTAGCTTTGCTACCTTAGAAGCATGAGCCTGAAGAACAAAAAGGAATGAAAAAAAAATCTACACTCTTAAAAATGTTTCATATAAGTTTAAAAGTAGGTAAATTAAGTGGAATCTCTATCCAAGTCTTAAATGCATACACTTCTATATTAACACTATACTGGTTGTCTTTATAATCTAAACCTAAATTTAACTGACATTAATATAATTTCCACAAAATCCTATAATACATAATTATTCCTAACACTGTATAAAGTGCTAACAATTACTACTGAATAGATTAAATTCTCATTTTGGTGTCATGATCTTGAGCATGTAAGTGGAATGAATAAAAGCTTCATATTTGTCCTGAATCCAAGTTGTTTCACCAAGCACTTTCTGAGGCAGGTGTTCCCGAGAGACATTCAGTTGGTCCCAGCACTGGAGTACATTACAATCCAGGCAATGGCTGCATTCTTTTTTTATTCTTTCTAAATATGCAAACAATCTCCCTTTCCTTGAGCTTCTATGGCTTCAATAGATGAAAATCAGAGAAAGACAATTGCCGTCAAGCCCTTTTACCTGTTTTAGCTCTTGCTGCACACTGAAGATTTAACTGGCTTATTTTTCTCAGCTGTCCTTTGGATCCTCCAAGTCTCAAGATTGAGGAGTAAGAATTTTCTTGTCTATGAAGAGCAAGGATATTATGTGCAGAACGGTGAGATTATTTTACATTATAATGCAGCTATTATTAAGAATAAGTAAGTACTGCCATCATGGGTCCCAAACACAGATTAAATATTTGAAATCTTATTACTAGAATGTTTACCCCTTAATGAGTGACAAGGTAAGAGACATGCAATCTTGCTTTTGTAAAAGTCATTACGAGAGTAATATCCATTTTGCAGTGTTTATAGACAAAATTCCCAAACTCGCAAGATTCCAGCCTCTAGCTTTACACTGTAACTAAAATAAGAAACAAATCAGAGGCACGTTCCATACAATAAATTTTGTGGACCACATCTTCCTGTGTTCTGAATTGAATTAGTGTGCCATGCTATGATTTTCTAAAGAAAGGCAACTAAAAAAAGACCAGGAACCCACTGGCTCTTTGCATTATGAAATACTTTGGTGGTGTGTTTAAATGAGATTGGTAATGATAGTTATAATTGCATTTTTGTTTTAAACTATATATCTTAATATTGTTTCACTCAGATACAAAGTACACTAATTTGTCTCCTGGATTTTGTTACTAAGCCCACATCTGGAACAACATTCTTTGCTACTTCATTTAGAGAGAGAAATACTAGTTCATAAGATGCTAATCTTATACAGTATTAATGTATATTATAGTACTAAGTCCTTATTTGAAGAGGGATTTTACCTTGAATTGCATAAAACATGAGTTTAAAAGTTTTCATTTGTCATCAAAGAAACTACTATTCATAGACACAATTCATAGAACTACACTATTGTTATTTTATTACTTGTGTATCCAGTCACTGTCTTTCATTTGTTCAATAATCGTATGTTAAACATTGACTGCATGAAAGAAACTTCTAGGTGCTTTGTTTACATCAGGGAACAAAGAATACAGTATCTGTACTCTCAAAGGAAGTAAATTTTAAAAAGGAGGTACAATGAACAATGAATAAAATAAAAAGAAACACAAATTGTTTATTAAGTAACAAGAGGCTAGATGATAAGGAAAAATCACTTGTAGAGCAGGTAAAATAGGTGCCTGAATGTGAGACAATGTTATTTTAGACTTCTTTAGGAAGGCAAGATTTAGTAAGAATGTAAGGTAGCAATATCCATCAGGAAGATTATTCACTTAAGTAGAATAGACAATATTAGTGTCTCCAACACTCAACAAACAAGAATGTAGCTGCAGTGGAAAGAATAAAGAATAAAAAATAAAATTAAGTATCAAAGTTATGAGGATCCTTAAAAATATTTAAAGACTTTTGACATTACTTTAGAGAATGTAAGGAGCCACTGCAAATATTTAAATAAGAGACTGAAAAAACAAACTCACATTTTCAAAGTATCATACTAGCTCCTATGTTAAGAACATAAGGTCAGGGCTGGTGAGATGGCTCAGCAGCCTAAGCGCCTGCCTGGTAAGCGCGAGGGCCCGAGTTCGACTCCCGGAACCCAGGTACAAAAAAAGGGCCGGTGATATCGCTCAGCAGCACGGGCGCCTGCTGTCGCGTGATGTCCTGAGATTGACCCCCGGTACCCACAAAAAAAAAAAAAAAAAAAAAAAAAAAAACGTAAGGTTAAAGCTAAGTTCTTCTGAAGTTTCAAGTTTCATAAAAGAACATGCATTTCAAATAGTGTTGTCGTAAGTGTGTTTATAAATTAGCCATTCTGTGCAATTCTGTTACAGAAATACAAAACTGAACAAGACATTCCCCCAAAACGTCCTACACTGCTCCACTGTTGTCAAAGATACTCCAAACCATTGATCTGTGCTCCATTGCTGTACTTTATCTTTTGATAAATATTATAGATGTAGAAGCAGTTCCATTTACCCGGAAAAATGCATATGGCATTTATCCATGTGTAGTGTATATATTTGCTCATTTTGTTCTATCACTGATTATTATCCCATTGAATACATGTTCTATACCTTATTAATCTGTTCACATATTGAAGGACATTTGGGATGTTTTTATGTTTGTGTTTTTATAAGCAAATATACTATTAACATTCATGTAAGCATTTTAGGTGAATAAAAAATTGATGAACATTTTTCTATAGTAAATACCTAGAATTGGCATTGTTGGATCATGTGTAAGAATATGTATAATATTTAAGAAACTCTTTTCTACCATCTTCAATTCCTAGCAATAATGTATGCAGATTCAAATTACGTCCTAATTGGCATATATTGAAATAAAACTCATTTTAGTTTTTACTTAAACATAGAATATTTTTATGTAAGTAATAGTTCATTATATTAGTTTTATTTATTTATTTTGGGTGGGACATTGATTTTAATTTCTATATTTTTAAGGACTAGTAATTTGGAACACAACTTCAAGTTTATTTGCCAATTTTTTTTGGGGGGGTACCGGGAATCAAACTCATGACCTCACACTTACCAGGCAGGTGCTGTGTGGCTGAGGTAAATACCTGGACCCTGACAATTTTTTTTTATAAAGTGTTTATTAATATCACTTGATCACTGCTGTTGCTGTTGGATTATGTTTTCTTTTTCGAGTTATGTTGTTCTGAAAGTTCTTTATACCTCATATATTCTGGGTCTCAGTAATTGATACATAAATGATTCCAAATAGATTCTCCTGATCAATAGTTTATTATTACTGTCCTCCTCTTAATAATGCTGTTGGAGAGCTACTTTTAATCTTATATGAACTCTATAGTTTTATCTTTTATAAATGTGCCTTTGCTGTTGTTTTGAAGAACGTTTTGCCTAACTTATTTTACAAATTTATTAGCCTAGGTTGTCATATAAAATTTTTATATCTCACATTAAAGTGTGTAAGTTTTTCATATAGTTAAGCAAAAATATATAATTACTTGGGAACCATTTTATTAAAGCACTGTCTTTTCTCCATATTAAACTTTATCCAAAAAATTGCACAAAGTTTTTTTTAAAAGGGCTCAGTAAAAGCTTCCTTCATATAGTCACATAACAATGAAAGAGGCAGCATAGAAATACAGAAAATCTTTAATTTATGGTTACAAGTACCCCAGGAAAATACCATAGAAAAACAGTGGTGTTGATTTTGTACACAGAAAAGACTAAATGGGAAGACAAAACAGCCACTCTCCTGTCTCTAATGAGATTCTGCCAAATCATGGTATGAATGGTGTCAGGAAAGCCCCAGTAGGGAGCCAGGGCTTTCATCACCTGTGTCATTTGAGACCATGAGAGCAGCCTACATAGCTACCATCATCTACCAGAAATAAGCACTCTCCCTATGACAAGGTACATGAGTAGATCTTTCAAACTCACTTGTTACCAAGTGGCCATAACTAGGCCATTCAACTACACTCTTAGCTGTAGCTTCTACACCAGGCCATCAGTGATGAGGTGCTACCTCACAGGTCTTAATGGAGGCCACATAGGAGGAATCAGGCAGCTGCCTTGTGCCTGCAAGGGAGGAGTCACAGAACACCACTTAAAGAAGATATAAATACAAACCAAAGTCTCTAACTTAAAGTAAAAAGGACAAACAAGAGTTACCAATGCTGAAATGGAAGAGATGCCAGAATTTTTCAACTTATATTTTAAATCAATGAAGTTAAAAGCATTTCAATGAAAAACTATGAGTATAGTTAATATAATTGAAACAAAATGGAAAAAAAAAACTTTGACAAAGAAATAAAATGCCATTTTCCGAAACAATTCTCAAATCCTCTTTGAGTACTTTTATGATGTGTGACAAAAATATGGTGAATGTTGCTGTTGAGTGTCATCTAATGGAAAGTCAAGCTCATAAAAACATTGGGGAGGGAAGGAGAAATGGAAGTAAAAACGATCAAGATACAAGGTGTGTATGTACGAATTCCCCACAATGGATGTATTTACTGTGTATCACAAACATATACTAATAAAAATTACAAAGGCCAGAAAACATTACCTCATGTTCTCTTTCACATTATTCACTGTTATTGCTTGTCTCTAGATGTCCCCCTAAAGTCTCATGTGGTCATCGGTGGGGCTTTTTCAGAGGTGGCTGGATCTAGAGTGTGTGATTCTGGTTGATTCATGGTCCAATGGTAGAATCAAGGGCCCTAGGATGAAGGGTGTGAGTGCCACCTACCCTTAGGGATAAGATATAAGGGACAGAAAGAGCTATAGTTCCCTTGTTCCTTTGCTACCTTCTCTCCGCCATGAACTGTTTCTCCTCTGACATGTCTGTATGCCACACCACCCTGCCTTGTAACTAGATGATTATGGACTGAAACCTCTACGAACTGTGAGCTAAATAAACCTTTCCTCTTTTAACTTTGGCTGTTGGGTATTTTGTGTCAGCAACAAGAAAAGTGACTAAGATGTTCACCAAACCTGGCACCTTGAAATTCTGACTTTTCCCCAAAGTCAAAATGAGCATGATGGTAAATGTTTTAAATTTGTTTAGAAAATCAAGGCAGCCATCAAGGGAGAGACTAAAGACACTCATAAAAGAGAACTTCCAGAATTGGTTCAATGAGTGGCAAGAATGATGGAATGAATGTGTCCAAAGTAAGGTGGTGATATTTTGAGGGGAAAAAAATGACACTTTAAATTGTAATTTTTTTTAAAAATTAAACATTCACTGTATTTTTGGTCAGCAGTTATAGTCCTAGCATTACAATATAAATTGTAAAGAGGTATCTATTTTATATATTACTGAAATTTGTTTGAATTTTTTAAAGCAGTTTTATATTTATGATTGTGTTCTGTATTCTTTGTAATCGTTGCCAAGTTTTTCCTGAGTTATAACATGAAGGTAATGTTACATCATTGTATCAGTGGTGAAATGTCTCAATTTTCTGGAAGTTTGATATAATTTCTTCCCAAATTATTTATTAGAATCCACCATATTAATCATCTGGACAAAGAAATTTTATTGTTGGTGTTATTATTGGAATATTTTAAGTACTTATTTCATTACTTAATTAGATATAATGGTACTCAGGCAATTTTCTTTAGTGAATTTTAGGAGATTAAACTTTCAAGAATTTGGTACATTTCATCTATGATTTCAAGTTTATAAACACCTGTCTACTTTCTTTTATCATGCTGTCAGGTTGGTTCAGTATTCACCTTTACATTTAATACCTTCAAATGACCTACTTCTGAACATTCAATACTTCTTTCCAATTTTTATTATTCAGTTATTATTACTAAATACTTCATCAAGTGATCAGTTTATCTTTAAGTCTTATTTTATACTTTATATAACACTTCATATGCAGTGCATGTACATTGCAATTTTATATTTTGCATTCCTCCCCCTCCCATTTTGGAATGTTACCAAGTATTTTACTTTTTGTGAAAGGCTATTTTATTACCAGTTTTTCTTTTGACAGCAACTCATCTTTTACAGTATTTTAGATGAGAAAAAAGAACATTTTTTCTGTCATGTAAATTCAGGTTTTTCTGTTATCCTACTATTTTTGCCTGGAAAACTTCCTTTAATAGTTACTGTAGAATAAATCAGATGCCAAGAAATCTGTCAGTTTTTGTTTATCTAAAGGAATGACTATTTTTACTTTAGTATTTGAAAATCATATTTTTGGTAGATATATAACTGTGGATAGTATATATATATATATATATATATATATATATATATATATATTCTCCATTCCTTTGCTTCTAGTTTCTTAGTTTCTTCTTTTGTTTTCTTTCTTCTTTCTTTCTTTCCTTCTTTTTTCTTTCTTTTTTTCTTTCTTTCTTTTTCTTCTTTTTCCTTTCTTCCTTCCCTTTTTATTATTTTATGGATGCTCACTGAGTTTATTAGATACCTCTTGATGACTTATACTTGAAATTAGTTTTGAAGAATTATTACCTCTCCAAATATTTCTTTTATTCAATTTTCTTTTTTCTGTCCTTCTGTTTGTTCAGGTACAAATATGTTAGATAGTTTAATACTGTCCCACACCTCTCAGAGGATGTATTCAGGTATTTGGTTAATATTTTGTTTTTATTTGAATTTTGGTATTGAATAACTTCAAGTTGACTGTGCCTGATTCTTTCTTTGGCTGAGTTGAGTCTACTAATGAACCCACCAAGATCATTCTTCAGTATTGTTTCAGTGTTTTTGGCCCTGTCATATCCATTTGAATTTTGTAATTGTTTTAACTCCTCTGTTGATATTAGTCTCTTGCTCTCATGTTTTCATCTTTTCCATTAGTGTCTCCAATGTGTTTTTGCCATATCTTAGTTTGATACTTTGATGTTGTCTTCCTTGGCAGGGTGCTATTTTTCTCCTGTCCTTATTAATGCCCTTCAGTTTATTGTTAAAATGGCAACAACATAGTATGGCAGAGAATAAGATAAATCAATTTATGTTTTTAAAATTGATACATTTTTCCCTGCTACATCATTATTTGGCATTTGAGTTAATATCAGTAGCTAGGTGGATTTTGAAGTTTGCTGTTATTCAGGTAACTTTTTTTTCACAGTGATCATCAAATTCTTCTAAAGTTACTCCATGTTGAGGGTGGAGATAGCTTGACAGAGAATTTTTCTCAGTTTTTACCCTACACTCATTTTTCTGGTTTGCACTGCTCTTCCAAATTTACTTGTTACTAAAAGCTTACTACTCTTGTGCTGATGAATGTGGGAAATGAGTAATATTCATAATTTAATGGAGATACAGTTTTATATAAAAACTGTTTCTCTGGATATAAAGAGTATATAACTGATTCCATCCATTTGTACTGCCAGTCATACAAGCCGCCTGATGGGACAGTCATGCCTGTACCACTGGTGGTTCAAGCTGGTGGGAATGTATTAAAGTTTTTGTTGAAAAAGACTTCTTTAATATATTTATAAGTGATATTTGCCTTTTCTCTGCCAACTTTTAAGATTCTGTCCTTTTGTTTGGACTTCTTGAATTTTGATTACGATGTGCAAAGGAAAGCATTTTAAAATCATTGTTTGGTGCCTCATATACAGATATGTTGAGTTCAGTCCTCACTTTTTCTGCCATGATTTCTTTAAAGAGATATCTTGTGTTGTGTGTGCTATCCTCTAATTTCTCTCCAACTCCAGTTTTCCTTAAGTTAGCCTTCTTAGCATCATGCAGTAACCATTGGATTAATTTCCTTGCTATACTATTTTTAATATATCTATGTGTATATCATCTTTTGTTTCCACTCCATCCTTGAGGTCTGAGACCTCTGTTCACATTTGTCATTTCTTGTATTCCATAGAATTCCTTCTCGCTAAGATTTCTGTTTAGAATCTTTTCATTGAATCTATTTTTTTTATAAACTATTCATTCATGTTTGCAATAGTTTTGATCAGGCCTTTTCATTTTCATTTCTTCTGTAAATATATTGATCAATATGTTTTTATTTCCACTATTTTGTGGGTTACATATTCTTTGAGCTTGCTGAGTTTCCTTGCTTCCACTTTAACCATTTCATGCTGTTCAGCTACTAATGTTTGATTTCTTCTCCATCAGTGACCCTTGGATCTTCTTTGGGAGAGTTGGGAGTCTTTGGAGCCATTTTCTGCCCTGATTTCTCATGTTCCCTTTTTTTTTTTAGTCTGTGTGTGTGCTGATGGTTGAAGTCAAATAGAGTGATAATTTGTTATTGGAATGAAGATCTTTTAGTTAGGTTCTGTTTTCCAGTTATGTGATCTTAGCTTTATTTGTCAAGAGGTGTTTTTTACTACTTTACTCTATTCAGTTGAATTGGATTGGATCCAGTCACTGTTATGAGAGAGATTTCCTACTAGTTATAATACCATCTACAAATCTAACCATACATCAATAATAAACATTAATACACTTTTTTCCTTTTATTAATATCCATTACAAACTATATTGTACTGTTATTGATAGTTAATGTGGGACGTGGAGGAAGAAGGGAGGGTCAGAGGAAGGGGAAAATGAGGGGGTAAGTAAGAGGAAAGGGAGAAAAGAGAATATTTATAGATAAGATACAAAGTCAGATACTGTTGGAGGTATTTTATAGCTAGAATAAAGGGTTAGTGTGGAGTAAGTTTAAAAGAATATTTTTGGAGGCAGGGGGATGGATGCAGGGAGAGGGCAGTATAATTGGAGGTTGAGGGAAGCTGTAGAATTGTCAGAACGTACTAATATACTTGTGGTTAGCTTTGTTGGAATCCTCTAAGCACAGTTCTGTTAAAGGTTACCCTGACATAACCATGAATGATGCCATTTAAGTTAAAGCACTGGTCTAATCTTAGTCTATTTTGTACATATGCAAGCACTTGCTATATATTTGTTACCCAAAAGGTGGAGAAGTGAGGGAAAACAGGGAGACAGGCAAAATGAAGAATAATGAAGAAAATAAAATAGGGAGAACAGAAGATTAAAATGAGAAAAAAGAAGACTGAGAAGAATAAAAGAGAAAAAAGCTTGGAAAATGTGAAAAAATTCTAAAAATAAATTCGTAACTAAGAATTGAAGAAAAGAGAGAAAAACTGGAGAGAACCCACAACATACACACATACAAAAAAACACATTCCCTACCCCTTACCCTGTGGCTGCTTTACCATACAGCCAGCATCCACACTTTTCCCTTCCCACTGTGGTCATAGTCTGCTTCCATGTAGTCAACCTGAATTTACTGCCTGCCTGGGAGTGGTGAGGGCTGCCAGTGTCTCTGGACCCACCTGGCTGCCCAATCGGCTTTGTGTGTGCTTAACTGCAGGTATTTGTCTCTGTTCCAAGATCCAATCATGTCTACTATTTGGGAAGAGTACATGAAATACTTTGTCTGAGACCTGGCTCCTTGTCCTCTTTCACCAATAACCTTCCACTCCTGCTCCTGTCGCTGCTGGGTAAATCCCAGGTTCATTTCTGTGTTCTTTGTCTAGGGACTTCCCACTCAGTATATCACAAGCTCTGTGTCTCAGTGGACTCCTCTGTTCCTTTGCTTTCAGATTCCCAACCATCCCTGATTCAAGAGCTTGACTTTCTAGCTCATAGAACTTGTTGGAGTCCTTCTGGCCTTAGTAGAGTGTGTCCTTTGTTCCCCTGGGACAGCAGGCGGGGGGTGGGATTTGCTGCTGTCTCAAATCTCTCCTGTGTTTGGGGAAACAACAGGTAACTGCCCACTCTGGACCCACTTTGTTCAGTCTGTCTCCCTCACCCATATGTTTAGGGATGTGATCCAGGGGTCTACGCCAGTGGGCTCAACACCACCCACAGTTCATGGTGCTCAGCATTTCTCTGCAGTGTGGAGGCTTCCCTTGTGGATGCTGGGTGGTGGTAAGATACTGCAGGACACAATTTTGCTCATTTTAAAGGAGGATGATGGGGGTAGGGAAAGCCTGTTTCCATGTTGTTATTTCTGCTTTTATCCAGCTACCATTGCGGCTTCCCTGGGGCCTCAACCACAGTTTACTGCTACCCTGGATTTCCTCTTCCAAGTGGGAAGGAGAGTATGAAGGGACCCTATCCAGGGACTCTGGCCTTTGTAGTACTGTCTCCTTCACTCAGGTTGTTAGAACTCCTCTCTAGACAATGTCCCCCTTACATAAAGTGTGCAGGTGGAGACAAGGATCAGTGGCAGTGCCATTTACCTTTCTCAACAACCCAGATATTGGCTAGATCTAGATGATTCATCTTCTGACTGATTTTCATTTCTGGGTGAAATAGCCCCTCATACTTCAGAACACAATATTTTTCAATGACCCTTCCCCAAGTACCTCCAACACACCTCCTTCTCTAATTGGCCATGTCGGATTCCACAATTGTATCTGTTGATTGGCAACTCATACTGATATGGTAAGAACTACTTTAAAATGGTTATGCATAATTGCTTGAGGTATTGACAAAATGTGCTTCATAGAAGATTGTGTGGGGTAAAAATAATTAATGAGCCATGTTCTAAATTAGTAGAGTACAATCCCTAGATGAAAGGGGTTAGGAGGAATTGCAGTGGCAGGAATTGAAGGGTCAGGCCAGTGAGATAGCTCAGCGGCATAACCTCCTGCCCAGCAAGCGCGAGGTCCTGAGGTCGACTCCCGGTACCCACATTAAAAAAAAAAGAAGAATTGAAGGGTCAAGTACAGCATTAATTAGCTGAGTTTTATGGCAAAAATTTAATATCTGGACACATTAAAAATTAAGATAAATATCTTGTTATAGAAACTAAAATATATAACATAGTTTGAATGGAAATCATGATGTCCCCTGAGTACTCAGGAACCCTTTATTGCATGGGTTTAGAGTAGTAGTTAAATACCAAATCTTTTTCATGAGAATGTATAGTATATAATTAGAATTTTGTATATATACTCAGACATAGATATAAATAAACGTTTTAGACTACTATGTCTAAATGCTTACCACACAGGAGTTTAAATTTTGAAAGTGCATTAAAATCATCAAATTCAGCTGCTTGTTTTGGAGTCTTCTCTTTTAACTCATTTTTTCTCTTGGGATAATTCCTCAAAGCTATTGTGGAGGTTTGGTGCCATTCACTTTTCTACCCATGAGTATGAAATCTCACTGAGATATTCTCTGAACTTCTCTCCAAGTAGCTCTCTCAAATAAGTTTCCATTACATTCTTTCCTTCATTTGTAACTTCATGTCCCATGTCTTTTCTTCTGAGTATTTCATCTGCTTTTGGTATAGAACAATTATAAAGAAAATATCAATTGAGTGTCCACTTACTTTTTCCTGTCTGTGAGTCTTAAAGAAGGGTCAGAAGGAAGTAGACTATTATGCAATGTGTTTGTGCTGGCAAAATTTTAACTCTTTCTTTAACTATTGCACATTATGGCCCATTCTGAGTACACAAATGTCTCTATTAATTTGGGCGCACACAGTGATTGTAGTTCTAGGACACAAAATAAAATATAATAAAATATAGTCTAATGTAGTTTAAGTGCAATTTGTGAATTAAATTGTGAATCTATAGAACTTTTGCTTCAAAAAATTATGCAGTTTTCTATGACATACTATACATAGGACAACAGTGATATTTCAGAGTATGCATAATAACAAAATTTTTGCTATAAATTTACCATTAAATATATGGAGTTTATTTTGGCTTAAAATTAAAAGGTTGATCTATAACCTAGCATACCTATGTTCTACAACTGCCAGGTAATAAGGAAATTGAATGAATGTCCTGATAACTCTGTAAATTATTTTGAGGTTCACAGGAGCATGAAATTTAGTCATGACCTGCTCTTCTTTCTCCTCGCACTGCAAGAATGAGTGCTCAACAAGAATGTGTGGCTGTCTTTTACAAAGTTGAAATTTACTTGGAATTCAGACAGACTACTGATTATTTTCAGGTGGAAGGAGTGATTATCTGCAATCTGCATGAATTAATCTTCATTAATGCATTCAATATTCCCAAAACAGAAATTAAATCACAAAGAACATTTAACTTAGTACTGTGAGTATAACTTAAGCATAACTGTTGGCTCAGTTGCTTGTTTTAAACTTATTCTCTTCAAATGGACTTTTTGATTTGTTTTATTTGGTTAGTTTTTTACTCTGCTTTAGAGATTTATATACCACTATGGAAATAGAATCTCAACTGTTTTCTGAAGTCTAAATTTTTTTTGCAATACTATTGTGTATTACTATTAATTATCAAATATTTGTTAATAAATGAAAAGCACAAACCAGTTCACAAGAATTTTTCTTGCTGTTAAGATATATCTAAATTGGTGTTCCATTATCCCAGTTTAGAAAACTAGCATTCTATCATCTATAAAATATATAGATTCACTATCACTTTTTCTGAGTTAGTATAAGCATTAAATAAGTTATTATTTTAGATCTTTATTATTTTCCGTACCATCCTCAAGAAATACACTACTTAGAATTGGTTGTAGTACCTGAGATGCAGGTGTTTAATGAAAATTGTTAATATACACTTGCTTCAGCCATAAGATCCTATATTAATGGAATTAGGATAATTGTACATTTTATCAGCTGTTTAATACTGTTGGCTTCTCCAGGTTATAGTAAATTAAACATCAAATCTGAGTGAAATTCATCCTTCAAATATTACATACACTGTATATATGCACATATTACTTCTAAGTAGCATTTTGTTAAAATTGCAGAAATACAAAGTGCTATAAGGAATAATTTTGTATCCCAAATTAATCAAGCAAACCTGTAAATATATCAAATTGTACAAACTTTTGTCATTTTAATGTGATTTGCTTACTACAATTTTTCATGTACATGTAAGCAAAATTTGAGCTATATCTATATACCCTATAAACTGTAACCTGTTATTGAAATAAAATGAGTAATTTATGCTATTTTAATTCAACAGATAGTCCATAAAGTCTTCTATAAGCTATGAAGTTTAGGTTTATCTATAAAATATGGTAGTTTTTTCAAACATATTGTAAATTTGTTAATATAACATCAGAGTGGGGAAAAAAATTCCAGAAGTTACAGCGTAATCAAAATATATAAATTGTGATTTTGATATTTTTAATATTTGCACACCTTCAAAGTACAAAAATAAAAACAAAATGACCAGGTAGAGTGACCATGAGAAAGACTGTATTCAGATTATTTTAGGAGTAATTCTTTCAGGACAGCCTACATAATTTCTTATACACTGCCATGTAACTGCAGCCTAACAGACTTCATCATTTAATAGATATGCAAAAAATATTTGAAAGAAAATAACTGAAAGTAAGTGAATGAATGAATAAATACATGAAAATGTTTACATATTTTGCAAAAGAACTTATATTTTAATGCATATTTTGAATAGGAAATGTCTATCTTTATGTTAAATACTGCAAGTATTTATTGCATACTTGATAAATGCAGTGTCATATTAAGTGTGAAAAAAATGAATAAGAAAATACAGTGCCAGTCTTTGTATTCCATGTCACCTTAAAAAAGCATATAGTTGTTTCTTAAAAATTATACAAAGCTACATATAAATGTAATAATAAAATGTTTTGTAAATTAGAATCAACTTCTTTTAAAAAGAACATGCTTTAAAATTGATGTATAATGTATACGTACTAAAAAATTGAAGATCATGAGTGGCTATTTTTATGAAATGTAACAATTATACAATCTGCATAGGCACCACACAAAACAAGATATGATTTATTTCCTTCACCTCAGACAGTTGTTTCCTCCCCTTCGCATCCTCACAGATAAGCACCCTTATTGCTGTCATCCCATACTACTTTTCCTAGCTCTTGGACTTAGAAAAACTACAAAAATAATGTGAGGATTCCTTTGTGTCTGGCTCATTTTGCACAACATAATGTTTTTGTGATGATAAAATAATTTTTAATTCCATAAAACCGTGTGTGCTTTTCAGAGATCTGCAGTGTAGACTACATGAACCAGAATGTACTCTTCTCCTTCAACATCTTCAGAGGTCCCTCTGTCTCTCTCTCTCAGATTTTTTACTTTCCTGATATTCATTGCAAGATTTTGAGGGAGAAATCCTAGAATTCTTAAAGATATATGAATGAACAACCTTGCTTTTGATGATACTATATTTATATAAACCAGAATGTGTCTGTATTTTGTGAAACCGTGGATGTTTTAGAAAGATCTATTGTTAGCATACAATAACTAGACATAACTAGAAAGTCAATGTCCCAATTATTGCCTATGTAAAGGCAAATGCAAATTTGAAATAAGAAAATATGAAGCTCAGTTTTTCTGATCAAAATAAGGGTGAAAACATACAAATATTTTTAAAAGTTACCTAAGCTTCTTTGCAGATTTTTCAGTTCACTGTATCAATACATATATTTCTAACCTCTCTATTCTGTCCCAATGTTCTATATGTGCATTGTGTTTTGCTTTTTTGTCTATATCATACATTTTGATTACTGTATCTTTCAACTATAATTAAAATCAGAACGTTTGATATTTCCAAATTTGTTTTTCTTTTCCAAGGCTGTTTATGCACTTTACTTTTTTTGTGTGATTTTATATCAATTTTAAGATATTTTTCTATTTATACAAAGAATACAATTAGGAGTTGCACTAAATTTGTAGGTTATTTTGCATACTATGAACTTATTCACAATACTTCAAGCCTGTGAACATTAGGAGCACTTTATTTTTAGTCTTCTTTAATTTCCATTATTGTTTTATAATTTTCAGTGATTAAGTGTTTTATTTTTTTTCATTTCATTCCTAAGCATTTTATTCTTTTTGTTGCCAATATAGTTGAGATTGTTTTCTTAATCGTTTTTAAGTTTTTTTGTCATCGTGGGTATTGAACCCAGAGCTCTTCATCGAACTGCATCCCCAGGCCTGTTTAAATATTTTTTTTCTTGAGAAGGAACTTTCTAATCACTAAGTGGCCTTTGCAGGGCTCGGACTTGCACATCTCCTGCCTCAGTCTCCCACAGTGCTGGCAGTAAGGATGTGTGGCCATGCCTGGCCTCTTAATCTCTTTTTATTGGTTCATTACTTGCATATAGAACCACCACTGATTAATTATTTTGTTTGTTTGTTTGTTTGGTGTGCTGAGCATCGAATCCATGATTCTTGGGCATGATGGTCATGCTAAGAACATAATATACAATCTAGTTACTCCCCAGTCCTTAGGGGTGATATTTCATGAGTTTTGTATTCTGCAATTTTTCAGAATTTATCAGAATTAACTGTTGTTTTATTGAGCTTTTAGTGTTTACTACATATATGATCATCTTATCTGTAACAATAATAATTCATGTTCTTTGATTCTAATATAGATTCTTTTTTGTTTCTTTTTACTATCTAATTGCCTTGGTAGCTGGGCATGGTGGTACAGCGTGGTGATCCCAGCACTCAGGAGGCTGACGCAGGAGGATCACTGTGAATTCAAGGCCAGCCTGGGCTACATAAATGAGTTCAAAACCAGCCTGCACTACATAGTGAGATCATGTCTCAATGCTGCCCCCAACCCCAAGTAATTGCCTTGATAAAGATTTTCAGTGAAGTGGGCTTTCTTTCCTTGTATGAGATCTTTAAGAAAAGTTCTTAGATTTTACCTGTTGATTATATTGTCTGTAAGCCTTTAATATATGACCTTTATTTTGGTTATTCAAGTTACTTCAATAATTATTTTGTTGAGAGTTTTAATCATTAATGAATGTTCAATTTTGTCAAATGCTTTTCTGCCTCAATTGAAATCATCATGTAATTTTTTTTCTTCAGGCTAATTTTGTGATGTATCATTGTGTTAGCTTACTCTTACTGTGACAAAATTCTTGAGAAAACCAACTTAACAAAAGGAAAGACTTATTTGGACTCAAAATTTCAGAGTTTAGCGTCACTGGCTATGATCATTTGCTTTGGGACTGTGGCAGCAGAGTATGGAAAAAAGAGGTCCTGTTCACATGAGGGTATCAGAAATCAAGGAGCGAGAAATGAGGAAGGATTTAGTTATCAATATGTTCTTCCTGGGTATACCTCTAGTAATCTTGCTTCTTCCCCAGATGGCTTCACCTGTTAAGAGTCTACCACCTCTCATTAGCACAACTGGATGGCAATCAATTCTTTAAAAAACAGGCTTTTAGTGGACTCTGACATGATATCATTCTTCCCTAGCCCAACAAGATTGTATCCATTCATAACGCATAGTGCATTTTTCAAATCTCCAGGAAAAAAGTCTTCACTGTTCAAGAATTCCTCAAAAGTTGAAGTCCAAAATATACATCTGAGATTCAGACAAACTCTACTGTAAGCCCCTGTCTTAGTTATTTTTCTCATTGTTGAGACAAAATACCCAGCACCCAAAATTAAAGGAAGAAAAGGATTATTTCAGCTCACAATTTGTAGAGGTTTCAGTCCATAGTCAGCTGGCTCCAAAACAGGGTGGTATGGCAGAGGGCCATCACAGAGAAGAAAAAATCCCTGGTAGTGTGGGCAGGCAGCAGCAAGCAACAACAGCAGTGAGCCTGCCTTTCCCTTTTGTCTCGTCCAGGTTACATGCTGTTTGGGTGATGCCACCCACACAAAGGGTGGGCTTTCTATCTTCAGCAAATCCATTCAACCATACCCAGTATTAGGATAATTCCAATCCATGGACTAATTTAGTACCATACATCCTTAATCCCAGTATCACACAACCTAGAGACAATGCATGAGGCTTTGGGGGGATATTTACATACAAGTCATAACAATCCCTGTTTTTAAAATAAAATTATACACTTTTGAAATACAAGGGCACAGGGCAAAATTTCCATTTCAAAAGACAGGAGTCAGCACATAGAATAGAAGGGTTGGACCAAAGGAAGACCAAACTCAGCATGGGAACATTAAACCCTAGTTCCATTCTAGCATTTGAGAGACATGATTGCATAATGTGAGCTCCAAAAAGCTTGGGCAGGTTTCCATCACTATGACAAAATACTGGAGATAAACACTCTCTCAGGAAAAAGGGTTTATTTGGCTTAGGTGTGTAAAGGCCTCAGTCATGGTCACTTGTCCCTGTTGGTTTGAGCAAGTGGCAGGACCACAGTGCATTATGGTAGACTGGGTGGCACAGAGAATCTGTCCACCTCATGGTAATTGTTTAGTTTAGGTCCTTTAATTCTCTATTCCATCAGGAATCTCTTTTTTTCATTGATGAAGAATTTCTCCTAAGTTGTTTGTTTATTGTCATTTGTTAGCAATTTAGTTGTTCACAAATGAACTTCTATAGTACAATAGTAGAATCATTTAAAGTTGCAAAAATATAAATTCATAAGCAATTTAAAACACTACATAAAAATTTCTCTTTTGCTATACATATTATAAGGTTACTGAAAATTTCCAGTCAATAAAGAAATATCTCCCAGCACTTGGGAGGCTGAGGCAGGAGGATCTCTGGGAGTTCAAGACCAGCCTGAACTACATAGTGAGACCCTGTCTCAAAAAGAAAAAAAAAAAGAAAAGAAAGAGAAATATGAAGTCAGGCATACTTTTCTATAAATATAAAAATAGTAATTATTTGTTATCACTAGTTTTCTAATGTAGTCAGTAGTGTAGTGAGAGAATGTTTTAGGCATAAACTAAGTACAGGGCTTCTTTAAAATTCATAAATGTAGATATTTAAAGTTAGGTGTCTTCAAAAATTATAAGTTTTAATGTTCTTTGTACTTGACGTATGATGCATTATTTAACATAATCTAAACTTAATTATTTAAAGAAAATAATATTTCATTTTTTATTTTCTTTGACAATAGGCGTAATCTAAATACTTCAGTCCACAGAGCATTTTGATGATACATATATGCACATATATATGAATCTTAGAAAAATAAGAGCTAGTACAATCACAGAGAAGGTCTCACATTCTTTATACGAAGATTAGATTTCTATCTGGGCTATTGGGACATTTGATATGTTCTAATTTGTGAAATCATTTCTGGATTCTATAAATGACTTTCATAAAAAAGCAAATCCAAAAGTTTGATCACACCATGTGACCACATGTGTGGAAGGAGTTTATATTTGTCCGAACAGTGGATATGCCTTTTCCCCTCACCAGGTTAATGCTTTGAAGATGCTTACAGTTGCATGGCAGAACTCTGTGATATTCTTTGTTTATCTGTCACTGCTGAGGATGATCATTTATATTCAGGCCAGCCAGCAGCCCATTACCCAGATAATTTTACCTTTCTTTCATCCCACACATTTTACAATGTTTATTGTTTTGGTTTATCAAAAGGAATCTTCAAATGAAGCATCATTTATTATTTTCTGATTTTTTTCATCTGAGCACTGAGTATTTGGTGTAATCAAATGCTTAGAAGAATTTCTATTTCAGGATTCCCCTCACAACATGGCTTTCCCCTTTGAGGGATCTCACTCCTCAATCTCCAGCTGTGCTAGCAGCAACATTTTATGGTATCTCTAATTAAAAAAAAAAAAAAGATGTTGCTTTCCCTTGAAATTCAGTGGCCTCAGGAGAAAAGCATATAAATATGTATCTCACTTTTTAAAGGGTTAAATCATCTCCAAATTTTGCCTGCTTTTTGGTCCTACAGTGACATTAAATATTTGTGTGTGGGCGTGCATGCGTGCATATCTCTCTGTGTGTGAACATACATTTTTGGAATTTATAATTCTGCTGTAGCATTAGTCCATTATAAGTTATTACATTACTACCTGAATTGCATCTCCTAGGATTAGTCTTTATTCTTCTATGTAAAATATCATGCTCCTTTAGGTTGGAAGTAACACAGTGTGAGGAAATTTTATGTAGTTATTTGTTGGTAGCCTAAAGATAGGTTATCGGGTTTCCACGGTTTTAAAATATCTATATAATTAGACATGCTATATGTTATTTTTCATATCAAAAACAAATAAGTGAACAAATGGAATTTTATTGACATTCAGTCATTGTCAACATTATCTGTTTTATGCAATAAAATCACTTAAAGCATAGTGATAAAAGAAGGTGAATTCTCTAGCAAAATGTGAAAACTCCCTGAATATAAAAATTAATTCTTTTCTAACAAATAGACTATATGCTCCGGCATTCTTTATATATTAGACACATGCATTAACTTAGTTGCATTTCATATCTGAATGAAGTTTGCAATTATTTATTTTAAAGTGAATGGTCCTGATGTTCAAGGAGCACAGCAAAACAGGAAATATGCAACCATTAATCAGCCATACTAAAGGGTATAACATCAAGAATAATTGTAAATTAAAAATAAACTCAATAACAAACTCCATCCTTTCCTTAAGGAAAATCTTGTTGAGGAGAAGAAGGAAAAGGATGCATTTGCTAAAAGTTTGTGCTATAAACTAGCACAAAGAATTTGCAGACATTTGCATTACTGGTGTGTAACAAAAATGATGCATTTCCTGGCAAGAGGTACACAAAGTTTGTATACTTTTCAAAGTTAACCTTAAGATAACCAATATGTCAAACCTGATGCTTCAGTATATTCTATTTGAAAGTACCACTTTTCTCCATTCTCAGCTTACACTCCAAACTCACAAGTTTTTTTTGACAGTTTCTAGAGTTAAAAACTAACTCAATACTAATAAAATAATTGTAATGAGCTATGGTTAGGAACTTTTCATGCATTTCTACAATTTAAATTTTGCATTATGTTTTAATAAGAAGAAAAATGAAACTATTACTTTTGTGTGTACTGTTTACAATTATTCTCATCAGTATTAGGTAATAAAATAAGGCAGGAAGAAAGTACAAAGATTTTAGTAATTACATGTCAATTTCTCACTTGTATGACCTTGTATGCAGAAATTACTGAAGAATCTTGAATATGCTATGGGAGCTAATAAGTGAATTTAGCAATTTTCAGGTATAAGATTAATATACATCATCAACATTATCTTCATATATTCAGAAAGTAAGTTGGAAAATTATTATAGTTTTATTACAGTATCAGTTAGAATAGCAGAAACATAAGTTGAAGTGAATCTAATAAAAGAATTAAAGTACTGCAAGTATTTTAGAAAGTGCAGTAGTTCCCCTTGTGTAATTCAGCCTTCTGTCATTACAAAAAAAAAATAGCTGAGATAATTAAAAGAGAAAGGTTTTGTGCTGGTTCAGTTTTAGAGATTAAGTTTAGAGTTCAGTTTAGAGATTCCAGAGGGTGCTGGATGGCAATGGCACAATGTGTGCAGTGGAGCAAAACTGCTAACCTCATGGCTAGGAAGCAAAACAGGGAAAGGAATACATTGAATTCCATAATCCTCCTCAGAGCTTCCGTCCTAATGATCTAGGCGCCTCCAGCCAGGCCCCCTCCTCTCAAAGATTTCACTCTCTTCCACCAAGCCTTTAACACTTAAGCCTTTGGGGAAGCATTGAAGATCAAAACTATAGCACCTCTTAATTGTGTTTTTGCTTTCCACACTTCCAGTTACCTGCCCGCTATTGTGGTCTGAACTAATCAGTGGAAATATCCAAAAATAAATGATCTATGAGGTTTAAATTGTACACCCTTTTCAGTACTGTAATGAAATCTTATTCCATCCCACTCTATTCTGCCTCGGACATTAATTGTTGCTTTCTCAAGCATTTGCACACTGTACATGCTAAATCAGTAACAGTAGGCATCCTGGTTTTCAGATTAAATAGTATTGCTGTCTTGTGGTCAAGTGGCTTTTTTGTTAACTCAACAATAGCCCCAAAGCATAGTAGTAGTTATGTTGGCAATTCGGATATGCCAAAAAGAAGACATAATGTGTTATCTTTGAGAGAAATTGTGAAAGTTCTTGACTGAATAAGTTCTTTCCTTAAAGAAAGAGAAACAACCTTATGCTGATATTGCTAAAATCCATAGTAAAATAAGATAATGTTTATTTCTCAAAGTGCCCAATTTACAATTTAAACTTTATCATAAATGTGCATATATAGAATAAAACACTCTATGCAGTGTCTAATATTGTCCATAGTTTCAAGCATCCATAAGGGAGCTTGCAACATACTCCCACAGATAAAGGGCATTAGTGTACAATAAAACATATATTAAAACTTTTTTTAAAATATGGATATTTTTTGTATTCAAAAACTATCAGATGCATCACTTTTATGATTTAATTTATACATGAATTAATTCATAGTTTCAGCCCAATTCCATTCAGAACACAAGGAAATTTTTGATAAACTGGACAGGTAGTTTCTAAGTATGTATTATGATGCCAATGTCTAGAACTGCAAAATAAACAAAATTGAAAGACATTTCAAAAAGCTGTTATCTAGTTATTCTGTAAAGATAATATGATCAGTAGAATGCTATACTACCCTAAAACTAATATAGCGATGGTAAAGTTAAAAAAATGCAAAATTAGATCTATACAGGCCGGTGAGACAGCTCAGCGGCTTAAGCGCCTGCCTTGCAAGCGCGAAGGCCCGAGTTTGACTCCCGGAACCCACATACGAAAAAGGGGCCGGTGATATCGCTCAGCGGCACGGGTGCCTGTTGGCGCGTGAGGTCCTGAGGTCGTCCCCCCGGTACCCACAAAAAAAAAAAAAAATTAGATCTATACAAAAATGTTTCATTGAATTTTTATGTATATATTCAATTGACACCATCTGTCCAATTTTCAAGTCAAGTCAATGAAAAAAGCCTTTTAAATAATTGGTATTAACAAACAAATATTTTCACAAGAAAAATGAAACATGATACCTTTCTAATACTGTACATTAAAAATAATTTAAAATATTAATAAACTTATTTGTAAAAGACAGAAACACAA
Organism: Erethizon dorsatum; assembly: GCA_028451465.1. Classification (NCBI taxonomy): domain Eukaryota; kingdom Metazoa; phylum Chordata; class Mammalia; order Rodentia; family Erethizontidae; genus Erethizon; species Erethizon dorsatum. The sequence continues at coordinate 84,809,745 of CM051831.1, read as the reverse complement.
ATATTTTAGAATAAAACAGAAAAATATCTTCATGGTTTTAGTTTTTTCTTCTACCTAGTAAGCACTAATAATTTTAAAAATAAATTCAAATCATCCAAATGAAATATATTTGTTATTTAAAATACATAGTTTTGGGGCCGGTGATAACGCTCAGCGGCATGGGCACCTGCTGGCGTGCGAGGTCCTGTGTTCGACCCCCCGTACCCACAAAAAAAAAAAAAAAAAAAAAAAAAAGAAAATGTAGTACTGTCCAATAAGCACATAAAAATGCGCTCAATAGTATTAATCATAAAGGAAATGCAAATTAAACCTGCAAACAGTTCAGTTCATATGCACCGTGGCAGCTACAATCCACTGTAATTGTGTCCCTGTAACATGTTGGCAAGAACTGACACAATTGTAGTCCCTGTATGTTACAGGTGGGAGAATTATTAGAGGAACACATAGTCCAAACTTCTTGTAATTAAAGTTAACTATGCATCTAGCTGATAATCCTGCAATTACAGTTTCAGATATCAACCATATCAGTTGCTTATTATGAAATAGATGTGAATGAGAGATGGAAGGAGTCTTTCAAGATGTATGTCAGTTTTCCCACTGCTGCAGACACTCTAATGCAAACACTATTGCTCATGCATTTGCTAAGAAAGCTGAAAGCATGTGAAAAATACATGCTGAGATTTTGATACTATCAACATAGGAGGTTATAAAACTATTTTTAAAGAATGAGGAATTTGATATATATTTTAATGTATTTAATGATTTTTGACAGCTAATATATCAATAAGAACAGTTCAATATTATTCATTTTTATGCATTAATTGAATACTTATTCAGAAAGAATATGAAGATATGACATAGGCCATAGGAAAGAACTGATTTCCAATCAGACAATCTAGTGCACAGCATGCAAAAAGTAAGCACTATGAACTGAGGGATGGGAATATTTCATTTAGATCCTCATAGTCAAAAAAGCATCAGAAGGTTTGGCAGATGGGCATAACAAACAAAAACATGCTTTCAAGATGTGAAAACACCTGTGAGAAGAGGAAAAGAAAAAAGTCTGGTGTGTCTTATGTACAAAGCAGATGCATATCTGCATATAACTGAAAGTAAACACTTTAAACTTTATTTTATTTCAGTTTTGTTTTATCTGCAACTTTCTTCATCTTGGCTTAATTCTTTCAGTGAAATTTATTTTAAATGATACATTAAGACATAAAATTGTACACACTAATGGAGTTTCACGTAATATTTTGATACATTTATACATTTCCCTCCATTCTTTGAACAGTTTCAGTCTCTGTTAACAACCATTACAATCTCAGCTTCATGATTGACTCTTTTGGATTCCACCTGTATAATTATGTGTAAGAACCTGGAGGCCAGAGAGGGACTAAATCCTTGAAGGCAACTCACTGCAGAGCCAGCAAGTCCATAGCTATGCATAGTGGCTGGTGTGCGGAATGGAAAGCAGCATACTCCTGTGAGAAACTAGCAGGTAAATTCTTGTTATCAATTAATGTCAGATATAAACTGTTTTGTTTGTCCATGACATCACTTACTGTAGAGGACGTCTGGATGTGTTTCGCATGGACACAGTAAGAGGTAAGTCCATCCTCCGCCATCTCATAGTTAGCATTCAGGTGTGATCATGAGCTCAGAACCTACCCTCAAAACAAATTACAGAAGTTTTGAAATGTAGTGTGGGGAGTACTTGTACTGGTGTGGGAGAAAGTTTTCAGGAGCAAGTTAGATAAAGATATTTGATATCCGCGAATGTCCCAAGGTGCTTGGGTTTTAATTTATTTTTGGTTGTTATTGGTGTGTCTTATTTAGTAATCAAAATTTCACATTAGAAAATATCCTCTTCTGTTTTTATTTTGACAATTTGTCTGGCAGAGTTGTAAGCAAGAGAGATGCTTGCGGTATATTGAGGAGTCCTGACCAGTGAAATGTGGGTTGAAGTTGTATGCATCACTCCTAGGACCTGCATTTAAAAGAAAAGAGAGAGGAAGACACAAGAGGATAGAGGAGGAGAGGAGAGGAGAAAGAGAAGGTAGAAGAATGGAGGGGAAGGGAAGAGGAAAGAATTTCCTTCCCATCTAGTAGTTTAATGCCAAGGACTGAAAGAATCAAGTCCTAGAAAATACAAAGAGAAAAGGACTGAGATTTTGGTTCCATAATGGAGTTTGATAATGAGTGACATTTGGAGGTTATTGGTGCACTATTAGTCTATATTGAATAATACATCCCACTCACCATGCTTTGAAATTAGTTAGGGATATGGCAAATATAACACTTTTTAAAAGTATGAAAACATTAATAGCAAAAGTTTGATACCTCCAAAAATACTGAGAAATAACTAATGGAAAAAGTCCAGGGAGTTTATAATTGCTATAAGTATGGAAAATCTGGTAATAATGGTTGTTTATCAGATACTTACCAGGTGCCATACACCCTAAGACTTTATCTAAATTAATTATGGCCACTATAACCAAGTACCATAGCCTGAGTACATTTCATTTCTTATGGTTCTGGAGTCTGGAAATCCAAAGTCTATATGCCAGTACAGTTTCAGGTAAGCTCTCTACTCTGGGCTTCAGACTGTCTACTTCTTGTAACCTTACCTGGAAGAAAAGGAGTTATCTACCTCAGTGTGATTTTTTTTTTAAAAAACAGCAATAATTTCATTGATGAGGACTCTACTCTTATTACCTAATTACCTTCCAAAGGCTTACCTTGAAGCACTAATAAGGTGCTTGGGTTTGAGGTTTCGGGATTAGGGTTTCTGAATGTGTATTTTAGGGTGTCATGTCATGTTCAATCTATTGCAGATTTCAACATTATTGACTCTAATTTCAATGTTCCTCAAAGGGAGAAAGTTGAATATGGAGAAATATAGTTTGTAAATAATAAAATAGAGTTCTGAGGTAGTTAATCTGACTCAAAAGCAAAGAATAAGTTGAAATACTTTTCTATATAGAGGAACTAGGTGATGTTATCAAGAATAGACTGAAACACTCCAAATCAAAATTTTCTAATTGTACTATTCTAATATTATAGTTGTTGCTATTCATTATTACTTATTACTATTATTATTATTATTATTATCAAGCAAATATTATCTTGATTTTCTTCCCTGAAAACATACTTGGTGTCTTAGTGTCTTTTCTGTTCACAGGGACAAAATACTGACATTTACAATGTAAAGGAGCAGATTATTGTTTTGGTTCATGGTCGTCTGGCTCCAAAACAGAAATGGGCTATTGGAACGGTCTGGGTAGAAAAAGCTTCTCATGTCATGGTAGCCAGAAGGTAGAGAATACAAGAAGAAATCAGAGAGTCAGGATACTTTTTCAGATCATGCCCACAAAGTCCTGCTCCTAACCAGGTTACACTTCTTAACAGCACATGCAGTTGCTAAACTCATTAGTGGATGATTCCACTGATGAACATAGTGCCTCCACGACCTACTAACCTTCGAAAGCCCCACCTGTGAACCCATGAAGCTTTGTGGGGACATTTTAAATAAACCTTAAAATTCTGTTCTGGTCCCGAAATGATTCATGTCATCTCTTTGTGTAAAATATAGTTACTCCATCTCCAAGACTCACCAATGTTTTAACAGTTCAAGAATTATTTTCTGGAAGATCTGAGTCTAAAGTCTCCTCTGAGATTGATGGCATACTCTTAGTTATGAGCCCCTGTAAAAAAATGTTTTAAATACTGCCAACATACAATGGTACAGGATAAACATTGCACTCCAAAAGGGAGAAATAAGGTATAGAAAGTTATGTAGATTGGAGAAAAGTGAGAATGAAACCCAGCAGGGTGAGCATTAAATTCTATAGCTCTGTGTCCAGCACTCCAGAAAATTGTGACAAGGCACGAGATCAAAAGTTTTTGTGCAACCCGGCCCATATGGAATTGCTAATTGCAGCCCTCATGGCCTCTCTTGGGGTTACTCTGCTAACTACCTGCAGATTTTCTGACCAGGTGTTCCTCAGACCTTGCATCTTCAACTTCCTGAAGCCTCCATTGCAATTTTGGCTTCCCCTTTACAGCTTAATGCATTGTACTCTCAGGACACACTGCTTGGCCTTCCACTCCTCCCCCTGAAATCTTGGCAGAAGCCTTCCTGAACACAACTCTTACATTCTTCATGCCCATAGAACTAGTGCCACATGGGAGATGCTGGTCCGTGCCACACCCAGCAGTTGTCAGTTTCTCTTAGATCATGGTGACAGAGACATCTGAGCGTGTGGATGCCTGAACTACAGGAAACCCATTCCTAGACGGCTCTGAATGATTCAGGCTCTCCAGGGCTCTAGTCCCAAACCAAAATCTTTCATTTTTGGACTTTTAATCTTGTGACGGATGGTTTATTCTTAATTTCTGAAATGTTCTTCAGGTAATTTTCCTATTTTTGTGATGCAAAGTACTTGGCCGCTTTTTAATGCTAATCTTTTGAGCAACTATGTTCTCCTTTCCTCCAACTTTCCCAGGCTACCTATCTGATGAAATTGCAAACTTTTAAAATCATTTAACTCTGCCATTTGTTCCTCATTTTCACAATAGATCTTGTTAGAAACAGCAGGCATTACCCACTATAGCTGAAATATTGGGCTACCTTGAAATTTCCTCTGCCACGTAAGTCCATCACCCTTTTTTTTTTTTTTTTTTTTTTTTTGTGGGTACCAGGGGGACGACCTTAGGACCTCGCGCGCCAACAGGCACCCGTGCCACTGAGCGATATCACCGGCCCCTTTTTCGTATGTGGGTTCCGGGAGTCGAACTCGGGCCCTCGCGCTTGCAAGGCAGGCGCTTATGCCGCTGAGCCATCTCACCGGCCCAGTCCATCACCCTTAATCTTAACCTCCTGCACAGTCTCAGGATACAGGTAAAATGAAGACTGTATTTTATTTTATTTTATTTTATTTTTGCCAGAGCATAGCACACATGGCCAGAAGTTCAACATCCAATGGAGTTCTTATTCCTAACTGAAACCTCCTGAGCCTGGCCTTTACTGTGTGCATTCTTATCAGCATTCTATTCTTCTGAGCTCTGATCAGAATCTCACATCTAGCTTGGCTTACAGTATTCTAATTTTTTCTAGCCAGTTTTTCAAACTACTCCTAGGAACCTCTCCAACAAATTGGAAGTCACTAAGTCAGATACATTCATGGAAATGACCCCATTCCTAGTATGAAAATCTGTCTCTGTCACTTTCTTTCTTGTTGGGACAAAATACCCAATACTCACAACTTAAAGAAAGAGAGGTTTATTTTGGCTCATGGATGGCTGGCTGCAAGAGAGAAATAGCGTGATGGAAGGGCCTGAGTGGAGGAAACCTGCTAATGCCGTGGTGGCCAGAAGTCACAGAATGAATAGAAGCCAGAGAGTCATAGGCCTTTCCAGGTCAAGACCCCAGTGGCCGGCCTCTAGCCAGACCCTAAAAAGCACACTCAGCTGCTGAACTCGTTACCTGGCGAATCCACTGATGAGTACAGTGCCTGATGTTCCAGTCACCTTCCAAAACACAAAGTCCGAACACACGAGACTTTTGGGGGAAAGTTTAGATCTAGCATAATATTTGGTATTATTTTCAAAGATCAAGTCCAAAAATAAATTGGTTCTTCTGCTTTAATTTTATTTCAAAGATCACTGCATGAACTTTCAATGGATTCTGATCCTATGAAATTACTACCAATTTATACACACTCATATCCCCACTCTCCCTGAATTTAAAGTTTATTTTCTTTACCCTTGGACTACTTGTCATATTGTTTCTCATGTATCATATTCTATTTGCATAGCTAAATAACATTAATTATAGTAGCTAGTTGTGTCTTGTTTCATTCATTCATTAAGTCATTAATTTATTTTGTCAGTATTTATTGAAATGTATTATTTTTGATATACTAGGGATTGGTTATAAAAATAAAGGAGGAACACAGCTGCTTCCATGAAATGTGTTCTTTCTAAAAGGGAGATAAAACAAAAGGAAAAAAAAATAACAATTACATGATAATAAACCAAAAATATTTACTAGTTGTGGTAATTGATGTTCCAAACATAAGTTTTATGAAAGCAATAAAAATGTAGCAATATACATTCTTCTGCTTGAGATTGTGAATATTGCCTTTTTTCATCTCAAATAGATTGATTAGCAATTTAGTGTGTTATAAATGTGAACGCAGAGAAATTAGGCCTTCCAAACCCTGCTGAAGTTAACATTATGATGAAAAGAAATGCATTAGTTCTCAAATTTAATAGGTTTCTTAGTGTCCTGATTCTTATATTGAAAGTATTTTAAAACATATTTTCAATTACTTTCCAGTTGTTTCCTGTAATTTGGAAAGATATTGGAATGAATACTACCTTTATTTTCTAAAAACTTCCTAAAATTTAAGATATACTTGAATTGAGGGAAATGAATTCTGAAAAGGTGCCTGAACTCTAAAAGAGGAATTTGTATCTCACAAAATTGTAAGCCATTTTTTAATCCAGTTATCTGGCAAAATGATTTAGGTAGCTATAGGCTTATAACATTCATATGACCTTGACCACTGTGCCATCTTTAATAAGAGTGTTTTATCCTTCTCTCTAAACTTAATTCATTGTCTTGAAATGAATGACTAGGTTTCAGTTAATATATAACCCTTCTGCTAATGAACATTCGGATCCCTCAAGGCCTAGAACCAATTTGACAGTTGTCTGAGTGCTATATACTCCAAGATTCTATTAACTGATATCATAATTTCCCAAAATGTAAATGCCATTTTTGGCAATTTTTCTGCCAAAGCATCATTCATTGGTAATATGAATTGGGAAGTTTACTTCTCTAGAGAAAATTTTTCATTGAACAGTTGGCTGTGTTATATGAAAATAATCAATGAAGGTCATTTTAAAATCACAATATAGTATTGTTCATGCCAGTTTATCTGATGACTAGAGAAAAATTTAGGTGGCTCTTTTTTCAGTAAATTGTACTTTTGTTAATCACTGTGTCTTTTATTAATACGTAAACTTCAGAATTTGTTTTATTTAATTGGAAAGTATATATTTATAGATGCAACTAAAGTGACTAACCTTACAGAAATGTATGCACCTACATCTGTGACTGAATTGGCAAAAGCACTTTACTATATTTTACATGACTATTTAAAATACATAAAGATGTTAATTAATTTTAACTGATACACAAAAGCATAAAAATTGCACATAGTAATGTGGTACCTTATAATGTTTCAATACATGTGTGCATTGTATAATGTTTAGGTTAATTTAAATGAATCTGGAAAGATTTAATACTACCAGAGTCTTGCTCTTTCCACCTGAGAAATGAGCACTTCTTGAACGTTGAAATTCTAAAATTTATTTATGTTTCATTTTTATATTTTTACTACATGTGTAAAATATTTATGCTTGTACAAATATTTTATTTCATAGAATTTTACAAATATGGTAAGTTAAAGTGTGTGTGTTTAAAATAAATTTAAGTGCTGTGTAACTAGTCCTATTTTATCATTTTATTTTATTTTATTTTATTTTTTTGTGGGTACCAGAGGTCGACCTCAGGACCTCGTGCACCAGCAGGTGCCCATGCCGCTGAACGATATCACTGGCCCCTTTTTGTTTTCATATGTGGGTTCTGGGAGTCGAACTCAGGACCTCGCGCTTGCCAGGCAGGCACTTATGCTGCTGAACTATCTCACCAGCCCTATCATTTCATTTTAAAACTCACCTTTCTACTTCTGTAAATTTCTATCAATTTTGTTTATAACAAACATACCTTTCACTAGGATATCCTACCAAAAATGCATGAAACTTCTTACCTACCAAAAATGCATGAAACTTCTTATTGTCTTTCTTCCTATACTCTATTTTGCACTGCATGATGGCTGTTCCTCTTTTATTAGCATTTCATTCTGCCAGTATTGAGATTGAACATCTGATTTTTCCCAGCAACATGTTTTTTGTTTCATTTGTTAGAATAACTTATCTATTTTTTTTTTGTGGGTACCGGGGGGTCGACCTCAGGACCTCGCGTGCCAGCAGGCGCCCGTGCCACTGAGCGGTATCACCGGCCCCTTTTTCGTATGTAGGTTCTGGGAGTTGAACTCGGGCCCTCGCGCTTGCCAGGCAGGCGCTTAAGCCGCTGAGCCATCTCACCGCCCCAACTTATCTATTTTTTTCAATTATTTATTTTACTTATAAGCAATTTTAATGTATAATATAGTGGCTATGTAACTCAAGGTTGACAACCATGCTGCCTTTTATTGTATTGGACTTACACAAAGGGGTCCTGGGTCCTAATGCTGCTTCTGCCATTAGTTTTGTGTTTCATTAAGTAGGAAGAGTGAGGAATTAGAAAATTGTGTATATTCCAACTTCATAATTTCACTGTTAGAAGCTTCCTGTTCAACACAATCAATAATTGACATTTATTAGTCACTCATGTTACAATTGTACAAAAGAAAATTTAGAGCAGACTAGGTATGAACACTGTGACTCATGTCACCTAGAAGAAAATAAATGATAATCTGCCAATATGTACGGGCATCATGGATGACTCCAACAAATAAACTCACACTCATACACTCAACACTTATGACTATAACAAGTCCAAGCAATTAATTGATAATTCTCTTGAATTCCCTTCCTATATTATCATTAATAGTTTGGTTTTAAAATACAACACTAATACTAAGGTCTTACTTTGATTATTGTTTTAGTTGAGTAGCTTTATATATACATATATATGTATATATATGTACATACACATATGTGTATAGCTTTGTGTATTCATATATATACACATACACATATATCTCTGTGTTAAAATTTGAACACTAATTGCATCCTAATATTGCAGGTTGTTCGCAAGTCCTAATAGTGAAGAAGAAAGTGTGTTTTTTTAGCTCAATAGATCATCTCTTTTATTTGTTATTTTACATATGTCCAGAGTTAAGATATTAGAACTCTAGCTTACCTAAATTTATGAATGATTTTTCAGTGAAAATATCTAGAATTTTAATTTCATGACTCTCACCTGCCCTAATTACTATGCCTACCCCATTGTACTCATCTTCTCAAAATACATGGACACAAAAACACACTATCCTGAGGAGAATATATTCATAGAAATGTCTTTGGTCCTGGCTGTTCGGAGTTCTACATGCTCTATTTTATTTGTATGTCAAGTTCTTTATCCATGTTTGGGAATTTTTTTGCCATTATTTCTGTGAAGAAATTTTTTATGGTATTTGCACTGTCTCCAGCTTTTTCATTGACTCCAATCAATCTTATGTTGTTCTTCTTTGCTTTGTCTTGCAGCTGTGGCATTGATATTTCATGGTCTCTTGATATTTTTAAGATATCTTCCTTTTCATGGTCACTAGCCCCAATCCTGTCATCCAGGTCTGATATTCCATCCTCACTTTTGTTTGATCTGTTGTGTATACTTTCAAAGGTGATTTTAATCTGGACTTCTGTTTGGATCTGTTTCATGGCTTCCATTTCTTTCCTATGTTGAGCACTTGTGGTTTCCAGCATTTTCCTAAGCTCTTCTTTCTTTTTCTTTTTTTTTAATCAGTGTCTGCTACAATGTCTTTCATTTTGATCATCATTTCTTTTTGTACTTGAGAGAATATTTTTTCCATAGCCCCTTCCATTTGATTTTTCACTTCTGTTGCTATCATTTTAGAAAGTTTCAATGCTTGGCTTCCAATTTCCTTTGTCTCATTGTGCTCTGAAGTTGTCCTGGGTGGGCTGGGTGTCTGGGGTTGCATTTTGCTTCTGCATCTTGTCATTTTCTATTTTTTATTTTATTTTGTTTTCTGTGTTGATGCTTGATGATTTCTTATGGTAGATAGCTTTATCACTAGTATCGAGGCTTCCCTAGGAAATGTCTGTTCCTTGGGGATGTCTTCCAGATGTAGGTGATTCTTAGTATTAATGTCTATCCCAAGAACCTACTTTCCCAATTTATTAAGGATGATAAGTTGCTATCTATTTGGCTCAGCACCCAGTCATTTGGTACTGGACTATGGGGATGACTATGACCCCTATATAATCACAGTGTTATCATACAAGGGAGAAAAACTGATTATAACATGTATGACATTCTGCCTAAAGTAGTACAGTTAGCAAGAACAACAGCATCAAGTACAGCCTAGCTACTGACAAACTGTAGTAACTGTCAACCTGATACCTTTAACCACAGGAGCAAATTCTACAGTTGTATAACAAAATCCAACATATATCAGGAACTTGTATGCAATTATTTTCCCCTTAGTGGAGTGATTTTACCCTTTTGGAGGGGGAGGGGAGGATTTAAGAGGGATGGGGACAAGATAGTGAGATGAATGAGGTCAAATACAGTAGAAGCAAGGCTGGAGGGCAAAGGATGATCACTCAAGTTCTGGGAAACTGGAGGACACAGGAGAGAAAAAACGAAAGTGAAAGTGAAGGAGTACTGAATTGAACCAGAAAGAGAAGAGACAGTGTTCACTCACATGAAAATATCATAAAATCAAGAGATAGTTGAGGAAAGAGAGAAAGAAGATGATAGAAGAAAACAAAAAGAAAGGTAAGAAACCTAAATAGTGAAAAAAGAAAGAAGAAAAAGAAAGCGAAAAGAAAAAGAAAAAAGAAAAGCAAAATAAAATACCTACAAAAAACAAAAGAAAAACCCAACCAGACAGAAAAAGGATAACTAATCAGATAAAGAAAAATAAAAGTAGTGAAATTCCTCTAGTGTCCATAGTTCTGTGGTAGTGTCCAAGTCGGATCCCAGAAATGTGCTGCGTACTCCAGCCAAGTTTGCAGTGGGACTTGTGCTGCCGTGTATGGGGCTGATCTTGGCCTCTAGATGTAGGAGCTGCGACAGGTTTTTTGTTGCTCTAGTTCTCCCAGAGCCCTTTGATATAAAATGGCATGCCCCCCCACTGCTTCTGTTCCACCTGTCTGTGTGCTGGAGCACAATGTTTGTTCACCTAATTTACCAATTGCTGGCTCATATTCTCACTATTGCTTCAGACTCTTCCATGCTGCTGGTCCTGCCTACAAGAGTGCGCATGTGCCCCAGTCTGTCCTCACTGGTCCTGCCTGGGCTGATGTGCATACCTGTGCCTGGGCCTGTTCTCTCTTGAAGGGAGGAGAGGGGATTCGGAAAAAAGAGGAATCAAAATATATCATGTACTGTACAAATCCCATATGATGAATATGATTATTACATGTATCTAAAAGGTATCAATAAAGTGAAAAAAAGAAAAGAAAAGAAATGTCTTTTTTCACTGACTTTGGAGCTCCTTTAGGGCATAAATTTCTGGTAGGCCCCTGTCATTGTTATGTTGGGTTGTATGATCTGACAATGATTTATTGGTGAGAATTCATATGCTATTACTTTCTTGCCTACATTACTGGACCTTCCAGAAGTTTGCCCTTCAAATTAAAAGCATTAAATAATATCCTGGAGAAATGCATAAAAATCCAACTCTAGACACTCATTACAACCCTCCTATCACACACACTTGATTTAGTAGGTCTAGAATACAGCTAAAAGAAGTGTAATCTTTTTAAACAAATTTTGCAAGTAAATGGAAATGAAAATGAAAGTGCCTGAAATGAAGAGTAGAAACATTGAGCCTGTCTTGTGACGTATATTTGTAGAACACATAAGAGAGTTAAGTAATTCTTCCAAAAAGTAGTTTTAAAAGATTCTAAATTTAAAAATTGCTAAAACCATTTTACAAGGTAATTTCCAACACTTCCTTCAAGTCTTTATAACTGATAATGTGGTATAGTACAATTTTTATTCAATTTCCTTTCACTTTCTTAGTGAAGGTAGACCGAGTTCTGAGGTTGTGTAAAGAGGTTGAAGGGAGACAGAGTAGATCTGGACTTCTTAAAATGATAATTTATGGATTATGTAGATCTGGAAAAAAGTCCATATTATTTTATATAGCAGAAGTATACATAAAATATATTTATATGGGAATGTTGGAATATTACACATTACATGAATTTGTTATTGTACCATAATAATTATTTAATGAATGCTGTCTGACATACAGTAATATGATAAAATTACTTTATCAAATTTTTCAAAGCAGTTCTATTGTTCCTATAAATATATCAAAACTTCAAAATAATAATTTTAGAAGAGAGAAAATTCTAGGAATATTTATCTTTCAAATTCTCATATTAACAAATTCAAGTATTTAGATTACTGCGATTTATCTTATGATTAATGTATTTTGTATATATAATAATCTAGATATTTTTAATAAAATGTATAATGTGCAATATAAAATACAACATGTATCTTATTTTAGTAGAGATTAGAAATTTAGAAAAAATAATTTGTCATAGAGATATTTCAATTTCTGCCACAACTATCCTTATACATGAATTTGAACATATTTTTACTTTCATTTTATAAAATGAATACTAATTTAGATCATATAGTCTAAGATAATTGTTCAGGAAAATATTTAGAAACATATAAATAATTTGAAAGCTATATTTCCAAATTGTTCCTGAGACGACAACTACACACAGGCATTTATCCTCCCTCCTCCCCCAACACCCTCAATTTAAAACAATTTTACAATAGCATTTGCTTTATAGAAATCCTGAAAAGAGTTTGTATAAAATTTGGAAGATCTTATATGAATCACCTATAATCAAAACAAGACTTTTATATTAAATAATATAAATATTTATACAATAATATTTTAATAATATAATATATTTAATAATATAAATAATATGAATATTTTAATATAAAATAATTGTATATCAATTATTTGACAAAAAATTACTTCTTTTTTTAGGCATATTCCACTTCATATTTAAATTCATATTATCAAATTATAATGAAATGCTCTTATTTGGATTTTACAATGAACACATGAGAAATTTGTAAGAGTATGTTATATATACAACCTGCATGAGTTATTTGGCATAGATAATGTGCATCCAAAAATGCCAAATTTTATTGGGATCTCGTTTCTTTTCCTCTTGCAATAAGTCCATAAATAATTTCATTTTTGCATAATAATTTAACTTTTCAGCTGGATTATCATAAATTATAAAAATTTTGCAAGTTTATTAAATTATTTCATAAAATTCCCCACAAATATTTTTCCCCAAAATAGACATTAACATTTATCCAAACAGAGTAACTATATGATAAACAATATTGCAAAGAACTAAAGGTAAATGATTTTTACATCACCAATTTATAAAACATATACTTTTGTGTTCAGACCTCATGGAGATTAAAGATGATGTGTCTCAGGTAGAAATAATTTTTCTTCCTTTTTTTTTAGGCATTGTCTAGGTATGTATGTAGGCTGACCTTGAACCCTTGAGAATTCTTCTGCTTCTGCCTGTCACTGTTAGAATTATAAGTATGTACAATCACCTCTGGCTAAGAATTTTTATTATTAAAAATTTTGACTACTTAACTTGCTTAAAGAGAGCTCTGAAGGAAGTGTTCCAATCATTTGCGTATCAATAGATACTTTTGACTTCCATTTCTCTGCAAGTGTATACGTATCTTAAAACAATTAACTATCACTTCATATACCTATGAAAGATAAACAATACCCTGCTGTTTATAATTTCCCGAAATTAAAAAATAATCCAGGAATTCAAAATGATATTCCATTAAAACCAATATTTAAAAATTAACTATTATTCTTTATTTCTTATATTCTTCCTTCTTTTTTTTTGCAGGCGCCCGTGCCGCTGAGCGATATCACCAGCCCCTTTTTCGTATGTGGGTTCCAGGAGTCGAACTCGGGCCCTCGTGCTTGCCGGGGAGGCACTTAAGCCACTGAGCCATCTCACCGGCCCATATTCTTCCTTCTTTGGTTTAATTTTATTCCGATTTTATATTTAGAATTTCTTAAAGCATACAGAGAAGTTGAGAACATTAAAATCAGTACATGCATATATACTTTAATTTTTTTTACTATATCAGCTCTTAACATTGACCACAGTGATCTTATTTTTCTAATACAACTCTGGATATAGTGTAGATCTGTACTGCTTATTTGCTGCACAACTTGAAAATAAGTTTAAAACATTATGTTATGTCAATCTTACTCTAAAATGAACAAAGTAGAAGAAGCATTTTCCTCCTTAAACACAGTGTCATCATTACTTTTAAGAATTTAAATTAAAACCAGTGACATTATTTATCAATTACGTATGTTTTTAATTTCATTACTTATGTAATTTATACATACTTGACATTTGTTTTATTTGAACATCAGGGTCCAATCGAGGATCATGCCTTGCATTATTTTGCATTTTTCTTTAATTTCCTTTAAAATATAAGAGTTCTTTTACTTTTTAATATCTGCTCTGCCATACTTCAAGTTATGTTTTATTTATAATTTTTTTTATTTTACTCCATTTCTATGCCTAATGGAACCCTGAAGTGTGAATTTAGGGTTTTGAACCTACATTTTTCCCTTATCATGCAAAATCACTTTCTAATTTCCCCTGTGCACGTGGTGGGAACGCTGAAAGCCATGTTAACAGGACTCCCTGGCATTGACATCAGAATTGAAGGTGTTAAAGCTTTTCTGATCTGGTGATGTAATTTCCTTTCTGTAGTTTTTCTTTTCTTCTGTGTAATCATGTATGTATTAATTAACAGTCTATTAACTTTGTTTCATTGTTTTGACCTTAATATTAGGGGCTTTTGTTGTTTGCAAATCCAGAGCTCTAAATTAAGCAGCTGCAACTATAGTCTCTTTAAGGCTACAGAGAAAGAATTTTTCACACTCCTTAAATATCTGTGTCTTTAATAGTTAGAATGCTTGCAGAGAGATGTGGCAAGAATTTAAATCTGTTTCTGTGTTTTCAAGAAGACTGGTGCATTCCTATAACTCACTTCTTGAATATAATTAATAAGGTTGTGAAATACAAATTTTATTGAAATATGAAAAAATAGTAATTGGAGAAAAATGATTTGTTGGGCTGGTGAGATGGCTTAGTAGCATAAGCGCCTGCCTGGCAAGTGTGAGGGCCCGAGTTCGACTCCCAGAACCCACATATGAAAAAAGGGCCGGTGATATCGCTCAGCGGCACGGGAGCCTGCTGGCACATGACGTCCTGAGTTAGACCCCGGTACCACAAAAAAAAAAAAAAAAAAAAAAAAGAAAGAAAAATGATTTGTTTATTCTGTTTACTTCAATAACTTTGTATTTTCAAGTAGATTCAGAAGCAAGAATTGAAGTTCAAATACAGGAAACTACATTTTAAAAACTGCCTCATTTGTACAATTAGCCTTAAATTTAACAATGATTAATTTCATGTGTAATGCAAAATCTCTAGGTTCAATAATCAATATACTGAAAATATGAGTTTGTATCTATAGAATAAAATATAATGTTTGGTTTTCCATGCCCATCAAAACCTAAGGCACTGCAGAGTTGGGAGGGTTTATCCTTTCATATGACCACAGGTTGAAGATTTGAATCTTTAGTTGCAGCCAACTAACAACACTATTGAAGATGTCAACAAAGGCTTCATTCTCAAACAAGGATTATGGGTTTCTGTGCTAGGTATTCCTGATAAATGGAGTACTTATGTTCAATTAATGGTAATTTCCAGAGTGTCTGCTAATGTTATCCTATCAAAAAAAGACCATTATGAAAAAAAATGTGTTTTCATGTGAACATAGGTACCATTGCTCATCTTATTCTTTCAACCCAAATTAAATAGGTTTCACTTCGCATTCCTCAGAGTTGTTTATGGCTGTCTACAAGGTCACCACTTTTTCTTCCAAGTAAATGAATTAGCCTCCTAAAGTACAGATGGAAAAAAGATACCATATACATGTTATCATCTTCTCGTTATATCATTCTCTACTCCAATCCACTTCAGGAAAAGCAAAAAAAAAAAAAAAATGATGAGGCATTTCTTTCCTTATTCAAGCCAATTCAATTACCTGTTTGTTGGATTTCCTCTCCCTTACCTCTCATATCTGCTTTACTATTACTCCTACACTTTTCTTTATTATTTCTTTCTACATTTCTTTTGTCTGATAATCTTAAGTTTGCATTATGCTCTAGTTTTCCCAATAAATATATTAAATACTCGATAGAATCCCATAATTTCATCACTCACCTACATAGTTACCATAGTTTTTTCCTTTTTCCCTGGTCACTTTAAAATTTTCTAAAAGAATATTTTTCTTGAATCCTTATTCATTCTTCACTGAAATTCAATCTTATTTCTGGTTATTAATCTGGTCAATGTTCAAACCAGATCCAATATGCCACAATTCTCTACTCTAATTAAAGGAAAAAAAAGCCCATTTTCTACTGTTATTTTTTGGCTATTAACTTCTCAGACTCTTGTCTTATTATTTTTTCCTACATGTCTATGGGGGTTCCATGTCTTCCTTTACCGGACTTCCATCTTGATGATCTATTTTAATATAAGACCCACTTCTAGTAAACTCTCTGCAGTTGTGACTGAAAGTAAATCTGAATATGTCTACATAATAAATATTTTCAGCTTTTATTATTTGTAAAACAATGAACATGACTATTCCAGTAAAACTTTATTTATAATCTGGTAGCAGGTCAGATTCGGCCCATGTGTCAGTTTGCTGACATCTATTCCACCACACCACCCAATGGCTTTTTATCCATTACTACAGTAATTACTGAATATTACAAAATAATGGTATCTGTGTTTTTTCCTATTTAACACTTTCTCTCAGATACACACTATTGTCAGCATCCGCGTTAACATTTTTAGATGTCACATTACTGAATAGGCAAACAATATCTTAACATGTTATAGAATTAAAGATTATATATATATGCATCTCATGTTACCTTTGTTGTCCATAACACTCATAATAATGATTTAAAACACAGCTCATGTTATATTACCTGTGTAAAGTTATTCTTACCCTCCAGTATTAAAGATAAATATTTCTTCTTGTGTTTTCCTATTATGTTAATACTATTTTAGTAATTTTTTATATATAATTTTATTTATGGACATTTCCTCAATCAAGGCAGTTGGGTAGAGCCGAAGACTACAAGTCCCAGCACGCACCGCTTCTTGGCGGGTCAGCTCTTAGTAAAAGATTTTAGAGTTTATTTTTCACATTAAAATGTTTATATAGTGAAGATAGAAACAAAACTATATTACTTTTCATTTACTATCAATTAAATAATTATTAGTAATCATAGAATTATAAAATAATATATTAATAAATTTTAAATATATTTTTCCTGAGACTATGATTCCTTTTCCAAACTAGCATATATCTGAGAATGTAGTTGCTTTGACACAGTTTGGTCAGAATGCATTAACCGCTGTAATAATTTCAAAATTCTAGGAGCTTACCACAGGAAAGCTTATTTTTCTTTGATACCACCATGCACTGATGGTCATTTTTCTTTTTTTCTAATAAGGGTGCCCTCTTCTGGATCTTACCAGTGTGCGGCATTCAGCCAAACATGGAGGAACGATGTGATCACCATTATGTGTCAGGCTGAGAGATGATGGACCATTTCTCCTTTCTCAACTCATTTGAGTGGATGCCCTCAATTGAATGCCCACTTTTCTGCCCACAATTGAATGCAATAAATTGCAGAGCAAACAAACAAACAAGCCTGGCTGATGGCCATGAAACAGGATAACACGGATAAAGAGAAAAAGTAATTTCAGTCTATCATATATATTTTTTATTTTTTTATTTTTTTATTTTTTGGTGGGTACTGGGGGTTGACCTCAGGACCTCAAGCGCCAGCAGGCGCCCGTGCGGCTGGGCGATATCACCGGCCCTTTTTTCATATGTGGGTACTGGGAGTTGAACTCAGGACCTCACACTTGCCAGGCAGTTGCTTATGCCGTTGGGCCATCTCACCAGCCCTTGTATGTATTTTTTAAATTTCTTCTTGCTTTCTTGAATGATTTTTCTTCAGTTAGCAATTTTTTAGTGTTAGTTCAAATCTTTCTTTTATGAAGGAAACAATTTTAAGTGACTCTAATTCCAGGTACTTTTGATATTATTTCTCATCATTCCTTACATTACTAGAATAATTTGCTGCCTCCCAAGATATAAAAATTTCCCAGAGATTGACAAATTGGTACACACCAAATCATATTTAAATAAATTTAGCTGGTTTCCAAAAAAGTTTCTTTGGTGTGTTTATTTTGTTTTTGTTTGTTTTACTATTGTGTATGTTCTGCTTTTTGTAATAAGCAAGAGCCTCAGTACTCTCTCCATTGAACAATTCAGTGGAGTTTTTACGGCAACGTTTGAAATTATTGTTTGGGGTCTTCAAAGATTACAAAGAATTCAATATTTTTACTGCATATTTTTTGCCCTAATCCATTTCTCATTATTATAAAAACATACCTTAGGTTGGATAATTTATTATAATAGAAATTTATTTATCAGAGCTCTGGATGTTGGGAGTCCAACAGCCATCCATTTTTTGTGTCTAGTAAGGGTCTGGTCTTCATTTGTGAGTAGGCTTCTTTTTTTTTTTTTTGTGGGTACCGGGGGGTCGACCTCAGGACCTCGCGCGCCAACAGGCACCCATGCCACTGAGCGATATCACCGGCCCCTTTTTCGTATGTGGGATCCGGGAGTCGAACTCGGGCCCTCGCGCTTGCAAGGCAGGCGCTTACGCCACTGAGCCATCTCACCGGCCCGTGAGTAGGCTTCTTGTTTCTGGGTCCTGTGGAAGGAACAAACTTCACACTCAAATGGCGTAAGTTGAGAGTGCATTCTATTGAACTTGAAGCTCTATTTTAAGGATGCTACATCCATACAGATGGTTCTACCCTTTTGAATTTAATCATTTTGAAAAGGTCAGTCTCTTAATACTATTACATTGAAAACTAAGATTCTACATGAATTTGGAAGGGAAACAATCATTAAAAACTCTGGCCACTGTCTGAGTTCAGTACTGTCTACTCAAAAATACATGATTACCTTAATATTAGCTTAATGCATATGTTTCTGAAGATAAATATGCTGGAACAATACGGTTATAACACATTCTGATACAGATCAAATTTGTATTGTTTCGTATTTCCCTTTTCAATAGTTGGTTGTGAGCTGGCATTAGCAAACTTCAAAATTTGTGAATCCAGAATCTTTGTTCATTTTACCACTCACTTTATACCCAGGATCTAACTTAGTGCCTGCCATTGGGAAAAAAATTGGCTTAGTGAGAGAGTGAATGGAGATATAACCTCCAATCAGGTGGATTCAATAAAAGGGATATCTTTTCAAAATATGGTATGCTCAGATACAAGGATAACTTGGAAATATCCTTTTAGTTTTTGGATGATTAAAAACTAACATTACCTGAGTGGGTAATAAAATATAAATGCATTCAAATACACACTTACTGACACATATATGCATGTAAAATTAATGTTAAGATAGCATAGAACAGGCTATGGAAACACACATAAACTAATTAGTTATGTAATATCAATTTGTATGATTTACAAAAGATAAGCAAAGTATTTGATAATATTTAAATTTGCATAAAATTAGTATATAGGAATAAAATAAATTCTTTTGGGAATCTGTACAAAATTTTATTTGTGCTTATAATGAGAATAATCTTTAAATTCTCACTTGATTTACTTAAAATTGATATCTAAGTCATCTTAGCTGATATGAAATGCATTTAGTAAATTGAAGAAATGATGTTTATATGACACTTACTGTGTAATTTTCATTTCACTCTAAATACCTGTTAACCTATGTGTTTCTGAGAGAATAAAGCATAAAAGGGACCATATTAGCACCCTACTCTTTGAAAGGGTATGCCATATTAAAACATAGGAATTCACTTTGCCTGAGATATGAAGAGCATAAGAATACCAGAATTATAATACATTCAGGAAAACACTGAAATAGAATGACCTTAATCAATAAGTCAGTGGGTTACTAATTAGTTATGGGTTTAACACACTATTGCACTTAAAAGGAAAAAATACATGCTAATCACTGTTAGTAAAACATGCTCGTGGTAGACAATTTTATTTGGTAACTTGCTCCATAAGTTAGTAGTTATAAATATTTGTTTGTTTTCTTTCTCAGTATTTTGATATAACTGCTTTTTTATGAAGTGTGGTCATTGCACAATTTCCATGTAGGCTTGAGAACTATTAGCATAAACAAACTCACCAACTTTGCTAATTACCACTGTTTATAATAAATGAGTTCACTTACTTGGCTCAAAAATTACATTACCTAGTACTTTTCCCTATAGTTTCTTACAATTAGAATTCCTATGAAAATCTTCTGATTTCAACATTTCTTCTCTCATGTTAACTTTTACAGAATTAAAAATAATGCAAGAAAATATACTATGCTAGTGTCTTGAAGTTTTTTCAGCGTTTAATTCCTATTTATATCTTCAGCTCATCTTTTAGGTTTTCAAATAGTTTTTTTGATATCACAAATTGAAAAACCAGCTTACTCAGGTAGGAAAAAGTGTTAACTGTGGTTTTGGAAAATAAATCTGAACACTTACTATATATTATATATGTGCATTAATACAGTGTGTATAATATAATATATATGCTAAATAATAAAGCAAAATTTTGTATTTGCCTCATGAAAGGTACACAAACCCTGTAAACTGATACTTAAAGGCAATTAAGATCTTAATGCTTTTCTGCTGTTTATCTGATTACTTGATTTCATAAGCTATATTGCTATTTCTAATAGAAATCACCATCTTATTCTGAAAGGCCTCACACTTTCAATGTCTGTATTTCCTCTGTCTTATTTGAGTGTATGGTCTCATCTTTTGTTATCACATGAATGTTGTAAAGGCAAGCTCAAAATTCTGTACTCCAAGAATATCCACTGAATCTCTCATAAAATAATTTTATTTTGCTTTGAAATATAACATTTAATGACTGTTAATAGCGGTTATTTTCTCTCTAGTATTATAATTCTCATGCGCATGTATCATATGTACATTTTCATAGGCTTTTTGAATCAATTATAACTAGTTTAACTTTTTTTCTAACTTTTAAAACCACTTCCCTACTTAGCAGATATTTAGGAAATGGCTTTGAGTTTATTAAATACGTTAATTTATGTCATGTTGAGTAACGACTTCCCATGTCTTTCACAAAACAAAACAAAACCAAAAAATTTCAAAATATATTAAATTTGTACTTAAGGCCCCACACTGAATTATATTCACTTACCTTAAACATGTATGAAATAATAACAGATTCTGTTTCCACCAAGTATCCCTTAAGTCATTAATTCTCTTATGAAACTACATTTTACAAATACAGTAACAAGGATAATGCAAGAAGTTCCTTCTATAAGAACATTAATTCTGGGCCAGTGAGATGGCTCAGCAGCGTAAGCGCTTGCCTGGCAAGCGCGAGGGCTCGAGTTCCACTCCCGGAACCCACATATGAAGAAAGGGCTGGTGATATTGCTCAGCAACACGGGCACCTGCTGGAGCGCAAGGTCCTCAGGTCAACCCCCAGTACCCACAAAAAAATAAAAAATATAAAGAACATTAATTCTAAAATGGCAAAAAGAGGTGGAATTACATCACATCACAGAATGGAAGCAAAATGATAGAAATATTTGATTAACGTATTTAAAAATCTGTACACCCCACCCATATTTGCTTCAGTTACTCAGGCCCTCTAAATAGAAGTACAATGATAGAAATATTTGATTAATTTATTTAGAAGTTTCTACACCCTTACATTTGCTTCAGTTATTCAGACTCTCCAAACATTTTTCAGGGACTACCATGGGCTATTTCTCATGATTCTCAATTGTTTTCATTAAATAGGATCATTTTTATTGCCATTTCATTTCTCATTTCTAGAACATTAAAATACAAGTGTGATTTTTATTATTCTCCTTAGACTACCCTAAATGATTCCTTCTGCGCATTCTTCTTCTTCTTATTATTATTATTATTATTACTTTTTTACTTTTTGCTTGTTTAGAGACATTTTCAGTAAGGTAATTGTACCACTTGTACCCCAGTCTCCATAGTAATCATAATAGTTTCAATTCTGTCTTATTTTATTGTAACCTTTTTTCTCTGCCTTTCATTATATTTATCCTACTGCTTCTTTTAGAAAACATCTTCAAGAGATTTTATAATCTACACTTTCATATTTATCTATTTGTTAGACTTTTTTTAAACATTACTAACTTATATGCAAGTTGAATTTCTTAATGAAAATTAAGAAATTATTAACAAAATTAAGAAAATTATCAATAAAAATACAGTTGTTCTTTGACATAGTATGTAAGAATGTCTTTTGCCCTGGTAATTTTTGTCAGATATGTTGAGAATTTCTACCTTAATGTTATTTTACACAGAATAATCTTTTAATGAAGTCAAATTCTTACAAAGCCACAGAAAAATGTGACTGTCTTCTATAAATAGCATATGCAGTCCATATTTCTCTGTAATGGGGAACATTTTTATTGGTGTTAATCTTGAAGTTTGATTATTATTAAAACTACAGTATAACAGAAGACAGAAATAGCAGAAAAAATAAAAGGCCATTGTGATTGAGAAAGGAACAATTCTAAGTATGTTAAAATTGTTATTATAATAAATGTAGGAGTGGGAATCAGGATGTGTCCTAGTTACTTTTTACTTGCTGGAACAAAATATTTCATACCTACAAGTTAAAGGAGGAAAGGTTTATTTGAGCTCATAGTGTGTAGAGGTTTCAGTACATACTCGGCTGTCTCCCATGCAGGGCGGCACGGCAGAGGGGCATCCCAGAGGAGAAACAGTTTATGACAGGGCAGGGGGAAAGCAGCAAGACTTCCTTCTTCTTTCCTTTTGTAGTTCATCCAGGCTGCAAGCCTGTGGATTGGTGCCACCCACACCCAGGGTAGGTCTTCCCTCTTCAGTAAATCTATCGTCCAAACCCATAACTGCTAAGCCTCTCAGTAGTATCACACACCCACAATCCCGTATCACATGGCCATGATCCCATGCCTCCGAAAAGCCCCACCTACAATCGCCTGAGGTTTGAGGAAGACATCTAGATATAAGCCATAACAGGAAGCAAAATATGAAAATGACACAAAATATAAGGACTAGATATTAAAATACACGAGAAATTTTGGTCAAAAAACTGAAGATGTAATTGAAATAGTAATGCTGATTCTATTACATGGAAACATGTATCTTAGCACAAAATAAAATGATGGAATTAGGCATGTCTTTGAAAAAGAACAATTAATATAATACAAGATACCCTCAAATCATTAACTTTATTTAAATAAGAGCTTTATAATGTTTTCTGAAAATATGGAGCCTTCAAAAAGTTTCCAGCAATATCTTGTGAGTGATTGAAGTGTTGTTTTCTTACACAATGTCTTTGTATTCCAGTTTATTCTACCTGTGAAAATTATGAATTGATGTTACTTTCCATTCTGATAAAAGAACTTCAACCCTAGTGTAGGCAAAATTTGAAATTTACCTTCTTACACAGCTAAAATATTAAAAGAAAAAATTAATTTCAGAAATAGATGGATTTAGTGATTCGAACAATATTATCTGGACTCCGTTTCTCTGATAAATTCATTTTATGCATCATATATCATAGCCATTGGCAACCCAACCTCAACTACTTTTTCAAATAGCATCAGAGGTGAGGCTTTTGTAAGGTGTTGGATTATGGAGGTGCTATATTCAGTGGATTCATCCATTAATGAGTTCAGCAGCCCTGTGTTCTGTTAGGACTCGGGTGTTGATTAGAAGTGAGTCATTCAGGGCATGACCTGGAAGGGTATAGCTTCTTGGCAGTTTTCCTCTACCACACCTTTATGTTGTAGAATCACCCAAATATGGAGTGAAACCTCTAAAAACTTAGCCAAAATAACCTCTCTTCGTTTAAGTTGATGGTGTTGGATATTTTGTTCCAGTGGGAAGAAAGTGACCGAGACAACTCCTTTTTCTGATACCTGTCAATTTTGCAGATTCAACACTGCTTTGATTGCCCTAGACCACACTGGATCAATTTCTGTTGTTGAAAAGAAAAAGAACCCTGATTATGCCATTAATGCAGGTAGGAAAATTTCTTTACCAGAGAAAGGATAAAAAGTTCCAGGTAAGAACTAAAATAAAATAAACAAAACATTGAGATATTTGACATGGTTTTATATTTTTCTGAGCATCATTTAAGACTTTTCATGATGTTTTATTAACACTAAATCATTAAAGGTGCTTTTTTCTAATTCAAATACTACATAAATGTTTGCTTTTCCATTTTCTTTCCCACAAGTTAAAGCATTCATTTCTTTCGTCATATTACTGGACAATGACAGATATACTATGTCTAGTAACTGAGTAATAAAGATACATTTTTAAAAGTATGTTTTAACAGTTTTTGTCTTTACTTGACTATATTCTTCTGTTTCTAAAGAAAAATTTGTTTCACTTAAAGCTAGTTTTCATATTATTAAAGAATTATGCTAGCATTATTTTCTCCTTGTTTCACTAAAATCAAAATATCTCATTTATTAGATAATAGTAAAATCTCTCATGTCAAGGATATGAATCATTGTAAACACCTTCTTTGGACTCATGCCCAGTGTATTACTAATTAATGGCTCAACTGTGTAATATTTAGTCAGACATTTGCTAATATCTCTTGTTAATATTTTTTCTGTGGTGTTCTGTAGTGTGTCCTACTTTGACCATATTTTTCCTGATTTATGCTTCTCCAGAGATATATTTAGAAAAATGAAAAAAGTTAAAATATGAGGACAGAGAACTGACCTGTTGATCTGTTTTCCCCATCATGCCAACTTCTATAGTTGGTTTGTCCAGTTGCCAAAGGAGGAAATATTAGTGAGTATTCAAGTTGCTGGAAACAATACTGGACATTCACAAATTAAAGGAAGAGAGGTTTAATTCAGCTCATATTTTAATGGGATTCAGTCTATGGTCAGCTGGCTCCAAGGCAGTGTTTCTGCCTTTTAGCTGTGGGAGAAGGGCATGATACAGCAAAGAGATTAGTTCTTGGTGGCTGGGAAGCAGAGCAGGGGAACAGTGACAGAGAGGAAGAATAAGGGACTGGACATAGACCCAAGGTAATGTCTCCATGACCCACCCAGACATACCAAGAAGTGTGTTTCACTAAAACTTGCAGACCCTGAAGTTAATGAAGTTGACACTCTACCATAACTATCGCATCCCACTCCTTGTCAAGTTCATACCAAAACACATCTCCTTAAATCACATTTGTTTTCCAAACAAAACCAATAGAAAGTTCATAATTTTGCTAACATAATAACAATATCCTGTGTACAACTGGAAAAGTAACAATGCTTTCCCAAAATCTCAACAGTTCCAGAATTTTTCAAAAGTCCACATCCAAGTCAAGTCAAAGGTTGGCTTTGAACTTCTGTGAAAATCAAAAAGAAGTAATGCAATCTCAAAGGAGACTGGTGCAGGATTAACATTCCTCTTCCATAAGAAATGAAAAGGAGAATAGAAGCAAATCCCACCAAAGTGTAATTGTAATGGTTGATACATTGTGCCAACTTGGGAAATCTAGAGGCTTAATTAAGTAACTGAGTAGTTCTACATCCTAGCGTGTAGAGGACATGCCCTTACGTCTAGGATGTTGTTCATTGTGTCAACTTGAGAAGTTTAGAGGTTTAACTAAGTGAATCAGCAGGGGGCCAGGGTCCTCACTTTGTAAACATCCCAATCTTGTGCATGAGGATGACACCGAGCTGGTGTGAGTGCTTCACCCACCTGAGGGCATAGCCTATATACAATGTAAGGGAGGAAAAGAGGCTTCTCCCCTGCCCCTTTTGTCCTCTTGCTGCTTTGTTGTCTTCTGCTGCCTTAAGGTGTTGCCTCTGTGCCACACCACCCTGCCTTGGAGCCAGGTGATTACAGACTGAAACCTCCATGAACTTTGAGCTAAATAAACCCTGCCTTCCTTAAATTTTGGGCATCAGGTATTTTGTCTCAGCAATGAGAGAAAAGGAACCAAGACAATAACCAATATCCGACAGGGCAACTGTTAAGTCCTATAGCTCCATATCTGGCATCCAGGGCAAATGCTATTGAAATCTGAGTTCAACAGGGTCTAAGTGGCCCCACCAGTATGGCTTTGCTAGTTGCAGTGCACCTGGCCTCTTTCTCAGGCAGCATTTACTCCAAACCTCTAGCTTTCCTTACCAGACAGTCCGTATTCCTGGCATCTCAAACTTTCTGGGTTCTCCACTGCACCATTGGCTTTACTCCCACAGATTTACAGATTGCTCTCATAGAAGATCCTTGCTGGCCCTCCTCAGCCTTCTTTTGAAATCTAGGTAGAAACCATCCTAATCCCACAACTCTTCATTTCTGCATGTTGGTAAAAACAGCATCATGTGGACGATGCCAAGATCTGCTGTCAGCTTGAGCAGCAGCTGGACACCCTTAAACCTTGCCTGTAGTGGACTTTCAGTGCCTGGATGACTGACAACACCAAAATAAATCCTGAGAAACTAACTACCTGTACTGTCCTTTTCCAACAATTCTACCATAGATTCTCTTCTCGAATAAATGGATTATACTTGTTCACCCTTTCAACTTTGATGGTTAGGTTCTTACTGATTTTCGAGATGTCCTCAAGTCATCTTTCTTCTTATCTCTTTAAAAAGTATGTTTTCTTTTTAAAGGTGATAAACCCTTCAGAAACCACATCCTTTGTCCCCAAGTTTACACACAGTTCCATTTGGGCCAAAATGTAAGATTTAAAACTTTTTCTTTGTTTTTTTCGCCCCTGATTCTCACTATAAATCTGGTGAAAAACAGCCAGCAAGTACTATATGATAGCCTGAATGTTAGACTGCTTTGCAGTTTCCTCTCCCAGAATAATTAGTCTACTGTCCTTAATTTCAGTTTCCCAAAAAAGTCTCAGCACTTGGACAACATGAAAACAATATCTTTTCCAGATCATCATAGTCCATTTCCCAGTACAGTTCATGCCCACCTGAAACTTAAAGAGCCTGGCCTTTCATCACTGCATTCCTATCATCAATATGATCTTCTGAGCTCCCACTAGAATCACCCCTCAGGTTCTGCTTACAGCATTAGGACTTGTACAGTCTGTGTCTACAGTGCTTTCCAATTTTCTCCCATAAGCCAGTTCCAAAGGTTTATAAACAACATTGCCAGGTGTAGTCACAAAAATGACACCCCCCCTTTGCTCCAAGTTTTCTATATTTGTCAGCTTTCTTGTTGCTGGACACAGTACTATATACCCAGGACATAAAGGAGAAATTACATTTAATTCATGTTTTCAGTCTATGAACAGCTTACTCCAAGTCGGAAACATGACGGCAGAAGGATGTGGTAGACCCAAGCTACTGAGTCCATGGTGACCAGAAATCAGAGCAAGAGAAAAGACCCAGAGAGGAGGGGACCAGAGACCTAATATAGACCCCACGTCCATGCTTCCTTGCCACTACCCACTCAGACGCCCCCAAAAGTGAGGTTAACCCATCTTCCAAACGGTCCCAAGCTGATCCAGTGGACATTTCACCCTAACTGCTACAAGGGTAGAACATCATTGTTTAGAATTTTTTAAATGGACAGTGGTTCATGCAATTATCAAATCAATTTTCAAATATACACCAAAATATACATTGCCTCATTTATAGTTCCGTGAAATGGAGATCGTGTTTCCATATGCCCTAAAACAAACTGTACACCAAAATGTTTAAAAGGTAATCATTAAAGCCATTTGCTAACAAACACAAATCTATGTGTTAGCTGTAATTTGGCAGTGATGTTATATTAGCATTACAATTAGTATTTTAATATATCCTAAGAATTTTATTGATACTGAACTACAAAATTAATAATTGCAACTTATTTCAAATAAAAATGAAAGGACAATTTTCAGTAATTGGTTCAATAAGTAATGAAAATTTTTAGGAAAATATATGTATTTTTTTCAGTATTTCTAACAATATTTATTTAGGGTATCTTTTTAAAATTAAGAAAGATACTACATAATGTCAACAGATGCTAATTATACTTTTCAAGATATATTGCACAATTGTTCCAATAGTGTTATTTTCTTGACAAGACATTTGAGTTACTTGGTCCTGGAAAGTGAAATAAATATGCCTTTTGTTGCCTGGAGTTTTATTTTGTTCTTGGTGTATCCTAATATAGCTCATAACTTCCAGCATAAATGAAATTAAATTATCTATCCTAATGATTTATACAAGTCCTTTAACCATAGATTTTATTGCTAAACAAATAAAATATTCTATCATTGTTTATAATGTCATTTAGATGGTTTTAATATGGCAAAATTACAAAATATAAAATGACTAATTTGTTTCCAGCAAAATTATGGCCTATTTAAACATTTAATTAGTTCATATTGAAATGTTTCATTGCACACATTAACACATAGCATTCTATTATTCTGTACTACAAAAATCCCAGTTTCCAAAGAATGTGTATAAAGATAGATAGATAGATACATACATACATACATACATACATAGATGTGTATTTGTGTGTATGTATATATACATAAAAACATTACTGGTGCTTAATAAAAGGTTTATATAATCTATATTATAATAAAATCTTCAAACAGAGTAATTGAGAGAAATAGACATTATTTTCCAAACTCGGATTAAAAAAGAAAATATGAGGAACTTTTGAAACTCTTCGTAATAATGTAAGAAATAAAAGTACATTCGAAAACCAATTATTTATTTTAGAAATTATTGTTTCTGAATATGAATGAATATGCTTTTTCACTCAGGAATTTTTAAAAATGGTGACTACGTTTCAAGAGTTTTATCAAGAAGTTTCTTTAGTCAGTGAGAGTTACCCAGTCATAAAACTGACATTTGAAAGACTATGATTGTCCGTCTTCTTCATAGTGCAGTCTTTCTCTTTAGAGTGCAGTCATTATTGAAAATGTAAGTTTTAAAGCAGAAAGTCAGCGTAACATTTCACTCTGCAAATTTATTTATTAACTTATTCATTTTTATTCATACATCACACTCTGGATTAACTCTTGTGCTGAGAGAATTTTTTGCTGTGTAGTATAAATTATTACCACCATGTGTGCTCATTTTCTTTCCTTTTCAGCAATGCCAAAAAATGATCCCAAGAGAACAAAGGGTAATATGGGTGGCAATAAAAGATGGCTTCTGATTTTGACTTTATTTTTTCCCTAGGAATAGTAAATTACTAAAGTCAGGTAAGCAAACTATCTCTGTTAAGTACATGATTCCTAATGTAAAGGAGCATCCCATAGTGGCCAGTATATTGTGAAAATTTGAGGAAACAAGTAAACCATAATATAAAATTACATGATATTTAGATTAAGGTAATTGGTATCAATGTTAAACTACTGCTACAAAAGAAAGAAAAAAAATTAAAAACTATCAAATACTGTAATATGAGAAGTTGCTGGTATGCAGAAGATGAGATTGAATTTCTAACCCACTTGAAGCAAATATTGACCCTTCTTCCTCGTTTTCTTTTTTTTCTTACAGGAACACTGAATGAAGTCTGTATTTTAGCAGGGCCTGTTCTGTGGACAGCTGGGTCAGTAGACAGGAGGGAGCCCTCATAGTCTAAAAGCCGAGTACCAGCTGGGGATTGCTGCTTGCGTTGCAGCTGCAGGTCTGTTTCAGTGAGGAGCAGGACTGAAAGCTTGCTATGAAAATGAATATTCTGTCCTGCAGCTTCCTGACACACTGTCGTTCCACGCTGATTATGCAACCCATAAATAAGGAAAAGGAAGAGCAATCCATATAAAGAAGATTAGGGCTGGAATACAAACTGCAACAAAAGACAGAAGTCATTGAAAATGTTGACAGCAAGAATAAACTTCCCAGAAATTGAGTTTTAAACACTGGGTACTGAAAGATTATGAAACAAGTATACCAAGCAGAGACTAAGAGCTTCTGAGCACAGGTTAAACCACAAGTGAGGATAACAGCTTGTTCAGCACAAAACTATGCACACAGGTCAGGAAAACTTCCCAGTGATATTAAGAATATTTATTACCATTTCTTTAGTTAAAAAAAATAGAATTGTCAAAACATACTAATATAGATTTTTATTATTTATTTACAAAATTATTTTAAAATGCATAGTGCTTTCATTATAAAGTATGGACCTACTAATCCATCCTACTGCTTTTCCTTCGTTATAGTCTATATTGATTGATGGGGCTGTAAACCATGTAGTAGAGTACGAATTTGGGTGAGGATGTTTGGGTTTTAATGTTTGATTGGGATAGGATTCTATCCTACCTATCAACCTTATTTGCCTTTGCAGAATATAAGTGCTCTTTATATTTTAAAATATTTTCATTAGAATATGTTTGCAATACATAACAAGTAGTCATCATGGTATATTAATCCATATACATATCCTGTCTAGATCTTTTTTATTTCACTTTCCTCTCTTCTCCCTTCCTGTCTCTCCCAGTTATCGGGTGTCCTCTCTTCTCCATTATCCCTCTGCTTCTTATCATCTTTGTTTTATTTTTCTCTTTATTTATACTTTGGGTTTCTCATATATGAGAAATATGCTATTTAAATACTCCTTATATTGAACTATTATTGAGATCTCATACTGTTCTAAGAAAGTATAAAATGTTGAAATTAGTCAGATGCACTATATACTTATGTATTACAAAGTGATAGGCAACATAATGATCTGTGAATAAAAATTGTATTCAATGTATCCAAGACCATTCATGTTTCTCATATTTGCAAAAAGTTCACAATAATTATTTTTGAAAAAGAAAAGTATCTTCCTTTGGTAAGGTGTTATAACATGATCTGAGATTAATTATTACAGCAAGAATCTGGCATAATTTCACAAATTTATTATTTTTTAGTATATGTGCAGCCGAAGCAAGCACATGAGTTATTATTTTAAATTGAATACTTCAATATGATTTTATACATGGATAAAAATAAATATTTGCTATTAAATCTAATGAAAATCAAGTTTTCTAATAGTTTTTTAAAAGGGAATCATTGACTATAAAGTAGCTTACTGATTAGGAGTGACTAAGAATACACAGCAAAATATGTATTTTAATTTTAATATATATTATA
This sequence comes from Erethizon dorsatum, assembly GCA_028451465.1. Taxonomy (NCBI): domain Eukaryota; kingdom Metazoa; phylum Chordata; class Mammalia; order Rodentia; family Erethizontidae; genus Erethizon; species Erethizon dorsatum. Next base: position 84,778,589 of record CM051831.1, on the reverse strand, counting down.
CATCATAATAAGAAGCATTTCAATAACAGTTTAAATAGAATATTTACTTTCAATAGTTTTAGAATCATTAATATAAATTAGTCATATATATAGCAAATTTTTTTAGTGAACAATGACATTTTAAATCTAAGCAGCTTATGTTTTATGTGTGAAATAAACATTCTATAATTAGTTATATAATTACCTATTAAAATCAAATTATCAATGTCAAAACTACAAATCTGAAACTATATTCTTCATTCTCTTACTAATGAATAAAAATAAGTTATACAAAAATGTCACAGAGACTCTATATTTTTTATTGAATGTGTGACAGTAATTGTAATAACAAAGCAAAAAATAGCAATTACTTATGTGCAGTCAAAATTTGTACATTACAATCTTTATATCTCATTTCCCTTAACAATGATCTTGATGTCATAAATTGATATTAGCACTAAATACTTTCAAGGAAGGATGTAACACATGTTATGACATCAAGATCATTGTTAAGGGAAAAAAGATATAATTTACATTTATATTTAAATTTTGTCTTCCCCTCTTCCATGCTTTGTTCACACCCATCACACCATATGCTCTATCTTTCCTTTATCATGACTTCTGAATTTCTACTATTTATGCCTTATGCCCAATACCCAAATATGTTTACCCTCTCACAGCAGGAAATGAGTCTCTTTAAAAAATGTCATGGGCTCTTTCTGACTTTCATAAGATGTTTTACATTGTTAATTAAAAGATCTGACTTTATTATTCTCTCACGGAAATTGATCATTGGCATTTAGAAACAGGTATCCTATACTACTGTTCTTATAACTGCTATCTATCCCATTTATCTTAAGTGTCTGCAGCATTACATTTCCACTACATCCTCCATTTACTATAGCACATTCCAGTCCATTATAGATGAAGCCCTGGCAATTATACTTCAATATAGCTGTCAATGCTTTGCTTGTAATTAGTGATGAGATTTTCCTTGCCGTCCAGAAATCACATCCCCAGCTGCTCATTCCTAGAATGACTCCAAAGAGACACTATTTTAGGTAAGGTTTCCTGGAAGTAGATGCTCAGATATGATTTCAAGTGAATTATTGTATAAAAAAAAAGCTCTCAGCATGGGAGAAGATGAAAAAAATAAAGGTCAGGAGAAAAGCTCTAAACAGTAAGGTCTTATCATCTATAGATTAGTTTTAATCTGATCGCATGTGGAAGCTGTAGATCACAAGGTGTGGCAAAAAGTCAGTGCTACATGTCACCAAATTACCTATAACCATATCTAGACCAAAGTCTGCTCTCAAAAATGAGATTAACCTGTAACCCCTGAAGATGTAACTCCTGAAGATTTGGTTAATGGCAATCCTCTGGAGAAGAGAGCAGATGTGAGGTTTATCTGTTGTGCACAAGCCTTGTAACACCTGAGAGAACTGTGTACTAACTGGCTCCTGGCACCTTGGAAAAGATATTCAACACCTGCTATGATATGAAGTTACAAGATCAATTACAAAATTACAAGATCAGTTTTGTAGAGGATATTACTGTTTAAATTACTTATGTCATGAAATAGTATATTTATGTATGGTAGGTCAATGACATTTCAATAAACAAAAACAAGTTATAGAAAGGAAAGGGTCAGCCAGGAATGATAGAATGATGGCACAAACATGTAATTCCAACCGTCTGGGGGGCTGAAGCAATTTCTACTTAGTATCACAGATTGGGATGTAGCACGGAGTGAAGGCCCCAAGTTCAATCCCCAGAGCAGAAAGGATGGAAGGAAGGAAGGGAGAAAAAAGAAAGAAAGAAATATTTTAAAATAAAATTCAAAATAATAGAAAGGCCGGTGAGATGGCTCAGCAGTGTAAGTGCCTGCCTGCCAAGCGCGAGGGCCCGAGTTTGACTCCCAGAATCCACATACGGAAAAGGGGCCGGTGATATTGCTCAGCGGCACGGGCACCTGCTGGCGCGCGAGGTCCTGAGGTCGACCCCCCGTACCCACACAAAAAATATAATAATAGAAAAGTGTTAATTTTCTAAACCATTAATCTTGCACTAAAACTGAATGAAATTTACAGAATATGAGAGCAGGATGGCTTTGAGAGATTATGCCTCATAAGATCAGTTCCCCTATTATTCTCAACATCTAATGGGTAAGTTACAAATATCTTTCTAGAAAGTAAATGGATCTTATGACACATAATAGGTACTACATATTGCTGAAAAGTCTGTTTCATACTAGATATGTATTGAAATGATTGTTATATGTAAATCAATGAAAATGATTAATATTCATTAACTTTCATTTATTCTCAGGAAAATTAAATGATAGAAGAGGAAACAGGAACTATCCAAAATACATAGTTTTGGGTCAATTATTTATGTCTAAAGTCTAGAAAGTCAGGATTTGGTCTATATCAACAGTGCTACCTTCATGGCCTGCAGCTACACAATGGAAATAAACTAATTAAATGAATGTGATTGGGGTAACCACAAGTACCAATTACATTGCCTCTGAGATGCTACATGATTTAGTTATGGATAAAAGAAAAGTGAATTTTTAAACTCAGTTTATTTTGATTAAGTCAAAGATCTTCAAGATTACTTACTAAGATTCACTACTAATAAACTATAAAATTAATCAATGAGATAGAATATTCTACCACTTATACATTCAGGAGAAAATGTAATTTTAGGGCTGGATTTATGATAGATCACATTTGTTGAGGCTTTAAATTATCTGAGACTTATGCTGAGAGTTCATAACACTTTTATGGATACCAAATTTTTTTCCTCGACTATTGGTCTACTAAGTAAGGAACTTGTTTTATTGTCCTTTACGAAGGGAAAACATATCTAGAAGACAAATAGGGAAAGGGAAGAAAGAAAGTGAAGTTTTAGTGGTAATGATGTGGAACTTTTCTTTTTCTTCCTTTTTAAAAAAAGATTTAATTGTAGTTCTAATATCCAAGTAATGAAAGACAGAACTGAAGACATTGATCCAACCACATTCAAAGAATGATAAATCAAAAAAGCTAAAAATAATTAATTTGAAGTATATATTTGGAGTAATAAAAGATAAAAATGCTGAAACAAAAGAATAATTAATATAATGTCAATTCTATCAAAGAATTTAATCCTCATTGTTCAATAAACCAGAAATGTTGCCTACAAACATATTTTAGACACTAAAAAGGATGATATTGTAACAAGAATAATAGTAAAAGTAAAATAATCTTGAAACCAGGGTATTTAAAAATGCCAATTTATCATCTCCTGTCACTGTGCAATGAGAAAAGCTAAACATCATGTTTGTGATATTTTTGACACAACCGCATATGCTGAATCTGATCAGTGTATAGAGTACATCAGACAAAGCCAGATTGGGAGACATTTCACAAAATACCTGGCCCGTAATTCTATGAAACTACTGGCCTGTAATTTTAATAGTTGTCAGGTATACTAACAGTATTTTGATTGATTGGGATTGCATTTAATCCGTATAACAAAAAAAATCATACCATAGTGATATATGTGAACCCATGTTTATAGCAGCACAATTTGTAATAACTAACTCTTGGAAACAACCCAAATGCCCATCAACTAAGGAATGGATATAAAAGATGTGGTATTTTTATAAAATGGAGTACTACTCAGCCATAAAGAAGGATAAACTGGCGACTTTTATAGGTAAATGGATGCAAGTAGAGACCACACTCATAAGTGAAATAAACCAGACACACATGTGTAAACATCATATTGTCTCCCTGGTATGAGAAATTGAAAGAGTAAATAAGGTCTAAAATGTACAGTAGATATTGTGAAGTGGGAAGAAATTGTTCAAAAGGAAAATGGAACTGGGATGGGTAAAAGGAACTGGGATAGGTAAAAGGACAGAAGGGAAAAGGGAAAAATGCAAATCAGTTATACTATTAGTGTCTCTTATTTCATTAAAAAAGATGGTTTGTTCTAATATAGATTGTAGAAATTTTTATGCCCATATCTTGTACCCTGAGCAACTACTTTAAAGGTAACGACATGTAATGTAATAACTATTGTTATTCTCCTATTATGTTATGAAATTTCATTTTACTTTTTTCCATAAAAAATAGTTGTCAACTTTCTTAAACATTGAAAAATAGGACAAAATATTACAGATTAAATAAAACTAAAGAGGAATGAAAGCCAAATGCAGAACGTTATACTGGATTGGATACTGGACAACAATAAAAAAAAATAAAAAACAACAACAACATAGAACAATTATTGGCAATCAAATATTTCTTAACTAGATTATAGTATAGAATTGATGATAATTTCCTGATTTTCCATAGTAAAATATTGTTATTTAAGAGATGCTTCTTACTTTTAGTGAATTCAATGTGAATTTAACATAGTCAGGGTCTCACTTTTTAGTTATAGTGGCCTTGAACTTGCAGCAATCCTCCTGCCTCAGCCTCCTGAGTGCTGGGATTACAGGGATGTGCCACCAAGCCTGGCTCAATGTGAATTATTTAAGAGAATAAGGAAGTGAGCTTACACTCAAGTATTTAGAAAGCAATATAATGACAAGTATATTATATATATTTATGCATTTGACTTCTTTCCTCTCTGTCTCCATGGGGAGGAAAAATGAAAGTATATTGGAGAGAGAGGAGGAGAAAGAAGTTAAATGGAAAATACTAATGTTCAGAAAATATTTATGAAGTTCATATAAAAATATTTGCATTTTTTGGGAAAACTATCCCAAATAAATCTTTTAAAATGGCAATTGATTCCAGTAAAAGAAACAGCCCAAATATACTTTTAAAGATAGATGATAATTTACTTAAGCCTAAAATATTATAATTGCATAATTGTCTTAACATGTTAGTTTTTGGGAAATTTTAATTTCATAAACCACATTTGTACCAGTGCATGCAGTACTACTAGTACTAAAATATCGAATAACTTACAGGAATCTAAAAAGTGAAAGGTGATATACAGAAAGAAAGCCTGCTTCAAAACATGCAAGTCAAGTAATAATTATACCATTTCCTTACTAAAAAATACCATTCTTTAGGCTGATGTTTTAAATGCATAAATTTATATAATCAGAGCTGCAGGTGCAGTCACATTTGTAGAGGTTAAAATTTTTCTTCACTCTCATAATTATCTAGTAGTCATCTAATACGTTTGGCAAATTTAAGCCCCATTTTAACTAACATCAATTAAGATAATTATATTGCACAGTTGATTTCACTTTTTGGTTGTGGTAAGATAAATCACCCATTTCCTCTCCGTTATTGTCCTTAAAGTGTTTGAATCCTGTCTCTCTGTACAGATGTTTCTTCTTAGTTTCAGTTCAGTGATGAGTTAAGTGGTTGAATCAGTCCATCAAACATTAAATTTCTCTCAAACTGATAAATTTCTCTATGGAAAGTTCGTGAATTACTGTTCTAAAATTTTAATATTTATAAAACATCAAAACTTCCAAATCAATGGAAGAAAACACATGGCTTCTTTTTAAATGCTGTTTGCCCTAACATTTGGTGAAGCAGAACAATATAATTCATTTTTTTAACTTACAAAGTCATGATTATGATATATGCTATCATATATCATAATCATGTGTTATCATGATTATATCACAAGTGTATAGGACTAACTGCTGGTATTACTTAAAATAAACTTAATATGATAATTAAAAACAAGTTAACATTATCCTTGCCTTAAATAAGATCAGGTACAAAAATCTATACATAAAGTATGAGCCATAAGTAAATAAGCATCCTACAAATATAATGTAAAATAATTGCATTTTTAAAAATTGTATATTCAAGTTGTTTCCCAAGTAAGAAATTCATTTCAGACAAAATAAATCTATAAAAAGAGAAATAGTTTGAAGAGCTACTGATGGAAATTACTTTAAATGTGAACTGATGAAGCATATGCACTTTATAATCAAATTACATTGCTAAAATTGTTTTATAGTTTCCATAAAAACTACATCTGTGCTTTATACAGCTTTTATATATCAGATTTTGTGATATTCTATATTCAGTGCTCGCTCTATGGTAATTTTAAGGCATTATATATAATATTAATCCAATCTGAATAAAGGTGAGAAAATTACAGTAAATATTAAGAAAATAAACCAAACAGCTCAAAGTGAAAGTAATACAAAAAAATCTCAGATTCTCACTATTTTCACCTTTCTCAAATAGAAATATCACTGTGATAACTGCGAAGTACTAGGCCTGCTATAAACTAGCTCCAGAAGCAATGAGCAAGAAATTTCAACCTTAGAATTTTGTGCATGATGATCTTTGACATAAAGTAATTAGGCAAAACAAAACTCCATTTAAGGGGCTCAGGGAATGAAGGAGGACAGAGGGTGGGGAGCTGAAGGGGGAGTAGAAATGATTAAGATGCAATACATATATGCACCAATTATAGCAGCATGAATATATCCATTAAGCATCACAAACATAAAATAATATTTTAAAAACCTTGATATTATTCCTGGTGAAAACAAGGAAAATTGATGTCTTTCTTCTTACTAACTAGTGATGATTATTTTTGTTATATCAATAGTACATATCTAGTTAAAATGTATTTCTGGATTCATATGTCGGTACCTATATAATTTCTAACCTGTTATAGTAACTCAAACTACCAATATCTTTAAAAAAAACACATTTCCCATGGAGTTTTATACAAATAGCAAAAATTTAAATCTCACAGGACAACAAAATGCAATTAATTTGTATTGTTTATTAAAATTATTTTTAGTATCTTCTGGTTGAATTTATTTGATACGGAATCATGCTACATCGTGCAAATGTTCCAGTGATTTACTGTTAACATATAATAGAACAAAAAGAGCAAGGACTGTATTTTATTGGAACAACCAAAAGGGATTGAGTTTAAAGAGATGAATGTAAGTCTTGCATTTGACAATACTATCAAATACCATATATTCTTAAAAACTCAGTAAAGTTCTATTTCTTCAGCTATAAAAAGTAAATAATTGCCTGGTATTTTACCTAGAAATACAATAATCTATCAGCTAATATTGAAAAAAATTAAAATAGTAATGAAAATATAAATGTAAAATACTGTATTTTTTCCTTTTGAAAATTTTATTTTTAAGAGTAAATATCTCTCGGGGGCCAGTGAGATGGCTCAGCAGCATAAGCACCTGCCTGGCAAGCACGAGGTCCTGAGTTCGACTCCCGGAACCCACATACAAAAAAAAGGACGGTGATATTGGTCAGCGGCCCGGGCACCTGCTGGCATGTGAGGTCCTGAGGTCGACCCCTGGTACCCACAAAAAAAAAAGGAGCAAATATCTCTTATTTTCTAGAAATATAGCTTTTTGCTTATTTGAAGCATATATATTCAATCATGTTTATTATACTAATGTCTATAGGCTTTGCTATCATTTGCTGTCACCTAATTGATTATAACAGGTGTCATTTGGTTAGATAGATTTGGTTTTATTTTCATTTATATTTTGATTTAGTGTTCCATTTGTACGATAAATGTATTAAAGAAAGTACAAAAATATATCACTTTTGTTCACAACAAACCTTTGAAAAATATATAGCTGTATGAAACAATTCTCTTTTATAGATCGGTGAAAAAATTATAGACTTTCCACTTTCTTTCAATGTTTCAAGTGAATGAAAGTGGGTTGCTCAACAAGTCGAGCTATGTTTTCAAAGAGAGTGGGTATCATCTGTGTTGTTAACATCCATTGGCCTGATTCACTGAGCATTTCTGTTCCTCAGTATTTATTGTACGTAAATTTTTGTTCCTTTCTATCAGCTCTTTGGAGGTAAAGTGGCTTTCCGAGCTATGTTTAGTTTACTACTGAATGAATGGAACACATTCCATAATTCCTACTCCATGATATGATTCATACAACATCTACAAGTCTAAGATTGGCACTTCTTGATTCTATCTGTGGGTGCAAAGGAAGCATCCTTTGAATAAACAAGAAACTATATAAGACTACCAAAAAAAATCCAGCTATTTCTTAATAAAAATTTGTACCTTTCTAAAGTTATAATAGAAAATCTGGAGGAAACCATCCCGGTATTGAATATTTATTATCTTTCTGGAGATTAGCTTTACTACTTCACCTTAGTGTTTACATTTTAGAATATCAGACACATACATCCCTTTGATATATCCATCACTTTCTAACTGTCCTTGTTTTTCTTTGAAATTAATTCACTCTCCCAACCTAGGGATACTTGTCTAGTTTCTGCAGTTCCTACACTCTAAAGGGTGTTACCTAGCTAAATCCACTCAGGATAGGAAAACCTACTGATGGATTCTGACCTATCTGCATGGGAAGCCCACAGTGCAGAGGCAGGTTTGTGTTCACCTAGGTCATGATATGTATAACTCCATGACCAAAACTTCTCAGAGAGTGGTACCCACAAGGAAAAATGAATTAGTAAGTCTAATATACTTCTAGAATTTATATAAATACTGGTAGATAAAAATTATAGCTACTCCTGTCACTTTTAAGAAAGTCCAATACAATCCACTCCTTACCATAAGACTAGTTTATTGCCTCGAATGATAGTCATATACTAAAGCATCAGGGTTCGGAGAAATAATTTCAACATGGATCTGAAGGTCACCCTGTCCAGTGGAATATCATGTGGGCCAGAATGTGGTATATCACCTGATTTCCTATGTCTATACACCAAAAGCATGAACTTGTTAGTATTATTGTCTTAGGTAAAATATCCTGGATTTCAAAACCCTCAAAAGATCTAGATATTTGCTTTCTTTAAGGGAGCTGTATAACCCCTCTCACAAAGATTGGGGAAAACATATATACACATACATGCACATTGGTTGCATTGCAGTTTATTTCTCAAGCACGCCAAGTGTCTTCTTCAATAGATGGGACCTGGGCATGAAAACAAGCTCTATACTTTAACAACATGAGGAGCTGTGATTTTTCCAAAGTTTCATTATAATTCTCAATTCAGTTTTTTTTTTTTTTTTTTGAGACAGGGTCATACTATGTAATTCCGGCTAGCTTTGAACTCACTATGTAGCTCAAGCTGGCCTTGAACTCATGGTAATTCTCCTGCCTCAGCCTCCCAAGTGCTGGTATTACAGGTGTGTGCCACCACTCCTGGCTCAATTAAGTATTTTGAAATTTCTATGAACACATCTACAAACATAAATATCTATTTCTCAGTAGTTTGTGATTTTAATTTACTAGAAATTACAGAATATTATATATATCTTCAAATATTTAATTATATTTTTGTTGAATTTTAATGCTTTTCTGAAGTAGGTGCATTGAGATACAGCTTTATTCAGACTTAACAGAAATAAATGTTTAATACTATATGTTACTTCTTCCTGATGTATTGAAATAATCTCAGGCTTTCCAGCTTTAAATCAAGGTACTCTTTTGCACTGAATTTGCTTTTAAATGGTTTCCTTCTAGTAGGAGATTATTTTATTTTAGGTCATGAAAGATTGCCCAACAGAGTAAACATGATAATCTCAAAATTGCTTAGACTTTTGAATGACAAGACTTTTAAATTTACAAGAGAACTCAGCAGTTGTTCAAAAATTATCTCTACTCTCTACAAAAAGCACAAACCTACAGCAAAAAAGGTTATAAAAACAAAGCAGAATAAATTTTATACCAAATTATATAAAATGAGCATGAAATTGAAGCCAAGTTATTGAAATGTTTCTTTTTTGTGAACAATTCATTTTATTTTCCATATAGAGTAAGTAAAAGATTCTTGGCTAGCAGATTCTCTTGTTGCTGAATACTTAGCCAAATGGATCTTTTCCTCTTTTTCTCTATGGAATTTGCAACATATTTAAGGAAACTACTGGATATGGGGTGGCCAGCAACTATCAAATATTGGCAGCTACCCTTCTAGAGAAATTGACAGAGGTTTCCTTTATGGAACACTCTTCTTCAATTTAACAGATCCTCTTTTTTTGTAAATTTTCTCCAACCAAAGGTTACAAAATCAGAATGTGAAAATTACTTATTTGGATGACCAAAAAATATTGCTTTCATCAGTTTGAGCTCTGCATCAAATTGGAATTGTTGTCCAAATTTAATGCAGTTGTTTTAAATTAACAAGTTTATGAAAAAATATCCTATACAGTATTATTTGTATTATTTTTCATTGTTCTCTTAGCAGAGATGTTTAAAAAAGAAAGTTAAAAAGACCTGACAGAATATCATGTGAAGCCAGGCAGTGCAGCAATCCAGGTGGAATCTGTCCCTTCTCTGGCTATCAGTGGGATGCAGACTGGCAACTCTAAAGAGAAAAAAAGTAGGAATTTCACAAAATTTTGGCTAGGTCACACAACAAGGACCATTCTGGCAGTCTATTCCTATTTGAAAATGGCATATGTTGATATCCTTTGGCCAGCTTGCGCATGACAGATGTCTTTTAACCAGGTCAGAAAAACAGTATGAAAGACAGAATTTGTATTTCTAATCAACTCTGGCCTGTACTCTGAAATAGAAAGTTTACCTCAACACCAGGCTACTTTCGAGTACTTATACTGAGATCTACCCATCTTTTCATTTGAGAATATTCTTGATTTTATTACTTTAAGAACCACTTCTTACATGATTGAACACTGTCATGTAACTTTCCACATCACTTATGTAAATTTAAAAATTGACTGTAATTATATTTAAATATCTCCTTCCCTTTTCTCTTATCTCTTCTCATTCCCTCCCTATTTTTCTTCTTCCTTTCTTTTTTCTTTACATAATAGTATTTTTATAAATACCTTTTCTATATGTTAGTTTGGGGATCATGTGATTAAAAAAACAACACTCATTCAAAGCTTAAAACAGTATTTCAGAAAGAAAGGTAGCTCAATAATTATAGTACAAACCATTTTGTGGTAAGGGATGTAGGAGAAGCACCCACTACATACATAAAGAAGTGTCATGGAGAAATTGACTTCTTCAATATCTAAATATTACATAGAAGACATGTGGCTATAGGAAAGAAAAGAGGAGCTTTAGGATTTCAAGATGGTTAAATAAGGTACCCAGACTTCATATCCTCCTCCATGAAAAATAAGCAAAGCAACAGGTAGATGGCTACATTTTGAGATGTGTGACCAAGGAGAACACTTACACTCAACAAGGTATAGACTTAGAGATGTAAGTAACACAGAAGAAGGGGCAGATGTTCTAGCAAATTTGCTCCCAAACTTGATGGGGACTCCTTTTTCCAAAGAAAAGTGTAAACAGTAGAGTTGCTACAAACTGCATGAGCACAAACTTTGGCAATCCTAGCTAAAGGAAAATTTCACAGATGTGAAAAGCTTGAAACCAATTTAGGGGAGCAACCGGGAGTTTGCACATCACCTGTACCTTGAAGAAGAAACTCATGTTATCTCCCTGCATATCCTCAGAGCCTAGGCTACTGAAGCTAGGTGCCATCTTGAAAATTGAGCTATTGTCCAAATGCACACCACACTACTGCTTAGAATCTCAAACATACCATCATCTCTGGGACCTCATAGCATTGTCCCACATTAGTAAAAGGGGATTGACTTCCACAAAACCAACTTGACCTGGCATGACAACCATGAGCCAAGTATACAAAATTGTGCAGACTTCTGCATTACAGGAGACAGGTGTTTCAACACAGAGGCAGACAAAAGCTGTTACTGTAAAGAACGAAAAGCCCAGGATGCTTGTCCTCTGTGACCTAAGCTGTGGCCAGCTTCATAAGTCCTTGTGTCCCTGCTGGAGTGACAGGAGGTGGCTGCTCGGCACCCCTCATTTTCTTCCAACAGTGCAAAACTGTGCATAAGCCCACACCATCTCTGGGACTGACTGAGAATACCCACCACAGAGTGTATGCAGAGGAGCATTTCCCTGCTCCCATATCTCCTCCCTGTGTCCTGAGGGCATGTGCCACCAGGACTGACAGCACTCCAAGAGGGTTCTGAGTTTGTCTACTAATCCTTCTCCCCACAGCTAGGTTTCTGTGCCACAGCCTAGACTAAAAGCAGGTGCTTCTGAATCCTCATCACTGCGAGGGCTGCCAGAAGCACAGCTCAACCCAGTGCCTGAGGGAATATCTAGTTTTCTCGTTGCTGTTACCTGCATCGTCCAATAAACACAGGAAGTGCATCATACCCACTTTGGTCATCAACAATTCTTGCACGGCCCTTAGAGACAGGCAGTTTCTGCACTACCATAGCATGAACTAAACCAAAAGCCAAAGATACAAGGAGACCACACAATGGTGACCAACTGTATACAAAGTCAACCTTGTATTGAAATCCCCCACCTCAAGACACATCTTCAAAAGAAAATTATTTACTATGAAATCCCCCTCATAAAAGGTAAAGATAGCTGATTCAACAGATATACAAATATCAACATTGGAGCACAATAAGTAGGAAAAAAAATCACAAGGTAAAATGATAACCGAAAATAATACATCTATTTAGAGAAATACAACTATATAAAAAATAAATCAAAGAAAATAATACTGACAAAATGTCTAATAAAAATGTCAAAGATTGAATAATTGTAAAGAAGCTCAAAAGATAACATTCAAAAGATAGAAAGTTGAATGAAATTAGAAAAAATTATGTATCTATGAATGAGAAATTCAGCACAAGACAGAGATCTTGATAGAATCAAAGAAGTCTTTGGAATGAAGATGGTAATAGGTCAAATATATACAAAAGACAGTTAAGATAGACACACTACTAATTTCTTAGTTCATTGAAAAGAAAGTTTTGTGCTAATATTGTTCAGACAATTAAATGCCGAAATCTTGTACTCTGAGTAGCTAATTTAAAGATAATGATATGCAATGTATTAACCATTGTTACCCTCCTATTATATTGTTTTGAAATTTTGTTCTATTTTTTCTCTTTAAAATTAAAACAAAAAAAAGAGATACAAAATGAAAAGTAAAAGAGACCGTCTTCCCCACCAACAACAACAACAAAAAATTCAGTTGAAGACTTTACAACAGAGTAGATCAAACAGGAGAAAAAAAATCTGAACTGGAAGACAGGTTTCAAAAATATTGTAGTCAGAAATAAAAGGGAAAGATTTGTATCACATGGTTTCTTTCATATGAGAAATTCAATGTATAAAAATTTTAAAGAGCAAAATAAAAGATAAGTAATATACAATAGGAAGATAGAACTTTTAAATATGAAAAAGGAAAATAGAGATGAAGGGAGGCTAAGGGGTGGAAGGGGAAGTAAAAAGAATTAAGAAGTGTTATTTATATACCAATTCCCCAGGGTGAATGTAACCATTGTGTATAGCAAATATACCAATAAACAAAAAAGGAAAGAAGGAAGGAAGGGGAGAGGAGAGGAGAGAAGAAGAGGAGAAAGGAGAGGAGGGAAGGGAAGAAGAGATGAGAGTAGAGAAAAAGACAAGTAAGAGCAAATAAAGATAGTTTATGAGACATTTTGGACACTAATAAACAGATACTCACATTTTGTGAGCCCTTGAAGCAAAAGAAAGGCAGAAAAAATTTTCAGTAATAGCTGAATAACTTAAATCTTGAGGATGATGTGTACACCCAGGCAGAGTAGGCCCAAATAGATTTCACCATAGAAGACACTAAACACTGAATATTATAGTCAAACTATCAAAAGTACAAAGAGAATTCTGAAACCTGAAGAGAAAAAGGCCAAGTCACATTTAAAGTATCCCCATTTAGACAAAATCACATTTAACATCAAAGACTTTATACATTAGGAAAGAATGAAGTGACATATTCCAAGTTCAGAAAGAAAATAACATATTCAAGTGTACTATTCCCAAGAAAGTGATGGGATTTCATTTTCATTCAGGTCAAAAATTTTTGAAATGTTTAAAAATTCTTCTTTACTCATTTTTAGGGATGTATTTTTGGTTATTCTTCTGTTATTGACATCTAGTTTAATTCCACTGTGTTCTGATAGAAGAGTTTGTGTAATGTACCCTTCTAAGATTATTAAGGTATGCTGTACCACTAAAGATGTAGATAATCTTTGCAAAGTTCCATGTAAGCTTAAAAACATATAAATATATATAATATTCTACTGCTGTTGGATGAAGTAGTCCAAACATGCCAATTATATCCAGTAATTGGTGGTGTTGTGAACTTCAATTAAAGCTTTACTTATTTTCTTTTTTTAAAGGCTTTTATTTTTTTAAACTTTTAAAAATATTATCAGTAAATGTATGCAGTATATGCAGTTTACGATCATCTTGGAGAGTGGGTAAATGTACATACAAGAGCTGTTTCTTTTTTTTTTAATCCCCTTACCCCCTTTCTCTCCTTCTCTCCTCCTCTAATTCCCCATCCCAATTTTCATTCTTGTTGAGATTATTAATCTTAGATCATGTTACATCATGTAATGTTTACATTCATTGAGGGTATTAGGTTCCTGCATATGGCATATCTTCATTCTATTTATTTCCTCTTCCCCTCCTCCTCACCCTTCACCCTTGTTCCCTTGGACCACTTCCTTATTGCAAAAGATCCATCCCCTTGTCTCCTTCTATCCATCGTTTCTTTCTTTTTTATACTTCTCCTCATTCAAATGAGAGATACCGTATGGTATTTAAGCTTGTGTGTCTCACTTATTTCATTAAACATTATATTTTCCAGGTATATCTATTTTTCCTACAAATGTCTCAAATTTGTTATTCTTTATAGCCAAGTAGTATTCCATTATATATAGATACCACATTTTCTTTATCCAATCATCTGGAGGTTTATTTTCACCACAGCCTCACCAGTATTTGCTATTGTTTGATTTCTTAATGACTGCAATTCTTTCCAGAGTAAGATGGAATCAGCATTGTTTTAATTTGCATTTCTCTAATGGCCAGAGATGTTGAACATTTTTTCATATATTTTTTGACTATTTGTCTTTTTTTCCTCTGTGAAATGTCTGTTCATTTCTCTTGCCTCTTTCTTGACTGGATCTTCAATTTTAGGTGGTTTAATTATTTTTAAATTCATTATATATTCCTGTGTATGAGCAGTAGCTGGCAAAAATTTTTACCTATTCTTTAGGTTGTCTCTTCACTTTACTAATTGATTCTCCTGCTGTACAGAAGCTTTTTAGTGTGATATAATCCCATTTGTTGATTATTGCTTTTATTTCATGTGCAACTGAAGCTGTTTAGAAAATCCTTTCATATACACATGTCTTCAAGTGTTTTACCTATTTTATTTTCCAGTAGGTTTAAACTTTCTGTTTTAATGTTTAGATCTTTGATCCATTTTTATTTTAATTTAGTATATAGTGAGAGAAAAGGATCCAGTTTCAGTCTTTGGTAAAGAGATAACCAGTTTTTCCACCACCATTTGTGAATTTTTTCTCAAACATATGCTTTCATTCCCTTCATCAAAGATCAAATAGCTGAACATCTGGGGATGTTTCTGTATCTTGTATTCTGTTCTAGTGATCTGTGTATGTTTTTGTTCCCTTACTGTGCCATTTTTATCACTTTTGCTATGTGATATTGCCTTAAGTCAGGCATCACAAGGCCTCTTGCTTGCTCTTGTTGCCGATAATTGCTTTTGCTATTCTGGGTATCAATTTAAAATTGTTTTCTCTAGGTCTGTAAAGTATGATGTCGGCATTGAATCTGTATAACGGTTTTGGAAGTATGGCCATTTTGACAATATTAGTTCTGCCTATCCAAGAGCAGGGAACATCTTTCCATTTTCTGGTATCCTCTTCAATCTCCTTTTTCAAAGTATTTAATTTTTCTTGTAGAGATCTTTCAGTCCCTGGGTTAGGTTAATTCCTAGGTATTTCATTTTTCTTGAAGCTAACATGAATGCTATTGTTTCATAACTTCCTTCTTATAAGGTTCATTGTTGTTGTACACAAATTCTAAAGATTTTTTATGTGTTGATCAGCATCCTGCTATATTGCTGAAGTTGGTTATTAATTCTAAGAGATTTTTCGTGGAGTTCTTTGGATCTTCTATATAGAGTATCATGTCATCTTCAAATAATACTAATTTGAGTTCTTTCTTTCCTGTTTGTATCTCTTTTATTTCTTTCTCATGCCTGAAAAAAGTTTCAAGTACTGTGTTGAATAGAAGTGGTGATAATAGACATCATTATCTTGTTCCTGATTTTTGGAGAAATTGTTTTGGTTTTTCCCCATTTAATATGATCCTGGCCATTTGTCTGTCATAAATAGCTTTTATCATATTTAGGAATGGTCCCTCTGTACCTGTTTTCTTCAAACTTTCTTTTTATTTTTTCATCAGGAAGTATGTTGTATTTTGTTGAAAGTCTTTTCTGCATCTATTGATATGATCATATGGTTTTTGAACTTGCTTCTGTTTATGTAATGTATTAATGTTTTAAAAATTTATTTTAAAGAGAAAAAAACAAAGACAATGATACAGAATTTCAGAACAAGATAATAGGAGATTAACAATGGTTAATATGTTGAGTATTTTTATCTTCAAAGTAGAAAAGTTGTGTATGTTGAACCATCCTTGCATCTCTGGGACAAAACCTACTTGATCATGATCTATAATCTTTTTAATTATGTGCTGCATTCTACTTCCTAGTATCTTGCTGAGTATTTTTGAAGCTATGTTCGTTAAGGAGATTGGCCTATAGTTTTCTCTTTTAGTTTGGTCTTTGTCCAGTTTTGAGATCAGGGTGATATTGATTTCCATAAATGAATTTGGGAGCACTTAATCTCTTTCAATTTCTTTGAAGGTCTTAAAGAGTATTAGCGATACAACATGCTTAAAGATTTTTGACATTTCAGCCATGAATCCATCAGGTCCTGGGCTTTTTTCTGTTGTTAGATTATTACTGTGTCTCTTTCATTGATTGTTATTGGGTTATGAAACATATTTATGTCTTCTTGGGTTAGTTTTGGTAGTTTGTATGTGTCTAGTTGTCTGTCCATTTCTTCAAAATTTGCTAATATGTTGGAATATAATTTTTCAAAGTACTATCTTCTGGATTTTGACAGCATCTGTTGTGATTTCACATTTTCATTTCTAACTGCATTGATGTGAGTCTTTTCTCTTTTTCTTTTAAAGTCTGGCTAAGGGCTTATCTATTTTATTTATTCTTTCAAAGGAACAACTCTTCGACTTATTGAGTTTTTACTGTTTTTTTCTGATTGTTGTATCTTCCCATTATTATAGGATAGTGTAAGTCTGAAAGTATTATGGACTTCTCCTTGTATTAATCTTCTCCTTGTAGTTCTGTCCACTTTTGACTTAGATTCTTTTTTGGGGGGTCAAATGCTAAAGATTGTTCCACATAGTTTGAGATTTAAGCCCTTATCATTATGTGGGTGTTCCTGTTTGTCTTTGATAATTTTCTTGTTCTCAAATCGCCTTGTCGGAAAGTAACGCAGCTACTTCCACTTTCTATTAGCGACAGCATAACAGATACTTTTTAATTCACTTACACTCAATCTGTGTGTCTTTATATTTAAAGAGTTTCTTAGAGACATGAATAGTTGAGTCTTATTTTTAATTCCCTCTGATGATCTTTATCTTCTAGTGGTTCTTTTAGACTATTGTCATTCAAAATTATTGTTGATATAATTGCAATATCTATCATAGCTTTCCTATTTTCTATGTATCGCACGTTTTACTTTTTTCCTATTTTGGTTTTGCATTCTTATTCTGTCTTTTGTGGCTTTATATTAGTGTCCGTATAGAATTCATTTTTTCCACTTTATCTCCAGCATAACAGTTGTACCTTCTGTATCATTTTTAGTTTGCTATCTTAATGTTTGCAATATACTTTTAAAATTACCCCAAACTACCCTTTCAATAATGCATAAACTAGCATACACACACTTAACATACATAATTAAGTGAATTTTTGGTAATATGGTCAACAAATTGTCACTTATATCAACTCATAAGAAAGGATATATATTTAGTTTTACATTCACTTTTTCTCTCCAATGCTGTTACTTTTTTATGTCAGTGCGAGTTTCTGACATGAATCATTTTCTTCTGTCTAAAAAACTTTGAAACTTGAGGTAGGTCTCTTAACGAAAACCCTTCAGTTTCTTTTTGTCTGAGAAAGTCTATGTTTCTTCTTTAATTTTGAAGGATACTTTTTCATGGTACAGAATTCCAGGGCTTTTGATCTTAGGAACATCTGAAAATTTTAGTCAATTATTTTCTTCTTGACTAGTTTTTAAGTAGTTGGTTATGGTTTTTCTGTTTGTTCCTCTATATTTTTATTCTGACTTCTTTCAAAATATATTATTTATTTTTATATTCAGTAGTTCGAAAGTGATATTTCTGGGTATAGTTTTCTTTGGTATTTATCCTTATTAGGGTTTTCTGAGCTAGCTGAATCTGTGGCCTGACACCAATATTAATTGGGGGAAATTTTTTCAGTCTTTGTTGTTTACTATATTGTTTATGTTTCTTTTAATTTTCTCTTTCACATTACACACATTTAAAACTTTTGTGGTTATTTCACTGAATAACTTTGATATTTTATTCCAAATAATGTTTTCTAGTCTATTTTCTGTTTGCTTTCCATTCTGGAAGTTAACACTGAAACATCCTCAAGCTTAAAATTTTTTCTCCTCACCGGTCCAGGCTATCAGTAAGACTAAATGAACACTGTTTCTATCACAGTGTTTTTCAATGTCTCATATTTCTTGTTGTGTCTTAGCATACTCATTGCTTTTTTCACTGATCACCTATTTATGTGTATTGTTTACTTTGTCCAGTAAAGCCTTTAGCACATTAATCATAAGTGACTTACATTGCTTTCTAATCATATCAATATCCCTTTTATTTCCAAGCCTGACTCTTTCATACAAACTTTGTTTTTTAACTTTTAATATGTGAACTAATGAATATAAGCCTTTGACAATGTAGCAATAAGGTGTTGAGGAGGGCAAACATTTTATAGTCTCATATCACTCTTGATCTTTTGGTGAAGCTATGCATCTAGCCTTTACATTTAATAAGTCCTTAACCTTCACCACAGACCCATAAGGTGGAGTAAAATGGCTAGAATAAAATTACATCAGGGTTTGGTATTTTTCATTTTTCATGTGGAAGGTTGGAGGGCAGTAGAGTATAATTTGTTTGTCCCACATCAGTTAAGCTTTGATAAAACCCAAGCAGTTCAGTCTTTTGGAAAATAATTTATGCTGGGAGAAAACTTTATTGGGAACAGAAAATGCTGGTCAAAATAATTCTTTTTCTTTTATGCCTTTTAGATCTACAAGAGAATTTCTTTCTTGTCTTTCCTGTAAGAACCAGGTGAGCCTTCTTCAGGTAAAAAACACAGAAGTATGGTGGCTGGGTCTCATTGCACATTTTAATTCTCAGAATTACACTCAACTTCCAAAAATTCTCCAACTTCAATTCACAGTTTCTTACCCTGACATTGGGCCACACTTTTAGGATTCTGAAGTTGCTAAGCATGATTGTCTGTATTCACTTGGCTCTCTAAGTTTGCTGGGGACAAATTTGTTGCCCTGCATTTTCACTTTTCTTACACTTACCGATCTAATAACAGATAGAATTTGTACACTTTTTCATGTTTTATTTATTTTTTTCAGATTGTTAGGGTAGAATTGTGACTTCCAAGCTTCTTATTTCTTAGAGTGATGCAAGAAGTCTTGTGTAGCATTTTTGATATGAATGAATGAAAAATTCATGGGGGTATTGAGTTATTCTGGGCCACACCAAAGCCAAGGTGTTATCAGTCGCAAGTCACTTCATTCTAGATCACAGAAGAGTAGTACTCTCGATTCAGCATATTTGTCAGGTAATATTAATAGATTAGACTTAGCATGTGATTTAAAATCTATTATCTCTGTCCTAGAGGAGAAATAACAAACTTAAAATATGATAGCAGTGCTTATTTCACTTAAGTTAAGTTTTGCAAAATTAATATAAATGTTTTAATCTCAACATTGTAACATAGTCTTATATGTGTACTTTCAAGTTCATTTTATTATTTTCAGTTAATATTTGTGATTTTTAACATCAATTTCCATACTTAGCCTTAGACCTCATTTCTTTTAATGTTTATACACAAATGCTTGACTACATTACAGTGCATAACAAGAAGTCATATTTGTGGAAAAAATGTTTGAAAAATCAATTTAAGCAAGAGTAGGATAATTAGTGTTTTTAAATAATGAGTTCACCTTTTGACAGTTATTGTAGTAATATGTTTACCCTTTTTCCTATATTTACATTACAATGAAAATTAATAAAATTGAAACTTTTGATAAACATTGAAGATTGATTTATTTAAAATTAAAGTGCAAAAATGGAAATTAATGCACACATACACAAAGATTTTGAATCACTAATTGAATCACTGTCATCCTAATTAGAACTTGGAATCTTCTGTTTTAGGTAGCAGAAGAATACCACAGCATTGTATTTTAGGGCTATACTTAGAAATATATCCAAGCTTTCAGGTAGAACTATATTATTATTTCAACTTTCATTAATGAAGAAGCTTACTTAATCCTATTGATTTAATGATAGAAACTAAGAAGAATCAGATGGATAATAAACAAGTGTCCTGTAATCAAAACTCTAATTACAATTTAACATCAGAATGTCTTCCTGAATTTTTGATGTATCTATAATACTGTGTGTGCAAATTCACCTGTTTCAGAACTTTTAAAGGACTCCTAAATGCCTGCTAGTGAGCAAAAATTTAAATACTTACTTAAATTGCAAATATTTATAAACCTTGCACTCATATCCAATCATTTACATTTTTTCTCACTCAAAGAAAGTTCTCACTCAAAGTGACAAATCACTTTGTTTCTGAGTTAATTTTCCCTAATAGACTCAATTCCATATAAAACAGATTAAATTGGATTAATCATGTTCTTACCACAAAAACAAAAATGTGAGATAATATGTAGGCTAATTAGCTAGATTTTGTTATTTCACAATGTATATGTACTTCAAAATATATGAGCAAGTTAAATTTATATAATTATAAATATATATCAACTTAGAAAGCTATTTTAAAGTACTTTTTAAAGTGCATGCTTTAGTTTAGATCTTGAATGTCCCCCAAAGGCTCATGCATTAAAGGCTAAGATCTTAACTCATGTCACTATCAGGGGGCCCTGTAGACTTCTGAGGTGACACCAGAAGTTAGATATTTGCAGAAGTGCCCTTAAAGGGGATATCGTGATTCTAAAACTTTCCACTTTTTCTCTTTGCTTTCTGGGTGTGATTGAAGTCAGTGGTCTCCTCTGCCACATGTTTTCTCCAAGGTGTACTGTGCCACCACAGCCCCAAAGCAACAAAGCAAAGTGATTACGGACTGAAATCTTCGATGCTATGAGCCAATGTAAGACTTTACTTTTTTAACTTGATTTTTAACTTAGATATTTTGTCATACTGATGGAAACTGGCAAACGGTATATTTAAATAAAAGACAAATGTAAGGAAGCTGTCGGTCTTCAAATGCATAATTATACATTTTGTGAATGCTTAATGAAACATTATATATGACTAAATCCATAAAACATTATAATATATGTATGTATCATGTAATCTATATGCACTAGTTGATTTTATTATCATACCTCACATATGAGTTAGCCAACTCTATGATCACCTATGCTTACATAGTAATCACATATATCATAGTGTTGGAAATACTGCTCCTTGCAGAGATATCTAGTTCCCACAAATATCAAATGACTCTTATAGAAATATATGAAAACCAAACAATCCAAATCCCGTACTGGTGAACTACTTCTTTTATTTCACTCTCACAGACTGAAACAATATCTTCCAGCTTTCCTATAATCCAGGGCTAGCAATTAGAAAATTTCTGACAGCTTCTACACTACAAAGCCCTAGATTTATTTAAAATTGGGCAATTCTTAATCCAGTTTCCCTGTCATGCCTTATCTTTTCTTTCTCACAAAAGCCACAATAAACGTTCTTATCCGTGCTTTCGTCATTACTTATCCTGCCACTTTACTGAGCCTGGTACTTCCCTGTATGGTACTCCAGAGAACAGTGTGCTCCTTTTTCTTTGGAATGGTACTATTTGTCCAATAACCTTAACTTACTCAACTATTGACCTCACCAAAGCTGAGTAAGTTCTACATTTTAAACAAATAAATGTATATGTGTAGGAGTATTTCTGCATATCTGCAGAAATATATCATACACATATTTCTGTGTATCTAATATTAACAAGGATTTTGTGGTAGAATTCAACAATTTTATCATTCCTGACTTCTGTATACTGATAAGATGTTGTCTACATTCAAGAAATAATTTAGTTTTACATAATAGACTGATTTATTTAATTATTTTGGCCTTCTAAAACATCAGTTAATATAATTGAAAATAATTCAAATCAGTTGTAGAGTTTATAAAAATATATATGGTGGCCTGGCACATATTTTAATTAAAATTTGACAAATTAAAAAAATAAAATTTAAAATACTGAAATGTACTAATATAAAAAAGCAATTTTTTAGTAAAACCACCAGTAGACTCTTTTTCTGGAACAATTTGTAAGGCTTTTGTTAAAGGAATTTATAATTAAAAAGAAAAAGTTAAAACCTCAAACTTAGTTTTCAAAAGATCACACTCTGTACCTAAGTTTTAAAATAAGAAAGATGCCAATAATCAAGTTTTTATTATTTTATTGTTTTTTTTATTTTAAACAAGACGTTTATTTAAAGAACAAGACACTTGACTTAAAGGGAAAACTAATTATAATTTTTTTAAAGAGTAATTTACAGCTATGTATATAGCTGTATGTAAAAGTTATGTATAAAAATTTATAAAATTGTCCTTGGCTTTACATTGGTAAATGAAAAACATTGAAATTCTTCAATCAAACAAGGTATGCAAGGATTTTTATGTTGTTGTCTTTTCTGTTAAATTTGTGAGAGCAAAATAACTTACTGGAATATAGAGATAAGAGCTGATGAGCATGCCACTAATGGAGAAAGGGGGTTATTTTCATAAAACCGATATTTGTCCACCTCCATTTGATGTCAATCAAAATATATTGTTGTTCATTTAGTAAAGAAACATGCAATATGCTTGTGCACATACTCCAGAGACGTTATGTACAAGAAAGGGAAAGGGGTAAATGAAAGAAGAGAGAAAACTATATTGTAGTATTCGGGATATGTAGAACCAAATTGCAGTTTTCTAATTGAGAATATATTCTTGGTCTGTAAAGATAGAGTTCTGGAGTAGAGTTGTTGCAGTTTCTTTTTATAGTAGACACCTCCTGTCTGCTGCTGAACACATCAATTTTATCTTCATCCTCCTTTTCCAAATGTGCAGGTGTGTCTGTTTCATTGATTGGCTGTCCATCAAATTGGAATCTGATCTACCTCCTTGAAAAATGCTGTTGTCCACAATAGGATTTCTTTAATTTACTAAGTGGTATATGCATCTTAATCTTAACTTTAAGCTGCACCACAGAACGTCCTGCCCCACCACCTTCAAATTAACATGATTGTTGTTCTGAGTCTTGACTCCTTCCTTGGAATTTTCATTGGCCATAGTGAGTACCAAAGTTTTCTCAGCTGCCACTTCACAAGAGAGGTACCAGGTCTGCACCGAATAAGCATACCAGGTTTTTATTTTATATTTAAAGTTTTCCTAAGATAAAAGTTACTTCCCTTAATATTGTAAAAGCAAAGTTATAGAAAGCAAACTTTTAAAAATTTCATAGCAGAAATTAGAAAACAATTCATACCCTCTACCTAAGCTCATGCTGCCTGTCACATAGTTAGACTCAGCTAGCCTTGACCACCACACCAGCTACAACTCAGAGACAGTTTGACTCTGCCTTATCTGACTGCATCCAGCTGCTTTGCCTATACTTTCCAGCCTATAAACATATTTTGTTCTGCTTGCCTATTCCAGGAACTTTCCACCTAAGACAGAGTAACCCAGTCAAGGTGCTTGATTTCACCCACCCACTTGGACAGGCCCCTCCCTAGGAAAGCCTGCCCAGAACAAATCTGCCTTATATGGCTTAACCTATGTAATCAATGATATAATAACCTGCAATCAGCTTTGTGTTTCTGGCTTGCAATAATGTATTTAAGCTGAACTCTAAGCTGACTCTGGGCTGATGATTAGGACCCAGTTCCCTGTCAACCCACTAGCATTAAAATAAAGTTGCCTTCCAAGTCCTCAGGTTCAAAGAGCCTTCCATTCAGGTTGCTATCAGATTTCTGCAACAATATCCTTTCATATAAATTGATATTGCCATGGGAATATAAAGGAAATATATGAATGTTAACATGTTTTCTTTTAAACTCATGCTCAAATGATACCACCATTCACTCTTTTAGGCCAAAAATAATGAAACAATCCATCTTTTTTCAGCACAATGCACATATAGTTCTCAAATATGTTTTCTTCACCAAAGTAAATGTTAGAAAAATTGCCACATCTTCTTATGAACTATACCATTTTCAGAATTGCCCAAGCCATTTTTTTCTTACAATTTGTCTGAACTAAAATTCTTTAAAATCTAATCTCCTTACCAAGAAGTGCAAGGATTGGAAACATAGGTCTGCTTACTGCCTAGGTGAAGTCCACTTAGCTGCCTCGGAATGTTCAGAGGAGGCTTGGTATAACCACTTCCCATTTGAAAAAACATGGAACTCACTAACAGCATTCATTTAATTTTAAGTGATTAAGAATTGCTACATTTTCTAAAAGGAAATGTCTCTAGTAAAAACACAATACTGCAAATATGATAAATTTTGTTTCCAAGTACTATCAATATATGATGGATGAAAACATAACAATAGAAGTGAAATATTTTGTGACAAATGTTGAGAGTAAGTTAGGATTGTAATCTGGAGTTATCTTGGGGTAAGTGCTACAGCTTCAAGCACTTGAGGCCGGGACAAGAAAATTTTTCAATTAAATCAGTAAGTATAAAGTAGATTTTGCAATTATATCAGACACTTAAGTTTTATTGCCAGCTTCCTGGGAAGTCTTATCCATTTGCATGGAAATGTTATATCTGATTTTACACAAACAGAAATGATATTCTGACATGTTAAATAAATTATGCTTTATCTTTTTTCACTCATCCCTTGGTTTCCCTTGATTTCTGTATAAAATTTTGAGCTAGACCAGTTTAGATCCTAGCATTTCTTAAGCAGTGTACATATTGTACAAAGTCAGGTATATCTAATGGGTATAGATAAGGAAAAATGAAAAGGTTTTTTTTCCAGACTAAAGAAGTGTGGGGAATGGGCAAAATGTCACAGTAGCAAGAAATGTGTTGAGTCTCCTACATTCTAAGCCAAGCTCTCAGAAATAAAAAAATGAGAATAGGGTAAGGGGAAATCATATTGAGGGATTTTTACTCCCTGCTCTCTTTTTGGGAAATTCTACGACCATGAGTTCTCAAGATAATGACTTTGCCATCGTGTGCTAGAAACATATTTAGTAGCCAGATGGATAATCGATTTTCAGACACCTGAGGATCCTGAAGGTGGTACGTGTCTGGATACAGCAGTGGGATCCTCAGTCTCCCTGTTGCCACAGGTCATATATGCAGCACTCTTCCCTGTCTTAATTCAGGCTGATACACAAAACAAAACAATGACATTTAGCTTGCATATATTCATAATGAGAACATTCTTGAATTTCTGACACTTTTTTGATATGAACAGCTCATTTCTACATCTGTTTTCTGAAATAGCAAGTTTAATCATTCCGAAGGAGGGAATTATATCTACCAACCATTTGATAACAGCTACATGAAAGCATCTAAATTAAATATAAATTTTTTAGTCATTAATTGTTAATGTGCATTGAAAGCAATCTTCTCCAATTCTTCATTTGCTTAATGACACTTCATGGGTATCAACAGTGGAACATTTACAAAAAATGGAGGGCATGTAAAAATATGAAGTCATAGTAGAAAAAAAATAATGGCGCTGAAAACAAGTGGATACTTTGAGATGTAATGGAGGTCAAATTGAAAATGATCTTTCTTGAAAACAGAGTGTAATGCAATCAGATGCAAGAAATAAGTTTGTAAAATTTCTATACAGTTTTATAAATCTAATTTTCTGTGATTTTTCTGGTTCAAATTAAACAACTGGACCTTTAGCCTCCTAATCCATTTTCTAGGATATTTTTCTTCTTTTCTAGTTTTGTACTGTGGCTGTTTTCTTTCACTGTTTGCTTCAATAAATTTTATATATTCTTGAAAATGATTTCCTAGATCTATGAAACTCAGGAGGTTGATAGAAAACTTTATGAAACTAAAAAATTAATATATACCTTATCAAGTAGACAAAATGTAGTTGTCTTGAATTATCAGAATATTCCAGGGCTGAGGTCAATAATGATAGTAATTTTTATATACATAAAATTTTAATAAGTTTAATA
Source organism: Erethizon dorsatum (assembly GCA_028451465.1). Classification (NCBI taxonomy): domain Eukaryota; kingdom Metazoa; phylum Chordata; class Mammalia; order Rodentia; family Erethizontidae; genus Erethizon; species Erethizon dorsatum. Next base: position 84,752,182 of record CM051831.1, on the reverse strand, counting down.
AAATACTGCTTTAAATCAAAGAGCACACCATTTGACGAAAATGACTTCCAAAATAAAAGCTGTGATTAATTTAAAGTAGCTTTGTTCATCTATTAAGAAACATACTATAAATATGTTAAATGTCAAATAGAAATATACACATATGACCATTTGAAATGGTTTTTATTTTATTAAAAGCTTTAGAGACTCTCCTTTTTTACTAAAACACATAGGTGCATAATAGAAAATTATATTACTTATAATCAGTGGTTAAACAGTCTTAAAGTTACTCTGGTATTTTATTATTAAAAGTGTGATCTAGGAACCATCAGCACCTCCATCATCCTGTGCTCATTTACAATGCACAGTACTAAACCTACACTGTATCCTCTCAAAATAAATATGCATTTTTTTTTTTGGTGGGTACTGGGGGGTTGACCTCAGGACCTCGCGCACCAACAGGCACCCGTGCCACTGAGCGATATCACCGGCCCCTTTTTCGTATGTGGGATCCGGGAGTCGAACTCGGGCCCTCGCGCTTGCAAGGCAGGCACTTACGCTGCAGAGCCATCTCACTGGCCCAAATATGCATTTTAATAGGAGCCCCTGATAATTTTAGGTGCTTTAAAGGGTCAGTCAAGCAATTTGAGGTTTAATCTGCCTTCTTATAATTTTGAAATAAACTAGGAAACTGATGTTAATAATTAAATGTTGCCACTATCAAGACAAAGTATTCAGAGTAATGTGATACTGGTGAAAGAATAAACAAAGAGAGTAATGAATACAATAGAGAGCCCAGAAATACAACCACCAAAATATAGTTAACTGAGTATTGACAAAAGACATACAATGAGGTAAAGATGGTCTTTAATAAATGACCATGGAAACACTGGACATCTGGATGCAAAACAAATTAATCTAGATACAGACTTTGTAACCTTCATGAAAAGTAATTCCAAGTGGACCACTGTCTTAAACATAGAATTCAAAAGTATGAAACTTGTGGAAGATAGCCTAAAAGAAAACCTAGGTGATTTTTTTATTATGGCTCTAATACCAAAGACATAATCTTGTAAATAAATAGCTGAAAACACCAACTTCATTAAAACTGAAAATTTCTGCTGTGCAATAGACAATGTCAAGAAATGAAACAACAATCCACAGACTGAGAGGAAATGTTTTTTTCACTAAACATCTAATGAAAAGCTGTATTCCAAAATGTTCAAAAAAATCCTTTATACCAACAGTAAGAAAAAAAAATACTGATTTGAAAAACAGGCAAAAGATTTGAGCAAAAATCTCACCAAACAAGATTATAAATGACAGTGTGCATACAAAAATGCTTATGATCATGTTTGGAAGAGCTCCAGGATTTCCATCACCTTTGGACATTGTTCTCCACTTTCTTCAGCCTTCCAGCGCAGACTTACACAGGTGACACTACAGTAAGTTTCCAGGCTTTTGATCTTGGACTGGTGCTTCATCATTGATCCTTCTTGTCCATCATCTTGGGTTGAACATCTGTATCCTCTAGTTCTCCAGCATACAGATAGCCACTGTGGGCTCTCCTGCCTCTCATCCTGTAAGCTTACCTAAAAAAAACCCTTGAATAATTATTCATATTTTCTACTTATACTGTTCCTCTAGAGAACTCTAAAAAATACAGCAATATACCAATTTCAACTCTATGACTTTCTGGAAAAGTGAAAGATACAAGGACAGTAAAATGATCAGTGGTTTTCAGAAGTGGTTAGAGGATGGAGGAGAAAGATCTCCAGCCAGAAAACAAAGGATATTTAGGGTGATAAAAATGTTTCACATTGTGTTATGATGATGTGTACATGTACATATATTGTCTAAAACTGTAGAATGTACAATGCCCAGAATGAACTCAAAAGTAAACTGTAGACTTTGGGCGATAATGGTTTGTCCATGTAGTTTCATCAATATCTACAGAAGTGCCACTCTGGTGAGGCATATTAATAGTGGAAATGTTGTATGAATGTGATGAGAAAAGTTTTGAGGAATTTGTAATTTTAATTTAATTTTTCTGTGATTTTCTAAGAAATAGTTTATTAATTAAAAATAAATACAAATAAATAGTTTATTAATTAAAAATAAATGCAAACAACTTAATGTGTTTGTATATTTACAAATGTGCATATGTATCATCTTAGGTTGCACAAAATACTTACATAATTGTTACATTCATTATGAGGAGTCGGTACATATATAGAATAAACCTTAATTCTTCTTTACTATTGATTTCCCTACCCCCTCTCCCCCTCCCTCCATCTCTTGTTCCATAGATTCTATTTTATTTCCAAGTTTCCCTGTAACACATTTGGAAAATTATCTATCAGGAAGTGACTGGAAGTTCATTTCAGTTTTAGAATATTAAAATAAATATATTTAGGCTGGTTCTCCATGAATTTTTCTGACTTTAAAGATATGCTAGGGAAAAAAGTGAAGGATGAAGAAAAGAAGAGGCACGAGTATAAAATCTGATGCATTTAGAGGGTTTTCGATGGAATTCTTGGTTCAAAATTTTCTGCTAATTCCAGGCTAATAAAGGAAGGATCAAATGCCCTGGGACCATGGCTATCATAAGCTACTCTGCTGTATATGTCTGGAAACAAACAAAATGACCTTACATTCTAGTGTCAGTGACCAGTGTACTCATTTTTGAGAATAGAAAAACTAATAATATTGTAACAACTGGCAGCACTCTAAAAGTAAATGCAACAACCAACATTACACTTACTATAGGTGATATAATTTATATTTTGCTAGAAGAACATTGAAATCTATATACCATGGAAAATTCAACTGAATCTGCTCAGTTAATCTGAATTCATTTTTGTCAAGAAAATTTTTATCATCAAAATTTTATCATTAGAATACATTTAAATATATAGAATTTTAAAATATTCAAAAATTTTTCTCTGATTATGTTTCATTGCAATATTTATTATTACCTGGCTTATGATTTTCCTACAAGAAAGAACAAAATTGACTTCTTTGAATAGTTGATATCATGCTTTTATTGATAGTTAAATTTTGATTTCATGATCTATGTAACTGTGCAATAAATTGCCATTCATTTTGAAGAGTACAAACAAAATGAAAAAGGATATAAATTTTCAGTGACTTATTAAGTTATACTTAGGCCCAAAGAGATTCAGAAGTATGTTTTTGTAGTTTTTCTACAACAATATAATATTTATTTCTGTATGATCTAATAATATTTCATATTTAGAAAAGATACATTTGTTCTTTTCTTTGTAGTTACTGCAGGTGATTAAAATTATTTTATACAAATAAAAATTCAGATAAATACAGATTATTGTGCACTTGCAAATCTATCACCTTTTTATTCAAGGAGGCTTTCAATCACCTTAAACATTCTAAAGTTATTTAATATGATATTTTGATATTCTCTTCCTCACCATAATCAACAACTTTAAAGTAAAAATCAACCAAATTATCAAATCAAAGCAAAACTACACTATCCCCAAGCACAAAGTCAAAATCTGTAGATAGCAGTGAAGATTTTTGTAATCACACATTACTATATTATAAAAATTAATCTTTTTTTCTACCCAAATGCCTTGTTTCTGTAGAAAGAAAGAGAAAGAAAGAAAGAAAGAAAGAAAGAAAGAAAGAAAGAAAGAAAGAAAGAAAGAAAGAAAGAAAGAAAGAAAGAAAGAAATTATGCAGCATTGGCTACAGCATATCAGATGTAACATTTCAGATGCAGCTCAAGTATCCCAAGATCAATAATTAGTAGTCCCAAATAAATTGCTTTATGTTAGACATTTTCCCCTGCATGAGAAATTGCTAGTGCTTTAGTTGGAACCAAGGAATCAATAGAAATAGAAAAGTAGTCTTTAACATGGAAATAGTAGTGAATGTGTTGCTTATAGACCAATGAGATGACAATATTATCCTGAAGTTTTATTAAATCTATTTTATCTTTCCATGTTAGTTACTACACAGTCATTACCATGAACTGTTCCATTAATAAAACAGATGTATTAAAGAGAAGTGATTGCAAGAAAATTACATGTTCTCCATGTATTTTCTCTAGTTACTCTTGGTAAAATACACAAAACAATATACTAACAATCTGAAGACAAATAAAATAGTAGGACATATTTGGTAAATGTGAGCCTTGTGTATGTTTCTGTGTGTTGTACCGTAGGCTGCAATGAAAATAAAGCATAAAGGAGAGAGACATATCCTTATAAATAAGCTAGTTATAATTTTGAATTTTAAATTAAAGGCTATCAAAGTGGTATAATAAATCATGCAAGTGTCATCACCATCAAAGAAGAGTAATCATAGCTTAACTTTTTAAATAAAGTTTACAAAACTGTATAATAGACTAGTGATCAAAAATATGAAAAGGTTATAAGTTAAAAGGTCATTGAAAGCAATGTGAATTTCTCTCAATGTGCAATGTGTTTGATACTAATCAGTAAAATACGCTCTCTAGAATGACATTTAAGTATAATGAAATATTCAGTAACTATTTAAAATATATGGTAATATTTACTGATGAAGATCAAAGAAAAGCTTCACTTTTGGGAAAAAAGTTTAATAATATTCTATTATTGTTTTATCAAAAGTATAATTTGATTCTTAATGGATTTGTTACTCAAAAATTTACATTTGAAACCATTTGCTTTGTTTTGAATTATTAAGATTTTGATGACATTACTTCAAGAATCAAACTTGAAACAAAATATTTTTGTTCAGTGAAGATACCTTGTCTTATCAATAAAATTAATTATTTTAGAAACTGTGTTTGGGTTCTGAAATTTGTAGTGTTTTCATTCCATATGAATATAATTGCAAAAAAGGCATTTTTATAGTGACCTAATTGTTTACTAATTTACCCATATGTGTATATATACCATATATACCATATATATATGGTATGATTAAAAATAAGATGTACATTAAATTTTTACAACTATTACTGTAAAAGCCACACTAATGTTAATTCCCCTTAAACTCTCTCCTCTTTGAGCACAGTTCTTCCACCATTCTTGCCACTTTCTCAAGCAGTTTCAACATTGCCTTTGTGAATGTCTTCATTAAATATTTCTCAAAGTTTCAACTAATCTAAACAGATTGGACTTATTTTATGTTTATTTCTTTACTTTCTTTTTTTTTTTTTTTTTGTGGATACCGGGGTTCGACCTCAGGACCTCGCGCGCCAGCAGGCACCCGTGCTGCTGAGCGATATCACCGGCCCCTTTTCCGTATGTGGGTTCCGGGAGTCGAACTTGGGCCCTCGCGCTTGCCGGGCAGACGCTTAAGCCACTGAGCCGTCTCACCGGCCCCTGTTTCTTTACTTTCTTTTATTCAATATTTTATAATTTAGAGAGAAATTCAAAATATTGTTAGGTTTATCTGTAAACTGGAAAGTGTGTGTGACTTAAGGTACAAAGCATAATTACTGGGTATAGATTGGCTGTTTTCTTCAAATTAGTGGCTCTACTGACAGTAAAAGTTAATTAACTTCTCTGACATACTCTTTATTTCATCTGTAATTTTAAAAATATATAATAACTATTATAATTTGGCATCTGATAGCATGTAGACATAAATGGGCATATGTGAAAAATTAAAGAACTACTAGATCTTGTTATTATGTAAAAATTGGATAATTTTTTATCTTTTTTTAACCAACTCAGAGATTCCATATACAGTAGAGTCAACTGAACCCTCTGTATTGCATTCAATTTTTCATTCACTGTTTCCAACATTTTTTGTTATATTCTCCTTTCCTTATAGTGTCCAAACTTCTACTTTTGCTCTGATGAACTTTATTTCTAAGCTAGAGAATAGAATGTACATGCAATAATTGTTCAAAGATTACAAATTAGGAAAATATAAAGAAGAAAAATATATCCTATGATAACAATTATTTCATGGCAGCATAAAGCCACATAATATTACATAAGGTGTTTATAAATTAAAATTTTATTATCTTTATAACTGCATTTTTAATAAACTGTCATCATTTATATCAGAAATTATGCTCCCATTTGCAAGTTATAATTCTTCGAACTGACCTTTAAACTTGACAGGAGAATTTAGTAAGAAAATATTCCATCACTAGTTTATTTGAGAAGAGATTGGCTGAAAATATTTTATTTTTATTGATAGATAACAGTGAACTATAAAGCTCATGTGTCATAAAACTAGTGATGCTTAATTAAACTTAGTAACTTTAAAATTTGAACTTTAGGGCTGGTGATATAGCTCAGTGGCATAAGCACCTGTCTGGCAGGTGCAAGGTCCTGTGTTCACTTCCCGGTACCCCCATAAAGAAAAACAGTGGGGCCAGTGATATAGTTCAGCAGTACAAGCACCTGCCTGGCAAGCACGAGGTGCTGAGTTTGGTTCCTAGTACCCACATTTAAAAAAAATTTTTTTTGAACTTTATTCACAGATTGAGGACAGAGAGGGATTACAATATAATATCAATAGAAGGTCACTGGAAAGTCTTCATTTTAAGGACTTGATCTCAAACTATATTTTACCATTTCTTCTTAACTTTCAAACTGCTGGCACTCAGTATTAAAAATTCTTGTTTTGACAAAATCTTAATGTTAAATTAATAGATGAGCAAACAGATATATTTCATTTGTTAAGAGGTCGATGGCAGATGAGGAATTCAATACATTATTAAGAGTAGAAAGACAAATTTCAGATAAACTTAGTTAAAATGAAGCTGATTAAAAATAATCATGTATAGGGGCTGTGATCTTAATGGTGAAAATGATTTATTTTACTAAATAGTATTTCAAACTTTAAATATATATTTTTGCTTCTCTTTTCTTTAATAAGACATTTTATGAATTCAAAAATATTCCAAAGAAAAGGTAGGAGATGACTAAGTTTTAAGATGAAAGATATTTAGGCTATTCCAACTGGTGAGATAACTCCTCATAGTGATTTAATTGTGCTTTTTAAGTTTGATCAAATATTATTTTTATCTCCACAAGAAAGACCAAAGTGAAAATAGGCCTAAAGTAAATTCATTGTGATTAACTTCATATAATACAATGTTTATAAAATCAATTCTTACTGAGCTATTCTTATTATATCCTCCTCTATTGACATTATTAAATATGTATAATATTTCTTGACTATATCATGGTCCATTTAATCATTCAACATTGTTTCCATACACACATCGTAAGACTCTAGACACTAACATTATGCAGACAAATAAGGCATAGCCTTATTTAAGGAGCTAGCACCCCTTCAGAGACATATTTATTTGATAAAAATTACAACAAAATGCAGTAAGATTTGATATAGATATGTGCCTAAAATATTAATATTTCATGGAGAAATCATATAATCAGGTGAGAGAGAAATCAAAGGATTGATCATATGTCAGCTTGACATAATTGTATCATAAAGTTTAAGAAATTTAAGCTAGGCAAACTGCAGGTAAAAATACACCAGTGAAAAGTGAGAAGGAATGAATAGGTTTCCAGGGTTATAAACTCAATTACATGATCACTAACATAAAATGGAGTGTTGAGACTCACTAAGTTAAAATGAAAGGAATTATCACCATGGTTTTTGTAGAATGTGTTTATGAATTTCATCATTACCATGGGGATTTTAAGAAGCCAATAAAAAAGTTTAACCAGTAAAATAAAAAGTTCTTAATTTTCTTTTAGGAAATAAAAATAAAATTGTTTGGAAAATTGATTGAGATGGCAAAATATGTAGAAGAAACTATTTTCCCTCCTATATTTAACTTTTTCTTTTTTGGTACCGGGAATCGAACTCACAACTTTGCACTTGCCAGGCAGGTGCTGTGCTGCTGAGCTATATCCCTAGCCTATATTTCAAAAGAATTAGACTATTATACTGCTGTAAAAGATAAAAAAATGTCACTAGGAAACTATCATTTTGAGTAATTCCTAAAATAACAAAAGCTAATAGGAATGGCTTTATGTGGAAATAAAGCTACAAGAAGCTACAAAGTTGACTTGCAGGTAACAACAAGGATGTTTTGGGTTTATGGTCAACCTATGATAAAAGTTTAAGAGACACAAGGACAACATTTAATCATTATGAATGGGAAAAACATCAAGACTTGAAGATACTCTTCAGTCTCTCATTGATTATTAGATTTTGAAGATGCAATTCATATTTTCATGTGGACCCTAAAGTTGTGAGTGGGTTACAAATTATGGAGAGGCAAGTCATTCCTGCCACGCAAGTGTGGACTTTCAGGAAACTGACAGTATTTTTCAACACTAAACACACAACTTTTTTCTGTAGTTCTGGTGACAAGCTCTTTTAAATATGCAGTGATTTTAACAATTAAATGCTAGAAGAAAAATCTCAAATAAAAATGGACTCAAGGGGCCGGTGAGATGGTTCAGCGGTATAAGCGCCTGCCTTGCAAGCGCGAGGGCCCGAGTTTGACTCCCAGAACCTACATACGAAAAAGGGGCCGGTGATATCGCTCAGCGGCACGGGTGCCTATTGGCACGCAAGGTCCTGAGGTCGAACCCCCGGTACCCACAAAAAAAAGGACTCAAAATCATTAATCAACTATTTTGAGGGGAGAAAGCAAAATAATCAAAGGGAAGCAACACAACCCAAAAGTGTAGTGGTAGTTTTAAACACTGCCCAATATACTTTTTATTTATAGCATTTGTTATTATTATTTTTGTAACTTACTATTATACCTTTGCACCACCCTTTTAAACCTATTGAGGATATGGTATATAGTACCTTAGCTGAGGAAACTAAAACAAAACTAAGTAAGCAAAGCATAGTGTATTCCCTTGCACAATGTAGCAAAGAATCCAGAAAACTTGTTTACATCTGAAGTAATCGTGTGAGGTATGTCATAAGGGAAGTTTCTGTCATATAGCAAAGGCAAAAGGGTGTATTTTGTTTGTTTGGGGGAAAACAAGCTCAGAGAAATATATAAGCTTTAGAAATGCATTATTATGCAAATTAAATTCAGAGAAGAGATGAAAGGATCCAACCTCATAGGATCTTGTACAAGGGTAAAGGAATGTGAAGTAGTGAAAATTGAGCTGTTTTGAGGATGAGCTTGAAAATTGAAGGGGACTAAGTTTACTTATGTCCTTGAACTGTAGGAACTCAGTGCTGCTGGAATCCTATAACAACAGCAAGCCAAGAACAACAAACACAGGGGCATGGCAGGGTTCAGATAAGTGACCTAGACAGCACTTTTTGTTCTACAAGTTATGCAAATAATGTGCAAATGTGCTTTCTTGCATATATAAATCATTATTAATTTTAAACCTGCTCATTAGTGTCTTAGTTACTGTTCTCATTGCTGAGACAAAATACTCAACACCCAAAATTAAAGGAGGAAAGATTTATTTAGCTCACAGTTTGTAGATGTTTCAGTCCACAACTGTCTGGCTCCAAGGCAGGTAGCATGGCAGACAGGCATTGGAGAGTAAAAATATTTCATGGCAGGGTGCAGGTAGCAAAGCAACAAGGGACCATCACAGATCTTTCTATCCCTTATGTCTTATCCAGGCTAAATAGGGTAGATAGCACTCACACCCTTAATCATAGTGCCTTTCATCCTAGCATTGCACCATGAATTAATTACAATGTCACTCACTCTAGAAACAGACACCTCTGAAAAAGCCCCACTTATGACTGCATGAGGCTAGGGGTGGGGGCATCTAAACACAAGTCATAATTAGATTTAAATTTGTTCATCTGATAGGTTCTTTAATAAATTAGAGGTAATATTATGCATTAAGAATGGTGCTATAGTTTCAAAATGTGGAATTCTATCCCAATAACTGAACAATTTGATGCTAAGAAAATAATTTATCAATCTCTTAGTATTTCCTTCTTCCAAACTTGCCTAAGGTTTACATTTCTTGTCTAAGATTACTAAAAATGCATAGAAATAATATATATTTAATGTCCTTTAAATGTGCCTTGGAGCAATGTATATACACTAATAAATACAGGTATCTTTGGTTAATACGTAGCAGATACAAAATATAGGACAAAGGTTTAAATTGTGTAAAAACTTACAATCTCTGCATTTCATCTCCACTGAAAATGTGTTTTTTAAGCTGTCAACTTCTTCCCTTTGTTTTACTAAAAGAACCTGCTAAATGATCTCCTTGATTCTAACAAACCACACCTGCTGCCCTAAAATCCATTCTTTATGCAACAGAGTAATATATTTAAAATATTATGCACTCAAATGTGTCAAAAACTGAAATGATTCTGAGTTGCCCTTACAAAGTATATTGAAACTTCTGACCTAGGGCATAAGCCTGTTCTTGAGCTGGGATGGCCCATTTATCTGATCTTGTTCACTACTTTACTCATACTCACTTATGCTACTCCAGTTGTATTGGTTTCCATGCTGTCCCTCATGCCTCCCCACTCTATTCATGATTCAGGCACCTATATGTTCAACTTTCAGCTATGATCTTCTGTAACCAGATCATTATATAGCTGTTCCTTTTCATTATATTTATCAATTTAAGTTTCAATTTGTCACAAATGTCTTCCTTCATCATATAATCAAAGCTAATTTTTAATTTATTTTTGTTGAAGCATTTCTGAATTAAATTGTTTGTTTTCTTGTCTTTTTCTGTATGCTATATCTCAAATTTAATTCTTGGAAACAGGGATATTTCCTTACATTCAACATCCTATTTTTTACCACTTAAAATAGAAGCTGACACATAGCAGATGTTTAACACATTATTACAGAATGCATGGAATTGAAATTACTTTGGTATGAGATTTTCTCCAGGAATTAAAGAGAACATTGTGACTACTGTCTACATAAAATGAAAACATAGATATACCTAGAAATGATGGAGACACTGGTTACAAAAATTTCCCCTTAACAAGAAAAATGTTATTTATTACATTTCTCTAAGATCCCTATATCACTTGCACATGAAATATGCACTATTCATTTATTAACAAGATGAATTTGATTAGCATTTCTTCAGAATCTACTGCTCGCCAAGCACATAAAATTGATAATATTGCAAAAGAAATATATTGTGAAAAATCACATACAAACCATTGTTGTATATATTGGGACATAATAAAGTAAATATTAAGTCTGAGAAGAGAGGTATGGATAATGCAAAGGAAAGGATGTTCTGTGCAATAGAAGCTATGCTAGCCACATATGTACTTTAAATTTTAGAATGGACATAATACAAAAAGTGTTAATATTAACAAATTTTAATTTTTTTGTATCATAAGCACTTGAAATCCGCTACACATTTCACAATTATAACACATTCTAATTCAGATTAGACATATTTTAAGTGTTCATTAGAGTTGGGTGCAGTGGTACACGCTTGTAATTTCAACATTCTGGGAGTTTAGGCAGGAGTATCTCCAGTATGATCACAGCCTGGGCAGCTTAATGACTTCCTGAGAGCCTTCTCAAGTACACACACACACACAAGGAAGCACGCACGCACACACACAATATAAATACATAAATAATTACGGACATCTGGGGCTGTAGCTCAGTACAAAAGCCCCGAGTTCAATCCCCGGTATTACAAAAAAGGAAAAAAATTGCTCAGCACAAACACACACCTACTGTTTATCATATTGTACCAGGTTGTGCCAAGCAATAGTCTGTGGTCCTGTCTAGTAATCAAATTGCAAATGACTCTCTTACTTTTCCAAGTATTGAGTTCTACTCCCTTTGCAACAAATTGCAATTCCTCAATCATATGTTTTGGTGTATAAATGAATGGCAAATGAAATAAATGGAAAAGTGAATCAAGAATGAAATATACTGCAAATCTTCAAGAACTGTGAGTCAAATAGTAGGATTCCATTAAATATGCATGTCAAACAAGAGGCCTGGAAAGTTGATATATTAGAAAGAAAAAATGCAGAGGCAGATACATTAGAAAGAAAATATATATCAATATACATACATAGTACATATGGGTGAGAGATTTTAAAGTACTTATTTAAGAATTTGGGAGCTGACAAGGCCCAACACCTTCAGAATTATATAGAAGGGTAGAAAGTTGATATTAACTGTAATGGAGAGTATGCTATAGAGAAAAAAAAACTGAACTAACTTTAGTTAGAATTTTACCAAAATCAACCATAAGAATTGAAGTTACTATATAAATTAACATTGTAAGGTTCTGATACTTCAGTGTCCATAATTAATTTTTTTTAAAAAAGACAACTGGCTCAATTATGATGCACAGAAATCTCTAAAATCAAAATAAATGAGTGTCTACATATTACCAATTATATTTAAGAATTATTCAATATTATGATTGCATTAATTTAAATCTGTAATTATATCTATCATTTTGTTAGAAAAATATACCATATTTGTAATTATACCCACCACTTTTGTTATTACAGAAAATCATATTATGTTTGGTTTTTATACTTTAACTAAAATTTGTCATTTTGCCTAACACAAGTCATACCATTTGTAGCATCCATATATCAATCAATCCACTTGCAATTTTCAGAAACAAACTATGGCAGAATTCATATTCTATTAGGCCGTCTTAAAATAGGCTTATTATTTGAACTGTAGGGATTCAATTTAGCCTATAAGGTAATATAATGAGCATGAGGCTAGTAATGATTCATTTTCTTCAATAATTTAAATAATATTAACATAATAGCTTGGAAAGTGCACCAACAAAGTCCTATTAAAACATTAACAATGTTTAAAAATGTAAATCAAAGATACGATATAGGTTCTTTTACTGAAATTGCTAACAAAAATTCACTCCCTCCATAATTTATGGAAACAAAGAAATAGTATTTTATAGTTTACTAGCTATACCATGGGATTAATTTAGGCACTTCTAGAAAATGTATTAAGCCTCGAGGGTACCATTTGGTAAATTACTGCTTTAGTACATTAAATGGTACCTAAATCATTATAGTACTCACTTCCTTCTTATACTAACCCAGAACTTTTCAACTATTAAGGATAAATATAGCCCAGGGTATTTAAAGCTGGAATATGAAGTAAGAGGCTAATGACTGTCAGTGTTTGATGGATCCTTGGGAGGCAAGTGGACCTTCCCTTTCCTGATAACTCAGATGAAATGTGTAAAACCTCTATGGAGATTAGAAACCTCTTCTGCATTGGCCCATGAAGCAGTTTCTCTTTTTATCCAGTTCTTTACCTTTAGCATTTGATAGTGTGCAATCTACTACAGTGTAATAAAAGTATAATCTAGCTAAGTGCTCACATTTATACCATTCTTACATAATATATTCAATTTTATATATTATACAGCATTAATTTTACATTTGTATAATTTGCTTTATGAATTACATAATGAATTGTATACTTAATTTTATTGTTTATAACATTTATATATTAATATGTTTAATAATGAAATTCTTGTTCCTATGGCACATATTCAGTATATACAATAAATATTTTTATGTTGCACATGGATATATAGGGAATTTTGATGAAGTCTACATCTTAGACCTAGTGCCTCTTTCTAAACCTAATCATGGGTGTTCATTTAATGCATGTTCCTGCAAAGGTTTGTCTGCGCTCTCAAATACATATAATATGCCTGCATGCATATAAAATGCATTTCATATGTGTGTGTGCCTTAAGAGGTATAGATAATTGTTACATATGCTATGCATAATTTTGTATATTTATCACCATCCCCGCATTTATCTTCTTATAATAATATTCCTTGGTGCCATTCTCAATATTTTAAGAGAAGTGAAAGTTTCATAATGGTAAAAAATTGTTTGGTTTTTTCACTGATTTACAGATGAACATTTATGTCAGTTTTATTCTCTTCGATGTAGTTAATACAAACAATAAAATAAGTATTATCTCACATGACATGATATATAGAGGGTGCATGTTTTCAGGAATGTGAAAATCACAAGCAATATAAAATATTCAAATATATAAGTAATTTTCCCAATATGTTCCTAGCACCTTCAGAATGGCATTATGATTACATGATAATGCTGTTATGATTGTTGTTGCCTTTTGTGCTTCCACATTCATTAGTAGAAAAGGGGCAGTCATATATAATGAGTACTTATATCAAATATTATTTTCCTATAACACTTTCAACAAATTTTCCACAGATCAAATTAGCTATAGTGGTATTACATTCCTATACTTAAAAAATGGACTCCTAAACATTTATGTCACCCACACTATTCCACTTCTGTGGCTCAGAAGGAGCGCATGAAACACAATACCTGAAGGAAAGTAAAAATTTGCTACCAGGAAAGAAATGAATAAATGGCTACTAGACAACAAATTGGATGTATCTGCCATAAATTTTATTTTCTCTGAATTTGTTTAGCAAATGTTATAAACGATGTTTACAAAAATATCACTTTGCACTCCTTCTATAGACATATATAACAATTTCTAGAGAATAGATGCAAAGAAATAAAGGGCTGTATTGTTGATTTCAATAAAAATATACAAATTTTCTATACATTTTCATACTGTGTTGTAACTTTCTGTCACTGTGACAAAATACCTGAGAGAGACAACTTAAAGGAAGAAAGATATATTTCATCTTACACTTCTGGAGGATTTAACTCATGGTCATTTGGCTCACTTTTTCTGGGTGTATGGTGAAGCAGAGCATCATGGAAGAGAGTATATAGTGGAGCAAAGCCACTCACCTCACGGTGGATTGCAAGTCGGGGAATGAATCAGGGTCCATTATATCCTCAGTGACCTATTTGCACCAATTAGTTCTCACATCCTACAGCTTCCACCACCTCTCAATATCATATGGTGGAACCAAGCCTTCAGCACATAAGCTTTTATGAGGCATTCTAGATTTAAAATATGTCACACATAGCACCTATTTATTTGTGTATGATGACTACAGGGTACATTATTTAAGTTAGTGCCTTATTGACAACAAAAGAACAACTAGAAAAATTACGCCAGGATAACAGGCAATTTAAAGGAATTGTAGTAAACCAAGAGGATAATTTTGTCAGGCTGTAGTTGTACTTATGACCAGCATAATACCTAATGCAAAGAGGTGAACCCAAATTTTCAATGATATTTGAAAGATAATAAAAATGAATTAAAGAGTATATGTCTACTGGTAATTTGATTCTTTTTAATTATTAAAGGAATAGATCCTTAAATCTCATCTTCTTTTTATCAATTTGGGATAAAAATTTTGGATTCAGACATAAATATGAACATACATATATGGTATATATACTTGCATATCTATCTATACACATATATATATATATAGAGAGAGATAATTTTCCTTCTTAATTAGCAAAAAGTTCTTCAAATCTGTTTTAAAATAGTGGTTGAAGGAATTAGTATATTCAAATATATGCCTCTTATTGTGACTCTAAATTGCATGTGATTTTATTCAGAAGGGGATTTAATAGCTGAGTATCTTAAATATATTTTCACATATTCATTTCTTTTTCTCTGATTGCTTATTGTCTATTTGAATTATGTTGGGAGATCTTTTTGCCAAGAATTATGTATTTATTTCTAACATTTTGAAATTTTTTATTTACAGCTCATTGACAATAAATGACTTAACTACATAAGGAAGGAGAAAACTACTTTTTTCAAGTGGATTGCCAACTATCCAAAAACCATTTATTACATAGTTCTTCCTGAATTTAAAGACAATTACAAAAATCAACCTTTGAAATTTGATAAGAAATTTTACTCATGAATAATTCATTGCTGTATAAATTAGTATGTATTCATAAATAATGGAAAAATTTATAAAACAGAGCTCTAGTTTCCAAGTGGTAGAAAGGATGCAGGACAAGACTCAAGTTTCTAAAGAAACAGAACAACCAGTTTATCACATCAAGGCAGGTTCAAAGATATAGTTCAAGAGTTCAGAATTAAAATATCCAAGGAAATTAAATGGGCAAAAGGTATATATACACACACATATATATATATATATATATATATATATATATATATATATATATCATGCAACAATGAATGGATTTTATCCAAAATAAGAAAAATATCTTAAAATTAAGTGACAAGGAGATGAAGTCAATTTTTTTAAAAAATGAGTAAAGCACTTATAAAAGAAATATTGACCAAAATGATATAAGAATGAGTAAAAATAAAAGAGGCTCAATAATATCAGTTAGTAATAAAATCCAAATTAAATCACAGTGCAGTAGCACTGTGTATATACAATCATTGCCAGAATGAAAAAGGCTAGTAATTCTCAATGCTTATGCTGAATTAGAAATATCAAATTTGGCTGGTGGCTTGCATAATTGTACAATCATTCCAAAAATTAATGTAGGAACTTCTTATAAACATAAAAATAAACTAATGAAATGATTCAGCAATTCCATCAATAGGTTCTTACCCTACCTAAATAATAAGAATGTAGATATCCATTCAAAAACATGAGCTCAATCATTCACACTGGCTTTATCCATGCTAAAGTAAAACAAACAAAAAAGTACATTCAACATAAATAATTATCAAATGTTACTAGGTTCAGAAAGAAAGCAAAATATCTACCCTGATTTCTCTTATTCGACACTGAAATGCAAATCCTAGGTAACGCAAAATTACATGAAATGGAATCTAAAAGTGTAGTTACTAGGAGGAAGAAATATTTCTGTTCATAAATGATGTTATTGGGTAGAAATCTCCCCAAAATCAACAACCACTGTATTGTATGGAGATGTGTATCCATACACTGGAATTCTGCTAAGAATTGCAAAAGTTTCGCTAAATGAATGAAACTAGACCTAACAGGATGTGCTATAATAGTCAACATATATGCAATTACAGAAAAGGCAAAACTACTGTGAGAAAGAGTAAATCCGTCATTCCTGAGTCTACTGGATTGCAAGATGCTCAATTACCAGTAAAGAAAAAGGAATATTCCGAGTGTAGAAAATTGTTCTTGTCTCAATTACGGTGCTTCACTATGTGTATATATACACCAAAATACATATAGCTCTAAATTTAAATTGGTAAAATGTTATATTTTGACAGTTGACTCTTTATAAAAGCCAAACGTAGACAAATGTAATATTTAAAAATTTGCTTAATGTTAAATAAAAATAAAATGTTCCAGAACCAGAGGAAAACTGCATGCCAATAAAACTTATGAATATAAATAAAAATTGTCAACATACTGAAGAATATCACAATATCAGTACTTCCCAACTTAATATATTTATTGCAACTCAGACAAATTATATTTAGGTATTGAACATTTAGTTATTAACAAAAAGATTCAGAACTATGAAGAGAGCTGGGGATGTGGCTTTGTGGTAGAGTTCTTGCCTTGTATGCACAAGGCCCAGGGTTCCATCTTTAGCACCACAAAAAAAAAAAAAAAAAAAAAAACTGAATTATGAAGAAAGACAAAAGTCAGAGCATCTAACACTGTATTGAAGAACAGCAAAGTTAGAGGATGGACACTACCTGACTTTAAGATATACTACAAAGCCATGATAATCAAAAAGTGTGATTTTTTTGGAATAGAATTGGCAAATAGATCAAAGGCAGAAAAAGCTCAGACAGCTCAGAGAAATGATCATAAAGGTATAGTTAATTGATCTGAGAAAGGAACAAATGCAGTGCAGTGGAGAAAAAAATTTCCTAACACTCTGTCTGGAACAATTGTACATCCACATTAACAATTAAAAAAACAACACAGATGCCTTGTTCACTTCATTCAGGTATGTACAATGCAAAAGTATAAAATGCTTAGATGATTACATTAGAGAAATCTAGAAGATATTGTGTTTGCTTATGTTTCTATATAACACCATAGCAGAATCCATAAATTAAAAATTTTATCATGTGAAATTGAATATCATCAAAACTTCTGGTGTGTGAAAGACACTGATCAAAGTGAAAAGATAAGCTAAAAATAAGGAAATATATTTGCAAAAACACACATTTTAATAAAGGACTGTTATCTAATATATACAAACAGCAAATAAAAACCAACAATAAGTAAACTTAACTAAAAGTAGGCAAAATATACAAAAGATATTGTACCAAAAAAGTGCAAATCTGTCTGAATCAAACTGGAGTCATTTGTGTCATAAATTAACCAAAAGAAAAAGAAAAAGAAAAAAAAAGAAAGGAAAAGTAAAGAACACCAGCCAGAAGGTTATGAAGGAAGGGATGTCCTGCACTTAATCCTGATAACGATAACAAAATTCTCGGCAGAACCAAGAAGTTACACAAAGGCCACTACATGCTTACACAGAAAACATTTCTGGTTGCACATGGGCCTTGGATAGCTGCCACCCTTGCTATTCATTTTGTGGCCAAGGCTTAAGTTCAAAAGCAGCTTAAATAATACTCCTTATGTTACTTGTGAGAACTTGCCCTTACCCTGAACTCCATAATATATACATAGTGTCTCATAGCACATGTTTACCCATTACTGTGTCAGTTCCCAAAACTCTTAACCTTTGGAGTATCTCTTTCTTTTTATTTAGGCTGACAATAAATAATTAGGAGATAAATGAGCATTTGAAAGACAGGAACTACTATCTGTATGTAGATACATATTATTATACATATGTCAAAATTAGTAAAATATACACCACAAAGGGGGAACTATAATTCAATCCATCATTTTTATTTGATGATTATAAATGTAGATGCATCAAGTAAAACAATTAGGCAAGAGAAATAAAATATGTCTGAATTGGAAAGGAAAAATTTAAATTTTCCCTGCTTGAAGATAACACAATTTTATATATAGAAAACCCTACAGACTCTGATAAGAACCTTTTATATCTAATAAATTCAGCAAAATTATAGCATACAAATTAACACATAAAAGTCTTCAGTGTTTTATATACTAACTGTGAATTATCTAGAAAGTAAATTAGGAAATAATCCCACTTACAATAAGTACAAAATTAAGATAAAGTACTTGACAAATTTAATAGAAGAAGTAAAAAACCTCTATACTGAAAACTACAAACCACTGATAAATACAGCTGCTGAAAGAAAATGAAGACACAAATAAATGGAAAGTTATTCCATGCTCATGGACTGGGAGAATTAATATTGTTAAACTATTTATTGTACTCCAACAGTTTATAGATTGAATAAAACTTCAGTCCAACAACCAATAATATTCTTCACAGAACTTAAAGAAAAGTCTTAAAATTCATAGCAGTACACAAAAGATCTTGAATAGCCAAATAAAAGTTGGGAAAAAAGAAAAAATTAGAGGCATCACACTACCTGACCAGGAAATACACTGCAACATGGTAGTAAGCAAATTGGAAAAAAATTCTACAATGAGAAATGAAAGATGATAGATAGTGGTGAAAAAAATCAAATGAAAATATAAATACAGGTGTGAATTTCTTGGAAAAAGGTACTTAATTTCTGTAAATGTTTGATAAGTACCAGGAATAAATTATACAACTCTACTAGAAAAATTAATATCAAAAATTTAATATTTTTCTAACCTTAAATATGTTTATTGAAAACCTTTCTTTAGCTCATATACTGAACAGTTGTGACTGACATGACTCTTACTCTGACACTATATCTCATTTAAAATCTCTCAACAATGTACATTGGCACAGCACATGCTCAATAATTCAAAACAGTATTTGATCCACTGAAATTGACAAAAATATTCCTAATTTTATAATCCCATTTTGATATAGAGTAATGAAATAGTATAAAACTGTATGTAATTAAAAGAGGCCTCCTATGATTTCACAAAGTATGGCTCATTATTTCTGTTTTATACTTAGGTTCATTGATTTTAGGTGGGATAATATATGCTCATTTATCTCAGTTTTGCTTCCTTACTTCTGGACATGCCAACTGCACATGTTTAATCACTCTTGATAGTGGATCCTCTGTAATAAATCTTCATTGGACAAGTAGATCACCCAAAATAAATCATTTGTGGATGAAACAACTCTGCTCACACATCCCTGGAAAAGGTGTTCATCTGTCAGAAATCAAACATAGATATGTAGATCAAGCTTGATTTACTGCTTCTAACCATAACTATGGTTTTGCCTTACCTAAAATATACCATGATTTTTCAAGAAGCATATTCCTTACAAAAATAAAAAAAGATTTACCTCCTTAATATTGCCTTTGAAAATATATTTTATAGCATAGTATTATGGCTAGAAAAAAACAGAAAAATAAGATAGTAGAATATCATTAGGTTATATTAATTTAGCAATGTACTATAAATTAAAAACAAATTTGAAATTATTATATTGTAAATATCAAGAATTCTAAACATTAATGTGATATTAAATATATATTTCCTTTGTAAAATTTCAGTAATAATAAACAAATTTATAGTTATTATATGGGATAGGTTAGGTGCTCAGTAAATATAAAACTATACTTGTCTGCTTGTCTGTTCTTTGTATGGGGATACGAAATATGATATACAATAAAATATTCCTATTTTTCATGAGTTTGTAGCAAGGTAAGTTAATCAGAAACTAGTATGAAAATATTCAAGCAAAACTAAGGATGTCAATTATTAGAACAAACAGGGAAGTTGAACTGTAATCAACAGCAAATGTTGCCCAAAAATTGAATTTGAAGAAGACTCTAAAAGCTTAAAAGAGCTGTGGGTATAGCTTAGCAGCACAAGTGCCTGCGTTGCAAGCACAAGTTCGATTCCCAGTACAAAAAAAATGCTTAAAAGATAGATTAGGTGGGCAATGGAGATAGGGACTTTATAAAATAAGTGTCGGTATATACTCTTGATACTAAATATAAGCATCTGTGTATTCATATATATGCATTAATAAAGTAGCTCTGCAGATGTAGACAAGGTACAAATCATAAAAGAACTTTAAAGGTTTTGTATGGCTGGAATAATATTTTTTTAATCCTAGGCCAATAGAGCATCACTGATAGCACTGATTGGGGTAGAGCGAAAAAAAATCTATTAAAACAATTATTGGTCTTTCCTGGTCTTTATTATTTTCTCTAGAAAGGTCACTATTTTCATTTGTGTTCTATACAAATTATTAACCTGCAAACCATACCATAAAACACACTTTGCCGAAACATTTTCTGCTAGAGTTGACAAAATATATAAAGTTAATATCTGTCTTAGTATTCATGAATACGGTATGCATTGTAATGAAATCATTTACACCTGTGCATATTTTGTTTTGCATAAAAGCAAAGTCAATGTATCTTTTAAAAGTTAAACATATTTGCATGACACATCTCATTCACAGCAAGATGGATAGATAGATGATAGATAGATAGATAGATAGATAGATAGATAGATAGATAGATAGATACATAGATAGATAGATAGATAGATAGATAGATAGATGGATAGATAGATAAATTTCACTGTTGTTTCACCAAGCAATTACCGTGGTGCAAATAACCATTCAAACACTTTGGCAAATCTATTCACCACTTTTTGATGTTTATTTTTTCATCATACTGAAAATTATATTTCAAAACTCATTTTAGGAATCTGTTATTCTCTAATATGTTGCTCAATCCTAAAAGACGTTGGGCTTTTTAAACTTATGTTATTTTAATCATATTTTGCTTCTAGAGTAATACTAAGTATTTCATTTTACCATCTAGGTTAGGAAGTTTGAGACTGTGGAATAAAAGAAAAAAATTATTTACTATTTTCCTGATATGTTTCAGTACAACAAAAAGTATGCTTTAAGGTTTTATTTTTGTTTGTGTGGTTTGTTTTTGTTCCTGTAGCTCGTCAAAGAATTATTGTTCTATACTCAGAAATGAACATGAACATAGTCTTTCTTTAAATTGTTATGGATAACAAGATATTTCTTCTTTCTAAGGCATAATAAAAATATCTCACATTAAAAGTTTAGTGGAAACATAATTTAGACATAAAATAAATAGAAATATAAATCAGTGTGTGTTTTATAGATATTTTTCATAACATGGTGAAGTTCTAAGGAAATTATAAGAAGAGGTGAAGGAAACATTCCTTCTTAAACAAATTGTTGCTAGTCTAAGAAAGTGCATTAAATAATTCTTTCATTGCCTGGATTTTAAAAGAGAATATTCCACATCAATAAGAATGGCTATATTGCTTCATTTTTCTCCTGAAATAAATATTATGTTAAAGGATATGCATAACTTCTTTAGTCTCCCATTCAGATAATAACTTTAGAATACATGTGCAATTTCTGGGAACAAATTGATATAATTAAAATATACAGCGAATGTGAAAAGACTCTAATAGCAAATCCCTCTTGATTGTGTCTGAAATTGCCTATGGTTATATATATATATATTGTGACTTAACTATAAGGAGGATTACATATCAAGGTTATTTTCTATTCCTGTGAAGATGCAGATACTTGTGATAGGGAGAATTTAGAAGATCGTGTAAACTCTTCATTATGTTTCTAATATGACGTTTTTAAGAAAACTAAATTATTATAAGCTGAACCCCCAAATTTACAATTTTTAGAATTTCTCTCTTTTAAAATTTTAATGTCTTTAGTAATTAAGAATTAAATAGACTACTCTTTAACTATTGAATATAATGTGCTTATAATACAATTAACCTGTATATTTTTGATGATAGAAAGTTATTTAGGATTATGTTGGACATACCAACTTCAGACAACTTCTTTGCCAGTAAGGAATAAAAGACATCAGGATTGATAGTTTCTATGCATTAATAGTTGTTCAAAATAAATCAGCTTTAATTTTATATACGTGATGTCAATTTCTGTAAATTAGCTTGGTGACTGGTCTCAGATAAAGTAATCTGAACTTCGATACTGTATTTTGCTATGTTATATTTTTTCCTCCTAAGGTGTCCATGCCACAAGCTACATAATGACCGTCAACATGTAAATAGATATATAAATGCTTGTCTCTGTGAATCTCTATTTCTTCTGCCAGACTGCAGCCAGGTTTTTCTCATGTCTAGCTGTCCAGCACAGATAGAGTTTCATGATCTGGATTTTAGTGAGAAAAGGAAAATATTTTCAAATATTTATGGATGGTTTAAAACAAGAGCTAGATAGCAAAGCATTTATATTCTGGAACTTAGTTCTGAGTACTCTGTCATTCCCCTACTCACTGCTCTTTAAAATATAGCCTCCTCACTTGTAGAGAATTAATTGCTTGCCCCCTAAATGCCAAGGCATTTCCCTATCAACGTAATTTATTGCCAACTAGTCATATCTCCATAACTCATCCCTCTGGGTAGGAAGCCCTCAGCATAGTCTCCACCTGTATAAAAAGACTGATCTGTACGATGTGCATTTTGTTAGTTGCTGATGCAAAACATCTTATATCATTTATTATATTTCTGACATTTAGGCCACATTTTCAATAGCTTTACTTGCTATGATATTTCTTGTAGTTATAAAACTATTACAACATTGCACACCCAACATAAGAGTGAATTATTTTTAAATTCTCTCCACTTTTTAAATTAATGACAGTTTGTTGAAGGATGATTTGTGTTGCTCTTTCATTCTTGGGTATTATTGGAAAATTTCTTAGTGTCTTTTTTCCACTTTTTTATTCTTCTGTTGTTAATTTCCTTATTTCCAGAAACTTTTTCCCTCCACATTTCCTGCACATATCCTTGAACTTGAACTTTCCTGATGAAATATTTTCTTTATCCCATTTTCCTTGAGAAGTTTTGCAGCACACTTTGACCAATCCTCCTATAATTCTTCCCATTTTGTTTTTCTACTGTCAACACTGCAATCCAACCTGCAAACTACAATCAGACTGGCTTTCATCATGTATTGTTCTTTTGCACAGTTCATATAAACCCAGCTCAGCTTGCATTTGTTAGAGAGCATGTCTAGATACTTCCTTATTGTGATTTAATTTTGATTATCCTCATAATTGGATGTCTTGATTGCTGAGTAAAATTCCATTTTACAGAAAGTCTAACCTTCCATACTGCATTATGCAAAGATTTTCAAAGGAAACAAAAGCAGCAATAAAAATATTCTGCATTTATGTCAGAAGTTTTACTCTTAATTCAGAAGTTCTCAAGTTTTAGTGTGCATGAGATTCAAAAAAGCATATCAGCTTGTTAAAAAGTAGTCTACTTTTCCCCCGTAGACATTCTCACTGACCAGTAGGAGTAAGCAGAAACCAGGAACATACACTTCGTTGTCTTTTGATGCAGAAAGCCTGAGATAATTTATCAATTTCTCAGTTGCCATATTTTATTTCATAGAAGATTTTATATTTTCTTCAGAATTTGTACTGAGAATTTGTACTGCTATTATTTTCTTCAATGTCTGGCCTGGATTGGAGACTTCAGAAAGGTATTTTTCTTTAAGTGTCCAG
Organism: Erethizon dorsatum; assembly: GCA_028451465.1. NCBI lineage: Eukaryota > Metazoa > Chordata > Mammalia > Rodentia > Erethizontidae > Erethizon > Erethizon dorsatum. The sequence goes on along the minus strand of CM051831.1, from coordinate 84,727,833 downwards.
GAAAGAAAAACCACAGTCATCTCAATGAATTGATTAATTTGCTTTAATATTTTCTTCATAATCTATTTCCCTCAAAAACATTTTAAATTATAAATTTCTTATAAAATCGTAAATGTTACACCTACTGTTTGACAAGTACATCTTGGATCTGTTCTGTGATGTTATCATCTCTTTGCCTGTGCTAGGAATGTTTCACTTCCTATCCCAGAACACTCCATGCTGCTCTGAGGGCCAGGCAGGAAGCTATTACTTGGTGCTGAAAGAAAGCTAACAAATACAATGGCCCTAAAATAAATTTATAATGTTAACAGCTATTAAATATTTCAAAAAATACTATGAATACTCAACTTCTTTCTTCAAATTAAGTATTACTGAAAAAGTATCTAATACAATACTGTTAGTATATTATTCATATAGAAAGCTGAACAAATCATGAAAGTTTAGTTTGTTCTGAAGAAGTGTATATATTTGACATCTCTTATTAAAGATCATAGCATATTTAATATATAGTCATAGACTAATTTATGCCAAAGTAAGTGAAATTAATACTCTGAAGAAAATAGGATGTTATTATCTTCTGATACATTTTGTATTATAAAAATTCCTAAGTAATTATGTACAACATTCCCATCTTTATTTTCTGGATAGTAGTTTGTAAATTTTCATATAGACTATTAACTTCATAGTAAAGGAAAATTTTCTATCCTCATAGTTAATGTTATCATTATATAATATAAAATTAATCCAACATTATTTCTAGAAAAAGAATTTTGAGAAAAATAATACACTCCAAATCACAGTAATATTACAAAAATCAATATAGAAACTACTACCTCACATATTTGCAGGAAATTCAGTTTTTTTTCAGGTTCTTCATATGTTATACACCCAGGTGTATGCCAGTGACTGTCATAGTACTAGATCACTATATTCAGATAGTGTCCCCAGAGGTTCAGAAATACAAGTGTGGATATGTATTGCTTATTAAAAATGAGCTTCCATCCTGATACAGTTGCAGAATGGGCCACAGGCAGCAGAAATATTTCTGCATTTTTCCAGTCCACCGATGCTATGGCGGAAGTCATGTCTGTGTAGTGGCAGATGATACCTGTGTTGTCCTCCTCTACATCCAAGAACCTCTGGATTCCTTCACAGTGTTGGCACATCTCAGACATATTTACATGGAGAAAATATATTCCCTCAGGTGAGAATCTTATGTTTATCACCTAGCATAATTAGAAATACCATGCAATCATTCTGTAACCCAGGGCTGATATCAAGATAGTGATTTTCATTAAAGCTTTTTTTGCTTCCTCTGCCTGTCTGTGTATCTGACTTAATATAGTCACTTGAATCTTAGGAAGGAGTTCCCAGTGTCTTTTAGGACTTCAAATACAGTACTTTCAGCTCCTTTGTGTATCTTCCAACTGAACATATTCATGCCATCTTTTGGGGAAATAAAGGGAATATTTTAAGTTACAATTTACCAGGTACCTTATTAACATACATTTACAGGATTTACTTTGTCAAGATTACTATATAACTTCTCTACCATAATATCTTCCAAATCCATATTTTAAAACCTACCTTTTATCATGAACACATTTATTCATTTTCATTACTAATTTTGTAATTATTCTTTTAACTGTGTTTTTGTTCCTCAAACTAGTTTCTTAAAGGTTTCTCATAAACCATTTTTAAACATGTTTCTCTTCTTTTGCTTCCCATTTAGGTTCCAATGTGGTTTCTATCTTCAGAAAAAAACTTGAGTTTCATTTATCTCATTTTCTCTCTTAATTCCAAGATGTCGCTATATCCAATCTTGTGTTTTACCTAAGGCATCCTTAATTCCCTTTTTACTCCATGTCCCAAACCTTACCTTATTATCCACTGTGTATTAAAATACTCAAGTAATTAAAACATTTTCTCAAGCTAACTCTTTTTCCTTGTATTTTTTTGCTTTATTTTCTACATCTAGAAAAGTTTACTCTCCCTTCAGAATCAAAGAAAATTATCATAGCTGACTGAAAAATCCTACCCACTGTACCCCACAGAACAATAGAATACATTCCCCTACATTTAGGAACATATGGAGCACTAGTTCACTATTTATTCATGGAAACATCTTCTACATTGGCCTGTGAACTTCTTGAGGGCAAGCAAACTGTCCTCCATTTTCATAATTATTTCACTGAGCAACATAATTATGACTGCTTTTTGTATCCTAAGAGAAATCCAGCTTACTTTTTGTTTTAATATAGTATCCCTGGCTCCAGAGACTTTAAAAAGTCATGTTCAGCCCACCAGTTATATTAGTTTCATAGAGAGCACCTAGACATAAGAGGAAGTTTTTAAATGAAAATCAAAATCCCACTTACTGTATAATTTTGAAAATTAACTTTAAAATTTCCACTACCAAAATATGGAGTAGTACATGATTAGACTAATTTATCGGACTACAAACCCTTTCTAAATGTATGAATAAAAAAAAAGGTAAAGATAAGTTGGCCAGCTCAGCAGTGAAGAAATTAAATATCTTCCTCTGGCATTAGTAAAAGTTTTTATGGTACTGAATAATGCACCACAACTATGTTTCATGCAGACTAGATATAGGGACATAATTCTATAATATCAATTTTATAAACTATATCTAATGTTATGGATTAAGAACTTTGAAAACATTTACATTGCCTGATTTTCTGTGTTGTCCTTGTATTATTCCCAATAACACATACACCTTGTGAGATCACATCTTTGAAGCATAACTTCTATAACTGAATTGTTTGTCAGCCCATTGAAATACTGCAACAAAGAGTACAGATGTCAAATCACATCTGTAAGTTTCTAAGTGAAGGCTACTTTTATGCTGAAATAATTTTTTTCAAGAATATCCTGTATCAAACTAAATCCTGAAGTAGAAAAATTTTGCTGTTTTTTGGTCATAAATAAATATTTTCTGAGATAATTCTGATGTTTGAACAAGTTCTCAAAATTTAAATAATGCTTATGGGTATTTAAAGAACCAAAATTCACAAAAATTTACAACTTACAACAATTTACAAGATTTACAAGGAAGAAAATCTACTGTGCTGTGGCTTACTCAGATTTTGAACATGAAAATCAGATCCATTTTTAATGAATGTGTTAATTCCTACTACTCTATATTATGGGATTAATGTCACTGAAGAAATAATTAGGATGTCTCAAATATATGTGAATTGTGGAAGCAACATGGTATAATAAAGATAGGTAAGTTGCAGAAACAGTAAGATTCGAAGTTTTATCTGACATGATTCCAATAGCAGAATTCTTTGATATTCACTTTCTTCTGTTTGTTTTTTGTTGTTGTTTGTTTGTTTGTTTGTTTACTGTTTTTGAGGCAGAGTTTTGCTATGTAATTCAGGCTGGTCTTGAATTCATTTTGCAGTACAGGCTGGCCTTGATCAGCCACCCAAGTGCTTGGACTACACGTATGCACCACCATGCTCAGCTCTTCAGTTTAATTTTAAATAACAAAATAATCTAGTTACCTCATAGAATATTTTTTGTGTGTGTGGGTACCAGGGGTCGAACTCAGGACCTCAAGTGCCAGCAGGTGCCCGTGCCTCTGAGTGACATCACCTGCCCTTTTTTCGTATGTGGGTACTGGGAGTCGAACTCAGGACCTCACACTTGCCAGGCAGGCACTTCTGCTGCTGAGCTATCTCACCGACCCTGGAATAATTTTTTAAAGAAAACAGAAATCTTATTGAGAAAACTTATTGCTAATGTTAGCTTGCCGGCAAATGCAAGTCACTGATACTCATCATCAAGACACAGAACAGTGTATCCATGGGAAAGGCTGCACATAGAGGAAAATAATTAGTCCTTGGCAATTGAAAGAGGTGCAATTTTGATCTTATATGCAAAATGAAACTTGCTTGTTCATCAAAATCTGAAGATCCCTATGGCAGTGTCTCAAATGATTATTTTACTGTTCATGTAATAAAATCTTTTGGGGAAGAAAGGCCTCTATGTTAACTTACATTCTCCCTCAATGCCAATTACAGACTTTCTCATAATTTTCTGATGTCTCTCCCTAAAAATGTTGCTCTAGAGGTAAATTTTAACATTTTAATATAATGTGGACATGTGACCTAAAATTTTGCTGAGAATCATACTTGAAGTGGGCTGTATGAAATCTGTTTTTTACTCAACTTATCTTGTATGTCCCTCCTTTCTTCTTTTCTCCACTGTCTCACAATAACTTCAGGGCTATTTTAATATCACTGAGCTGAATATTTTATACAGTGTATTCCATGATATCAGATGAGTTTAAGAACAAATATCACTTTCACAGAATGGGCTTTACTGATAAAATATCTAAAGAATTCTTTCCTCCAACAGAGCCCCCAACCAACCTCTGTTACATCATATTATTTTCCCTAAATAGTATCTAATTCTCTGGAAGTTTCTTGACTCACTTAAAAGTAGTCATTTTATATTTTTCTATGTTGTCTCTTCAGTATTTGAAACAAAACAACACACACACACAAATGTTGTGCTGGACCTCTTTTGAAATGGCTTACTAGTCTAACTGCTTTTCTCCTTCTAATTGAATTCAGAATCATGTAGGTAGCTTGAAATTACCCAGTTAAGAGCATTTTTACCACAGCAATCTGCAAACACTAAAAACTGTTCTTTTTTTTCTAGGAGAATTAAAAAACAATAATATTACTACTACCTGAGTCTGTGGAAAACACGAAATTTCTCCCCCCCACTCCCTTTCTAAATATCAGACAGAAAATGAAAGGGTACCACAATTCCTTCCCTATAACTAAAATCTGAAATAATGAAACTAGGTAAGAAGAGACTTCATTCTTGCTAGATGTGGTATGAGGGTGTTGAAAGAATAAAAATCAAGAAAATAAAACTAAAGGAAAGCACTTATGATATGATCCATCTCAACAACTACTTGGTTTTCATGTCTTGAAAACAAAAGCAAATGTGATTACCAATTCACTATAATTTCCACCCCAAAATGTATATGAAACCCAAGATTATACAATTAGTATTAAACTAGAGGGAAGTGTAAACTGTTTTAGCATGTAGACAATAAAATGTTTAAAGGTAAGTAGTTCTCATCAATATCTGGTACTTGTGATTATGACTAAATAATCCTTCTGTCCTAATATTATTCCACTTTCCAATTAATGAACACAAAATCACATTCAACCTATAACTGTAACTTTTCTTAACAACAATAAATACTCTAATATGCCTATTTATTTGCAAATATCAACAGTCCATTCTGATATATGGAAAAAAGAATTTTCTTATACTTCTTTAGTTTCAAAAATGTGTATATCAAAGTTAAGTCCCCTATCTTCTGGTAATGATATAGATTTTTAATGATAAAACAAAAGGTTGAGTTGAGTATGCCAGAATTTCAGTAGTAATGAAGAGAATATCTAAGATTGTGGTTATAAAAAATTGCCACTAGGAGTGATTCAGTGTACTATATTGCCTATATAAGAAAAATCTCAAGGAGGAAAATAATATTGAACAATTATTCCCTTTTTGTGTTTATTACACCAGACCGTGTTAAGTACTTTTTCACACATTTTCTTATAAAGTCAATATATTAACAGTATCTATAAGCTTTTTCTATTATTTCAATTTCCGGATTACACTGATACCACATAGAAGAGAAGGAATTCAATTCTAGGTGGCCAAAGTCTATGTTCCATAGGATAACATATGTCTTATCCTATTCCATAGGATAGCAAACATATAGTATAATATTATGTCAGAAATATTAAAGTCAGTAATGACAGCTCAAAGATCATGGGATCCTCAAAGGTCATCATCATCATCATCATCATCATTATCAATTTCCACTGGGAGATGTTTCTCTAAATTTGAAAATAAAACTTATGTATGTATATTTCTGCTACTATCACCTCTATGTATATGTAGACACTAATATATGCACATGAATCTTTGTGCCTCTTATTTCTTCTTTTTTCTCAACCTCTTTATAATGGAAAACTACATTCAAAGCGACGGCAAACACAGCTTGATCATTATTACTCTGGAATGATGGTTCTATTGTATTTTGTTTTCTTATCTTAACATAATGTTTTCATTATTCCCTTTGGGATATGATGTATCAAGTCTAACTACTGTTTATTATGCAGACTCATATTATTAAATACAGTGGAATTTATGTTCTTTTTATATTTTCTGACATAAAGTCGGGGAAAAAAACATCCTTAAGCTTGGTCCTCAATACAACACCAGCTGCACTTCTTTTAAGGCATAGATCCATTTATTGACTGGAAGATGGGAACTACTAGAAAAGCAAAGCTGAGCTTATGGAAAAGCAGAAGAGCATAGTGAATGAATTGCCTACTATGAGCCATCTTAAAAGAGTAGATACAGTAATAAAGATACACATAAGAGGAGGTCCCATTTGACCCAGCTATTCCCCTTTTGGGTATCTTCCCAGAAGAATTAAAAGCATTGTATCACAGCAATATATGTGCCCCCATTTTATTTTATTATTTATTTAACTATTTAATTATTTATTTTTTTTTTGTGGGTACCAGGGGTTGACCTCAGGACCTTGCATGCCAGCAGGCACCCCTGCTGCTGAGCGATATTACCAGCCCTTTTTTCGTATGTGGGTTCTGGGAGTCAATCTTGGGCCCTCATTCTTACCAGGCAGGTACTTATGCCACTGAGCCATCTTACCAGCCCTGTGAACCCATTTTAGAGCAGCACAATTTGTAATAGCTGGATCTTGGAAACAATCCAAATGCCCATCAACCGAGGAATGGATAAAAAAGATAAGGTATTTTCATTCAATAGAGTACTACTCAGCCATAAAAGACAAACTGGACACTTTTATAGGTAAATGGATGCAACTTGGGACCATACTCATAAGTAAAAAAACCAGATACACATGTGTAAACATTGTATTGTCTCCCTAGTGTAAAAATTAGAAAGAGTAAATAAGATAAAAAAATGTACAATAGGGGGCTGGTGAGATGGCTCTGTGGCGTAAGCGCCTGCCTTGCAAGCACGAGGGCCCAAGTTCGACACCCAGAACCCACATATGAAAAAGGGGCTGGTGATATCGCTCAGCAGCACGGGTGCCTGTTGGCACGTGAGGTCCTGAGGTCGACACCCCTGTACCCACAAAAAAAATGTACAATAAATATTGTAAAATGGGAAGAAACTGTTCAAAAGGAAAGAGAAAGTGGCATGAGAGAATGGAGAAAAGAAGGAAGGAAAAAGCAAATTATAATATATATATACATATATAAATATAAAAGATGTTTAGGATATATATACAGCTAATTTCTCTTAGTTCATTGAAAAGAAATGTTTGTGCTAATATTGTTTGGGCAATTGAATGCCAATATCTTATACTCTGAGTAACTAATTTAAAGATAACAATACACAATGCATTAATCATTATTACCCTCCTATTTTCTGGTTTTGAAATTTTGTTCTATTTTTTTCTTTAAAATAATAATTAAAAAAATACACACAAGAAAAAATATTACTCAAATATGCCATTTCTGCCTGGTTGATTAGAAAGTTAGTTCCAAAACATAAGTTGAAAAGATTCTCTGAGGGGTGGGGAGGTGGAAGGTATATTCAAATATGTATTTTCAGACTTCTGACTGCACCATTAATCATTCTAAAGTATAATTTCTTTGATAATTTAACTATTCATTTATTTTGCTTGAGTAAAAATAGAAATGAATTATGGAACTCAAGTCACACTTAAAAATGGCTCAATTAAGTAAAAATACATATGGATATTTCAGTGTGTTCCTAAAATTTTACATTTATGCAAGAAGTAAAAGAACTAAATACTATCAATAGCATTTTTTCTGAAATAAGGTATGATGGAAAATTTGCCTAAAAGATACAAATTACTTAATTTTAGGGAAAAAAATCTGCTATGAGACATTAGAAAAATTTACCCTGTGCTAGTAAAAAATAATTTTGTCATAATTAATATCTTTGACCTTTCATCACAAAATGTTCTTCAATTGTTAAATAAATGATTTTGAGAAGAATCTCAAATGCTAGGCATCGTTAGTTAAGATGCTACAGCAACCAGAAACACAAAAATGACACCCAGGGTTTGGAGACAGATTTATTTTACATTGACAGGCACTGATTGTGATCATTCCCAAAATATCAGGCCCTGATTCTTGGTAGTTTGGGGATTACATGAGATAAGCAAGCAGGAAATACAGAAGCAGAGTATCTGGTGGTTATTGATCTGCTGTTATAATATGCATCATAGTGACCAGCTGTTTCTAGGATATAGAAGTAACAGGTACTTGTAACAGGAACTGTTACCTGGGCAACAGACTGGCTGGAGGGCATTTTATGCTACATTTCTCCCTCTTTTATTTTCCTGGCAAATCTTTGCTGGTCATGTTGCATGTGATATTTTGAGACAAGATATAACTAGAAACAGTAACTTTAGCTCTTCAGTGGGGACCTCGCCAAGGTCCCCATGGTTGGGAAGTTTTCCCACCAGGAGTTTGTGGTTTGTTTCCCTTATTGTAGAGTCTTTCCCTAAAGTGCCTCTGGCAAGGAAGAGAAAGAGTTAATCTGATCTAGGATATTGTACAAAATATCTTGGACAGTCATCAAATCTTGGAGCTAAGGCAAATACCACAGCTAGCAGGGGTTGGGGAGCAATCAAGGTGAGCACAGCATGTCTAGTTTGTTGGACTCCATTCCCAGCAGAGCTACTTTCATCCTTAAACAGGGTGTATTCAGCATCTTTTAGGGGGTTCATTTCTAAGTTTGGTCAGCTCAAGAACAATTCATCACTCAGTGCCAGGCAGTCACAGTCTGGTGGGCCCAGTTCAGTGTGAAGGTACATAGCAGGATTGTGCCACAAGGGTCAGGTGAGGATTTTTGCATAAAAGCAGGTCTAGTACAGCATGTGGCATCTGGACAGTTAGGTCTCAGCCTAAGGTGAGCTTATCAGTCTTTTGATCAGTACAGTGGCTGTTAGAGCATAGAGGCAAAGGGGGTGAGGCAGTCCTTAGCAACTGGATCAAAGTAATTGCATGGGTGGGCCACTAGGTGCTCCCAGGGGCTGTCAGTCTGAATAAGCATCTTTGAAGCCACATATCACTTGTAGATTTGTGCCTTTTCTCAAGATACCTTGTAGCCACTTTCTGACAGATATTGCAGCAGAACTTTTGTGTCTTTCCAGCAGGCAGCTTGGATGTCATTAATCAAAAGTGCAGTGATATTTTGTGCTGGGAAATGAATGAGGTTAGCTGTGAGGCCTTCTCCAAAAGATGATAAACAAGTTTTTGAACCTCTGGGAGGTTGAGTCCAGGTCAGTTAAACTTCAAGTTCAGAACTGGGGTCTTTTTATTTAAAGGCAAAGAAGGACTGGCTGACAGAAGCCAATTGAAGACAGGGGAAGGCATTCTTTAACTCCAGGCAGGTATACCAGCAAGCTCTGGGTGGCAGAAGACTGAAGCAATGTATATGGAGGGCAATCACAGTGACATTGGCAGCTTGGAGATCTTGAACTGGCTTTATAGTCAGGAGAAGTGTATTTTAGCAGTTTGACAGTCTATTATTTTTTCTAGAAGGACCATGATGGCAAGCAGGAGGGAACAGAGAAACAGGCTGTCTCAGAGAAAAGGTGCCGGTGGCTTGGCCAAATCTGTTGTTAGAGCCTCCCTGAAAATAGTAGGAGAGTTCTTAACCCCTTGTGGCAATTGAATCCAAGTGAGTTGCATCTTGTCTCAGGATTTTCCCAGTTGAAGGGGCTTATGGGAGAAGTTCACAAGCAGAAGAAGGCATCTTTTAAATCTAGACATGTAAACCAGGTTGCATCTGGAGGTCACAGTCCAAAAAGGGTACAGGTGTCATCTTCCTTTCAGGGAAAGTGTAGGGTTAAAGGAGAGGGAGGCTGACTGGCTTGGTGATGGGTATTCATATTTGGTGAGATATCCTCCCAGACTATAAGTTTGTGCCTGGCAGAAGGGTGAAAGACAATAATCCCAGTTGCTCCAGTGATGGTAACTTTTTTCTGACAGAGGGGACTTTAGTTTTTTGTCCTCCCTCTTTGAAGTCTTTGAGAAGTACTTGACTGATTTTAAACTTCTAGGCAGGGTTACCTTTGGGAAAGGCCATGACAACTCATTCATCCAGGCTGACAGTCCAATTTTTCCTCAGTCAAAATGTAGAACTCAGAAGGAATTGCTGACAGTCATCTTGGGTGGGCATTAGATGATGCCATCTGACCAGGACAGGAAGCAGAAGGCTCTGGAGGGAGGGCCTCTGTGACCAAATGCAGGCAATGGCTAGCTGGAACTGTTTCAATTGGCTGGAAGTAGATGAGTTGGGTGCAGGGAGTAAGGCTATATGTGTTGGCAGTTGCTGCAGCAGCTGACAAGAGTGCCAAGGTGCAATTATCAGGAAGAATGGGCCTCTTTTTTCCTTTTTGTTCCTTTGAGCAATTTGGTTTCATTTTTAATTCTATAATCTCAGAAAAGCCCTTTTTCCTGCAGTCAGGGACTGTGGGTTTTGACTAATTAGTTGCCATCTCTGACTTCCTACATGTGAGTTGTGTACACTTGAATGATGGTGCATCAGACAAAGGGTGGGTCCCCCTCAGAGGGAGACCACACAGATGCCTGACTGGCAGTACCCCTCATGGGGACTTAGGCATGACTTAACTAAGGAGGGTTCAAGTCCTCTGTTATGCCATACATTGATTGCCACAGGACCACAGGTGAGGCCCAATCAGTACCAATCAGCTACCACAACCAGTGCTTCCAAGTCTTGGTGCACAGATGGAGCAGTCTATTGTTTATGCTGTCCATTCGACTCACTCACACATTCATTCAACAGGCACTCAGAGGTTAAAACATTCCAAACCCCTTCCCTCGAGGGTGGCCCTGACGAACAAGAGGTGATCAATCTCTAATTTGGCTCAAGATGAGCAGGACTGACAGACAGCCTAACTGGGGTGTCCCTGGGGGTCTTACCTTATCCAATGACCAGGCCAGATTGGTCTGGATGTCCTCCTCCCTTTGGATCCAATTTGAGGTGCTCAGTGGGGAGCCAAGAATACTTCTCCAGACCTTTGAGGGGACTTGAGAAATCTTGAAGATGTACCTTCCCATCAGGACCTGATCTGTCTGTGAGGGCCATGAATGGTGACTAAAGAGGTCAGCATGGTTGGTCTTGGCAGTTGATGCACCAGATTCTATGGCAAGCAGAAACACTGAAACAACACCCAGGATTCAGAGAAAGATTTATTTTATGCGGAAGGGCACTGATTGGGATCATTCCCAAAATATCAGGCTTTGATCCTTTGTAGTTTGGGACTTGTATGGGATAAGTAAGCAGGAAGTACAGAAGCAGAGTACTGGGCTGTGTTCAACTGCTTCTTATAATATGCATCATAGTGACCAGCTATGCATCACAGTGACCAGGCTTTTCTATGAGACAGAAGTAACATGCACTTGTAACAGGAACTGTTACCTGGGTAACTAACAGACAGGCTGGGGGATGCATTTTCTGCTACAAAGTGATTATGAAACCAAGATTCAAAAACCAATGAGTTATAGGGGAAAATTTATTGTTTTATTACTAAAAAAATAATGTTTGCATAATACCATTTGCATATTAATTCCATTTTTCACTAATTATCCCTCATTTGTTAAGCACTAATAAGATATTTATTCTTAAAGTTTTTTTTAAATAAAATTTATTTTAGAATAGATTGGGATTTAAAGAAAAATTTTGATGATATAACAAATTTTCCCATATCACATACCCAGGATCCACTACTATTAAAATCATCCATGAGTTTCTCATTACTTAATGAACTAAAATAGATACATCAGTATTTAATAATATCCATATTTTTCATATTTAAAGACCCCATATAGAATTTAACATTGAATTTAGTCACCATGTCTTTGTAGGCTTATTTTGGTAATAACACTTTTTCAGAATTTTCTTGCTTTGATGACTCCGAGTGTTACAATAATTAATAGCAAACTCTCTTTGTAGAATGTCCTCCGGTTGCGATTGTTTAATGTTTTATATAATAATTACAATGGGGTTATTTCTCAAAATTATAATGAGATTATAATTTGAGGGAATAAAAAAATAGAAATAAAGTGCCACCCTTATGCCATCATGTCAGAAAACAGCAGTATGACAGCAGCATTTATGTTCATCCTAATCACATTCCTGAAATAGCGTTTGCTTGTTTTTCCAATTTTTACTTTTAAAATATGACTCTATGTACTACCTACATTAGGAATAGGGAATGTAACTGGGAGTATATTGTATATACTGTATTATCCTGGTAATTTTTACACCACTTTATCCATTTAAAATCATTCCTGTTCTGTGTCTTTACAGAACACTATGTCATGTTACTAAATAGTATTCCAATAAATGAATATAATAAGTGTAGCTGTTCATATATTGGATAACATTTTGATGTCTGCTAATATTTTGTATCTGTGAATAAATCTGCTATAAATATTTGCTTACAGTTATTTGTGTAAACATATTTTTCAAATCACTTGTGTAAATATTAGGAACAGGATTACTTGACTGTATGCTAAGACTATTGTTAGCTCCCTGAAAAGCTGCCAAAAAATATTCCCAAGAGCTTGTGTCACTTGCAGCTTGACCAGCAGTGAGTGAGAGTTTCTGTGTTGTGCATCCTCACCAGTAATTGGCATTAGCCATTAAATATATGTATAACTGTGCTGCATTTTTGTTTTAACATGTTTTGCCTAATCGCAAATTATATCATATATCTTTCAGATGTTAACATAATATTGGCATATGTTCTTTGGAGAAATATCTCTTTAAGTATCTTGCTCATTTTGGTATTTGGTTTATTTTTTCATTTTGGTGTCCTAAAATGTCCAGAGAATTTTTAAGTATTTTGAAGACAAGTCTTTTGTGAGAGGTGTTTCCAGTATTATCTCCAATCTGTCTTTTCATTGTCATAATAATATTTTCAAAGTGCAGATAGTTTTAATTTTGAAAAGTTCATCTCATTATATTTTTACATGAATCATGCTTTTGTCATTTTCCATGATCTCATCAGCAAGTTCAAAATCATCCTAGATTTCCACTTTGTTTTCTTCTATAATTTTGTAGTTTCATTTTCTATTTTTTTCTATGATGTAGTTTTATTGTATCATAAAAATAAAGTTCATTCATTATCTATCTATTTATTTATTATTTTTCTAGCAATGCTTTTCAAAGCTGTCCTTTCACCCCTAAATTTGAAACTTTCTTAGGAAAACATTGACTGTGTTCGTGTCAGTCATTTCTATGTTCTCCATTCTGTTCTATTCATTTATGTAACTGATCTCTCACCAACATTGGGCTGCTCAGATTTCTGTATTTGTATCTTCATAATAACAAGTCTTACAATCTTCAAGTTTTTCTTTTTCAGTGTTCTTTTGGCTATTCCAGTTCCTTTAATTTTCCCATGAATTTTAAATGACTATTAATATGCACAAAAGAACTTATTATATTTTGATTGCATTGAAATGCAAATGGGTGAATTAATTGAATGACACTGTATCTCTCAAGGCAGTACACAAAATGACATTTCTATTTCTTTAATGTTTTGGTTTGTTTCCACTATAAACCTTATATATATTATTTGGGAGTTATACTTCAGTATTCCATGTGTGTGCTATTGTAAATAGTGTTACATTAATTTCAAAATCATGTTATTAATTCAAATAGATCCCATTATTGGCATATAGAAAACAGTTGAATTGTACCTTACCACCTTATGTCCTGCAATCTTATTTGACTTCCTTATTAGTTGGAGAAGCTATTTTTAAAAATTTGTTTTTCTGTATATTTTACAGATTATTTTGGTCTTTATCATATAAAATAAAAGCCAGGTTTTCCCATCCTATGTGTTTTATTTAATGTTTTATTTTTCTTTTCTTGTTTCACCAGCTAGGAACTTGGTATGGTATAGAGGTACAGTAGTGAGATAGGATATTGTGGGTTTTTTCCTGATAATAAGTGAATATTTCTAGTTTCTCCTCATTAAGCATAATCAAATGTAGAAAATTTTCATAACATTGTTACAAAGTTTATTCATACTTAGTAGGTTCTTGTTATTTTTGGATGTTAGGTTTTTCATCTTTGATATGTTTCATTTGATATAATAAAGTAGATTGCATTAAATTTTAAAAGATATGCCATGTTTTATTTGGAATAAATTCATGTAAGACATGAATTTTAACAGTAATTTTTCATTAGTTCACCTCAGTGCTCAAAACCTCTCATCTTTTTTTTCAACAGTTAATTCAACCTGTCTCCCTTTTGTAGTAATCACAAATAATATAGTCTCCCTTCTCTAACATCATCCAGTATAATTTATCTTTGACAATAATGATTGGCCCAAATTCCCTTATTGCTTTCATTTTGTCTCCCTATTGACTTGCCTATTTTGTGATTCTCAGCCTTCAGCTACAATCTATTCATATTACATACTTGTATACTATATTATAAATTATAAAATTAACTTATATTTGTTAAAAATCTAATACAATGTTAATGTATCATATCTGGGTGTGTTGTAGTAGTTCCTTCAAGAAAAGAGAGCGTTCTGTAACCTTCTGATTGAATCTCACTTCATTGGCGCACCAGTGTCTGGGTCTGAGAACACTAACCTTCACAGATTTATCTCCACAGCCTTTTCTCCCTTGCTCCTACCTTTTTCATTCTAAAAGCTGCATTCTCAAAATAATTCACAGGTAATCTCTAAATTCATGACACTGTTGACTACAATCCAGATAAAATGGTACCTTATTTCTCTATCTCTCTGTATAGTCCTATTGCTCAACATATCAGGATTGTAGTTTACTCTGTGTCCTCCATTCTCCAACAGTTCCGAGAAAATATGATATGAATAAATTTAACTGTTTTATTTCCAATAATGAGGGATGAGAAGACCTATAATATAAAAATCTATAAATAATCTAATTAATCTCATTATTGCTATCATTTATTTTATTTTTTCAGCAATTTAGACTCATACACTTAATGTGTATGTCAGGCTATTTATGACATGACCTTCATGTCATACAAATTTGTAGTCTGAATTACACAAATTAAAGTCCTCTTGAAACACTGAATATATAAAAAATCAATCAGTGTGTCCACTTACCTCCCACAGGAGAAATAACAAAGCATTCAGCCCAATATACAGAACTTGGAACAAAGAGTAAAGAACTTACAGCATTGGAATTTGTACCAGTTGTAGCACCATGTCAATAGTAAATATTTTCTTATTCATTCAATTTAGGGCATACCAGAAGTTCCTATGAAGTGAATCAAAAACACATATGATTTCATAGCTTGATAGACGAGAGGTAGACAGATAGACATAGAAAAATGGATATACATCATATTCCAGGATTTCTATTCAATTCCTTTAAACATTCGTTTACCTTCACATGTAGCCATCTTACATATTCTTAAATTCTTACAGTACTAAATAATTAGAAGTTAAGCACCAATGTGTGGATTATCTTTTTTGAAAAATATATGTTTTAAACTTCCATATTTTTAGTATTCCAAAGACATTTAAAATGAAATTAGTATTCTAAATTAAACATAAACAAGTTTGTATCTTGAGGTGGTCATATGGTTTAGTGGATTGTGTTTGGACCATATTAGTAATTATGATTACAAAAAATAATGGCTATGTATTTATAGTAAGTCAGGCTACACTTTTAGACAAAAAGACAAAAGAGAATTGCAAAGTCATTTTTGGATGTTTATTATTTATTTTTATTATATTTCTAGATGTTGAAACAGAGCCAAGTGAAATAAATATTATTTAAATTTTTGTTAAGTTTCTATATATTTTCAGGAAGAATATAGCGATTTATACTTGTACAGTGAATAAAAATGCTTTTCTTACAACAATTTTCAGCTTATTGTCATATATATGATGTATATAAATTCCTTGCATTTAAAATTAATGAATCCCCTTGAACATTTTGCTCCTCCTTTTTCAATGTTCCTATGATTATGATAGGATATGTATGTTAGGTCCTAAGCATTGTAATTCTTAGAATAACATTGTTAATTTCTACTAGTAACCTGCTAGGATATTAATTGCAGTTTATTTAAATCAATAGACAACTTCCCATGATGATAGACATCAAAGATAAGAGTATTCTTATACATAAACATAGATTATACCACCATTAATTTGGATCTTCTTTAATTTCCATCAGCAATGATTCTACTGTCCAACATACAGGGTCTTCTACATGTTACTGATACTTATTTCTATACATACCACATTAATAAAATGACTAAATAATTTGATCAAAGAAGGAACCCATGATTATTCACCATTTACCGTTATGTATGAACTCCTAGATTTTTTGTGAATCACATTTACATGGGAGGATATTTCCTTCCAATCATTTTTTTTACTGAGAATTTTTGTCAGGTACTACTATTGAATATTACCTAATGGTTATACAAACACTATTGAGATGATCTCTTTATTTTGTAGTTATCATTCTGTTTACAAAATCAATTACATAGATTGCACTTTTATATTAAATTGTCTTCACATATCTGGTATGAAACATAATTAGTCATGGTTAATTATAATTTTATATATTGTTAACAATTTGATTTTATTTTTGAAAATATTTACTTTTTTTTGTGAGACTTGCTATGCAGATATTTGCTTGTTTGGTTTGGTTTGGTTTTAATTTCTTTTCAGGCAATGTAGACCTCATAAGATGATGTAGGATGTGATTTTTCCCTCCTAAATTTTCTAGGACTGTATGTTTATAATTTGTATTATTTCTTTCCTAAATATTTCCTAAATTTGTGAGGAAGTACATAGGTAAGGAGTTTAATTTGTGGAAAAGTTTAAACTAGAAGTCCAAAGTCTTTGACATATGTGACAATATTAAACTTATTGTTTCCTTGAGTGAATTCAGTTTTTGTTATTCAAGTTGTCCATATTACCTGAGTTGCCAAATTAATTGACATAAGACTGTCCATGATAATCCCTTACCTGTTTTTTTTTTCTTCTTGCTTAATTTGTATCTTAAATTAGTGTCTCACTATTTTGCCCGGGATGGATTCCAACACTGGGCTCAACTGAACATCATGTCCAACCTTCCAACTAGCTAGGACTCATTATATCCTGTACATTGGGCTGTACAATTCCCACTTATATCTATGTCTGTGCAATCTATATCACTGTCTTTGTATTGCTTATATATATGTTTTTTCCTTTAAAGAAAAATAATCTGCATAGAGGTCTAACAACTACATGTTATGTTCCAAAGAAATAGCTTTTGATTTTATGGATTTTTTTTCTTTTTAATGTACTATCTAATGTTTCTTTACCATTTATATATATTTAGATTTTCTGTTTCAGGTTTATTTTGTTGTAAATTTAGGTCATTGATAGGAGACTTTTCAAAAGAACATTATTTGCTATACAGTTTTCTATGAATATTGTTTCAAAAGCATTACAGTAATTCCATTGGTCACTTTTTTCATTTTCACTCAGATATAATTAATTTCTAATTACATTCTTTTGACTTTTCTCATTGTTATTGTAAATTTTGTTAATTATTTTCCACTTTTGTGGGTTTATTCCTTTCTTTCTTTTTTCTACGTGCCATACTGGATATTGAATCCATGGCTATATGCGCTATAAGAAGCATGCTACCATCACCCTAATCCCCAGCCTGTGTTCTCAGATTTGATTTCATTTCTACTTTCATGTGATTTTGTTCAGAGAACAACCTACATGTTTTACATGTTTGTTAAATTTATTAGGGACTGTGTCACAGCCCACTATATGATCTACTCTTGTAAACATTTTGAGTAGACTAAAAATATTCTCTACTAACGCTGATCAAACTACCATGTAATAATAATTAGTCAAATTAATTGATAACATTTAAATCTTCTATCTCCTAGCTAGATTACTGTATATTTTTTCTATTATCAGTTGAAGGAGTTGCTTGGCTGGCATCATTTTTTCTCCTTGTATTGTTATTATATGTAGTTGTTGGTTTTGAACCTCTGTTAATAGATGCAAAATTATTTTTTGTTTTCATATGCTCTCTGTTAATTAACACTTTTTAATTATGAAATAACCTCCTTTATCCCTAGTAGTATATGCTCTGTAAATCTGTGTTGCTCTATATTCATATGCCAGCATTATTATCTATTGATTAGTATTAGATTTACATATTTCTCCATTGTTATTTAGATACATTTATGCTTTTAATTAAATTTTATTATATATATGTAGAGAGAGAGACTAGAGAGACAAAAATATAATTGAATCTTACTTTTTTCTATATATTCTAAAAACTTCTTTCTTGTAACGAGCTTTCAGGTTGTTTTCATTTAGTATAATTATTAATATTTACTTAATAATAATATCTTGCCATTTGCTTTCTATTTGTCCCTTTATTCTTTCCTCTATTCATTTTTTAGTATTCTTTAGGTAAGAACTTTTTAAATATTTTTTATAGCTTCTATTGTTGTATTAGCTATACTTACTTTTTAAAATTTTATTCATTTTTATTTTTTGGTAGTGCGAGTGATTGAACCCATGCATGCAAATCAATATTTCTACCACTGAGCAATATCATCAATGCATTAATGACTTTATTTTTTTAAATAATTTTGGATTTACTCAATAATTATAAAACTAGTAGAAAATATACATATGCCATATACTCAATATGTTCTCTTATTTTTTTCTCTTGAGATTTCATTGACTCTCAGCATATTTAAAATTATTTTGATTTACCTTCAAATATTTTGAATTTTTCAAGTTATCTTTCTTTATTGATCTTTATTTTTAGCTCATTGTGTTCTATGAAGACACTTCATAGGATTTCTGATATTTTAAATTAGTTTAGGTGCGTTATATGGTCCAGAAGTGGTTTTTCTTGGTGAATGTTCCATGTGAGCTTGAGAGGAATGTGTTTTCTGCTGCTGTTGAATAAACCAGTCTATAAAAGTCAATTAGATCCAGTCGATTAATGGTGAGATTCACTTCAACTATATCCTTATTGATTTTCTTCCTGCTGGATCTATCAATTATGGTATGAGAGCTGTTGAAATCTCCAGCTATAACTGGATTTGTTTATTTCTCCTGGCAT
The DNA here is from genome assembly GCA_028451465.1 of Erethizon dorsatum. Lineage (NCBI taxonomy): Eukaryota > Metazoa > Chordata > Mammalia > Rodentia > Erethizontidae > Erethizon > Erethizon dorsatum. The sequence goes on along the minus strand of CM051831.1, from coordinate 84,708,613 downwards.
TCTTACTGTTTTTTGTCTTCATAGTTGGACATATTTCTGTTAGGTGAACACAACCTCATGATTTCTATGTCTCGTTGAATGATTGAACCTTTTTATCATTATGTCTTGACCCTTTTTATGTCTAAAAATTTCATTCTGAAATCTGTTTTAGGTGAAATTGGTATGGCCACTGTTGACTGCTTTAGTGTTTGGATGAAACAATTTTCACCATCTATTTTTAATCTACATGAGTCCAGATATATAAAGTGTCTTTTAGATGGTATGTTCCTCCCATCTGAAAATCTCTGTTTTTTTGATTTGTGTATTTAAAAATTCTGTTTAAAGTGATAACTAATATAGGTCTTAACTGATAGATTAAAATCTACCATATGCAGCTGAATGTGGTGGTGTTTGCCTGTAATCCCAGCACTCTGGAAGGTTAAGGCAAGGCCATCACAAGTTAGAGCACAGCCTGGGCAACTGAATGACTTAGTGTGACACTATCTCAATAAACAAACAAGCAGGGCCGGTGAGATGGCTCAGTGGCTTAAGCACCTGCCTGGCAAGTGCAAGGGCCTGAGTTTGACTCCTGGAACCCACATACCAAAAAAGGGCCAGTGATATTGCTCAGCAGCATGGGCACCTGCTGGCATGAGAGACCCTGAGGTTGACCCCTGGTACCCACAAAAAAAAAAAAACATTACCATGTCTGTTTTCCATTATTGAAGTTTTTTATATTCTTTTTTATTTTCTCTACTTTTACCTACTCTTATTTGAATGGAGCTTTTAATATTATTACAAGAATATGGATACAAGAATTATGCTTCTTTATTAAAATTTTGTGTAAATATTTCCCCTAGTGTGGGCGATACACATTAACAAGAATTCTATGTCCTAAGTCCTAAGTCTTCTTCTAATTCATACTGTAGCGCCACATTGCTAGTGCAGATATAATAGTTTTCCATTCTTTACAATACATTGATTCCTCTTACCCATATTATAAAATCACAAAATACATTTTGCTCTTATTATTTTGAATACTTCTCTATTATATCAATTAAAAGTTAAAAATAAATTGATATATTACATTCATTCACAAGTATTTGTCTTTATTCTGACCTGGATTCTTCTTCATAGAAAAAATTTACTGTATTTAGAAGTCAGATATGCTACTAACATCTTTAATTCACTTTCACTCAAGAAAGATAACTTTGATGGATATTGAGTTCTGTGTTGGTGTATCTTTATTTCAGCTCTGTTAATTTCAAAGCATTCTTTATTTCATTGGTTTTGGAAAAAATTTGGTGTATTTTCTTTATTTCTTAGCAGAAATGCTGTTTAACTGCTTGTTCCTTTTGAGATGCATGTGTGTGTCTCCATGAAGTTAAAACATGACCTGATAACATGCACATGTTTTAGTATTTATTTTGTTTGAAACTCTGAATTACTTAGACATATGGTTTGCTTTCTTACGTTGATTTTGAAAATAATTGTTTATTATTGCTTCACCTCTTTTCAACTTAGTTTATAATTTCTTCATCTCTTTTCAACTTTAACCTCTGGTAATTAACCATACTTGTTATTCCTTTATGAATTTTTTATGGCTCTTGGATACTCTAAATCTTTTCATTTTTTCCTTCTATTTCGAAGTAAGCAGTAGATTTCTCATTTAAATGCACTTCTTAGGGCCGGTGAGATCAATCAGTGGTGTAAGCGCCTGCCTGGCAAGTGCAAGGGCCCAAGTTTGACTCCCGGTACCCACATACAAAAAAAGGGCCAGTGATATCACTCAGCGGCACGGGCACCTGCTAGAATGCAAGGTCCTGAGGTCAACCCCCGGTACGCCCCCAAAAAATGCACTTCATTGAGTAATTAATTCTTTCAGCATTTTGTTTCAGTAAAAGCTTTTTTTTACTTGTTTTTTTTTACAAAACACTACTTTGTAGATTGCAATTGAAAGTTTATTTTCTTGATTTCTCAGCACATGAAGATACTTCTCTGTTTTCTCATTTGCACTGCTTTTCATGATAAATGTATTGCTATTGTTTTCTTTGTGCTTCTTTGTGTCATGTATTTGTTTTTATAATGCTTTTGAAGGTGTTTGTGTGTGCACACACGCACGTTTGTGTAAGTGTGTGTGTGTTAAATGGGATTTGCACTTACCTATGTCCCTAATCCAGGCTTTTGCTTTAACTTTTTATTTTGAGATAGAATGTCACTAAGTTACCTAGACTGGTCTCAAATTTATGATCTCCCTACCTTAGCCTGTTCAGCCACATTGTTTACAGGCATTAACTCATGGAGCGAGTTCACTTTTATTAGTTGTTTTTGCAATCTTATAACCATGTACATTAATTTTATATTTTTCATCTTTTTTTGAATTTTCAATTAATTCATTTCTATTTTACTGGCTCATACTGTTTATACATATATATGAAATAATTTGATGCATAAATAATTTGATTCATACGATATGTAATGATGAAATTCAGGGATTGTCATTTCCTCACACATTTATATTTTCAATGTGTTGTGAAACTTTGGACACTTCTTGTTCAGTTTTTTAAAAGTAAATCATAAATTAAATGCTAAAATAATCCCACGTGCTATCCTACAATAGAACTAGTTGTTTAGATTTAATTATATTTTGGTACCCATTATGTAGCTTTTCTGTAGTTCTCATCCCCTATCCTTCTTAGTCCCTTATGACCACCACTTTATTTTCTACTTCATTGAATTTTTATCTTATACAAATGAATGAGAACATTAGGTATTGTCTTTCTCTCCCTGTCATGTCACTTAAAATAATTAATTTTCTGTAGTCCTCATGTTGCTGAAAATGACTACATTGCATTCTTTTTATGTCTGGAAAATATTCTGCTTTCAGTATAAACCACAATTTCTTTATCTATTCTTCTTTTCTTAGGCAGCCTGGTTGACTTTATTTCTTGACTATTGTGAATAATACTATAATAAGCATGACAGTTTAGATATCTCTTTGAAATAATGAGAAGGTTGGAACATATGGTAGTTCCATTGTTAATTTTTTTTAGGAAATGCAAATGCATTTTCCTTAGTACATATACTAATTAACATCATCAAAAATTTTTATAAAACTTCTATATTCTCTTATCTTCATCAGCATTTATTGTTTTTTATCTTTTGCCTAATAGCCTTTTAACTGGGGTGAAATGATACAACATTGTGATTTTTCTTTGCTTTTGACTAATGCTTCATGATATTAGGCTTAATCAGGAAATTATTTTAAATGAAATATTTTATTATGTATTTAAAATAAATTTTTATATGCATTGAAATTGGTAGTTTAAAAGTAATTAACTCAATCTATTAGACTAAATAAAGATTTAATGTTTCCTGATAAAAACATATTAGTGCTATTTCTCCTTTTTATTTTATAATTTTGTGATATTGATCTTATACACTATAAAATATGTTTAGGAAAGGAACATTAAAAGAAAGATTTGGTAGACAATTTTCTTCCTGCTGTTTTCACTTTAATTAAAAGGGTATGTATACTGAGCATGAGAATTATGTGCATTCACTTCAGTATTCATAATTTATCATAAGTGAAATTTGCTAATGTTACACTTAGCAAATAAACAGATGTGTAGGTATTTTCTTAAACAAATATTCTCTGAAGAACAAAGTTTTAACAGTTAGTGTATTACCTAGACAGTAGTGCTGTAATTAAGAGCATAATATGGGTTGATTAAACAACAGCTTATTAAACTAACCTTATTGGCTCACAGTTCTGAGGCTAGACTTCAAAATCTAAGGAGTCAACATGATTGTTTTTTTTCTAAGGATTTTGAGAAAAACTTTTTTTCCCTTTTGCCTGGCTACTGGTAGTTGACTACAAATCTTTGATGCTCATTCAATTTTATTGGTACCATACAATTTCTGCTTTGATGGTCACAAGGTGAATTCTATGGGTGCATATCTGTGTCCAGGGTCCCATTTAAATAACGATCCCAGTCATAAGACTCAAGGCCCCTGATCTGGTAGTGTGACCTTACCTTACCTTACCTAATTACATCTCCCAAGTTGCTATTTCCATGTAAGATCATATTTTAAGTATGGAAATTTAGATCTTTAACATACTCATTTTTGGAAGAAACAATTCAACCCATAAGTCTTTAGTGAATCAACAAAATGTTAATTTTTGTTTTCACTTTATTTGTGTTAAAAATGTGTATTCAATTATTAGATTTTACAGATAATTTATAATGAAATTTTAGATTCCTTTTTCCATTTCATCAGGAAATTAATAACTTGATAATTTTATTATCTGGCTATATTTCCCACCAAATTTTTTTGGTGGGGTACCATGGTCAACCTCAGGACCTCATGTGCCAGCAGGTGCTCATGTTGCTGAGCGATATCACTGGCCCTTTTTTCATATGTGGGTACCAGGAGTTGAACTCAGGAAATCGTGCTTGCCCGGCAGGTGCTTATGCCACTGAGCTATCTCACCAGCCCCCCACCAAAATTTTTGAGTGATTCTTTTCGAGGTTTAAGTAAATGTCTTAAATTAAATTCCATCTAATGTCTCATGATTCTATTTTTTATTTTAAAATGGACCCATTAAATGTATTTATTGAATATTCTCATTTTCTTATCAATTTATTGTCTACCTGCAATGTACAAACTTTAAACATGTTTGAGTATGTCTCAGGAAAATCTGTTTCATTATTGATTTGTTTGCCTGTCCTGACTTCAGTTCCAGAGAGTTCCAAAACCTATAATTTCATTGTATATCCTTACATCTTCCCTGTAAATAGAGTTTGTGCTTCATGGTCTTCCAATATGGTAGCTGGTCAGTTTAACTTTTTCACTGTTTTTAAATGCTAGGAAATTCATACTGATATGCCTCTGATATTGATTGATATTCTATGCTATTATTAGAGGTTCAGTTTAAAATGATTATAGTTTGTTAGTAATAATTGTATGAAGATCAGTAAATGTTAAAAATTTAGAAAACTCTCATGATTCCTAACACCTAGAAATATGTTAGGTTGCATGTTAAGTGAACTATGAGTGCAGATTCATAATTCTCATCAAGAAATGGAGATACTGTAGAATATCCTGCAGCACCTGATGTAATTACAAAAGAACTTTCAATTCAAAAAGAGAGATAAATGTCAAAAGTGGTTGAATCAAGTAGGTGGTAACATGGGATTAAATTCATTCTTATATTTTTCACCTTAATAATTAAATAATTTGGGCTTCAGGAAAAAAGACCAAAAAAAAGCAGATCACCACTACAAGCTGGAAAAGTCTAGATTCTCTCCCAGAGTAAACAAAACCTTGCCAAAATGTTGATTTTTAGTCTAGTGTCACCCAATTAGGATCAAGACATCTAAGAGAATTGTGTTGTTTTTAAAATCTATGTTAGACGTAATCTGTTACTTAAACCAGAATCCTAAAACCTACTTCTTTTTTTTAATATAAAAGTCAATCTTTTGTGTGTTATGTGTAAAACAAAGGGCTTTTTTAATTTACACACTTAAATAATCCTTTTATATAATTTAAGAACTGAAGAAAAATGCTCGCTTCCACAAATATATTGGCTAAAATATTTAAAATAATTTTGTGAATAATTTATTATATAGCTTCAGATATGAAAAATAACAAAAACAGAAGTAATTTAAAAATATTTTTGATTTCCAGAGATCAAACTAATTGTTTATAGTAAACATGTTTACAATTAATTAATAAACAGAATACAATAATTCATCACTTAACAACTAAAAGAAATTTTTCAAATAAAATGTACTTAAACTGACATGAAAAGCACTCTATTAAGGAGAATATTAATATATTTATTTATAGCACTACATCTTTTAGTTTTAAAATTATGCATAGTTTCAATTTTGGTACCAATTTATTCAGTTAACTTCAGTGTTGTAACTATTTTTTCAACTAAAAACAGACTTTCTGATTTTGTAATAGAACTTAGTTTCTTTATGTAGAAATGTATTGCATTTTCCTTTTTAAAAATGTTCCTTACACTTCCATTCTAATTAACATGATTATATTTGACAAACAAACATGCACATCTAAAATCTCTGAAATGCAAATATATGCAGTGTAAGTAAGAAATTGTTGTCAAAAACATTGTATTTGCATCAACTCTGCCTATTCGTTTCTCATCTCATGCTTAAAACTCTAGATGAATCTTCTACAAGGATACACTGCTTGATCTTCCATTGCAAATACTATCAGAGCTCATGCTATTAAAATGCTCACAAATTTCTGACTACTTCATGCTATTTTGTGTCTTACATTCAAACATTTCCTTTTCACTACCATATCAATCTTATAATATATTACAATTATTTTTCACATCTGTATCAAAAAATATTTGTCATCACATTTACCAAAAATACAGTTGAAGTAATATTGGAAATCTCAAATTTGCTATAGAATTGTTTTCACAGAAAATATTTTAGTATCTGTTGATCCATGATTAAAGTGTTTGAAATCTTCTATTCTGATGAATAGTTCCTCTAGTTACTCAACTGATAGATCAAAACACATTGAAATGAAAGGCTTGTTCATCCACAATTTTTCCAATAGTATAAATTTTTCATAATGGTATTGCTACTAAAAATTAATGCATAGGAAACTGTATTAATCTGAGTCTGAAAATGTGTTAAGTATTAGTGAATATACCTGATGTACAAAACTGCTCAGTTAAATAGTATCAGGTCTTTAACAAAAGAAAAATCTAGTCTATAATGGCATTTTCATTATTTACTGTTGAACATAAACTTTGACTATTTTCCACTTGTAGCTTTTGTTTTATTTAATCAGTTGTTCAATTGAAAGTTTTCTGAGTGTCATTATGTTACAGATATTTTATTTGACATTTCTGCTAAACCTGTTCTATATTAAACCTTTTTCTATGGACCTACATTCTACTGGGATAAAAAGATAAGTGATAAATTTGAATAATGAACAAATTTCACTATGAGTAAGAGCAAGATAAATGGCATGAAAAAAATATCAGGGTAAAATTTGCAGTATTTAAAGGAAAGATAGATGATATGGAAAAATAGATAGGACATTTGAATATGTGTGGCTGAAATAGCAAGTCTTAATTTTGTATATTAGGACTAAGAAAATAGAAGTGAGAGATCTGTAGATTTGCCTCTGTAAGTGTTCCAAACATGGTGTATGAGTAGTGAAAAGATCTCAGAGCTAAGGGGAAAGATCAAAGGTATAGTACAAATTTTACACATTCTAGAAAAAAAAAAGGAGACAGCAAACTGTCTAAGACAAATAATAGGCAGAGTAAAGGGAGATAAAGTGAAAAGAGGAAGCTTGGTCATATTTTGTCTCAAAAATGTTTCTTTTTTCTTTGGTTTCCATTTATCAGAATTATATGACTAGGAATATATATATATATATATATATATGTATGTTTACATATATATGTATATATATATATATATAATTTGTATATGTGTATATATATATAATTTAGAAATATTTAAATTTATAAACTTATGTTGTTTTAAATATTGAGCATATTGTGAAAATGCACATTTGAAAACACTTACATTTCTCCTTTGTAAAATATAAAATCTAAGACAGTTTAAAGAATCAGATATATACTACTAACAATTTCTGTAATAACACTCTTAAATTGCTTAGTATATGCATGTTCTTTTTCCACTCTTTCAAGAATTACCTAATAAAATCTAATACTGATCATCAAATTTACATCTTTGCAAAATAGCTTTTATTATTTGTATGTTCCTCCAGATTTTAGTGTTTTAATATGTTCTTAAACCTATTAACATAATCACTAATTATACTGTTTGAGTGCTCTTTTATACTAGGAAAGATAAAAGATAATTTCAAAGATACATTCCATTTTGTTATTTTATAGTTCACATACTTTCAATTAAAAAATAATTAGAGCTAAATGGGTTTCCAAATTAAGCAAATTTTATACTGTAATAACAGGTATATTTAGAACAGAAATAATATTATGAAGGTGATGCTTCAATACAAATCAAAAAGTGGATAATGAAGAATTTGGTCGTGTTGCATGAAAGATATATGATGCGACTGTTTGAAAATGATGAGTTACTCTAGCGCTTAAATGTACCTTATGATATGATGTGTAAATGCATAAGGAAGGCAAAAATAAGTTGCCATTATAAAATCACTGTACATTTCTGTGAAAATAATACTATTTTCAAAATTATTTATTTTTCACTAAGTAAAAAGTTCCCATGACATACGTTCCTGTTGTGTTGTTTTCAAATGAATTTATCTTACCAGATTAAAGTTAATGTGCTATCAATCTGTTTGCAGGATGCTGGAAAGATGTCACTAAAACCAGGGTTATAGAGCACTAAAACCACTAAGAGGATTACTAAATGTTCTGATGTTTTGTGTAGAAGCTGCTCTTTCATTACCTCCCACACAGCTAATAGATAAGAAGTAAGAAATATCTACAATTTACCACCTATTCACATATTACCAACTTTAAACTCCAAAAGTAGTACGATGATAAATTCATAAAGCTATAAAATAATCAAATGGGATTCACCTGTGAACATTTAAGTTTTCTGAAAATAATTTATGAATTGTTGTGTTATTGCAATTTTACTTAATATCTGTTTAAAGAAGCAAACAGGACTTTCGGGAAGATGGCAAAATGGTGAGCAGCAGAGAAACAGCTTCTCCAATATTTGGAAACAAATGCTGGAACAGAGCAAGGTGAAGAAAAGAAGGAAGGGAGAAGTGGGTTTCCAGGAAAAAACAAGGATCTGAAGTGAGAATTAGGGCCCACAAGGAGAGCAAAATAGGGACCACAACGCAGAAGAAGGAGGTGAGAAGTAGCACTTTGTCCCTGAGTCCTGGGTTGTGGTGTGGGTGGTGTGGCTTGAACCTGTAGAGACACAGTGACTGCTGGTGGCCACAAGGCTCCACAGAGAAACATGCCAGTAGAATGAAACAGTGGGTGCTGCAAACTGCAGTAGCTGGTAAATTACTCAGGTTCAGTTCAGAGATGATCATAATGAAGGTAATGACTAGTGAATCTAGTGAAGATACAGATTAAAAAAATAGAAGAGCTTAGGAAAATGATGCAAACCATGAATGCCCAACATAGGAAAGAAAAGTAATCCGTGGAACAGATTCAATTGGGTATTCAGGAGATTAAAAATTCTAGTGAAATTATATGCAGCAGAATGTACCAATGTCAGGACAGAATATCAGATCTAGAAGATAGGATTGGGTAGTGATCATGAAAAGAAAGAGTTCTTAAAAATAGCAAAGGAATATGAAAAATCAACCCAACAGTTGCTAGATGATGCAAAGAAGAATAACATAAGATTGATTGAGTCAATGAAAAAATAGGAAATAGCACAAACAACATAAAAAACTGTCCACGGAAGTAATGGCAGAAACATCCCAACCATGGAAAAAGAATTTGACATGCAGATAAATGAGGCATATAGAAGTCCAATTAGCAATGATCCAAAACAAAAGAAGAAAAAAAAAAACCTACTCCAAGGCATATAGTAGTGAGAATTCCAGAAATTCAACACAAGAACAGAGTATTAAAAGCTGATAGAAAAGAAACAATTCACTTATAAAGAAAACCCAATCAAAATTAAAACAGATGTCTCAACACAAACCCAATGCACCAAACTATATAAAACAAATATTAAAGTACATGAAAAAATCAAATAAGAAGTAATACAATTGTAATGGGTGACCTCAGTACTCCACAGTCACAGATAAACTAGACAAAAAAACAACAAAAACATCAGAACTAAACCAAACATTTGAACAAATGAAGTTAGTTGATGTCTACAGAGTGTTCCATCTCACAATATCAGAATACACATTCTTTTCAGGTGCACACAAAATGTTCTCCAAAAGAGAACACATACTGACTCATAGAACATGCTTAAGTAAATTTAAAGGAACTGAAATTATCCCATGCATATTGTCTGACCATAGTGCAATGAAATTGGAAATCAATTGCAAAAGAAACCACAAAAACTACATAAATGCATGGAAATTAAAAAACACTACTCCTCAAACTCTTTAATGAAACTCAGAGGGAAGCAATATTCCCAAACTCATTCTTTGAAACAAGCATTACCTGAAACCAAAACCAGAGAAGGATCAGGCCAAGGAAGAGGGCTACAGGCAAATCCTCCTAATGAACATAGATACAAAAATCCTCAACAAGATATTGGCAAACAGAATGCAGCAAATCATCAATAAGATTAAACATCATGAACAAGGATTCATCCCAGGGATGTGGGATGGTTCAACATATGTAAATCAATGAATGTAATACACCATATTAACAGAGCCAAGAATGAAAACCACATGATCATCTCAATAGATGCAGAAAAAGCATTTGACAAAGTCAAACACCCATTCATGAGAAAAAAACCTACAGAAAATTGGAATAGATGGTCTGTATCTCAATCTGATAAAGGACATCTATTTCAAACCAATGGCCAACATCATACTAAGTGGAGAACCCCTGAAAGCATTCACTCTGAAATGAGGAATAAGACAAGGATGCCCACTATTACCACTCTTGATTCAATATAGTTCTGTAAACATGAGCTGGAGCAATTACACAAGAGAAAGAAATAAAGGAAATAAGAATAGGAAAGAAAGAAGTTAAATTATAATTATTTGTAGATGACAGGATACTCTACATAGAAGACCCCCAAAGCAGCACCAAAAGACTTCCAGATTTAATAACCAAATTCAGTTTGTATAGCATAGTCAACACTCAAAAATCAATAGTATTCCTGCACATGAATAACAAACTCACTGAGAGAGAAATTAGGGAAACCACACCTTTCACAATTGCATCCAAAAAATTTAAATACTTAGCATTCAGTGTAATGAAGGAAGTAAAAGTCCTTTACATTGAAACCTACAGTTCTTGGAAAGAGCAAATTGAAAAGGATATTAAAAAATGCAAAGATTTCCCTTGTTCTTGGGTAGAAAGAACCAATACAGTGAAAATGGCCATACTCCAAAACTTGTGATATAGATTTAATGCAATCTTGATCAAAATACCAAGAGCATACTTTACAGAATTAGAGAAAAGAATATGAAAATTTATTTGGAACCAGAAGAGACAAAGACTAGCAATAACAATTCTGGGGAAAAAAGGAAAGGTAGGGTGGCATCACAATCCCTAACTTCAAATTACACTACAAAGCTCCAGTGATAAAAAGAGGAAAAATAAACAGAACTGAGAATCAATAGAACACTTAGAAGATGCAAAAACACCTCCAAACACACTCAGCCACTTTACCTTTGACAAAGGAGTCAAACACCTTCACTGGAAAATATATAGCATCTTTAATAAATTATGCTGGAAAAGCTAGCTTTCCACATGCCAAAGACTAAAACTAGACCCTTGTTTCTCACCATACAGTAAACTAAAAGTGAAATGGATCAAAGGTCTAAATATTAAAATAGAAACTCTAAATCTTCCAGAATATTGAATATCAGAACTCTTGAAGACATAGGTGTAGGAAAAGACTTTATGAACAAAACCCTAATTGCACATGAAATATCAAAAAGAACTGATAAATGAGATAACATTTATTAAAAACCTTTTGCACAGCAAAATAAATCAGCAACAGAATGAAAAGACAAACCTCAGTGTGGAAAATTATTTCAGTAAAATGACTAATACTTAGCTAGAATATACAAAGAATTCAAAAAAATCAGACCCAGCAAATTTAAAGATGCACTCCAAATCAGGGCATTTGAGATGAATATATACTGCTAAGATGAAGAATTAGAAATGGCAAATAAATATACAAAGATATGTTGAACATCACAGGTTATTCAAGAGATGCAAATAAAAATAACACTGAGATTCCATCTCACCCCCAAAAGAATGGCTATTACCCAGAAATCAACAAATAACAAATGCTGGTGTGACAGTGGGGAAAAGGAAAACTTCACTATTGGTGAGAGTGTAGACTGCTGCTTCCATTGTGGAAATCAGCATAGAGCTACTTCAGAAAACTAAAACCAGCAGTTTTATTTGATCCAACTGTTCCCCTTGTCAGTATCTTTCCAAAAGAATTAAAAGCATCATACCACAGTGATATATGCACACCCATGTTTATAGTAGCATAATTCATAATAGCTAATTTTCAGAAACAACCCAAATACAAATCCACCTATAAATGGATAAAGTAGATTTTTTTTACAGTGGCTACTACTCTGCCATAAAGGATAAACTTGAGAGATTTGTAAGTAAATGGATGTACCTTCAGACCATACTCTTAAGTGAAATAAATTGGACACACATGTGTAAATATCACATTTATTTCTCTGGTGTGAGAAACCAAAAGTATAAGGAGCAAAATGTATATTAAATATTTTGAAATAGGAATAAAATGTTCAAATGGGAAGAGAAATTAGGGAGGGGGAAGGGGAAAAGGAGGAGGGGAAAAGGACAAAAAGAGAAAAGAAGGAAAAATGCAAACAAAGCTTTTGTAATAAGCAGTGGGAAATGGGCTGAAAGGAAGATAGGAAAATAAGAAAAAAAGAAGAATCAAGATATACCATGTACAGGGGGCTGATGAGATAGCTCAGCAGCATAAGTGCCTGCCCAGCAAGTACAAGGTCATGAGTTTGACTCCCGGAACCCACGTAAAGGAAAAAAAGTGCCTTTGATATCACTCAGCAGCACAAGTGCTTGCTGGCAAGGACAAGGTACTGAGGTCAACTCCCAATACCCACATAACAAAAAAAGGTATACCATGTACAGGTACAAATTCCCCATGATGAATGTGATCATTTTGTATATCTAAAATATACAAATAAAATTAATTAAAAGTAAAAAATAAGCGAACACTAAAACAGTTACTCCAGGTGCTGTGATTATTTTTTTTAATTATACAATTATGACTTTGAGATTTATTTTTGTCTGTTATTTCTCAAGACTATTTATGTCACAAATACAATTCTACACAGTCATGTTGTTCATTAATTCCCCAGAAAAAATTGTAAAGAAAAATTTATACACAGAATTTAAAATAAAAGAAACATGCAGATTTCCAATAATCTGATAATTATAAGAAAATAATTTCATAGACTAATAATTTAATATTACTTTTCACAATATTGTAGTATAGGTATTTAAAGAGCAATTCATTGAAAACTAAATATGTCAATAATTTCTTGATATTAACAATTATAGCATCAGTTGATTAATTAAAATTTAAATGTTAAATGATGAAATTATTCTATTACTACCAGCACTTAATATCTTTAATAAATACATGGTATGTTGGGACTCCATAGATAGGGATTAAAAGTAAGATATTGGGGAATGTCAATCATTCTCAAACACCCACCCATTGTTGACTTATATAACTGTGTCTTTACTGCATTGTCAATATTACATAATTTCTGTGGTGTGAGGAACCGAAAGTGTAAAGAAGGGCCAAAAGGAATAATGGATTTTGGAAATGGTAAGAAAATGTTCAATTGAGAAGGGGAAAAAGGTGTTGGGGAGTGGGATAGGAAAGAAAATAATAGAAGGGAAAAATGGAAACAAAACTTGTCAATTAAGAGAAGAGGAGCTGAATGGGAAGGAAAGAAGGAAGATATAAAATGTACAGGTTCAGGGCCGGTGAGATGGCTCAGCGGCGTAAGCGCCTGCCTTGCAAGCGCGAAGGCCCGAGTTCGACTCCCGGATCCCACATACCAAAAAGGGGCCGGTGATATCGCTCAGCGGCACGGGTGCCTGTTGGCGCGCGAGGTCCTGAGGTCGTCCCCCCGGTACCCACAAAAAAAAAAAAATAAAAAAAAATAAATAAATAAATAAAATGTACAGGTTCAAATTCCCTGTATTAAGTGCTATCAATATGTATAGCTTAAATGTACCAATTAAAAAAATCTTTAAAAGAACTATATCCTTACTGGCAAATAAATGAAAATGATCACTTTCTCGGGAGTGGTCACCAGAAACTGACACTGTTACCAGATTCAAATGACAATGGCTTATTAAGAGACTACCTCAGTGGAAATTGGCAGAGCCGGATCATAGGAAGGCAAGGAAGCCCATATACCATAGACATATTGCAGGAAAACAATCTCCATATATCTGTAGAGACTGTATCGTCTCTTCATCACTTGTCCAGTAACTAAGAACTGAGCTAAAATTGTGGAAAAGCATTATTCCCAAGGGTCTTTCACATCAGTGTCCATAGATTAACCTATGTTAGAATCTTAGGAACACATGAGAAGCACAAAGTCTTATCATTTTGATGAGTAAAGAGATGGGGTGAATATGAGAACTATCACATTTGAATTCTCCTAATTTTGGAGATATTTTTAGTTTTCTTTTGAGTCTATTTAAATATATTTTTGTTATAATCAGCATCACTAAGAATTATTGAATAGAGACTTTGTTGTTATTGGGAATGTAATAAAGTATTTGTTAAATAATATTATATATCAATATTAGATAATCTCAAAATTCAGAGACTATCAACCTCCCACATGAAAAAAACTCATGTATTGGTCAAGTAAGTACTCTTTGCTCAAGTTTGGAAAGTAGTGAATTACACCCAAACTCAACTGTTCTATTCTACCATCTACACAGGACCACATAACAAGTGAAACAAAGAAAGAAAATAAGTTACAAGTGTATGAAATGAAAAATAAAATCATTTATCTTAGAAATTATGACTTCATATGAAGGAAAAGATAAATAATATCAAATATAATATTATGAAGAAAATTTAGCCAAGTCAAAAAATACTAAACCAATATTAAAAATCAATTGCATTTATATATTCCAACACCCAAGTATTGAATACATAAGCTAGCTATTTAGAATATCATAAAAACAGAAAAAAATAACAAGGAAAGGAGTATGCTAAAAGTTACATTTTTTCAAAGATCTTATAGAAAATAATGAACTTGGGAAATGTACTATGTACTTCTAATGAAAGATTCAAATTTATTAAAAATCATTTTGTAGATTCAAAGGAAACTCCAGTTGACCTAGTTAGCATGCTAAAAAATAATATTAAGCCTTTTCAAATGTTTATTATATCAATAAATCTGACAATATTGAGTGTATTTAATAATAGGATTATTCTACCTGTATATATTTAATAATTTGTTGTTTATATAATTCCAAAAAAATTTTAATGTTTTTACTTTATATAATTTTACATATGTAATAAACTTTCAAAAACATTTTTCATTTTTGAAAAATTTTTCCTTAAAAATTATAATTGCTATCTCATGACAGATTGGACTGTGTTTTTGACAATTTTCCCAGATTTTGGTTGTATAAGTCTGACATTCATTCATTGCATTTTAAATTTTGTTTAAAGAAAATTTATAATTGGAATCTATAATAACTCAGTGTTCATAATGAACAACGAGTTATCAGAACATACCAGATTTACAGATTTTCCTGAATAGCAGTGTTCTGTTTATAAAAAGCAATTCCCTTATACAGTTTCTTCTGCAAAATGTTGCTACCTAGACTGCACCCTGATTCAATCAATTTGCAGTGCCATTAAATAGGGATAAGCATTTGTCACAGTGTCTTGGTTATACTCATTTTCTTCTCAGTAGTCAGTGTCTCTTTGTCAGTGTTCTTTATACCTCTCTAGAATGAACCAAATTTATTTCTTATTCTAAAATAATTCTTTGGTAAAAACGCCTTATTTTTTCCATTGAAGCTGCTTACATTTTGGCTCACAGAGTATAACTCCTTTCTAAGAAATCATTCCCCATTATATTAATTCAATATAGCAGTATTGAACATTAAAATTCATACTTTTTATGAGTTTTTTTATGGGTAGCGGGGGTTGACCTCAGGACCTCACACACCAGCAGGCGCCCGTGCCGCTGATCGATATCACCAGCTCTTTTTTTGCATGTGGGTTCCGGGGGTCGAACCCAGGACCTCGCATTTGCCAGGCAGGCGCTTATGCCACTGAGCCATCTCACCAGCCACTTTTTATGAGATTTTAAGTGGTAGTAGAATTGGAATAGTTGTGAAAGTGCACAGTTTGAGAAGTTTTGACTTATGTATTTACCCAATAACTATCAGATCAATGAAGACAGTGAGCATGTTCTGATGAAACCTATCATGTGGCAATTAGAAATCTCTTTCTAATTGATCCTACCCCACATGCCAAGAAAATCACTGAACTTTTTCCTCACACCTTGTATTAATTTGTACTTATATAAATAAATTAATAGATTATTTTCAGAACTCCTTTTTTAACTGGTGCCATTATTTAACATAACTTTTAGATTTATCTGTGTTATTGTGTATTTTGATAGATTTATCTATTTTTTTCTGAATACTATTACATTATGTGGTTCCACCAAAATTTAAAAATATATGTGAGCCTTTGGTTAATTTCCAATTCAGGCTATTTAAAATATAGATGTGATGAACTTTAGTGTACAACAGTTTGTAAGTCAACGTACTATTTAGAATCTAAAGACAAAAAAGTAATTTAACATTTTATCAACAAACTTCAATTTGCAAATGACTAAAAAGTTTAATTCTATAGTGTATTAGGTAATAAATGCAAAATTTTCAATAAAAAATTTAGCTAATTAGAAAAGAATATATTATATGAAATCTATAAATACAGGTAATTAGTCTGAAATTAGAGTATGATGATGCACAAATATAAATAATAACAGAACTTGAAATAAGGATATGAAGAATACTGATCAATAAAGTGCCTCTAAAGTAAAGATACATATCCTTATTTTAAAGGTCAACAACCCATTCTTATGATTTAAATACATACTTTAAAATAAAATCATTCTTTTGCTGCTATTACAATGGTAAATTTCTATCTGGGGATCATTTTATTAAAATATGTTACCCTATAAAGGAATTTGCCTAAGAATTATAATCATAACTTGTACATAGTATTAAACTTCTTTTCATAAGGAAAACTTATAAATTAGTCCATTTCATGAACTTCATCTCAGGTAGAAAAAAAGTAATATGAATTTCATGCCAGTTTAATACCAAGTTGATATACATAATGACAGTAAAGTTATTGTTTACATTTATACATTTACACATATATGAATTCAAATTAAAATTTCAAGATAATACAAACCAAGGTTTGTGAATAATTGCAACAATCCAAAGGTCCAACAAACTTAGAGAAATAGCATAAGTACAAATATATTTATATATGATTTTGTTTAAAGCATGAATGTATCTAGGTAAACTCATGTATGTAATTTTATTTCTAAATATTCAAAGATCTCTTCCTTGCAGAGCTGTCCATCAGATTGTAATTGTTGTTTTTTATGTCTTTATTCTAACCTTTAACAGTTAGAATATTCTGAATTGTATTTTCTTTAATTCTAAATAACTTTTATAGTGACTCTGTTATTAATATTTACTTTTATTTCATAGTGGTAAAAACACAATATACATTACTTTAAAAGTTATCAATTTCATAATGTCACAGAGTGATGGCAGGAAAGAGATGGTACATTCAAATGAGAACATTTTAATTGTTTAATAAAGAGATTAATTATAAAAGTGAGGGAGGAGTTAGGGGACACAAAAAGAGTATAGCAATATCCTACAGTTCTTACTAACCATTAAAGCAAAGCAATAAGGAGAAAAGAATTACCTAAACCTGAAGAAATAATGATACAGATTTCACAGTAAAACTCTGTGTTTCTCAATTTCTCTTCACTGTGTGTACCATGTTTTTCAAGTATTAGATCATTAGCATTTCATTATTGATTTTTTAGTTATTAGGTTTAAGTGTATATAGGTCTATTTATCATCTTGAACTAGAAAGAGAAATGAATTTTGAATGATAAACAAATGCCATTAAAATGAATATTATGAAATTATGATTTGATAGAATAACTGATTTAACTAAAGTAAAATAAAAATAAGCCATCAAACAGATGTATTTTCATAAATTAAGGGGATATTACAAATTAATCAAATAATACCTGGTTTAGGCTTTCTACTAACAATTAAAAACAAAATAAATTAAAGTGCCAAAAATTCCTTTTAAAGCAGGTGTAAGGGACAGTGAGATGGCTCAGCTGCGTAAGCACCTGCCTAGCAAGCGGGAGGTCCTGAGTTCAACTCCTGGAACCCACATACGGAAAAAGGGCTGGTGACATCCCTCAGTGGCACGGGCGCCTGTTGGCGCGCGAGGTCCTGAGGTCAACTCCTGGTACCCACAAAAAAAAAACAGGTGTGAGTGAAAAACATGTTATTATGGACTAAAACAATGCTATATTTTCTGTAAGGATTGTCATTTAACATTCTTTAAGATAGTATAATAGTATATGGTTAGAAATAATGGTCAGTATATTCATGTGCCTTCTAATAATTTAAAGTGTTCATTTTATCTCTTCATTCATAAAAGTTGTGAAAACAAATGCAAAAAAGTTACAAGACAAAGGATTTGTAAAGTTAGACAATAAAAATTTTATTTAGTTTCAAGCCTCTAAGTTAGAATACTTTTTTTATTTAAAATGTACATGGACTACTTAGTTTATGCAAAATCATTTATACCAGTAAATGCATTTCTTGCTTATGCAGAACAATGCACTAAATATAAATCAGGCATATTATGTAAGTAAAGTAAATAATGTTTCTGAAATTCTAATGAAGGAATAGTCAATAAACCAGTAATATGTTCTGTTAAATAATAGTAATTATAATAAAAATTTTGAAAATTAGCAAACATTATCATTGGATATAATGTAACAATGTTGATAGCATGTGCACAGGAGTCCAAGCTAAAATTGTGACTAGTGAAGAATTCTGAATGTTGAGAAGAGATTAAAACAGAAAGTTTCACTGAAAATTATGCAAATAACCCAAGGCAAAAACTGCCTTTCTATGTTATATGAGCAAAATGCCCCTTAAAGTAGCACTTCAGTTATTGAAATTGTGGACAATAAGTGCAGAAAAGCAAGTAAGTACCAGCCTTCATCATTCCTTGCAAATCATGGTAAAGTCTTTCATATCATTTTCTCTGTAATATGATTTTGATCAGATCAATGATATGCACTAATTTTCCCAAGAGGTGAGTTGGATGTTTGAAAAATACACCAAAATGGAGAAAAAAGGGAATCAGCAAGATACTTTCAAACTTTCAATGTATTATTATTTTAAATTAGATTTTAAATTAGAATTAAATGAGATTTAATTTCATACCCCAAAATGGAAATTATTTGTTTGAGATTTATTCAAAGATATTCTCAGAAGAAACAGAATAGTGAAACAGAATAAATAAGGAAAGAATTCCTAAGAAATATGGTTTTAGGTAAAGTTTAGCTTTACCTGATTTCACATGGGTCTCCTAAGTCTTTCTGAAATTTAGATAAGAGAAGGGGCTTTCCTAGGACCCAACACAAGTCAGTCACTGAAGCAGAAAATCACTGAACACAGACCTCCACAAGAGTAGAGAAGGGGCCTTACTCCCAGACAGGTCCAGGAAGGTTCTCCAACTGTCCACAGACTATTCCCTAGAAAAGTTTCAATCAAGAGCTTTTATTCTACACACCACCAGCAGTCAGTGTGGTGCAGCAAAACCACTGCTAAATAACCCTCCAGCGGGATCTCAGACCAGGCTCAGTGGAGGGGCCACTTTTCATTTTTGTCCAATTAATATTCTTAGACAATCATGCATTGCATATTTATTATTTATCAGTGATACATTTTTCTTGAGAACAAATACCTTTACTTCTGTACATTAATGAAAATCTCACTATTGAATGATTAGACATTTTTACATGGAACTCTAGAAACATATTTTCCCTGAAAAGAATTGCCAAGTGCTAACCATTGATTCTTCATTGTATTAAAGTAAATCTGTCATTCTATGAATTAAACCACCAACAAAGCCACACATCAATGGAAAACAAATTTAGGAAAATATATTCCTAAAATTGTAATATAATATATTCCCAGACGTTATCAGAACTTATATAAAAATTCAGTAAGTGAATATTAATACTTTATAAAACTATGACTAAATATGGCATTCATAATTAGTTTTAAAAGTTATGAATAATATAAAAAGTATTTAACATAGTTTATCATAGAATCTATGTCCAAAATATAAGTTGTC
The DNA here is from genome assembly GCA_028451465.1 of Erethizon dorsatum. NCBI lineage: Eukaryota > Metazoa > Chordata > Mammalia > Rodentia > Erethizontidae > Erethizon > Erethizon dorsatum. The sequence continues at coordinate 84,688,469 of CM051831.1, read as the reverse complement.
TTACCATTATGAAAAATAGAAGTGCTTATTAAAATTGATAATAGTATCTATAATCTGCTAATTTCTTTGTGCTTTGTGGTTGTTGTTGAAACCCAGAAAAAAGCAAAAAGTAAAATTTGCTTAGTTTTTTTCTAATATGAATTAATTTTTCTGTTCACACTGTTTTTTGGCAATCCTTGAGTTAAAGTCCTACATTTACACTCAAGCTTTCAAGAGCATTTATTTATGATTTATTAAAATCTTCGTGTCTAACAAAAGAATAAACACTTTAATGTTCAGTGAGCTAACTTAGACTATATTATTGTGAAATTCTGGAAATTGTAAAGACAGATTAATGGTTAAAATTATATTTCTATAAGAAATTATTTATAATTCATTAAATAGGTTTAATGAATGATTGGTTTCTAATTCTAATTCATTGTGTATTATGTGATATGATACATTTCAATTCAAATCACAGTAGCTGTCAGCTTCTTGCAATGAAATGTATTTAATCAAGAAAACATGTTTACATATATGCCATATTTGATAGAAGTGTTTTAATTTAGTATATGTAAATTAATCTCATATTCACCTTTCAGACTTAAAACATGGTTTAATAGATATTCATGACTTTTAGTTATTAAAATATTGAAAACAAGATTTTAAAAATTGTTAACTGGAAATTAAAAGTCAGAATCATAAGGTTTTTGCTAGATTTTAGCTGCCATTTACATTCATAAATTTGAAAGTTTTATTCAATTCTCAGGGGTCAGTATTCTAAAATGTGTTAAACATGGCACAATGTGTTTTATTTTATTTTTTTTACATAATGAATTCTGTACATTTTTCTCTCACATGACTGTTGTTTTCAAATCTTTAGAGTACGAATTTTCTAACATCCAATACAAAGCTAACTTATCACTGGGCATACATAGACTCATAGCACCAATAAAATATGAGCTGTAGTTGCCATTGTTGTCCTCAGCAAACTGTTTACCAGTGTTTTAGAATTTAACTTAATTTTTTAAATAAGGACATTAATACACTAGTGTTATATAATCTGTTCAATCACAGATTACAAGTATTCAACCTTGTGGTCTATTTATATATAAATGTTGGACCAGAAAGGAGACCAATATGGGTGTGCGATATTATAGAGTGGATATGTTTTTTTTAAATGAGTGACAAGAGGACCAAATTACATGGACAAAGAATAATAAATGTAATCTCAATTTGTCTGTTATTGATTTCGAGAAGATCCAACTTTTTAGACATTTCAATAATGACAACAAACCTAAAAAGTAAAAAATGCCATGATTTATTCTGAAGCAAGTAACTACATCATATTTCTAGTAATGTCTGTGGTAAAGCTGGACCCAAATCAGGAGGTAAAGCAAAGATGTTTTATCTTTGAGATCTATTTAGATTTTGGGCACTGAGATAGGTGCTGCCTTATCTTTCTCATTCTCTATTAATCTTTTTTTTTATGTGGGTACTGGGAGTCAACCTCAGGACCTCACACTTGCCAGCAAGCACTCATGCTGCTGAGATATCACCACCACTTTTTTCTTAATGTGGGTTCTGGGAGTCAAACTCAGGACCTTGTGCTTGCTGGGCGGGCACTTATGCTGCTGAGCTATCTCACTGGCCCATTATTCTCTATTTATCTTCCAGGATTAATACCCTATACATTTTTGGTTGTCCAAAGAAAGGTCACATTATAGAGAAAAGAACAGTGTCTCTCAGGAAAAAACAAACAAATAAAAAAAATTCATTCTTTAGCATATGTCCTTCAATGTCTTCTAATTCTATGAGACTTCTGTTCCTTTCATTTTCCTTAAGTTATTTTCCATTCTATATTTTGTGGATACCAAATAAATGCAAAATAATTATTGCTGATGAATCTTCAAACAATATCTGTGGCATGCGACAATCTACTCCATGGTAAATCTGTCTTGAGCCCACTCCTAATCCATAAATGTGTCTGTTCTTTTGATTCCCTTTTAAACCAGTGATAACATATTTTCTAAGTATCTTATGTAATTGAGAGAAATAAAATCATTCATGTGTATTATTTTTATATTTATATGAGTCTCATGTTTTATTTGGGGGACAGTTTACTTTTAATAAATTTATCAGTACCATGAAGGTACCTAATAGATTTAACTTTCAAAATTGGATAAACTTTATCCCAGCATAGTATAACTCATGAACTACATAAGGCAGCTGAGATTTTTATAGGCTTCTATCCAAAATAATAGAAAACATGTATGATGCTTTGTTTTTCTAATTTTATTTTTCCTCTCTACTATTATTGTGTTTTGTTTTGGTTGTAGTTTATTTACAACTAATATATTATTTTCTAGTGGTAGCAATAATAAAATAGTTTTGGTTTTATAGTATGACAATCTGGTAAGATCTGTTTGTTACAAAGACCTATTTTCTATTGGGAAAGAGGTCACAGAAAATTTGGTTGTTTTTCTTTCTTGTTTGATTTTACATTTGTCTACTTTATGTTCAAGTTACTTAGGCATTTTATTTCCACCAGGAAACAGAACAGTTACATTATAATTGGATGTGTGACATTTTTATGTATTGTGTTTACTATTGGCATGGTTTAGCTTGTAGAATTTAAGCTATAAACTCTCTATGTGATTACATGTATCTATGTTTGGAAATCAAAATACACTTTACCTCTTTTACAAGTATGTAGTATCTCTTGAAAGTATTAATAAATTATATTTTAAAACTATTAAATTATTAGTTCTATTTTCATTAGCTTATGCAGACAGATAGGCAAATATATATGTATATATATAAACTTGTATATAAATAAAAGTACATACATTCTGTATTTACACATATATTAGCATATATTATATATGAGTATTTGTGTCCACTTGACTAGACATGGAAGAGAATATTATGAAAAATGATACTGTTTTTATGTATTCTATGCTTAATATAAAATAGCCTATGAATTTATATACAAAATAAATATATGTATAAACTAAGTCAAAGAAGAAAATTTAATTATTTTGGAAAAATAAAATCAAAAGTAGCTGGGCGTAGAGGTGCATGCCTGTATTCCTAGCACTTGGGAGGCTGAGGCAGGAGGATCACCATGAATTCAAGGCCAGCCTAGGCTACATAGTAAGTTCAAGGCTGGTCTGAACTACGGAGTGAGACCTTGTCTCAAAACAAACAAAAAAAAATCAGAACTTAAACAACACATTCAGTCTTTCATATATTTGGTGTGTATTTACTGTGCTTTTAGCATGTGTCAAGTGCTGACCTGGGTAGATATTATTTAAAAGAACACCAAGAGTAAACTCAAGCCCAATCCCCAAAACAGCACTAGTAAATGGTGTCAGAAATGTTATCAGTACAATGGGTGATACCCAGACAAAACTGAGAGTCATGAACCAGGAAGAACAGTAAAGTCAGGGGCCAAGGACAGTCACAAGAATCACCTGGCATGATGTCTAGAAACAGCTTTTTGAATCGGTTGGCTTCTAGAAAAGTACATGATGGATGCTGGCCTATACAGTCGTGACTTGATTACTTTTCTCTCATTGCTGAGACAAAATATCTGGCACTCAAATTTAAAAGGGGAAAGGTTTATTTAGCTCACAGTTTGTGGAGGTTTCAGTCTGTAATCAGCTTGCTCCACGGCAGGGTGACATAGTAAGAGGTAAGAGTTCAAGGTGGCAGAAGACAGCAAAAGCAACAACAGCAAAAAGAGGGGACGAGCATGCCTCTTTTTGTTCCTAATATTGTAAGCAGGCTACCTGCCCTGGGGGGGTCCTTTACACCCACACCATCTCCGTGTCCTCCTCTTGCACAGGCTCAGGATGTTTATGAAGTGAGGACGCTGGCTCCTGGATGAGTCACTTTGTTAAACTTCTAAACTCGAGTTAACACATTGTATTAACCTTTTCAAGGCATAAAAATAAACATTCCCATATATTAGCCATATATAGTGATGTAAATTTAAATTAAAATAAATTAAATTTAAATACATTTATACCTCAGTTCCTCAGCTGTATTAGCCACATTTCAAATTCTCACATACTACATGTGGCTAGTGGCTATTGTAGTAGATCATGAAAAAATAATGAAAACCGTCTTTCTCACAAAAATTCTTATTCTAGAGTGCACATTATATGAACATAATTTGCTTCTATTTAAAATGTTTGTCTTAGAACATTTTGCTATGTTTTGTTAACTTTTTTATTTGCTTCAATTTGATGAACTTTTCTTATTTTTTAGGGAGAAAATATAAAGAATATATTTGAGGTTCATACCAACTACTTTTTACAAGAGTATCAAAATATCATTCTTTTTCCTTAATATTATGACCTTTAAAGAACAAATTAATAACTAGTAGCATAACTGGGAAATCTTCAAGCTTTAGTGTGAAAGAATGCAAATGAAAATAATTTTTAATATTCTACCATGGACATTTGTTAACATGTCAACTATATATTTGAAAATATTGACAAGAGACATAAAACACTGGACAATATTCAGAAAATTTAGAGGGAGAGCCCTAATATACAATGTGTGGTTTATCTATTGCCATTTATTGCATTTTTTGTCATAGATCATCCATTCCCAGGATTCTCCCTGAACTCTTACCTGTATTTAGAGCGTATTTCTATTTATCTGATAAACCAATTCAATATTCTTGAAGTCATATATATCACATGCTGTGCTTTAAGGATACTACAAAAATTAGTTAAATACAATACATTTAAAATGAGGTTATATTTATTTATTTGCTAATAGAAATTTGACTAATATGTCTAAATTTTATTTAACATATTCTTTTAAACAATTTTAAATAAACATGAGAAAAAATATCCTGTGTACTTGAGGAGACTTTAGGTGTATAATATTTCAGTCCTATAATATATGACAACCACCATTAAGAATCATAATATTCTTGTAAAATTACAAAATTCTAAGATATTTTAGTATGAATAATTAGTGTTAACTATTTTGGGAAATTTAACAAACTGGCAATATCTTTGTGTTATTTTTTAGAACAATGAATACATTAATACACTTCATATTTCAGTTTTCACATACTAGAAAGCTGAAGGAAATAACAAGACTTACTTTAGTACATGTTTTATGTTAGTATGTCATTTTTTTCTGAAAATTGAAATAATTATATCAGCCTCTAAATTATTTTCATAGATATTTTTAATTCCCTTATAATAAAAACATTTTTTTATCATTCTGACAGATTCTGAGATAAGCAAAAATTTCAAACACTGATATTGTTTTACTCAGTTTTCTATTGCTTTGGTAATATTCCTGAGGTAGGCAGGTTATGAAGAAGAAGAATTGTTTTTGGTTCACAGTTTCAGAGGAACATTCATTTCGACTGACCCTGGCAGGTGTCAGAAAGGCTAGACTCAAGTGAAGAAGCAGGCATGTGAAAAGAAAAATGGGATGGTAAGTGGCAAAATGAGTGCTATAGGTGAACAAAAGCCTTTGAAGGAATCTTTCCACTTTAAAATATGCCACATGTATGACTAAGGCTCTGTGGTCAAAGCCTTTATAGCATACACTATGTTCTTTGTAATTGAGTTTAAAACTGAATTAAAAAGTATTCCCCATGTTGACTGATGCTATTGTAACATCATTGCCATATTGCCAAATTTTTAATCTTTAGCTAGAATAGATCTTTTGGTTTGAATATATATTAAAATTATTCATTTTTCAAATACTTCTTATTCAATTGGTTTTGTGTAATTCTGGTGATTTGGTCCAATGTATTTTAGTTAATAAAAACCATTATGTATGTACAGTTCACACTGAATATTATTTGTGATAGGAAATATAACACAAAATGTTAGAATAAATATTTTTTAAATTTCCATAAAGGCAATTATTTCAAATTATGTTTTAATCATATTTGTACCAACTCCCCACAAAGAATATGATCATTATGTATTACAAAAAAATACTGATAAAAAATAAAAATTGAGAAAAAATTTTAAAACCTATATTAGAAAGGAAATTTAAGTAAGCTAAACATTCACAAATTCAATCATGGAGTGCTCTTAATTTCACACAGATTTTAAAGTTGTTTAAAATGCCTTTATTACAAATATCTTTCCTTAAGTTGCATAATATTTCTAGATTAAAACGCCAGTATTAATTACTTCTTTTTTTGAAAGATGATCTAAATAATTTTAACTTAATGATGCTGCACTTCTTAAAAAATGTCAATGTAGCTAAATTGCAAGTTGTAATTGTTAGATGAGGGGCCGGTGAGACAGCTCAGCGACATAAGCACCTGCCTGGCAAGCGCAAGGTCTTGAGTTCAACTGCTGGAACCCACAGAAAGAAAAAGAAGGGCCGATGATATCGCTCAGCAGCAAAAGCACTTGCTGGCAAGCGTGAGGTCCTGAGTTCAACTCTCAGTACCTACATTAAAAAAAAAAAAAAAAATATATATATATATATATATATATATATATGTGTGTGTGTGTGTGTGTGTGTGTGTGTGTGTTAGATGAGAATATACATATCAATCATGCAAAATTGCTGTTAAGTTTAATGAATACATTTCTAATATTTAGGAAACAACAACAAAAGTAAAGACCATTGAGGGTGCACCAGATTTAGAAAAGTAAGAACCTGAGTTTGAATATTTAAGAGTAATTTAAAGATTATTTCAGTTTGTTGCAATATATTTTCTTGTGTTTAAAACAAGTTTTTGACTGAGGCATGGTGGCACATGCCTGTATTTCTAGGACTCAGGAGGCTGAGGCAGGATTGCTGTGAGTTCAAGGCCAGCCTGGGGCTACAAAGTGAGTTACTTGCCAGCCTGAACTGCATAGCAAAATCCTGTCTCAAAAAAAAAATTTAAAAAGTTTTTGAATATAAGCAAATTAACAACATTTAAAATAACAGTTGCTTACATACTATTCACTTCTTATCAAACTGTAGTTCTAAATATCAAATTGCTACTTTAAATACATATGTTTCCATGTTTTGTCATCAATAGTAATGTTCTAAATGATAAAATTAGGATCAAGAAAAATATCCATTGGGCCGGTGAGATGGCTCAGCGGCGTAAGCGCCTGCCTTGCAAGCGCGAGGGCCCGAGTTTGACTCCCGGAACCCACATACGAAAAAGGGGCCGGTGATATCGCTGAGGCACGGGTGCCTGTTGGCGCGCGAGGTCCTGAGGTCGACCCCCCGGTACCCACAAAAAAAAAAAAAAAAAGAAAGAAAAATATCCATATAAAATATTGGGATTTGATTGGCTTCTTTGGTCAAAATAAAAATAAAATGTTTATTGACATTTACTAGGTGATGTTTTATGTATTTGAAACAAAATTTCTTGTCAATCTGATATGAAACTTACAAAAGGGAAGCTGTTAAAACTTTCACTATGGGGCAGCTTTCATACTATTAATTTCACTAGAGATAGTATACATATCAAGCTATTTATTTTACCAATGTTGTCTTAAATCTAATTTCCAGGACTCTGAATTCTAAGTGAATGCTCTATTACTCACCACCTCTCCTATGAAAATTCTTCACTTATTTTGATGCATCATCCTTCTCACAATTAATACAGTGATCATGTACTCATTGATTTCTTGTCCCTCTTCTTCTTCCCTCCACTTGATTCTGCCTGGGAAACAGAACTTACTCTTCACTAAAACCTCCACAGTAGAATTTAAACTACAAAACTATTAATCAGAATTTCAGTCTATTTTTGTAACAGGATTTAATTTTCTGTGGAGTAAAAAACAATCATTTACAACCTCAAGAATAGTGTCTGAAAAGCAGCTGACTTTCAGAAACATGTAATGGTATCTAATACAGAGGAGATAGTCATTCCCTCCCAAACTCACTTTGTGCAGAAAGATTTTTTTCCTTCAAACCATTAAGGATCATGTGCTCCATTGATTGTCTGCTTGGTAGCAATTGTCTAAGGAAAATCAGAACTAGTAACAATATTAAAGATATATGTTAATAGATACAAATAATACCCTTTTACATCTACAACAGTAATGATGGTATTTTTTGACTTTACAATGCAAGATGAAATAAAGAGTGAAGTTTTCAATTCACTCTGCTTATCTGTCATTTCTTTCTGCTCCTTCCTCTATGTCTCTCTTCTTTTTATGAATCAATGAATGTAGAATCAATGAACTAAATGCCCTGAGGGTTCCCATGAATTTTATTGTGTAAAAAACATTGAAACAGAAAGATTGATAGTCAAATCCTGAAATTACAAGTTATATTTAATATACTGTAATATTTTCATCATTGACAAACATGGATATTCACGGGATACGAAGTAATTAACAGTTTAATCAGACACTATATTAAATATGATTGAAAAATACATGGAATGTTTATATTTTTAAGGTTATTACAATAAAAGATACATTGCCATTGAACACCCACAAAATACTCCTCTTTGCTTCAAACAGTTGTTCCTCCTTCTTGCAACATCTGAGCCAGTTGTTCAAGTTTTCTTTCTTGAGTGTTTTTATTTGCATTTCTGTTGCTTCCTTGATGTCTTCAATTGATTCCAGATCTTTACTTTTTATGTTATTTTGACTTGGGGAAGAATCAGATGTCATAAAGTGTGGTTCCAGATCCAGTGAAGAAGGAGAATAAGGACAAACCATATTTTCACAAACCTGACATTCATGTGGATGGCAGTCAGTAGCGGCATTCACCTTAAGTTTTTCATCATAATTTGTAAAGACACTCACAAAAGAGGATTCCCAGAAATGATTCAAGAAGTAACAAGAAGCATGGGATAAGTGTGTTTAAAGCAAGTGGGAGTACTTGAGGGAGATTCATGATAATTTGTCTTACACTACAATTTTTTAAATGTATACATTTGCTTTATATTTAGATGATACCTTGTACTGTTTACATGAAGGAAACTGAAATGAGAGTTATTAAAATATGCATTTTTGTACTCAAAATACCAAATACAATGTAAGAATTCATGAATTTGTAAGAATGATTATGTTTTCTATATATATCTACATATACACAGATATGTAGATATACATAAATATTATAGAAAGAAATATATAAAGTTACTTTTGAAAATAATTAACATCTACAAAGAAATTAAAATTTATTTTTTAAAAAAGACAAAGCATAAAAGAAGTAATTTACAGAGAAAACAATAGCCAGAACAATTTTAAAAATTTTAATGCTTAAATACTAATAACAGTTTTATGCCTTAATATGAAAAGGATATATCGTTTCATATCCATCATCCCAAAGAAAAATAGAAAATTTATCAATATCAAACTTTAAATTAAAAGTGTAGCAACACTGCAGACAACAGTAACAATGTGTATAGGAAGAAAAATACTGCAGGAATAATTCATTATTAACATGATAATAAGAAAATTGAATCTATTCTATAAAACAGAACATATACTGTTGTATACGTAACCTAGGAAGACTAAATTGTATAAGAGAATGTATTGGTATATGATTCTGAATATAATCCAGGAAATAAGTAAACTAGAATTATATATGGTAACGTGAAAATGATTTTGAAACACAATGACGTCTGAAAATATTAAGAAACAAGTGGAATACTTGTACACATCAGATTTTTATTTAGATAAAATGTATAATCATGCAAAATAATGCTATATATTGTTCATGGAGGTAAATACATTTAAAATCATAAAACGTAATAGGCATTACAGACATCAAATTTGGAATTGTAGTTATCTCTGAAACAATGAGAGAGAATGGGTACAAACAAAGAACATTTCAACTGTATCTACCATGATTTCCTATTAAACTCTTTGGTGGGTACAAGAATAGTTTTATTTTTATCCTTTTTTTCACACAATATTTACTCATAAATATGATAAGAAAATACTGAGTTAGTACCTCATATGTGCAAAGCTTAGAAAATATTAAAAGCAATAAAAAGATGCTTTAAAGAAATACATTAACATTAGATGAATAAAAGAAAATCTTATCAGTTAAAATGTCAATAATTTTAAATGTTTCCTGGCTGATTGATAATCATAAAACCAAAAAGTGTGAACCATGGACTAATTTCCTTAATGCACCCTCAGGTTGTCCCTCTGACCCCACCTTTTCTTCTCAATGCCATGCCTTCTCTGTTTCACCCTTTTCTTGTGGAACAGTTCGTAGAAAGCCAGAAGAGATGTGAAGAGATGCACCTCTAGCACGCTTAGGTGAAGCCGACACACTAACATAGAGCATAGACCTCAGACAGTCAGGGGAGTGTGGTGGGTTCTTGATCTTTAATCTTATTGCACAGAGAATGATTAAGAAGTTGTTTACTAAAAATTTGAAATGTAATGAAAACTAGGAATCATGTAAGACAGTGGCAAACTTAATCAAATGTGCCTGATAATTTTTATTCAAAATTAAAATGTCAATATGATTTATATTTAATTAGCCTCAACAATAAATAAATCATACCCTTGCTGAATATTGTTAACTAGATATAGAGCCAAATTAAAGATATTATAGTCAACTAGCAATAGTTTATTCTAATCATCAATTCTAAAATTTGATTCTGTGAGAATTCAGATTCACACTCTTGGTATTTAATATATTTATTAAATACTGCACTATGTTATTCTAATTCACAGAAAACATTATTTTTGAAATTGTTCACTCTGTCAAACTCCTATAGAGTAATTACTAATTTGCAAATTAAACAGATTTTTGATTGTTTGACAAAAAATCACATTAAAAACAAATGACAACAAAAAAGTAACAGAAGTTATGCCATGTCATACTTAGAATGTGTAAGTTCTCCAAAAAGATTCTTTTGTTGAATAATCAACAAAGCCTAACAACAGAATTGCTCAAAATTCCACTTCAATCTCTAGGATTCCCATAATCCTCATTTCTAAAACTTATATAGTAATTGTTTCTACCTGGGAAAAAAACATCATAAAAACTGAATAAAGCACTTAAGACAGTGCTGAAAAGGAGGTAAACTACGAGTAATTAATGGTTAGGTATTCAATATTTTTATTATTTATAAATTTATTTTAAGGTACTTTTTATTTGTAAATATCTTCATGAAACATTTATTTCATGTTTGCACACTGTGAATTACTAGATACTTAACACTATTATAATATTTTATGAGTGGAATTCCAGAATATAAAGAGTACATATGAACAATTACAAATAAACGTTTTTATGTCTCTTCTGGGTGCCTTTGCTAACATCCTCTGTAAAAGGTCTTTTGCATTCTACTAATTAATGGCTAAGCTTGAATTCAGTAGTGAGAATTACATGCAGTTAATTTTAGAGTCCTTGGAGGATTCTGTCTGAAGTTCATTACTATCTTATCAGGCCAGGAAATTATTTTGCTCTATGAAGAAAAGTCTCATGTTAGTTACCTGTTGCTAAAAATATTTGGCTGTCATCTTTTCCTTGTAATGTATTGCCTTTTAAGAGAATCTATTGTTAACACTTCAATTTTCTCTGACTCTTTTGTCTAATTATAAATTACAAGTGGATACTGAGAGTTGTTAATCAAGCAGCCATCCTCAAAGGAGGCTAGCAACAAAGGGGAATGTCAATTATTTTCTAAAGAAAAACTTCAGATAAAACAACACTTGATGCAAAAAAAGCTGTACTTATTTCCATTACTATCTAACCCTATGTCAATATTTCTTTAAGTAATTGATTATGAGTCATAATAAAGCAAAGTAGGTCCTATCAAGTTTTAACAAGTTAAAAACAACTGAACTATAACTTAACATTTCTCTTTCTTTCCTGATATATTGAAAAAATAAAGATACATTTAACACTCACATTACATAATTTATTTTTATATATTTTATAATTAGTATCATGGTAAAGACAACATCAACAACCTATGCAATACAAGAATCTTGATGTTAAAAATTTTAAATTAAGGGAAAGATGCTAGTTGGGTCAATGATATTTGAAAACAATTCATGCATCAGTGTCTGAAACTCCAAAATAATCAAGCACAAAATCATCTAAATGAACAGTTGAAACCTAGTTATCCTTGTGTAAAAAAGGCAGCCCTGAGAAAACCAGTGGCAGTAGATGGAACCTTTAAGTTTATCAATTTTATTAACCAATTTTGCAAACACCAGAAGTCAAAATTAGGAATAGCAAAGATTTTAGACTTAAAACCTGTGAAAGTTTTACTCTTCACTCTTAGCAGAATGTTTAGCAGACACTAACTGTCTCAATCTCGAGAATAACCAAAAATCTCTGCTCCTACAAGAAGTCAGTAAATAAATAATGAAGTACATGGTATAACACACAGAGAACACCACACTGTGTGATGATTGAAAGTACTGTAGAAAGATAAATTGGCCTGTTGGTGAAGTTCTATCTAAAGAGTTGACTTGACAAGAGGGAGCTAGCTACACAGAGAGCTGGGGAGGATTTTTCCAGGCTAAGTGAGTAGAAAGAGTCTTGGCACATTTGAAAACCTGAAGATATTCTAAAGATTAGTGAACCTGGAAGATGACAAGCTAGTTAAATGTGTAAGAGGTAGCAAGAAGGAATGCATGGAGGTTTTATTTACTAGGCTGTTGAATTTGTATTTGAACCAAAGTATGGTTGTAGAAGGTGGCTAGGCAGGAGAGCGAAATGATATCTAATTTGTTTTTTAAAAGTCAGTATAGCTACTGTGTTGATAATGGGCTGTTCAGAGAAACTAGTGACATCTGGGAGATTAATAGAGTGTAGAAGCAGGAGATTTGATATAGAATGCCTCACCAAGCTTTCTTTCTATTTGTAGTCAGAATTCCAGGAGGTCTAATCTAACAGGTACTACAGTCATTTCATTTGACTTGAACAAAGTCCAATGGCCACGTGTCGCTTTAAGAAGCTAGTAAGTGCAGTCTTTTACTTGGTGTAATGACACTAGTGAAAAAAATATCAGGTAATCAGCAACCAAGAAAGGTGAAAAAGAAAAAAAGAGTATAGATAAAAAACAATTCAGAATCTGTCACAGACAATAGTTTAGAGTTTTCAGGAAGGAATGATGAAGTTTGAGAGCATAACATCTGGGAAACAATGCAGCTCTATTTCATAAATAGTTAACAATGAATTTTGCAATGATTTAAATAAATCAACACTTTCACTCTTTAACTTACAACACCTAATTTCAGTGTAAAGTTAAGTTAGAATTTTCTAGAATATGTATGACTTCCCTCTTGAGGTGGATATGCTCCTCTTGCAATTGTAGAGGCCAAATGTGACTTTTCTAATCTCATGATGTCTCAGTATATTTAGTATTAAAATATTTATACAAGTTTTTCTTTTACTTATGTGTACATTTTTCCAAACTCTGAAGCTAGAAGACAACATAAACAAATATCATTTGCTCTTAACTTTAAGATCTTTCTATTTTGTATAAACTCAATTTATAAGTGGAGATAATCAAGTGAGCTACAAAATATAGAGAGTAAAAAGTCAAAGCAGGTTTTGAGTCCAGCTGATATTCTTAAAGTTTTTATTTAGCAGCACAACACAGAGCCATCTAAATTTACAATTCAGGTAAACAAAATGAGAGCCTACAGAAGAATTATTTTTTTCTAGAAAATGTTAAAATTACAAGATACCACATAACTCTGACACTATAGAGCAAAGGTGATTATAAATTTAAAAGTGCTGTATATGCCATTTAACAACCGAACAAAACAAAATCACGCTGGCATTTTTAAATTAACTTCCACATTTCCACATTCAATAATACTAGTTTAATTAGTATTCAAGTTGCTGACTAAAGGGTAAGCAATGGAAAGTCAGAAATTTTTATAAGATATAAGGAAAATTATTGAATTTTAATCTTAATGTAATGCCAGAACCACTAAGTGCACTTCTATTTGGATGAATATTTAACTGATTTCTTAAAAAGATTTTACTGAGCAATATATGCAAAATATTATATTGTTTATAGATATTTCATATATATGTATATATTATTTTAATAATTATGTCTGTTCATCTTAGTTATCAACTTGAAAAGATTAAGAGATTTTTTTTAAAAAGTGATTGGATTATGAGGAGACTAACCTCATCAATGGGTTAATTCATCAATGGGTTCATAGCTGAATGGGCTTTTAGGAAGAGGGTCCCAGCTGGAGGAAGTAGGTCATAGAGACATAACCTTGGGGACTGTATCTGTCCATGAAATCTCCTCTTCAACTTTGCCCCTACTCTCCTACCTCTCTGCCATAGATTGAGCTATCTTCTTGGGCATTCTCTTCTGCCATGATATTTATGCCTTGGAGATTGAGCCAACAATGATTTGAAAACTCTGAATATGTGAACCAAAATAAATCTTTCCTTTAAGTCGTGAGGTTTGGAATTTTTGTCCAGCAACAGAAAAATGAACAATACAGAAAATTTCCACTAGAGAAGTGAAGTCATTACGGTAACTACGTATGACCATAGCTAGTGTTCATGTCATACAACATGACAAACATGGGCCTATAGGTATTTGTGTTTGCCTTGTTGAATTTTTGTGTTGTTTTGGTCTCATTCGTTTGCATTACCCCATATCTTCTGTATGAATGAGGATGTTTAGCTTGTGCTATTGCATCTTGGAAGCATATAATTTGCTTCTTGATCTTTATGAGGGCCCACAGTTAAGAGTTTGCCTTACATCTCAGAGGAGATTATGGGCTTGGCCTGTTGATCAGTGCTGGAACTGCTGAAACTTTTCAGAATGGATTAATTTTTTTTTGTTATATACAGTAGAGTCACTTCACATTAGGTGGAAATATTACCTAGTTATTGTGTTTATTTGAAGATTAAATGTGGTTTAAGGATATATGGTTATTGAGAGATTAGTCATATTTTAAAGAGGTGTAATTAAGTGTCAAGTTGGTAAAGTGATGGGCTTCAGGCAGTTGGTCTTCACAGTAGTCTTGAGAGACAGTTGATCTTCCTGGAGAGGTCTTGAATTGTCAGGGCATGAACTTCATCAATACTGAGTTCATATTTGAATGGGCTCTCGGGAGATGGGGTATAGTTCAAGGAAATGGGTCCAGAGAGCATAACCTTGGGGACTATATTAATGGCTGACACTTTCTTCTCTGGCTCTTTGTAACACATTCTGCTTCCTGGCTGTCATGTGTTTAGCAGCTTTCCTCGGTGACGCCTTTCCACCAGGTGGACTGAAATCTCTGAAAGTATGAGCCAAAATGAAGTTTTATGCATTTATATTGCAAGTGCCAGATATTTTTGCCCCAAAACAGAAAAGTGACAAATATTCTCAAAATAATCATACAATTCAGATATTAATCTATGTATCATCTATCTATCTAATATATTGTATGCTCTAAATACCATTAAGCTCTAACAATCAGTAAGCTGAACATTTCCGGTAAGAGCATTTATATATATATATCATCTGTATTTGTTTGTATTTGTTATGACCTAAACCATGTAAATGTCATAAACACATCTACAAAAATATGTTCAATATTTGGAAACCTCTTGATAGTGAAGAGTTTCAGATTTAAAGGCTATAAAATATTTTGCATACTTGATTTCACAAAATAATCACAAAACATAGAAACAAATGCAGAATCATTATATGCATTTTAATATGAGTAAACTAAGAGTGAGAAATAAATGATATACCCAAATTCACACTAAAGTTGATGGATATTTTTGGACTGGGTCCTCTAATTCAATTTCAGTATTTGTTTTGTTGTTCAAATCTGGAATGTTCCCTTAAAGTCATGTTAAAGCTGATTCCCAGGATTGGGAGATAGTAGAAACTAAGAGTTGGGGCCTGGTGAGTGCTTTGCAATCATTGTGAACACATCCTCAAAGGAATTAAGAGATTCACTCTCTTTCTTCCTCTCTTCTTCTTTGTGGTCATGATGTGAGCAGGTTTACTTCACCACAAGCTTACTGCAGTGTTGTGTTGCCCCTTCCCCACCAGAGGACCAAAAGTATTAAGTCTTTCTCATAATGCACTGGGACCTCTGAAATTGTAAGCAAAATTAAAACTTTTCTCTTCATAAATTGATACTCATTCCTTAGTTGACTAATACATTTATTTTACCATCCTTCATCTCTAAACTATGGTAGAAATTTCTGCATTTCAGTTAATGTCTCAATGAGATACACTTGGAAAGTGATTCACATGTATTTACTATTCTTATTATATTGAATTTTTATTAGAAATATATTTTTCTTCCTTTTTTCTTACTTTTGTACTCTTCTTTTGAATAGAATAAATTCAAATGAGACATACTCAAGGAGACATGGAAGCCAACCTGAAAAAAAAAAGACCATCAATTTGCCAATTTATTAAAGTGTGGCATAATTTTTAAAACAATAAAATATACATCTGAAATAAAAATTACCAATCAAATACACATTTTCTAGATGTGAATGTATGGGCTAGTAACTAAAGCAATGATTTCTTTTATTTTGGAGCATCTAATAGTAGCTCTTAAATCAAATCAAACAATTACTATACCTTATATTTTATTCTATTAATATACTATGTGTTCTCATACATATTAAATATATTTAGTAATGTATGTTAACCATACTGATACAAAATCTCATATTTTTGAACCATTTAGAAATTTTGAATTATTTGTATTTTACTTTCAAATAACTAATAAAAATTAAATTAAATAGACATTTGAAGTACTATTGAGAACTTTGAATAAAAGAATTTTACTACTTAGGCATAAAGAAAGTTAAACTTGGGTTATTTGTAGGAAAATGGATGCACTCTGAGAACAAAATGTTAAGTGAAATAAAACAAATTTAAATATCACATGGCTTACCTTATATGAGAAAGCCAAAATAAAAATAAAAATAAAACAAAAGATAGATAATAGGAAGTAGGAGGATAGATCTTTCTCAGTGGAGAAGGGGATCAAAAGATGGAGAGAAAGGGAGGGGAGGAATGGAAGGAGGATGGGAAAAGGAATTAACATGTGTTACGTACATGTAACAATTCCCCATGAGATATACAAATATTATGTACTACACACATATACTAGTAAACTGAAATAAAAGTAAATATAACTTTGGAATGTCATTAGTAATATAGTTCAGATGTAGTTAATTGAATATAACTAAATTTCATGGCCAATGTAACTCAATTTTTAAATTTTCCATTTAGAAAATAAAGTGCAACTAGCTACCAGGATTCATTTAATTTTACATAAACAAGCTCATTGAAACTGAGGCAAATCTGATTGGTTTTCCCTGTGAAATTAAAGTATAAAAAAACTGTTCTTGGTGTTACTTACAAATAGAACATTTTGCTAATCATTATTTAACAGAGATCTACATGATGATCAGAATTTAATAATTTTTTCATGTGGTAAATTTCTAAGCTTGAAACCACAAAAAGTAGTTCCACACAGAAATACTGTTTCTCTTGGGATCTTGCAAACTTTGTCCTTGTGCAAGGAGCAAACTTTGCAGAAACCGGTTGGATTCTATTTCCCTGATGTAATCTGTGAGCGATAGACACAAGCACTGCCACAAGAGAGGGAGAGTGGGGGTTGGGGAGGAATGGAATGCTAGTGAGTATTCAAGGGGCAAGTGGGAAATGGGTTAAAATAAGTTCTGAGCATTAATTTATTTTTAAAAGATGTTTTGTTGTAATTATTACCTGTTAATTTTGTCACAGAGTCTTAGATTTAGTATTTAGATTAAATATTTATATTTTGCAAAGTTATTGCAAATTAAACACTATATATTCATTCTCTAAAATGTTACTATATATACTAACAAATATATTTTATGTATTAAAATGAGTCTTCTGCGAATTTTCATTTATAAAAGTATCATCTTCTGAGTTAGGCTGCCTGGACCTTATAGTTTTCTCAAACAAAAAATTCCATTATAAGATGTAACTGTTCTGTTAAGTAGCCAGCATTTATTCAGTCTTTTCTACTTTATACCTTTAGTATACTACAAGATTATGCAGAATATATTCTATATTTTGCATAAGCCTAAGAAGCGGTTCTTTATGGAGGTCCACATAGAAGTCAAATTTACATTAACGATTTAGTACAGAAAGATTGGCCTTCATGAAGCATGCTATAACTTTGAATATTTTAGCACCTACTAATCTAGTTGCTCAATTACCCTGTTCTTTATGGTACATTACTAGAATCCATTGTCCTTACTGAAAGTTTATTTCAGAATTATATTGATATGTCATGAAACATGAATGTCTCTGATCAACTTCATAAGATATCTAGCTACATATTTAATGTTCATTTTTCTGTCATTAAAAATAAAAAGTTCACATAATAAGAAATAATTTTATAAGATTGTCTGACAACAAATAATAGAAATATTCTTATAAAAATCAGTAAGCATTTCCATGTGCATGTGCAAAGAAAGATGTAGAGAAGCAGATTTGCAATTTTATGAAGTCTTCTTCTACTTTACAGTATTTATTCTTTTTTTTGTGTGTGTGTGGGTACCGGGGGGTCGACCTCAGGACCTCGCGTGCCAGCAGGCGCCCATGCCGCTGAGCGATATCACCGGCCCCTTTTTGGTATGTGGGTTCCGGGAGTCGAACTCGGGCCCTCGTGCTTGCCGCGCAGGCGCTTAAGCCGCTGAACCATCTCACCGGCCCCAACAGTATTTATTCTTGAATGTTATACTACCCACGTGTAGTGATTTTAAAGTACATTTTCTCTCTAAATAGATTCATATTTTTCATCATGTAAACAATATTTAAGACAAAATTAAGGATGGTTCAGCGGCTTAAGCACCTGCCCAGCAAGCACGAGGGCCCAAGTTCGACTCCAGGAACCCACATACGAAAAAGGGGCCAGTGATATCGCTCAGCGGCAAGGGCGCCTGCTGGCGCGCGAGGTTCTGAGGTCGAACCCCTGATACCCACAAAAAAAAATAATAATAATTTTCACACTTTAAAACAAAATTTTCAGATGTTTCAACAATTGAGGCAAATACTAATTAAATTGCTTTGTATTTTATTTCATTTGTGAAATTCTGACAACAAAAGAGGTAGATAAAGGAGAATTATCCTATAGAAATTTGTTTTGCTATCGATTTTAAATTTATATGTTCCAAAATAGCACATGATGGACAGCTCATAAGTATTGTTCAGGGGATGGTGAGATAGCTTAGTGGCATAAGTGCCTGCCTGGCAAGCGTGAGGTCCTGGGTTCAACTCCCAGTAACCACATACAAAAAAAGGGCCAGTGATATCACTCAGCAGCACGTGCACCTGCTGGTGCATGAGGTCCTGAGTTAGACCCCCAGTACCCACAAAAAAAGAAGTATTCTTCAATTGATTTCCAAAATGCTTATGCAAATTTTTCAAAAGTAAAATGTCATAGTTTTAAAAATGATCCTGTTTACGGTAACAGTATCAGAATGATTTTGATACATTTGTATGCAATGTAAAATTGGTAAAACTCACATACGAGATTGGTTTCATAAAGTGGGACTGTTAATTTAAAAGGTAGGAGGACTCTATCCTTCCTGTGTTATGTAGGCAGCCTTGGTGGTACAGGCCTGTAATTCTGGCTAATGAGGTGGTAAAGAGTCAGGAGGGTCACCATCCCAGGCAACTTAGTGAGATCTTTCCTGAAGATTAAGTTTTAAGATTGGCTGGAGATACAGCTCAGTGATCCTTGAGATCAATGTCCAATACCACAAAATAAACAAACAAAACAGAAACAAATAATTTTTTAAAGCCCTGAAGTTTAGGAAAAATAACTCTCTTGAAGTCTAAGGAGGGATTAGAATATGCTAGGAGAGAAGTGGCCAAGGCATGGTGTGGGCTCACAAGAGAATATGGGAGCGCTAGAAATGAAATATCAAGGCTCATGTTCAAGAACCTCACCAACAGCCACAAAAGACTGTCTTGAGACCTGAGAAAGCAATGCTCATGGTATTAACCAGAAGAAAGGAAGAAAAACAAAGTGTGAAAGCATGATGACATTATCACAGATCTTATTCCTCCTTGGAACAAAAGCTTTAAACTAAAAGCAAAACAAAAACATTTTAAGAAAATAATATTGTATATATATCTCCCATTTTTATAGACAGAAAAATCAACAAATGTTAATGCACAAAATTTAGGGTTTTTAATAGAATATCACCATGATGTGAGTGAAGCAAGGCTATTTCAACATTCAGAGATAAATGATTTACCATATTAGGAGATTAAGATGGCAAATGGCAATTTTCTCATAAATGTAGGACAAAGAGGAAATGATTAAAAAAGTTATAACTAGGAATCATTTTTTCAATCACCTGTTATAAGGATGTTTTAACATTCCTATTCAAAATCACAGTGAAAGAACTAGCCAGGACAATAAGTAAACAAACCATCAACACAAAACAAAACAAAACAAAACAAAACAAAACAAAACAAAACAGGTTGAACAAGTCCAAACTCCAACTTGTATATATGAATGTGTGTAATTATAATATCGATTGTGCCTCAATAAAACTGTTAAATAATAAAGGGTATAGTTGGCAAAAATTAAATGAATTAGGAGAATTAAAAAGCAGAGAAGAAAATTGACTATGTAAAACTATTGACAGTTTTATATGAAAATAAAAATAGAAAATATACAAATAGAAAATTAGAAAAAACCTGTCATTCTTTCCAGATGAGATGATCATCTAAATAAAAATATCAATAAAAATAAAAAAATGTTTAAAATTTAGTGAGAAGTTGTAGGAAACTAAATCAATATATAAATTGTATGTAGGAAATACCCATTACAATAGGAAAACCAGTGGAATTCTTACATATAAATCAAAGAAAATATCTGTAAGAGCTTTATGTTGAAAATAATAATTCATCTTACATAATACTCCTTGGGTTTATCATGCCTGCATCCTGTGCTCTTCCTCTGTGACACTCCAGCTTACTGACACTGTTTTATACTTTTAGATAAGAAAATTAAACGGATCTCTATTGTACTTTCATCCAAATGTTCCCTGCTATTCTCCTTCTTCGTTCTTTAATCATTATGCTGTTGGACTGTGAGTCATCTCTGTACTAAAGTTGTAAATGTTGCATACATGGCTTTCATGAAAATCATTTTGCATACCTACATCTTCTTCCCTGCATTTTGTCCTCCCTTCTACTTCCACTCAAAACCCTAACCTGGGTGGAGAGAACAACAGGGATCCAAGGAATATTTGGAAGCTTTATTAACTATGTTTCACCTATGCAAGGAAACAGTAACTATCACAAAAGTCTTCAAAATCTGAGGCATAAAAAAAGTGGGGTTATTGGCCACAAAACAAAACAAAATAAAAAATCTTATGCAGAAAGAGCCTGAGGAAGTTTCTCAAGCCTCCTGCTGCCCCAGAGAGGCTACAAAGGAAGAGCAGTGGCTTGGCTAGCAAATCCTTAGGAAATCCGAGGATAAAATGTGAAGCATTTTGACACATAAGGGCTGAAGACTAGAAACCATGGTAGGACCACATGTAAAGGGGTGACAGCAAAGTCATGCTCAAAGGA
This sequence comes from Erethizon dorsatum, assembly GCA_028451465.1. Lineage (NCBI taxonomy): Eukaryota > Metazoa > Chordata > Mammalia > Rodentia > Erethizontidae > Erethizon > Erethizon dorsatum. The sequence continues at coordinate 84,666,967 of CM051831.1, read as the reverse complement.
CCAAAAACAGAAACAGCAAACAGTATCTTTCAGCCGTCAACACACACCCAAAGATGGTTGTTACCCTCTGTTCATTAGATGACCTAACTATGTCAGACTCTGAAAATGAGTCACTGAGAAATAAGAGAGCGAAGGGAAAGATTTGACTTTTTATGAGATAAAAGCTCATCAAAACACCAAGAGACAGGGTTTTCCTGGTGTTGACTCTTGTTTATTCTTCAAGTGAAATGGGGACTCATTATATGAATTAAGTTGAAATATCAAACTTAAAAATATATTTTCTGTATATTAGTTTTAGGCTTATGAAAATTAATATATGCTCTCATAGTTATATCTTTCTCAAAAATTCATAAATGAGAAATTTTAAGTGCCTCAAAATACTTACCAACGTACAGGGTCCTGATAAAAATAAGAGAATATACCGTACTGTCATAGAAATATGCCCACTGGGAGAAATACAGGAAATCAAAATGCCTTCAGTCATTAAATTGTATATTAGTGAATCAAGAGAATTTCTATGAATCAAGTAAATAAAGAAAGCTTTTTAAATTCTGAGTAACTCAATATAATTCAGTGACTCAAGGTGGAATCAGAACTTACTAAATTTTTTTTCAAAAAGATGTGTTTGCCTTTTCCTTGGGAATTTGAAAGCTGATCTTTTCAGGATGATGAAAAGAAAATCAAAGCTGAAAGATCTGTGTGCAGGAGTGGTTATCATGCTCATGTATCTGTGCCATTTAATTATTCCAAGAGGAACATCTCCCAGGGCCTAGGAAGGTGCTCCTGCTCAGTTTCTTTGCCTGACACTGCTGGAAGGGATCTTCTTGGAAACCCTCCAAAGTGTTCTTCCTATGCCTGCCTCTACTGGGCTGCACTGTATGTGCCCTTGGAGCTTCATAGAGGCGCCTGTGCAACAGCTGTTCTGGTGGGGAATCCAGGGAAAGCAGAGACAACACCTCCACATAGAGGTTCTGTACATGGAGGATATTTCCACTTCAGGAAAAGTCCTGTTAGTGTACATTTTCCTCAGTGTAGGAATGACAGCAATATTTTCACCCCAAGCTCTACAGATACTGTGAGATACTGTTATTGTTGCTAATGTTGCAGTATTGTACTTGTGTTGCTATCTTCTCTATACTGAGGACACACTCATTGCAGTACACTAGACAGTGAAATCTTTGACATCCATGAAAAACTCAAATTGTCCAGTTCTGCCAGTGATTAAAATGATAAATCTGTTAACTCAGATACCAAGTATCAGCATGTTCATTTGGCCAGTCAGATTTGCCAATTATCATTAATAATGTTAAAGCCATTTGTTCATCTGCATTTTACACCATAATTTTCTCCATATATGAGGACAAAAGGAAAGCGTTCCATTCATTGTCTTTTAAAAGTCCAACATATATCATGACTATTGTATCCACTTACAATCAAATACATCTTTCTGTGCCTGTAGAGTTTCAAGACAAGTGCAGCTCTTTGGTAGTTCAAATGGAGATGTACAACTTAGACTGATGCTGGTATATTAAGGGGACTTTGGGATTTGACACACATAGTCAACTTTAGTTCAACAACCACCAAAAAGACAAACTCAAATTTTATCAGTTTTTAGGGCCCTCACAACAAATAATAACAACTTGGCCTAGAATCAGATAATGTTAGTGGGCCCAGTAGGGAAGCAAACAGATTTCACAGAGAAAAAATGAAGACCAGGTGGGAAGGAGACAGCAGCTGATACAGCTGTGCATTTAAGACCCTCTCTGCTGAATTACTTTGGCCTTTATTCTGTTTTGCCTCATTAGTCTAAACAGCATCATTTTTCCAACCAGCACAGCTGCACCTGAGGAACCCTGCACAGGAGTGGTCCTGTCTGCCTGTGCTTTGAGGCTTACCTGAGGCTCTTTATCTATGATTACCAGAAACTGAAAATTTTCATATTTCTGACTTCACAATGGAAACCTAAGAATGGTATCAGTTAACTTCATCTTCTTTGAGGTAGAGTTCTAGTCCTTGTTCATTGACACAAAATGTATTAGATAATTACAGAGGAAAAATTACAAGTTTGCCAGGTAAAGAATTGTAATTGTTTGACACATCCTAGAGCATTTTCATTTCTCCATGTCTCTTCTACTTCATTTTTACTATTTCTGTTCATGTTGTACAACTTTCTTTTTGCTTGTGCAGGAATCCTTGGCTGCCGCCTCACAATAAACAGTCCTGTTGCATTTGGCTTGATATCCATCTTTTTCTATTGCTGCTGTCTTGTCTTTTGTTTGCTGCTATCTGTTTCCTAGTGGACATCTCAACCTATCCTGTGGGTTAGAGATTCTCAGTGAACAGCTAACAAAAGGATAGATGTTCTTTACAAGGAAGAGAATAACAAAAACAACAAAAGAATAGAATCCAATAATTTGAAAATATATTTTAGTAACTAAACATACCATTAATATCATCAAATATTGTTAGTTCTGCCCACTCAAATGGCTGTAATCATTTCCCCCCTAAATCTCATTTAAAATTAAACCTTCTGTGTTTCCTTGTATCTCTAATGTATGTTGAAAGTCTCTATGTTTATCTTTGTTTTTTCTCCAATTGCTGCAGTTGTTTGTTATCCAAAAATACAGAAAATGTACATTAATTCTCCATGGTGTTGCAGTTTAATAGGCAGTAAAGAATGTTTCCTGGGATCACTGATTATCATCATAATACTTCATAATTAGCCTGAGTTTTTAGCTAAATTTCATAAAATTCAGCCAATTTCCAACTATTTGAGAGATAGATGTGCTGTGCTCACAGTGGCCTACCTCTTATCATAGGGCATTGTCTTTGTTTATGCATTAAATCTTTATTCAGTGAAGAGGGGTCCTTTCCCACAAGGTTGTTTATCTCTCAGAGAAGAGAATCCTTTTGAGCAATCTGTCCTGAGTATGTCTGAACCCATTCAGTGGCAATCTGGTTTCCATCTGTGCGTACTACAACACATTTCTTTTTTTTTTTTTTAACACGTGGGTACCAGGAGTTGAACTCAGGACCTTGTGCTTGCCAGGCAGGTGCTTATGCCACTGAGCTATATCACTGGCCCCACATTTCTTTTCTAAATAGGATGTATATGTAACTTGTCTCCTTGAGTGCCATTTTTTATACTCTGAATTCCTTATAATTAAATAAATATTCCCATAATTTTCTCCTTTTACCCTCTTATTGCCTGTATAGGAATAGTTACTGTGAAGAAAGTACACGATTCTTACACTCACAAAATTATGTGTAGCAATTTTTCTTATTGATTCAACCTGGTATCCCTAATTGGAGATAGTTATAGAGTGTGAAGACAAATATTAGAAAATGTATTACTTTTTTGACACTGATCGCTTTGTCTCTCCTTGGGTTTCAAGATGTATTTGGAGGAAAAAAATGAAGATTTCATTTCCCGTACATCGCCCACACATCTCCCAAAAGTCCGTAAGTGGAAAACGGGGCACACAAATACTTTATCTATGGCATCCTTGCTCCCATGAGTTTAAATTTTCATGGTCAACTGAGAAAAACAATCAGGCAAGGCCAGTAGCAGCCAATACTTATAGTAACTTCAGCCTGGTATATCAATCCGGGAAAATTTACTAAAAGCGAATGTTCCGTGGTTCTCTTCTGCTGTCCAGCATTCTGTAATGGTTGATACATTGTGTCAACTTGAGAAGTTTAGAAGCTTAACTAAGTAACTCAGCAGTTCTATATCCTAGGACACGCCCTTACTGCTCTAGGATGTTGTTCATTGTGTCAACTTGAAAAGTTTAGAAGTTTAAATAAGTGAATCAACAGGGGGCCAGGGTCTTCACTTTGCAAACATCCTGAGCTTGTGCAAGAGGAGGGTGCGGAGATGGTGTGAGTGCTACACTGGCCTGAGTGCAGACAGCCTGCATACAATATAAGGGAAGGAAAGAGGCTTATTCTCTCCACATTTTGCTCTTGTTGCTTTGCTGTCTTCCACAGCCTTGAATAGTTGCCCCTTAGCCATGCCATTCTGCCTTGGAGCCAGCTGATTATGGACTGAAACCTCTACAAACTGTGAGCTAAATAAACCTTTCCTTCCTTAATTTTGGGCCTGCGGTATTTTGTCTCAGCAATGAGAGAAAAGTAACTAAGACACACCCCATACCACAAACTGTCATTAGTTATCTGATTTCTTTTAGGAGAGTTGTTCTAGCCAAGGAAGCAGGGTAAGTGCATTGGCAGTGTGTGACACCTAAATTGAATCTAGATCAGATCACTATTTTATAAGATTTCTTAATGTTGGTAGTATCATTACAAGGCACCTAAATCTTACACTGGGGAAGTTATGATTATATATATAATCATATATATATATATATATAATATATTTAATGAATATTATATTATGTTATGAGAGAAAACAATTAGTTGATATAAAGAAAAAGAAATGAGGGGAAAAATGGCAACAAGGTCTTAATATTTCCCAAACAGACTGTTGGAAATTGGGAACAAGATAAATATGCTCATTGGCCTGTGGACTACCCTGAAAGACACTTTTGAAAGAAAAATGCAACTGTCATACAGGCAATATATTCCTCAGAAATTTTTGAATACTAAACTTTTAATGATTAACATTTGAATTTTGTCATTGCAAAATGATCTGTGACTTCTCATTTCCCAATTTGCCCACAATCTGATTTGTAAACTTGTTTCTACTATTAACATATAACTTTTTCTCTATAGAGGCATTTGCTGTTTCCAATGTGCATCCCAGAAATTTGTTCCCCTCTGATATTACCTGAGTGTGGAATGTGACCTCTTATATGAATCCTATCTAGTATTCTTAAAATCTTAAAATATTTATCTTAAACATATGTCCTTCAAAAAGTTTCTTTTTCTGATTCTTCCACCAAGGTATCTTTATATTTCTTTTCTGAGCTTTCTAGTCATTGGTCACATTTTATAATTGTTTATTAAAAATATATTAGCTTTCCACCAGGGTAAGATTTCTTACAATAAGAATAAATTGTTGTCTATTTTGGGACTGCCCCTGCATTATGGTTTTGTTACTGGATGAGGGTTCCCAGGGGCTTCGTTCCAGGTCTTTGATGTCTTGAACAGAGTATTGGACTAGACACAGAGAAAAAGGCAGTGAGGGTGTAGACTTGTTGAAGACAGGCAAATAAAGTACCCTTTATGGGGCAAGAGTAGGCTGGTGAAGGACACTCACAGTGGCCCAGAGGATAAAGGGGCCATTAGTATCCAAAATACTTTGAAAAACTCCCACTACATATAAAGAAGAAACTGGGACAACTGTCCTATGAAAACTCTTTTGGCCTCTCACCAGATGCAAATCATCCTATCAAAAAATTATCTTGTCCTTTTGCCAGATATAAATGGAGGATCAGGAACAGTGTCCTTTGATTAGTATGGACATTTGTAAATCAAAATTTGAGAACATCACTTTCCAATTCACCCCTGTACAGTGCTCAAGAGACATAAGCCTGGAGTCATTTTGGGTACAGTGTTTTGTACACATTTTATACACGTCTTCCTTTTAAAGGAAACATCTCATTCCCTATGTTAATTGTGAATTTCTGTGAGATCTGGCACATTCTGCCCAGTTGTTTGTCCAGTTCGATCCAGCCTTAATCTCCTACCTCAGTTTGAAACTAAAATGTCTCTTGAAGGCTAATTTTTTGAAAGTTTGATCCCTAATGTAGGAATGTTCAAAACTAATGTATATTTGAATCATAAGAACTCCAATTTCATCAAGTAGATTACTCTATTGATGAGTTCATTAGCTGAGTGATCTTATTAGGGGATACGGTAGTTAAAAATTGGATAAAGCAAGTCCCTGGAGTCAGGGGCTTTGAAAGGTATATTTTGTCCCTAGCACCTTCCTGTCTGGATCTTGCTGTTTCTTTTTCCTGGCAGCCATAAGGGAAAAAGGTTTCCTGCACCATGACCTTCTGCCACGATATTCCTGCTTTGCAAGTGGCCTAATGCAATAGAACCACCTGACTGAAACCTCTGTAATCATGAGCCAAACATATCTTTCCTCTTCTAAACTGATTTTTTCCAGTATATGAGCAAAGCAACAAAATATGACTGACACAACCCACCTTCAGATAAAAAAGCATCAAATGTGTGATATAATGCTTGAAAATAAATACTTATGAAATATAAAGAAAATAATATATCAGTAATATTTTTATGATTTCCCAATGACTAATAAAAATAAACCCTTACTAATAAAAGTTTTCTGATGGTCCTATATTAACTTTTTATAAGTTTGCCTATCAATTTTATTCAGGTTAAATCATAAGACCTGGAACACCTTTGCAGTAAACAAACTACTGACAAGATTAAATTTTGTTTTCTTTTTTATTTTTACTTTTTACCTTGTCATTGCATAATTTTTGCTTCTGAGCTCCTGATGGTTTTTCAGGCATAAAATACATCATATTGTGATATATATTACCATCAATTCAACATCCATTGTTTAATTTTTACTTTGATATAATCAGGGATTTAAAATAATGAGAAGGAGCTTATTCACTATGTTAACCTCTTATACTCATTAATTGTTTTGTACATATGAAAGGAACTATGTAAGTATACTTTTTAATATCCTATGAATGGAAAACACAAATAATTATATAGCAAAGAAATAGTATTCCAAAAACACATTCTAATTATTGGAATTAATTAAAATATACTATTTAAAATAACAATCTAGAAATTTAAATTGAGAAAATTTGTGTTAACTGCACAAATGATTTATCATTACAGGCTCACAAAATTTTTTTATTCTTTTAGGAAAAAAACTTTTAAATAATCTGTAATGTTGACTCTTACAAATGCAGCTTTAAAATTGCAAAGCTCTACAGTACAGTTATGGCAAGCTCTAGTTTTTGTACTAGTTGAAAAATCTTTATTTTTAATGCAAGTTTGTAATGCTATCCATTTCCATGATATTGGCATGTGACAATAAAGAATACTATTTATTAGTCAATCCCTGGGATAAATCTTGCTAGGCTAAACCAATAATTACTTTTACTACTAGAGTATCCACAAAATTAGAAACAAAAACATCTTATAAAAGAAAGTCAACCATAATTGTAGTTAGATCAATGTGGTCCTCAAAACAGAAGGCTTTCTTCTTCCTCTTATCATAAACTATCACAAAACTCTTGTGGGGAGAAGGGTTTGATAAAAATATGGATACAGATAATTGTACAGATATGGTACATCAGATGGCCATGACCTAGAAAGAGTACAGCAATAATTCCCAATGATGTAACTTGTATTTGTGAATGTTACTGATTAAACATGTATGTTGCTGTGTGAAGTACACTAGAGTTGTACATTTTATATTTTTGTCATTGCTATGGATTCCCAAAGTAAAACCTTCCTATATAGTAGTTCTTTTCATCTTTGCACTTGCAGAGCATGAGTAATACGGGGTTTATAGTGTTGGAGACAGTTTTATGGAGAGTTTTATAATGTATGTGGAAGTCTTCACATAAGCTGTAGGTCATCCAGAGGAATCCTATCAACACACCTACATCATAAAGACACCAACAAGTGATAAATCAAAAGAAGAAAAAATGAAGCAGAGTCACTCTATATTTCCTGGAAATCATCCCATGTTTGCATATATTTATTTTCACAAATAAAGAAATGTCAAGAATAGTAAGTGAAGTGTGAACGACTTCAGAAACAGGTAGTGTGCTACAGTGAAATATTCTCAAAGTATGTACAATAGATGTAATTTTTCAGATTTATAAAGGGGATTTTAAAAAATGAAAATTCAGTTTTAGTAACTACTGAGTTAGTAAGATTCTGATTAAAATATACAGACTCCACCCCTAAAATGTATGCACACTTCCAGAAAAGAAAAACAGCATGATGCTTTTTCAACAGATGGTGCTACCCTGGTATGGGGTACCCTACAGGATGCTTCAGAAAACCCACTACACTGCCAGCCTTTAGAGAAGAAATTGAAAACTCACGTTCGGTAATCTCAGTGACCAAGGTTACTCAACCAGGAGTTTGCCATACTAATAAATGTCTGGAAGCTAAGGACCACCACTTTGAGCACCTGTTTCCATTGTACAGGTCAAAGGTAACTTGTATTAATCTCATGATGTCTCAACAAATGTAGTATTAAAATATTTATACAAGTTTTTCTTTTTCTGAAGTGTGCCTGTATTTTTTTTTTGGCACATTCTGCATTTACTATTACAACGAAAATGTAAAGCCTGGGGAGTTAAAGCCTATAAACACTTTTCCCATGAATTAAATCAACTGTGAATAATGTGTTAAAGGAAATAAATACATTGGGAAAAAACTCCCAGTCACTGCAAACAGTACTATTTACTTGGGAGTCACACAGGGCACTGAAACTCAGAGGTGTTTCATTCTTTTCCAAGAAAAACAAACAAACAACCCCCCAAAAGAAATTCTTTTTGGAACATGAATTTTTAAGATGTTTAAAAGTGAATATAATTTAAGTTCATAAAAATTAGGGTGGCATAAATAGTATCAACTCTTCTTTAAAAGTATATCATTACATTTGGAAATCAATTTTACATTCTTGCTTCTATTTTGAGAAAATTTCCAAATATGCCAAATTGTGACACAAAAAATATAACCAACAGTGAATATAATGAAATTTGTCCTCAAAAATTTTAGAAACAAAATTATTTTAAAATTATTTTTTCTAGTGAAAAAGTTTTTAGTTTGTGATATGTATTGATATAATATATTTTTAATATAGACAAATGCTTCCAAATGCTATTATCTATGGTATAAGTCACCAGATATTCATTAAGGAAACAATTCAGTAGGAAGAGATAACAGTTGTAAATGTATACGTGCCATACAATGATACAGACTACATAAAACAAACACTACTGGACATAAAAGATCAGGTAATTATCAGCTCAAATATTGGGGGAGGTTCAATACACCACTATCACGAATACACATATAAAATAGACAAATCAACAAATATCACAGTTAATGCATACTTCTGAACAAACTGACTTAACAGATACCTACAGAGTGTTCTACTCAACAAAAACAGAATACATATTTTCTTCAGCAGCACATGGAACTTTCTCAAAAACAGACAACAAACTAGCTCATAAAGAATGCTTAAGTAAATACAAAAGAATCAATATTATCCCTTGCATATTTTCAAATCATAGTACAATGAAAATAAAAATCAATGGAAGAAGGAACTACACAAATTATGTAAACACATGGAAATTAAATGAAACATTTTTAAATAATGAATGGGTCACGTGAGAAATTGAAGAAATAGATGGCTTCTAGAATCAAACAATAATTCCAGTACAACATACCAAAGCCTATGGTACACAATGAAAGCAGTCCTAAAAGGGAAGTGAATGCCCACATCATGAAAACAGAGTGAGCCCAAATAATTAACCTAATGATGCACCTCAAAGTTCTAGGAAAACAAAAATAATACAAATGGAAAGATAGTGCAAAGAAGGGAATGATAAATAGTAAAGCAGAAATTAAGGAAATTCAAAGTAAAATACAATAAAAGAATCAATGAATCAAAAAATTTGTTCTTTGAACGAATAAACACAATAGACAATCATTTAGCCAATCTTAGGAGAAAAGAAAGAAAAAATGCATATCAATTCAATTAGAAATGAAAAAAATAAAATCTCAAACTCCACAAAATATCGATAATTATCAGTAACTACCTCAAAATCCTGAACTCCAATAAATTGGAGAATCCAGAAGAAAGGATGGATCCCTAGATATATATTTATTATTAAAACTAGGGCAAGAAGATTTAAAAAGCTAAACAATAAAATAATAGGCAGTAAAACTGGCAGTAGTAAAAAACCTACCAAGAAAAAGCCAGGACCTCAAAGATTCACCACTAAATTCTACAATAACTTCACAAAAGATTGAAGGCCAATATTCTGCTAACTCTTTAATAAATTGTACAGGAAGGAGTACTGCCAAACTCATTCCTGAAAGCTAGGAGAATCTTTATTTTAAAACCAAAGAAAGACCCAACTAAAAAGAAAGCTACAGGTCAATCTCTTCAATGAATATAGAGGCAAATATCCTCAATGAGATGCCAGCAAACAGAATGCAACAATTAAAAAGATCATATGTTATGGTTCAGTAGGCTTCATCCCAGGGATGTTAAAATAATTCAACATGTGCAAATCACTAAATGCAATACATCACTCAAACAGAAGCAAGGACAACAATCACGTGATCATCTCAATAGACACAGAGAAGGACTTTAAAATGCATCATCTGCTCATAATAAAAACCCTGAAGAAAAAGCATTATAGAACGACATTTTTTCAATTTGCTAAAAGCCATTCATGATAAATGTACTGCCAACATCATATTAAGTGGGGAAAAATTGAAAATTTTCCTTCTAAAATCAGGAACAAGACAGTGATGTCCACTATCACCACACATGTTCAATATAGTAATCAAAATTTCAGCCACAGCAATCAGGCAAGAGGAAGAAATAAAAGAGATACATATAGAAAAGGAAGAAGTCAAATTATCCCTATTCACAAATAGCATGATCTTTACATAGAAGACTCTAAAAATTCAACTGAAAAACTTCTAGAACTATTAAACAAATTAAGCAAGGTAAGAGGACAAAAAAATCCACGCACAAAAATGAGTAGCATCCTTGTACATCAATAACAAACCCACTGAGAAAGAAATTAGGAAACAATTATCATTCATGCTAACTTAGAGAGTAATTGAACACTTAGCAGATAACCCAACAAAGGCAGTAAAAGATCTCCAGAAGTCTTCCAGAAACAATATTGTCAGAATCACATTTCCAAAACAGATATATAGATTTAACGTAATCCCAGTCAAAATACCAACAGCTTTCCTCACAGAACTAAAGAAAACAATCCTAAAATTAATATAGACTGGAAGAGACCCAGAATAGAAAAAGCAATTCTGAGTAAAAAGAACAAAGCAAAATGCAGCACAATTCCAGATTTCAAGTTATATTACGAAGAAACAATGATGCAAAAAAACAACATAGAACTGACAAAAAAAGCAAAAACCAAAACAAAACACAGCAATAATAATAACAACAAAAAACTATGGATCGATATAACCAAATAGAAGGTATAAAAACAACCCCAGGAACGTTCAGACATCTGATCTTTGACCAAGGTCAAGAACATATGCTGGAGAAAAGAGAACTTGTTCATCAAATGGTATTGTAAAAACTGGCTATAAACATGAGCAGTGAATCTGTATCATACCATTCACCACGAACTAAACTATAATCCAGAAGTGGAAATTAAAATACTAAGATTCTATCTTATACAAGAAAGAATATCTATCACCAAGAAATCCAATATAAATGTTGTTAAGGCTGTGTGTGAGAAGGAACGCTTCTTCATTATTGTTGAGAATGTAACTCTAGTATGTCCACTATGGAAATCAGTATGGAGATTTCCAAAAAACTTAAAATAAAAATTCTATTTGATCCAGTTCTTCTGGATCCTTTGTCTTCCCCAAAGAGTTAAAGGCATGATATTACAATGATACATGCATACCCATGTTCACAGTAGCCCAATTCATAATACTTAAATCTTGGAAGTGGCCTATCTGTTCATCAACAGAAAAAGGTATTAAAAATGTGGTATTTATACACAATGAAGTACTGCTTTGCTATAAAGAAGAATAAATTTGGGTCACATGAGGCAGAAGCAGAGAATATGTTTGAACCTAAGAACCTCGCCTGATATAACTGCAGAGTCTGCTGATGTCAGACTTACCAGCAAAAAATATCCCTTCAAAAACCACTGATGCCGCTTGATTATAAGTTAATTTTATTGAGTTCTTTCCATAATGAAAGGGACAGTAATTCAGACTGAAGTGAGTAAAATTAAATAAAGTTCAATTTTGTTCCCACTTCCTTCTGACAGTACCACAATTTGAGAGCCTGAAGTTAAATTAGTCCTCTGGCACGAGATCCTAGATAACATCACTATAGATCTAGGTGATTCTTCTATAAAATTGAGGAAAGCTACAGCATGTGTGTTTATGGGATCTTCTTTTTCTATGACATGCCATACCTTCAAGAAGCTGACATTGATATAGGGCAATAGAAGGCCCTCAAAGATATTGTGAATTCACCTTAAAGCTGATTCCTTGAGAGCAGCAGTTACTACGCTCAATGGCAGTTGCACAGTGGTATTTTTCCCTGGTAGATAAAACACAAAAGTCAGAAAACTAGGGATGACAGTGGGACAGTATATGCTTATTCTCACTCCTAATGATACCCTGGAGAGATTCTGTTTTCTGTCTTTTCTTTCTAAGCTCAAAAAACTTAAAGTCTTTGTTCTCTTAGGAAAATCTCTTCTACTAGTCTAGAGAGGAAGTATTACATTTCGCGCTATGACTCACACACAAATATCTGGGCATTTTGCCAAGGGACCAGCAGGAAAGGACAGACAATATCATCCTGGCAGGTTATTGACTCTGAACATCAAGTGGAACTACAGCTGCTGCTATGCAGGGGATAGGGAGGAATATGCTTCACATGCAGGATATCTTGGCAGTGGCATGTTGGTATTCATTCTCAAACGTGTTTCTCAGAGCCAGGCATATACATTTCTCCTCTCTTTGTCATTCAGTTGTATGGTATTGGTAGCTTTAAATTAGCCTCATTTACATTATCTCAGTATAGTATTCAGCAAATACTTCAAAGCTGGGATTTTCTTTTCTTTTCTTCCAAAAAGTGGTTATCACACATTCATTAGCATGCCACTCCAGATGAGCTTCTGGACATTTCTATTTTTTTTTCAAAGGAGAACCAAGGATTTATTTATGTGGCAGTGCTGGGTACTGAACACAGGGGCTCATGCCTGCTAGGCAAGCACTCTACCACTGAGCTACACCACCAGCCCCTTCTGGACATTTCTTAATACGCAACCATTTTAAATTTTAGGTCAGTGCAGCCATAATTCAAAACTTAAATTACAGCATGAGAAGGGGTTGGTGACCATAGCTCCCTAGCTACAGAAAGAAGAGTCCATGTCACTACACCAAGCAAGACACTCAGATCTATAGAGGTGACAGGCTAAGAGAAGATGAATTCCAGTTTATACCACAGAACAAGATAATTAGTACCATTTGTAGTCTCGAAAATAGGTAAACAGCGAAGGCTGCAGTGTTTTCTAAATTATTTTTGTTTCTTTTTTAAAGAAAGAGATTAACTAAAATAACTGGAATGCTTTCCCCAAAGTATGATATTTGTTATACAAGATGTGTAGATTCCAGTGGCAAATCAGTTGAAGTGAACATCATCAGGCCCCACCTATGTTGGTAGTAAGGACCACAGAGTTTATGTCTTTGTTGCTGGGATTACTGGCTACTGAGAACATACAGCTGAGTCTTTCCTCAGGAATTTTCCTTGGGTCAAACTGAACTCTCTCTCCAGTTGAAATCACCTCTCATCTTTGCATATTAAGAGACTACTTACGGCAGATGATACGAAAAGCTAAGTGACTTGCCTTCAGTCAAAACTATTATCAATTTTCTTCATAAAATCAGTTGAGACCACTGCAATTCCTGCCTAAACTCATACCTTTTCTTCCTTGGAGATGTAATTTTGGAGACAATCTCCAATAATACCCCTACATCTCATATAACAGGTTCTGAAGCTTCAACTCCACAGTAGCTTTTACAAATGCTTGTGTAAGTTTGTCTCTGAAGCTAATTGGAATAACAGATGCTAGAACTGATTTTTCCTCAGAAAAATTAGTATTATCTAAACATAATTCTGACTAAGAATAATGCATATTACCAATAATATTGCAAAATAGGGTGAAACCCCAGTGATCCCTGCAGATTAAAGCCCTCAGAATATTATCCTGAGGCTATCATTTTTATACTCCTATATGCAGCAGTTTTACTGGTAATGTTATCACATGATTCTAAAGAAGTTCTGTACTCTTGAAAACAAAATATATTATTTTTGGAGGATGTTAGTAATTCAGAATGGTAGTTCATTTTGAGAAATTGGTACATGCCTTTAGCACATTCGATCAATTTTCTATCCCATACCCCTCTCCCTTTCTTTCCCTCCTTCTGCAGATCCCCTCTCTCTTATCCAAAAGCCTGTATTCTGAAACTAAAACATGTTTGATAATATTCTATTTTTTAAAAAGGTGGTACAATGTCCTGTAATACAGTATTCTATAATACTCTGATACCAAGTTCAATAAAATAACAATTCAAACTATGAATTTAGAAAAGAACACCTAATTATGCATATACACATACGCTCATTTTTGACAATATGATAAAGACTTAGTATAAAAATAGGATAAATTTATTTCTGAATTGGTATAAATACTGAAATACAGATTTTAAAAAATTATTTCCAGATAATACTATTGAAATGACACTGTTCATTTTAGAAAGAAAATTTATTTAGTCAAATCTCTTGTGAGATGTGTTTTACCTCTTAGCTAAGAACTATTTACCATTAGCATTTCAATTATTTGACAGCAAATGGGAGCTTCGAAAATGTAGTAAGAATTCTAAAACCTTTATTCCTTAAATAGTTTCAAATGGTCTTTCAGTTTATGTATACTATTAATTAGATTAACAAATCGTTTCCTTACATATCTCATAGAGATAAATGTGGGCCCAAAAGAAGGCCAGAGTAAATGCTGAACTAGACAAATGCAATCTAATGAGATCTTTCTGTAGTTGTTCCCAAAAGCCACATAGATATGGCCAATGTCCCAGCCCATTCAGTTACCTCGAAATGGCAAAGGGTAAATGCAACATTATTCCCAAATTACGTATCTGCAGTATATTCCTTTAATACTTTCAAGTACTTTTATAATATGAAGTGGATTTATATACATTATAGTGTGGTATTCCTACAGTTCTAAAGTTAAGAAGGAACAGGAAAATATTCATTTACCACAAAATTGTCACAGCAGGAAACTCTTGTGTTTGCTTTGGCATACAAACAAGGCAAAGACTCATATGTTTTAATGATGCTACATAAATTCAAGCAAACATATTAGTGTTTTAAATTGTGATTGTCATTTTACATTGTAACACAGTGCAGTAGGGACATTATGGAAAAAGTTTCACTTACATGTAATAAGACACATATATTGATTTATCTCTGTTGACTGTATAACCAACCTTCTATAGTAATAAAGGTGAGGATGTCACTTTCAACAAGACTCTTTTGGTTGGTCTGATCAAGTACCATGTCAGAAGTATGAAACTTTTGTATCACAGGGTTTTCCCAAACATCTTTACCAACGAATTTAAACATAGGCCAGGAATGAATATATAGGTCTCAAAGGTTTGCTAAGTATATAGGACTGAGAGAATCAACAAGAGAAGTTACATAGCAACAGAAGTATCCAGATGTACTTCAGCCAGTATGCTGAACTGTGATTTTCCTTGTTTTCTCTTTTGATTTACCTGGGTTCCTGCTCAGTCCCAAGACAGGGAGAAATATGTAGTACTTGGAGCAGTCCCACAGGACTGATGAGCTCCGTGCCAAAACTTGTACCTGAAACCCAATTCCTTGCATTATCAAGGACCTACTTTGACAATAAAACCTAATGAATTATTTCTAAAATAGCATCTGAACCTGAGCATAATATATTTTATGATTAATTTTATTTCTCCTCATTTTATACACATTTGATTTTTGTGGGATTGTTGAATTTTGAGAAGTACCATTGAACTAGCATTTCATCTGATTCTGTTAATGTTCTCTGTTATAACCAAGTGACTCTAATCTTCCTCATTTAGAAGAGGCTGCTGTTATGATTAACCTATACACCAGACACTCTTCCACAGCATGTGATTTTTTTCACATGAAATTACTGATGCCTTCAAACAGCATGTGGCGAAAATTGAGTGAATTACCTCTGAACTTATAATAAAAAATGTGACAGTGGATTTGAGCTTCTTTTCTTGAGTAAGACTCACAGGTGAAGCTCCATGACTTACCCATTTAAATAGATATGTTATGGATTAAATGTGATTACACAATTTTTAAAACCATGAATTTCCCTATTACATGAAGATTTATTTTTATTTAAGAGCTCTGAAGTTGAAAATAATGCTAGTAGTAGTATCACGAATTAGTTTGGTTACTAAGCAACAATTTATAATATGATCTTATCAAAACAATATAATCTTTTGTTGTTTTGTTTCATTTTTTAAGGTACTAAGAACTGAAGTTAGGGCACTCTACCGTTGACATATATTCATACCTTTTTCTTTTGATACATGGTCTCACTAAGGTGCCCAAGTAGGACTTGAATTTGTGATTCTTTTGCCTCACTCTCCCTCAATGGTGGCATTACAGGAATGTGTTACCACGCTTAGTTCAGTATAGTCTTTATGAAAAGTCTTGAACCGAATAAACCAGAATAATTATAAATTTTGTGGGAGTATTTCATGACACCTAAAATATAACTACATAGGTATCACAAAGTTGTAGTGTATTTAATATATTTGAAACAGTGCCATGGTATTTGGATATATCATTGTTATATCTAACCAATAGACACCAATTTACATAAAACAAACTCTTCAGCCTCCAGCATTCTAATTAGAAGGAAAGTGTTAATACTTTCATAAATAGTTTCAAAGCTCTAAGACAAACAGATTTTAACATATGCACACAAAAATACAGCTTGCAAAATAAAAGGTTGAGAACAATTTATTTAATAGAAACTTCTAACAATAATGGAACTAAACAACTAAAGTATACATTTAATAAGAATCTTTTTTTTTTCTATTTCTAACACATGGAGTAATACTTAAAATTTTAATTCATAAAATCCTGGGCAGTGATTACTGATTCAATTTTTTAAATTAAATATCATCCAGAATCTCTTTTTTTCCCCATATATCTTGCTGTCTTACCTTTGTAAGACTAGTTGTGGGACCGGTGAGATAGCTCAGCAGTGTAAGACCCTGCCTGGTAAGCGCAAGGTCCTGAGTTCGACTCCCGGAACCCACATACGAAAAAAGGGCCGGTGATATCGCTCAGCAGCACGGGTGCCTGCTGGCACACGAGGTCCTGAGGTCGACCCCCGGTACCCACAAAAAATAAGACCAGTTGGAATTGATCAAAAGTGACTACTATGATAAGAAAACACAGAAGAAATTAACAGCTTATTGTAAAAAGCTCAAGACACTGACACTCAGTAGGAAAGCACAGAAGCTGTGCAGGGTTAGGAGGAGTATTCTGATTGCCTGAAGCAAAGTCCCACCAATTCAGGGACCCAGGGAGTTTAGACTTAGCTAGTCTTTTTATGATTCCAAACCAGAATACCTAAAATACCAACCACAGAAGAAGAAATCCAAAGAGAGTGATGAAAGCTGCTCCTTGAGATCATACAATCGAAAATACAAACAACACTCCTAGTATTTACCTTGAATCATTTTCCTTTCCACTTCCAATGAATTTAAATATGATCTTGCATCATGACACCTGAATAATTTGCTTGGAGAAATGTATACAAAGAAAATTCAATCACTTTGGTATATCATATTTAATCCAGAAAAGTAATGCACCCCGTGGTATTAGAGATGATATTAGAGGTTCTAATGTCTTTGGTGGAGTATGCACAGAGAGACATTAGCCTATGAAATGGAGGAAGACAGTGTACTAGTATTATGTATGAAGATTTTTCAAGTTAAAAAATTAGCTTGTAGTCATAGTTGACCTGGATTCTTAGTCTTCTAAATCTTTTGTGCTAGCCACAAAAATAATTTTAGTTGGTTTTATAAATCACACCAATTTAAATAGGACTCAGAGCTCCTTCCATAGAAAAGTCCCCCAAAACTCTTCTGAACCTGAAGCCTTCCTTCCTCCTATGGACTTATACTGCAGTCAGATCTCTCCACTGTCTCACAAGTGATTTCGAATCCCAAAAGAACTGCTCTTCTCTGTTTCTGTACCAATACTGCGGTCTCATCATTACCCACTATCCCAAAGCTACAGTGTAGTTTTAGGAGAAATATCATGAGTAATACAAATAGTCTATGCTGGATTCTATGTGATATTTGTGCTCTGTGTGAGCATGAAATCTTACCTCATTAAGATAAATTTCCTGATAACTAGTAATAATGAGTTCATTTTAGGTGATCATTATCATTATGTATATATTCTTTGCAACCACTGTTTCTAAATGCTTGCCATTTTAAAATAGATTGTATGTCTACTTTCTGTTTTTTATTTATTCAAATCTCTTGCTAGACTTACAAATTTTGATCAAAAAACAAGGTGAATACATATTTAACCCTAAAAGACACATTGTCACTAAGCCCACTCAGACAACTCCCTCAAATACCTTTTCCCCATCATTCTTGCCCCTTTCTAAAACAGTTATAGAAATATCTTTTTTGGTTATATTGATTTTTCTGCCTCAGTGTCCTGAATTGACTCAAAATATTTATCTTTCAGGGTCATTTTGACTTTGGGGAAGAGCTTGAAGTCACACAGTGTCAGAACCAGTGAATAAGGTGGATCACACACCATAATGGTTTAATTTACAGAAATTGCCAACAAAGTTTCAATGGATTCAGGACATCCAGGAAGCCACTAAAAGACACCCACATAATGGACTTCCAAAACTGCTTCAAAAAGTGCCAAGAATGAAAAGACAAGTGTGTTTGAGGCTAAGGCAGTGTTTTGAAGGGGATTAATGGCAATGTGCCTTTTACTGTAATGATTTTTTTTTTGTGGGTACCGGGGGGTTGACCTCAGGACCTCGCGCGCCAGGAGGTGCCCGTGGCACTGAGTGATATCACCGGCCCCTTTTTTGTATGTGGGTTCCGGGAGTCGAACTCAGGCCCTCGCACTTGCTGGGCAGGCGCTTAAGCCGCTGAGCCATCTCACCGGGCCTACTGTAATAATTTTTTAAAATTTTATTTAACTACATCATTTATTGTGTGATCACATTGTGCATATTTTCCCTCAGATTGTGGCTTCTATTCTCATTTTTATTCTATATTTTATATACTTTAGTATTGGAGGAAGTCTAGTGTATCAAATTACTTCTACTATGGTGTTTCCTGTGTCTTCTCTGACAGACAAATTTTGTTACTCTGAAATGGACAACTTATTATTCCAGCAGTCCTTCTAGATGCTTCATACTTTAAGTTTTTATGTGTAGGTCCATGATCTCACTCAAGATACTTTTTTAGGATAAGGCAGAGATCAGAGTTAATTTTTATATGGTTTTTCAGTTATTCAAACACCTAATAAAAGGGTTTTCATTTCCCATATACTGCTTCAAAGAATCTTTGAAAATTCATATATATATGTAGATGTGTGGATATATTTTTATGCTTTCTTCACCGATTTATAAGTATTAGGCTGTATAAAGACACATATAGGAAAGAATGAAAAAAATCTCTATTTTCAGATGTCATGATTGTGTACATGAAAATAAAACAATACAAATGGTAATCTAGCAATCAAGAATAAAATGAACTAATAAGTGTAGTTTCATGTTTGCAGAATAAAAATTTATACATAAATCTAATTGCATTTATATATAGTAGTGACAATTAAAAATAAAATTATAAGTGCAATACAACTTGCAATTGATCTTTAAAAGATGAAATACTTGGGTATAAATGTAAGAAGGCACATACAAGTAAATGAGGCCTTACCAGGCAACTGTGACACAGATCAAATAAAGACAATGTTCTAGTGATAGAAACTTCTGAGGACTTCCATATAGGGTCTGTTTCTTCCTCCAGTCCATACAGGATGTTGCTCTCAGCTACACCACGGTGGCAAATATGGTGGTTTTTAAGGGCATCACAAAGCTGGAAAAAGAAAGATTGCTGTAGGTAGAACTAAAACATCACAAGTCCTGCTGTCACTGAGGTTCAATTTTTTTTCTGGCACAGATGTGTCCGCAAGCTTAGGTTAAATTCCAGAGTTCAGTAGATGCTGATTTTTTTGCATTTTTGCCAAAATTTTTAATATTGATATATGAAGAAGAGGATTTGCAGAGATCCTTATTACCATTCTGGAAGCCTTCTATCAACTGTTTTTGCAGCTTCCTGTGTGCCTGTATTTATTCAAAAATAAAAACTTAAAAATGCTAAATGATCCAAATGAAAAAATCATTCTGGAAGCATGGAACACCTGTTGATATAATAAGGTAGACAAAGATAAGTAAAAGTAGAAAATCAGAGAAAAGTAGAACATTACTTGTTGCCTGAAAATATTTCCAAACTACTAAAAACAATTGCCAAACTACTAAAAAGTTTAAAATTAGCTTGCTAATTTAACAAAAATGAAAAAGAAGGAAGGTAAAATTAAAAAGAGAAATGGAGGAAAATATAGAAATAAAGCTTTTGTAAATAAGGAGAGGGGAGGTGCTGAAGAGATGGTAGGGGAATGGAAAAAAAGAATCAAGATATATCATGTACAGGTACAAATTCTCTATGATGAATGTGATCATTATGAATATCTAAAATGTAACAATAAACTTAAATAAAAAACCAACCAGAGTCTGCACAAAAGAGAGTCTAATAAGTGATTTCTAAGAGTTTTTTGTCATCATGTGAATAACACTTAGCCCCACCTTCAATACTCTATGAACTTTCAAATGACTGCAAGGAAATCTGCCTTGTTACAATTCACAGGATGAAATCCAACTGAAACTGAGAAGTGGCATATGTAGCCAGTTGTCCTCTGAGTTTACAGCCTATGATGATTTTAAATACACCAAAAGAGTTATTTGATGCTGCATTAGTCAGCTTTCTTGTCACTGAGACACAATACCCAAGAACCACAATTTAAAGGAAGAGAGAGATTTATTTTGGCTCAGAGTTTTCAAAGGATTCAGTCAGCGGTTGGTTGGGTGCAAGGCGGAAATAGCATGGCATAAGGGTACCAGGAAGGAATTTTGCTCTCCCCATGGCAGCCAGGAAGTAGAGAGAAAATGAAGGAGCAGGAACAAAAATACATCCTTTGATTCATACTCCCAGTGACCTGCCTCCAATCAGGTCAAGAGTACTAAGGTCACATTCAGCTACTGAACTCATCAGTGGATGAATCCTTTGGTAAGTATAGCACCCATTGTTATGCTCAACTTCCAGACACATGAGATTTCGAAGGACATTTTAGGTCTAAACTATAACAGATTCTACTTTTACTACAGGAGGAATTTAACTTCCTTATGTTAAAGGCTTGACTTACTGACTGCTAATAAATAGAATAAAGTTGAGATGATAGGGTATGGCTTCAACTTCTGTATAAAGAAAACTTCTTATTTTCTTTGTTTTTTAGATCTCTTGATCTCTCTGGACCAAGTTAGAGTCTTGATTGCAGTGTGTTGAAAGAACCCGAGCCACTCCTGCTCAGATAAAGTGCTCCCAGATTCTTGAGTCTCAGAAACATTGGCAAGTGCTAAACTGGTGGTAATATGTTTCATGACAACAAATATCTGTTACACACCTAAAATCTTCCTTTTCAAGAGGTTTCAAAAAATCATAAATCCAATATATTTCTGACCAATTGTCCTCAAATTTCTCATTACAACTATGAAACTTTTCTCCAGAAAAACACATTTCATTCTCACTGAGTTATCGCAATTCTTATTTTCAAAGAAAATGATGAATTTAATATAAAATATTCTCAAGCCAGAAAGAAAACACATGAATTAAAAATGCTTGTAAAAAGTATATTTGTAAAACTTTAATGAAATCAGAAGAAGAAAAAAATGTATGTCTGGGACAAAAGACTATTCTTGATACTTTATAAAAATTAAAAAGGAACCTGAAAATATATTAGAAGAACTGAAAGTAATGATAAAGCAAATTTGAAAAAAAGTTAGAAAAAAAATTTAGAAAAACAAATTCATAGGTAAATTTTAAAGGGAAAGTAGCCATAGACAAAGCAATATTTACTTGAATTAAAATGTAGATCAGAGAGAGTTTTTCATATTGTAGTACTGAAAGAAAAACCAAAATAGTGAAGTTAACAGATATGAAATACAGAATGTGAAAATGAAGCACATATGTAATTAAAAAGAAATCTATAGCCAGAGCAAAAGAAAATAAAAAAATAAAAAAAGCCTTTCCACAAAAGCAAAGAAAGAAAACAGTTTTCTTGTTAAATAAAGAAGGAAAATAAACTCTGATGTGTATAACAGGCAATTTTGTAGAGATTGCAAGGGCAGAAATAAATTTCATTTTTTATAACAGCCAAGCAGATGGAGTCCATCTCACGTAGCCTCTCAAGGTAGATAATACGTATTCCTCAGTGAGAGGACTTGACAGCTCCATTCGTCACTCATAGTTTATTTTAAATCCACCTGTGAGTTGTGTGCCACATGTGTGTTAATTCCCTTTACCTAAATAAAAAATAAAAATATATTTCTAATATAATTATGAGAAGAGATAGTTTGAAAATTGGAAGTCAGATAAGAGCTGAAAGTGTACTTCTTGGAAATTAGGAAATAGAGATGCTATTTTCTTTGATGATTAAATTTCTGAAGAGGGGTTCCAGAACTGTATTTCTCAATTGAGCATTAGAAGGCAGAAACCTCTGGTAACCATTAATATGAAGAAAGAATAATCACCTGGAATTTTATATTATTTTTTAAGGAATAAAATAATTATTTGAATTGTGTCCCCCAAGAAATGCTTGTTTTAGTAATAATGCTCAGGACTTCTGACTGTGACCTTATTAGGAGATTAGATTTTTAGAGTGATAAACAATTTAAAGCCAATTGGTTAGTCCCTAACCCATATGGCTTGTGTCATAAACAAAACAAAACAAAAGCAGAAAATTGAGCACAGGAGCAGACATGAACAGACACTGATGGAGAGAAATCAATATAACGATACTTAGAAAATGGCCACTTCTGTACAATATGAAGATAAACAGAAAATGGGCATTTTTGTACAACTGTGAAGCACAGTCTTGGAACAGATCCCTTCCTCAGATCTTTAGAAGAAACCAACCCTGCGGACAGTTTCACTTTGGATCTCTAACTTCTAGATCTGTGAGAAAGTACACTTTTATTGCTTAAGCTAATCCAAGTCGTGGTACTTGTTCACAGGAGACCTAAAAATGCTAATATATAAGAGATAAGGTAAATATATTTCAGACAAATCTGTGGGACTTTCCTACCAGCACATTCTCCTTTAGAGAAAAGCTGAATGATATGGAGGAAAAAAAAAAAGTGGTCTGAGAAAGAAGATTTAATATGCAAAAAGGAAAATAAAGTACAAAAAACAAAAATGTATGAATTCCAATATTTGCTTTTGCAATATTTTGTTGCCTTAGAAATATAACTAAGTTAAATAACTTGTGATAGGATATTAAATATAGTTAATGTTTTCAAAATTTCTTGTGTTATAGGGAAGAAAATAATATAATTATTAATTTGACATTAAAAATCAAATATGTGGGCCAGTGAGGCATAAGCACCTCAGAGGCATAAGCACCTGCCTGGCAAGTGCGAGGTCCTGATTTCGACTCCTGGTACCCACATACAAAAAAAGGGCCAGTGATATCGCTCAGCAGCACGGGTGCCTGCTGGCACGCAAGGTCCTGAGTTCAACCCCCAGTGCCCACAAAAAAAAAATAATAAAAATAAAAATAAAAATAAAATATGCAAGTTGCAATTGCTAGTTTAACCGTTAAAAAAATAATGAAAATTTTGCATATATGTAAAATGCATGTTGAGTGCAACAAACTGAGAAATAGATGCAATGACAAAATTAATCAAGACATACAAAATAACTGAAGAGAGAAAAAGAAACAGAAATAAACCAAATGGACAGAAAAGCGTGGTAGGTATAGGGCTGGGGATATAGCTCAGTGGCACAGCGCTTGCCTGGCAAGTATGAGGTTGCGAGTTCGATTTCTGGCACCAAAAAAAAAAAAAAGAATGGTAGGTATAGATTCAAAACTACAATAACTAAAAATGGATAAAATGATCCAGTTAAAATATTTCAAGATATTTTAAAATATCAACTGTACATATATCACATGAAACGTAACCAACACGTATAGTTACAGAAATAGTTAAATGAAATTGGAAAGATAAATTTTTAAAGCAGAGATATTTACCAAAATCAAAGTTTTATAGCTTTATTAATGGAACGGACAGATTTTAGGAGAGCAATTGACCAGTTATTTCAATTTTCCACAAAGAAGTATTTATTTTTAATGTGTACAAAATTAATAGTAAAATTTCTGTATGCATAAAGACAAATTTACATAAAGTGATTCTCAATATTGATAACAATATTGATGTAATTTTTTCTGTAAGTATATATGATAGGATCATTCTCTATAATTGCATTCTATAATTACTGTTTAGGGACACTTTTAGTGCTTACACTTAAACTTGAGTCTTTGCACATATGTCAATCATGTCTTCATTTGTCACTCTCAGATCATCACTGCTCAGGTACTCCTGATCTGGAAACAACAGACAGGGCTTAGGATGTCAGCCTCATTTAAAGTAGAATTTATCCTAAGACTCGTCTAACACATCCATAGGGATGTAGCTGAGGGAGGGGAATTCTCTGAATGACTAACTTCCCCTGCCATTCATGAGCCAATGATAAATCCAAACTGTGCACTAGAAGGTACCTGCACCACCACTTGCCCTCTATACTCTTCATCTGCCTAGGATTCCCCTTCCCAGTTGGCTCCTGAGGTCTACAAAACAACTGTGCACAGAGGAGTATAGGTGTATGGGTGGCAGGCAGTAGTGATTTAGTTTGCAATTGCCAGCAACATCCAGATATACCCCATCCCTTCTATACAGATGAGGACCTAGCACATCATTAGTTATTCTCTGGGCCAAAGGCTCTCAGGCTAAGTTCACTCTGATGGGTCAGGACTAAAACGAGGACAGAATCCCAACTTCCAAGCTTCTGTCTTTCCCCTGGCATAGATTTCCAGCTTTTTGAGAGCTTCTATATTTTTGGCTAATGTGACTAAAAGAAACAAAGCTCAGCTTTAGGAAAAATTCAGTCACTACTAGAATGAAATATGTGGAAGAGGAAAAAGAGGGGAAAGGCTTTTTTGCTATCTTTAAAGCAAACTGTGATTCAGAATGAAGACAAAAGATGGTATTGTGAGAAAAATGCTCAGTGGTAATGCAAATCTCTCTACTTCTAGGTGAGACAGGAGTAGTTCAGTCCTCCCTTCTACTAGGGGAGGGCCTGACACTATAGCTATAAAGTCTTTTGTTGTTTCTTTTAACTCAACATTTCTTCCCTTGCTACTCCTCAAATATATTATTGCTGGTTCCTGTATTAACACTGGGACACTGGCAGAAATGATCACTCTTAGCAGCACACTTGGGATTCCTCCTCTCTGGTCCAATAAAGCACCCTCAGTAGCTTCAAATTCACCCATCATGTGGGCAGAGGGAGGATGGGGGCAAAGCTAACTCCTTAGCCTGAGAGTGAAGGTTTCCCCAAGAAAGATGGCTTCGTTAGAAGGTCAACTAGTGGAGATGGAGAGAGTTTAGTTTTCTCATTAGGGGATGTACTTTGAACCTTTCCTAACTGGAGGAAATGCCTCTCCAGAATATCTGGATGACTTTTTCACTGAAAATTCTGTTGCACTTTAAAATTTTGGGGAAAAAATGAAATAATTGAGAATCATATGTATGTTATTCTTGGAGGTTATTTGCATTTATATTAAGCCTAAAATTGTTTTACATATCTTGGCATTACCATTTATTATAATTTACTTCTCTTTTGGATTGTCTGAAGTTGCTGTGTTTGCACACATTTTTAAAGGAGAATTTAAATTTTTCTTCTTTTACTTTCTATGCCTGAGCTACAAAATCCCATAGGTAGACTTGACCTATACGAATTTTATATGGTCTAGTTTTATTGTTGCCTAGGTCATTGATCATTTTCCTCAAGAACTTTCCAAATAACTCTCCTAAACATCCTTCTGTTTCACTGGGTTCCATTTACCATGGCTTTACACCCCACTTCAATGCACAGCCTGCAGAGGTGAACATTTCTCACTTCTGAGAAGTGCTATATCATATAACACCTATTGCCCTCTTTCTAATGCCATGCATCCTTTATTTACACCTGAGATCTTATGTCTATAATAGTCGTGAATGAAAATCTTCATTAATGTCTATCTTCTAAAGTTAACTGCTCACTAAATGAATCCCTATGCTATAGACATCATCCCTCCCTAAAAGACCTTGCTCTTGTATTTATGCCTCTCTTTACTGCATCATTAATCTTAATATTTTTCTCACATAGCTCTTCTACTCTTTCATATATTACTGCCCATGTTATGCTTTAAAACATTATTTTATCGTGTCACTCCCTTTCCAAAACCTTTCCAAGACTCTTTTTCAATAGCTTCCACTTTTAAAAGTTCTTCTATACTTTAATATCTCTGGTTAATTTAACTGTATGTTCAACTCTTCATCTACACTATATTCAAGCCAGTATCTCCTCTATATTCAAGCTAGTACCTACAATGATGCAAAACTAATATATAAACACTACTGGGCATTTGATGGGTTTTCTGCACATGGTTGAAAAATCTGTGTAGGAAATGTGAATACTGCTGCCCTAAATTCAGGTTGCTTCTGACATCTGAATTGGCATTATTATTGGCATTTTTTTAGACCACCAAATTCTTAGATGTTTTGAGTCCAAATTCAGATCCATGTAATTTATGAAGCTTTCTTTTAATATTCATAACATCTTTATTTGAATATTTTACTAAACATAAAATATATCTAATAATTTTGTATTAGAGTTCAGTAAAATGCAATAGAGACACTCTTTCAAGCCAAAAAAAAGGAGAGAAATGAACTTAATCAAAGAGTACATGTGATATTATATTGTTAAATATTAAAAAGAGATTGTTTTCCATTGATTAGGCTTTCAGAAATAGTGTTCAGAAAGGTACAAGTAAACTAGAAGGCTAGAGAAACTGCTAACTCTGCCAAAATCAAGAAGCAGGGTGTCACGGTATCCACTGACCACATAAACAGGGAATGAAAAATCTTATGCCAATGATTGACTCCACACTACCTTGTGTCTGTAAGATCCACACAAAAGTAAAGTCTGCATCTAAAATACCCATGAAAAGCTTTTGTCAGTGTGACCAAAGATAAAGCAAATGTGCCTATGACACTAATTGTAGAGAAACAGGTGTAAGTGCATCCAGGTAGCAGAGGTTTAATCACTTGTAGAAGTTGCAAGAGATTCTACAATATCTTTATACTTTACCTTATACAGGATAGCAAAGAAAGGGTTAAATCTTAGGTACCAATTCTATGTATTCTTCTTCAAGACTTAATTATGTTGTATTACTTGTTATTGCTGGATACATAATAATACCTCCCAAAATATACCTGAGAAGAGGATAATTAGAATAGCATCATGTTGTTGTAGGACCAAAGTGCAAAATTAAACAATTGATTCTCCTTTACACCTTAGTCCTCCAACAGCTTTTTGTTAATGTTCAATCACAGAGGCAATATCTTAACTTCTTTACATAACATTTAATTTGATAATATTTTTTTCTAGATAATATATCCAGAATCCTCTAGATATAAGAGTCTATGAGTCCATAATGAATTGAACTATATCCTGTTCAAGTAGACAACCCATCTGCTTGATGGGAGAAAATTGTTTTCGGTGTTAAATCCTCACTTGTGTATTTCACCTCAAAGGAGAAAAGAGAGATTTAAGAGTCACACAACATTGACTTTTTTCTTTTTCTTTGGTGAGTTTTTGAATGAACATACTTTTATTCTTTTTAATGATAGGTACCAGCTTGAAGTGCTTTGTGTAAGTGCTGTTTGAATGACTTTAACAAGGTACATGGAGCACTCACAGTAGAAACTATGTCCCTAAATCCAATTCTACATGACTTGAGAGAGTCAATATCATTCTGACTTTTACCCAATACAAAATAACACTCTCTTGACTTGCTTTCTCACAGTATGTGCTGGGCCATTGATCCCTCACTTAGAATGATGGATCTTCCCAATCTCTTGCTATCACTGGCAGCCAGTGCTTAAGCAGATGGGACTCCAGTCATTCCCTGTGGACGGTCTCCCTGCATAACTACCTGTCAGCTGAGTGTAAGTAGATTTGGAGACTGATGCCTATATTTCTACAGAATAAGATAGTTGCTCTTGAGCTCTACAGTGATTCTAAGTACAACCTTTGCACTAAGGAGAATCACATTTAGAACAGTCGTTTCTACTATTCATTAATTCTGATTTCATCTGTAATGGTGGACTGGGATTTCATGATAAATAATGTGGAATTCTTAACAAGGATGATAATTTCTTCCTCTAATATATGGAAAATATCTAAACCTGTCAGCAAATGATGTTTAAAATAAATTTTTCCAATTAAAATATTACACAAATATTCACAAACATGAATGTAAATTCTTCTCACCTTTCTCATTATATATACCTGCCAAATTCCTTTTTGGAACCATTATTGTATAAAGATATTTAACAAAGCTCTTACTGACCAGAAATCTGTTTATATATCTTAGGTTATCAAATAATATTACAGAGATGAAATTTATAAATTACATAACTAAAGACCAAAATATGTGAAGAATCTGGGGGATAGGACTTTATATGGGAAATTAATAAATATACCAATTAACAAAATATTGGGTTCATTCTCCACTACAGTACGGAACCTTAAAATTATCCTTTTGCAAGGTTTTTAGACAATATATTAAAAATAAATGAACTTTTCAGGAAAGTTGGTGTCTGGCAATGACACATTTAAACAAAAAATGGTATCATAATTTGACTCATTCTTGGTAGTACCTCAAGCCTAGTGTTTTAGATAAATAAATCCAGAAAAATATATTTAATATTTGATTCTCCATGAAATACTGAGAAATTTGTCAGTTAGACTGATTTCAGTGGCCAAGAACAGTGTGTCTAAGTCAAAGTGAATTAAGAGGTAAAAACACAAATTACCCTTCGTAATAAGACCACCAACCTGGTTGTTTCATGATTCCATTTCCCCCTAGTCAGTTGTCATATTTTCAGACATCACATATTACACATCTCTTTCTTTAAGAAATAAATATCCTTTAGGATTTTTTCCCTTTGTACTGGGACTACAACCTAGGGCACTGAACATGCTAGACAAGTGCATATTCCTTGAGCTATACCTCAACACAATATTTATTATTTTACTTTTATGTTTCAAGACTCATTGATCAGAATCACATACTGATACAAGACCTCTAATAATGTATGGAATGTAGAGTATTTTGGGAATTTAGTATGGAAAGTGGAAGACAAACATTGAGAAAAATGAAAAAACAGAGAGGAGTGGTTAACAGCTTAAAATGTATTAGTTTCCTATTGCTGGTCTTACAAATTGCCAAAACTTAAAGGTTTAAAACATAAAGAAAAAAGAAAAAGAGCCAGACTTGGTGACACATGCTTGTAATCTCAGTATTTGGGAAGCTGAGGCAAGTGCGAGGCCAGGTTGGACTATATAGCGAGTTTAAGGCCAGTCTGAACTACATAATGGGACCCTGTCTTTAAATAAATAAATTAATTAATTAATTTATGGTTTGGTGATAATAAACTTGAAATGATCCATATGTGTATGCCTACGTATGTGGTGTGTGTGTGTGTGTGTGTGTGTGTTTTGCATACCTGCGTGCATTTAATTAGACTCCAACTTTAATTTTGGGAGATGCCTATGTAATCTTTATCACTGCATTGATGGAATCAGTAGGATTATATTATGTCCTTAACACTCCAATGTTTCCTCACCTGATAGTCCTTCTTAAATCAATGTATCTATCCAATAATTCATTTATTGTTCCAAATTTTAGAATGTGAAACTCTTTCCACAGAATTTGAAGTTGTTCCTTATATTGATTATCCACATAGTTTGGCTTAATTTCTACTTTTATGTTTTCATAATATCGGGAATATCTGTCTATAATTCACCCGCATTCCATGTTCTGTCATGCCAAGATATTGGATCTACAAAATTCTGATATTCTGCATACCAATTTCATAACATAAAAGTGATTTGAGGACATAATATTCACCTATATATGTGTGCACTCATAGCCCCTTATTTGTGTTGGAAAGAGTAAGGGATGGCAAATAATAAGCTTATTTTGAAAACTCTTATGTCAAAAAAATGAAAGTGCTATTACTGTTTAACTGGAATCAGTCATGATATGTTCTTTTCCTTTGCAAATAATGTCAAAAATATTTTATGAAAATACTTCATTGAATTACATATGGCATAATGATATTTGAATCCTCAATTATCATTCCAAAACTACCCTGGAAAAGGTATAATAAGTAATTAAATTTGAAGTGTACTATGTGGTATTTCTTTTGAATTTATTGAAATATCCTCTTACAACCAGTATTACTATCAAATAATTTTATAAATTTAAGTCAAACTGTTTCTTTTCAGTTATCTAAAAATACATTCATAGATAAAAATAAATAGTAATTAAATTTTTTGTTTAGTAAAGTGAAAAAAATCAATAAAATTCTTATATTATTCTTTTGAAAAAATTTTAACAAGAAATACTATTTAAATTTATTCTCAAAAGAAATTGTTAATATAAACTGAAATCTTGAAGCCATTTTCAACAATGCTTCAGGCTGTAACTATCAATTACAGTGCTGTTTCTTTTACAGTAAAACTAATCTACACTTTAAAAATGAAAAGTTATCCAAATAAAATTCATTATGTTCCAGATTTACATTTTTAATTTTGTTTATAATTTTGCTTCAGTATACAAAATTTATATTGTCTAAATTTATTTTACGTAGTTCACCTATTTTAAATATAACTCACTGTGATAATACTTCAGAAGATTGAAATTTTAGGGAAAATTTTCATTTTTCTTAATGAGGCCCTATAAGCAGTTTCTATGTTATGGTGGCTATAGAATGTTGTAGTGATTCTTAGGGTTCTAAATGTTAGGAATAAGCAATCTTATCCAGCATTTTTTTTTAATTTTATCTAGATAATCCCATCTCCATTAAGATTTCATGTAAATCATACAAAATTAGCTGCCTGATTTACTATTCTTGTACAGGTAAAAGTGTACTGCTGTTTTGCCTGCAGTTTTATTTTCCTAGTCCTTTTCCAATGAAATAGAAAACTATAAGAAATTTTGATTTGTATTTAGACAGCTCTAAGAAAGAATAAAAGAGAATAGAATAAAATTGAAACTTATAAGTTGTTATGAAGAAATTTCATTTTGAAAACATGTTAAACTTAAAATGCTGATAAATATTCTAATATTGTGAATATGGTGTGTAAACCATTTGCATCTTTACTATGAAGATTAAAAATTAGAACAATTAAAATAATAAATACATTAATATGTTAAAATGTAAACATTATGTAAAAATGTAAAAGAATCTAACAAATACTCAAAATACAGTGAAAAATGAACTACAACCATGGAGTTCTCTAATAGTCTGCATTCTTTTTTTTGTTGTTTGTTTATTTCCATGTCTTTAAAATCATGTTACATTGTTATGACGTAAAATATCATTATCTTTATTATAATCTAAAGACAATTTTGCAACCATCATGCTAGCCACAAAGAAAAAATCTGCAGTAGATAACCAAAACCAATAAGCAAGCAGTCAAAGAACCTTACCAGAACATGTCATTTACCATGAAAGAGTTTAAGAAGGAAGAGATACAGATTTACAAAATTAGAAAACCAGAAATGAAGTTAAAAAGTGGCTGTATGGGCCGGTGAGATGGCTCAGCGGCGTAAGCGCCTGCCTTGCAAGCGCGAGGGCCCGAGTTTGACTCCCGGATCCCACATACGAAAAAGGGGCCGGTGATATCGCTCAGCGGCACGGGTGCCTGTTGGCGCACGAGGTCCTGAGGTCGTCCCCCCGGTACCCACAAAAAAAAAATGGCTGTAGTAGGACCTTGTGTATTGATATTTGTTTTAAATGTAAATGGCTTCATTATTCCAATCAAAATACATTCAGTGAATAAATGGATAAAAAAATAAGTCCTCAAGGGTTGTTGTATAAAGAAAAGTCATTTCATCTGTAAGGATAGGGATAGACTGAATGTGAAAGTGTAGCCAATATATTGCATGTAAATGTAATTTAAAATAGCTAAAGTAGTCCTGTTTATATCAGACAAAATAAAACAAATCAAAAAAGTAAAAAGGAGCAATGGAGGTTATTATATGATGTTAAATATGCCACTTTGTCTAAAGTAAATAACAATTATAAATACACATGCATTCAACATTTCAACACTCAAATATACACAGCAATTATTAGTAGACCAAAAAAAATAGAATAAAATTTTATACAATAGTAGTAATGGACTTTAACAGCTCACTTTAAACAATAGATAGATGGTCCAGAGTGAAAATACACAAAGAAATATGGCAGAGTTATATCATACTGTACACTAAATAAATACAACACTTAAAACTACAGAATGCATATTCTCCACCTGCAAGCGAAGGGTTCATATCTTCTGAACAGCTCATGGAAGGTTCTCCAGAAAAGTTTATGTGATGAACTACAAAATATGTCTCAATTTAAAAAAAATGAAATCATATTGACTGTTTTATGAGTATATTTTTCTATTGTTATTCTGGTGATCAAACCCAGGGCCTCATGCATGGTAGGCAAGCACTCTATGTGTAAGTTATATCTACAGCCCCTTATGAGTATCTTATTAATACCATACTGAGTATCTTTTCTGACCATGGTTGAATATCTTCCTCTGAACACAAACAGACAGCAAAAAAATTTTTAAAACTGTGCACAAGTGTGGAAATTAAATAATTCATTCTTGTATAACCAATGTGTAAGGGAAAAATTCAAAAGGAAAATGAAAGTACTCCTAGGAACAAATGAAAATAACATTACAATATGCCACAACATGATTTAAAACAAAGGAAGAATGAGGAGAAATTTGGTATTAATCAACACCCACGTCAAAAGCACAAAGATTTCAAAGAAACAAACTATAACTGCATCTCAAGAAACTAGAAAAATAAGTACAAATCTAGCCTAAAATTATTAGGAGAAAATAAGTAAAGATCATAGCAGAAATAATAAAAATCATAGCAGAAATATATATATATAGGGAATTATCTGAAATCAAAGAAAAAGTCCCACCTATAATAGCTACAAAATGTGCATTGTAATAAGTGTAACCCAAAATGTGAAAGACCTATACAATGAAAACTATAAAACACTGATGAGGGCTGGTGAAATGACTCAGCGGCATAAGTGCCTGATGGCAAGCACAAGGTCCTGAGTTTGACTCCCGGTACCCACATTAAAAAAAAAATAAAAAACTCTGATGAAAGAAAATGAGGAAGACAAAGAGAGAGATGTGTGTGTGTATGTGTGTGTGTGAGAGAGAGAAAGAGAGAAATAAATGGCATTTTTATGAATTAAAAGAATTGTTGTTTTAATTATGCATATTACCTAAAGGTATCAACAGGTTTACTGTAGTTGTTACCAAAATATTAACAACACTTACCACAAAATTAGAAAAAAAATCCTTAAACATTGTATAAAACCACAAAATATAAACCAGTATGTCAGAGCAATCTGAGAACAAAAAAGAATTAAAAATAAGAAATACACAAAGGTGGAGGCATTACATTGTCTGACCTCAAAATTCAATACATAGCTTTAATAAAATATCATGCTATTGACATAAATACACATACACAAATGCCAACCTGTAAATAAACATATACATCTGCAGTCAATTGATTTTTGACAAGCATTCTAAGAATATGCATCAAAGATGTATTGGATAGTGTTTTGATTAATAAAATATATCCACATGGGACAAATGGATATACACATGCAGAGGAATAAAACTAGAACACACCCTCTCAAGAGCTATGAAAATCTTCTCAAATGTATTAAAAACTAAGGGCAATACTTGAGCCTTGAAATTACTAACAGAAAACATAAATGATTTAGAAAATTGGAATGGGCAAGGATTTTTTTTTGAAGACAATAAAACCTCAGAAGCACACAAAACAAAGGCAAAGATAAATGAATAAGATTATATCAAACTATACATAATCTGCTAAGCAAAGGAAACAATCACAAGACAGAAAAGACAATTTATAGAATGAGAGAAAGTATTTGAAAACCATACATCTGAAAATGTGTTAATAACATGAATATAATATAAATAACTCCAAAAAGTTAATGGAAGTAGAACAAGTGACTTAAAAGGATAAATACACCTACGTAGATATTTCTCCAAAGGAGACATAAAAATGATATCTCCAAATATGTCAACCAATCTTCAGTATCATTAATCATGAGGGAAACATGAGTCAGATCCATAATGATCTATCATTGCACTCTGGTAAGAATAACTATTATTATAAATTCAAAATATAACAAGAGCTACTCATTATGTGGAGAAAATGGAACCTTCACACACCATTGGTGGGAATGTAAATTAGTAGAATCACTATGGAAAACCTTATAGAGATTACTCAAAAATTTAAAATGGAAATACCTTATGTTTCAGCAACCTCTCTACTGCTTATTTATCCAAATCATTATATTAAATAGATATCTGCAGACCTACATTTAATTATTACAGCATTATTCACAGTAACCAAGAAATGAAAACAACCTAAGTGTCCATCAACTGATAAACTGATGCAGAAGATGTGATAAATATTCACAATGGGAAACTATTCAGCCATGAACAGGATGAAATCCTGTCATCTGCAGAAACATAGGTAGAGTTCTAAGTCATCATGTGAAGAAAGCCAGACTCGGAAAGATGGGTACTAAAGTGCCAAATGATATCACCATAAGTGGAATATAAAAAAAAAAAATGATCATGTAGAGGATGAACACTGTAGGCAGAAGGGAGAGAAGAGAGATTCATCTTCGATTATATTACAGTTAGATCGGAGTAAGATCTGGTGTACTACTGAATTCTAGGCTGATTATATGTTATATAAATGCATTATTTATTTCAAAATGCTAGAAAAAAGGGTGTATTTTTTACTATAAAGAAATGATGACTATTTGAGGAGATAGAGATATTTAATCTGATTTAAACATAGCACATTGTATACATGTATAGAAACATCACATCATAACACATTGATATAATTTTTCCATTTTTGTGTGTCTATTAAAAATAAATTTAATGAAATATAATTATCATAAATAAGGTTAATATTGGAAAGTTAGCATGCAAAAATATATTCATAATGAAAAAATAAGCAAACTAACTGAAAAATGAATAAAAAACTAAAGTAGACATTTTCTCAAAGTCAATACAAAGATACCCAATAAGAATATGAGGGCTGGTGATATAGCTCAGCAGCATAAGCACCTGCCTGGCAAGCACAAGGTCCTGAGTTCAACTCCCGGTACCTGCATATACAAAAAAAAAAAAAGAATATGAAAAGATGCTTAATATTGCTGATTGTTAGAGAAATGCAAATCAAATCTACAATAAAGTATATTTCACTCTAGTAAGGATATTTACTATAAAAAAGCAGAATAATAAACATTGATAGGATGTGGATAAAATGAAATGACTGTGTGTTGTTAGGAAGATTACAAAATGTTACAACTGTTGTGGAAAACAGTATATAGGGTTCCCAGTACATTAAAATCAGTATTACCAGCAATCTCACTTCTGTGTGCTTTTTCAAAAGAATTGAAATCAGGATCTTGAAGAGAAATCTTTACACCCAAGATCAATGCAACATTATCTGAAGTAGCCAAAATGTGCAAGCAACCCAAATTTCCATCAGTGGATAACATACTGGTGTATGTACATACAATGGAATATTACACTTCTTTTTTCTTATCTTTTTTTCTTTGGAGACAGGGTTTTGTGAAGTTCAAGCTGGTCTTGAGTTTACTAGGTAGCACAGGCTGGCCTCAAACTCACAGCAATCCTCCTCCCTCACCCTACCGAGTGCTGAGATGACCCGTGTGCACCATAATGCCTGGCACATTCCTGATGTAGTATATGACAAGATCTGTTTCTTTAAAGTACTAGTAAGCCGGGCATGGAGGGGCACAAGGCCAGCCTGGACTACACCAATTCATAAAAATTAACTTTTCAAATTGTAAAACCCAGAATTTTTGCAAAAACAAATCTTCTTGACAAATACTTGAATTGTAATCTATAATTCATTGAATATTTTCACTTTTTTTCATACAAGAATTAGCTGTTAAGGATATATTTAAGAAAGGCATAATATCCAACTTTAGAAAACTCACATTATCACTCATTAATCAAAGTAAACATTTAACTAAAAATTTCATATGCCTTGTTCTGGGGTAATTTTGTGTCTTCACTCTGAAAGTGCTCCAAACATATTCCCTATGACCATCTCATTGTTTCCTTGTGTCATCCTGTATGCCTTCCTATTCCTGGAACTCCAGTCCACATGTTTCTTTTTCCTTTTCTTTTTATTTTTCTTTTCTTTTCTTTTATATTTTCTTTTCTTTTCTTTCCTTTTCCTTTCTTTTCTTTTCTCTTCTCTTGTCTTCTTTCTCTTCTCTTCTTTTAACTGAAAACTTTGACATGAATGACTTTGAACTAAAAACATTTATCTATTTCAAGGATTGGCTTCTTTAGACAGCTTTCTCTATCACTTTCTTGTTCTATTACTCTCTTGCTTTCTGTGTGTTTGAGAGGGAAGAAAAGGACATCTTGAAGATATGAAATAAATTATCAACATTTCTATTCTTACCTACTAGAAGAATCCTAAGAATACAAAACATAGCTAATAAATATTCATTGAGAACTAAGAGCAATATAGAATTCTGTAGATATTTTCTGATTTATCTCAATTTTAGACTTTTATCAAAACATGTTTGCGGTACATAATTATTACATTCATTGTAGGTAATTGGCACAGGCAGATAACACATCTCAATTTCCTTCTGCAACCTTCCCTCTATCAGAATCATTTCTTTACCTAATAAGAACCTATGAATCATACATACTGATTAAAAAGCAGTCTAATAGACCAAAGAATATATAAAACATGTAAGGCAATTGTTCTAAGTCAAGGCACACCTTTAGATACATTGTCTGCACTGGATTACAATAACTTTTTACTCTGTCTTTCTCTTTTTCCCTATTATCTGTCATATATATATAGTTTTTCATATAAGAGAAGCCATGCAATATTGAAGCTTGTGGGTCTGAGTTACTTCACTTAAAATTATGGTCTCAAGGTGCATCTATTTTCTAAATATGTATCAAGGGTATCTTTTTCATGGCAGAGTAGTACTCCATTGTGTATAATCACCACATTTTTATCTATTCATTGTACATTAAATACTTACAAAATTTGATTATAAACATGTAATATTTGTCTTGTGTACATTTTATTCTATTTATTTCTTTAGATAACACTTAAAACTTTAAATGTGATTTTAAAAAGTGTATTGAGATTTACTCAAATGAAGAAGCTTTTAGGAAATGCATTTATGCATTATGCTCTGTAGAGATAAAATCTGAATACAAATGTATTTGTAAAGCTTTGGATATAAAGAAGTCCAAATGAATATGGAAGAAACGCAAGAACATAACATACCATACTGTTCAAAATAAAAATTTATTTATTTATTTATTTATTTTTTGTGGGTACCGGGGGTCGAACTCAGAACCTCACGCATCAGCAGGCTCCCATGCTTCTGAGTGATATTACCAGCCCTTTTTTGGTATGTGGGTACCAGGAGTCGAACTCAGGACTTCACGCTTGCCAGGCAGGCACTTATGCCATTGAGCTATCTCACTGGCCCTCAAAATAAAAATTTAAAGGAAATATTAACTATAATATGTCACATAAATTGCAAATACATGTTAAAGGGAAAATAATGTTTTAATAGCAGAGAGGTAAGAAATTTAGATTCAATAAGAGTAAGATGAAACATATGAAGACAATAACATTCAATAAGCAATTCAGTTGCACAAAGGAAAAGAAAAATATAAAAGGCTTCAGTTTCCCCAATGAAAGAGAAGCAATAAAATTCAAAGAAAACATAAAAAGTCATAATAGCATTGTATGACTTAATTATTATTACTTCTACTTCAATATCGTTAGAAAAAGGAACTTTGATAAGTATAAAAATATGTGTGCCACAAAGAACACTTTAAAAACAAAAGCAACAGTAGGATTAGTGTAAGACACATAATATTACTGTATAATTTATAAATGTATAAAAAGATTTATTAATATATTAATAAATATAATATCTTTGAAGTATGTCATTATAATCAGCACCAAAGAAATAATTATTTCAAACACAATATATTTAAAGAATACTAAAAGTATTTATAGATCAAGTGACTGAATTTTTTTATTATGAGATATTAAGAAAACTATAAAAGTTCTGCATTTGGGCCACAGAAACGTAAAGAAGAAATTGAAAGAAAAAAATTAGAGTCTGTGACACTGAGTTAAGCTGCTGAGTTCATTCAACCAGAGTTGATCAAAGGAAAATGATCAATTATTACAGTGGAAAATGAATTTTGTTTCCTAGAGAAACAGAGATCATCCCACAACTTTGTCAAAATGTCAAAGTGTCTTTGAGAAAATAACTGTGACATTAAAAAAGGCATAGAATTTGGAAGGTAAATCTGTTTGACATAATTTTTCTGCTTTGTGCCTATTGATTGCTGCTCAGCATGAGTGATGGCTAATGGATTAATCATATCCTTGAAATTGGGACAAAATCAAATGTAATTGACAAACTGACTTTTCTATGGGTTTCAGTCAAAAAACTTCATGTTTTGAAAAAGGCTATATGGAGATTATTCACAAAACTATGTTGTATAATTTGAAGATGATATGCTTTTTGATCTCTATATTTTCTATAGATTATAACAAACAGCATACCATAAAACCATTATACATAGATAAGTAACAGAGACAAAAGGATTTTATAAAAGAATTACATGCGTTCATGCCCTCTTTATTCTTCACAGATATTCTTTTCTTACTGACTATAATCTATTCTCCACACTGTTGACTGGGAGCAATGCCTAATACAAGTTTAATCATATCTGTTCTTTTAAGGATACTGCCTTTATGATAAAATACAAACACCAAATACTCTTTCTTCAGGTTAGCATTTAACTCCAAGTGATTTCTTCTACTTTTTACACTTTTTGCTTTGTTATTACTCTCTAAATGTTTTGGTTTCAGTTATATGGAATTCCCCTTTATTACTGGGATCTACTATTTGTTTTCTCTTGCAAAACAGAGCAGTGAAAGTAGCTCTCTCCTCCTACAAATCTCCCTGTCTATGCTACAGACAGCTTATTTCTCCCCCCTCCATAAGAGTCACAATTACCTTGACACTAAACAGTGGTTTCTACCATAAGGCATGTTAATAATGTTTATTTCTTCCACTAACTTTTCATATTTTAAAAATTATTTATGAAATTGAAGTTTTCTTTGATCCATGGTAATTGCACATATTTATGAATACAGTATGATATTTCAACACATGTATAAAATGAGCAATCATCAAATGAGAGTAAATGTCATATCTATCATGTCAAAAATTCACATTTTTTGATGTTTGCCTAGTCTTTTTGTTTGTTTTTGTCTTTTTGAGACAGGGTTTTGCTATGCAGTACAGACTGGCCTTCAACAACTTTTGTAGCCCAGGCTAGCCTCAAACTCACAGCAATCCTCCTGCCTCAGCCTTCTGAGTGCTGGGATTTCAGGCATGCACCACCATGCCTGGCTCTGCCTAGTCTTTTAGACTTTATGTTTAATGATCATTTATGTCTCAGTCACTACATTATTTACAAAGACTATCACAATTCTTACTTTCAATAACTAAAAATAAAAAAGGAATAGATAAGTACAATACAATATTAAAATCTCAGATATGTCTAATCAATTCTGAGGTTATATCAGCAAAAAATGGGAAAATAAAGGAGAACTTGATACTTTGAAAGGATAGGAATAGAAAACTGTATTGGTCTAGTAATCATAGGAATATCTATGTATTATAAATATTCTCTATATATTCCCAATGACACTATAATTCTTATCTTACAAATATGAATTTTGCTTCCTATTTTAATTTTCTTTGCCATCTTTTATTTGTCTTATTTGCAAGTCTAGTAGAAAATATTTAAAGGAATACTAAAAAGTGAAAAAAGAAAACTATTGGTATATTCATACCTGAAACAAACACAAATACTGTGAAACTCAGATGAGTGATTTAAAAATCTTGAACTAATGATACTCTATTAATCCAAATTCTATTTTATAAACATTACAGGATACCTTCAAGGTTGACTATGTTTTTATACATATATATGTATGCACACACACATGAACACACATATAAAGACATATTCAATTATCCATTGTAGGTTCACTTTTATTTTTTTATATTTAAATTTTTTTGGCAAATGGAACTTTAAATATTACTTTCAATGAAAACTCTTAGTACTAAAGAACAGAAAATTAAAACAAATATAAAAGATTAATCCGGGTGATTTTTTCATACAAATTTTTCCTTAGCTTTGTGATTTTATTAAATTATATTGAAGTATAAATCATCTCAATAAGGTCCTCAACTTTATGTGTATTCAGTTCAAGTAGACTTTTGCATCAATAATGGCAGTAACTATTTGCTTACGGATCTCCAAAAAAGTAAAAATAAATACATGAAGATAAAAAATCATCATTTGATTCTGAGAGAAAAGATCTTAAGATTCAAATATATTAATGTTGTATTTGTGAATGACAGATCACATTGGTTAATCATATGTAAATTGATATTTTATTAAAGAAGATTAATTCAGTGAATAAAACTAATTAGAATTTTTAGTATAAGCTGTTGAGGACCTGTGTCTTGCATCACTGGCTGCAGTTAAATTTCTAGGGTGCATAATTCAAATATGCAGCAAAGGATAGATATACATTTCTCAAAAGAGTTTAAAATTTTAGTAAGTTAACTATTACAAATTTCCACCCCTGAAATATATTTCATGTAAGAAAAAAATGTAAATTATATATCTTATAGAATGTTCTGTATGTTTTAGATATGTAAAAATGATATTGCTGCCAAATCCCAACATCAAATTTATTAAAGGTGGAAGGTGAAGTAGAAAGAATTCATATTAAATCTCATGTAGGTCAATAACTGCTGAAAAGTTGACAAGAAAAATCTTGGAGCAATAAATTGTACAGAAGAAATGACTTTCCAAAAGTCAGAAAAATTTATAATGTCATAATCATTGAAAGAATAACATAATGGCATAAATATAGAAATGAAAAGTTGATTTATGGAACAGAATAGAGTGTGAAATTATATCTCAGTATATATTCACATTTATGATGCTAAAGATATTACAAATTTTTCACTATGAGAAAAACATAAATTAATCATTGGATATTGCTTTTATAACAGGGTATTTATCTATATATAGGAAAACATTCTTACTATTTTGTAATGTATAAAAAATTAACAATATTAAATCAAAAATCATAAAGAAAATGTAGGAACTTAATAATATAACCAATGTGCAGTGTGCTTCACAAACTGAGGAAATAACAGGATAATATTTTCTTTGCAACAACATTCATGAAATCAATTTATAATAAGAGGTCCCGAATATATTTACAAGGCAGAGACAGCACCAAACTCTACAGTAATAAAAAATTACCTTACACTTTAGAAGAAAATATAAAATAGGCAAGATTTGACTTGAAATGTCATGAAAAAGCTACACAAATTGTTTGTAACATATGAGAAACTCTTATAATAGGAAAATGTAAATTAAATACTTTAGTCAATTCTTTCAGATCATAATTTTTTT
Source organism: Erethizon dorsatum (assembly GCA_028451465.1). NCBI lineage: Eukaryota > Metazoa > Chordata > Mammalia > Rodentia > Erethizontidae > Erethizon > Erethizon dorsatum. Next base: position 84,625,048 of record CM051831.1, on the reverse strand, counting down.
AAAAAATACACAAAACTGTTACAAAATCTACTAGACATTGGAATGTAGAGAAAAAGATTCTAGCACATTCAAGCATTGTATTTTATTTATTTTCATTTATTTTATTTATTTTCGTACAAGCATTGTATTTTATTTATTCATTTACTCAAGAGTTAAATATTGAATATGATAAATTGTAGGCACTACCAATTTTGAACTATTATTAAACAATAACAGAAAATTCCTTAAAGTCTTTGAATCACTTGCAATGTACAATTGCACAGCTACTTCCGTCCTCTAGAGTTTAATCCCTATAGTACATTCTCCAAACTGGGAACATTAATTAAAATTAAATAAGCATGTACACTATCCTTATATGAAAACCAGACAAAGACTCAACAAAAAATAAAACTGCAGGCCAATTTCCTTAATGAACATAGATGCAAAAAGCTTAAACATGATAATTTCAAACAAAATGCAACAAATCATAAAAGAGCTCATTCATCACGACCATGTCAGGTTCATCCCAGAGATAAAAGAATAGTTCAACATAGGTAAAACAAAAAATGTAATACACTACATAAAAAGAAGTAAGAATAAAAATCATATGATTATCTGAATAGATCCCGAACACACATCCATGATTTTTAAAAACCTGATGAAAATAGATATAGAAGCCATTTATAATGAGCACACTTCCAACAAATGCTGAATGGGAAAAAAAAACAGGAAGTATTTCCACTAAAATCAGGAACAAGGCAAGGATATCCAATTTCACCACACCTGTTCAAAAGCATATTTAGCCAGAGCAATTAGGAAAGCGAAAGTAATAAAAGGGATAAGCATAAGAAAGAAAAAGTCAAACGACCCTTGTTTGCAGATAACATGATCCTTAACATTGAAGACCCATCAAAAAAATCCATCAGAAGACTCTTAGAACTCATCAAAAAATTCCAGAAATTGGTATGATATGAAATAACCCTACAAGAAACAATAGCATCCCTGTACATTAACAATAAACCCATGGAGAAAGAATTCATGAAAACAATCCCATTCACTATAATTACAAAAAATAAATGGTCAGGAGTCAATCTAACCAAGGAAGTGAAAGACTTCTATAAAAAAAAATAAATAAATAAACTATTATGCTCTGAGAAAAGAGGTTAAAAAGCACATTAGAAAATGGAAACTCGATCTCTGTTCCAAGATAATTAGAACAAATATTTGTAAATGGTCTTGTCATCACAACTGATATGTATATTTATGTATTCTCAACCAAAATACCAAAAACATTCTTCATAGAACCAGAAAAAATCCTAAAATTTATATGGAACCAGAATAGCCAAAGCAATCCTGACCAAAAGAGTAAAGCAGGGGCACTACAATCCCAGATTCCAAGTTATGCTACAAAGCTACAGGAGTAAAACCAACATGGGACTCCCACACAAAAAACATATGTTTACCACTGGAAAACAAGTAAGTTTGCAGAAATAACCTCATGAACCTTCAGCTATCTGATTTTCTACAAAAAAGTCAAAAACTTACACTGAAGAAAAGATAGCTTCTTCAATAAATGATGCTGAGAAAACTGGTTATCCATGTGTAGAAGAATGAATCTAGGCTTGTATCTCTCATCCTGTACTCAAATCAAATCAAAATGGATACAATAACTAGATATAAAAAAAATACACTGAATCTGATGAAAAGAAAAATGATTAAATCTCTTGCAGAGATAGGCGTAGGTAAGGACATCCTGAACAGAACCCCAATTACATAATAAATAGTACAGAAAGCACAAATGGAATTATATCAAATGTAAAAGGCTCTGCACAGCTTCTGCACAACTGCTAAAGAAACGGCATACAGAATGGGAAAAAATGGTCAGCTACTCCTATGACAGAGTACTAATACAAATAACTCAATAAAATTAGAGGCTCCAAAATAAAAGATTCAGTCAAAAATTGGGCAATTGAAATGAATAGACTTTCTCAAAAGAGAATGATGAAATAGTCAATAAGTACTGTATGCATGAAAAATTTTCTGCATCTTTGACCGTTACAGAAATGCAAATCAAAACAAAACTGGATTCCATCTATGATGGAAAGGCTACCTTCAAAACCTCTAAAAACAACAAATGCTGGTAAGATTCTAGGGGAAAAGGAACCTTTCTACATTTTTAGTAGGAATGTCAGCTTGTATAAACACAATGCAATCATTAAAGTAAGTTAAAGAGCCATGTCGGATGACATAGTTTCTGGCAGGTTTTTTCAGTGAAAAATTTAGAATGACATAAGCAACACAATTCTTTCCTAAAACTGAGAAACTCAGTGTATATAAACTCTACAAATTGGTATAAATAAAGAAAATATTGTGCATAAATATCATTATTGCTATTATCATTAAATAAAATCTGGGGAAATAGGGAAGGGGAGTAGGAGGTGAAACTAAGAAACAAAAAATACCTAAAATGTGTTAGTTTTTCACATTTATATAATGCATCCTAAGTGCAGTCTATGTCTTCCTTGATTTGTGCAAACATTTTTAAATATAACATTATAAATTCTAAGGAAAAATACTTTACAACAATAAAAAATATGAATTGTAACACGCTTTCCCCCAAAAAAGTCAGGCTTGGAATAAGTTAAACATATATATGTCTGCTCAGCAATTTTCTCTCAATTTGGTTAAAAAGCTGAGCGTTGCATATCTATTGTATGAGCTCTCAAAAGAATTGCTTGTGAAGATTTATACAGAATCAGTGGGTTTGTATAATTGGTGAGAAGGTCAGAATTACTGCTTTTAGTGTTGTCTAATGTGTTATCAATTTTATTCTTACTGATGTCATTTTAAAGAGCCAGATGTCCTCCCAGCCATGTTATTGATTGACAACAAATTATACTCTTACCCTTGAGAACTTAAACGTGTTGAGCTTTACAACACTGTCTGTGCTTTTAACTGTGATTTTTTTCTACTTTGTTTCATTCCCAAGACACTAATGTGATCATTTATTTGAGTCTTGCTTTAACCAAGGGAGAGCTAGTCACGCAATAATTAAACAAATATGTGCTTTTCTTAGAAGGCAACTATTCGTGCTTCTCTTTGAATTGTGTGACAGGAAAATTAAGACTGCTTGATCATTAAAAAATAATTAACATGCCGGGAATACAGCTGAGCAGCACAAGGGCCTGCCTGGCAAGCACAAGGTCCTGAGTTCGATTCCCAGTACAAGTAATATTAAAAATAATAATTTATGTGAAATTGGCCAATGGATAGGTCTTGAGATCATAATTCAAAGTGAAAACAGATGTGCAGTGTTAAATATTGAATGTGACTGAGATGTCACTTTACCTGTAATAAGTCCTGCCCTTGTGTATTTTTTGTTAAAAAGAAATTTCTTCAATATTTATTTAGGAGAATAGAATATAATTCTTATTTCCTGGAGACTTTTAAGATTACAAGAGAATCATATACATATATATATATAACATTTAATGTGGGTACTGGGAGTCAAACTCAGGACCTCGTGCTTGCCAGCAGGTGCTTATGCCACAGAGCGATATCACCGGCCCTTTTTTTTCCTTTATGTGTGTACCAGGAGTCGAACTCAGAACCTTGCGCTTGCCAGGCAGGCGCTCATGCCTCTGAGCTATCTCACCGGCCCGAAAATCATATTTTTTATAAGAAACAAATAGCTGAGAAGATATTAAAACAGCAATAGTAGCAATACTATTTCCTAACGTATTTTTTAAAAAGCAGGATCTATCAAAATAAATTAACATATAAAATTAAATTAAAATAAATAATTACATTAATCTATGTTTACACAAAGACAGCAGAATATGTAAATTTGCCCTAACCGTAAATTTCAAGCACAACTCACAAAGCTAGATTTTGTAGAGGTCTATAAGCTAATCAGAGATTAAATGTTATCTGTATTTCACTAAATACTAACTGTATTTCACTTTATTTACCTATTATAATTTTGAACAACATGCATAATTATCTTGAGTTTTATCATGTTATTGAACAGCACAACATATAAAAATTTCTGTAACTTATATGTGTATCCACAACATAGGGTCTGATAGTTGTCTAGGTTGCCTATTTCTATTCAGGTGTTAGTTTAATTCTACTTTAGTTGATGTGTCTTGAAAAGCCATCTGTCAAAATTATACTTTCTGTATGTATTTATTTTTTATTACTACATGTTTGTAGTACATAATGTTTCCATTCGTTGTGTGGAATTGGTCTATGTCCATAATGCATCTTAATTCATTTCACATCCCCTTTCCCTTTCGTCCATCCTCCTCCCTCCATCTCTTAATCCCTTTTTATTTGAGAAAGATCCATCTCTTTACTTCCTCTCAGCTATCTTTTCTTTTGCTCTTTGTTAATAATTTGGGTTTCTTAGAGAAATCACGTGATATTTAAGCTGTTTGATTTATTTCACTTAACATTATGGTCTCAAGGTACATCTATTTTTCTGCAAGGGCCTCTAGTTCATCTTTCTTTGTGGAAAAATAGTAGTTCATTGTGTGTAAATACCATATTTTCCTTACCCATTGGTTTTTTGATTCACATATAGGCCATTTAAAAAAATTAGCTATTATGAATTCTTAAATAGTATTAAAGATATAGTACCTATTTAATTTTTCCAATTAATTAAATCCAATAATCATATTAACTTCCCATTATTGGAGTAATATTTAAAATACAGTGTATGTGAAAAACATTTTAAATTCATAGATAATGATAGTAAAAATGTTTGAAAAGTATCATTTTGTGTTATTTTTTACCTAAATTTATGAATTTTAAAGGAAATAATTAAAATTTTAAAGGAATATAAATAGAATCAGGAAATATATAGTATAATTCAAGAAAGTACTCTCTTGTTCCTGCAAGGCCTATTTACTTATGACTTAGCAACTCATAAAAATACCTTGCAAGGAAATTAATTTAGTTATGTGAACCCAAGACCTCAATTTCCACAGGTAAATAATAAAGCAGTTTGACTAATCTTCTAAAGCCAATCCACTTATATTTGACATGGCAATACTTGTTAGGAAACATTTCATGGGCAAAACTCTAAATAGCAAAGCTATTTGTATTTTTTCCTTCAGAGAAATGTGAAACTACTGATATTACATGAAACAAACTGACTTTAGATAAAAGGAGCAAGTGAGTGTTATATATCAGCACCATTGTAAAGGAACAGGATGTATTTTTATGTATTTCCAAGGGGCAACCAAGAAAACAGAAATGAATTATATTTCTGTGTACATAAACTCCCATTTGTATCAGTAAAAACAAATATTAAACCTTCATGAAATTATTGTATGCAGCTACATTATAAATGGTCAGGAATTATGACTTCAAAAGATTTACTAGAGTGAAATAATTTCAACTAAAAAGCAGAAAAAATAATTTCATATTTTGGTTTTCTTGACTGAGAATTTGGCTAAGTCTCTGAAAACAATGCCGTGTGTACATTCCCATTACAGGAGGCCAATGGCTTGGATTAAAGTGAAAATTCTTTCATGCTGTGCTGCAAATGACTAAAATGGCTTGAGAATTGTGTGGACAAAAAGCAGCATGATCAAATGATTCAACATGATATGTTACAACACAAAAATCAGACAAAAACAGAAAAATGTATAGATAGTAGAATGCAAACATTAAATGTTTTAAAAAGTATTAAAATTTAATTTCTTTTCAAGGACAGTTGAATGCAAAAATTAAGTTTAAGAATTTACTTTTTACTATGTGTGGCTAATCTGTGCTTTTGATTTTAGTTTCCTTAGAGTATTAACAAATACTTTAAAAAATAGGCCATTTAATTTTCTATAAAGAAAATTAAAAATCTATTGTGCTTTTACCAATCCATACTACAATATTTAAAATTTCATAAAATGCTATTACAGTTTTGCAGTTCAAACTACTATTGTAATTATGTGCAGAAGATTTTCCCAAATAAAGCCTATTGCTGAATAAATCTTTTAGACTTTGTTACTAAATGCAGTTATACCATACCTTGGTACATATGGTAATGTGACTTGGCATGTTGCTTAATCAAAAACTTCAGAAGGGAAGTATGGTATTTTGTTACAGTATTTTCGGCATTTGCAATAACAATATGGTGCAGCCATTCTTCCATTTTAATAACTTACTTTCTCATAGCAAGGTACTTAAGTCATGTACATTGAAATTACTCCTTTGGGATGTATAAACAAAAGGATTTGAATAGACAGAGAGTTGTCTTTGGGAACATCAGTGTCTTGGGGTGTCATCTAAATGCTAAATTAGTATAACATGAAAGGAATATTCACTCTTCTTATCATTATGATCATTGCTAGTACTATCATAATTTTTGCCTAGAACAATTGCATAATTGGGGGGAAAACACAGACTTGCTAACAAAAATGAATAATTTAATTTGAAAAAGCTGAGGATTGAAAGAAATCTTTAGCTAGAAATTTCAGGTATATACTAGTTTTAATACAAGCAAGAGCTGAAAAATAGAAGAAATCAAAATGGGACAACATATTTGGTTAGGTTGGCCCCTAAAAGCAGGGAAAAAAATGTGACTAAATATGAACACAGTATCTCTTCAGTTTAAAAAATTGTCTAGTATAAAGTGTTATTCTAAGTAAATTAATTACTGTAACAATTGCAATTTATCTGAAAGACAAAAATTCTCATCATTATTTAAATCATACTAATAAAAAATACAACACTTGTTCTAAAACATTGTATTTACCTACAGAATTGATCATGTCCCACCTTATCAGCCTGAAATGTTTTAATTTGTTTTTGTCAATTGTAAAGCATATACATATAGATAGATAGATATAGATAATATATGTAGATATATAGATATATAGATTTCCTCCCAAATATTAAATATCCAGGAACCCTTAACAAAATTTGCAAGCGTACAAACAGATGGAAGTGATATGGCTAAAGTGACTCCATTTCTTTTTAGGCTCCATTTTGTCCTCACTTAACCCCTAGATGAACTCACTCCCCAACCCTGTTAGATACTAAGACACTAACCCATAAATGAACTCACTCCTCAGACCCCCTTCCAGTTAACCGTAAAACCCATAAAAGGAGAAACAAACAGTTACAGCAAACAATGGTCAGGCTGACGGTTGACCACCACCTGGGTAACAAACAGACTAGATGTTTGGAGAGGGTCTTGTGATAAATCTAGTGATATTCCTGTGAAATTTCAGAAGGATGATGTGGTGTAATGTGGTTGCTATGGTTATGGGGGGAAACTTGTGGGGAACTTGTAACCTATAAAAACCCCTGAGAGCAAAGACTTGTCGTCGGTGCCTCAGTTGCTTGCTGACCACCGTCCTCCGGCTGAATAAAGCTAGCTTGCTTGCACCAGTACTCAGCCTCTGTGGCAGACTCTCATGAATTTGTCGTAACAGTGGCACATAACTCTGAGTAACCGGTTGCTGGAAGTGGACAATGGTAGTTCCCTTTCCTATGGTAAAATCTAATGGTGAGATTTCTAGAGAGTTTCCACCAACATTAAGTGGGGATCTTTAGCAGAAAAGGACTTTTGGCAACATAAACTTCCTCTGCAGCACTCGACTTCTGCACATTAAATATATTCATCTAATATAGTGAAGAAAAAGATAAGATCTAACTTGAGTTTTTACATCCAAAGTATGTTGAAGAATTATTTGATATAGTATGTTGTTTTTTCTTAAACATAACTGATATTTTACTTAATTCTGCATTGGTATTGTAGAGATTATTTTCCTTTTGTTTGCCTTATATCTATCCAACTTTATTCTTTGTCAAACCAATACTTAGCATCACCCTTAACAAGATAACATTATGACTAACATTTTATCAGCTAACTTAATTAATATATATGAAGAATGTTTATTAATGCCCTATCCATATTTTTCTGGAAGTAGCAATTAATAAAGCTAGGAACTGATACATTTAAAAGAGTGATGGATACAGTATTTGGAAAGATTAGTTTAAATAAAATATACTTAACATAGAATTATTGAATATGTATTAGTAAACTATCTAATTAGATAATTAATCTAGAGTATCAGTTTATTGTCTCTCAATTGACTTCCCTTACTCTAAAATTCTTTTTTTTTTTATTCTTTTTTATGATACCTGAGGCTAAACTCAAGACTTAGTTCATGTTAAGGAAGCATTCTACAACTGAGCTACACACATCCCCAGTCCCTAGACCCTTGTACCTAACTTGAAGGTGATCAGTAATTTTGTACAATGGTTATTTCCTGTTCTAAAAATATTTAAGGATTACTATATGCAGGACTATGCTAGATACTATGGTCAAGTTTCTTTTATGACTTATTTCATTATAATATTTATATTGGGAGAAAAGAGTCACTGAAAGGATATTTTATACTTTTCAGTAATGGATGCATATTTACTCTTTGAAAATGCCTCCAACGTCATCCATGATACCTAACAGAAGGTCAGCTGTGAGCTGGGTGTTGTCCTCTTCAATACTCAGGTAGTCATGATTAGATAAAATAATGTGGGCGCAGCAACATGATTTTATTAGTGGTTTTATAAGAAGAAAGAGAGACTCAAATTAGTTCACTTGTCTGAAACTGTGCTTCTCTGTGCATTGGGACACTGCAAAAGAATCCCCCAAAGCAAGAAAACTCTCATCAGAGATGGAAAACTCATATTGAACTTCTCAGGCTTCAAAACTATGAGCCTATTAAACCCTGTTTTTTGTTGTTTCTTTTTTAAGAGAAAAGCTGAAGGTACACTCTAATTCAGGGGTTCAGAATGGCACATCTGAACCTTTGTTATTTTTAAGTTATAAATTCAGTGGTATTCAGTCATAGCAGTAGAAAAGACTGCAACATGATCTGTAAATGTATACTCCTTTTCTCCCTTACCCAACAATATCTAAACAAACATCTGTAAGTAACATGAAACTACTCTGAATAATTTAGCAGAATTAGAATGAAACAGAAAATCTTTGTGAAGCTAATAAGATTTTCAGGAATACCAGGGAACTATGTTGGAATAAAAGTAGAGAACTAGGAAGGCTACCCACAGGAAGGCCCAAAGAAATATACAAGGTCATGTCAATCCCAGCAGTACGGTGAGTTGGCTGTAACACTTGAATAGGAATAGGGTTAGGACTGCTTACATGCAACCCTTGCTGCTGCACAGCTGGACTCACCATTTTTATTTTACCATCCTCGAACCTATTTAACCATGTGATATTAGGGGCTTTCCCTACTCCAGGATCTATATGTCCATTCTAGGTAAAAATGAGGGCAGGATACTTTATTGCCTCCTAATGTTCAATCAGTGTTGCAGCTATTCAATCAAAACATGAAATCAGTTTCTCAGCTCTTGATGTTGATCTGGTTTCAAATACATTATGAGGAGACAGGTCATCTTGAGTACACCCCCCAAAAAAGTGTATAAGCTAGTTTTCATTTAATAGATACCTTTCATGGAGAAGTATGGAAAGAATTAAAAGGTAGAATGGGAAGAGGACAAAAGGGGATGCAAGAGAAATTAAGCAAGAAGGAAATGTCAAGGAAAAAGGTGAAAACAGCTCTCATTTTATATGATATAATTAAAACAATGAAATGCCTTAAAGAATAGGTCTCTTGGATTTCATATTAGTTTTTATTAACCTCCTGTGTTTTTACAAAAAATATCAAAATATGTCCCTATCTCTTTAAATCCAAAGGAAATATAACCATAATGACACAATTGTTTTAGATGAAAATATACTTAAGTGTTAATTTATAATGACAAAATTATGTGACAAGAATCAATGTGTCATGAACAGGAGTTAATCAACACCTTTATCACAAAAAGAATATTATTTCAACCTGTTTCTTAATCCAATTAATAGCTTTTCTATAGATTGCAATTTATTTTCTCACAACTAATTTTTTATGCTCCAGGTAAAGTCAGCCAGGAAACACTAACAGAATTTTAACATTTGTTTTCTAGTTAGGGTAATCATTTTCAATTAGCCTCCACTTAAAGCTTTTAAATAAAATATAGTTGTCAATACTGTCAGACCTAACATTAAACAGAAAGTTGTGCTTCCCTCTATATTTAGCTTTCTAAATTACTTATAACGTTTCCTTTTCCTGTTGGTATTTTATAAATTCTGCCAACATACCAAAGCTTTAAACTGGTAAAAAAAAAAAAAAAAAAAAAAAGGCTTTAACAGTTGTTAGAGCAATCCTTTTCCAGTTAAACTTCCTTGCAACCAATCAATTTGTCAGATCAGAGGCCTTATCTTTTGTGTGAGTTCCTCTGAACTAAAGCTGACAGGGTTAGGCCAGGGTCAGCTGTCTGATAAATCAAAGCAAAAGACAACATAAAGCACTATAGCAGAGAGGGTTAGAATTAGCACAGATGGCATTATCTGGAAGTTGACATTGATAAAAACATATTTGTAACAGTTAGCTTGCAAGACTCTTCCCCCAACTTGCCTATTCCCTGTCCTCTCAAATGACATTCAGATTAATTTAAAAAGTTAGAAAAGAAAGTGATCCTTAAGCCATTTATCTACCAGTAGTAAGATTTAAAAAATTTAATCTTGATGGTCTGCAATAAAGAAGCTTAACAAAGATTAAGAGATATCAATCTTTGCTGTAAGCTATCAAAACTGAGTGACCTTAACCTGCATTGAACTGAGAGGCAGTAGCACAGTGATAGATGCCTTACTGGATATATATATCCCAGTGCTTGATAAATTTAGGTATTTATTTGCTTAATTTTATAAATTTAATAAATTTGCAATATATCAGTCTTTATCAAAAACAAACTTATTACTCCAAGTTATAGTTATTAAATACATCTGAACTTTTAAGTCACACAGAAAATCTTACTATGTGTAAGTCATATAAAAGCCAGTAAATAAGAAGAATGTATGCTTCTAAGTTTTAAAATCAATCATTAGTCTATAAGCTTTCTATCACACTGAGAATATACCTGATAACAATTTAAAAGAGAAAAAGGTTATTTTGGGCCATATTCTCAGAGTTTTCAAACTACAGTCAGCTGGCTTCCTTGTTTTTAGGCTTGTGGAGCTGCAGAAACATGAGGGCAGAAGGTCATGGCCAAAGAAAGCTGCTCATCTCCTGGCAGCTAGTACGCAGACGGAAAGAGGAAGGGGTCAGGGACTGAATCTGTCCTTCTAAGTCACATCCTAGTGACGCACTTCTTTCAGCCAGCCCCCTCCTGAAGTTTCCACCAACTTCCAACAGTTGCACACTCAGCTGAGGGTCGAGCCTCTAATACACGTTATTTCGGGGGAACATTTCAGATCCAAACTATACCAAATCACAAGAACGTTTTCAACTTGTGAACAAATGATGATGCAATAGACAATGTACCTTACTGATGAGCCAAGGTGTCTCAAATGCAAAAGCAGTGGCTGATAGCACCAAGTCTTTTTTTAGCAGTAACACATTGCAATCATTTTATGAGTCTCAAGTGGTAAGGCAATGGCAAACGCACCTCCAACCAACTAACAAGCTAACACAAACTAAACAAACAAAACAAAACAAGACATATTAGGAGGCCTGAAAACTGCCACAGAGAAGCATTGTTTTTTTCAAAAATATACTGCTAGATCCTATATATACCTCCTCTGCTTTCACAAAAAATCATCACAGTGGAGATTTTTTCCCTCAAACTCCAAAAATCTTTCCAGCGAGAGGAAATAATTGAGCCAATAACAAAGATTTATATTTACAACAAAATAAATCAATGCGCATTTTTCCATAGGATTTTTTTCTTTTAATTTTGTTGCTCTTGATTTTCAAACAAAGAGAATATTCTGTAATATAATGGACATTACTGTAATATATGTATAGCTACTTTATAAAAAATAATGAAAATATTAGGAAAGAAAAAAGAAAATGGAGTCAAAAATGTATTATGTACAAACTATTTTAAAGTATTTGGTCAACTTTGCAGTTTATTTGGCTCAAAAATGCACAATTTCAGGGAAAAAAAATAAGTTATGACACCTTCACTAATCAATGTGGAGTATATTTCAACCTTATAAGTGTACAAAATTCTTTCTCTAAATTCAATTTTGCAATGTGCTTCATATTTATTCAGGCTACAGTCCTCTGGATGTGTCTGTAACAACACATTTACATTATATCCAGGAATTTGGAGTTTTTCCACTGAAGTAGAAAAGTGAAGTTTCAGAACATTTCTTTGAAGTTATTTCACATAAGATGTGAAATAAAAATGAAATTTTATCAAAGTAATTTTATTCAAGTGCTCTCTTGATCCATAATAAGGGTGAGGTACATGAAAAGCCTGTTTGTATTTTTGGAAAAATGGATTAGAATAAATACTTTTCTAGAATGACACAAATAGCAGTGATATTATATTCTATGTTCTAAAGCTAAAAAGACAAAAACAAAATGAAACCAAACAAACAAACAAAAAAGGGAGATTGATCCACGGTGAATTAAACCATAACTTGTAAAATCAAAGCAAAGAAGAAAGGTAGTGATTTAGACCATGATAATTGACAGGTACAATCTTACAAACATCAGATGGGGTAAATAAATACAAGAGACACCAAAATTGCTGCTTTTCATTGAAATATTTCCAAGTATTCTCTAATATTACATGTCTCAAAGACATCATTTCTAGCTTAACTTACAACACTGAACCCATGCATGGGAAGAATCAAAAGAGGCATTGTATCAGTCTTATTAGAGAAACAGATTTAATGCAAGATTTTACAAGATTGCCTTATCATGGCCTCCCACAGAGTCAGATGTAGAAAAGTGCAAAAGAGCTGTCTGTGCAAGAGAGAGTGGAAAGATCCAGTCGAAGGCCGGGTTATCCTTGTAGTGTCTGATGTGAGTCCCTATTAGGAGTCTGAAGCATCTCTACTGGAGGCTGAACAGTCTGAGATGGAAGCCAGGAAACAACATCCACGATCAAGGTGAAGACTGGAGCTCCTCTGAGGAAAAACAGAAGCAAGTCTTCCTTCTTCATTTCCCTTTTATTCCATTCAAGCAGCAAGCCTATTTGTTGCTGTTGCTTGCATCCCGGGTGGGTCTTCTGTCTTCAATAAATCCCTTCAGCCAAACCCAGAGCTATGCTGATCCAGTTTGGTTGGGCATTTTTACTCAATTTGACACCATTAGTTAACTATAACAAGCATCATGGAAATTGTCCTTTAAAGATGTAGTACCAGAGTTTATGTTAAGGATATTTTTCATAGACAAATCAAGAATCCCCTCATAAATGAGGATTCAAATAATAGAACTGCATCACTCATTTTCTCCAGTTATGAGTACAATTGGGCCTCACAATCTGTTACATTAATGGTGCAGGATGGAGTGTTACAGGGAATGTCCCAAAGAAAGAACATTGGACATTGCTTATTTGTGAGGCTTTCTCAGTCCTAGAATTGTTTCAGAACTCTTTTTCAAGATATTTCAAGTGTTCCCTTCCCATAGAATAAAAAGGGGTATATGTCATATACCCATACCTCTTTTTGGCATGTCTTTTTAAATAAATCATTAGAGTTAAATTAAGGTTTAATGAATGATGTTATGGTTACCCAAAATGTGTGGAACAAAAAAGGCCTTTTGACAACATTCATCAAAGCACAAAAAATGGCATGTAACAAAGGCAACTGTTCCAAAGGCTGGCATATGGTTCTTAGAAGATGGAAGAACCTTCCTACATTGTTTCAATCAGTTGTTCATCAAGCATCCCAATTAAAAGTAAAAGGGCAGTGTCATAATTCTGCTCATCTTCAGAAAAGACTTCAATACTTAGTTGCATTCAAAACTTAAATGATGCAAAGATTCAAATCAGAATCAAAGTCTTAGCAGATGCTTCAGACTCAATAAATTTCCTCTTCCCCTTCACTTTCCTACTTTTTTTCTTTCTCTTTTTTGTACTTCCTTTTAATGTAAGAATTAGAAAAATGAAATTAATATTTATATTAAGTGATTTTTGCAGTTATGTAGTTAGCAATAAGAGACATCTTATTTATTAATCTATTACCAGAAAAGGATGATTTACTCAAAATTTTATGGAAAATAAGCCTAAAGAGTCCACTTGAACACCTTAATGATAATATTAAGAGCTAGAAGAAGGCCAGATTATTTTTCAGATACTTATGCTATTACAGACTATAGAGAAGTTCATGTTCAAATACAAATCACCTCACAAAACATCCTAATAGCATAAAAATGCAATCAGATAATTTTATCCATGGACAGTGATTGAGAGGACACTCCAATACCTGCAGAGAGAACATTTTACACAATATTCATTATGAAATAGGAAAGGACTTCAAGAAAGAGTATCACTTCTGTCTGTATATGGTGTAGCATTTCTACTCATCTGACCATGTCACATTTTCCATGGTCCTTCAAGAGCAGAAGACAGAATTCTACAATACTGAGGTATGAGTCTTATGCTGTCCTAAGGTTCATGTTCATCAATGAATACAAAAGGGAAAAATTATCTTTTATCACAAAATGTATCCAGACTAGTGCACTCATTTGTGTTCTGGGTTTAAATACAAAATTCTTCAGAAATTGGGCATTGTGGCACATGCCTGTAATCCAAGCATTGGGAAAGCTGAGACAGGAAAATCCACAAAAGTTCAAGGGCAGCCTGGGCTATACAGTGAGCTCAAGGCTAGCATGACCTAAGTAGCAAGACCCTCTCTCAAAAACAAAACAAAACAAAACAAACAAATATAATTCACCTGATGATTTTTCAAGCAGAAAAGTCAAACATAAGTCTTTATATAGTAAAATACCACCAGTGCTGATTTCTCTAATGTTTCAGTCTAATGCTTTCCACCACAGTAGTGATTGGCAAACACTTTGTTGTACATTTATGAAATGATGCTTCTTTTCTCTTTGAGTGGCTGCTTTGAATTCTTGGTGTCTTTTAGATACTATATCCTTTTTATCAAAGAATTTCATGGAGATTTCTTCAATAGCTGAATTGAGAGAAACACCATCCTGAAGTGTCCTCACCATATTCTTTTTTTTTTTTTTTTTTTGTGGGTACCGGGGGGTCGACCTCAGGACCTCGCGCGCCAGCAGGCGCCCGTGCCACTGAGCGATATCACCGGCCCCTTTTTTGTATGTGGGTTCCGGGAGTGGAACTCGGGCCCTCCCGCTTGCCAGGCAGGCACTTAAGGCGCTGAGCCATCTCACCGGCCCCACCATATTCTTAAGAGGAAGAAAGATCCTTAGAAATGTCAGTGTGAGATTTTTGTTATTTAGAAATTGTTTACTGAACACTTTTGAATTTTTTTTCAGTAATTTATATCACAAATAACTTATATCACACATTCTGAGTGTATTTCTATCTCAAATAAGGCTTTATCTTTTTTTCTGATTTCCTTGGAATCATAATCTAACAGATTCTTCAAACTAACTGCCACTATTTATGACAGAATTATATTTTATATACAGTACATATCAGTGAAGTTATATAATATAAACTTCATTTTCTATTATGTCAATAGCATATTTTCTTCATGTGCTCACATAACTGAGAATTTTTAAAAATACATTCAGAATGTACATAGCAATAGATCATAGTAGCCTCGGGTACATTAAAACACCAAATCACAGGCCATCGATCTTCACACAATGTATAGACAGATAGCCTAGCATTTTATTTTACAGTGTTTATCTAAAACACTGCCATTGGCAATGGCTGTGAGATGTGTTGGCTTGTAGCAACATTTATTGCATATTCTGTGTTTCCTATCCTTTCTTCTCATGAGTTCAATTACACACTTCAACTGACATGCAGAGTACTCACTAAAGTAACATTTGAAACTTTTCCATTCTCTAGAAAACTGGTTTCCTCCTCACATGATAAATAATCTGCATCTTTATCATACACTGCTGCATTGAATTCCTCATCCTAAAGGTTTTATTTCTTTAGCTTCAATAAATATCACACATCTCTTCCGTAAAAACGAAGAACAGGATATTACTCAGTGAAGGTGACTGACATAGAAAAAAAACAATTTTAGTACATCCATAATGGTAACCTCTTGTCTACTTTACTTAGCTCCATTGATATGGAGTATTTGTTCATGATGATCAGTAATGTGATTTTAAAGGGAAAATATATTTTTCCACATTATTATCATAATGCTGGCCTTACACCCTATACTCTGCTTTGAACCCATGACAGCACCATATTTTAAGAATATGATATCCTATATCATGCTTTCTTTTCATCACCAAAGAAGCTCCTCATAATTATCATTACCTACCTGCATAGGGCCATTATCCTCTGCCTCCCTGGGCACACACACACACACACACACACACAAACAGTCAATGTGTGGGTGAACAACAAAAATATGTTCTGGGAAATGCATCACAAGGTGATTTTTTATTGCAAAAACAACATAGGGTCTACTTACACAAAACTAGATGTTAAAACCTCTATGTTTAGGCGATAAGGTATACTTATATGGTACAGCATATGGCCCTTTGGGCCTCTTATAGTTTAGACAAAAATCGCCCCCTTCCAGCGTCTCATGTACTCAAAGTTGGGACTTTTGAAAGGTGGACAGTTCATAGACGCAATATACTCATTAGCGGGTTGCTTCATTGATGAGCTTAGAGCTGAATGTGCTGGAATTGCCTCCTTAGAGGTCGATGACTGAGGACATGACCTGGAAGGGTATATTCTTGTTTCTCACCTCTCTGTCTCTCTCTGCCTCTCTCTGTCTCTGTGTCTCTGTCTCTCTCTGTCTCTCCTCTGTCTCTATCTCTGTCTCTGTCTCTGTCTCTCTCTCTTCTTTCTGGCTGTCATAGGGTAAACAGCGTAACTTTACCATGCCTTTCTGTTACGCTTTTTCTGCTTCAGAGCAGATTGCTTCATTGCAATCATGGACTGAATCCTCTGAAAACTGTGAGCCAAATAAACTTCTGTAAATTGTGGACTCTGGTTATTTTGTCCCAGTGATGGGAAAGTAACACAGCCATAGTAATAAAATGACACATAATTGAATCAAGAGCAAGAGAAAATGATACAATCTAAAGACAAATTCAATAGAAGATATATAAGGCTGCTGCAAGCACAATATAGGATATTGTTCTATGGATTTTGTTTAGTCTTATTTATAAGTAGAACTACACCCTAAAGTAAAAATAAAAAATAGAATACAATAAATACATAAACCACTAACATGTGCAATTATTATTAACATTATCTATTATATACTGTATATATATATCGTTATAAAGGTATGCACTATATTTTTGAAGGACTGGCAGTTCAATAGGTTTGTTTACGCCAAACTATAAACTATAAACATGTGAGTAAAGCATTTCAGCCTGATGTCATGATAGTCTTCACTGTCACTAGGGGACAGGATTATTTTAGATCCATTTTTAG
Organism: Erethizon dorsatum; assembly: GCA_028451465.1. Taxonomy (NCBI): domain Eukaryota; kingdom Metazoa; phylum Chordata; class Mammalia; order Rodentia; family Erethizontidae; genus Erethizon; species Erethizon dorsatum. The sequence continues at coordinate 84,607,636 of CM051831.1, read as the reverse complement.
ATTACGTTACCATGTGCTAATGGCATCATACATGTGGTCTGCTGCTGACCAAACCACAATTCTGCAGCACATGAATTTATAGGCATGTGGAGTTCATTAAACACATCATAAGTGCATAAATATAAATATGTTTATATTTAATTTAAAAGCATATATTCTGTATATATATATTTATTTTATATATATTATTTAGAGTAACAAACACAAAGCTTTAAAACTACACATCACAGTAGACAGTACGTATATACCTTTTCTATATATCTCTAATTTTGTTTTGTCTACAAATAACAATATTTTGAAGACTCATGAACAGTCCTTAGTGTTCAGTTATTTTAGTTTTATGAAGCTCATTCTCTAGTAAATTTCTGAATTTCTTAGAGAAACAATATTCTCAGTTTATTCTAAATTGATAGAAGTAGATTATCTTCACTTATCTAAGGATAGGTTTTGTTAGTAAATTTTTTTTAAGGATTATGGAAAGCTATTTCATTAACTAGTTTTATATATTTACAACTCAGGAAATTTTGCTTGATTTATAGTTACTGGATTTGTTTTCTTCCTTTACATTGATTTCCTTTTTAAGGGTTTCTTAATATTCACTTAGTGAATATTCTTTATTAATATTTAATGTTCCTTTCAATTACATCCCTTTATTTTTCTTTCATTTCTTTTTAATTTCAAGACATTCTTGCTTTTCTTCCTTCTTTCATGTATGAAATTGCTTATTGCATATCATTATTCTCCAGTTTATTGCAGTTGAGTCTTCAAGACTGAATTAATTCTTTTCATTTGTTATTCATATTTTCCAAACTTCTGTGACTTCATTTCTAAGTTTTCTCATTCTCTTTTTTCATAGGGACATTTTAGTTCATTTAAAAATTAGTGTTTCATAATTTTGATCTCTTTTGAATTCATATCTTGGGGCTATCATTATACTTTCTCTAGGGATGCCATTACACTCTTCTTTATACTCCAACTCTAACAGGGAGTTTTACTTTTTTCAGGTAAAAGCATTGTAAACTCAAATTCATCCACCATAGAAATACTTGATGCATATTACATAATTTCCCTTTTCTCAAGTATATTAGACATGCCATTGCTTCAAAGGTCTTGTACCTGTTGGCAGTTTTCCAACCTATTTGTATTTTAAGATTGTTGAAGATATCTCTTGCCCAGGATTTTTGCGATTGTTTCCCATGTTGATTTTGTTTTTGATATCCACTTATTTTATATATATTCAGAGTGATTCAGATGCAAAACTATCACCATGAGATACCTATATTTTTATTAAATTCTTCACATCCAAATTTTGACCTGCACCCTTTCTTGTGGCTACAGTATAATAAATTGAAGGCAATCCTTTAAGGTTGATTTAATCTATTCACTGGTAGATAACATTAAAATACTTTACTCTGTCTTTCTATAGACATCATCAAAAATATAAATTGATCTTTCAAATTAATGTAAAGAATTTATAAGCACCATATATTTTAATATAGGGATATAAATAAAAATAAAAGTTATTGAATTACAGAAAAATCCAAGATACCAGTAGATACAGGCTTTTGACCCAGAAACATGTAAACAGTTTTTAAAATTCTTTTATATATTTCATATTTCACTACTCTATTGGACTCATTAGAAGACTTTACACCTGGTAGATGAAAAATCACTTACATTCTATTCTGATTTTCTAAGCATTTAGACCTTCTAGTAACTTATGTATATTAGATTAAGCTTATTTTTTATTCAATAGATAGCATGTATTTATTTATCTTCACTTCATATGAAATGTCTGGCTCTGGAATTTCTGCTATATTACTTTGTCATTTTGCAATGAAAAATGCTTATTTTAGTCAATTCTCTTTACTCAAAAATGTTAAAAATTCCTAAAAATAATCTTATCAATAAACATTCATTTATAAATACTATTTCTGTCATGTTTATCATAGACTTTTTTTTTTATTTGGGTACCGGGAGTCGAATTCAGGACCTTGCAATTGCCAGGCAGGTGCTTATGCCACTGAACCATCTCACTGGCCCTATCATAGACATCTTTGCCTTCCAAAATTGAGATTTCATAAAGATGATCTTGTTATTGAAATAAGGTTTCTTTTATTCTTTTTTTCAGATCACACACATTTCTTGAATTCACATCCATTGTACTACTAATCAGTTCATAATTTTACATACTATATTATAGGAAAACAGAATTTCCAGTTATTTATGGATTACTCATAATTTCCTAATTTTATAATTAAACTTGAGCATCATTCATTTAAATGAAAAGCATTAATAAGATATAGAAACCTGTTACCCCTATATAAAGTTATAAAAATAAGCAATGATAGCATTGATGAGATACCTACAACTCATGTACATTTGCCCACAAGACTTACTTTCTCTTTCTTTGATGTCAAACTAATATTTTATGATGATTTAAAGATATTAAAAGATTTCTTATTTTAAAGTATCTTTTGTAAATCATATAGCAACTGGTAATATTGAGCAATAGTCCCCTTAGTAAAGTCCTTATTTGTATACTTTCTTTAATTTTATTCTTTAATTTGGGGGTCAGCAAATCATGACTTGTGGACCAAAAGCCAACTAAGCACCTGCTACTGTAACAAGCAAAGATAGGAATAGCTTTTACATGTTTTAGTAATAAAAAATGATATTTAATTCATCATGAAAATTATAAAAATCCAATTTACATTATCTGTAAAAAGCTTTATTTAATAACATGATATTGGAACAAAGCCACAATCACTCAATGGCCTGTTGTCTGTTTCATGGTAACAATAGTGTTTGGTAGTTGTGAAAGATTGTGATCCTTAAAGTAAAAAACGTCTTCTCTCTAAACCTTCACAGAATAAACTTCACAAGGCATCCTTTAACTTATTCTGCCTATTGCAGATATAAAGTTTATAGGGCTGATTAGTTATAAATACAAAAGCAACCAAGTGGTTTTTATACTGGAGCAATAAGAAGCCAATCAAAAGGTAAGATTTCATTATATTAATCACTCAGTGCTATTGAGCACAATTTGTTCTGCTGTATTGAATGACTAAAGGTGATTGTGGCTTTGCTCATAGATAATTGAGTAACCTAGATCATTGAGTTGGAATGAGAAAAACCAAATACCAAGTCCTTTTTAACTTGCAGATTTTTCTCTTCTTTTTAATATATAAACTGTAGAGAAATCAGTACATTGAAGTAGGAGGTCAGAAAACAGACCATCATTCTTACTCAAAGCAATGTCTGTTGGTCTGATCTTCTTTGGATCATATACTGTACCCTCCCTTGCTCATGGCTAAAGATTTGTAAATGTGATGAGGAATATCAAGAGCAATACTGATAGGGAAACAAAATTAGAATAAGAATATAGTTGCAAGTTATTGTAAATGAATATGATAGGGTAGAATTGTTCCATTCTGAAGGCTTTGGTAATGGGACTCAGTAATTCCTTTCCCACATTCACTGTCTTGCTTAATGATTGTCAAGCATCTACTTTTTATGCCACTGTATTCCTGGCAGTATGGAGGCAAATCACAGTGAATGCGACAGTTATACCAAGTGTGAGTTCTCCCTATATTGGCAGGATGACAAAAGACAAAGCATTCAGGGTCTTTTCTTTTCAACTTCATAGTTCAGTGACAATAGGTATTTTATTTTTGTTTTATGTTCTACATCTTTGAAATGTGGGACATACTCAACAGGATTTTTTTTGTGTGTGTGTGGGTACCAGGGGTCGACCTCAGGACCTCACGCGCCAGCAAGTGCCCGTGCCACTGAGCGATATCACCAGCCCTTTTTTTGTATGTGGGTTCCGGGAGTCAAACTCGGGCCCTCGCGCTTGCCAGGCAGGCGCTTACACCGCTGAGCCATCTCACCGGCCCCCCTCAACAGGATTAAGGTAGGAGAGTTATATCTAATATGTCTCACACATAATATTGTAGCTGTTTCTATTATATAACTGATGTGCTATAAATGTAACAGAACAAAAATCTATGTCTTTATCAGTGTGAGAAAATCCTTTATTACATTATGGCATCACATTGCTATAAAAATAATATACTTTTATTGACTTTCCCTAAATAAGTATCTATGCACTATAAATGGGAGGGAACACTTTAAATCAGATTTCCTGTGTTGAAATTTTTCTCTAACACTTTCTAGCTGTTTGAATTTGTATGGGTTCCTTCATAAAACTGTACTACTTTTCATTCTTTTTTCATTTATACAACTAGGAAAATATCATCTAACATATGTATTTGTCGAGATACTTCAACAAAATACTTTATAGAATGTGTGATAAGTGCTCCTAAATGTAAGATAAATTAATATAAAAGTACTAAAACATTTAACAATTTTGTTAGACAAAATTAGATTTAAATATTATGTAAGTGTGTTAGCTACTTTATATACTAATATAAAAATTTACCCAGAAAATTTTTAAGCTACTGCAAGCCTATAAAATTGTGAATATGTGTGGGAGACCAGATAGAAAGATTAAGACCTAACTGGCCTCTTCTGTGAGCACTAAAGTGAAAGGCAGCATGAGTGCGTGCTGACACGCTGCAGGGAAAATTAATACAGCGAGACCCTGTTGTTTACTCAGATATGGACCATGGATGGTGGGAGGCAGATGAATCCTCTTTTACTCTGATTGCTTGTGCCTGTGTCTGAGTGAATAAAGCCAAGACGCGCCAGTCACTCAGGGCTCTTTGTCGAAGAAAGACAAGAGCACCTGGCCCCCCAAATTTTAACCTATTCTGCATCTCTTTGTGCTTCATCTTTGTCACCTCTTGATCAGGTAGGTTGGCACCATACAAGTGTGTTCAAGCTTCAACAGAGAATACCATGATGCTTTTCAGAACTGAAATAGTAGCTTCCAAGAATTACATTTGCAATTTTGAGATATACCATTATTAATGTGACATGGATCCAAAGGCTGGTCCACAGAACTGTCCTACTATTATAGACAGCTAAGTTAGGTAGAAATATTATAGGCAGTCAGATAGGGCTAGGTCCTCAAGAGAGCCAGGACAAAAGGTGAAAATGCACCACAACTGTGGCTGGAGACACATCAGTTAGAGCCCGGGCCTCAAGATAACAACAGAAGGACCAGTCCTACTTATTCCCCAAGGGACGACATAAGTGATTACCCTGATCTAATAAAGTCTATATAGGCATCAGTCACCTCAGTGGCCAACCAAGACCCCAGATCCATCACCTATATGAGAAGTTGTTTATTCTTTCCATGCCCGCTCACTATGTGACTTGCTTCCCAGTGGATCAATATTTCCTAAGCAGTTATACTTATTATCTTACTGGTTGATCATAACTGTGACCTACATTGTACCCACGTGGTTGAGCTCCATAAAAGTTCCCCTGAGAAATGCGTCCTTGGGAAACCCACTTTCTGGGTATGCCCTCCTGTCCCTCTCTGGCAGGAGCTTTCTATGCCTCAATAAATATTTCCTACTCTTAAACTCTGTTGTTCCTAGGATTCATTCTTCAGTTTTAGAGAATATGAACTCAATGTATCAGACATCTAACAGATTGGGAGTTATTATATTTCCTTATATCATATTTGCAGGTGCTGATACCATCCTGGTACCACTACCACTACGTGAATTTGATAACCTCTGGCTTCTAATCAAATAGGTTCTTGTTGTGCTAGCATTTTGATACTATGAACTTCTTTGCTTTTTTAGATTTTTGTGGTGGACACTTCAGGTACGTGGTGGAGATCTCCGGCAATTTTTTCAGTAAGAGAATTTGTCTCCCAATCTTTTCAACAATGCCTTTGCAAACTGTTCAGACCATTATTCCTTGCCTATGATTTACTAAGTAAATAAACCATCTGACTCACCAGTTTTCAGAGGATTTCCAGTTTATGATTTATTGTCATATTTTACCATTCCACTAGAATTGTATTTGGCTATATGTTTGTAAATAAATTCCCTATTTTATTTATTTACTTTTTTGAGGCAAGGTCTCACTATGTAGTCCAGGCTGGCCTCAAACTCACTATGTAGCCTAGTCTGGCCTTGAACTCACAGCGATCCTCCTGCCTCATCAGTCTCCCAAGTGCTGCAATTACAGGTGTGCACCACCACACCTGGCACAAATTCCCTATTTTAAAAATTGTATCTTCCGAAAGATACCAAGTGAAATGTTAAACCAGTTGCAATACATATACATGCTTAGACAATAAATTGTAATAATCATTTTAAAAATTAAAAATTCCCTCATATTTAATAAAATGCCCAAATACCTATACAATACTTAGAACAAAGAAATTATCATGAATTTAGAACATATTTAAACCAATTCCTAAAAGCATAATATACAAAATTGATCAATGTGTTATAAACAGTAGTTCAAGAAATATTGACTGGATTATGTATATTATAAAATAATTATGATTTGATCTACTAATTCTCTTGCATTAAGTTATCTATAGAGCTTAAATACACAATTTAACACTTACTTAATTACGGCAATATACCCTCTGAAGACTTGGGATTTTTTTAATTGAGTTAGAGTAGGTGGCGATGGCAGATGTGGGATGTGAGATCTGGAAACTACAGTAGTCTACACTGAACACTGAGGATTACTTTACTTCTTAGCCTCACCTGATTGAGGCCTCATCTTATTCTAGCCTTAGTTCTACCAAGTACTTACAAGCTTTGACCCATTTTGATCTTACATTGTTTTTTTTTTCAAACATATGCCATGCATCACTTGCTTTATACCTTAGGGTTTTTATGATTCTAGGCATATGGATATCTGTTGATTTCCACTCAACACTGGACAAAGTTTCAAGTGGAACAAAGGAAGATTAAGGTCACCCATAGGAGCCTAAGACTGACAGACAGATGTTCCTCCTTTTCATTGTTCACACAGACAATTCTGAAATGAATTTTATAATACTACATTGAGGTCACCTTAGAATTGAAGATCCTTACCCACAAATTTGGCCAACATTACTGTAATCTATTATTTTTTGTCTAATTCCTTTTTCTTCCTTCCCTCTTTTACTTACCCTAGTTGTGCATAGCTGCCACATATGACTGATTTCCAAATAAACTCTCCCTTTTGGTGAGCCCATTCCTCAAGCTCTGATTTTATGGAACCCAGACATAGTTTTTGATATTACCATTTTGTCTAGCACTATGCTAACATTGGGAATGCAATTGTAAATAGCAACAATTCTATCTTTATGATGCATGTTACCTACTTTTGATAGATTTACTTAATTCTTAGTTCATGTATAAAGTATAAATAAAATAAACATTAATTATTTCAGTTAAAACATGATCCAACTATGTTCCAAATATAATTTATTTATTTCTTCCAAGCAGAAATAATTTTCTCTTAATATACAAATAATATTTGTATATCAAATTTTTTGTGTAATTTATTTCTTTACATATGTTTTATACTTCAGATCAAAATATTTATTGATTTTCTTTTCTTTGTATTATATTTTCCCAGCACATATATAACATTGTCTTAATCTTATACAAAACTTGCTTTTCCTTGCCTCTTTTGAGCCTCTAATATTCTGTTGTACAGAGCTCCTCATAAGCAATACCCCAAACTAAGAATTATATTGACAAATCCATAAGAAATAAAATATTAGAAAAGTTGAACTTCACTTTCTCTTAGACAATGTCAAGCTAACATTTATATTTGCCAATATTTTCTTCTGATAGATAAAAAATAAAATTAAATTTGAATTTCCTTTTAAGCAAATGAAGAATGTTTTCAGTTACATTTTCCAATCATGATGAAGTACCCATGACTCTTCCCAAATAGTTACAAATCCAGTAAAATAAACCAGAGATAAATATTTCATCACATAGAGTACCTTAAAAAGGCAAGCAAAATTAATTAACATACAATTTCCTCTGCAGAAGTCACTCCATGCATAGAGTCACAATGTATCAGAATCCCCTACTGTTGGGAAGGATATTGACCATGTTTCCCAGGTAGAATGCTCTCTCTCTACTTGTAAACTTGAAAAATATCTCCTCATCAATCTGGACTCAGACACGGATTGTACAAGCTTCTTTAACTTTTTAACATATTTAGTGTTTTCTTTTGGTTTTGTTTTCACATGTTTCAAATGGAATTGTAAGCTATTCCATTATAGTAACACCCATATAATGTGTCGGAAGAATTAGACTAAATTATTGTTTTGGAGATTTTGTGGCCCTAAAGCTTTTTTTTTCTAGATATTCATTTAAAAATAACCTGTAAATAGACACATTTATTTTTTATGTTTTTGTAAATATTATATTAAATGACATTTATTAAGTGGTGGATAAGCATCGAACTGCAAAAGATTCTGCTATTATTTACTGTTCCCTTTCACTTATAAAATCCAAATTCTTTATCATGCATGTCAGGACCCTGGCACTATTGTCATTGTCTGCCCCCCAGGATTCTTTTCTCACCATGAATTTTTACTTCCTGTATCCCAGCATTGTGAACTACACATAGTTTTCCTACCAAGTCTTTCTGATAAATGCTTCCTTTTTTATCCAAATATACAAATAAACTCACATGCATTAAAGGTCAGTTTAAATATTAGTTTCTCTGTGAAGTCTTTTTTGAGCCATTCAGGTATCCTCTCATTACAATTAAGATCATGTTTTCTTTCTGGTATTACTACAATAACACTTTTTATGTAGACAGCTATATCAATGCATTAAATATGTCTTTGCATTAAAATATTTTGTCTATATTTCCTTCCTTCAGCTAAGTTAATTTTTTAAAACTCATTAAGCCCTAAAGACTTGAAAATGCTTTGGATATTAAGAATATCTACAACACTGGATCTTGATAAATACATTTAACTGCATTTCAGCTTTCTAGGCAACATTAAGGACAAGATTGCCAAAACAATGAGATAATTAATGTTTTTCCCATCAGGTAATTTTATCTCTAACATCATATTTTCAAAACTGGTAAGACTGGTTATAAATCTCAAAGATGTTATAAAAGTCAATGTTACATTCTCTTGAGTGGAGAAAAGAGTGGATAAAAGTCAAAAAGAATTGTAGCTTGTGTTTATTTGATACTGGACTGATTGAGTGGTGAAGATGGAGAATAATGGGTTGTGTGAAAAGATAGTACGAAACATAAAAGTCAGTTCTGCTTTTGTTCTTAATGAGCATATAAGTCATAGGAAGAAAAAACTTTGTGCCTGGGTAATAGCTGAGGCTGGAGCCCCAGCCCTGATGAAAGGCACTTAAGATAAGGTAACACCTGTTATTAACTATTCATTGACTGTGCCTGCATTTGGGGGGGCAGTTGCAGAAAAAGTTCAAGACATTTGTGTTAATCATTTTGTCCAGGAAAGAGAAAAATAGTAACTATGTATCATGATCTTTTTGAAGAAAGACTTCAACATTAAATCTAGAACTTTTACTCACAGATATGTAAAAGGTGGTATTGCACAGGAAGTTAATAGCTCTGTACTTTCAATTATTTATTCTGAATTCCATTTTGTAGTTTTTAACTTGTTTTGTTAAAGATGACCTCTCAAATTTTATAACCTCTAACCCCCTCAATGGAATTTGCTTCTGTAACTATTTAACATATGCTAAGAAGCTAGAGGTTTGTATCATGAAAGTCACCTTAGTGTTTACCTAACATTTACTTTTACATATGGAGCTATGGAAAAGAGAAATTGTAAGTACTGTATAAGGAAGATACCCACAGGATAGATTACTCAGGGCTCTTCTATTATACAGTAGGTGTGATAATTGACCCTGGGAACCAAAACATTAATAAGACAAGGCCTATATCTCAAAATATCTTATAGTAAGTGGAAAGAACGGCAATTAATTATAAATTATAAATATTTATATAATTATAAAATCTTATAAATATTTTGGTGAAGCCATATACACATGTTATGGGAGCTCAAATGAAGCACATCTAAATTCATACTTTAATGAAAAACAACAAAGTAGTAAAATTATTTGGTCCAAGCCTTGAGGTACAAACAGAATTAACAAGACAAAAATCATTGAGAGACTACATCTGAGGAGGGTCAGTGGTTTGAAAAATCTATTGAAAAAAAATTCTTCCACATTCAAAATTCTATAAATGAGACCTATCTTATGCAAATCAATTTATTATATGAATTAAAGTTTATTTAACATCAATCATGAAGTAGTAATTTTACTACACATGTGAAGCAAAAAATGAGAAATATGAAGCTTTATTTCAAGAGAACATATTTTATGGAGACAGAGACAATTACAACAAATTTAGTAGCATAAATTGTAATAAAGGGCCAGAGATATAGCTCAGCGACATAAGCGCCTGCCTGGCACGAGGTCCTGAGTTTGACTCCTGGTACCCGCATATAAAAAATAAATAAATAAATTGTAATAAAAAATCTATTCAAAATTCTGAGATGGCAGTGAAGGAAAAATGGCATACAATTCATAGGGAATCAAGTGGGTTTCACAAAGTAGGATGTAGCATAACTTTAAACAAAGACTAAGATTTCTCTAAGTGCAGAAAAATAGAGGGTACTCAAAATAGTGTGTGTAATAACATGAGGCTGTAAAACAAAGCAGCCTATTCCAGGGAGCTGAAAGTGGCTGGGATGGAAGCAGTATGATCTCACAGTTGAGGAAGTGTGAAAACTGAGGCTTGTACAGTTTCTGGGTATTCAGGTTGTACAGAGACTCTAAGTCAGGGTAAAGGAAATAGGATTACATCCTTGGCTAAAAGGAGATACTAAATATTTCTAAATAATGAATAACATTATCAAATTTCTCTTTTAAAAAGATAATATGAAAATAAATTGGAGACTGAAGTTAAAAATTTTGTAATAGCATTCAACAAACTATATACCAAGATAGCAGATTTTTTTTTTTACAGAAAGAGCATTGGTGATATGATTCTCTCTTTTTTTATAACAAAATTTGATCAATTTCATCTAACCATCCTACCTCTTAGTTTATTTGGGGGAATATACATAACTTTCATATATATATATATATATATATATATATATATATATATATATATATTCTCTCATGAGACTCTTATTGGAAAAGAAATCACATGTAAGTTACACTGAAAAAAGTGGTGAATAATACAAATATAATGTAGGGTGAAGAGAAAACTCAAAAGTTTTATTGCAGGGAGTTTTCATTTGTTATGCTTCAAAATGACAATTATGGTACTTAAAGACTTATCAGCTTTATTTTACTATTTTAGGAAGAGAACTAAAAGTTATTTAGGGCAGGGGAAAGAAGAAAACACAAAAAACAAAGTATTAGACAGTAATATTGGTCCAAACAATACCTCCATATGAGATAAAAGGTGGCAAAAAGTTTTAAATACAAAATAGTCAAATGTTTGTGAATTATTACATCTATATGTTAAAAAAGTGGGAAAATATTTCAAACTTTTAATTTGTGCAGCTATAGCTGGTTGTGCCATGAATTTAGAAAGCAGATATGTGGGAGGTGATTGAGACACATAGAAGAAAAACTTTCAAGAATTTCCTTCTCTAAAACCAAAGTGTCTCCTCTTGACAAAGAGAAGACATAGTTTTAATTCTCATAGGCAATTTCTTCCAAATTTTGGACACAACTGATTTTATTTTATTCTTCCTACTCTGGTTGTTAATCACACAGATAACCTAGGCTATTTACTACCCCCTAACTACCTACTTTTTTTTTCTCTCTCTCCACTGAACATTTATGCATGATGGCTTTTTCCCTCTCTGATTTATCCTCATTCTACTATCCCTACAAGAAGACCTTACACACATTTCACAATTCCTCTAATTGTCTCAGTATCTTGAGTTATCTTTCTTGTTTCTTGAATCTTACCTCAAGAAGATATATAAAATGTGGTCTCTGTCTCTCTTTTAGCTCCCAAAAAATATTTTTTCTCTGTATATAGTATTCTTCATTCTTTCTCATCATCTCCATAAACTTTAAACATGAACGTTGTAAGCCAAAACAATCTTATGCAGTTGTTATGCCAATTTCTTAATACCACTAAAATAGTATTAACTAATAGTGTAACAGCACAAGAACAATGTGTATTACAATAGTCAATTTATTTATTTGTTTATAACATTCTAGATCCTTATTACTAGATTCCTAAAGCAAAATCAAAACACTTCCTATTTCTTTATTCTCTCACATAATATATTTATTAAACAGTATGTGTCTGTTTTTTTGGAAAGAAAAAAATGTTTGTTAACTAGGCTGGTAGAAGTGACAGTTAATATAATGTTATTATGTTAGAAATATTTTAAACATCTTCAATAAAATACCATATTTATGCTTTGCAATTTATTTGTACTTGGTAATACTTTGAAGAAATAATTTTTTTTTTTTTTGTGGGTACCAGGGGGACGACCTCAGGACCTCGCGCGCCAACAGGCACCCGTGCCACTGAGCGATATCACCGGCCCCTTTTTCGTATGTGGGTTCCGGGAGTCGAACTCGGGCCCTCGCGCTTGCCAGGCAGGCGCTTACGCCGCTGAGCCATCTCACCGGCCCTGAAGAAATAAATTTTATGTTACTTAGTACACTACGTTATCCCTTTTATGAACAAATCATTTTTATTATGGAAGCATTCTATGAAACCAATAAGTACTTGGGTAATTGGAAATGTAGTTTTATTCAATGAAGTTAAAAAATCAACTGAGATCTATTGTTTTCCTCTTGTAAATCTCTAATTTTGAGGATAATATTGGTGATTTCTGTTAGTTCTCTTTTGTGCAAGAAGAAAGAGCAAGGAGAGTTATTGAAATAAATATGTTTTCTAATAAATTTAAATAAGAGGGCCGGTGAGATGGCTCAGCGGTGTAAGCGCCTGCCTTGCAAGTGCGAGGGCCCGAGTTCGACTCCCGGGACCCACATATGAAAAAGGGGCTGGTGATATCGCTCAGTGGCACAGGTGCCTATTGGCGCGCGAGGTCCTGAGGTCGCCCCCCCCCGGTACCCACAAAAAAAAATTTAAATAAGAAAACATTTTTTTACAAGATATTGATTACTGCTGATCAGATAAGGCAAACTCATTCCAGTGTTGACAGAGATTTCTACTTCCTTTGGAGAATTCTGTCCCATCAGACTATGGAGGGAAGTAGTAGGATTATTAGGAGATAGGCCCGAATGTGAGGACCCTAGATCATTGTTGGCATGATGTACCATGCAAGTTATTCCTTGGTAGTTTTCATGCAATCTCCTTAGTTCCTTCTATGACAATGTGATTTTTTTAAAAAGTAAACTTGGACCCACCTACCTCTCTTTGTTCTTGGCCCAAAATATAACCCTCCCTCCAAAATCTATAGTGCCATCTACTGTTCACCATGAAGTGACATACCCAAGGGACAGCCCTTGCTGAGACTGTGCTACCCTGTTTGGATTTCAAACATCCAGAACTGTGAGCCAAGCAACCCTTTTTCTCTTCATAAAGTTATCTGCCTCTGGTATTTTGTTCACTAACGCAAAACTGACCAATACACGGTGTCATAAAATCTTTTGGGTCAGCAAACCTTGTTAAAATTATAAGTGTGCTGCCCTTTGTGAAGAATATGTTCACCATTATTTGGCTATTATTTTTCTGATCATTGTTCTTTACAATAGACATTTCAACTGTCCTAAAATCTCTCCTGTTCTACACTGAACTATCACTAATATCTGTTATTTTCCTTTCCTTACTTCATAACAGACATGCCCATATTGCTTTAATGAAGAGAGAATCTGCATCCTCCATGAAAACCCAGAAAAGTGGTCAATAGGGGATCATACATAAAATTTAAATCTCACACAAAAATACTAGCCTTTATTTTATTTTCCTTTGTAATTAAATTATTCTTGAAATCAAGTCTTTTTTTTTTAATTTCAAGCTAATTTGTCTCCAGCTGTAGGAGACTACGTTTTCCCAAGCCCCAAGCCTTTCAGCTTTCATACCAGGCCATAAATTGGTAGTTGGCTAACTTGAGCCTCCAATACCCTTTCTCTAGTTATTGCAATTTACTGAACAAACACCTCCATCAGCCTTCAAATTACAACTTCTGTGTATCTCAAAACTAATGCTGATGCACAAGCCAATATATCTCTTATTATTTGTATCCTATCCCTATTCACCTATCTTTAGAAATTTAAGAAATTTTGATACTAGAACATACGGAGAATTATCAACTCCTTCCTTACCCACAGGGATAATTTTTCTATTCCTACTTCAAAATTTTATCCTTACCATGTGTTTTCTGGGACCAATTATAGAATAGAATAGTCTATTCTAAAATAAACTATTCAAGAAGTCTGCAATAGTCTATATTAGAATGAGTTCTTTTAGGTTAAAACTTTGAGATGAAAATGTAAGATGAGTAGGAAAATACTGGCAAAGAACAGGGATACACAGATGTCTAGTAAGCAAGATTTCAGTGTAAATTCAAGATTCTTTCCTGTAGTTTCCAGGTATAACAAGTTAAAAAGCCACAAGAGAATGAGAGCTCCAGGATCTTTAAACAACCAATTCTGTGATCAATGTCAGTGATTGCTCCTATTTATTCATAGTACATCCATCCTGTCACGCAGGAAGTACAATACACCCAAATCGCCTTAGTAATTCTTAAAGTAAAAGCATAGGTAATTGCATCAGAAGTTGAACTTCCGTGTTCCAAGCAGAGGCAGTAGGAAGAGGATAATGGAATTCAAATGCCATTAGCTATTAGATGGTCTGCATTTTATTTTGAATTTAAACCTAATAAGAACCTTAGGAAATAGATGCTTATTTGGAACACCAGAATATAATTTTTATTTAGAAGTGCAGAAAACTAAAATAGGTGGGTTAATGCTTTCTAAAATCTATTAGTGAATTCTGGGAGTGTGATTAAAAAAATAGAAGATTCGGGCCAAATTTTTGCAATTTTTCTCTGTACCTAATGTTATTTCTGTAGATTTTTATTATGCAAAATACACTCTAGTAATTATAAATTAAAAGTAAATGAAATTTTAAAATATATTTTGAATTTCTCTGTGGTGCCACAGAGTAAATGTTAATGTGTATTGTTATTAAAGTTAGAATTAGCTAATTAAAGTTAACTTTGAATAATTTATTCAACACCTAAAACCAACAGAAATGATTTATTCTTCTTTAATGGTCATTTGAGCATTCTATTAAAAATATAAGGTAAATAAAATATACAAAACTGGCATTACTATTCATCAAGAGAGAAAATTCTCTTTCTTTTTTGACAAATCCCAATGGCAATATTGGAATATATAAAATATTTCAGTGCAAGAAATTGCTGTGTTTTCAAAATACTCTTTAAAGAGGGATAGTTGCCTTTTGGATGAAAAATTGCAAAACTCATTGAAAACATACCCGAAAGCACATCAGTAATTCTGTCATAATTTAGGCAATCTCAGTATATTGTACCCTATTGAACCAGTCACTAGTTGGCAATATTTTGGTCATTTTAAATGACCAAAATGAAAAATTTCTTTTTTGGATTCTCATTAAATTTATCTTAAGTACATTTCACATCCTGTGTTTGCATAGTGCTTTTGCTGTTGCTCATTTCTTCAAAATCAGCTTGTTCTTCAAAATGAAGTTTTGGTCATGGGAAAAGCTTCATGTCTAAGATCACTTTTTAACATCCATGATGAATAGCCTTGCTTTTGCATTTCAAGCTGCCTTTGTTCGAGGATTGTTTTTAATATTAGTAAACTTGACTTCCCTTTATTAAGTTTCATGCTATTCTCACCCTCCAGAAGCAGTTAGACTTATGTTGTATTATTTTCTGGCCCTACACCAATTTCTGTGAATTAATATCTGGAAAAAGGCTTAGCCTTTATTTATTTACTTTTTATTTATTTATTTATTTTTATGTGGGTACCAGGAGTTGACCTAGGACCTCGCACTTGCCAGCAAGTGCTTGTGCCACTGAGGGATATCACCGGCCCCATTCTTTCTTTTATGTGTGTTCTGGGAGTCAAACTCAGGACCTTGCGCTTGCCAGGCAGACGCTTATGATGCTGAGCTATCTCACCAGCCCATCATAGCATTTAAATAGTAAATTCATGTAGACTAGAATTTTCATTTTTAAGTTGTTTTTACCAGGACATTTATTTTTTAAAATGGCTATTAATTTTTTAAATAATGCCAATTTCCTATTTTGATTCAAAGGTGATTGACTTTTTTCTGAGCTACCTTGCTTTTTTGATATACATGTTTTAAAACTTTTTATTAGACTATGCTTGTGATGCATAATAAAAGTATTCATCATGAGGAATTGGTATATATTATATGTTGGTATATATACATGTCAAATTTTGGTTTATTTTACCTTTTCCTTCCTCTACCCATTTCCAAATCTTCTTCCCATCTCTAGAGACTCTGTCTTTCTTTTAGCTGATACCTAACATTTAATCTTACAGCTTTCTTGTTTGCTTCTTTGTTTTGGTTTGAGATAAGGTCTCCATACTTACTAAAACCTGGCCTTGACCCTAATGTGTAGTACCAGCTGGCCTTGAAATGGAAGTGATCCCTCTGCCTCGGGCCCCTGAGAACTGGGAGTATGGCACACATTATCACATACAGCCTATGCAGCTTCCTGTACAGGCTTCTTTTTGATGCTTCTATAAGCCACAGCAGTGAGATGATGGATGTAAAAGAGTAAAATAGTGAAGTGATAATGGCATTTCTGGATTTATCTATTCCGAATGGGCCTGCTACTTAATACAAGAATTATTATTATTCAGCTAGAATGAAACTGACAAATTATGTGATAATTACCATTGAAAATACAGTTTACTACTCACAATTTCCAAACTGTGGCATGAAGGAATTATGCCATACCATGCAAAACAATAAAATAAAACACTGATATTGATCTTAAGGGGAGAAAGTTTGGGGGGTGCTACTGGAAAGTATTTATTGAAGTTTCTCTGGTAAGGAAGGAGTAAAGCAGGGTAAACACCTAAGCATGTTTGTAAGTGGCAACTTTGAACAGTTTCAACAGTAGAGTATAAGAACTGCTTCTACTTTTTTTTGTGTGTGTGTGGGTACCGGGTGTCAACCTCAGGACCTCATGTGCCAGCAGGCCCTTTTTTTTGTATGTGGGTACCAGGAGTCGAACACAGGACCTCGCACGTGCCAAGCAGGTGCTTATGCCGCTGAGCTATCTCACCGGCCCCTGCTCCTACTTTTTTGAGGCATGGCCATGGAGGTTTAGGTCAAGGAAATATCATCCAGGATGTAAGATCTAAATACTGAAGGAGGTTGGGCAGTATGAGCTCTTGTGTTCTTTAGGATGCATATAAAGGCATGTTCATGGGAGAGATTTTCTTTTTGGTTGAAACTTGTAGAGGAAACTTATCCCTGATTACAAAAGCTGCAAATGTCAAAGCATCAAATGAAAATACACTGTCAGGGGAGTACAATGTGTATACTGCATCTTTATTCTTACTCTAAGAATAATCCAATAACAAGCAAAGAAATTGAATCAGTAATTTAAAAAAAATCTACCAACAAAGAAAGCATCAGTACTCAATACATTTACCACTGAATCCTACAGGAACCTCAGGGAAGATTTAACATTAGTACCCCTCAAACACTTTAAGAAAATTGAAGGAGAAGGAGTAATCCCAAAATCATTCCAAAACTAGACAAGCACCCAACTAAGAAAAAAAACTACAGGCCAATCTTTTCTTTTCTTTCTTTTTTTTTTTTTTTTTTTTGTGGGTACCGGGGGTTGATCTCAGGACCTAACATGCCAGCAGGTGCCCATGCCGCTGAGCGATATCACTGGCCCCTTTTTCCTATGTGGGTTCCAGGAGTTGAACTCAGGACCTCGCGCTTGCCAGGCAGGCGCTTATGCTGCTGAGCTATCTCACTGGCCCAAGGCCAATCTTTTCAATGATCATAAGAATAAAAATTGTCAACAAGATACTGGTAAACGGAACACAAGAAGGCATACAAAAATCAAACCTCATGATCAAGTAGGCTTCATCCTAAGGGTGCAGGAATAGTTCAATATATGCAAATCAATATGTGGAATACACTATATAAACAGAAGCAAGAGCAAAAATCATATAATCATCTCAAAAGATGCAGAGAAACCTTAACAAAATCCAACACCCATTGATGATAAATACCCTGAAAAATATAAGCAAAGCAGGTCTTTATGTCAATCTGCTAAAAGACATGTAAAACAAACCTACTGCCAACATCACATACAAGAAACAAAAAATTCCACCACCTTTGGAATTGATAAACAAGTTCAGCAATGTAGTAGGACACAAAATCAACAAACAAAAATCAGTAATGTTCCTGTATTCTAATAATGAACTCACTGAGAAAAAGAAATTTAAGGAAATATTAGCATTTACAATAGCATTAATAGAAATAAAATACATAAAAATTAACCTAACAAAGGAAGCGAAAAACCTCTACAACAAAAACTACACAATTCTAAAACAGGAGATTGAAAAAGGACATGAGAAAATGAAGATATCCTCTGTTTCTGGATAAGCAGAACAAATTTTGTCAAAATAGCCATACTCCCATAACTGATACATAGATTTAATAAAATCCCAATCAAAATACCAACAGCATTTCACACAGAACTAGAGAAAACAATCCTAAAAGTCACATGGAGTAAGAACAGACCTAGAATAGCAAAATCAATTCTGATCAATGAGAGCAAAGCAGAAGACATTATTATTCTAGATTTTAAGTTATACTACAAAGTCCAGGTCACAAAAGATGCATGGTACTAGCACAAAAACAGACATGGAACAATGGAATAGAATAGAGGATGCAGAAACAACCCCAGATACATTCAGCCATCTGATCTTAGGCAAAAGATGAAAAAACATATGCTCAAGGGAAGACAACCTCTTAAAATATGGTGCTGGGAGAAGGGGCTATCCACATACAGAAGGTTAAAGCTTGACCCGTATCTCTCACCATGTACTAAACTAAAATCAAAATAGATTGAAGATCTAAATATTAAAAAATAAAGAGTCTGCAAGAAAATAAAATAGGTAAATCTCTTCATATCACAGGTGTAGGCAAGGACTTTAAAAAAAATAAAAAAGAAGCCAAAATACAGAGAAATATCATCAAGAATCAACAAATGGAACCACAGCATATTAAAAAGCTTTTAGCAGCAGAGAAACATTCAATAGAGTGAAGAGACAACCTATAGGAAGGTAAAAAATGTATACCACCTATTTCTTGGGCAGAAGAATGATAACTAGAATATAAACAACACAAAAATATTAGACATTAAAAATAAAAGACCCAATAAAAAATGTGCAACTCAAGTGACACTTCTCAGAAGAAGACATACAAATGGCCAATAAATAAATTAAAAATGTATATTTCTAGCCATTAGATAAATGCAAATTAAAACAAGATTTCATCTTACTTTGGAAAAAGTAAAAAACCAAATAAAAACCAGCGCTGGTGAATCTACAGGGAAAAAGAAACATTCAACATTGTTGGTGAGAATGTAAATTAGTACAACCATTGTGTAAATCAGTATGTACATTCTTTAAAAAACAAAAACAAGAAATTATATTGACTCAGCTACTCCCTCTTCCAGTTCTCTTCCTGAAAGAGTAAAAGAAATCATATTACACTGATGCACATGCATACCCATGTTTATTGCAGCACAACTCATAATAGCTAAATCTTGGAAAAACCCTGTATGTCCATCAACACATGATAGGATAAAGACAACTTGGTATTTATATATTATCCCTTAAAGAATGATAAATTTCATTCATTTGTAGAAAAATGGATGCACCTTGGGGCTGCAGCATTAAGTGAAATAAATCAGAGACAGAAGCTTAAATAGCACATGGTTTCTCTCACATGAGAAACCCAAACTATAAATAAATTAATGAGTTTAATAGAAGATCTATGATATGAAAGTCAGATAGAGCTTTTGCAAAAGTGATGGATACCAAGGAATGGAATAAGAAAGGAGGAAGGGGAAGGAAGGGAACTGGATAAAAAAGGAATTAAGATATTTTATGTACATATTACAAATCCCTGCTATGAATGTAATCATTATGTATGGAAAACATGCACTAATTTTAAAAAAAAGCAAAAGAAAAACTTGCTGCTGATCGCATCCTTCTTGGTGAAAAACTAACAATATTCCCACTCTATGGGGAGTGAGGAAATAGTGCCCTCTCACCGTTACTTTTCAGCATTGTAATGGATGTTCTACTAAGTCATTAAGAACAGAAAAAGTAATAAAGGATATATTTTACTATGTTAAATTTCTTGGGAATGATCATGATCCTGGAGAAATAGAAGAATGTATTCTAAATAATTTGAGCATGAACTATATTGATGTCTGCAAATTACTTTCAAATTATTCAATAAGAAAAATATGATATAGAGATTAAATATAAGAATAATATGGCAAATTTTTAATTAGTGAATATATGTGTGGGATATTTTAATGTTTAATATAGCATTTTAAAATTATTTTGTAGGCCCACAAATTCTCAAACTAAAAATTTGGGGGAAAGTAAACAATCTAAAAATAATTTCAAATATAAACATTACTTTTCTTACTATGTAGACATGCCCCTTCAA
The DNA here is from genome assembly GCA_028451465.1 of Erethizon dorsatum. Lineage (NCBI taxonomy): Eukaryota > Metazoa > Chordata > Mammalia > Rodentia > Erethizontidae > Erethizon > Erethizon dorsatum. The sequence goes on along the minus strand of CM051831.1, from coordinate 84,587,005 downwards.
GTATACAATATTTTGGCTTATATCTAGATGCCCCCTGCAAATCTTCATTTGCTTATAAGTGGGGCTTTTGGCAGTGATTGCATCCCCCCTAGATGTGGGTTATACCAATCAATAGGCTTGTAGCCTGAATAAATAAAAAGAGAAAAAAAAAGGAACCTCACAACCTCACCACTTCATGTTCGCTGTGCCATGGACTGTTCTCCTCTACCATGCCTCTTTGCAATGCTGTGCTGCCTTGGAACCAGCCAACTATGGACCAAACCCTACAAATTGTGAGCTAAAATAAATCTCTCTTTTAATTTTAACTTGTGGCTCTCAGGTATTTTGTCCCAGCAATGAGAAAATAACTAAGATAAATATTTTCTGCAATCATAAAATTTATAGATTTAATTATCCATATTCTACACACACACAAATATACATACACTACAGTAGAACTTGAATTATGCAAGAAGGCAGTCTTGTTTTACTTTCTTTGGTGCAAAGATATTGATTGATCTTGATTGGAAAAAATAACTAGATGACTGTTCCCATTAATAAAGAACTCCTAATGTTTAAAAAAAAATTCCATTAGAAAGCTAGGCAGTACATCTAAAGGCAATCAATGCTATTTGAACTAATAAACTTTGAATATAATTATCAGTATAATTGACATCTTCTCTGAAAATGAGTGTTAAGACTTGGGTCAATGAGTATAGGGCAGCATTTGTGTTACTGAGACAACGTGCAATCCTGTCACTCAGACATTCCTTAAAACCCAGGGGTATGCAAGGGTTTCCTCCTCTCTTTTCAGCTATGAGGCTGAGTGCTTGCCCCTTAAGTTGTTCCTTTCAATTCCCAAGTGCACACATAAACTTGCAGTTGGTAATGAATTAACACTTAAATGTAAAGACCTGAAAAGTCTTCCTTAAGAGTTATCACCCCATTAAGATTGGGTGCCATGGACTGGCACCCAAGAGAATGATTTATGATAAATTTTAATGCATAGTTCATATTGATCTACCTACAATGTAGTGTGCCTTTTGTAGAGTTCATACAATAGCATCATCATGCAAAAATGACACATTTTAGACCCTGAATGTGTTAACCTGTGTCAAAGTAACCTAAAGTTCTAAAATATGTACCATTCTAAAATATTACAAAGCAATCTAAGAATACTATAAATATCTTAGGTTTTGTCATATCCCCTTGTTGCCTGCAATTTCTCTTTATTATGAGATGGACATTCTGACTAGATGATATCTATTAATTTTAAAAAAGGAATTACCAAGAGAAAAAAATATCAAACTCAGAATGTCAGTGGAGAAGGAATATTTTCAATCCTGATAAATAAAGAGAAATTTTCAATAATGTTTGTAGAAGGTATGCAGTTTCTGATTGAACTTTTGAAAGTTATCATATATACTTAGTTTTATATAATAGGATTTAATAGCATTATTCCTTCTTTTTGATTGGAACATTTTAAATAGTAAATAATACCTAGAATTCAATGTATAAGCCTAGACACTGTTTATTATGGTAGAAAGGAACAAAAACTATTTTACAGGCGCTAACAGTTTTCAAGATGAAAAAGCCAAAGTTGAAACCAAAAGAATAACTCGTATTTTTTACTACATTCATGATATCTGGCCATGTATATGATAAGTTCTGTTCAAATTATACAGATAAATTATCACTAAAAAATTTAGTAGCTCTGATTCAATGTATTTGATTTTAATAGGTCTGAGAACTAGGAATCTTCAAGTTTGAAATAGTTTTGCAAGATGGATATAAGCTGTTCGAAAAGATAACTGTATTCCAAGTATATAATTAAATAATGGAATTTACTTATCAAGCCAGAATTTCCCAACCTATCCAATTATGTTTTTCTGTTCAAATACAACTCTTTCTTTAAAATTTTAATTATCGGGCCGGTAAGATGGCTCAGCGGCATAAGTGCCTGCCTTGCAAGGGCAAGGGCCCGAGTTCAACTCCCGGAACCCACATACAAAAAAAGGGCCAGTGATATTGCTTAGTGGCAAGGGCTCCTGCTGGTGCGCGAAGTCCGGAGGTTGACCCCTGGTACCCACACAAAAAAAATAAAAAAATATAATTCTAATTATCATTCTTGGAAAAGAGGTAAATTAGCCAACCTGGCAGTCAATTCACTACAGAAGTCTCTGTCATTCTTACCTTCTGTTACTGCAGGTTTATGTGACCAGCTATATTGAAACATCTAGGATCCATATCCACTTTATTTTAAAAACAATCTAGTGTTTCTTCTTTGCAGTCCCATGACACTTTGCACATACTAGCAGGTCTTTTTTTTTTTTTTTGTGGGTACCGGGGGGTCGACCTCAGGACCTCGTGCGCCAACAGGCACCCGTGCCACTGAGCGATATCACCGGCCCCTTTTTCGTATGTGGGATCCGGGAGTCGAACTCGGGCCCTTGCGCTTGCAAGGCAGGCGCTTACGCCGCTGAGCCATCTCACCGGCCCAAGCAGGTCTTTTGTCATTGTCTTTTAAAAGTCATCTTAATGCTTTATTTCTAGTTCTAAAAAATGAGATGCTTTAAGTTGATATATTGATAAATTACAAAATTACATTTATCTCCTTCACAGGAAAATAGATGCACCCTGAGACAATAATGTTAAGCAAAATAATTGAAACACACAAGCTTAAACATCTCATTGTTTTTCTTGTATGAGATCTCTTTTTCTTATTTCTTGTGGGTCTGCCATGATCTTTTTTCTTTCATTTATCAATTGTTTCTATAAAATGAATGAAAACATGTTTGAATATATCTGTGTGACCTGAAAAAACATTGACTATCTGTGACACATATAAGAGAAAGGTGAATTAATTATATATTCCAGTTATTCACACTTCCTACCTTATTTTTATATCATATGAAATACTAAATAATGTTGATTGAAATAATTGATTAGTGTTTTCCCTGTTTTCCTGATATTTCTATTCAGAATAGCATCTAAATTTAATGAAATGCTCATTTTCTTTTTCTAGATTAACAGAACATTATAAAATTATTTGTATCAGGTTCTTAAACTGAAGAGTTTATTTTTATTGATGCCCCAAAAATCATTAATAACTATGTGAAAAAAAAATAGGCAGAATAAGGATGAAAGTCAGAAAAAGTGTATGCTATGAGGAGATTACTACTATATGTGACTGAAGCTTGACATTAATGTGAACATTTGGGCAACATGTATTAACATGTTTCACATATGTGTAAGGAGAAAGCTAGGATAAATTTTCTTCAAATATAGGTATACTCTAGGACAGTGAATTCCAGGAATAAATGGACTAGGCATCAATAGTGTCTGCAATGATAATGAAATGATCAGAAAAATCACTCAAGTTTTTGCTTTAACAGAAGCTATACTATTTTAAAAAGATAAGGAAAAACAATTGTCATGCCTATTACCCTTCAACAAAAAAGATGTTATGATTCCATAGCAGATAAGCCAACTTGCTTTATTTGCAAAAATATACACTTATTTTAAGGGTTAATAATGCATGAATTTCTGTACCACTCATTTTCAAATTCTGAACTTCTATACTGCTCTTTTTTATATTTGTCTCTTTCTGTTCTAAGACAAATTCCAACAGAATTTAATTGATTTAGTTATATCATTAATATAATTTTAATATTTAAATTAAAGTTATTCAATTTATTCTCAAAATTTACCCTTGATAATGAATTAAGACAGAGTGAAGCTCATCATCTCATTGAATTACATTAGTTTCAAGTGTTTTAAGTATCAATTTTGCATAATATTGAAATAAATATCAACAGTTCAATGTATTCTTTCATAGATAATCTTATTTGCTTATTTACTTATAGAAGTGATTTCCCCAAAATCTTGCTGATTTTCACTACAGCTTCATTTTAGAATTTCATTCATTTTTATCTTGGCTATGATTAAATCTTTCATAATGAATAATGCTTTTTAGATTTGACAATTTAAAAAAAATAAGGAATGAGCTAGAATTTCCATATCCTACCATTTTATGAATATTTCTATTATTTTAATATGATATCACATGTTATTATCATTTTATCAGCCATTTTATTTGATAATGAGTGTCTTATGGTGAACATAATTTATTATTATTATTGGGAATCTCAGTATTCAATGTAGCCACAGGTTCAAAACTGATAACGAATAAATAATTGTTGAATGATGGAATGAATGAATTTATAACTAAAAATAACTATAAATAATAACCTGCTAGTTAAGTATCAAATATTTTATTGAAGTGTACTAGGATATCACTGGGATTGGTTTAAGAATTTTTGCCTAGCGAAGCCCTGCATCTAGGTTAAAAAAAATCATTTTCCTGCTTTGAAAGTTTAAAAAAATTAACTCTATCAGCTGTTTGGATGAGCTAACTTGATGACAGTTCAGAAGGCTGACCAGAATATGTTTAAGCATAACATTTTCTTTGATTTTAATAACTTTGTCTGTTGTTATGGTTTATGTCTAGATGAACCCTCGTATCCTCATGTGCTCATAGCGGGGGCTTTTGAAAGGTTACTGATTTATGAGATCATTGTAGTTGACCTGCTGGTGAAAGTGGTCATCAGAAGAGAAAAAGTGGTCATCCGGGGAGATGGGCGGAAAGGATACATCTTCCTTCCTGGCTCCTCCTCTCAGTCTGCTTCCTGTCTGCGTGAGGTGAGCTACTTTCCTTTGCCCATGCCTCTCTGCAAAGCTTGGAACCAGTGGACTGTGGACTGAAACCTCTACAAACTATGATCCAGAATTTCCTCCCCAAGTTTAATCACCTCCCAGCCTTTAATTTGAGTTATTTTGACCCAGAGATGAAGAAAGTGACAAAGATATCTGTTGTAAATGGTGTAAGGCCATTTCCAGTACTCTCAGTCTCTGCTGAAGGGGAGATCCTAGAGCTGCTTCCAGGACCTCTGTTCCCCAAACTGGTTATTGTTGCCATGACAGATTGTGAATTTGTGATTCCTGAATGTTATATAATGAAGAAATAACTACTTATTGCACTGTGTCAATGGTTCTTTATAACTGACTTAACCTATGGTTTCCTTATCACCCAAAAAACAAAACAAAACAAAACAAACAAATGAACCAAAAAAAAAAAAAAAACTTACTGAATTTCTGATATCAACCCCTGAACATTTTATTTAAAATTTACTTTAAATCATTATATATAAAGCAATTTTAGAGTTCAAAATAAAATACGTATGTACTGCAAAAGTAACTGCAATACAGATAATATTTATTAAATACAACTAAAACATGCGAAGGTGAATTTCTTCAGTTTTAGTGTATCTTGTGCAGTGCTTTATAGAAGAGATTCTGAGTCTGTGATTTAGTCCCCCAGAGGGCAGCTAGCAGTGTCTGGTGACACTGCAGTTGTAAAATCGTAGTGTGGGAGGCTGCCAATGCATCTTAGGCTTAGATACCAAGTACAGCTCTTAATAGTCTACAATGAGTTATCTGGACCATAATGTTGATTTGAGTTGAGGAAATCTTGCCATACAGTACATATTATGAAGTTATTTATTACATTTGCCAAGTGTCTGATTTGTCATTGTAGCTATTTAGATAAGCAGAGGGAAATAAAAATTCTCTAAAATGGTCATCTGTGCAAGAATAAACTAATAAACATGTAAAGTAAGAATATTATTCCTTTAAAACTAAAGAGTTATTTTAATTAGTAAGACTAATTAATTTAGTTTCCAAGAACTGTAAGTTAAACATAGAGAAACTTGTACGAAGTGCATTTTTTTCTCTTAGTAATAAGTGTAGGATAAGAAATCACCCTGGAATCAGTTTACCTGTTTGCTAAGGTAGGTGTTACTGCAGCTCTCTGTGCCTTAGCCTCATTGCCAGAAATCCGTCACAGTGGGAGGTTGGGGAGACATTTACTTTGATTTTTGACTAAAGTAGTGACATGAAAGAAAAAGGTAAAGACTCTATGGAGTTTGTTACTAATAAATTCTTACTGCATATAGATATTTATGCTACAGTTTGTAGAGAGAGCCAAGTATCTTACTTTCAAGTAATCATGAAAACAGATCTGCATTATATTCAAATAATTACTAAATTCAGATTATTGAATGAATAAAATAAAGATGTCTTTCCACAAAAGTATTAGAGACCAAAGCTTGTAATCACAGAAAATATATGTTTTAAAAGTTCTTAATCTAAAGTATAAAGCAAAATGGGAAAATAGGGTATAGATTAAGAATATTACATATACTCATATACTTTGAAGTAAGTTTTGAAACTATCATAATTCAATTCATCTTTCAAATAATATTTATATTTTCCTAGCAAATAAAGGAGAACATCAAAATGTTCTAAGGCTAGAAAGATAGAGTCCAATATGGAGCCACTTTCTTATAAGAAATAACACAGACTTACATCTGCATTTTGCTGTTTATCTGCATCTTATGTTCTCTGTCTTAGGGAAAAATATCTCATCTCAGGATCCTAATGGCATAGGTTACTACTTGGTGGAAAAGCATCTGTAATGACTCAAAAGAAAAATAAAAAAATGTGATAAAGGTCATACCCATACCCATATGGGCAATAGGTTCTTTAATATCAGTCAAAGTTCCCGAGAAGGAATACATTGCTGATGTCTCCTTTAGAGCTGCTGTGCCTGTGTTGCCAGAGAACCACCCAGAAAAAAACAAAAACCAAACAAACAAAAAAACATTTCCTGAAGGAACAACCTGGTACTAGTGCAGAAGCATGACCAGAGAGGAGTAGTAATATTTTTAACACTTCCCTGAGGCTACCAATCCAGGTTCTCCTTTCAGTTCAGTCACATTATTAAAAAAGAATGTTCAGAACACAGAAAATTAATTTCAGATGGATTTAAGTAAATGGTTTGTGTACCCTGGTATTATAATTGTTTATTTTTATAGACTGAAAATCTTTGGAAATCTTTCCAAAAAAAGCCGTAGTCAAAGATTTCTTCACATTGTACTTATTGCAAGAAGGTGAAATTCTAATAATCATATCTAAAAGATGCTTAAATTAAAAATTAGACAAATTAAGCTATATTGAAATCAATTGTCTTGTAAGTAAGATATTACAGATACATTGTAGCTTTTTTACAGAAATGTTTCATTTACACAGCATGAAGTAAACATTTTTAAATGAAATTTCATTAAAAAAATCTATGTTCTCTGACTTGAAGGAGTTTTAAAATGAATCATGGTCATTTCACTATGAATGTGTCCATAATGTATCTTTTTTATTCTGGCATGAAAAAAGATAATAACAATAGGGAGTAATTAGCACCTGGTAACACAAATATCAGTTTTCAAAATAATATAACAACGTGGGAAGTATTGACACTTACGAATGTTTATCATGAATCATAATTAATAATTTTTCAACTTTGATTATACTGAATGACATTTAGAATGTCATTTTATGTACTAGTCCCTAAGCAACTACACAGCCCAAGATAACCTCATGTAAACACTTGCATCTCATGGTTTCTGATTTTATTATTGCTTCTTCAACCTGGACATTTTATATAAATAAGTGCATAACACTGTAGCAGGAAAAAGCTAGTATCTCCCTTATTTTGATCTCTTAAGCAATAAAAATAACTGGAAGTCATAACTATGTAATATGTTGTTAAATGTCAGTGCAAAAAACTAAAGATGGGGGAAATAACTTCAGGTTAAACCTCTAAAATATCAAACTTTCAGGGTGCTATTCATCATAAATACATGAAGAATAGTGAGTGTTGGAATTATTCTGGTTTTTAATCTATATATATATGATAATTAAGCTTTTAAGGTCTTCTAAAATAAATAAATTAATCTGATGCTGGAAAAATAAAAGGGGATAGAGGGGAAGAAGAAGGTAATTGAATTGTGTTATGTACATGTACCAATCCCATAAAATGAATGTAATCATTAGCTACTGCAAACATGTACTAATAAAAGTAAAAAAAAAAATAAAAGAAACAGATTGAAATTGTTTTAATAGAACTTTTTTTATACCTGTGTTTTATAAGATATTTGTTTTGTTCTGTATTCTTTCAAGTTCTCTTTCTTTTCCAAATTTTCTGAAATAAAAGCCTTCTTTCTCAAAATGTGAATCAAACATTTACAATAAATATAATTTTGACAATTGAAAGGAAATTTAAATTTTCAATAGATGTCTCAAATCCTAGGAAAATGAAACTTCTCTCAATATAGTTTCAATACAAATGTATAGCTGACATACATTTTTAGATTATTAATAGTCATTTGTAAATTACATTAATGTGGCATAGAGAAAATCTAAATGAAAACTTTTGTTTTAATATTAATTTTTATTAGTAACTGCTGGCAATACATAATGATTGCTTTCAAAATCTTTTGGTCCAAGAATTGTTTGAATTGTAAGAGATTTCTCCAATTCATCTTCTATAGGCATTTGACAGTAAAGCTGGATTTTCAATTTGATTGCCTTTAGGATGTCCAAGCAATTAATAAAGCACATTATTCATGTGTGTATGTGTGTGTGTGTGTGTGTGTGTGTGTGTCCTGATGCATCGTGGGTCATAAAGGCTTGAGCTAGGGTATTATATCTCAGGACCTTGCACGCCAGCAGGCACCCGTGCCACTGAGCAATATCACCGGCCCCTTTTTCGTGTGTGGGTTCCGGGATTCGAACTCAGGCCCTCACGCTTGCCGGGCAGGCGCTTGAGCCGCTGAGCCATCTCACCGGCCCATATATCAGAATTTTAAAATACTGTTATTTAATACAAATGAGGTAATCACTTCTCTGATATGTTAACTTTAAAAAGGCTAATAGATGTATTATTTAAAGTAATCTAAAAACTGATTTTAAAAAACTGAAATTCAGGGCTGGGGATATAGCTTAGCAGCACAAGCGCCTGTCTGACAAGCACAATGTCCTGAATTCGATTCCCGGTACCAAAAAAAATAAAATAAAAAATAAAAAAATAAAAAAGAAATTGAAGTTCAACTGTGAAGTTGTTTTTGCTTTTGAAATTTTCTCTAGTAGTAGTCATCCTATCTGAATTTCTCTAGTGATGCTATCCAAATTCTCAGGTTAGGTAACTTTCAAGAAAATGTGCTAATACATGAAGCGGATTTACCAATTACTTAGCATTGCTCTTAATGAATCAAAGCTGGCTTTCTTTTACACTAATCACAGAGGTAGGAAAATTATCACCAAAAATACTTTGAATAGCAGAAATGCAAAATACATCTATTTGAAATAGATTGTTTAAGTCTACTTATTTTATCTTTATCTTTATCTTTCAGCTTTTTTATGTATTATAAAACCATAATTCATAAAATGGGTAAGAATAAAATCTTGGTTAATTGTACACAACTCCTATTATGTACAAAATGTGAGTTGCCTCAAAATAATCGTGCATATATGACAGATTTTAACCTCTGATATTTAACATAAATCTGTCATCTGCAGAGATAAGTGTGAAATGGTGCTTCTTCCAAAAATTTCTATTTATTTGTGTGATATCAGATGATAATAATCAGGCAAACCCAAGAAATAATTTTTTCAGGTAAGTTATAAATATAACAGCCTTTACTTATATATTAGCTAAAGCATTTTCCTCATATAAGCCCACGTTTCTCACTTTCTCTGGGGATCCTGAGGGAAGTTAAAAATTATGTAGCTTTTTATTTATTGTATTCCTAGCACTGGATTAATTCAGTTTAAATTTTTACTTATTATTTGCCATAAAATATTTCAATTCTATTTTTTAGTCTTACCAAATATGCAGGTTATTTTTCCTACTTAATAACCAAACAGTTCTGGGAGCAGAGAGAGAATTTTATTTAATGGCCCAAGAGTGGAGAAGGGAAAGCAATGTTGTAAATGTTCTTCCCTCAGCACGTCTTGGGTTTGGATTTGTATTAGGACTGAGTTATGAGAGGGTGAGCTATGTATGCTGTCATCAGAGCTTTTTACACAGAAGGGAAGAGATTTCCAGCAATCCCAGTGCCATCTGTTTTCTATCATGATTTTGACATAGTTGGAGCCTTATGGCACAGGTAGATTTTTTTCTTATAATTATAATAAAATTATAATGAGGCATGGTCACGTGGATTGTCAACAAGGTACCTGAACCAGATGGAGTTAGTCTGAATTTCTTCTTGGCACCTGGTGACTCATTAGGAAGCATGTGCTTGTCATCATCTATGTTAACTTTTGCAAGCAAGCAGAATCTTTAAGCAACCAGAGTCCACAGCACAATAGACTGTTAGTAATTTTAGGGTTCTGGCTGATGATATTATGAGCATGTGATCTCAATCTTTCTCACTTAAACTCTAAAACTTAAACACACTGACAAAAATCTTTGCAAGTACAGACTCTTTTACAAGTTTGTGAAGATGAAAGAAATTTAAATCACATTAAGTTCAAACTGGACTTAGGGTTTATTCAACCAATTTGAGACATAGCTATTAGAAATATGAGATAGATCCACAGATATGTAAATATAAACATTATCAAGAAATATTTATCCTGAGATACTTGTCATAAAATATTAACAAAAGGAGTCACCTAATAATCCTAAAAATGACTAAAGTGTATAAATCAACCAATTTATTTATTTAAAAAATTAAAATTAATTAATTTTCATATTGTTTCTTAAGCATTGACTCATGGTATTTATATATGTATACAACATAGAGATACAGTTCTCTGTGGAAAGGTTCCTGAAAAGCAAATTAAGGGTGAGTAAGAATGATTTGATGAGTTTTTAATCTTAAAAATCATTTTTGATATATTTTATAGAACATTCATGTAAGCGCTGAAGTATCACATAGGAAATCCCAACTATATAATTTTCATTTCTAACTTTTAAATATTTTAATATCGTGCACATTAACTGCATTCATTAGCTGCATTCAATGATAAGTTGAAACTTGTAATTTAACATATTCCTGGAATTTATGTATAAAGTTAGGTTTCACATACAAATACCTAACTAATAATTTATATGCATATCTGATTATAACAATTTTATGAAGTAATATTATTCCAGTTTTAAAAATAAGTACACCACTCAATCTTGCTGTCAAAGATTTGACATACCTATGTCAATTACCTTTTCAGATCTGACCACAGCACACATACCTACTCTTCTTATAATGCCACTTTCACTTCAATGGAAAATAATATTTGCCAGGAAAAAGTTACAGTAGGAATTTCCTCCATATACATACATTTTTTTCTTTGCAAATTACTCTCTACATTACTCTTAATATTTAATATATTTTAAAGAGTTTTATATCAATACAAATGTGTCAGTCTCACCATTAAATGGGCACATAAGCCTTCCATTGTACGACTCCTCTATAATCTGCTTAAGTAGTTTTAAAATTATTCATATTTAAGGTGTTTCCAGTCTCCTGGTACACAAGTAGTGATTCAAAAAATATTCTTGTAAAGTTATTTGGACACATATGTATGTGTATTTTAGGATGAATTCTTGAAAGGATAATATGGATAAATTATTTTGCATGTTCATATTGATGTATTTAACCAAACTACCATCCACAAGTTGTTTAAAAACTAAATTTTCCAAGAGCTTGAGCCTGACAGCTTATTCATTTTCACATTAGCAAAATTTTCTTTCTAATCTTAGCCTGAACTTTTTATAAAAAGTAAATATTTCATTATAGACTTAATAACAATTTTAAAACATATCAAATTAAGAAAAATACATCTAGAATATCTTTATTCATTTCAGATGATATAGCCATAAAACCTCCAAGCTACCTGACATTCAACTAATGAATATATTTTAATAGCATTCAGAAATTTAGTCAGTAAATTACACTTAGTACATTAATAAAAACATTTCAGCTGTGTAAAATTTTTTAATTTTGTTTGTTTTTGTTTGGAGGGGGGATTGCTGGGGGTTGAACCCAAGGCTTTGCACATTCTAAGCACATACACTCTAGGACTCATAATTTTTATGATTACATAAACACCTAATGTACATTAATCTTGAAAATATATTTTACAACATATTGAGAGAAGAGTTAGATTAGTGACTAAGTCAGAAAATGTGAATGGCTGTTACTTTTGAGATACCTCTTTGTTTCTGTTACATTAAAGTTTATAGTAGTTTAGTGAATATACCAAAAAATTTCAGAAAACATTTTCCTGATACTTCCTTCATGATACAATTTCTTAAAGTGACAGAAATAGTCGATTACTGTTCCCTAAGGTATTGGCCTTACCAACAGCTTATTTCAAAGAATTAACAGGAATTGTGACTTGAGCATTAGGACAAACATCCCACAAGGTGAGGTCTCAATATAGTGGAGGTACAAGAAGTGACTTTTGTCCGAGGGAATGTCTTTGGTGAGATGTTTACTCTAATCCTCCAAAATTTAGATTCAAAATTGTATGAAATTTAGGAAAACTGTTTTTCAAATGTCAGTTTATTTAAAATGAGATTTAGCTAACTTTGATTAATAATTTGCATGTAATACTGCTTTTAACCTACACATGTATTGCAAATTGAAATCAAATCCACGTATTGCTAGTCTTTGAAGATCATAGTGTAGTGTGCTTTAGAGAACTACTGGAGAGAGTTTCGAGAAGTGTCTTTTAACTCAGTAGTCAGATGCCACTTTTTATTGCATCAATATATTAATAAACAGAGACCGCCTAAATACCCCATAAACACAACCACACACACACACACTCTTTCTCTCAAGCACAAATGCTCTTTATTATCATGTAATGACTCTCAAAAAATTTTATGACTTATAATCTGCTTCTTGTTCTCTTGTTCCAATTTTAGGCATAAGAAAGTAACATTTTTGTATAAATATTATGAAATAAATAATGTCTCATGATGTCTTTATATTTATTTATTTTGGTAATTAACAATTTCAGTGAAATTACATTTTTCCTCTGAATGTGAAAATAAAATATTAGGCAGTTCTTCACTAAATTAAAACTATACGTAGAGTTCTGCATTTTGTTTTAAATAAGCATTTACATCTCAAATAGAATTAATGAATACATGTAGAAAATAACTGACATATCATATCTATGAAATTATATATATATATCTAAAACATATTTATATGATACATCAAAACAGAGCAAAAAATATACCATACTAGTTGCACAAAGTTGCATTTGTGATTCACATTACTAACAAATTCTGATGCCTTTGCCATTTTGAAACAAAAATATAGAGGTACTTTCTACTGGTATCATATAGTTCTAAAAGTTTTCAAAGAAATTTTCACTATATTAGACTAATGCTATCATTTGTACAAGATATTGCTAAAATAAGTATTAATTTAATTTCTATGGCTAATTCTAAGTCAAAAGAAAATACTCCAATGAACTGTTAAACAAAATTTGCAATTTAATACAGAATATGGTCATGTGTGGTGGTGCATGCCTGTAATCCCAGTGCACTGGAGGCTGAACCAAGAGAATTTTGAATTTGACACCATTCTGCACTACACAGAATCTCAGGACACCCTGGAAAAGACATCAAGACTCAGTCTCAAAAACAATACAAAACAAAACTTACCAATCCAGAATATGTAGTTTATTGAACTACAAGAATATACTAAAACTGCATAACATGTTAGGTGATGATAATTCTGGTTTCAACTTGCATTTCCTCATGTTTAGTGGTGTTGAGAAATTTTTCATTTGTATCTATTAGGAAAAAATAATTATTCAAGATTTTGTCCTTTTTTAATTGGGTTATTCATTTGTTTACTGTTTTATCTTACTATAGGCCATATTTTATATTTGTAAGCATAATATTTCCAGTATATAATTATTACACTAATTTTTGGGAATTCATACACATCTTGATCACTTTTACTCCTTTCTACCCATGTACTCCCTTCTCCCTCCATCTCGATACCCCTCCCATCTCCACAGACTCTACCACACTGTTTTCAAGCATCACTCTTTTATTTTGCTGTTTAAATTATGTATATTTGAGTTTTCTCATATCAGAAAATTGATTAAACCTTCTTGATATCTGAGTACTAATATCTTGTATAAATATACCACATTTTCTTTAACCATTCATCTCTTGATAGACATGCAGGCCACTTAAAAATTTTAACTACTGTGTATTGTGCTGCTGTAAACATGGACATTGAAGTTAAAGTCTTTAACTATTTCAACTAGAAACCCAAAAGAGGTAATATCCAGTTAAATGAGATAAATTTGAATTAAATTATTTTTATTTTTCTGAGGAATTTCCATACAGATTTCTAGCAGTAGTTGTACTAATTTATATGTCCACAATGTAGAAGGGCTTTTTTTCCCAACAATATGCTAACTTTTGTTGTTTTGTGAGCCCATGGTGATAGCCATTCTTATTGGAATGAGATGGAATCTTAGTATTGTTTTGATTATCATTTCTCTAATGGCCAAAGATGCTGGAATTTTTCTGTACTTATTGGTCCTCTGTACCTCTTACCATGAGAAGTATCTGTTCATTTCAATTGCCCATTGTTTGATACCTCAGAATTAACCTAATAAAGGAAGTGAAGGACCTTTATAATGAAAACTATAGTGCTCCTATAAAAAGAGATTGAAGCGTGCACTAAAAAATGAGAAAATATCCCCATTCTTTGATAGGCAGAATCAATATTATTAAAATGATCATGTTATGAAAAATTATGTATAGATTTGAAGGAATTCCAATCAAAATACCAATAGCATACCCATAGAATTCTCTACATATATAACACACACACCCAAATCAGTACGAGGCTAAAGGAAAGTTTGGATAAAATTGAGATATTATCAATACCACCATATAATGAGTCAGAAATAGTAACACCCAAAAATTGTATTGCAGATTGTATGCAGAATATTGGATTGAAAAGACTTTATGTTAGAAACCAAATTTCAAAAGTAAATAGTTGTAATCTGGAAACAATGCATGTAGGGTGGTAGAAATTAAACATTTACTTCAGGAAAGTTATAACTCCTAAGTAAGGAACACAGGGTCATTAGTTACTTTATAGTTTTGTTAATATTATGCTTTGCCAGGCATGGTGATGCATGCCTGTTATCTCAACATTTGGGAGGCTGAGGCAGGAGGATTGCCATGAGTTCAAGGCCAGGCTCCACTACAAAGTGGAGATTCTCAAAAAACAAATATAAAATTATAATATTGGCATACAATACAATTTCATTAGGACTTCTGGGAAGATGGCAGAGTGGTGAGGAGCAGAAAAAGAGCCTCTCTGAGATTTGGTGTCCAGACACTGGAATACAGCAATGTGAAGAAGCAAAGAAGATAGGAAGTGAGTCCCAGATGCCGGAAAAGATCTGAAGTGAAAACTGAAGCCCACAGGGAGATCAAAGAGAGAGACTTCAATGAAAAACAAGGAGGTGGCAAATGGTGCTTTCTGCCTGAGCCTGGACCCACTATGTGAGATGGGGGCTCAAACCTGCAGATGGACAGCGACTACTGGTGCCCCCAGAGGCCTCAACAGAGAAATGCACCAGTGGAATGGAGCAGTGGACACAATGGACTGCAGTGGCTGGTAAGTTTTTGGGGGTTCAGATGTCCCCCAGGAAAGAACAGTTGTTGAGTAGCCATCTTGGAGAGGGGCCAAGTGGGCTCCAAACTCAGAACAGCTGTGAGCTCCAACTAATGGCTCCCAGTGACAGGGTCAGGGAGTTCAGTTCAAGTTGGCAGGAGGTCAGGTAGCTGAGTTCAAGCTGGCAGGACTGCTGCAGGCTGAACAATTCTGGTTATAGCCTCACAGTCAGAAACCAGCCTGAACTTCAGGGGAACTAAAGGTGCAGGCTTGCTGGGATTATCCACTATGCACCATAAAGCTACTGCTGGCTTGCTGGGATTAATCCACTCAGATCTGGACTCTGTCTGTCCATGTTGTCTACCAGTGACAGCAGAGACATGCCTTGAAGTGGGCTTTTATTTTTTCTCATTATCTTCTTTCTTTTTTTTTTTTCTTTTTGCACTTTTTTTTGTTCTTTTGTTTCATTTTGTTTTGCTTTTTCTTGATTGTTTATTCTTGTTTTTATAAGTGTGAACATGGTTTCTAGTTTTTGTTATTCTGTTCTGTTCTGCTAGATGATGCCAAGAAGAATAACATAAGATTGATTGGAGTCAATGAAAAAGCAGGAGATAGCACAAATGGCATAAAAAACAAAAATCCTGTTCACAGAATTCATGGCAGAAAACTTCCCAAGCAGAGAAAAAGAATTTCACGTACAGAGAAATGAGGCATATAGAACTCCAGTAAAAAAAAATATACACAGCAAGGCATATAATAGTCGATTCCAGAAATTCAATACAAGAATAGAATATTAAAAGTTATTATAGAAAGGAAACAAATCACCTATAAAAGAAAGGCCATCAGAATCATGGCAGTGTTCTCAACACAAATCTTCAAGTCAAGGAGAGCTTGGAGTGAAGCATTTCAAGCCCTAAAATAAAACAACCTCCAACCCAGATTGATGTACCCCACAAAACTGTTTTTCAAGATTGATGGAGACATAAGATACTTCTACAAAAAAGAACATTTGAGGAAATTCATGAATACCAAACCAGCACTCCAAAATGTTCTGAAGGACATTCTATAAAGAAGTAACAAGGACTACAACTCCAAGAACCCCAACAGAATGAATGCACCAGGAAGAACAAATAATTAAAGAGAAGGGGGAAAAGGGAGCCAACAACAGGAAAATAACATGACAAGGAGAACTCAATATATATCAGTTAAAAACATCAATGTTGGGCCGGTGAGACGGCTCAGCGGCTTAAGCTCCTGCCTTGCAAGCGCGAAGGCCCGAGTTCGACTCCCGGAACCCACATACGAAAAAGGGGCCGGTGATATCGCTCAGTGGCACGGGCGCCTTCTGGCGCGCGAGGTCCTGAGGTCGTCCCCCCGGTACCCACAAAAAAAAAAAAAAAAAAAAAAAAACATCAATGTTAATGGTCTCAGCTCACCAATCTAAAGAAACAGACTAGCAGGATGGATCAAGAACCAAGATCCAACAATATGCTGCATAAAAAAATCACATTTAATTAAAAAAAAAATCGTAGACTGAAAGTTAAAGGATGGAAAGCAATACTTTATGCAACAGGAACCCAGAACAAAGCAGGGGTAGCTATTCTACTTGCAAACAAAGTGGATTTAAAGCTAAGACTAATTAAGAAAAAGGTCATTATATCCTTGAAAAGGGAACAATCCAAGAGAAGGAGATAACAATCACAAATATACATGAACTGAATAATACCAGCACACCCAACTATATAAAACAAATACTGACAGATATGAAAAATCAAATAAGCACTAATACGGTTGTACTGGAGAACCTCAATACCTTTCTGTCACAGATGACAGATCAACTAGGTAAAAAAATCAATAATAAAATATTAGAACTGAACCACACTTTTGAACAAATGGACTTAGTAAATGTCTACAGACTATTCCACCTCACAACATCAGAATACACATTCTTCTCAGCTGGACATGGGATGTTCTCAAAAATAGACCACATACTAGCTCATAGAACATGGCTAATTAAATGCAAAAGAATGAAATTATCCCATGTATATTATCAGACCACAATACAATGAAATTGGAAATCAATGTGAAAATAAATCACAAGAACTTTATAAGCACGTGAAAAGTAAATAGCACCTTCCTAAGCAACAAATGGGTCAAAGATGAAATTAAAGAAGAAATTAGACAGTTTCTACAATTAAACAATAATGCCAATACAATATACTGGAACATATGGGACACAGTGAAAACATTCTTACAAGGGAAATTTATAGTGGTGAATAGCCATATAAGGAAAATGGGGCCAGCTCAAATAAACATCCTAATGTTGAACCTCAGGCTTCTAGAAAAAGAAGAGAAGGTCAAGCACAACGCCAACAACAGGTAGGAAATTATTAAGATCAGAGTAGAAATCAATGCAATGGAGATGAAGAAAACTATAGAAAGAATCAAAGAATTGAAAAGTTGTTTTTTGAAAGATTAAATAAAGTCAACAAACCCTTAGCCAACTTTATCCAAAAAAGGAAAGAAAAGATTGCAATCTGTGCAATTAAGAATGAAAGGGATGAAATCACAACAAATCCTTCTGAAATCCAGAAGATCATCTATAACTACTTTGAGAACTTAAGATAGACAATGCACAAATGGAAAGATTCCTAGATACACATGAATTACCAAAGTTGAATCAAGAATATATAAAAATCCTAAATAAAACAATATCAGTCAGTAAAATTGAAGATCTAAAAACCTACCAACAAAGAAAATCCCAGATGCTGACAGATTCGCTGATGAATTCTACAAGAAATTTAGAGAAAATCTAATGCCATTAATGCTGAAACTCTTTAATGAAATTGAAAGGGAAGCAATACTCATGAATTCATTCCTGGAAGCAAGCATTACCCTGATACCAAAACCAGAGAAGTACCAAACCAAGAAAGAGTACTACAAGTCAGTCTCTCTGATTAACATAGACACAAATATCCTCAATAAGATACTGGCAAACAGAATGCAGCAAATCATCAAGAAGGTTATATACCATAAGCAAGTAGAATTCATCCCAGGGATTCAGGGATGGTTCAACATACACAAATTAATAAATGTAACACAGCATATTAACAAAGCCAAGGACAAAAACCATATGGTCATCCGAATAGATGCAGAAAAACCATTTGACAAAATCCAACACCTATTCATGATTAAAAAAAAAAAACTACATAAAATTGGAATAGTGCTGGGGATACAGCTCAAGTGGCATGGCACCTGCCTGGCAAGCTCGAGCTACTGAGTTTGATTCCTGGTTCTAAAAAGAACAAAGAAAGAAAATTGTAATAGATGGTATTTATCTCAATCTGACAAGTCATCTATGACAAACCAACAGCCAACATCATACTAAATGGACAAAAACTGAAAGCTTTCACTCTAAAATCAGGAACAAGACAAGGATGTCCACTATCACCACCTTATTTGATATAGTTCTGGAAACATTAGCCAGAGCAGTTAGACAAGAGAAAGAAATAAGATGAATAATGATAGGAAAGGAAAACATTAAATTATCATTATTTGCATATGACATGATACTCTACAAAGAAGACCCCAATAACTCCACTAAAAGACTTGTAGATTTTTTTTTTTTTTTTTTTTTTGTGGGTACCGGGGGGACGACCTCAGGACCTCGCGCGCCAGCAGGCGCCCGTGCCACTGAGCGATATCACCGGCCCCTTTTTCGTATGTGGGTTCCGGGAGTCGAACTCGGGCCTTCGCGCTTGCAAGGCAGGCGCTTAAGCTGCTGAGCCGTCTCACCGGCCCAAGACTTGTAGATTTAATAACTAAATTCAGTAGCATAGCTGGTACAATGTCAACACTCAAAAGTCAATAGCCTTCCCGTACATGAAAAACAAACTCACTGAGAGAGAAATTAAGGAAAGTACAAATTTCATAACAACATCCAAATAATGAAATACCTAGGAGTCAGTCCAGTGAAGGATATAAAATACTTCTACATTGAAAAGTACAGTACTCTGAAAAATTAGATTTAAAAGCATATCAGGAAATGGAAAGATATCCCTTGGTCTTGAGTAGGAAGAAATAATATAGTGAAGATGGCCATACTTGCAAAATTGCTATATGTATTCTAACAGCATGTCTCACAGAATTAAAGAAAAC
The DNA here is from genome assembly GCA_028451465.1 of Erethizon dorsatum. Taxonomy (NCBI): domain Eukaryota; kingdom Metazoa; phylum Chordata; class Mammalia; order Rodentia; family Erethizontidae; genus Erethizon; species Erethizon dorsatum. The sequence goes on along the minus strand of CM051831.1, from coordinate 84,567,302 downwards.
AATCCTAAAATTCATTTGGAACCAGAAGAGACCTAGAATATCAAAGGAAATTCTGGGCAACAAAGGCAAGGCAGGAGCATCACAATCCTTGACTTTAAATTATACTACAAAGCTGGGCCGGTGAGATGGCTCAGCAGCGTAAGCGCCTGCCTTGCAAGCGTGAGGGCCCAAGTTCGACTCCCTGATCCCACATACGAAAAAGGGGCCGGTGATATCGCTCAGTGGCACGGGTGCCTGTTGGCGCGTGAGGACCTGAGGTCAACCCCCCGGTACCCACAAAAAAAATAAAAATAAAAATAAAAATAAAAAAATAAGTTATACTACAAAGCTACTGTGATAAAAACAGGATGGTACTACAAAAAAAAAAAAAAGACCTGAGGATCAGTGGAACAGATTAGAAGGTTCAGAAACAACTCCAGACATACTTAGCTACATTTTCTTTGACAAAGGTGCCAAATACCTTCTTTAGAAGAAAGATAGCCTCTTTAATAAATGGTGCTGGAATAACTGGCTTTCCACATTGTTTATTATTATTATTTTTTAATGTCGGTACTGGGAGTCAACCTCAGGACCTCACACTTGCCAGCAAGCACTTGTGCCACTAAGCAATATCACTGGCCCCATTTTTTTTCTTTATGTGGGTTTTGACAGTCAAACTCAGGACCTTGTGCTTGCCAGGCAGGCACTTATGCTGCTGAGCTATCTCACCAGCCCTAGCTTTCCACATTCTGAAGATTAAAACTAGAGCAATATCTTTCACCATGCACTAAGCTAAAATCAAAGTGGATCAAAGATCTAAATATTATAGTAGAAAAACTGAATCTGCTGGAAGATAGAACAGGTAGAACTGCTGAAGACATTGGTGTACACAAAGACTTTAGGAACAAAACATCAATTGCACAGGAACTATCACAAAGAATCACCAACTGGGGTCTCATCTTATTAATAATATTCTGCACAGCAAGAGAAACCACCAACAATGTGATGAAACAAACCACAGTTTGGGAAAATTTTTGCCAGCTGTTCCTCAAAGGACTACTATATAGAATATGTAAAGAACTCAAAAATATCTTACCTCCCAAATTTAAAGTTCCAATCCAAATGTGGGCATCTGAAATGAATACACACTTCTCGTAAGAAGAGGTAGAAACTGCAAATAAATACAAGAAAAAATGTTCAACATCACTGGTCATTCAAGAAATGCAAATTAAAACAACATTGAGATTCCATTTAACCACAGAAAGAATGGCTATTGTGAAGAAATCAACCAATAAGAAATGCTGGTGGGGCTGGGGGTAAAAAGGAACACTTCTTCACTGTTGGTGGGAGTGTAGACTGGTACAACCCCTGTAGAAATCGATGTGGAGATTCCTAAAAAAACTAAGACTAGCGGTTCCATTCAACCCAGACATTCCCCTTCTTGGTTTCTTCTGAAAAGCATTAAAAGCATCCTACCACAGTGATATATGCTCACCCATATGTGTGTTTATAGCACCACAGTATGTAGTAGCTAAATATTGAAAATAGCCCAAATGCCCATCAAATTATGAATGCCTAAAGAAGATATTTTTTTTATTCAATGGAATACTACTCTGCCATGAAGAAGAATGAGCTTGAGATATTTCTACCTAAATAGATGCACCTGGATGACATACTCTTAAGTGAAAAATACCAGACACACATGTGTAAATACCTCATTGTTTCTCTGCTGTAAGAAACTGAAAATGTAAATAAGATCAAAATGTAGAATAGATATTGTGAAATAGGAAGAAAATTTTCAAGTGGGTAGGGGAACTAGGGATGGGGGAAGGAGAAAGGAAGGAAGGGAAAAGAAAAAAAGAGAATACAAAGAAAAAAAGGAAACAACACTTTTGTAAATAAGGAGGGGAAGAGGAGTTGAAGGGAGGGGAAGGAAATGGGACAAAAAAGAATCAAGTTGTGTCACGTACAGGTACAAATTGCCTATGATGAATGTGATCATTATGTACATCTAAAATGTACCAATAAACATAAGTGACTAAAACAAATTGCCAGATCCCATACTTAAACATGTATTTCTACAAGTAAGTGAAGGCAAAACCTCAAGTGATGCAAAACACAGGTGCTGAACCTTTGTGGGGCTAATAGTTCTTATTGAAAAAGACATATAAAGGGAAGGCGTATATTCTATCCTGATGGTAGTCACATTTGTGTGCTTTTTCTGGTAATTTCATGTGCTATTTTCACAGAGATCAATAATGCTAGCATGGAAGTAGATTTACAAACATTGCAGGGACTTTGAAACATAAGGTATTGTTCTAAGTGTAAAGGCAAATGGGGCACAGACAAAAAACAGCTAGGATCTGGCTTATGATTTCATAGGTATAAGAATCTAGAGCAGGATAGAGCAACATGGTAGAGTAGGACTTTCTACCGATTATTTCCCCCATAAAAGCATTAATTTAAAAAATTATCTATGCATGAAACTACCTTCAAAAGAGCTAATAAAACTAGATGAGTGATAAAAGAACCTGGTTGGGGCCAGTGATATAGCTTAGCAGCATAAGAGCCTGCCTGGCAAGCTCGAGGTCCTGAGTTCGACTCCTGGTAACTGCATATTTAAAAAAATGAACCTGGTGTAGCACACTAATAAGAAAATACACATTGAAGAAAGTAGAAAGAAGAGTTTTATGCTTCCTCACATTTACCCAATGACACACAGCACAGCAAAGAGAAAGACACCTTCTACACAGTGACAAGAAGGTAGTTAGACCTGGCCTTTACCTTACGTCTCAACACTGGGGCCCAATCTAGCAGCAGCAGAACCCAAGACCCCATAATCTAACATGTTATTCACAAGTGTTCTCTAGACCTGGCCAGGTGGCAGGGGGGACCATGGAAGTTTGGCTGCCATTTTGAACAGAAAAATTTATTTTTAGCCTGTACCTTTGTCAGGCCAACTTTAGCAAACATTGGGGTATGGAGAGTGTAACGTGACATGTCATGTTCAGTGGGTCTGGGTGTCTAGCACTGCCAGTGCTGTTTCTGTCCATGCTGCATGCCCACTGTGGTGTGCTAAGCGTAACAGCTTTCCCAGACCAAACAAACAAAAATTCTGTAAAGACTGAAATACCTGCATATTTCTTCAAAAATGTAAAAAACAACACATGACCACAAGGATCAAGAGCAATCTGGTTAGCCAAGAGAGGTGGTACACGCCTGCCATCCCAGAACTCAGAATGCTGAGGCAGGAGGACCACTTTGATTTTGAGGTCAGCCTGGGCTGTATCATGAGTTCAACACCAGCCTGGGGGACATAGTGAGACCTGTCTCAAAAAATAAAACAAAGAAAAAGAGCAATCAGGGAAACACAAGATCACCAAGCAGATAAAATAAAAAAAACCAGTAACTGACCATCAAGAAATGGAAATACCTAAACTGCCTGACAAAAAAATCTCAAAAGTATTTGTGCATATAATCTCAACAAACTTTAAAAAAATACAGAGAGAGTGTTCAGTTATGAGGAAAACAGTGAGTTACTAAAATGAAAAATCTATTACAGATTAAAATCATTATAAAAATTAAACAAAAATTCTAGGGTTGAAAAACATGGAGAATTAAATAATAATTACATCAGAGAACATGAAGAGCAGAATCGATCAATCTGAATAGAGTCTTCAAATTCAATGACAAATTATTTGAGAAAAAAAGAAAGAAACAAGAAAATAAAACAGAAACAGAAAAGTTATGGAATATTTTGGGACAACAGAAAGGAGTAAATATATGTTTTATCATACTCTCAAAACAGATTTAAAAAAAGATAAAAAGGCAGAAAGTGTATTTAAAGGCAGTAGCAGACAAACTGGAGTAAGATGTATATATGCAGGTTAAGAAACTTGACTGACTTTTTTCAGTCTCCAGTCTATATTAATTTAAGGCTACCTCTAGACATAGTACAAACCATTGTTTTAAGTTAAAGACAAAAAAAAAAATCTTGAAAACGTCAAGAGAAAAGAAGCAAATTGCATAAGGAATTTCCAGTACACCTAGCAGAGGATTTCTGCTTTCAAGACAAGGAAGAATGGGCTGATATACTTAAGTAAAGAAAAAGTGAGAAAAAAAGAAAAAAGTAAAAAATATACTAACCAGAAATTCTCTACTTAGTTTAAACTATCCTACAAAAATGAAGATGTAGACTTCTCCAAGAAAACAGAAGCTGAGTGAGTTTGTTACCATCTTATAGAAATTTTACAAGTTGAAAAAAGGAGGAATACAAAGTAAATAAAAGTGGAAAACTTATTGGTAAAAAAATGAAGAACAGAACAGAAGTTACATGAATAGAGAGATCCTTTTCAGATAGATGGGGGAGAACAAGATGGAGGAAGGGGGGAAGGGAAGGAAAAAGGGATGAAAAAATTTGAAGAAAAAAATGATGCATATGGATACCTCACACATGGGAAGAGACCAACAATCGAAAGGACCAGCGAAAAAAGGGGAGGTGTAGAGGATGAAATAAGAATTAATATGTGTTATATACATGTACAAACTCCTCTAGCTAATTGTAGTTATACTTTACTGCAAACATGTACTAATAAAAAAAGTAAGTACACGTTCAAATTCTTAATACTCCTAATAAGGCAATAGTGGTTTGCAAATCACTTTTTTAGTCTTAGGTTAAAAGATAAGTCATTACGAATAATAATAGCAACATTAATCTAATGGTTATGCAATATAAGACAGAAATTATGACATCAAAAATTCAAAATGTGGTGGAGTAGATAAAATATGTAGTTTTTATTAAATCAAAGCTTATGTATTTTACTAGTTTAAAACAGCAAGGAATCAAAAGATATTACTGGGCACAACCATTCAGCCACAAAAGACAGTAAGAGAAGAAAGAAACAATGGATCTAGAAAATAGTTAACAAATTTTGGTAGTATGTACTTATCAATAATTACCTTGTATTTAAGGTAATTAAATTTGTCCATCAAAAGACAAAGGCTTGGTTGGGTGAAAACCACTCACAACCCAAGTATGATGTAAGAAACTCATTTTGTCTTTAAAGACATATAGACTGAAATGAATGATTGAAAGAAAGATACTCCATGTAAATTTTAAATGAAAAAAGGGTATTAGTATCTATTTATAAAAGGCACCTTAAGTCAAAAACTGTAAAAAGCTGGGAAACAATATCATTTCATGATAATAAAGGTATTAATTTATCATCAGGACAACTATAAATAAATATGCACCAACTTCAGACTACCTAGCTATGTAAATTGAATATAAATTGTATCTGAAGAGAGAACTACAGTGTAATTCAACAACAATGGAGAATTTTAATAACCCGCTTTTATCAACAGCTATGTCAAAGAGATAAAATCAATGAACAAATATGAGACAATCTATAAAAATGTTCTTAACATATACAGAACACTGTTGAACAGCTGCAGAAGTATATCGTTATAAATAGTCTAATACAAGTAGCTAACAGTAATAAACTAAAAAGGCTTTAAATCCCTAAAAATATCATGGCTTTCATGTAAGTAATGCTTATTTAAATTGGGCAGGTGACATGTGTCTACTCTAACCTACTGTCTACAAAGCTACCTGACAGCTTGGTGCAGATTCCGAGTTTTAATTTTAAACCTGAAATACTAAACACTGGAGAAGACACTATCATTTGAAGTTAAACATTTAACATCTGGACGTCTGTTTATGCACACAGAGTAAAAAGTAAAAACTAACAAAAGTTAATTATAATCTCAATAGGCCTTCAATACAATAATTCTATGAAAAATTATGTGAACATTTAAGTATTTTTAATAATCTGTCTTAAATATAAGGTTTATATTTTACTTTATATGTGTATAAATATTTTGTATTTGGTAATGTTCTTTTCCTTATTTATAGTGTAATATTTAGACAATCTTGTGTCACATAAAATTTAGACATATGAAAAGTAAAAAGTAAACAAACAAAAAAATATGGCTATTGTCACCCTCAACTGTGACACACCAACTTGACTGAGTAAGAAACATCTAACAGATTATTAAATCGCAGTTCTCTGTGTGTCTGTGGATCATTAACAGTAAGCCAACAAACTGTGGGAGAAGGCACAGTTGGGAATGGCACCACTTAGTAGGCTTGTAGATGGCACTAACCAAGACTTATGACTCACGTTGAATAAAAAGGTAAAGAGGAAGGAAGTTTGCCAGTTTTTGAAGAGATTCAGTCTTGTTGCACAGTACATGCTGTGCTGCTGTAGCCTTTGAAGATGGGTCTCCAGTTCCTTCAGCCTTCCAAGACTAACTCAAATCTGTGACCCTCCTAGAGGTTGCAGACCTTCAGTGTAGACTGGTGCTACATTCTTGACCCCTCTTGGTGTAAGCTTCCACCCTGTGGGGCTGAGCAGCTCCTGGGGCCTCTGGCTTTCCTACATCTAGAGGGCCATTGTGAACCCTTCCCCCTCTGACTTTGTAGATGGCCACTGTGGACTCTAAAGCTTCTGACCCTGCAGGCCTACCTAATAATTATACCTATAGGTTCTACTGATCCCGTTCCTCTAACTATAACTAACACGGATTGTTTTACTTACAGTTGGTCTGGAGAAGCAGAATTGTAAGAATGAGTTTCTCTCTTTGGTTTCATGGTTTCCTACTTTGGCTTTCCCATTTGATGATACCTAAAGTCACCATGGTTTCTTCTTAGAATGAAGTGAGTACTGATAGTGATGTGAACTATTTCAAGTAATATGCAACATAAGTCCATTTGATTACCCTACTTTACTACTTGTAGGATGCAAGGAATTTAGTGGTTCTATACACAATATTTTGAATATTTTGAGGACACGAATAAGCATACTGATGTTGGCTACTTAGTCTAAGCATCTCTGGAGAAAGTAATAAAGGAAAATAATAAACTCAAAGATTCAAATTCTCAATTCCGTATATGTGTAAACCATCTAATGGCTCCTAGGTATATTCTGAAAGAGATTTTTCTCTCCTTTAGCAATAGTGCTAAGGTTGCTGACAACCAAACACAAACCCTAATAATAAAATTGGCTGAATTACAGCAGAAGTGTGATACCTAGGCTTGAAGGACATCTGAAGTTAAAGTGAGACCAGTGATAGGAGAAAAATGGGATCCTATGAATTGGGATGGAGACATGTAGGAAAAACCTGATGAGGCTGGTGACATTGAATTCCTATGTTGCAATGAGATTATTTTGACAGAATGAGAGAATTTCCCACTGTCAGTGACAAAGGTCCCCCCACACTATGTTAGCTTCTCCAACTCTGCTAAGAAAATTAATCCTGTGTATTGTTGTTAGTGTTTTCGGGGGCCCAGGTCAAAAGAAAGCTCTGCAACAGGTCCAGGCAGCTGTGCAGGCTGCCTGCCACTTCAGCCATATGATTTAGCAGCTCCAATGGTGAGGTGTCAGTGGATAGGGGTGCTCTTCTGAGCCTCCGACAGGCATACATAGATGAATCACAGTGGAGCCACTTTGGGTTTGCAGCAAATCTCTGTCACCATCTGAAAACAGTCATTCTTTCTTTGAGAAATAGCTCCTAGCCTGCCATGGTGCCTTAGTGGAAACTGAATGTTTGATCATTGGACAACCGGTTGCCATGCATCCTGAGTTGTATGTGATAAAATGGGTACTCTAATGCACTAAGTCATAAAGTTGGACATGCACAGCCACAGATGGAAGTAGTATATACTTCCATACCATATGGAAGTAGTATGTACCTGATAGGACCTGAGCAGGTTGTGAAGATATAAGTATGCTACATGTTATGGCCCAAGTGCCATAGTTCCTACTCTTGCTTCAGTTCCCCAGCATGCTTCTATTCTCCTTAATGCAACTACAGCCTCATAACATGTACCATTTTATCTGTTTAAAGAGGAAGATAAGAGTAGGACCTGGTTTACAGATGATTCTGTATGTTATTCAGGCACCAAATGCAGCATCACTCCCCCTTTTACAGGACATCCATGAAGAACAGTGGTGAAGAGATATTTTCATAATGAGTGGAACTTCAGGCAGGACACCTGGCCATACATTTTTCTTGAAAGAAAAAAAAGACCAGATGTTGATTCATGGGCTGTTACCAATGGTCTGGCTGGCTGGTCAGGAACTTGGAAGGAATATGACTGGAAAATTGGTGAGAGAGGTATTTGGAAAAGAAATATGTAGATAGACCATTCCATCTGGACAAAGGATATGAAGATATTTGTGTACTACATGCATGTTCACAGAAGGATGACCTAGAAGAGGACTTTAATAATCATGCAAATAAGATTACCAATTGTATGGATAGCAGTCAATATCTTTCCTCAGCCACACCTGTCTCATTGTCCAACGGGCTCATGAAAAACCTGACCATGTTGGCAAGGATGGAGGTTATGCATGGGCTCAGTAACATAGGTTTGCACTCATGAAGGATGACCTGCCTACCACCAAATGCCTAATCTGCCAAGAGCAGAGCCCAATGCTAATTCCCAATAGAACACCACTACCTTGGGTGGTCATCCTGTGACTTGGTAGCAGGTGGATTTTATAGGATAAATTCTATCATGGAAAGGTCACCACTTTATCATAGGCAAATCCATAGACCTAGACACTTATTCTAGGTCCATGGACTTGCCTTCCCTTGTATGAAATGCTTCTGCCAAAACTACCATTCACTTACAGAATGCCACATCCACTGTCATGGTATTCCACACAGTATTTCTTCTAACCAAGGAACACACTTCATAGCAAAGGAAGTATAGCAATTGGCAAATGCTTGTGGAATTCACTGGTCTTACCAAGTTCGCATCATCCAGAAGCAGCTGGATTGATAGAATCATAAAATGGCCTTTTAAATGTGAAGTTATGATGCCACTTTTGCTGCAATATTGTGCAGTTCTGGTGCAAGGTTCCCCAGAAGGTTATATATGATTGGAATCAGCATCCACTACATGGTACTGTTTCTCACATAGCCAGAATTTTCATGCCCATGAAACAAAGGGTGATAGCAAGAATTATACCATTCACCATTATGCTTAGTGATCCACTAGCAAAAATATTCCTTCCTGCTTCTGAGTCCTTACACTCTGTTGGCCTACAAGTCTTAGTCACAGATGGGAGAAGACTTCTGCCAGGAAGAACAACAATGATTACATTGAACAAGCAGCTAGGAATTTGTGACCATGTGGGGCTTCTCCTATCTCTGAGTCAACAGGCTGAAAAAGGAGTTGCACTGTTGGTGAAGATGATTTGTCCAGACTACTGAGCAAATGTTGGACTTTACTCCACAAAAGAGGTAAGTAAGAATATATTTGGAGTACAGGAGATCTTTCAAAGCATCTCCTAATATTACCATTCCCTGTTACTAAAATCAAGAGGAAATTAAAAGAACTCAATCAAGGCAAGATGACAAATATCCCAGAACTTTCATGAAGAAAAGTGTCAATCACATTTAAATAAGGAACAAAGACTCACTGAGTTACTTGCTAAAAGCCAAGGGTATACAAAATGTGTAGTAGAAGAAGGTGGTTATAAATACTAGCTACAACCCTGTAACCAGTTCCAGAGAAAAACTTTGCCTGCTATTCTGAGGAGGGAATTATTCCATTTGTGTTTGTACACACAATAGGTACATTGTGTTAGGCATACTTATGAACTTGTTATTTTATTTGAAGATTAAGTGTGGTTTAAGGAGATGTGTCTGGTCGTCAAGTTGACAAAGAGTGGATTGTGACCATTAATTCTGATACGTCAACTTAACTGGATTGAGAAATGCCTAGGTTATCAGTAAAGCACTATTTTGGGTGTGTATGTGGATAAGCAACACTCGGCCTCCAAACTGAGAGGGAAAGACACACTCTGCTTGTGTGTGGTACCACCAAATAGGTTTATATCCTGGACGGAATAAAAAAGTAGAAGGAAGTTAATCAGCTTTTAATGTGCTCCAGTCTCATCGGCTTGTGTCCTTTGATGATGTCACTTTGGACACTACTCTCCAGTTTCTTCAGTCCTTGACCACAGACTCACACCTGTGATTCTACAGTAAGCTCTCTGGACTTAATCTTGGGCAGGGCAGCTTTTGATCCTCTTGCTCTCAGCTGCACAGAGGGCTGTTGTGTACTTTGTCAGCTCTGATCCTGTAAACCTACCTAAGAAATCATCCTGCATAATCTTACATAGATTTTCTATAGATTATTTTCCTTGACAGAATTGTGTTGAATGTAGATATGCATCTTTTCATTCAATGATTGTAAAATAAAAATTTTAAGTAGCATGTTTCTTTATGATAGTAATATTTTTAAGGCATAAAGAAAAGTAGGAATTGACTAAATCTATGGGTTTTTGTTAATTAAATATGATTATGTGGTTTGGATTCAGTGGAAATAGTTGAAAATTACAGTCATAAATAAAAGGAAAGTAAACATCAGAACTTTGAAAAATCTGAGGCAATATACACGAAGGTTCAGTAGCTCACAGAACTTAAATAAATCAGCATTGTGAGATATTTAGCATCTAGTCCTATACAATGTAAGTAAACTACATCAATGCTAGCAGAATTCTTTTCACATGGTAAGGATAGTTGTATATGTATGAAGACAATGTGCTTTTCAATGCAAACAGAGTTCTTCATATTACTGAAGCATGAAGTTTACAGATTCATGGGCTCTTATGTTTATCCTGAAGCATTCTCTAGTTTTATTTCAATATTGATATATATTTGGACTTTGATAAAAAACATTTTAAATGAATTTAACCTACAAATTATGTCTCATGTAGTCAATATGAACATATAGACTTCAAAATTGTATGCTACTTTACTCAATAACAGTGAGTGTATGTTTATCTAATGAGAAAATATTTACTTCAATAAACTACTTGTATGAGAAGTTACAAACATAATAAGAAATAAACTATTTTGTATCCCTCATTGATAATAGCACACCCAATGAAGCACTACTTGAAAATGAAACTCTGTTTATCCTGTATATTTCAAAGTAAAAAGGGTTTTTTCCTCTCTCACCTATTGAACTACAGGTAGGGTTATGATGTTAGCTTAAAAAAAGAAATCTTACAATATTTCTGAAGATATTAAGTGTCATGAAAATTATAGAAAAATCTGGAAGAATATTAAATAATGTTTGATTGCTATAATAAACAATGTTTTATGCATTCATATGCATAATATACATTATTTGGAAAATCTGTCTTGAATGAAGTTTTCAAACACGCAAAAATAAATATCACAACCATTTAATTAAACTGATACAAGAATGATCACAGAAGTAAAGCCAGTGGTAAAATTTCAGACTTATGACTTCAAACTCTTCAATCAATACAATTTTTGCCAACATGCAGAGTAACTATATTGGCAAATCTTAGAATGGTATCACAATTATAGCAGTACACAATGCAACCTGAATCTACCAGGTAAACTCTACAAGGTTTCATATCTTCTATGCAAATAAATTACTTAAAGGGATGTAACTTCAGATATAATTCACAAATTGGCCTGCTTTTCACAGCTTTGCATTCTATAGCGCCATATTTCAATTATTAAAATATGTGATTAAAATTTTGTCTTGGAAATTAGAGGAACATGCAGAAATCAGAATAGAGAAAGGCATGTACAACATTAGACTGAAGAGTTACATGGGCAGAAACAGGTGTTACAATTACAAAAAATCCCACCAGTTGAATAATATCTGTGGCTGCTATATTACAGCAGAGGTTCCTGATAGGAACTGCCAAGAATGTTCCTTAAAACTGCAAAATTTTATCTCCGTATTAAAGAAATAAGTCCATTGTGCTGCAACTGGTTAGATACGTTTTTTTTTAATAGACTTATTTTTATTTGCTCAGTGGTTGTTATTAATCATTTCAATATACTACTATTATACATAGTAGCATAAGCTGACATGACAATTCTGCCGTACTTATGTATTAGAAATTCTGATAAAAATATCAGAAGTTCGGGGCTGGTGAGATGGCTCAGCGGCTTAAGCGCCTGCCTGGCAAGCGCGAGGGCCCGAGTTCGACTCCCGGAACCCACATACAAAAAAGGGGCCGGTGATATCGCTCAGCGGCACGGGTGCCTGCTGGCGCACGAGGTCCTGAGGTCGACCCCCTGGTACTCACAAAAAAAAAAAAAAAAAAATCAGAAGTTCAATTGAAAAATTTGCTAATGAACAAGTGATTATTCTTTATTTATAATTAAATATGATGATATCTGATACACATCACTTATTAGTCCATCATGACATTTAATTGATCTAATTCTAGAATAAATTTTAAAAGATAAAAATTGAAGTCAGTAAAGCACTTGTAGGTTGAATCACATTTTATGTCTTAAGTTTCAAAGAGTACTTTGGAAAACCATTTACATTCATGCTAAACAAAATTAGACAAGGGATATTTTCATACACACATTATTGTTTACAGTGTAAGATTCAACATTACATTATGGAAAAATAAATGACTTCTTATACTGTATTCATTTAATGGCTAACGCTAAAGTGTTGTTCATTTTTGTATGTCTGATACTTTTATACAGAAATGGACTGATTTCTAAGAATATAAAAAATAGTCTAAGAACACATAATTTCATGCTACAAAAATATGTAATTTACAATGCAAATTGAAGAAATGGGGATTATTTAGATAGTAGAAAGTACATCTTAGAGAAAACAAATAATATGCTGATCTAAAGAACTGAGTTCAAATTTGTTCTTTTTTTTGTGGGTACCAGGGGTCAACCTCAGGACCTCGCATGCCAGCAGATGCCCATGCCGCTGAGCAATATTACCTGCACTTTTTTCGTATGAGGGTTCCGGGAGTTAAACTCGGGTCCTCGCGCTTGCCAGGCAGGTGCTTATGCCACTGAGCCATCTCATTGGCCCTCAAATTTGTTCTTTTGCTATGGATATCACTTGTTCAATATACAGTATTCCTACTACCTTTTTAGTAGTTTACATTTCATTTCACTTTGATGTATGCTGGAAGCCCAGTGCACTTTTCTGGAGTCCATACCCAAAACCAAATTGGTAACTGGGTCCTACTTTAAGCATGGACATTAAAACACTACCCATAAAAGTCTCCAAATATTCTCTATATGCCACACTTTTTTGATATGAACTATTTTGATTTTGTCCATGACCTTTAACATATATATTAAGGAACACTTTGAGTACACTCAAAATTTCTCTAGCAAATACTTTAACTATTCACCCTTAGACTGCTTCTTCACTCTAGTCCTCATATATTCTAACTTGCACGTAATATGCTAGTGTACCAACAATTTGGATTGACGATTCTCCAGATATTAAAAATATTCCAATTCCTCTTTTTGATTAAAATATGTGTCCATCACTGTCTTTATTTTCACTACTTTTGTCATTTTTGGCATATACAGGAACTTAATTTTGTTGGTTTTCTGTTTCCAGATCCAACCCATAATTCTTTTTAAATTAGAAAATAATCTTTGTATATTTTTCATTAGAAAAATAACAATTATTTCCTCTAGTATGATGCATTGAATTTTATAAAGCATAAGTTTCAATATTAATTCTAACTCCTAAAATATTTGTTTTTCATTACCCTAGAACTCTTTTTGACAAGAATATGAGCCTCAATAAACAAAAATCAGACAAAAAATGGTCTCAAAAAGTGTTGTGACCTTTGTCTTCTAATAAATTGTTGAATTTTCAGTATCGCCTTGAATTAAAATATTCACTAATACTTTCATAGGCAATGTTATGTTTTGGAAAAGTAAAATACAGATTTTTGATTTTTTTAACAGAAGAATGTCTTCAAGCCAAATAAAAGGTTAAGGCATCATTTTTAAGGTTCAAGTTTTTTCCTACTGAACTGAAATAAATAATAGGCTTGTTGAATCACAGGTACACAAATCAATATTAAGTGTTACTAAGAAATTCAAGGATACAGGAAATTATGAGACAACTGAAGAGCAAAGGAGGGTCAGGTATTCTGAGAGTAGCTGCTTAGGTTTTCAACAATAGATTTTCTAGTAAAATTAATACAAGAGGTTCCTAAAACAAGTGGGCAAGTTATTAAATAAACAAGATTTTTAGGATATTGAATATTTCTGTTTAATATTCAAGTAGTTTCATATATGGTATGTGTCTCGGTTACTTTTCTCTCATTGCTGAGACAAAATACCTGACACCCAAAATTAAGGAAGGAAAGGTTTATTTGGCTCACAGTTTGTGGAGGTTTCAATCCATAATCAGCTGGCTCCAAGGCAGAGTGGCACATGGCAGAGGGCAACAGTTCATGGCGGCGGAAGGCAGCAAAAACAGCAAGAGAAAAAGGGAGGAGCGTGCACAAGCAAGAGAGAGCAAACTCTTTCCCTCCCTTATATTACATGCAGGCTCCCCGCCCCAGGGTGGGTGTAGCACTCATGCCCATAATCCTAGCATTAGACCATGAATCAGTCATAAACTCCAGAAGCCCACCTCCATGACTGCATAAGGCTTTGGGGGGACATCTAGACACAAACCATAACAGTATGACACTTTTTAGGAGTCCATAAATTTTAGATTTGTTTATGAAAAGCAATTGTAAACTGAGATTATCATATCAGAAGCATTCCATTGTTAAGGAATCTCCTAGTAACCAGTTATATATATATTGCAAAGTTTCTTTATTCATTAATCTATTGATTGCCATATAGGCAACTTCCAAAATTTAGCTATTATAGGTTGTGCTGCCATAAACATGGGTATTCACATATCACTGTAAATATTATAACTTTAATACTTTGGCAGAGGACATATAATTTTTTCAAATGGAATTTCTTTTTTGTTTTCTGAGGGTTCTCCAAATTGATTTCCATGGGGTGTGTACTTGTGTACACTCCCCCAACAATGTAGAATGTTTCATAGCCTCTCCAGCATTTTTGTTTTATTTCATGGGGGTTTTTTTTCTTTTTTGTAGTTGGTGAAAGCCATCCTTTCTGGAGATGGCATCTCCATGTTACCCTGATTTCATCTATTTAATGTCAGATGATGCTGAATATTTTTTTCATGTACTCATCATTATTAGCCATTTGTTATTCACCTTTTGAGAAATGTTCATTCATTTCAATTCCCATATTTTGATTTGGTGTTTTATTTGGTAGGGGTATGATATTTTGTGTGTCCTTTATATACTTTAGAAGTTAGTCTTATGTCCAAGGAGTAGATGGCAATTTTTCCCTCAGTTCTATAGGTCGTCTTTCATTCTTTTGCTGTGCAGAAGAATTAATTTTAGTTGGATGCAATTTCACTTGTTGATTCTTGTTACTGTTTTGTGTGCAATTGGGCTTCTGTTCAAATATCCTTTGCTTATGTCTAAGTGTCTTACTTATTTTTTATAGCAAATTTAGTGTTTCTGTTTTAAGATCCATGTTTTGATACATTTTGATTTGATTTTAATATAGTATCAGAGACACGAGTCTAGTTTCATTCTTCTGCACTTCGATAATATTTTCCCAGGAACATTGCTTAATGAATCTATCTATATCTGAGAATCTCCTTCTTTCCAAATTCAGGCCCTTACCTTGGTATAGTAGATTTATCAACTCTAACAACTCAACCTCTTCTGGAATCTGGTCTTCTTATTCCTTGTCATGGTGCATAGTTTTCTCAGCCTTTAAAATGTGGGAAATGAATCTCTGCCAAGGAGATCTTCTAGCATTCACACTTATCTATTTACTGTTAATTAATTATTATCAGTCTTTCATTACATTTCACCAAAGCACTGACTGTCCCCAGTACAGTCATCTGATTCCATAGTTATTTTAATTAATATTTTTCACATTTCTCCTAAGTGGCTGATATCTATTACCTGTCAGAGCATTCCCATACTCTGGTATAAATTTATGGTAATCATGTATTAGTTTACCATCCAGTGAAACTTTAAACAGTTCTAATATTGTTACACACCGGGATATTCCACCTATAATCAGTGACGGAGTACTTATTGCTAATCGGCATAGGGATCCAGATCCAAAATCCACTTCAGAGTCTGCTTTTTCAGACAAATCCAAGCACTAACTGTAATTAGTTAAATTCCATGGGAAGCAAGTTTTATTCTGAAAATTTTTTTCAGAGGTATTCAGATTTTTTCCAAATAAACACCTCTCTACATAAGGTAAGAAGCAGTATTAGCCAGAAGGTCGGTTGAACTGGGATACAAAATAGACAGCAAAGACCTCAGGCAATTCTAGGGGAAATTCTGAAACTAGAATAGTTGTTCAAAGTTCTCCTGGTTTGGATGAAAGAGCAAGTATTTACATTTCAACATCAGTCTTTAAATGCATATTGTTATTAAGAAGGAGGCATAAGCTTAGACAGCTGGTTTAGACTATTGCCATAAGCATTCTCAAGAAATGAATGCTTCCACATACATGGACAGATCATGCAGCACACCATAATACTCAGTGCACCATCTTCCTATTTTAGACACTTTGGTGCACATGCAATTGTATTTTTTGTGTTTTTGAGTTTTCCTAATCACAAATGAATTTGAGCACTTGCAAATCTTTGGTCATTTTGGTTATTTTTAGTGAAGAGTCTATTCAAGACTTTCCCCCTTTGATTAAATATTGTCTTCCTTTTCATATGTAGAAACATTTATTCACAGATACATGGACTCATAAAAATGCATGCTTACTGGAATTTCACTCATATTATTGACTTATATGTACTATTTAAAACATTGTCATTTCATTTTTTTGTGTGTGGGTACTGGGAGTCGAACTCAGGACCTTGCGCTTGCCAGGCAGGCGCTTATGCCGCAGAGCTATCTCACTGGACCAGCCATTTCATTTTTTATGATGTTTTGTTGCAAGCAGAAGTGGTTACTATTGATGTGGTCCGAAGTGTAATCTTTTAATTTTTACTGAGAATGTTATGAACTTTTATATTTGTCTATTTCATGGTGAAGAAGATGCTATATTCTTTTTAAATGCTGCATTTTAGCACTTATATTTGTGCCCGCTGTCTACATGGGATTGATTTTTCTGCACAGTGTGAATTATGAGAAAACATTTTCCCATAAGGATATTCTATTAGCACCATTTGTTAAAAATATAAATAGGCATTTTTAAAGATTTATACCTTTTTTAAACTCTTGGTATTCTAGAATACAAAGAAATGGACGATGCATTAAATTCTTGATAAACTTTGAAATGACTATTGTGAAAAGAAGACTCAATGATCAATGTAATAGCTGTATAAAGAACAGATTTTCAGCCTTTACACTTGCATTAGTTAACACCCTAAAAAAAAAAAGAAAATATAGTTAGCTTTTATTTCTGGTAAGCTTCAGTAATTAAAACCCCCTCATTTTTAGTATCAGTCTCAGAATTATGGATCCTTGTTATGCTAGGACAACACTTAAGCAACTAAGGAAAATTGAAAAATTTTTGGATAAGTTTTAGAAAGGACATATAGAATCAGGCATTGGACACCAGCCTATTAAAATCTCAATAATCTGGGCCAGTGAGATAGCATAAGCGCCTGCCTGGCAAGCGCAAGGTCCTGAGTTCGACTCCCAGTACCCACACAAAAAAATAAATAAATAAATAAATAAAATCTCAATAATCTACAAGCCATGAATAATCAATGAGTAAAATCCTAATGAAATAATAAACCAAACCAGATTCTGCCCAACACACTGTAATCTATAAACTATATATTAAAACCTTCTTCTCATTCTTATTCTCAACTGTTCATACTTGCATTCTATATTAAAAACTGCCAAAGCCTAGTATAATAAATGCAGAATAAGTCTAAAATTTATAAATATATCTTTCTATAGTTATCTTTATAGTTATAGTTCTACAGTTATTTCTAATTCTATATTATTCTACAGTTATGTACTGGTGTATTATTAATGTGTAGGTTCACCAAATCAAATGAGCCATTATTACTCATTTCTCTTAGTACTAGTTTTTCTCAAGTACTTAAGCAAAGCCTAAAAAGTAATAACAGCATAGCACCTAAGAGCCTAACGTGGTGTGCACAAGTGCTTAATTTGACGTATACATTTATTGATTGATCTTTTCAAATATGAAATTGTTAAATCATTGTGAGAGTGAATTTTCATAATAGCCATATGAGGAAAGTGTTTTCCCGACAAACAGGGAGTAATAAATACTTTCAAATGTTCTTCTAAATTTTTTTTTTTTTGTGGGTACCGGGGGGTCGACCTCAGGACCTCGCGCGCCAACAGGCACCTGTGCCGCTGAGCGATATCACCGGCCCCTTTTTCGTATGTGGGATCCGGGAGTCGAACTCGGGCCCTCGCGCTTGCAAAGCAGGCGCTTATGCCGCTGAGCCATCTCACCGGCCCTGTTCTTCTAAATTTTAACTTAATTTAGAAGTAAATAAGAATTTAGAATTTAATAAGAATTCTTATTCAGAAGTCAATAAGAATTCTCCCCCAGACTCTTATATGGGACTATGAAATCCAAGAGTAATATACAACATCACTGATAGTATATTGACAGTTGAAGAGTTTATTTGAATTTTTTTCTCAAATCTAATCCATGTTCTGCCAGAAGGTGTACTGAGACTTGCCTTCCCAAATCTTTAATCAACATCAAATCATTTTTAAGGTGATATTGTAAAGAGTGCATTTTAAAAAAAATTATTACGTTGTTTATATGGATAAGTACTTAGACTGCAGTAATTTTCCCTTTCATTTAAAATTTTATTCCAGATTCATCCTTATAAGAAAACATTTAAAAAAATAGGAATTTTCATTAAAATACACAATACTTATGAAAAAATGAGATACTACAATGAGAACATAATAAAAATTCCAAGAATTATAGACTTTGGAGGAACATAAATGTTCAACATTTTGTGAATTATATTTTTTTTCAAAAGCATGATGTTAATAATTCTGGTAGTCACATTAACCGGGGGTGCTCCTTAAAAATGAATGTCAGTGTTTGTGAAGTTACTATGGTGATTAGAACAGAGACTGAAATCTACTAAGACTTTCCAAATTTTGAGATGGAAATGAACATGCAGATTTATGTGTCCTAAAGAATACCAAGTAGGATGACCTGAAAGAAATCTGCACTAAAATACATGAGAATCAATTTCTAAAATTTGAAGCCAAAAAATAATTTTGAAAACAGCAAGCAAGAGAAAATAACATCACACAGAGAAGCTTCATAAGACTCTCAGCAGATCTTTCTGAAGAACCCTGCAGGCCAGACAGGAGTGGGCTGGTATATTCAATCAAGAATACTTTTCCTGGCAGAAATCTTTCAAAAATATCAGATGAAGGTTTTCCTAGACAACAGAATTTGAGGAAGTACGTTACCGCTTGACATGCTTCATAAGCAAAGCAGAAGGAGGTTCTTCAGCTTGAAACAAAGAAATGCTAAATAGGGCCAGTGAGATGGCTCAGCGGCATAAGTGCCTGCCTGGCAAGTGCGAGGTCCTGAGTTGGACTCCCAGTACCCACATAAAGGAAAAAAAGGGCCAATGATATCACTCAGCAGCACAAGCGCATGCTGGCAAGTGCAAGGTCCTGAGTTCGACCCCCCTGTACCCACATACACACACGAAAGAAATGCTAAATAGCTACATGGAACATTGTCATCCATCTCAGTAGGAAAGGTGACCATATAAGCTGCAGCATTGCCGTCTGGTCTGAATTGTGATGTATGAAGTTATTTCCAGATTAGCTTAGAGAAATGTTTTTTTAGTCCTCCAAATGACTGCATCTTTTAACACATTAACATAATCTGTGTCCTTTAACATATTACTTTGTGCTTTAATCTACTCAAATGTGTACAGTGAGGAATCCTGAACAGTACAGGTATAGAAAACATAATTTCTTGTCTAGAACTTTTCTCTATCCAATCGTGAGCAATAGATACATATGAGCCAGGGGTGTTGACGCACATAATAATTTAAGCACTCTGAAAGGCTATGGCAAGAGAATCACCATTTCAAGTCCAGCCTGGTCATTTTGGCCACTAAGTGTGACAGTGTCTCAAAAAAAAAAAGGAAACTTAGAATGTGAATAATATAAACATAAGAAGTTGTTGAGATTATGTTTTAAATTAAAAGTTGATATTACCTCATTACTAAGGCTTACACTAGCCACCCACTGAAAATTTGTATAATTTCCTCATCCTCTTCATATTTCCATAACATTCCTTAATCTAGATTTTTCTTTTTCTTATGTTTACTATTCATTTTATGCACCAGAATTCAAATGTTTTAAAACAGTGATTCTTCTTTGCTTGCCCCACTGGGATTCTAAAAACATATACGTCTGTTATTATTTAATAAATATTGTTAAATAGATGAATTGTGTAAAAAATAAAGATTGCAGAAGAGGGAGAAATGATACATATACACTACTCAGGTCCTTTGGGGATTTGGGTTCACTTTATTCTTAGAACTCTAGTTACAAAATTTTTTCCCCTCATGTTTATTATTGACGAGCGTAGCCACCAAATGATCAGAAAATAATAGGCCATATAAGCAGTTATTTAATAAGTAATTTTATGTTGCCCATCTCTGGCTACCTTGACTCTGATTATATAAAGAAATGGTATTTAAGGTAAAAGCCAAGCTTTATAGATACGTTATGTAAAAGGAAGTAATTTATTTTGAAGTTTATTTAAGAATATTCTAATTATACAGGAAGTTGATCTGCATTCTTTTTCTCTTAAATTCTTGTTTCAAAATACATGTTCATATGAATTTATTATGAAGAATGAACTCATGTTTAATCCCTTCTCTTGCATTTATATCATGAGACCCTTTTAAGAAAAAAAAGAAAGAAAACACAATATATTAGGAAAAAAAGAAGTACACCAGCTTTGATCATGTGGCTCTCTTTGAATTATTTCTCTCATGGATTATTGAAGATACTCTCTTGCTTATAAACTGTAATGTTCAGATATGTCCAGAAACACTAAACTTTTTTAAAAACTTATTCATATTATGATTTAATACAAATTAATTGTTTATCTGACCACAAATAATGGAAATTCTGGTTTGCTTCCAAACTGTAGGAATCTCAGAGGCTTAATTATAGCTCTCCTAGTTTTTTCCTTGATTTGGTATCACAGTTTTCATGAATTCTTCATTTCAACCTGTCTTGCCTCCCAGGGCTAATAGAAATAGTTTTATATTTATAACCTAACCAACAAATATGGAACAGAGTACCAAACAAGTTGCCTGAATTTCTATAAAACCCTATTATTTTTATTTGTTGGTTGGATTCTTTTGATTTATTTTTGAAGCAAAATTTTAGTAAAGGATTTTTATGAACAGAGAGATTATGTAGAAACATAGAACAGTAAGCCACTAACACACCCCATGTATGTTTGCTTAAAGTACTTTGCTACTCCTGAGCTCTGGTACTGAAAATATGTTACAAATTGCAGTATCTTACTGTCAGACCACCTGCTTGCCTTCTTGTTACTCAGGCCTCCTCAGATCTCTCCTCTGCCATCACTCTTTTTTTTTCCCCAGAAAGATGGAGCATTTCCCTATTATTTTCACTGGGTTTTCCTCTAAAATTCTGAGTTATATTCACCACTTGGTAGTTATTGTTTTGCTATGTACCCTATGTACTCCAGGTCTATGTATCCTCATACAATAATATATTAAGGTACTGTGATAATGAAAAGGCCAATTGGATTAACCCCCAAAGCTTTTAGTGGCTCAGAAGAATTAACAGACCTTTAAAAATTTAATTACTTCCCTGATATGAACAAATGTTTACTTTAGTTTCCCTTCCCTTCACTTCTATAAAAGGTATCCTTCATTTAGAGGAGCTTAAATTTATAATCACCCACCAACTCTGCAAAATCAGCACTGGTACACCACTCACTGCATGACATTAGTTTTAAGAAATGCTTTAATTAAATCTTAAGGGAAATCAAGCATCTTTTTGCGTGCTTACATCAATATTTGAAAAAATTGAAATGAAATAATTAAACATTTAGAAGTTATTTTTAATTGATATGGAAAATAACTGAATTGTGATAATATGAAGAAAAGCATTGTGTGGACCCCAGGAAATGACAAATTTAAATTAGTATGTGATTCAAACACATTTATATGCTTTATATTTATGTTGACTAATACTCTAGCACAAGAAAAATGGGTTGTTGACAATCTCTGAGAATTGTTTTCAGTCTTCCATCCCTTGCTGCTTTACAACAGTGTCAAAATTAAAAGTATGCCTCTAATATTTAATCTCATAGAAAGCATTGTCTTTATATCAAGGTTTAATTTCATATGTAATTTCCAATAGAAATTACTCCATTCATTGAGGTAATGTGACACCAAATTATATGCTCTGAGCAGCTGTCACTCTTTGTCAGATATTCAGATATACAAATGAGAACTGACAGATCATGTATTTGACAATTCTGTCAATGGTAATAGTACCAGTGAGCTTTGAACATTGTCAATTTCTGGGAATATCTGAATTAAACTGAAAATTAAAAAGAACGTGCATCACAATAAATGTTTTAAACTGATAGTATTTCTGGTCATATTTTAGTTTGCAATTAAGAGAACATAAAGCACTACACATGGAAATGAATCTTATAGTACAGGAGGGAGTTTTTTGATTTTTGATTTTTTTCAAGTGATCAGGATGCATGATAGTTATAATGTCAAGGCTGCATTTTTAAAACAATTTAATTTTCACTTGAATTATTGTATTTGCTTAATGTCAACTATGCAGTTCTGCATACATTATTTCATGTGATGATATACAACTCATGGGTTTAACAATAATATGTATTTGTATTTATATTTATACATAGAGAAATTGAATCTTGTAGTGTTAGTGTTCAGTGTCTTCTTTGGGTTTTCCTGGATGGCAAATAGTAAAGGGGAAATTAGAATATATGCAATGTATCTTTTTAGTTCACTTTTAGTTTTTAGTTCATTTTTTAAATTTGTATTTCATTGTCTTTCTGGCTTCTTCATTTTAACTCTTGCTATTTTAAGTCTTTCTTCTAGGATCAGAATTGTAACTTAATTTTTTATTTTATCATATGATAAAATAACATGTAATAAATAATAAATTTCCAAATCATAATAATTTTATTAACAATCTACAATTTTCTCTCATTGAGTTTATCATTTGTTCTTATATACTGTTTTTTCTTGAAGTCGAATCTAAGTGCAAGAAATAGTTTCCACCACAGAGCCAACACTCTAGCAAAAACTCTAGACCAGGGCCGGTGAGATGGCTCAGTGGCTTAAGCGCCTGCCCGGCAAGCGCGAGGGCTCGAGTTCGTCTCCCGGAACCCACATACGAAAAAGGGGCTGGTGATATCGCTCAGTGGCACGGGCGCCTGCTGGCGCGCGAGGTCCTGAGGTCAACCCCCGGTACCCACAAAAAAAAAAAAAAAAACCTCTAGACCATGGGGCAGTGATATAGCTCAGCATAAGTGCCTGCCTAGCAAGCGCAAGGTCCTGAGTTTGACTCCCAGTACCAGCATGAAAAAAAAAATGTCTTGACAACAGTATGTCAAAAAAAAGACAATTATGAAGTAAATTAATATTTCTATATAAAAATATAAGCAATTCAAAAGTTAGTATGATTTTAGTTTTTCTGTTTTTGATAATGATCCCTTCTATTAGTTAGTAGTCCCCCAAGAAATAGAATTAATAGAATATATACAGGTATATAATGGGAAATTTATTATGAGAGTTGGCTCATAAAACTGTGCAGACTGAGAAGTGCTGTGATGTGTGATCTACAAATTGGAGAATGAGGACACCAATCATGTAATTCAGTCTGAGTCCATAGCTCAGAGAACCAGGAGCTCCAAGGTATGAAGGCAAGAGAAAGTTAATGTCCTATTTCAAAATGAGAAGAAGAGAATTCGTCCCTCTCTGCTTTTTTGTCCTATTTAGATCCTGAACAGGTTAGAATACTCATTTGTTACTCATTTTTTACTCAACTTACTTATTTGAACACTAATTCATTTCAGAACTGCTCTCATAAATTGGTTCAATAGTAATTTTGAGTATCTATCTGGATGTCCCTTGGCCCAAAGAAGTTGGCACAAAAATTATTCATGTTATTTTTTATAGCAGTAAGTCTGAATAATGATAGAAAAATAGATAATAAAAAGTATAGTAAATATATTACATATAAATTTAATTTAAAATGATAAAATATTATTTATTTGATAGTCTGCCCTTAGAATCAGATGTTTTTGTATTTCATTAATATTTTAAAATGTTTCTAATGGAAATGACTCATTGATTTAATGCATTCAAAATCATTTACTCTGTAGGCCAGAAATTGAAACTAAGTTTTTATTCAAAATTTTCCTTGAGATGTGATGGTTAAGTTGGATAAAGTTAAAGAATAAGCTTTCTTTTCTTTTCTTTTCTCTTTTGTTTTTGGCTTTTCTTAGTAACTTTATTAACAATTCATATTTTATCCTGGATCTTCCAGTGCAGAGAGGCAGCCATGGTGGACCCTTCTATCTATGATCATGTAAACCAACCTAATAAATCATGTGGATAATTATATCGATATTTTTCAATTGAGTCTTTTATCTAGAGAATCCTAACCAATATATTTAAAAATCTTTTTACAGCCACAAAACCTGGTAACCCACAGAATAGTGCCCAATATTGTTGGGCATTGGACGTGGGAGAGACAAACACTAACATGTGGCATAAAGAGGACCCAGGTGGTAGCAGTTACATGAATATATTCATTTTGTAAAATCATAACAATGTGTGTTCTTAGTTTTTACACTATATGATGTTTATATTACCCCACAACTGTATCATTTCTCTGCAAAATATTTAGGCAATCATTTTCATCAGAGAAAATACAATGTTCATTCATAGAAGTTTGTAAAAAAGATGGGGTTTTTGTATAGAATTCAGAAAATGGGATGGGGCATGATGAGTAAGTGTGACTTGCATAGTTGTCATATATTTTCAAAGACAAACCAGAAAAGGAATCTGAAATCTGATGACCAAGGTTATTGTAGGACATGCTACACATCTGGTCTTTGACCAATAAGATATTGTTTAAATAGTATTGATCACAAGTGTTTTTAAAAATGAAATTATTGCTAGATGATAACAATAAATTATAAAATTATAATACTAAAACTTGGAGCATTTTATCCTCATCATTTGTGTTAATTGCAATGATATGGACAGAAAGGTATTAAAATTTGTCCCCCTTTGCTTTCTTCCCCATTTCTTCCCTTATTTCCTTTCAAATGATGTAAACTCATTCCTAGTAATCAATTTAAATAAAAGAATTAAATTCCATGAGTAAAAACATACTAAACAGGTGATAAAAGCTTGATATCTTAAAAATAAAATTCAAAACAATGAGAGAAATAATCTGCTAGGTTGGTTGCATTTAGTTAGGAATAGACATGATGCCTATTCATCATTAGTGGTAGAATCAATCAGTAACCCAATGTGGCCTTTCTGGATGCAAATAGTCTACCAAGTTAGTCCTTGAAAAGTCATGAGTCATGTTCAACTTGAGAGATTTTGTGCTTTTTGTGTGTTCATTAATTCATAGATCAATACAAATAGGACTGTAACAGAAGACATAAAAAATTCTTACTATGGGAAATGGACTCTCCCCTGAATTTCCCAGTGTTCCTGCCAAAACTTGACCACTCTATACATGGGTTTGACATATTACAGAGATCTACAATACTTAATTGAACTTCCTCCTGAAACATTGCTTTTTACATTCATGAGTAGTAGATCTGCAGCCATTTGTCTCTATATTTTCCCATGTGAAAAATAAGAGGCCTTCTTTTATCTCCTCATGAAATAAATGGTTCCGTTCTAGAGTATTGTGTTAGCTGAAAAGACAGTTGATTAGCTTGAGGTCTCCAGAGAATTTATAGAATTATCTTCTTGTGTGTTTTTATTTCAAAATAAAACTAGATTATAAATTTGAAGACACTTTCCTTATGTTCCCTTTGGAGATATGCATTTAAATTTCAAAGGATAAAGAACAAGCACTTTATTTCTCCTCTTACACTCTCTCTCTCTGTCTCTCTCTCTCTGCTCTCGCTCAGGAAGGAGGTGGGGAACAACTGTCTCACTTAGACATAGGCACAAAAATTTGTATTTCTGGAGCCTTTGGCTACATATCAGTCCCTTTTATTTATGTCTCTTGCTGCTTCACCTAAAGGGTGATAGACATAAAGAGACAAATGTTGCATTTTATTCTACCTGTCATTACTGCTTTGAGGAAAACTCTGATCCAGAGACTTGGCTTTTCTGCTAATACCTCTCTAAGTCTACATTACCTGCCTCTATCTCCATTATTCAGATAGTTTACTGGAGATTTGTCCTTTTATTTTTGTATAACTTTGCCAGGTAATTGTGAATTCTTTCCAAATTTAGTAAATTTGATATTTCAGATGTAATTTATAATATTTCATTATTGGATTTCTTTTTTAGGGAGTAGTTTATGTCATATCACATTAATTGAATCTATACTGGTAGAATTCTAAAGTTCTGATGAATCAAAGGATAGAAGCAAAAAAAAAGGCTGGTGAGATAGTTCAGTGTCCTAAGTGCCTGCCTGGCAAGTGCAAGGTCCTGAGTTTGACTCCTGGTACCCACATATGAAAAAAGGGCTGGTGATATCGCTCATTGACATGGGAACCTGCTGCCGCATGAGGTTCTGAGTTCAACCCCCAGTACCCACAAAAAAAAGAAGCAAAAAAAAAGGAGAGAGAAAGATACAAATACAAAAATGGAATGATCAAGGAATAAATATCATACTATTTCATAGGAATGGTAAATATCAATAGTCACCTTTCTGAAGAAACTGGATTCTTCTGTACAAGAGTTTTTCTATAATTAAAACTTGAGTAATTTTCTGACAAACTGGTGATGTGACACTCCCAGAATACATCTAATGCCTCTCATTTACTCCATAGCTACAATAAGAATCAGAGCCTAACAAATTCCAGACAGAGAAAAATAGACAGTTTCCTGACAAGACAGTGGGTATGCAAAAAAAAATAGACAGTTTCTTGATAAGACAGTGGGTATGCAAAAAAAATTGTATAAATATTTATTGGGAGAAATCTATAGTCACCATATACACTAAAAAAAGTAAAAAGATCTATTGGTAAAAAGTGTAACTATCTCTATCAGCAGATGTTTATAAAGCATGTGAAGCTAGACATGGACTTTAATGCTGTCAAAAAATCTAAAAGAATAGAAGGCTTGATTATGTTACTTTTATTGATGTGGTGCACTTGAATGAAAAGAAGAATGTAGAATGTTGGTTTGGTCATCAGGGACTAGATTGAAATGTGTGTTAGATAATCAAATTGATAACTCAGCTCAGTGACTGCTTCATTCATTGATGTTGAAATGTAGGACCTCCTGCCTTACCATAGGGAATAAATTCTGAAAACTGAACACTCAAGAGCATGGCAATAAAGTACTCAGTTTCTGAGCACATTAAGCTGTCCAAGAGAATACAGTGCTACACACAAACTAGAATATTTTAAGTGCTATATATTCCAATATTTCTCAAATAGACTGTAGTCTAAAGATCTCAATGCCAAGAATGATTTTTTTTAAAGTCCAAAGAATGTTTTCAGATTAAATAAAAGCAAAGTCATGTGACAAATAAATTCAATGTGTTAATGGGTTGGATGAAGGATTAAAAACAATGTTTAAATGACAGTATTGGGTCAGCCAGCAAATTTTTTTTTTTTTTTTTTTTGTGGGTACCGGGGGGTCGACCTCAGGACCTCGGGCGCCAACAGGCACCCGTGCCGCTGAGCGATATCACCGGCCCCTTTTTCGTATGTGGGATCCGGGAGTCGAACTCGGGCCCTCGCGCTTGCAAGGCAGGCGCTTACGCCGCTGAGCCATCTCACCGGCCCTAAATTTTTATTAAGTGTGTACATTAAAACATAGTGTTTGTTTAGCAAATGCAAATGCACTGAATTTGAAAATTTCACATTTGTTACCTAAATAATGTTATTATTTCTATAAAAAAGTATAAATTGAACTTCCTGTGCCTATAAAAGTCATATCTGTGACTTACTCTCAAATAGTTCAGCCAGATTCACAGAGCAGGGTCTGCTTCCTGGATGACTTTGTTGAAATGTCCAGTAATGGGCCAAAGGAATAATTTCTCTCTTCTGTATCCTCTCAAGTGTTCTTTTTTCCATTTTCCAAGATTATGGTGTAGTTGGGCATAAGTCCTATACAAGCATCATGGTCATCATTGAACTTTGTCTTTGGAAAAAATTTAAATTATGGAAATCTAAAACATTGTTTAGCTGACTAAGTAAATGACTCAGGAGGTTAGGTATTAAGTGGAGATTTTGCCCATGTTTTTTCAGAGTGGATTGAGAGGAGTTGTGGAAAAGTGATGTTTACTTCCTTAGTTCTAGTATAAAAGAATAAACACAGGCATGAGTAGATGAATTATGTTGCCTCCCTGGCTCTTGAAGTGAGACAGAGTATTATAAGAAGACCCAAGGTGAAAGCTTCTACAATTTTCCTCCAGCCCTACAAAGATAAAAAACAAAGATATATATTCCTTAGAATAGTCCAGAGATTTTTGCTGCCATCGAATACTTTAAAATTGTAAGGGTGATAATTCCTCACACATTGGTTGTGTAAAAATAGATCATCGACAAACATTGTAGATGATCACAAACTCTACCAGTTTCTGATACTCAGTAGCAGCCAGTTATGATTACATTCCTGGGTTTATTGTCAGTCTTGGAAAAGGATATCCTAGTTATTCCCATCTGCCATGAAGTTATCGACCTAGCAGGTGCTTCTTTTTCCATACCACTCAATAAAGGCAATAAAGGGGTCGGTGAGACGGCTCAGCGGCTTAAGCGCCTGCCTTGCAAGCGCGAAGGCCCGAGTTCGACTCCCGGAACCCACATACGAAAAAAAAGGGGCCGGTGATATCGCTCAGCGGCACGGGTGCCTGTTGGTGCGCGAGGTCCTGAGGTCGTCCCCCCGGTACCCACAAAAAAAAAAAAAAAAAAAAAAAGGCAATAAAGATTAGTTGTATTACTTTTAGCAGTTGGAATATTTGAAATGATTTACTAGTCTCTACAGTGTATAATTATGTGATACTTTTGTTTAGATGCAATCCATAGAGAAAAGTGAAACACAGTGGATACAGGAAAGTAACAGTAGCCTAAGAGACATTCAAATAACCCAAATTCCCCTTTCTCTCTCCCTGAACATACATAGACTGAGTCTGTGTCTCAGCTCCACAAGATCTTTGGTAGGAATATTGGCCGTGGAAGAACTCTAACTATTCCTCACAGTGATACGCTTAGAAGTCCCCATGGTCGATAATCAAGCCACCCTTGTCAACCACTAAGCTAGTTGTAAAGCATTAGTGTGTACATAACATCCATCCATCCATTCATTCATTCTCTCAGTCTAAGCCTCTCCTATGTACATGATAAGCCTCAGTGTTCAGCTGTATCATTCTTTACCTTCTTCTCTATACACTATTAAAAATAGAAAAATCTCCCTCTTAATACAGCATTGTATTCTATTCCCTAATATTTTCTCCATAATGAATATTTGTTCATTTTCAATATTTTGACACAAAGCATTAGATTATTACAACATATTACTTGATCATCTCAAGTATACAAATATAGTCCAATTGGTTTTGTGACTTCCAGGCTCTTATGTATTACTGCTTGTGCTTACTCCAGTAAGCATTCAATAGATATTTTTCACTTCACGCTTTCATAGCAGTATTAATCATCTCAATCTAAACTATCCATTTTCCTATTTCAATCAATATCAATTTAGGTGCTCAAGTCATAAGAAATATATCTAATCAATTATTTTTGCTACAATAAAGTATTTTTGCTCACACTAATTGGCTATCTGTCCCACTCTAAATCCATTTTGGTAGCTGAATTCCCTGTATACACAGTAATTTAATGAGAAAAGTTCTAACAGAATTTTTATTAATGTGGGATACTTTCTTCCATGATAACAAAAGACAAACAGGAAAAATGTTCTACATTGCCATAATTCTGTCACAAGACTATATATTACAATTATAAAGCTATTCACTGTTCTTTTCACAAGAAATCTTTTCAAATGTTTCTCCAATTTTAGATTGCTCTACTAAGTAGCATAAAATATGTTAGCAAAGGAGGAAAAAAAACTACCAACTTAAATGAGAGAAGTTGATAAATTTTGTTCAAATTTAGTTTCTTCACTCAGTTTCTATTCTATATTGCAATTAATGAGACATCTTACATTAAGAGTAAAGCTTAAAACTTCACTTCCACCTGCCATTAATATATAAGATGCAATTCAAAATGTCAATTCAGAGATAATGGAAATTAAAATGAAAATCATATTAAGATAATATATTTTTATATCTTTAGTATGGAATATATTCAGTCCACTTTCATCTACTGAAGCATCTATGGCACCATATTATAGCTTTTGTCTATGCTATCACTGGTAGAGATACTATAAGATCAAAGTCCATATCTGTACTTTTTAATATTTGATTCAAATTAAGTTTTTAATAATTATTAAAGGAATTAATCCATAAGTAAATATTTATAATTGCTTTGAGAGTTTGTGCATTTGAGTCATTACTTTAAATGGGATTCCTTCTGTAGATCTATTTTAGAAAAAAAATACAGGAAAAGTAATGACATTATTCCTGAAAATAAATTGTAAGATATATGTACTAATGAGATGGGAATTGATAAGAGAGTATATCTTAAGTAATTTCACCATGACATATAAATGCTAACTACATGAGATGATGGATATGGAAATTAGCTTGATGTGGATAATCACAGTGCTTAAGTCAATCAAAACATCACCTTGTACATGTTAAGCATATACAGTTTTAAATTTTATTTCAAAAAATCTGAGGGAAAATAAAAAATGAATAAAAGTTATATCTTAATGTACTCTTACATTTTAAATATTTGAATTTTCTGAAATATAAATACATTTAAAACAACTATTTCTTCTTCAATAGAGAATTTTAAGATACTCTCAGAAGTAGTGTGGTGTATATTTTTCAACAATTTTCCTGGGTAAGATACTATAACTTCATCCACTTTCAGCACCACAGCAGTCACTGAAACAGAAAAGCTTCCCAAAAGAGTGTATCTTGCTGTCAGCAATGTTTAGCTCTTGCCCTAATCCCCTCTAAACCAGTTATTCAAATTAACATTTCAAACAGAGATCCCAAATGATATGTTCAAAGTACAATCCACTTTCTTCAAAGTGGAACCCTCTCTTATCCCCCAAGAATAAAGCCTTTATTTTCCTGAACAACTTTCAAAACTCAGCACATATTTGTTTTTAAGAACCAGGGACCTGGATCTGCCTCTTTATATACATCGGATATGCAGTGAGCTGTATGTTTCAGAATAATTGTATCTAAATGAAAAGTTCCATTTTAACATCATCAAGAAAGTAGTTTAAAATTTCACCTTGCTTAAAATCAGAAAGCAAATCATGTTTCTATTTAGACAAACCTGTTTGGAAAATTTTACTCACAAAGTATACATTTTAATATTATTTTTCAAAATTAATACTATAAAAATTTCAAATTAAATGTGAACTCAGGTTTGGGTAAAGTTATAGAATCATGACTGGTAAATTATCACATTTAGGTTTTTTATTTTCTACTTTCATATTAGTAATTTGATGAATAAACCAAATTATGTGATGAATGATCAAATTTCCAGTGTTAGCTGTAGGTGAGAAGTTTTAGGGATAGGCATCTATACTTGCTTGGCAAAAGCTGCTGACCATTTAAATCACTCATAATTTCTGTATACTGAGTAGTTCTGATTCTCTATGACCTACAGAAAGCTTTGCTCTTTATAATCTTATTATACTGCAATATTATCCTCCCAGGAAGAATTCCCATCCATCCTTTTGAATATCTGTAGCATGAAGCTTAAACTCAGCATGCTCAAGAATGTGCCCACCTATAGGTGACCAGTTTTTACAATATGATTATGTATATTTTCTCCAATAAAATCCCCTTGCTGTCTTTCTTCAGGGAGACACTGCTTTGGAATTTAATTGCACTACCCTTCTTACTTGTGAAATAATAAATCTCTCCCCACTCATTTATCTCCTGGTTGTACCTACTGGTTTCACAAGGGGTGAAACAATTGTTTGGTTAAATCATGTACAATGGGAATTTTCTTTTATGTAAATTTCTCTATAATGAAAATACAACAAATTGGAAATGCTAGTCTGATTAGATACAAGTATTGTAAAAGAACTTTCTTTTCTATTGTAAGAAATTAGAAATACTTTAATATTTTTAATGAAAAAATCTGTTTATTATCATATATGCAAATATTAGAATTGGGACAGAAAAATATTCTAACATTTAAAAAAATATAAAAGAATCACTTAAAATGTTAATCTGTCTGCAGTAATTACTTTTGGAGAAAGAGGTGTGTGTATTTTGTGCTTTACTGTATTAAGGGTAAAATTCAACACAGACATCTACAAAAGGAAAGCTAAGAACTACAATGTCTTCTGTATTTTTTGGATTTGTTATTTATCCTATTGATTCAGCATCTGCACAGACACCAGTTGGAATTAAAGGTACATTTTTTTCAAAGGCCACACTGAGGATGTGTAACTGGTGAAAGCCAGTACTTGTAATTACTCAGAATATTTTCCCTTTTTTTAAATATTCAGTGCTCTGTGAGACACTGTAATATTCCATTGTATTATTTTGCACTTTGGTACAGTTGCTTATTTTGTTAAAATTATAAGAGAGCTTATTAATATTTTTCCAAATAAAAGAGAATATATTACCTTTAGCTTTCCAGAGTTTTTCTTCATAGCCCCAAACTCTAAGAAATAATGAGACAGAGAGAGAGAAAGAGAGAGAGAGAGAGAGAGAGAGTGGGAGAGAGAGAGAGAAAGGCAAGAAGAAGAGGCTGAAGAAGGTAGATGGAATAATGTGGTCATATAAGCCAATGGGCATGGTGAAAACATTAGCTTTGAGAGTCAGTTATAGATAAACACATAATAGACATAACTGAAATAATCATCTAATGCTGGAAAATAGATGTTATGATAGCCAATATTATCTGAAAATAGAATCTATTAATACTATCAACAACAAACACAAAGACTGCCCTTGCTAAATATTTAAACATTTATGGTACAAAATAAGAGAGGCATTAATCACAATTAAGACATTAATTATTCATATCACAACAGTGAAGATAGATTCTTTTTTTTTTTTTTTTGTGGATACCAGGGGTCAACCTCAGGACCTCGCGCGCCAGCAGGCGCCCGTGCCGCTGAGCGATATCACCGGCCCCTTTTCCGTATGTGGGATCCGGGAGTCGAACTCGAGCCCTCGCGCTTGCCGGGCAGGCGCTTATGCCGCTGAGCCATCTCACCGGCCCCTGAAGATAGATTCTTAGAGTTATATCTATCTGGTAGTATAAATTTTGCACAACTCCAGATCTCAAATTTTAGCACTCACTAGAGTATTCTGGAAGGTTCGTCCAAATACAGACACTTGCAAATATTCTGTCTCTGATTCATTCAGATCCATCCAGATGGGTGGAGCTGGGGATCTGATTTCCTAGACAGTCTTCAGGTTCTGCTTTGAGAACTATGCTCTGAATCATACAGATCAATCTATAGATTGTAATTTATCACCAAACAAACATCAAGTTTCATTTAGTTTGCACACAGAGAAAATATCATGCTTGTCAGATGATAAGAAACCCAAGCTCTTTTGGATTCTGCTATTGAAACAAATAAACAAAACCAGTAATTAATATTCTGGTTTTACATACTAACTTTTGAGATATTTATAACCTTGAGTCACCTCCAATATTTTTCAAATTTGGAATCTAAACATTTTGATTTTTAGACATCACATTTTTTTTACTAAAGTGATATGAAGACATTTTGTTGGATTTCCCAAGTGTCAGGCCAAACTTTAAAATTCTGTAAATATTGTAACTTCAGTATTCTCTTGATAACATTTCTCTTCAAACAATGAAAAAGTAAAAAGAAATAATTCCTATAAATCAGAGATATATTTCATACTAATCTCTTTTCACATTTTAAATCCACAGCAATTTCAAAAGTATGACAACTCTCACAATGTATTTGCTGTATCTTTTATTTTATTAAGGTTTAAAAATGTCATTAAGTTCATTTAAAGATATTGGAAATGCACAATTGAATTAAATTATATTTTCAGATTATTTTAAGGCTGAAAACTAGTCATTAAGTGAAGAGTATCATTTTATATTTTTACATGGGATGTGTTGTATTCTTTTGGATAATATCAAATCTTTACTCAGATTTTTTCATGTTTAAAGCAGGATACAACATAAAGGCAAAAATAACATTAAAGTGAATGTGAAGTTAAACAAACTGTTAAATTATTACACCTAAAATTATTGCCTTTAAAATATTTTAGATTTAGATACCTGTTATAAGAATTTCTTGCTATTTTGAATGGAATACCATTTTTTAAACACATCTAAATTTAAGTAAATAAGTGGTAGACATAAATTATACTGTCTAAATATGTACGCACATAGATTTAAAAAAAAAAAAAAAAGGCCTAAGGGGCCGGTGAGATGGCTCAGCAGCGTAAGTGCCTGCCTGCAAAGTGCGAGGGCCCGAGTTCGACTCCCAGAACCCACATATGAAAAAAGGGCCGGTGATATCACTCACCAGCATGGGTGCCAGCTGGCGAGCGAGGTCCTGAGGTCGACCTCCAGTACCCCCCCAAAAAAGGCCTATATTTTGACCTAAGGCATTGTGTTTTACATAGCAGTCTTCCTCTTGTCTTTAAAAATAAGGGACACAAAGCTCACACCAGCAGCTGTTATACTAAAAATAAAGAACACCTCTTAAGGAAAAATGATTAAAACTAGAGTAATTTAAACATATCTAAATCTGTATATATTAAAATAAATATTTTCTGACATGAATAAAAAATTTATTAATAAAGTGGGCACAAATGATTTTCTTTAGCTAGATTCCATTGCATTTATTTCTTACATAATACACACATGTATTTCTTCAGTTGAAAATATTTCAGTTAGATTATAAAACAGTTATTTGCCTTCATCTCTGTTCCTCTCCCCAAGTCAAAAGAAGTACTGAGATTTCTAACATCACTCAATATTTTTCGACCCTACAGTTTATTGAGTAATTGATTAGCTGAAATATTGATTTGCAATATATATTGTTTGACAAAAAAATTTAGACTTGACATTAGTAAGGTCCACCTAGAAATGCCAAGAATTAAATTTGACTGCAGAGCATTAACAAAAAAATAAATAAATGAAAACAAAATTTCTAATTATTCTCACATAAATCTTGGCTCTAATCTACTTAATGGAACCCAGTTAGTGTTCTCTGTTTAGGGAATAAAAATATTTACATTTATTATTATCAAATTTAAACTGAGAGTTGTGGGAAAAGTTCAATGAGTTTTTAACCAATTCAGCAATGAAAATAAAGATCATTAATTTTATGGATTAAAAATACAAAAAACAAAAAAATGCATAATTTCTTAAAATAAACAATAAATATCTTTCTCAAAATTGTTCTCACCTGCATTGGGCATACTAAGTTGGTCTATCTTATTCATGCAGATTCTTTGTTTTATTTTATTTAAAAGAGTTCTGAAAATGAGAAAATACACACTGGGAAAGGTATACACGGGAGTCAAATGCAGTGTAGAATGTGAGTAAACTGAAATGAACTAACAGGTCTATTTCCTTAGAATTTTTCTATTTGATATATACTAAAATTCTGAGGTAGAGGTCATTGAGAAATACAATGAATCAAGAATGATGGTTAAACATCCCTAGTAAGATATGTAAACACATCAGAATAAGTACAATTCAATTTTACCTTTAATGTTTTAGACAAGAAAACCATATTTTTCTACCTGTATATTTAAAATATAATAATAATAAAGTGTAAGGAAATAGAAAGAAATTTATTGATTAAATCTGATAATATTCTCAAATGTTGAATTAAAAAACTTAAACACATATTACATTTATATATACGATATCTCTCAGGAAAAATTGTACTCTAAAAGTCTGAGGATATATACAGGTAAATTTTTTCTTGTTGTTTTTGTTGTATTGGGCCAGTGTGGGAAAAAAAGAAATCTGCCACTTTGGCAACTCATCCGTATATACTGATTCCATGAAACTAGCATGTATTTTGCAGAAAAGTGTATCCTTTGTGATACAACTGGGCAGTAAAGTGTAATTTTACCCTAATGACCTCATCAAGTATATTATTGATTCCTATATTTTGAAATGTTCAATGTTCATGTAAACATTATGAAATTTCACATCTCATTTTTGTCTAGTAAAATATACACTTAATCCTCCCAAAGGACTTTATGACATCTAAGTGTACAAATTTCCCCTTAGAAGGAATACAGTAATTATACCATATCTTAGTAATCACACAAAAATGCACACACTTACTGAATTTCTTCTTTATTCAGGAGAGCAGCTTTGTATTTGAGATTCAAATTTTCAAATAATTTCTATTTAATGTTTGCCTTTCCTGCTGCCTTAGTCAATTTCTCCCAAATTCAAATTAGTCTAAGCTGGTAAGTGTTCTATTATGGGCCCAGAACCCAAATGCTCCACTACCATACAAACCAACTATATCTGTAAGCCGATTTCAAGGCCTTCAAACTCTTCTTACCTCAGTCTTCCAGGATAACTGCATTTACTTCTGCAATTAAAAGTAAATAAACAACAACAACCCAGAAAATCAAGATGACACACATCATAGAAATTTCAGCATTCTAACTTCTCTTTATGTTCATCAAAAATGATGAAATAGTTTCTGTATCTCAAAGCCAATGATTCATACCAGGGGGATATGTCTGTCTGTGGAAAGGACACACAGAGAGACATTGATGAGTAGTCATCATTCTGCCAAATAGATTTTATGAAAAAAATCAACCCTTTTATCTGAAGTCTTATAATATTATTTCAATGTAAACAGTCTGGAATATAATGTAACTCAATTTGAAATGGACTCAGTATGACTGTATTCCATATAAACCATCTCAATCTCAAACATCTAGGTCTTTGTTACAGTTCTTTTATCCAGCAGATTTTAGTTGTTTGTGTTGTTGTTTTGTTTGCATCTGACATTAATCATTTTAATGACCACACAAGACCTACATTTGTCTAAAAGAGTAGAGTTAATTTAAGATGTCTGATACACACAGATAAATTTATATGGCAGGAATCACCTCTCCCAGTCATTTAATGATGCATCTTTCTAACAAAAGTAAAACCACTTTCAAGCTAGTTGTATTATGCAAATAAATTTTAGGTTTGGTATTTCCCTCATAAGCATAATTAACTTCTGACAGTAAATTTTTAGTTAATTACAGTGTATCCATCCATGCAAGATAATTGCAATATAAATGTTTAGTAGCCAATATGGTGCCTTCATTTATAATTAATATTATAAAATTGACATTAAATGCTTCCACATTACAGACATTGACATAGAAATATTTGTTACATATTTAATTATTTATAAGTTTACTATTTATTTCTTACAATACTAAGGAATTTAAAATGAAATAATGGACAGGTAAACAAAAGAAGAAAGCTAAATTCATATGACAATCATATTTACTGCCTCTTAATGGCCATGTCATTATTAGAACTCGTGATTGAAATATATAGTATCTGCTCTAAACTTTCATTTGTTTAGAACCATCTCCATCGTCATAGGAAACAACTAAATAAATTCCAGGCAAATTATTACAAAGAAATCTGATGTACTGCATTTTCTTATAAATAAACAATTTCATAAGGGACTTAGTACCTCATAGTAAGCAATCCAAAATAATATGATAATCTACAATATTTGTTTATGTTATACCAGCTCTACCACCAATACAATTCCTTTGATGATTAGCTAAACCTAGTATTTTCCTGTTTATTCACAATAAACATATCCCCTTTCTCAATGGGAATCTTACAAATATTGAATCATAGCTTCACAGGAAGCAAGTGAATAAATAAAAATTTATTATTACTAAAAAAGAAAATGAGAGAAAAATTTTATAACAAATAATCTTGTATTTATTTTGAGTCACTCTCAAAATAATAGAAATGTGGAGTTTCAAATGACATTTAATACCATTTTGTTTGGTGTCATCATTTTACTGATGAACTGAAATAATTTAGAGATAGATTCAGAATAAGTTTTAATTTATAACTCTCACTCCCTGAGTCAATCTTCTATTTAATACCACCTCTTATAATATAAACAATATCTACTATTACCAGCAATATTTAAAACTTCTACTTCTGTTGTAAGATTATTATTGCTTTTAAATTCTGTTGACCAGTCCCTAAGTTAATACTTTCTCAATTATTTTTTTCTTTAGATGAGTTTAAAGTAAATAAAACACACTTATTAACATTCTTACAATATATAAAATTTTACATGCAGAGGAAATTTCAAGACATTTGTGTAAGAAAAAGGCAGACATATTATCAGTAATGCCATTACTCTATAGATTTTTACCTGTGGTAAAATATTTAATCTATTTCATTTATTCATTATAATATAAAGATAATGATGTACATATATAATTAATACTATCTTTAACTAAATATATTTGCTATTGAAAATTTTGAAAGTAATGAAGAGTATATTTTGAACTTTAAATATCAAGCTGATTAGTTTTATAAGAAAGTATAAGTTGTTGGCATATTTAATTTATGTACTGAGTTAAAATATGGAGTAATTTTCTTGTACCCAATTAAATGATGCTAATTAAATCAGCAGCTTGAAAAAAAACAGACTAAAGTAGCTCCAATAATTTTTTCTTCATTTTTCTTCATATTTAGCAACTCTAATCCCTTTGGATCACGTTTTAATTTTATATCAATTTCTTATGTTTGGTACCACCACTTACATAAATCTGAAAACTGAAAATAAAAATAATGTATTGCTTTTTCTTTATCATTTTAAATTAGAAATTGAATGCAAATTTACCTTGATATTTTAATCCTTCTTAAGGGGTCAACAGTACTTCCAGGATGATAAACTGAACTGCAATTGGTGCCAGGTATCTTTTTCAGGCAAAGCAGATTTGAAAAAGAAAATTAAGTAATGCTATCCTGTTTTTCAATAAGTGTTTATATTTTTCTGGGAATGAACAATATTATCCAGTTATATATTATACTTTTATTTTCTAAATGAGTAAAACTATTTTCTTTGACTTATAAAAATAATAACCAACTCTTCGTTGGTTATGCTAACCATAGAGGTAGACAGCAGAATGAATCAATATAATAATTACATGTTCAACAACTTACAAAATGTGCAACAGAACCACAATTACTTAAATTGATCTCAGACAGTCGAAGCTTAAATAAGTCTTTGTTATAGTAAAACTCTTCACTGTAACAGTCCAAAGTTTTATCACTGTATTCGTTGCATTACTCTTACAAAGGACAGGCATGAAAGTCAATAATATAAGTTATTTGAAATACTATTCCATGGATTATTTCTACTTATTTGTTAAGGATA
Organism: Erethizon dorsatum; assembly: GCA_028451465.1. Classification (NCBI taxonomy): domain Eukaryota; kingdom Metazoa; phylum Chordata; class Mammalia; order Rodentia; family Erethizontidae; genus Erethizon; species Erethizon dorsatum. The sequence continues at coordinate 84,527,680 of CM051831.1, read as the reverse complement.
AGTTTTTAAGCTTAACAGTCTTATTTGTTTCCACAGTAGCATAAAAGTAATAGAATTCTAATCTAACAAAATTATATTAAAATTAGGCAGAATATACATCTGAGAAATGCATCAAAAATGATAGTTTTTATTTAGGAGGTGAGGTGAAACAAGGTTTTGCTGTAGCTCAGGGTGGCTTTGATATTACTATGTACCCAGAACTGGTTTCAAACTCATGGCAACCCTGTTACCTCAGCTTCCCAAGTCCTGGGATTACAGGTGTGCGCCATGTCCGTGGACAATAGTTCTTTTAAGAAATAATTACAACTCAAATATATCATACTCTATTAGTACACAATAATTTAGAAAACATACTTTGACTTTAAAATCTAGAGACAATTAAAATTTACTTTATTATATTTATGTCTGTAATATATACATATATTTATTAGAAAAGAAGTTTAATATAATTATTATATATACATGTTTGAATCCCTAATATTATATTTTAATATACTTCAGAGAAATTTTTTATTTTGTAGAGAAAAGGTAAAACAGTATTTCATAACATAATAATAGGAGAATAAAAAGAGCAAATACATTGCATATTGTCATCTTCAAAGTAGTTACTCAGAGTACAGGATATGGGCATAAAAAATTCTCCAATCAATAGTAGCATGAACCTTCCTTTTCAATGAACTAAGAGACACTAATAGCATAGCTTACTTGAATTTTTGGCCCTTTTCCTTCCTTCCTTTCCTCTTTCCCCCATCCCAGTTCCTTTTTCCTTTTAAACAATTTCTTCCCATTTTACAATATCTATTGTACATTCTACACCTTATTTATTCTTTTGATTTCTAACACCAGTGAAACAATATAACATTTATAGGTGTGCATCTGGTTTATTTCACTTATGAGTATGGTCTCGAGTTGCATCCATTTACCTATAAAAGTCTCCAGTTTATCCTGCTTTATGGCTCAGTAGTACTCCATTTTATAAAAATACCACATCATTTTTATCCATTCATTGTTGATGGGCATTTGGTTTGTTTACCAGAATTAGCTACTGTTATAAACATGGGTGCACATATATCACTGTGCAATGATTTTTGTAATTCTTCTGGGAAGATACCCAGAAGAGAAATACCTGGGTCAAATGGGACCGCTAATCCTAGCTTTTTAAGGAATCTTCACAATGATTTCCCCAGTGATTGCACCAGTTTGAACTCCCATCAAAAGTGAAAAAGTATTCCTTTTTCCCCACAGTCTACCAGCATTTGTTATCAGTTAGTTTCTTGACGATAGCCATTCCTTCTGGAGTGAAGTGGAATCTCAGTGTTATTTTAATTTGATCTCTCAAATGACCAATAAGGTTGAACATTTTCCATGTATTTATTTGCCATTCATATTTCTTCATCTTAGAAGTGTGTATTCATCTGAGATGCCCATATTTGGACTGGGTCTTTGAATTTGGAGGGTCTGAGCTTTTTCAATTCTTTGTATGTTTTAGATAGAAGTCCTCTGTCTGAGGGATAACTGGCTAAAGTTTTTTCCCACTCTGTAGGTTGTCTTTTCACACTGTTGGTGATTTCTTTTGTTGTGCAAAAGCTTTTTGATAAGGTGAGATTCTATTTGTTGATTCCTTATAATATTTCCCTGCAGTTTGGGTTTTGTTCATGTAGTCTCTGCCTACACCTATGTTTTCAAGATTTCTATCCACTTTCTTTTCAGTAGATTTAGTGTTTCTGTATGAATATTTAGATCTTTGATCCATTTTGACTTTAATTCAGTGCATGGTGATAGACATGGGTCTAATTTTAGTCTTCGGCATGTGGAAAGCCAGTTTTTCCAGCACCATTTATTAAAAAGACTATCTTTCTTCCAGTGAACATGTTTGGCTCCTTTGTCAAAGATAAGGTGGCTGAGTGTGTTTGGGGTTGTGCCTGCATCTTCTATTCTGTTCCACTGATGCTCTGGCCTGTTTTGTTTATTTGTTTTGTTTTGTTTTGTTTTTTGCCAATACCATGTTGATTTTATCATAGTAGCTTTATAGTATAATTTCAGGTCTGGGATCATGATGCACCCTCCTTGCCTTTGTTGCCCAGAATTGCTTTTGCTATTCTAGGTCTCTTCTAGGTCTCTTCACAACAGCAAACATCATACTAAATGTGCAAAAACTGAAAGCTTTCACCCTAAAATCAGGAAAAAGACAAGGATGTCCACTATCACCACTCCGATATAGTTCTGGAAACAGTAGCCAGAACAATTAGACAAAAGAGAGAAATTAAAGGAATAAGGATAGGAAAGGAAGAAGTTAAATTATCATTATTCACAGATGACATGCTAGTCTACATAGAAAACCCAAAAACTCCACCAAAGGACATGTAGATTTAATAATAAAATTCAGTAGCATAGCTGGATACAAAGTCAACACTCAAAAATCAATACCATTCCTATATGCAGACAACAAACTCACTGAGAGAAATTAGGGAAAGCACAAGAACATCCAAAAAAATGAAATACTTAGGAATCAATCTAACTCCAGAGAAATTTTAATACATCAAATGAATATTTAAGGTGCACAAGCAGTGAATATTTAAGGTCTATTTTATTATACTATGTTAAGAGTAGCTATTATTTTTTTCTATAACTAAGTTTTGCATAATTTATTTCTAATTTTCACAACAAATTCTAGAGTTGATAATTCTATTTGTTGTTGAGAATCAAATTAAATAACCTTCAGTTAGTAATAGAAAATTTGTATTGACACAATCTTTTTTAATAATTCATGCTCCATCAGTTGTTTTGAGTATTTTTTCTTTTCCTTTTTTCTTTTCTTTCTTCTCTTACTTTACTTTTCCTTCCTTCTTTTTCTTTTCTTTTCTCCTTTTTTTTTTTTTTTGGCGGTTCCTGGAATTAAACCCAGGGGCTTTGCACTAAGCAACATTTTGACCTGTTGGTTTATTCATTAATAACTTTTATGACTAGGGTTCCACTAAGTTCCCCAGGCTGAACTTGAACTTCCAGTGCTTCTACCTCAGCTTCCCAAAGTGCTGCAATTACAGATGTGCACCACTGGGACCAACTGGAACACTATCTTAAACTAATACATTGTTATTTTGTTATTTCCAATAACCCACAACATGGCTGCTATACCTGCATTGACAAGTATGATAGTTCACAATTTAACTGCTGAAGGTAACCACAAATATTTCCAATCACAATTTACTACATTTCAGAAAAACCAAGAAAACTTCTCAGGGAAAATAGTATGCTTAAAAACGTTACTTGCAAAATTATACCCTTCTCTTCTTCACAAAGAGGAGATATTTTTGGAAAGTCCCAAATTGGGTTGCAAACTTTAAACATAGATATAAAAGAACTGCAAACCAGACAGAGATGATAGTCATGATACTGAAAGATATTATCATATTAAAACCTAAGAATGTTACGATCTGTGGTTTCCTTCATTCAGCTGTTCCATATGTCTCTCTGTGTAGTGAATTATTGCTATATTTAATTGTATTTTCATAACGTGGTAAAATACCTATAATTATATGTATGATAAATATTATAATTCATTGTTGATTATATATCTATATTTTTATTTCTTGCTCCTTACTTATAAATGCAAACTTAATAATTGTGATAATGACAGGATAATTTCACTTTAAGATAATTTCCATATTAATCAAATCAGTTGTGACAAAATTCCTAATAGAACTTTTACCATTGTACAAATAAGATATTAGGCAAATCTCTTCATGACCTATAAATTTTAATAAATGACTATATTTAATGAATATTTTCTCATTTTAAAAAGAATTTAGTAGGGTGGACAATATTATCCATGAAATATATTGACCTGGAAATATCCATGAAAAACAATTATCTAATTTGAACTCCAAAACAAACAAAATTAAATCTCCAAATATCTTTGATATACATAAAATTGGAAAGTTTCAAATGTTTTATATAATTGTTCAAATTTCAGTGGAGAAAAGATTTGAAATTTTAAATATAAAAATAATGTATATGGATTAATCAAATACAAAATCTTATTAATTGAACTTTTAATTTCCACTGTGCAACAATACTACTGGTTTGTAAACAGTGAATATTTAATAAAAATTATTGAAAAAAATGTTGACGAATTAATGAGCTACTGGATTTATAAGAGAATAAATTAAGAAATATATAAATTTCAGCCATTTGGTATACAGTAAGCAGTATAACCCTCAACTTTTTCCAGAGTTCTTATTGTGAGCAAATTTAAAGTACATTTCTTTTAAAAATTAGAATAACTATATAGATCAAAACCACTTTAATGCTATCACAGTCTAGTGATACAAAGTAAATGTTCACTTATAGTGAAACACTGGAATATGTTTGTAAACTTAAGTATTATATAAAATATACATTAAATATTTTTAATTCTACTTATTTCATTTGAAGAAGTCATTTAAAATATTTTTAACTCTGAGGTTATCATACTTCTGTGTGTTTGTGTAATTCTCTCCTGAAATGAACCTCCCAACTCTGGCCATTAGAATGGCGAGTACAGTCTTCGGTCTTGAGATCTGTTCCATGCAGGCTCCCGTGCACTAGCTAAAATCAGGAGAAGGTGCCTGTTTTTTCTTAGGAAGTAACAGATGTTGATGGTTCTCTCTTTATATTATTTATTGACTCATTTTCATCAACACTTCAATTACTATAGATCTTTATATGAAAAATCCAGTGTAGATCCCTAAACTGCCTCTAGAATATGAAAAATATAGGAGCTAGAAAGTGAGGTGAAAGAACAAAGTTGACAACGATGTGCTGAGGTTATTTGCTTCCTTTTTTGTCATGCATAATGAAAATGGGAGCCAATAAATGATTACTATAGAAGTCAGAAAAACACAGGTGACACCCTCCTCAAATGAGGTAGAATCAGAGTACTTCAAGCTATCTGAAAAGTGAGAAAACAGACACTAGGTATATGATATATATTTATCCACCACAAGAATAATTACAAATCTAAAGCTTTTAACAAATATATTGTGTTTAGAAACATAAATACTTCAAAGAATAAAAATTTTGAGTTCAAAAATATCAGTAATTAAAATGGAACTGGAGAAGGAGTTGGAGGGAGGTTATAAACAAAGGGATACATCTTAAAATCAAAACAAATCTTGGGAATGTCCAGCATTTACTTTTATCAGCAACTGGAAACATATAATACTTAAATCCAATTGAAAGCATATATGTTTGAATGTTTTCTTAAAGATTGTAATAATCAAATATGGCATGTTCTTTAAATTCTTTTCTTAAAATCTTACTGTCAACTTTTTATCTTCTCAAGACATTCTTTGAATTAAGTTTATTTATTTGAATTAAGTTTATTTATTTGAATTAAACAATCTTCAATCTATTATTTAGTCATTTTATTTTATAACTCAAAAAGGAATCTATTCAGCAAGGCTTGTGTAAATTCAGGGCAGGGATACCACCCAACAGTATATACATGAGGTGTTTCCATGAATGCTAAAAGAAAAATTCTGAAGTTAAAAAATTTATTAGACATTAATACAGTTATACTAGAATCCTGTGTTTAATATCATGATTCCTTTTTAGGAATCATGGTACACTTTATTTCATCACAAGTTTCGTGGCCATTTTCATACAAAGCACATTATGAATTAGTTATGAAAGAATGTTGAAAATATACTGGTATAAATGTGATCTTAGTAATGTATTGCCATAAAAAATTGGTAGTCAGTATGAAACAACAGAAGTTAAAAATTGTGTTCAGTTGAAACTTTTTACCAGTGTTACATGATTGATCACATACAAAATAAATTTCATACATAAAGTAAGAGTTTAATATGACCAATATAAAACACATTTTTAATAAATATGTGGTATTTTAGTATTTTCATGGTCACTTGTTATGAACATAAAGATTATATATCTGATTATTTAGATTCTAAGTATATTTTTCTGAGTATATTATTCTAAGTAGAACATTCTTATTCTACTTTACAATTTATAATAGATCATGCTTTCTTTTACAAATGTATTTTTCGATTAAGAAATTAAAGAAACAGAAAATAACATCAAAATATTTGAAAATAAATGCATTATTTCTTAGAGTAGTGCCAAGTTTATTTTCAATTTACTATATTATCAAAGTCAGTGACACCATATTGTAATTCTTTCTATGTTATTAATTTAACACATGAAGTTTATGTAGCTATGGATGTATATAATTATTTAAATAAAATTTAAATAAGTTGAACCAATATTATTGTCAAGGATATAAATACCATACGTATGTATACATATGTGTATATATATAGGTATGCATCATAAACACTGTTCCTATATAAAATAAGTTAAATGTAGATATTTTGAAATTACAGCTAGTAAAAACAATATTATACCTGATGCTTTATAATCCTGAAGAAAATATCATATCACAAAGTGTATTTAAATTTATAAATGATAAGTAATTACCAGTGTATATAAAATCATTAGATATCATATATTAAAGATACATACATACAAATTTTCATATTATTAGTCAATAAGAAAAAGATATATCTTGATATAGATAGATAAGATGATAATGTTTTATAAATTTCTGGCATGTAAAATCCAGAATTTTTAAAACATGGTGAGTTTACAACCTGGAAATTCCCAGAGAGTTTGGAAGCTTCTACTGAGGAAGCAAATATACTATAGTAAAACCTCAAATCTTTGGCTAGGATTAAGTTCATTTTTATTACAGATAATGAATTAACCAATACCTCCCACACTATCCTGCCATTTTATTCGGAGGATTTTGCAAAGATCTAATGAGAAAATCATCGTCAATAGTTCATCTTTTTTACCAATAAAGCCTATGTTTCATGGACATTTTGAAAACCATGAAGTCACAACTACACCTTTCCCCAATAACAAGAAATAAACTTTGAAAACACAACCTGAGTCTTACTCAAATATCAAAATGACCAACTTCACAGAATTCAAAACTGATGTTACTTGATTCTGCTTAATAAAAACTCTGAAATAGGTGAAAAATTATGTACTGTACGAATAATTTTATTCAGTGGTCTCAGTCTCTTTGTTCTACTTTCCTTTACCCACATGTTTTAATTTCCAGTCCCATTCTTTTTTTTTTTTTTTTTTGGTGAGTACCAGGAGTCAACCTCAGGACCTTGCGCTTGCCAGCAAGCACTTGTGCCCCTGAGTTATATCACTGGCACTTTTTTGTCCTTTATGTGGGTACCGGGAGTCTAACTCAGGACCTTGTGCTTGCCAGGCAGGCACTTATGCTGCTGAGCTATCTCACCAGCTCTCCAGTCCCATCCTTTAGGCCTACTTGTAATTTTCAGGCCCAGCCTTGTTACCTTTGCCCTGTGCTATGTATGTGTTCTCCAAAATGCTTTCATTGAAACTTTATCCTAAGATAAAAAAATTAAAATGTGTGACCCTTCAATGCAATTTGGGTCACAAAGGTAGAGATGAAATGACACAGATAAGAAGCGAGAAGTATCTGACTCTTTCATTTTGCCCCTGCTGGGTGGAGGGTGTGTGGCTTAACCAGCAGGTGTCTGCCCCTCTCTCTTATTTCCCTTTGCTCCCCCTTGTGCCCCAAAGGATTGGGACAGTTTGCTTCAGCATCATCCTTGGCTATCCATGGGTGCCTTCCCTGGCTATTAAACTGCCTTTTTCCATTCCAAAGTAAGTCCAGCCAGTCAGGCAGGTTGGTGACCCTAGCCCACTCTCTTGCCACTTCAGATGATATTGTTGAATTTTTGAAGAAAAATAAATGATACCCTAGAGTGGCTAAGATCAGTAATGGAGGGATCTATAGCCATTATTTGCATATCAAACCCTCACAGCAAACCTTCCAGAAGATTCCCTGGTTTCAGCCCTGCCCCTCACTGACACAGACTTGCAACTGCTATATAAGTAGCACTACCTGGCCACTTCTCTGCCTTTAATCTAGGAGGCCTCCCTTCTGAGTATGGTACCCTTTGTGCTGTAGGACAGGCCCAGTTAAAATAAATACTTGCTTTTATGTTCCTGACCTGCTTGTGATTTATTCTCATGTAGTGCAAGCTCCAAAAATCCTTAAATCTCTTTGGGAATTTTATCATGAGTAGTTTTGACAGAGTTGTTATTGTTATTTCTATAGAAAAAAATACAAACAAAAAAGCATTAAGAGCTGTTAACACTGCAGAATTCCAGAGACCAGCAGCAAACAAAGACAGTGCCGACACTAGAATCAAGCAGAGTTGACCTACAGTGTCTAGAACAAGTTGACGTTGGATGGTGATGGCAGAAAGCAGTAGTGACTAGCAGCTGGGTGTGTCAACTGTGGGCATCCATCATTCCCTGGTGTCATCAGGTAATATCAGGACTGCTAGCAGCACTGCAGTTTGTGGATTCATGATTTCCATCTGAATTGAGCCAAAGAACACTACACTGATTGTCAACATTCAGGATTGGCAACATTCATGATTGGCATTAGTGCCCTTATAAAAGAGCCTCATCTTGAACTTCCCAGCTTGCAGATCTCAGAAAAACAAATCTGAAAGCCACCCAGACTGACACCCCAAATTTACTCTAACTTGATCCATAGCTTTCACTGCTAATGCTAGTGATTAATTTGGCCCCTCAAAGTAAATTTTATAAGAAAATTCTAGAAATAGAAAACGTGTGAGAAATTAATATCTCAAGTATTTGAAGTTCCAATACAAACTAGAAAAATTTGCAGGAATTGTTGCAAAGGGAAAATTATACTTACTGTCATTTAAGTTTGTACTTTTTTCTGAAAATTCCTTTTACCTGATTCTCTTTCTGTAGTGGCAATTAGGAAGTGATATTTAAACCAGTATAAAGGTAAAGTTTTGGACAGGGGATTACAGAATGTAAAATCTGCCTTGGAGATGCCATAGCCTCCAAACAGTAATCATATTAAATAATTCCATGGTGAGGTTTCAGTGAGTAAGCTGGCAAAAGAAATAAAAACTTAACAAACCTGAGTAGTAAAGACAAATTTGAAAATTATTCAAGAAAAGCAGACATCATGTTACATAAATGTTCTGGAAAATACATGGGCCATACTGACTTAGAAGATAATAACAAGCTAGAATGCAAAAGGTCTTGGTCATTTCAGTGACCCACTGAGGAGGAGCCAGCAGCTACAGATGCTGTAGAGTCTCTAAATTCTTCTCTATTCACTACCATCCTTACTTCCCTCAAATGATCTATCAGTTTTCTATCCTAATTAAGAAATTTCTACAAAACTAGTCATTTAAAACAACTCCCATTAATTATCTCATGTTTCATCCAAGTCAGAGGTCCAGGCAAGTTTAGTTGGGTTCTCTTCTGAAGGTCTCCCAGGGCAAAAATCAAAGTACTAACTGGACTGTGTTCTTATACTGAGTATCAGCTAGGGAAGAGTTTGCTTCCATGCTGCTTTATATTGCTGGTAGAATTTTCCCCTTGTGCCTAAAAATGTATGGTAGCTTTCTCTTTCAAGGCTACCTGGAGGATTTTTGCTCCAGTATTCATGAAAGTGGCTGTTCCATTACACTTAGCATCACAATATAATATAATTTAGGGGGCGATTTTCCCATCACCCTTGCCATATTTCAATCTCTAGAAGTAAGTTTCGAAATCAGCTACATTCAGGATATGGGATTGTACAAGTCCCAGGTAAATAATGAAATTCTGCCTAACAGAAAATTTGAGTCATTCTGAAGAACACTGATCTCCACTCTAAAGAATAGAGTACTACAACATTCTTGCTGCATAAACCAAGTATAATGTGGTCTCTTCCCATCTCTTGCCTGAAACAGAAACTTTTCTATCATCACATTAAAAAAGCAAAAATCCATTTCCCCTTCCAATCCTTATTGTATTTGACATCTCTATATTATATGTGTGTACATATGGACATGTGTTCTTGAAAATTTTCTATGGAAAATAAAACTGTATTTCATTAAAATAAAAAAGAACGTGTTGGGGCCGGTGAGATGGCTCAGTGGTGTAAGCGCCTGCCTGGCAAGTGCGAGGGCCCGAGTTCAACTCCCGGTACCCACATACGAAAAAAGGGCCGGTGTTATCGCTCAGCGGCACGGGTGCCTGCTGGCGCGTGAGGTCCTGAGGTCGACCCCCGGTACCCACAAAAAAAAAAAAAGAACATGTTGAAATTATGGATTGAATTATGCCCACCACTGAAATTCACATATTGAAATCCTAACTAGCACAAACCCAGAATACAATATGTTTGAGGACAGAAGTTTCAAAAAGGTAGTTAAATGAAGTCATTAGGGTGGGTCTTAGTCCAATATGGTTTTTGTCCTTATAAGAAAAGAAAATTTGGAAACTAACTTGTACAGACTAAAGACAACATGAAGACTAGAGAGAAGACAGACACCTATCTGTAAGCCAAAGAAAGAGGAGTCAGAAGAAACCATCCCTCCAAAATGTTAATGTCAGATTTATAGAATTCCGAATTGTGAGAAAGCATATTTCTGTAATCAAAACCATCTAGTCTGTGGACTTTCTTATGACAGCCCTAGTATAAAACACTGATTTTGGGCTGGTGAGATAGCTCAGCAGCATAAGCACCTGCCCGGCAAGCACAAGGTCCTGAGTTTGACTCCAAGAACCCACATAAAGGACAAAAAGGGCCAGTGATATCGCTCAGTGGCACGAGCACTTGCTGGGGAGCACAAGGTCCTGAGGTCAATTCCCAGTACCCACATTAAAAAAGAAAAAACATTGATTTCTTTAAATGCACTGATTTTGTCATACTTTAGAGGAAAGCAGTTGTTTATGCTAACAATGTGATGTCTAAATGAGGATGTGAGAAAGCAGCATTGGAAGTGATAATTTTCTGTGTGTGTTACTTTGCTCATAGATGGAAATAATAAGTAATAATATAAAATTTTCATGAATGTTTGGACAGAGCTGTACTTTTAGGTTATATTAAGGAGGACAAATGTGTAAATTTATCATTTAAAAAATTTGAGTCTTGACACATTAATTATTCATTTTACGTTTACTGAGTGTTCAAATTAATAGGCTGTTTCTGGCACTTGGGATGCATCGATAATCACTACAGATAAAAGTCTACCTTAACATATTTTACAATCAAGCAGAAGGGAGACTAAAATATAAGTAAATTATAAACTATAGTATTAAAAGGTGATAATCACTATGTGAAATTATTTAAAAATAAAAAATAAGATATTGTATATTGGGAGTATGGCCTGTGCATTTGAAAAATATTAATGACCATAGCTAGAGAAGAATTCAAAGGTTAGCACTTGAAAATAGATTTATAAGGAAGAGAGGAGATAGCCTTCCAAAATTTTCAGGGAAAGAGTCGTTGCAGGACAAAAAGCTGATAGAAGGACCTTTCTGCCAGCCATGGTTGACACCCAACAAGAAAACCTCTATGAATTAAGTATAATGAATGGAGATTAACAAGGAAAACATTTACACACATAAAATAGGACCAAATTTTATAGGTCCACTATGTAAGGGATCGGGTTTTTCTTCTGAGTAAAATGATACAACACTGGAAGTCTTTGTAAGGAAGGTGGTATCATGAAGCGCAGAAAGAAGGGGGATAAAAAAAGAATAAAGATTTGTTATGTAGATGTACCGACTCCCTGCAATGAGGGTAACCCTTGCATACTGCAAATATATATTAATACAAATAAAAACTTAAAAAAAACAAAAACTTCAAACCGCAATATTTTGTAAAATTAATATGCACAATAAAATTTTTTTCTGTTTTGTTTTACAAAAAGGAAGGTGCTATCTTGACTATTGCATGGAGGTAGATTGTGTGTGAGAAAGAGTTGAAGCTGAGGGACCATTTGCAAAGCTACTGCAATGAACTAGATGAGTGAGAATGGAAACCTGAAGGGCTAGGGACCATGGAGGTGTAAAAAAAGATGTTAGTAATAGAAGAAAACTGAAAAGAGTCTAATGGCTATGAAATCATATTTTTTAAAGGTGCTACATCAATAAAATAAAATTAAATACAGTCCTTGAACATAAAGTAGATCACTAGATGCTAACATGAAAAGATATGCAAGACATACTATGCATGAGAAATACAATTTATAAAACAATTTTAACTTACAGTTTATTAAAAATAAACAATTGTAAATATATAAAAGATTACATGTTAGGATATTTTAAAATAATTAATATAAGCAAATAAAATTAAAGCATTCAACAAATTTCTATACTGTTTTGATAATAACTTTTAATAAATTTTGTTCAGAGTAAAGTATCTCAACAAAATAAAGGCTATAAAAAAAACCTTAAACTAACATCAGACTCAGTGATAAACATTTAATAGTTTTTTTGCAAAGATCTGGAACCAGAAATGTCAGCCCATTTTTGCACTTTCTATTCAATATAGTAGTGGAAATTTTAGCTTAAATAATTAAGAATGGCAAGGAAGAAAAGCCATCGAAATTAAGAAAGAAAAAATTAAACTGTTCATGTTAACAGAAGACATGATCTTACATGTAAAATACCCCAAATACTTCATAAAAATATTAACGCATTAAAATTGAAGGATACAAAATTAACATATAAATAATCAGCAGCATTTATATACACCTATATTTAACTTGCTGAGAAACAAGATATAGGCAATCTCATTCACAATACACATGCTCACATGCATGCACACATACACATACACAGAGCCTTAGGAATAAATTCAGGCAAGGAGGTTAAAATTATAAAATACTGATGACATAAACTGAAGAACAACAAAATAAATGGAGAGATATCCCATGTTCATGGATTAGAAGAATTAATATGTTCAAAACCTGTACTACCCAAAGTGATCTATGGATTAATTGCAGTGGCTATTAATACACCAATATTCTTTTTCACAGGAACTGAAAAACCGAATCTCAAAATTTGTATGAAAACACACACACACACAAAAAAAACTTGAAATAGCCAAAGCAATCTTAAGAAAAAATAATAGAAAAGCAAAAAAATAAAGTGTAAAAAGTAAAGAAAAATTTGCAAGAATCACACCGAGTTCACCAAAAACAACTCCAAATACCACAAAAGTATAGGAATTTAAACATCATTATGTGACATAAAACAAACACATAGACTACTAAAAAAGAATGGAGGGCCCAGAAATAAATTTATGTTACACTCAGCTGATCTGGGACAAAGCTGCCAAGAAACAAAGTAGAAAAAAGATGTTGGAAAAACTGGATATCTACATGCAGTTTTGTATATATCACTCAATATGCAAAAATAAATGCAAAATATTAAAGAGTTAAACACAGAACTTGAAACTGTAAAAATATTAGAAACAGGTGTAGCAAACTCTGACATTGGTCTGGACAATGAAATCTTAGGCTTCTATAAACAAAGGCAATGAAGGTGATGCTAAATAGGGAGATTGCATCAAATTCTCAAGCTCAGGTATAGAAAAGGAAATGATTACTAGAGTAAAGAGACAAGCTATGCAATGGGAGAAAATATTTAAAAACCATACATTTGATAAAGACAATATACAAAACCTTTACAAAAATTAAAATCTCAATAACAAGAAAACAAAGAATCTTATTAAAAATAAGTAATAGAATTGAATAAGCATTTTGGGGATAAAAAATCATACAAAGAGCTGACAGGCATATGAATAAGTCTTAGCACCAATAATTAACAGAGAAGCACAAATTAAAACCACAGTGAGTTGTAATCTCACACCTATTTCATTTAGTGTTTGTAGTAATGTACATTAGTGTAGCCATTAGATGGCTCAGTGGCGTAAGCGCCTGCCTTGCAAGCGCGAAGGCCCGAGTTCGACTCTCGGAACCCACATACGAAAAAGGGGCCGGTGATATCTCTCAGCGACACGGGCGCCTGTTGGCGCGTGAGGTCCTGAGGTCATCCCCCCGGTACCCACAAAAAAAAAAAAAAAAAAAAAAAAAAAGATTTCTTAAAGTCTTAAAAATATATACCTGATATGTTCAAGCAATCTTACTAAAGTATATGTCCAAAGGAATTTCAGTCAATATGATAGAGATATCTGAATTATCATATTCATTAAAATATTATCCACAATAACTAAGGTCGATCAACCAAAGAAATGATAAGGTCTCTGTTGTAACTACACAATTTGGAATGTCAATCAGCCATAAACATAAGGAAATTCACTTCCTCCATTACACCGGGACTGCCTGGCCAGGGAGGGGAGTCTAAGTTCATGCTCCCCCCTTCCTCCATTGCCCTGGGACAGCTCAGCTGGCAGAGGAGTGTGAGTACATGCTCTTCCCTTTCTCCATTGTCCTGAATGGTGCAGCTGGAGAGAGGAGTCTGAGTTTGGCTCCTTCATTCCTCCATCAACCAGGATGCCTCAGCTGGTGAATGAAGTGGCCCAGAGACCTGTGGGAATGCCAGCAACACAGTAGGACTCTGGCTAAGGCACACACGATGGACAGGCAGAACTATAGATATTGAAATATCCCATGCAACATTAACAATATGAGTCAAAAGGTGATCTCTAGCATATCTTTTTATTTTATTCTACTCATCCTCTTCCTCTCTTTTGTCAACTATCTTGCTTGACTTTATGATACTTTCATGTGAGTAAATATTTTCTCTTCTTTTTCTGGTTCACAACAAAACTCCTAGACCTTCTCTTCCAATCCTTCCCTCCTATATCCTACAATTACCCCAGACCTGAATGATCATCCTGAGCCCTCCAACCTTGCTCCTACTATATTTAACCTCATTTATCTCTCCATCCTATCCCTATCTTCCTGAGTCCCCACACACAGCAGGGCAAAATCACTCTACTACATGGAAAATCATTGCATACTAGTTCCTGGAATAAGATGGCTTATATTATATTTCTGTAGACCTTCCTCCTATGGTTATAGATATCAGGTTAATAGTTACCACAGTTTGTCAGTATCCAGGGTGTAGTTGAGTCTACTATTATTGCCAGCTGAACTACTTTAACCAGGATGTCACACATGCTATAATCAGTTTTTACCCCTGTATGACAACACTGTAATCGTAAGGGCTAATAACCATCACCATAGTCCAGTACCAAAGGAATGGGCCCTAAGTCAAATAGATAGCGACTCCTCAGTATTAATATATTGGGAAGGTAGGTTCTAGGGATAGACATAAAGACTAAGAACCACCTATATCTAGAAGGCATCTGGAGGAAAGCCTCAACACCAGTGATAAGGCTATCTAAGATAAAAAATCTACAAGCATCATCACAGAAAACAAAATAAAATAGAAATTAGAAAATTACAAGGTGAAGAAGCAAAATGCAAATCCAAATGCACAGCCCAGCCAAGACAAGTCCAGAGCACAAAGAGATAGAGGAAATCAGAAGCCAACCACTGGAACTCTTTGAAATGATAGCAGTAGAAGGGAAAAAACAAATGGAAAAGGCCATAGAAAAAATAATCTCTAAGGTGCAAAAAGAAATGACTATCAAAATAAAAGACATTAAAACAGACACAGATAAACAAATCGAAAACTCAGGAAAATGATGGAAACCATGAATGTCAAACATAGACAAGAAATGGAATCAATGAAACATATCCAAAAAGAAATGCAGGAGTTTAGAATCTCCACTGAAAGTATATGCAGCAGATGGAATGAAAGCAAAGGTAGAATATCAGATCTAAAAGACAGGGACATGACTAGTGACCACGAAAGAAAGATATCTTAAAAATCACAAGGGACCATGAAAAATCAATCCAACAGCTACAGGATGAAGCAAAGAAGAAAAACATAAGATTGACTGGAATCAGTGAGAAAGCTGGAGACAGCACAAAGCCATTAAAAAGCTTTTCACAGAAATAATGGCAGAAAACTTCCCAAACGGTGATGAAGAATTTGACGTACAAATATATGAAGCATATAGAACTCCAAATAGTCATAACCAAAATAAATCTACACCAAAGCATATAATAAACAAGATTCCAGAAATTCAGCACAAGAACAAAATATTAAAAGCTGCTAGAGAAAAGAAACATATCACCTATAAAGGAAAGCCCATCAGAATCACAGCAGACTTCTCAACACAAACCCTCAAATCAAGGAGAGCTTGAAATGAGCTATTTCAAATCCTAAAGGAAAATAACCTTCAACCCAAATTGATATACCCCACAAAACTATCTTTCAAAATTGATGGAGAAATAAGATACTTCCAAGACAAAGAACAACTGAAGAATTTATGACCACCAAACCAGCTCTACAGAATGCTCTGAAGGACATATTAGAAAGAGATAACGAAGACAACGAAACACATGTCCAGCAATAGAAAGAAGCTGCCAGGTAGGGCAAGCAATTAAAAGGAGCAGAAAACAGGGAACAAACAACAGGAAAACAACATGAAAAAGAAAAGCCAAATGTATCCGTTATAACCATCAATGTAAATGGTCTCAACTACCAATCAAAAGAAACAGACTGACAGAATGGATCAAGAAGCAAGATCCAAAAATATACTACATTCAAGAAATACATTTAACCCAAAAAGAAATTCATAGACTAAAAGTTGAAGGATGGAAAACTATTCTCCATGCCACAGGAACTGAGAAAAAAGCAGGGGCAACAATTCTATTTGTAGACAATGCAAACTTTAAGCCAAAATTCATCAAAAGAGACAAAGAAGGTCACTACATACTTGTTAAAGGAAAACTCCAAGAAGAAGAGATATCATAAATATTTATGCATCAAACACAGGTTCACCCAACTACATAAAACAAATATTACCAGACATGAAAAACCAAATAAGAACTAACACAATTGTAGTGGAGGATATTAATACCTCACTTTCACAAATAGATCAACTAGACAAAACATCAAAAGAAATATTAGAATTAAAGTAAGCCTGTGAACAAATGGACTCGGTAGATGTCTACAGAGAGTTCCACCCCAAAACATCAGAATACACATTCATCTCAGCTGCACATGGGAAGTTCTCCAAAACAGACCATATATTACCTGACAAAACATATTTAAGTAAATACAGAGGAATTGAAATCATCCCATGCATACTATCTGACCATAGCACAATGACACTGGAAATCAATGACTAAGGAATTCACAAAAACTACACTAACACATGGAAATTAATCAACACCCTTCAGAACAACCAATGGGTCACAGAGGAAATTAAAGATAAAACTAAACAGTATATACAATTAAACAATAATGCCGATACAACATACCAAAACTTATAGGATGCAATGAAAGCAGTCCTACGAGGGAAATTTATAGGGATGAACTCACGCATCATGAAAACAGAATAAGCTCAAATAAACAATCTAATGTTGAACCTTAAACTTCTAGAAAAAGAAGAACAAATCAAACCCAAACCTCGTACGAGGGAGGAAATTATACAGATAAGAGCAGAAATTAATGCAATAGAGACTAAGAAAATGATACAAAAAATCAATGAATTCAAAAGTTTGTTCTTTGAAAGAATAAATAAAATTGACAAACCATTAGCCAACCTCATAAAAAAGAGGAAAGAAAAAACAAAAACCAAGTAATTAGGAATGAAAAGGGGGACATCACAATGGATCCCACAGATCCAGGAGATCATCAATATGTACAGCAGCAGATGGAATATTCTAATATTCCTATAGAATTCCTATATTCTAATAAGGTGGAAAACACCGAAGAAATGGACAGATGTGTAGATACAATCAAGATGCCAAAACTAAATCAAGAACATATAAAAATTCTAAATAACCTGATATCAGCCAATGAAATTGAAAATGTAATAAAGAATATACCAACAAAGAAAAGCCCAGGCCCTGACGGATTCAATGTTGACTTCTACAAGAAATTTAGAGAAGAACTAATGACACTAATCCTGAACCTCTTTAAAGAAATTGAAAGGGAAGCAGTACTTCCAAAATCGTTCCTGGAAGCAAGTATTACCATGATTGCAAAACCAGAGAAGAATGCAACCAAAAAGGAAAACTTCAGGCCAATTGCCCTAATGAACATAGATGCAAAAATCCTTAACAAGATACTGGGAAACAGAATGTAACAAATCATTGAGAATATTATGCATCATGACCAAGTAGGATTCATCCCAGACATATAGGGATGGTTCAACATACACAAATCAATAAACATAATAGACCATACCAACAAAGCCAAAGACAAAAATCACATGATCATCTCAATAGATGCAGAAAAAGCATTTCACAAAGTCTAACACCCATTCATGATAAAAATGCTACAGAAAATTGGAATAGATGGTGTTTACCTCTATCTTATAAAAGCCATCTATGACAAACGAACAGGCAACATCATACTAAAAGGTCAAAAAGTGAAAGTTTTCACTCTAAAATCAGGAACAAGACAAGGATGTCCACTATCACCACTCCTATTCAATACAGTTCTGGAAACATTAGCCAGAGCAATTAGACAAGAGAAAAAAATAAAAGGAAGAAATATAAGAAAGGAAGAAATTAAATTATCATTATTTGCAGATGGCATGATACTCTACATAGAAGACCCTGAAAACTCCACCAAAATATTTGTAGATTTAATATCCAAATTCATGTAGCAAGATGGAAAGTCAACACTCAAAATCAATAGCATTCCTGTACACAAGCAACAAAATCACAGAGAGCGAGAAATTAGGAAAAGCACACCCTTCACAACACTATGCAAAAAAAAATGAATATTTAGGAATCAATGAAACAAAGGATGTAAAAGATCTATACAGTGAAAATTACAGTACTCTATAAAAGGAGATCAAAGAGGATATCAGAAAATGGAAAGATATCCCTTGCTCTTGAACAGGAAGAACAAACATAATGAAAATGGCCATACTCCCAAAACTGCTATACAGATTTAATGCAATCCCAATCAAAATACCATTATCATACCTCACAGATCTAGAGAAAACACTCCTAAAATTCATTTGAAACCAGAAGAGACCTAGAATAGCAAAAGCAATTCTGGGCAACAAAGGCAAGGAGGGTGCATCACAATCACAGATCTGAACTTATACTATAAAGCTACTGCGATAAAATCAGCATGGTATTGGCAAAAAGAACAGGCCCAAGGATGAGTGGAACAGAATAGAAGATGCAGACACAAACCCAAACACACTCATTTACCTTATCTTTGACAAAGGAGCCAAACATGTTCACTGGAAGAAAGATAGTCTTTTTAGTAAATGGTGCTGGAAAAACTGGCTTTCCACAAGCTGAAGACTAAAACTAGACCCATGTCTATCACCATGCACTACACTTAAGTCAAAATGGATCAAAGATCTAAATACTAAAACAGAAACACTAAATCTACTGAAAGAGAAAATAGGTAGAAATCTTGAAGGCATAGGTGTGGGCAGAGACTTCATGAACAAAACACAAATTACATGGGAAATATTACAAGAAATCAACAAATGGGATCTCACCTTATCAAAAAGCTTTTGCACAACAAAAGAAATCACCAACAGCGTGAAAAGACAACCCACAGAGTGGAAAAAAATACTTTAGCCAGTTGTCCTTCAGACAAAGGACATCTATCTAGAATATATAAAGAATAGAAAAAACTCAGACCCTCCAAATTCAAAGACCCAGTCCAAAAATGGGCTTCTCAGATGAATACACACTTCTCAGATGAAGAAATACAAATGGCAAATAAATACACAAAAAATGTTCAACCTCATTGGTCATTTGAGAGATGCAAATTAAAATAACACTGAGATTCCATCTCACTCTAGAAAGGATGGGTAGCATCAAGAAATCAACTGATAACAAATGCTGGTGGAACTGTGGGGAGAAAGAAATCCTCCACTGTTGGTGGGAGTGTAGACTGATGCAATCACTGGGGAAATCATTGTGGAGATTCCTTAAAAAGCTAGGATTAGAAGTGTCATTCGACTCAGGTATTACCCTTCTGGGTATCTTCCCAGAAGAATTACAAACATCATACCACCATGATATATGTGCACCCATGTTTATAGCAGCACAATTTGTAATAGCTAAATCTTGGAAAGCACCCAGATGCCCATCAACTGAGGAATGGATAAAAAGGTATGTTTTTTTTTTTAATATAGAACATTACTTAGCATAAAGAAGGATAAACTGGAGACTTTTATATGTAAAAGGATGCAACTTGAGACCATACTCATAAGTGAAATAAATCACACTTATATGTGTAAACATCATATTTTCTCACTAGTGTGAGAAACTGAACTTGTAAAGATCCAAAATTTACAATAAATATTGTAAATTGGGAAGAAACTGTTCAAAAGAAAAGAGAAACTGTGATGGGGGAAAGGGGTAAGGAAGAAAGGGAAAAAGAAAAAATATATTTATACACAAATAGTTAAGATAGTTATACAGCTAGTTTCTCTTTGTTCATTGAAAAGAAAAATGTGTGCTAATATCATTTGGAAAAGATATCATGTCTATATCTTGCAGCCTGAATAATTATTATGAAGACAACAATACACAATGTATTAATTATTGTAACTCTCCTACTAACCTGTTCTGAAACCTGTTTTATTGTTATTTTAATTTTTTTCTCTTTAATATGGAAAAAAAAGGAAATTCTGCTATTTGCAGGAAAAAAGTCAACTTGGAAAACATTAAGTGGAATAAAGCAGGGAGAGCCAGATATCACATGATCTCAGCTGTTTGTAGGGTATAAAAAAGTTGAACTCATTGAAGTTGACAGTAAAATGTGATTACCAGGAGGTAACCGAGGTTTGGGAGTGATCCCCAAAGGATGGCAAATTTCATTTAAATAATAAGGATAAATACAAGAAAGCTATAATCCAACATGGTAACTATAAATGATAATAATGTATGGTAGGTATTATGTAGATGCCAAAGATCTATAAATTTTGTCAACTAAACATGAAAAAAAGTGTAAAATGGGAGGATATTTGCTTATTTTAATATCTAACTATATTTTTAAATCCATAAATGAAAATGCATTAATTTACCAGTGATTGTTATTACTTGAGTGTTTTCTAAGATATATAAATTATCTTCTGCAATGAAAATCTTTGATTTAAACAGAACTTATAATATTCAACTTATGCCAAAGGTCACACTAAAATGATTAGTGGTTTCAGTGACTGAAACCAGCAAATTCTATCAGTGAATAAAAAAATAGTATTACAGAAAATAATGATGTTATAATATTAATTCTGAAATATAAGCTAATGAAAAGCAGAACAAATATGAAATAAAACTACCCAGTGTTTGGTTTTGTTTGTTCATGATGCAAACACATTAGACATAATAATAGATGCAGTAAATACAGTGCATTTTTATTTTCACTGTCATGCAGTGACAAGCCATCAGAACTATCTAGAATACAATTACAAAAAAAATACTAATTTTAGCAGACATTTCCTTATGTGAGGTGGTGGACTTTTTTTTCCTGGGCAAATTCTTGCTTTCTAACATTTCCAGAATTATGCCTTCTTATTTCAGTCTGGCAGTCTGCAATTTCTTTTCCTTCTGTTTCCACAGCACTGCTCTCTTTTCATACAAGTAGGTTTCCATAGAGTTCTGGATGACACAATGTTCACATAGACTTACAACTTCTCATTTCTGGGTGATCTCATGGAAATAGTTATTGTATTACTTCTCTCTTTTTAAATTTCTACTGTTGATTTGGAATTTTAGAAACTTTCTTTTGAATGTATGTTTTGCTGAAATTAGATAAAATTTTCACTGAATCATAGAAAATGCATTATGGTTAACTTTTAACAACAAACATTTTAAAATGCTAGGAAACAGACAAAAACACAGAATTGCTATTTGAATATGATTATTTTAACCTGATATTTCAGTTGATTAGGGTTGTCATAAAATATACCTCAGATCAGGTGGTAGCTTGATAAACAGAAATTTATCTTTTTCACTCTTTTGGATTTTAGAAGTAGAAATGAAGATGTTACCCAAGTTGTTTCCTTCTGAGGGCCAAGAGGGTTGTGTCTGTTGCAGATTTACGTGTGGCTTGTAGGGGGTTTCTTCTCCCTTCTTTTTCACATAGTCTTCACACAGTATGTGGATGTGCTCAAATTTTCTCTTCTTATGAGGACAACAATTACATTTGATGGAGGCCCACTTTTGTAACTTCGTGGTAATTTAATGACTTATTTAAGGATTTTTTTCAAATGTAGACACATTCTAAACTACTAAGGTTTAAAATTTAAGATATAAATATTTGGGTGTACTCAAATCAAGTTGAGACACCTGTTTATCCTTCAATATTTCATTTACTACTACAATACAAAATTGACATAATAGAGGAGAAATATGGTGTGATTAAAGTAAGAAATGTTAATAAAAGCTCCCAATGAGGGTTATACTTTTATCTGATGAGCAAGATTGTGACACACTGACCCAATTAAGCCATGTATTTAAAGCACTGATTGGTCAATTCAACAATTCACGTATGCCATACCTATGCCTTCTCCTGGAATATTCAGTGCTTTTGAGAAATCTTATATTTGGGGATCAGGCAAATAACAACATAATAGATATGGTACTCACAGAAAATGTTCAATTATTTGAATGTATTTTTTCTTCTACTTTCATTACAATTTCAAACATTTCATTTATTATTTGGTTTTCTTCTACCAAATTCAATTTTTGCCTTGTTATCTTTCCAAAAACCCATCAATTCCTTCACAGCCTACATTCAATGGGCTACCTTCAGGGTAAGTGGGACTTCTATGATGTCCTTGTTAGACTATCAAATAATCATTTTAAGGAAAATTTCTGTTTCATGATGTTTGATATTTCCTCCATTATGCACATTAATAAACACCAACAGAGATTAGTTGTATTAAATTGTTGTTGCCACTGTAAGAAATTTTCACAAAATTGGTGATTTGTAATAACACAGATTGATTTTATTACAGAATCGGAAGTCAGCAATACACTGCGGATCTTTCTAAGCTAGAATCACTGTGCCTGCAGGAGTGTGTTTCCTCTGTAGATTGTAGGGGATGATCCGTGTCCTCATCTTTTGTAGCTTTTAGAGTCTGGCTCTACTTCCATCTTCCGATTCAGCAATGACTGAGACTTTCTCATGCTGCATTACCGTGACAGTTCATCTTCTAACTCCCTTTTGGGATACATTGGGCTAATCCACAAAATGTAGGAAAATCTTCCTATCTCAACCTCACTGATTAGAAACCTTAGTTCCATCTGTAATCTTGATTTTTTTTCCTTAACCTCTAATTAAATATGTGCACATTTTCTGGGGTTTAGGCCCTAAGCACCTCTGAAGATAGGAGAAAGGATTGATTATGTTGATTTCTACCGGGTGTAAATCAAGAACTATCCGACTACACACAAAATGTATAGCAAAATCCTAAAAATTACAGATTATTGTCGGTGGTCATTATTATTGTCACTGTCATTTCTGTATTGAGAGGTAAGCCAGTATTGCATAGTGGAGATCTGGCAAGGTGGTCAGAAGTTGATGAAGCAGCCAGAATGAAGTGGCCAGTATTTCCAGTCTGGCTACCTGGCTGTGGAAAAAGGGGAGACAGCATTTAGACAGGTTGGTAGGCTTGTAAAGGGCAAATCTGGCTTAAATTTTAAGCAAATGCTTTGCTTCAGACAAATTGTAGAACAGTAAATACAAGCAGTATCTGCAAATAGCAACCAATAAATATAGAACAAAATTTGCAGGAGAGTGTCTGGAAGGTCCCTTCACAGATGTCACAGAATGCTGATAAAAGCAGAAAGCAAATCAGGAGGCTCCGTGTTACCATTCATCATTGTTTTTCATTCCATTCCTCACATAGAGTTGAGTGTTTGATAAGCTTGTGTACTGAGTGCCTGGTGGCTGCCAGTCAAGTCAGGGCCTTGTGCCTAAAACGTGTCTGTGGGCATCCCAAGGTACAACTTTCTATCTCCCAATTCTGTGTTCATAATTTACAAACGAAAATGTCTGCTTTTCTCTATCATGTCATATTTGGGCTTTTGCCAGGTCTATCAATATCCTGAACTTCAGCATCCATGGAGACTTAAACAAAGAAAGATTTCATCTGTGGAAGGTCAAGATGATATCAGTAGGCATAAGATTTAGTTAAGCATATATTTCACATTTATGTAAATAGTTTACATTCTTTTTTCCTTTCAACATAAAAACACCATATTAAATGTCATATTTACTTTTGAAACAATCAGATTATAATATATTCTAGTTCAGTTTAATAATTTAGTAAGTTTTCATAGGTTATGAAGGTTTTAATTAGATAGAAAACTAAAAGCGTGAAGCCAATATGAATTAAAAATGACTGTTAAAAGTTATAGAAAAGAATAAAAATCTTTCTCACACCACTTCCAAAATACTCTTTTTATCCTAGCAGTTGGTGAATTGTTGCTTATTCAAGCAATTTACAGGGAAAATTTTCTCTTTCTGCTTGAAAAGTGTGAGAAATTCTAGCCCAAATAGGTACTTGTCATGAAGTTATACACAAATGAAAATATGAGCTAAGAATAAGAGTACCATCTGAACTGTAATTATAGTGCAGTGTTATAATCTAAATCTACAGCAACTTTCTAGAAATAATCATTTTTAAAAGTGAAAACTAGTTTTAATACTTTAAAAGTACCCTAACTCTTAAGGAGTATCAAGGTATCAACTCTTTTAAAGTTACTTTTTATAAAGATATTTTATTTTAGGCTTATGAGCAAGAGTTAAGTCACGTAGAATAACAAGAATATCTGAATTACAAATAAATATAAAGTTAATTTTAAAGGAATTTGAAAGTCCTAAAATTCTAAGCTTACTCATAATTAGTGTATTTATTAAAGCTTCAGTTTTACAGTAAATCTGATGAGAAATTGAAATACATTCATGCTTGAATTCCTTATCACCAACTTACCAACTAAGCATGTATCTAATGAATAATACTATAAAGAATAAAAACAAATCTAATAATAGCTATTATATAAAACATTATATAAATATATATAAAAAATTTTAGTCATTGAAGACATATTAAGTGCCTAATTAAAATATTAAAATAATTATATGAAATATCTTACTTTACAAATTTAGAACCAAATTCAATATAATTAATATTAGGTATTCAATTTCTATCTCTTAAAATTATTTTGAGACCTTATGTTTATACAACTTTAGAAAAGGCTTTCTATGGATGGGAGTCATGAAATGAAGGGAAAAAATCACCAAAATACTCATCTCAATGGCTCCTGCATTTCACTATTTGACAGACCTGATCTCACCATAGAACAAGTTACTTGGAACGTGTGAGTGTAGGGAACAAGCAGAAACATCTTTATAATGGTCACAGATGGCAGTAAGAAAATTAAGATTTGAGAACAACTGGAACCCTCATGAATTAGCATTAAAGTAACTCAGGGTTTTCATTGAAATTAATTTCATCATAATGTCATTTCATACATTAAACTCTGAAATCTCCAGAATCATCCACAGTTTCTTTTGTATCCATTTGGTGAGTTCCTAAAAATCTATGGAGGAGACATAAAACAACTTCTCTACTCTGACAAAATACTTTTTTTAAGAACATGACAAATATATACACATTTTCAGGCTTATTTTTTGGGTAAAAATACTCAGATAGTGATTGTAGTAAAGTTAATTTCAAACAAATATTTATTTTTGTACTAACATTTGTGAAAGTATAAAGCAGCATCAAATAATGAACTTTCTATGTTTATAAAGTACATCTTGTGCTGTATCTTCTCATAAAGATGGGGATGACATTAATTGATATTCCAAAGTATATATTCTAAGTTTTAAAAATGCTACAAATTTCATTATAGCTATATTAGAGGTTTAAGAGTGGCAGCATAACCACAATATACTTAACATCCTTGATCAATATAATAGTGTGTAAAAAAAAGTCTTCTTTTAAGAACTGTATAATACAGTGGTTTGGTTTGTGACCTCTACAGTTAGAACATTTGATTGGCCCCTTCAAGTATTTAGGAGCTGTGAGAATTTGGAAAAGTTACTTAGCTTAACAAAGGTATAGTTACTCAAAGATATCTTTGAATTTTAAATAAGATTTCATGGATAAATATTTAAAACATTATTTGATACATTGTAAGTATTACAATTTTGGTTCCAGCTATTTTCCTGCAAATGATATGACTTCATTCTTCTTTATGTCTGAATAATATTCCATTGTTGTGTGTTGCTAAACATCTAGATGGTTTTCAGATCTTAGATACTGTGAATTTACTTCTGTAAACTTGGGTATGCATGTATGACTATATAGCATGATGTCTTTAGTTCTGTGAGAAAAACTACAGAACTCTGAAGAAAGAAATTGAAGAGAGTATTGGAAAATGGAAATGCATCCACAGTTCTGGAATAGGCAGACTTAATATATCAAAATGGTGCTATTATCAAAAGCAATCCATACATTTAATATAATCCTTATTAAAATACCAGCAGCATTCTTCACAGAACAAAAAATATATATAACCCTGAAACTTGGAACAAAAGAGACCCAAAATAGCAATTCTGAGCAAAAAGAGCAAAGCAAAATTGTCACAAGTCCCAATTTCAGGTAATACTAAAAAGATGTAGTAACAAAAGCAGCACGGTACTGGCACAAAATTATTTTATCTTTTCCTTTTATTTATTTATTTATTTTTTGAGTTCAGGCAGTTGTTATTTTTCCTTGTTTATTTTTCTGTAATTATATTCTTAGTGTTTTCTTGATTAAGCAACTTTATAGTTTTAAATATTCCAAAATATTTTGTTAAGTATATCTAAATATTTGTATTGACTTAGTCTGCAAGTAGATTGGATTTTGCTACCATTTTTTATTTACTGCTTATATTAGTTTTACATAAAGTCATCTTTTTTTTCCATTTCTGTAGAAAAGGCTTATGGTTTCTTGTGGCATATTGACGATCGCTCTGAAGTATATAAACTAGGGGGTGGAGTTCTCCACCTTCTAAGCTTTGGATATTCTCTTACTAAATTCTTTTGGGGGGGCGTTTCTTCAACTAAAGCTTTTTCCTTTAAACCTCTTCTTTCCTGAAACTCAAATTTTAAATATATTGTATAATTCCTTTCCTGTTGGTTCCTCTAATCTACTAAAACTCTTTTCCACTATTTGTACGTGTAGGAGCTAGATGAGATTTTCATTTTCTATTAGTGAAAACAGGTCAATCTTGATCCTGCTGCTTGCTCCTGTATCATCTTACATATGCAGGTTTTCTTGGACTAGACATGTTCTTTGAGAATAAAAGAATGCAGAGAAGAATGAGAGAGACCTACTAGTTTGGTATTTATTATTTTGTTTTTTGATGATTAAAATTTAGCTATTCTCTTCTGGTTATGTTGAACCATGAATTTTATATAGTTTTACTCATTATTGTTATTGTTATTGTTTTAGAATATTGTTAGAGGTTTGGATTCATCCATCTATAATTAACCATGCACAATTCCTAGCTAGTATGTTCATTTTTAAAACGTGATATCAAAGTTGTCTGATAGGGGCCAGTGAGATGGCTCAGTGGCGTAAGCACCTGCCTGGCAAGCGCGAGGGCCGGAGTTTGACTCTCGGAACCCACATACGAAAAAAGGGCCGGTGATATCGCTCAGTGGCATGGGTGCCTGCTGGCGTGCGAGGTCCTGAGGTCGACCCCCGGTACCCACAAAGAAAAAAAAAAAGTTGTCTGATATTATGGGATATTCCAAATTTTCATTTCTATAAACATATATGGGCTAAATTTTTTTACTTTCTTTACCCTAAAGACTAAGTTTACAAATGTGCTTTCTTTAGTCCCTTCTGTTATATATATAATTAGTGCAAAGCTACTTAGGCTAACCATATTTTTGCACATACAAAAGAAATACAGAGAAGTTAGGAAGGCAGATGTTGTCTCTTCCATCTTTGCTCATCATCTATTCCTTAAGCAGTCGGTTTCCATCACTATCTTAAAAAAAAGCACTTTCATTAGTTTCTGCCTGTATGTACTAATATCTCCTTTGCAACAGTCATATTTCTAAATTATCAAAGCAATAAAACTCAGCATCTGGCTACACAAATTACACATGGAGCCCAGGCATGCATAATAAAGAGAAAAGGGTAATAGGAAATAGAATCAAAGTTTATTAAAATATAATTTTATGCCTGATTTGGTTAGAATTGGTCTGATTTCATTTGCACTTCACATCACCAGTTGCCAATTTAGTATAATTTGGAACCATAAATTATTGATGACAAAATATAATTAAATTTCTTATCAAGTTTAAGGAACTTCGAAGTCCTTTACATGTTATAAATAGGAAGAAAGATGTGTGGCACACAGTCAAGGTAATATCTTTTTTTGTGTGTGTGAGTACCAGGGGTCAAACTCAGGACCTCGTGTGCCAGCAGGAGCTCATGCTGCTGAGCAATATCACCGGCCATTTTTTCATATGTGGGTTCCGGGAGTCAAACTCAGGACCTCGCGCTTGCCAGGCAGGCGCTTATGCCACTAACCTATCTCAACGGTCCTAAGGTAGTGTCTTTTTTAAAAAGCTTTATGTAGTGTTCTACGATGATTTTAGTTTAAGAATAATTAACAGGAAAAGCAGGAGGTACAATAACCTTTTTCTCTTCTATTCAAGAATTTTATATTGTCTCCAGTGTTTCTCTTTTTTCTTTCTTTTTCTCTTTCAACTCATTTTCTTTTTTTGTTTGTTAATCTTCTTATTTTCTCATGAAAATTGTAGAACACAATGAACTCAATGTAATGTGTTCTGGCTAACAAAGGTAATAAGACAAATACTAGCACATTTAGAAGAAATTGATGTGAAAAACAATTACATTTGAAACTCAAATTAATTTCAAAACAATAAATTTATTTTCTTTACAGAAATGTATTTAACAAAGATGACATAAATAGAAAGATAGGGTAAAGCAGATATTCCACGAAATGACAAAGTAGATGATGTCATGAATATTTTGCAATAACTTAGAATAAAAAACTGAGAAAAATATGCAAAATAGAATTTAACAATTTATAAATGTTTAACAAAATGCAAAACAAAATATCTAACATAATATGCAAAATTAAGTGTTTAATATTAAATGTAAACAACTTATTATTATTATTGAATTATTAAATACAGTATAATCTCCAAAGTGTTAGTTATTTAATCCAAGGATGATGGCAATGATTTTTGTGCCTTCAGTGAACTCCCACAGATTTCATTTAATCATTATGTAGAAAATAAATTTAACAATGAAGTCATGAAATTCAGAAGAATATAATTCCTGTGTTTAAAAATCATCCTCTTAAAAAAGTCTGTTATTTATTGCTTGGAGAGGCTGAGCATGTAGTTATGGGGACGTACCCCTCACCAAGATAGAAGAGTCTAATAGAATTAATCCAGAGTGGTTCCAGAGCATGATGATAGAGAAGAATGAGGAACATAAAAGTATCTAAAAATAAAGACAAAAATGTAAAGACTGGTGTTGTGATAAAAATCTGAGGACTTCATAGGGAATCAAAATAAGAGAGGTTCATAGAGATAGTAGACCGAAGAAACAATAACAGCAACATTAGAAAGTGTGCAATAAAAGTTTGGGATGCTCAGGAAGTGGAGAAAAAGGGAATGCTTGCACTATGCTCATGGGAATTAACTAGTGCAGGCATCAGGAAGAATATCCTGAAAAAACCAAAAATGGAACCAACATATGATCCAACAAACCCCCTGTTGGTTATGTGTTCACATGAAATGTAGGCAGTAAGTTGAAGAGACATCTGCACCCTGCTGTCTATTGAAGTGTTATTCACAATAACCAAGCAATGGAAAGAACAAAATCATCCATCAGATGAATGGATGATGAAAGTGTGATATAGATAGATAGAAGATAGATAGGTAGATATTAGTATTTGACCGTTAGAAAAGAAATTCTGTCATTTTTAACAATACAGATAAACTGGAAAATGAAATAAGCCAGACAAACAAAGATAAATAAAACATAGTCTTGCTTAAATGCAGAATCTGGTATTATTGAACATATAGAAGTAGAGAGTAGAATGGTGATTCACAGAAGATGGGAATGTAGGAAGAGAGGGAATCAGTAGGAATATATTTTGAGATCTATTATACAACAAGGTGACAACAGTTAAAAATAATATATTGCTTATTTCAAAATTGTTGAGTGTCAAATGTCCAACCACACAAAAAAATGATAAATTCTTGAAGAGACGAATTTAGCAATTAGCTTCATTTAATCGTCCCACAATGCACACATATAATATACTAGAATACTGCATAAATAGATATATTTCTAATTAATCAATTTATGATATAACAATTTCAAAATCACCCTCTTTTTCTGTATTCTACAGAAATGTCTCATGTGAGCTATGTTTCTTAAAGAGAAAATGAAATCATAATAGCTGTAGGGGAAAATAGTCTAGAGACAGTGATTCAAGTATAGATTTATAAATTATAGAATGTCAGAGCTACAGGAAGCATAAAAATCATCTAGTTCAACCCCAATTTTACATTTGAGAAAGTACATAAATCTAAGAAAATTTCAATAGGGGTGAGAAATAGAGGTTAGCTTTCTAAAATGAAGGCTATTCGGTCAAATGAAAGAAGCAGAAAGCAGCTGTGTATGGTCAAAGCAAAGGTGAATACTTAAGAACCTAAGATATTTTTCAGTTCCAGAACTTCCTGAATTCTGGGAAGGTTCAGCATGAATTACAGGTATTAATAAAAGTGAAATTGCCATCCTAGAGCATGTGCAAAGCAGGAGTCAGATGTAGAAACAAATCTTACGGAAGAGAGACAATAACAACGGCAGCAGCAGCAGCAACAACAACAACAATAATAATAATATTCAAGGATTGAGTGGTTGATACTATTCTAAATTTAAAGCAAATGAATTGTGTTATAAGATTTAGTAAGACAAGGTCAATTTCCCTTGGAGATAGCATTCAAGTAACTAGGCTCAAAGCCATATTTTTACTAAAAGATTTTTTTAAGGGGCAGAAAATCAGTATGGCTTTAAAGAGCCACTGTCCTGTCTGTATTTCTGAGTGCATTTCTAGTCAGGTGGACAGCCTCTGAAGGACAGAATAGGGAATAGTCGAAGATTTTCCAACAATTAACAAAAAGGAAATTTCTAATTTGAGCCAAGATTTCCTACTGCTTAGATTGGTGTCTGTCTCACTAGTAATTTTTA
Source organism: Erethizon dorsatum (assembly GCA_028451465.1). NCBI lineage: Eukaryota > Metazoa > Chordata > Mammalia > Rodentia > Erethizontidae > Erethizon > Erethizon dorsatum. The sequence goes on along the minus strand of CM051831.1, from coordinate 84,496,470 downwards.
AATGTCACATCCTCTAGAACGGTAAGAGCCAGGCAAATAATTTTTATGTTTTGTCCAGGGCTGTATTTATGGCAATAAAATTAAAATAACAAATATTTCCATATGAATAGGTAAAAATACTGGAAGCAAATCAATGAAAAACAAGAGAAATGTGGCTCAAATTTTCAAATTGCCAAACTCAAATTATAAAATCAGTATAGGATCTTCCTCCATATTTTTAATTTTGCATTTAGGATGAATAGCATTTAAAATGTTAAAACATGCAATTATCAGAAAATATATAGTATGTACTGGGATAGATTTCATAAGTATAATCACAAAAACAAAACTTAGAAATACAAAAAAAATTGTGAAATTTGCCTTTGTAGCATTTCTGTATGACTAAAATGTCATAACCAGAATCAAACTAGAGAAAAGAAGCTGGCATGGTGGCACATACCTGTAATCCTAGCACTTAGGATCATTGCCAGTTCAAAGCCAGCCTGGACAGTGAATTCAAGGCCAGCCTTCAGGACTTAGTGAGATTTTGCCCAAAAAGATGAAAGAAAGAAAGAAAGAAAGAAAGAAAGAAAGAAAGAAAGAAAGAAAGAAAGAAAGAAAGAAAGAAAGAAAGGAGAGGAAGACATGAAAAGAAAAACTGTGCATATGTTCAACATATTTGAAAGGGAAATTTAGGAATTTTTCTTTGTTTCTTTTCACATTAGATATAGTTCTTACAAATGAGAGTAATCAAAAAACAACCTAATAATAAGAACTAACAGTTGTTAAAATGAAGGGTGCAGTAACAGCTAATAAAAAGAGGAAAAGGAAGCCAATCCCATTCAGAAATCATGCAAAATAAACTAGGAACAGCAATAACAAAACAAGAAAACCACTCACATTGCTAAGTATTGACAAGTTTGATGTTAATAACACTGTTCAGCGCACTGCAATTTGAAGAAAGATTTTGAGAATAAAACCTCCTTTACAATATTGAATGAGATTACCTAAAACGAGTTGCAGAGTATGATTAGACGCTGTAATTGTTGCAAGCTATTTTGCCAGCTACACTATCAAAAAGAATTTAAACACTGGTACTTTAATGCATTAGAAATCCCACAGTGTTCAACAAACTCCAGTAGACATTAAGAATCATTCAGTCACTACTTTCATCTGATGATTTAATATTTAGTTTCACTAAACTAAATTATTCTGAATGCTACACTCAGTTACAGTAACCCAGTCTACTTACAAAACTTGAAGTCTTTGATTCAGATAGTGTCTTAAATTCTTTGTTACAGAAAAATTCACTGTTTTTTTTTTTATGTGATAGCTTATGATTATTAAGACGCAAATAGAGCTATACATATGCTAATTAACAAAAATTGCAACCTCTACTCTATAGAAAAGTATATTGCAAGCAATTTTGGAGAGTGAAGTTATTGAGAAAACAGTCCTTGAGTTTTGGCTTAGTGGTATGAAAATAATTGTCCAACTTTTCTCTAATGAATGTATTTACATAGATATAAATAAATAAATAAATAATTAAACCCACAGTGAAGACCAGTAGAAAACATTAAATTAGAAACAATGTGGAACGCACAGTATGCTAAGGCAAGCAGAGAATAACTGAAAAAACAAACAGAAACCTACCTAGGGTTAAATTTGTGGCAATCCTCATAAATGTAAGGGAAACTCATTGTACACATGAACTATGTCACGAGGAAAAACTGACTACAATAGTACCTTGGTACAACTACTATAGTACATTGCTATAACTTGCAACACAATCTGTGAAATAATACTGGATTTCCTTACTTTTCTATTCTTAATTAATAATGCCAAGGAAAAGATATGAAGTTCCTAAAAAATAAAACCAAAATGAAGATTGAGCATTATATAAAAAGCCTGATAAAGTTACTGAATGTTTAGTGCCACAGTAAGTGGGATGAAGGCATTAGAAAATTTTTGATAGTTTTATATATTGGCAATTTGTACTTTTCATATTGGACTTGTCTAAAATGTTAAGATTTAGTCTATTTGGCCTTGAGAAAATGTCATCTTGTACAGTTGATGTGTGCCAGTTGTAACATTGTTAATAACTATGAATTTTGGAAGTTTTGAGAGCTGTTCACAGTACCCAGAGATTCGGCATTAACTTGAGAAGAATATTTATCCACTTCCAAACAAAAATTGTGATTGAGGAGGCTCTACTGGTCAAATGTCCTTGCATCTTATCCAAGATTAGAAAATTCTTTCTGTGAAACTGTTAGAGTTGATAACTCTGATTTGATATATAAGAAAATGAAAAAATGCCCTACCAAATAGGGACTCATTTATTGGATCTGGCATTAAGCCTTAAATTAAAAATAAGAAAAAGAAAGAAAGAAATTACCTCCTCGTGTGTAGCACTGAAACATTTTCTTTTTATTAATAATATATCCCTACCTATAAACATCAAAGAATCTTTGGATTCAAAAGCACTGGTCAAAAAATGTTAAAACAGATACCTGTAATTTCCTTTCAAACTCTTTTTTTCAGGATGACCTGAGTATTTCAAATATTTAACTAACTTGCACTTGGGAAAGACAATGTAATTACTGTATTCTGGGTAGCAAATATTAAAAGAAAGTTAAATTCTACTGGTGCATTTAATATACTCTCAGGTTAAGGATAGGGAGCAAGAAAAGTCTGTTGATCATTAGACTGATAATCTGTCATTAAGGGTCTGCAGAAACCTGAATGCATTGAGTTTTCACAAAATGACAAAGGATTTGTCTCAATATTTGTATGCTGTGAACCCAGATAAGTGTGATTTTCTCCATCTGACCAACTACTTCCTATTATCCATTTATTTGGGCACAGCTAGTACCCAAAAATGTATTTGTCTGTATGAGGAATTTGAATGAAGCTTTACATTTCTTAGGCAGAACCATAATAAAGAAGAAACTGTTTTTCAGAAGAAACAGTTTGGAATAATTGTCAAGGAAGTAACATTCTTTCTTCTACTTAGGAGAAAGAGAAAATCTAAAGTCTGATATTATTAAGGCATTTATTTTGACCAGGTTTTGATTTCTTAGGGTTTCTATGTTGTGCTGGGGGGAGGGGAGAGAGAGAGAGAGAGAGAGGGAGAGAGAGAGAATGAATTTAGAAGGAAAAGGTTTGGAAGTTCAGAAATCTCTCTTTACTTATCAAAGATAAATACATATAAATCTACTGTCTTGTTTTACTTAGAGAAAAAATGATCATATTAAAAGGCTTCTGATATGATTTCTAGTTAGCATATTGGCAAATTTTGTGTCTTTCCTGTTTATTTGCTTTGTTCTGTTTGTATTTGTTAGCGACCTCTCTTCAGTTACATCTTATCTCTAAAGACAGAAAGTTGCTTGCTCCCAACGTATCTTGATCTTAATGAGCAACTCTATCTTTCACCTTCCAGTGTGATTGAAACCAGGTTGTTTTTCATTAAGTAAAAACTTGGCAAAATCAATTTCTCAATTCTTTGCAGTTTGCTATCTTATTAGACTGATTATATTGTACAGCAGAATGTGTCACAAACACAAATTGGACTTTTAAGTATTTAATCTTAGGAGATTTTCCATCAACAAAATACAGAAAAAACACTGGTTCTTTGAGATGGAAAATACAATCAAGTAATAAGCATTTGCCTTTGTCAATTCTAAGATTCTACTTTCTGTGTCACATGAATGAAACTGCCCATAAAATGCACATATGATACATGCTTTTGTAGCATAATCAGCAAGAAGAAAATAAAGTTTAAATTTCACCCTCACCTAAATAAATACACATGTATATGTTTTCTAATTAAATTCTAGTGTTTTCTACTTTAGGTAACGATAATAGTATGATGTAAATGAATATGTACAAGTGTATGTGACTTCTTTTATTTTGTAAATAAACAAATATTTCCACAAAAAGATCTTTTGAATATACTCATGTTCAACAGAAAGACAGAATAAACATGTGTTTTGTAAAGACATTCTTATGATACATTAATTTTCAAATTATAAAATTCAAAATCACTTTCAACAAGTTTTAGGAGAACATTAGCAAAACAAAATTCCAAACACTTCAAGATGTCTAATTAGTATGTGTATAAACTTAGTGCTTTCTAAACATTGTTAATCGACGAGGATTACTAAAGATTATTTAGTGAAAACTTCTCAAAGGAATATAAACAAATTATCTCAAACTAGTTTAATGGTTTCTTCTTTCTTAAAAAATAAAAAAATAATATTTTATACTGATAAATAGGTCCTTAAGCGCCTTAAGTTTTTTATAACAAGGTTTCATAATATATTATACTGTCTAAATTACAGATATTGTATAATTGATACAGTTTAGGACATAGTAAAAAATGATTAAAATTATGTTATACAGTTTTATAATAATGTGTGCTATGTAATAAGATAATTAATTCCCATTCTTTATTTGCTTTTAATTAAATGTTCTGCAACTTTACTAATACAAGTAGTAAAGCTGCCTCATATTCTACTTTACTTTCATTTCATTTTTTGTAACAGAGTCACAATTGTGTTTTAGTGATTCATTTCAATTTACAACCTAATCTAGGTGTGTCAATAAGTAAATGACAGTAAAATAGCCTATCTTGAGAGTGTGGTTATTATATTTTACTCCTGTAATAATAAAGGTGAAACTGAAACTCTCATATTTCCCATTTTAGGCAAACAGATTAAATAAAGTCCATTCTTTGAAAACTGTCATTATGATTCTTTATTGAGGCCATAGGTATGATATATTTGTTATTTATATCATAAATAAAAATCTTGAAAAATAATAGCTTACTAAGTTCTAATGAGATCCTTACTGGTCAAATTTATTTTTTAAAAGCAATAAACATAAATAAGTGGATGAATTACATGTATAAACTTTTTGAGAATCATGCTTTATTAAATGAAAAAGCTGCTAATCTAACTGCTTAAGCTGAATTTCCTTTTTTCACATTGAGAAGCTACATATAAATCAGGATAAATATTATATGACAATAGTAATGTTTTTCAAATTCATCAGAAATTCTCAACAGAAATTTTAGATTCATAATTTAAATAAATAATTTTTTCTACAACCTTATGTGGTTCTGTGATGGGATGCATAAAGGCAAGAAAATGAATAAAAAGTTTTTGAGTCAGAAAAGATGAGAAGGAAGGAGTTAAATAATTTCTTTAAAAAATTTTGTTTCTAATTCAGTTTTGTGGCCATGTGGAATGGTTATTAGCCTCACTCAAAATGTGAATAAATAAAATATATCTTTCAAATTTTCTCTGTTAGTTATAATACAATACCATGTTTATAAATCAATTAAACACACTCAATATTACATATGAAATATTAAAGAGTTTATTACAGATATAATTCTTACTTTTTAGTCATAGTATTATTTGCTTATTTGAAGCCTGGATATAAATACTTACTTGGAATATGATAATAGAAAGTATTCTAATAATTATCAAAAAACTTTATTTACATGGCTTTAATACTTTTCTGTGATGAAACTATGGCAAGTTATACTCCCCTGATTCAACTATGAAATCTGGCGATTGCTTTAAATTGGACTTCTGCCTTGTTACCAGGTCATAGAATATGTTTGGTAACTTGTAGTCTAATATATTTAATGAAATAAATTAGAACACAAAGCACCAGTTTGCATCTTTTATAGTGTCTATTATGTGCATAAAACTTTTGCTATTTCTTATATACAAACTTTTACTGGTGGTACATTGTCAAGTTTGAAAACATGCTCAAATAATTTGTCAAGCAGTAAACAGTCTCGTGGGTAGTATATCTCACCATGAATTTGGCCTTATGTGAATAAGTCAAACTATGGATAATACCTTCTGCGTAAATATAATCCTAGGTATTTACAAACACTTTCCAAAAGATCCCAAAACATGGAGAATTTATGTAGAATCCTTTTCCAGATTTTCTGCTTCCATGTGTGCCCTATTCTTGGCAATATCTGCCCAAGAAGGTTTTGGATGAAGCAGTTTCTCCTTCCTGCCTGCACAAATCACAACCCACTTGGGCTGTCACTCTGGTTCAATTTTACTACCTTGCTTTGTGCTAGAATGGCCTAGTAATGGGCACGAGATTTTTTTTTTCTATTATGATAAAGTTAGATTATGACGATGGTTGTTCCATTTTGTAAGTATACTAACAACCATTGAATTGTTTAAAGTATTTAAGCAGGTGAACTTTGTGATATGCATGTTATATACCAGTAAAACTTAAAAACACACAAAAACCTTGTAAAAAAAATTAAAAAAAAATAGTGAACAAACAAAACCAAGACACTTAAAAGAGTGAAAATTTAAAGTACTGAAAAAATGAATAACTCTAATGGTTATGTAAAATCTCTATTAACAGATTGGAGATTTCCCTTTTCATTTTCATAATTATTACTATATTTTTTACTATTAACATAAATAAACAAGGAGGTCACTTACATGATAGCTGAAATTGTCATAACGAAGATAAGTCATTATACATTTCATAGCACATTGCTCCGAAGGAATTCAAATACTGAATATCATTTTTAAACTTAAATGACAGAAGAGAAAAACAACACCAATTTCTTGGGCATGCATGAATTTCAATAGTGTGTTTAAAGCCTCATCTATGTCATTTAGAAGTATCTACCATAAAATTGTTTCACTTTTGATACAAAGAAGTTAATCATCAAATGTAGAATATATTCAGGTTATATTAATAAAATGTGTGGAAAATAATTCTAAAAGTAGCTCCACATTAAAATAATAAATTTAACTCTTAACACTTTGAGATGTAGTGTTATAGGAAAGAAAGAGGGCAATCAATAAAATAATTTCAAAAGTAACATTCTGTGAGGAAAAGTGGAGTAGATATATGTAAGATTTTGACATTCAGAAACAAAATTATTCATATATTTTAAAAATAGTTATAGTTAGTATCAAATTATGAGTTCCACAGAATTCTAAATATAAATTTTTAACATCCATGCAATAACTTCAAATTACAAACTTCACAATTATGTAAGTTAATAAATATTATTGCAAGAAATTTTGTTAAAAGAATTTGTACAAAGACGTACAAAAGTATCTTAGGGTTAGGTATACACAAAATTTGAGGCCGTTTGTTCTTTACTATTGAGACCTTTTTACTATGTCCTCACAAACTTGTCATCTTTTAATGAAGATAATTTTTAATACTCACAAAAACTAACTAACTTACCCTTTATATAATAAGGAAATAAAAAAATATTGTATTTATTCTTTGAACATTATTTGGACCAGTGTTGTCATTAATCCAAAAGGAGTATTTTTAATAATATCAAGAAAGTAATTTATAATTTATGTTGGCTTTTCAGTCTTTTATTGTGCATATTCTTTTCATTCTCTCATCTATTATTTAAACTGCTATATATGTCTAACATAATTCTTTTTCTAAAAGCCTCACAATTTAAAACAATGTGCCAGAAAGTAACAGTTTTTCTTGTAATCTGATATTCTCATTCTAATTTTCATGTTTAAAAAGAGCTTTCTAAGAAAATCATACCTGACATGCCATTTTCCAAATGTCACCAAGTTTTTCTCTATACATACATTTTTAATAGGCTTTTCACCCTTTCATACATATTTTGCATCAAAAATGTTTGCTATCAATATTAAAATATGAATTATCCACAGATAGGTGTACATAGCAGTCTAAATGTTATCAGATCTACTTCATTATATTTTAGTTGCATGGCATAGATCATTCATTCATATTGTAATATAAATTTGTTTCTCCGATTACTGCTCATTGACTATTCTTTTATTTTTAATTTTGAAATATACAGAGAAGTTGATGGGGAACTTTACATTAGAAATTTTCTTATGAAATTTCAGGGAATATGAATAAAAAATCATTATACTTGACCAACAATTTTAAATATTGTTGGGCCAGGGATATAGCTCAGCAGCACAGTGCCTGCCTGGCAAGTGCAATGTCCTGAGTTCGATTCCTGTTATCAAAAAAAAAAAAAAAAAAAAAAAAAAAATATATATATATATATATATATATATATAGTTGAGAAGAGAATTATTGTTTAATTCATTGCATTATTAGGAAGGCTACTGTCTGAATTGGGTACATTTCTTATTTCACTGCTTCTAATGGTCCCAAAATAAGTAAAAGATATCATTTAGCATTGAATTTTTAACAGAACATCAAAAGAATAAATTACTTAAATGCAGAATAAAATGAGTGTTGAATTACTGAAATGAAAATTAATTAGAATTTATTTGCCAGCAATTAATTTGCAAAATCCCAAAGATATTTGTAGTCAATAAAATTAAACATTTATGTGAACACCTAGCAGCCTAATTGTATTTCAGAATGTACAAAATCTACTTCACAAAGTTAATGATCAAGTTATACATCACTGTAATCTTAGTTCATCTGACAGTAATTCTTCCTTAAAGATATCTTAGCTAAGATGGATTTATCATCTTTGGCCTTCTATATCTTAATTATGGCTTGTATCTAGATGTCCCCCCAAAGCCTCATGCAGTCATAAATGTTTTGGAAGCAGCTGGATCTAGGGCTTGTGATTCTGGGATTAAGGATGTGATGCTGGCTGGGATTGATTCATGGTGCAACCTTAGCATTAAGGTCATCCCACACTGGATGTGAGTGCTACCTGCCCTAAAGGCAAGTAGCCTGGATAAAATATAAGAGACAGAAAGAAGGATGCTTGTAGCTTGCTGCTTGCTGCTTGCTGCTTTGTTGCCTTCTGCTTTCTGCCTGCCATGGACTGTTTGTCCTCTGTGGTGCCACCCTACTTTGGAGTCAGCCAACTATGGACTGAAACTTCTACAAACTGTGAGGCAAATACATTTTTCCTCCTTTAACTCTGGGTGTTGGGTATTTTGTCTCACCAATGAGAAAAGTAACTAAGATATTGTACTTTGCCACTGTTTCATTTTAAACAATTTATCTAGAATTTTTCACATGCAATTAACACAAAATTAGAGCAGGAGAAACATCGACTTGAGGGGCCAGTGAGATGGCTCAGCAGCATAAGTGCCTGCCCAGCAAGCGTGAGGTCTTGAGGTTGACTCCTGGTACCCACATTAAAAAAAAAAAACTTGAAAAATAAACCAGCTTTGCATGAATCATACCATCTACAATATTCTGATGATATTTGGCCTAGCTTATGAATCTAGGCTTCATTTTCTTTTTGCCAACTTGGTTTTGCACCTCCAACCCAACACAGAGCACCACTTTTCTCTTCCTTCATGATTTGATTTCCTCACTGATTATGGTTTACTTTCTTCCACCATTATTTTATAACATAAGGATAATTTTCTCACTGCAGCAGCTTCAGGAGACCTTCTTTCACTATGAACCTCCATCAGGCTCCAGCAAGCCACTCATATCATTTAGATCTAATATCACAACTGGGTAAATATGTCTTTGGATAACAGCACCATTACCTCAAACAATTACAAAATCTTCTGTGTAGCCAGCAGTGGTGATTTCCACCTGTAAACCCAGCCCTCTGGAAAGCAGAGGCTAGAGAATCTCAAACTTGACCCTATCCTGGACAATTTAGTAATATAGTGAAACCCTATCACAAAATTTAAAAGAAGGATGGATGGTGGGGAGGAGAGGGGAATGTGGTTCAGTGTGAAGGACATGGGATCGATCTCTAGTACTGAAAAATACTTTGAAAAAGAAAGACTCGTGCGAGAAAAACAATGCCCTGGAGACTCAAGAACACATTATATTTTCAAAACAAAGTTTCAAAGACAAGGATGATCATAGCTTTTCTTCAGTCTCTATTGTTTCACACAATAACATAAAGAATAAAATTAAATCATGACTGCTAACAGAATCATCTATATTGGAATTGCATGTTCATTCTTGCTAAATGAAGCATTTCCACTTAACTTATCCCACTTATATAATAGAAAAAAAATTTGCCTTGCTCTGTTAATGTTACAATTAAAATTTTAGTTTTGAAGAACTATCAAAAATGAAAATTCTAATAGAAAGTGAAAGTTATTATTCCATGCATTTTCAAAACTTAATCTAAACTCCATATTAATTAGCACTATATGGTGAACTTTCAAGAATGAGCACAGTTCTGTCATAAATATGGATTCTATTTTCTTTATTTTAGGAAAAAAATGTGCACCTATCATTAATATTCTGCCTAAAGTTCAGTACTTTGCCCTTAGGCTGTAGAAGATTAGGAAGAATGATGTTCCAACTTTCAGTGAAAAAGATGTTTTACTGTTTGCGGTGTGGTCAGGCAGTGCTAAAGGATAGAATATTACTTATGTTCAAAAGTTCATAAATATCGTCTAAAACCAGTGCAAGATTCAAGAACAAACAACATGCACAAGAGTTCAGCATTTACTTACAGCAAGAAAGGACGGACCGTGTGCACAAAATTCAGCCCCTTCCATTAGATCAGACCCTATTCCTGGTGGGTCCCTTCCCCAGTAGTCAGGGCTGCATGACTACATGCATCTCATTTCACACTGCCGTGAAAGGTCTGAAATACAAATGTTGTACAGACATTTCTGCCAAACCAACTTCTAACCTAAATGTAAGATATTTCTACAAGATTTTGAAGCTGGAGGACAATGAAGTTTATTTTAACAATGACAAAATCAAACCTACCATAACTTCTCACTGGGTTAATTTAACATCTACTCTAAAAACCTATAAAATAAAAGCCATGCCCATTTCTAGGAATTAAAAGTACCTCAGAATTAAAGTTTCATACAAGATATCTAGTTTTCAATTTTCAAAACAGCAACAAACATTATAAGTTATATGAAAAGGCCAGAAAAAATACACTCTCAAGTTTTAAAGCACACATCAGAATCAGTCCTATAAATGAAGCTTATGTTTAATATTTTAAGAAAAAGGTAGAGATATAACTCCAAAACAATGATCCACTAAAGTCAGTTATATATACTTGATTTCGGGAAAAAAGTTATGTGAAAGACCATGTTAACAGTTAATGGACAGTTAAGTCACAGACTGGGATAAAATGTGTGACCATCCCTTTTGTGTCAAAGGACAAATATCAGGCCGGTGAGATAACTATGCGACATAAATGCCTGCCTGGCAAGCACGAGGTCCTGAGTTTGACTCCCAGTACCCACATACAAAGGAAAAAAGGGCCGGTGATATTGCTCAACAGCACAGGTGCCTGCTTGCAAGTGTGAGGTCCTGAGTTCGACCCCCGGTACCCACAAAAAAAAAAAAAAGGACAAATATTAAGACAATAAAAAATATCTCAAAATTGAACATACACAAAACATTTTGTAAAAGTACCAATGATCTGGACAAATATGTCAATACATATATGGCAAATAAGTTTATGAAAGTATATTCACCAAAATTACTAGAAAAGGAAATATTAAGTCACAATGAGATAACATAGCATACAAGCTAGAATGTCTCAAGTCAGGCAAGAATGTCAATGTCAAGTACTGGGAAGGATGCAAAACCAATGGGATTCTCATGTATTAATACAGGCAATGAACAATGTCTAAGTTGTTTTGGAAAACAATCTGGTGGTTCTTTATAAAGTCAAATATGTAACTACCTCTGATTCTGTAATTCTGCTTAAAGAAATGTAACGTGGAGAAAGAAAAACACAAATGTTTAACAGAAACATAAACAAAAACTTTATTTATGTATTTATAGCAGCCTATTTAAAATTAACAAAAAATATTTTTAAAGGCCAGTAATATCCTTCAATAGGTAACAAACTATTGATGTATTCAAAACAGTGAATGTGTTTAAATTCATTTATCTAAATGAAGAAATTCAAGTCCACATACAACATTGCATAGTTCAATTTGTAAGACCCTTTGGAAAAGGCAAAAAATGAAGGTAATAAAATACAGCACTGGTTCTCTAATGTTGAAAAAAAAGCTCATCTAAAACAGATGTGACATGGAGTCATTTTGGGGTAAAGAAATTGCTATATATTAAATGTGTGGAGATGGACATATGACTATGCGTTTGTCAAAACATACAGAACTGTATAAAACAAAAAAGTGAATTTAAGCCGGGTGTGGTGGCACAGGCCTGTAATCCCAGCACTTGGGAGGCTGAGATGGAAGGATCACTGTGAGTTTGAGGCCAGCCTGTACTACATAGCAAGTTCAAAGCCAGGTTGGACTACATAGCAAGACCCTTTCTAAAAAAAACAAAAAAATGTGATTATGATAACTGCGTAAAGGACATGGAGGGCCAGTGATATCACTCAGTGGCACAAGCGCCTGCTGGCAAGCGGGAGGTCCTGAGTTTGACTCCTGGTACCCACACACACACACACAAAAAGGGACATGGAGATGAAAAGTGCTGACGTAAAAGTATTTCTAGAAAACTTTCTGTTTTATACCATAAGGTGAAATCTTAAAGAACTGTACACAAACACTATACTGCATTTCTTCAATTAATATTTTGGAGTTATGGGTTAGAAATTCAGAAATTACTTAATTGGTAGATTATTTTTGCACAAAAATAAAAACATACTATAAATAATGAAAGCCAAATAAAGAAGTTATAAATAACAAAAAGGACAAAATAAGGAAGAAAGAAAGTTAAAATGATCCTTGTGGAGATGGATTGGATTTGACAATATCCAATAATGACTAAATGTTTAACATATACACATATGCATACAGAAAAATGTGTGAGTGTAAGCGTGAATTAGTAAACACACTTATTTGGGGGCTCTGTTCACTGAGACAAGCTAGATGTGGGATGCCCCTTTTTAGTGAATGTATGAGGCACTCAGGCTTTGGTTTTCAATCATTCTCCACTAAAAGAAACTGGAACTTTTGGATAAGTGGATAATTTCTCCAAGGTTGGAACAAGAAAATTACAATATGAGCCTGGAACATCTGTGAATGTCAAAATATGGCTAGGTTGTTTGAAACAAAAAAGGGATAGAGACTTATTGTCTTGTCAAAAGGGCATAGGGGCCAACCTGAAAGAGCTTCCAGGGAATAAAGTTGGTGTAATTTAGGTAACAAAATAAATACTAACATTATATTATAATCCAATAAATAAAATACTGAGTCCATTATAACAGTGCATAACAGCATATATAATTGAATAAATGTTGATGAAGTGATAGCTCTTCTTTAAAAGACAATTTTAATTAGCAAATGGAGAAGGATATTAAAATTAGTGGCTGAAATTTTAACAGATAGTGGATCAGATACTCATAGTATCAACATAGCTCCCCCACCATACTGAATAGTTACAAAGAGGAAAACAGTAAGTTTACTAAAAAATACTGGCAGGCATCACCTTATCCATGTGATCAAGGTTAATATTAAAGTAGTATGTGTCAACATCATGTGTCCATTTATATGATACATTGGGAGGTCTATCGACTCTTTTGTTTTCCCAAAGATGTTTAACCTCAATCTTAGCATTGAAAAGTATCAGCTAAACCCAAACTGAAGGATATTCTAAAAAATAATTGACCAATAATCTTCACAGTATCAATGTTCTGTAAGACAAGCACAGACTGATTTTTCTCAGATTGGAAAAGACCAAACAAATGTAACTAAATAAATGTGAGATTTTACATTTAATCCATTAACAAAAAAGAATCAGTGGAACAAAACTCCAAAGAACTTCTGAACCTTAGATAACTTAATTATAATAATAATATTACTTAGTTTTGAAAAATGTCTATGATTATCAAACGTTAATATAAGAACAAACCAAGTAAGGGGTTTATTAAACAAAATTAAACAAATTATGGATAGTACATTGATACATATACATGGCAGTACACTGGACTAAGAGTATGTGAACTACTAATCTCTGATAGCACATATGGAGCTGTTTACAGCTGTGTATCTGAGAATGTTGTCACCCAGTAGAATAAGATTGACTGAGTGTGGGTATTGGTAGAAGGATAGCTGAAGAAGCTTATGGGAAATTAAAATTTGCGGCTTAAATTCATAAATATAGCTATCTGTAAACTCTATTTGTTGGATTTATTTGACTTATTTGATGTGGTGTTTGTCAGTATCTATATTATCCAGTCATATATGACAACGAAATAAAGAATTCCAACAAAAGAAACAAATAAAATCCCAACTGTTTATATTTTCAACAAGAATTTCAAAATTATATTTTTAATTAACAGAGTTTAAATCACAAAATGCTTAGCTATGGGTCTTCCTGACATGAGTTCAACTTATTATTTGAAAGCACTTATGCATGTGTCATATTACTTTATTCTTCAGAGTCACATCACACAATGCAATTAGACACTCCAGCCCATGCAGGCTTTACCTAATTCACACTTTACTCCTTTGACAGCTGTTGGCTTTCAGCCTCATGACTGTAATAAACCTATCATGGATAAATAAATGCCACATGATTCACACTCTATTCTGTCTCATTGCTTAATTATCTAAATACAACTAAAAAAAACAAAGTTTTGAAATCTACATTGTATTAATTTACTACCAAGCGTTGGGATGATATATGAGCTGGTATCTACAAATATTTTTGAGACCACAAATGAAATACTTCAATATTACATTTTAAATAATGAAATTTAATGGGAAACATTTCATATTGCAAAACTGAATATGAACAAAATGTTCAGTTTTTCCAGAAGATACTCCCACAAGTAGCTAAAATCTAGAAATACAGGGCCGGTGAGATGGCTCAGCGGTTTAAGCGCCTGCCTTGCAAGCGCGAGGGCCCGAGTTCGACTCCCGGAACCCACATACAAAAAAGGGGCCGGTGATATCACTCAGCGGCACGGGTGCCTGCTGGCGTGCGAGGTCCTGAGGTCGACCCCCCGGTACCCACAAAAAAAAATAAAAAATAAAAAAAATAAAATCTAGAAATACAGAGAATACGATTCAGAAGGTTATCTATCTGGGTGAATCCAGAAAATCTAAAAGATATTTGATAACACATTCCTGGGAGATTTTGACCTAAATAATCTAAAGTAAGGCCCAATCATTACTCTGTTTGAGTATTCTAGGTTATTCTCATGCACATTAAAATTAAAGAGCCTTTAAAAGTTTGAAAAATATGATATTCCACATTTTAAATATGTAGCTAATATGAATTGATAGAAATTAATAATGCTAGGGCCAGTGAGATAGCTCAGTGGCATAAGTGCCTGCCTGGCAAGCGCGAGGTCCTCAGTTTGACTCCCGGTACCCACAAACAAAAAAAGGGCTGGTGATATCACTCAGCAGCACAGACGCCTGCTGGCGCACGAGGTCCTGAGTTTGACCCCTGGTACCCACAAAAGAAAAAAAAAAGAAATTAATAATGGTATGATATATGTATAATATTAAAATGCAGAATTTAGAATCAGGTCACCACACTTTGAAATGATCAGCAATGGCATGTTACAGCACATTTTAATATTATTGCATTCTCTAAGTCCACTAATGCAAGACCAGTGTAATTTCAAATGCCCACATCAATATTATTTTCAGAGGTAGTCTTTAAATATTTTCATAAAATAGTAGTCTTTTCATTATTCAAAATCGAAAAATATGGAGTTGACATTCACCCAGAGAGAGTTACTAAACATGGATCATGAAAATGCTTCAGCTGTAGTCATTATCCTTCTCACTGACACAAAATTTTACTTAATATTGGGTTTGATTATTTAGATAAATGGGGAACATTGGTTCAAAACTTGAAATGCTGACAGAAGAGTTCGTTAGTCATTAAATGTAGTTATTAATCTGTCTTTAGAATAAACACTAGAATTTAGTAATTCTAAAACATCACTGGATTCAACAATGTCTCCACAGTGTGAATCTAGAAAATAAGCCACTATGTGACTGAAGGTCTTTTCAGCTCTCTGTAGCATTAGCAATTTGATTTTTTCTCTTAGTTACTTACAACTGTGACCTGATAAACCAGTCTACTTCTTTTTCTCTGTTCTAAAGCCCTGTAGTTTGTAAAATCATGAGGACATGAAAACAATAAAAATGTGATAAATATAGAAGTTTTCTAGAAAGATTGTAAAAAAATTACACAATACACTGCAAAATTTGAAGCTTGCTAGGCCGGTAACTAATATTCTAGAATGCAGATCTTTATTTGTATTTTTAGCAATTATTTGTGAATAAGATGAACGACCAAAAACTATGATTGTTAGTTAGTTGTGAATTTCACATGAATGTACACTAACACATGGTTCATTTTTTGTTGTTTATGAAATGAGTCTGCATATTTGAAGTAAATGCACTGTTTCTAGAAAGCAATATCATAAGATTATATATCTTTTCAAATCACTTACTTATTTTAATTAATCATTACTTTTTGTTGTTATTTAGTTTAATGAGTTTCCTAATATATTCTAGATATCAATCCTTTTTGTATAGGTGATTTGCAAATATTTCCTTCTATTCTAGTAGGAGTCTACTAGTTTGTCATTTGATTTTGTCGATTATTTCTTCAGCTGTTCAGGAGATTCTGTGAGTAATATAACCCCATTTTCAATTTTTGCTTTTATTGTCTATACTCTTTGGGTCTTATCAAATAATTCTTTGCTTATATTGATGTTGTGCGTTTTCCCCTAAATTTTTTTTTGTCACTGTTTCAACGTTTTAGCTCTTATATGAAGGTCTTAAGTCCATTTTGTGTTGGATTTTGTACAGAAGAAGAGATAGGAGTTAATTTTCCATCTTCTGTATATAGATATCCAATTATCCAAGCTCTTTGCATTGAACAGGATGTCTTCTCTGTGGTGCATGTTTTAGCAGCTTTATCAGGATAAAGATGGATAAAGATGCATGTGTTTATTTTGGAGTTATTTTTTTCTGTTCAATTGATCTATTTCTTTTTGTGTGTGTGCGCGGTAGTACAACGCTGTCATGGTTACTACTGCCATGTGATATACCTTAAAATCTGGTTTTGTAATAATGCCAGCTTTATTACTTTTGTTCAAGACTGTTTTGGCAATATAGGGTTATTTTTATGATTCTTTAAGTATATTAGAAATGATTTTTCTATTTCTGTAAAGAATGTCTTTGCTATTTGGGAATTGCATTGAATCTTTGCATTGTTTGGGTTATATCTGGGCTTGAACTTGTGATCCTCCTGTCTTAGGGACTCACAGTGCTGGAATTACAGGCATTCACCACCATACAAACCTGAGCTCCTCATTTTGCTAAGGCTGGTCTGCAAATGCCCTGGGCAAAGGGCCACTGACTAGGGCATGGGAGTATCGCCAAGATCCATGTGTAAGTCACTGGGAGTCCTTCCCCTAAAATCTGTTCTTATCTATCTTCTTATATTCTACTTCTTGCCAATTTCCCTAGGGTTATATATTAAGCATGAGATGGAGGGGCTGCTGTCGGGCAGTGCTCCAAAATGCTGTGAAACCATACACCTACTTGGCACTCTTTCCTCTGCTGGATAAATTGTAAGCGAAAAACATTTCTTTTTTATATGGCTCTGTGCCAGTGCTGGGGGGAAGGACCCACAGAAAAAGTGACATAATTTTCCTTACACTTTTTGATGTAGTTTGTTGTTGTTTTTTGTTTGTTTTTGTATTCCAACAGGACGCTGACATCTCTACTCCAGGTTCTGGGATTCTCACAAAAACATTATCACCAATTAATAGTTGCTCAATTGAGTTTTCTATTAGGTACTTATGGGTCTAGAGATTCTATTTTTGCATCTTATTTATGTCACTCTCCTGCTCCTTGAGATTAATGCATTTCTAAGTACACTCTAACACTGCTATAAGACAAAGAAGATGTTCAGAGAAAAGAGAGAAAGTATTAAGAAGAATTCAGTCATGTTTTACAGGATATTATGTACATGTAGTGATTACAAGATTCTAAGGCTTATGGCCAACTCTCTACAAATAATTGCAAGATTACTATGTGAAAGAAGTAAAACAAGAATTATATATCATCACTATTGTTCAGAATAATACTATATGTAAAATCAAGGTCAAAAAAAAGGTAAAATTTTGAAAAAACCAGAGATTGAACAACTTTCCTTGGAAAATGTTGATTTTCAGTAGTAGTCTTCCAGAAGAGTCTGAAAAAGGAGAATTTAGCAGTTAATACAAAAAGAGATGAATGAATTTAATCTCTACATTGCATTGTATTATCTAATTATTTCACTTTAGTCAACAATTACAAAAGTCCTATTATAAATCAATATTCTACTACTAAATGTTTATAACCCATGAAAATAGAACAGTTATATTTATAAAATGTTAACATATCTAAGAAAACAAAATACCTAAATTTTAAAATTGCCAATTCTCTGAGAACAGTGGGTAACACCATTTAATAAGTAAACAGTATGTGTAAGTTTGATAAATAAGTAATATAAACACAAACACCTCACAGACAAAATATGGACAAACAGAAATATCTCACAGACATACCACATGGACTTAAATATATCATATACATATTTCATACAATGCATTGCACAGACACTGAATAAACACACACATTTCTGGGCAGAATGAAGAGCTCAAGCAATATATAGATACTCCTTAACTTATCTTGGGGTTGCAACCTGAAGTCCAAAGAGCATTCATATACCGTACCTAAGAAAAGCGTAGCTTAGCTCAGCCTTCCTTACACATGCTCAACACCATAACATCAGACAATTGTAGGGTAAAATCATTTATCAGAGAGCTTATTTTATAAAAATATGTTAGATAACTCAATAATTTATTGCATATGTTGTGTGAAATTAAACAGAATGCTTGTGTGAGTACACTTTCATACTATTGTAAAATTTTTAAAAAATATACATCAAGCCATTACAAGTCCAGAAATCAGGGAATGTTTGTAAATGTTTCTAATTATGAGATATGAATGAAGACTGATATTTCAAAATTCTTTTATTGTAATATCTACAAAATATGTTTTAAAAATTGGAAAAAAGACAACAAATTGGATATGTGACTAACTCTTTGATCAAAAAACAAAACTGAGGGCTGGTGAGATAGCTCAGCGGCATAAGCACCTGCCTGGCAAGCGCGAGGTCCTGAGTTCGACTCCCGGTACCCACATACAAAAAAAGTGCCGGTGATATCGCTCAGTGGCACGGGTGCCTGCTCGTGCGTGAGGTCCTGAGGTCGACCCCCGGTACCCACAAAAAAAAAACAAAAAAACTGTAGTTATTTATTCTACAGTTACCGTAGTACCAACAGGAGAGCAGAAAATATAAAGATACATGAGAAATAAAAACTAAAGTATGGAAAAATCATGTGGCTCTCACTTGCAGTATAATGCTTATTTTCCAGTGTAATATAGACTACAAATGTACCACATTAAAAAGAAATAATGTTTATTTTATAATTACAAATAACTATGTGCAAATATATCTTATCATATAGAAGTATGTGATATTTGATCATGAGAAGAGTATAAATTATTAAATGTCAATTGTCAAGTATTTACTCACAGAACAGAATTAGAGAATGTCTAATATTCAGATAACCCTAGAAATAACTGTAATTCATATTATATACCAATATGATTATAATGAGAAATATCTCTTCAGATAACTGTAAGCTTTCTTCCAATGGCTATCTAAACAACTATGCATCTACTTCACTATAAAGAGCTATATTTTTTTCTGGATATATGTGTATGTTTCTATGTATGTGTCTATGTGCTTGGATAAAGATATACATTACATCTGCATATATGAAAC
Organism: Erethizon dorsatum; assembly: GCA_028451465.1. NCBI lineage: Eukaryota > Metazoa > Chordata > Mammalia > Rodentia > Erethizontidae > Erethizon > Erethizon dorsatum. Next base: position 84,476,760 of record CM051831.1, on the reverse strand, counting down.
TACATGTATTTTTTTTAATTTAGTCACTGATTTTATGTTTTTTATATTTTTGTGTTGATATATATTCATTTACTATTTTTAAATCTGTATTTAAATATATATCTAATCTAATCATGAATATTTATAAATGTATAATTAAAATATTCTGAAAAGCTTTGTTCATATTTTTATTAAATTGATAAACATAGCATTTGGTAAATATTTATATATTCAGATGGAATCTGGTAACTGTTTATACATTTAATATTTAATTCTCTGGGTACTTAATATTTCATAATTAATATTATTTAAGTTGCAAAAGGGCTTATTTTATTTAGGAAAATATAGATTTACCATGTTGAAAGGAAATTTTAAAAATCCAAAATCACTTGGAATTATAAAATATAAAATAAAAGTTATTTATGTATTTATTTATTTGTGTTTTCGGTACATGATATTTAAGTTCCTTGTGTAGAGTTGGGAGTTGGTATGTGTACATAACACATTTTAATTCTTTTTTAACCTCTTACCACATCTCCCTCCATCTTTTGGTCCCCTTCCCATTTGAGAAATATAAATGTATTCCCTATTATCTTTCTTTTCATTTTGCTCTTTATTTGTAATTTGGGTTTACCTTAAGAGAAACCATGTGATATTTAAGCTTGTGTGTCTGATTTATTTCACTTAATATTATGGTCTCAAGGTTCATCCATTTTCCTAAAAATGACTCGAGTTCATCTTTCTTTATAGCACAGTAGTACTCCACTGTGTGTAAATACACCATGTTCTTCATCTATTCATCTGTTGATAGACATGTAAGCTGTTTCCAAGATTTAATTATTATAATTGTGCTGCTATAAGCAATATCCTTATATTTTACAAATATATGTTTATATATTTGTATTCTATGCTTATAAATTTATGTTTGTAATATAAACTATGTTTATACTAATTTTCTTTTCAAAATAAAAAATAAAATCAAAGCAATTAAAAATTAAAGTCACCTATAGAGTATTTTCATTAAAACGATATCTTTATTCTTATTCAGATTAGATTTTTTTCATCTAATGAACAACTCATGCTGAGTATTCAGCCTTCATTAAATATAGAGATGGTTGTTAGTGTGAAGGCAGGTAGTTCGATAGATAGGCAGTTGTATGAAATTTGCCACAAACTTTTCCAAGGATATTATAAATGGTAGCTGCTAAATGAAAACTACTGTATGTACTTAGATATGGACCACTTTATCTCTCCCTCATTTCCTACTTTTGCATTCTATTTTTGTAAGAGGTATTTTTAAAAACTTTTAAACTTTAAATATGTATTCAATAAATGAAATGTATTGGGCACTAGGACATATAACAAATACAACTCCTTTTATAGGTTTCATTTTTTTGTTAAATACATGGAAACTCATATTTTAATCTATACATGTGATCTTTTCAAATTAAATTATCCTTCAGTGAGACTAATAAAAAGCAACTTAAACATATTGAACCATCTGAGGCTTTAAAATTACTTTTCCAATTTGAATTACATTTAAATGAATATTTTCTCTTATCTAAATCATTTATATTTCTTCTTATTGGTATTAATGTTATAAGAGCTTGAATTTCAATATACCTTTGTGAGATATAAATGATTAATTTATGGAAAATTAATTTTATAAATCATTGCCATTGTAATGCTACCCAGAGGGAAATTCACAAACCAGATTTATCTCCAAGGACTAGAAATCTTTGATTTTTGTTATCACAGGTTTATTAGTAATTTTCAGTCAGTCTGAGACCTGGCCCAATGACTTTTACCCTAAAGTTATATGACCACCTCCCTACCTTTCTCCTCATTTGCAAAATATCATTCTGTTTCTTCACTGTTAAACCCTGGTAGTCTCAGATATCCCAGGCTCCTGTAGGTCTTAAGTCATGCCTCAGTATCATATAGCTCAAAAGTGGGTCTGTAAATCTCTTTTTTCCTATTTGGCCTATCTAAAAAAAGGGGGGGGCATGCTTAGAGTACATGTAATCTCCACTTTTTCAGTTTCTTTTGATTCTCCTCCTTTGCATCTGTCTGTTCTTTGTTGCTACATGTATACACTTGTTTCCTTCTTTATATTGTAAAGTATTATGCCCAAAATATTTAGATTGTGTTTCTACCCGTAAGCAACAAGCAGCAATGCTTTGAATGTAGGTAGACTCAATGAATTTTATTTCTTTCTTTCCTACAGTTTGGAGAAGACACAAGGTGCAAAGGATGAATTAACCATAATTTTCTGTTGTTTATTGCATACTATTTTCATTAATGTACTCAAGGCCTCATTTGGAAATCATTTTAATTCATTCACTTTCTGTTATATCCACATTCCATCCACGTTTGTTTAACATTTTAGAAACCATTTGAAAAGCTTTCATGAGATTTATTTTATGACTGTTTTACATTAATTTGTAATATATATGTGTGTGTTCAAATATGTACATATGAATGTGCATATACATGTGCATACATACATGTGAGAGTGCAATATTTCATTTATCTATGTTCACCAATTATACCACATTGTTTCTTTGCACTGGCTTACTAATGGACATTTACATTGTCTACAACTCTGCATACTCTGAACCACTACAAACAATGCTCTAACAATGATATTTACTTGTCTACTTTGGGATAAATAACATTTTTTAAGGCTATTTAGCCTTAATTGGGATAGTTGACACATCACTACATGTCAGTTGCTCTCCAAATGGTTACAGCATTTTCCATTTTGAACAGTTATATAGGACAATGTCTATGCCCTCTCTTTACAGCCAATACTTGAAATTGTCTAGTTTAATTTTTTTCAATCAAATATGGGTACAGTAATTACTCATTTTTTTAAATTTTCATTCTGCTGTTTGACAATTATATTTGTATGCTAGAACTATTGTAACAAATGACCACAAACTGAGTGGTATGAAACAATCAAATTTTTTTTATGTTTTCAGAGGTTAGAAATACAAGATGAAGGGGTCTGCAGGCCCATTCTTCCTTTGATTTGGCCAGTACATCATCCTTCTTTGTCTATTTTATCTTCTAGACTCAAGCTCTATAAATCCACAATAGTTGTCTCCTTCACAGGGCCTTCCTTTTCCTCTATGTATGTGTCTCCTCTTCTTTTATATTTTTTAAATTAATTTTATCAGTATACCTTCGATATATGTAATGATCACATTCATCATAGGGAATTTGTACCTGTATATAATATATCTTGATTCTTCTTTTTTTTCCCATTCTCCTCCCCTCCCTTCAACCCTTCTTCCCCTCTGTATTTACATAGCTTTCTTTCCATTTTTTAAATTTATTTTTTGTGTTCTCTTCTTGTTCTTTATAAATTAATTTATTAGTATATTTTAGGTATACATAATGATCACATTCATCATAGGGAATTTGTACATAGACATGACATATCTTAATTCTTTTTTTTTTATTTTCACATTCCTCTCCCCTCCCTTCAACTCCTCTTCCCCTCCTTACAAAAACTTTGTTTCCATTTTTTCTTCTTTTCTCATTTTTTTCTTTTCCCTTCCTTTCTTCCCCTCACCACTCCCTAGTTCCTTTCCCATTTGAGCATTTTCTTCATATTCAATAATATCTGGTATGCATTCTGGTCCTAATTTACACTTTTGGTTTCTCACACGAGAGAAATAATGCAATATTTACACATATGTGTTTAATTTATTTCACTTAATAGTACGGTCTCAAGATGCATCCATTTACCTAGAAATATCTCAAGTCTATCTTTCTTTAAGCCTGAGTAGTACTAGATTGTGTAAAAGAACCCACATCTCCTTTATCCATTCATTGGTTAATGGGCATTTGGTCTGTTTCCAAGATTTACAGACTGTACAGCTATGAACATGGGTGTGTATATAACACTGTGGTAGGTTGTTTTTAAGTCTTTTGGGAAGATACCAAGAAGGAGAAGAGCTGGGTCAAATGGATAGCCTCTTTAACAAATGGTGCTGGAAAATCTGGCTTTCCATATGCCAAAGACTAAAACTGGACCCACGTTTCTCACCACTTTTTTCTTTCTAGTCTCCTTTTTTTCCTTTTCCCTTCCTTTCCTTCCCTCTTCCCCTTCCCATTTGAACATTTTCTTCCTACTTTCATAAAGAAGCTTTCGTTGTAGTTAGGACCCAACTAAATGATGTAAGATCATCTTATCTTGAGATCCTGAATTTACTCATGTCTGCAAAGACACTTTTTCCTAATAGGGTCATATTTACAGGTTCCAAGAATTAGGATGTGGCAATAATTCTGGAGCATCGTTATTCACCATACTACACAAATGAAATGGAATCATCTTGTCCTTTTCTTATGAACACTTTTAATTTTCATTTTAAAAAATTATCTGTCCACTTTAATGTTTTTCATCTGCATCACTCTTTTCTTTTGGTGTTCTCTTTCAATAGTTCCTTTAGAAAGCAACATTATAGAAAATAATTATTTCTAGGTCCATATACTGAAAATATCTCCTAATATTCATTAAATTGTTGAATCAGTTTAGTCCATAACATTCTTCAGCTTAACATCAGAATAATTTTAACGTATTTTTTAAGAAAAAAGATAAAAATTTGGGTTCTACTCTACTTTCAAGTACTCTGAATTCTAATATTATACTAAAGGTCAACACAAAAATCAGTTCAGCCAAGCATTTTTGGATAATTTCCTAGCATTTCCTTTATATGATGGAGCCACCAAGATCATTTTGCTTCTAACACACAAATATTGAAAAAAATACCGTTCTTTCATTGATAATTTATCACCCATTGCCTGTTTAAAACAGATTATAATGCTGGATGGTAAGCATTACACAATTACATTTTCCATTTTACTTAGAAATATAAATGTAAAATAATTTAGACATTTGCTTCCTTTCCTAGAGACTGGTTTACAATAAAATTGAATGCTACATTATTTTTAGAAATGATAATTTTCTAAAACTAAAAGGTCATTGTATAATTAGAATTTTAATACTAAATAATTGGGTTAGAGAAAGTGTGTCCTGGTTCTTAGAAAAGAAAATGTGAATTACTTCTGTCAATTGTAAGGGAAAACAAAATACTTTAAATTTTGAAAAAGTGTAAAATAAACTTTTATTAAGAATATTTTTATCCTTAAAGTTTTACTATTTAACTTAAATGTTCTCTAAATTATGACTTAGAAATTGCACTTCTTTAAAACCATTAGATTTACATTATCTCTAAGTAAAATATTCTCAGTAAGTCATCAAATAGATTTTATATAAGTTTTAAAAGACTATTTCCTAGATGTTAATATTGCAATTAGCAGAGCATATGTCTCAGTGATAATGAACTTACAATGTAATGTGTGAAGTGGACACTGAAAAGTAATTGAAGTAGTTCGGGGTGATTTAAAAGTCATTTTCATTTAATAGTTTTTAAGATTGCAGTACTTTACATTTGAAGTATTTCTTTTGTCTTAAGTATTCATTCTTCTGATATGAAATGCTGGTAATTATGTTTGTTCAATGACAGACATTGTTACTGAAAATAATAGTCATTCCTAATAAGTTATTGCCATTAACATATATAATGAAATATCATAATATAAATGATATAATTATATTCCAGACAGATAAATTATTTTCTACTGAATTTAGAGTTCCATGTTTTTGAAAAAAAGTGGTTTCTCTTTAAATTTACCTCATTTAACAAAGATGCTGAAAAGTCTACTTAAGTTGACTATAGTAGAAAAAAGTTTGCTCTAACTATGTGATTACAAAATTTTCTATTCATACTGACATTCAAAACCAGAAGGATAGGGCTGGTGAGATAGCTTAGCGCCATAAGCGCCTGCCTGGCAAGCACAAGGTCCTGAGGTCGACTCCTGGTACCCACATAAAAAAATTTAAAAAAAAGATAGATATTGTAACTTATAAAAAGTTTAAATTTTGACCATAAATTAAACTGGAATTATTTTTGCATAATTATTTTAAATAAGCAGGTGAAACTTGAATATCTAATAACTCTTTTCGGAGTAGAAATACTTAGACTTTGCTAGGTTTTTTTTTCTTGATCTGTTAACCCAAAGAAAAATAATTGAATGTGTTTCATGGACTGTTTGTTCAATTGACAAAAAATAATATTTTTGCTTCAATTAACAGAACAATTGTTAAAAATATCTTCTCTTGCTTTGATTTCTGTTCTATTTTCAGATCTATATAACTCCATTTTTATTCAAACTAACATTAGAGGACAGATACACACAAAAATACACATCATATGCTGAGAAATTATCTCTTCCAAATTGTGGCAGTGATTCAAGGAAAAATTCTGGAAAACGTTTAGGAAGACATCTCTGGGAACTGATGGAATAGAACAGTCTTCGTTTTATACCATTTGTAAACTAGATAGTGATATTCTCTGTGGATTCTGTAGGCCGTCATGGTTTTGTCTATGTTTAAATCTAGCAAAGTCCTCAATATCTTCTTCAGATTCTTTATACACACATCCCTTACTGTCATGAATTCTCCCCAGTTTGCTTCAGCATACACCTTTGCACATTCCAGCAATTCAATAATTTTTTCTGATGCAGTCTTCTACTTTTTACAAGTTCAGAAAACCTTTGTTTTTTACTTCATTATTTACTACAGTTATATGCTTCATGATCCAATCATTTTAATGGCCTTGTTCATGGGATTTACTTAATATTTCATCCACAGAAAGCTAGCTGCCATTATCTAAGATAGGAAAAGCATTTCTAGCTCCCAGCAAGCCAAGCTAGATTGCCTAGAAAATATGGGATTCAAACTCAGCATTTTTAAAGTTTTAGATTAATTCAGACTGATATGATGAGAGGTAAATTGGCCTTTTATTTGTCAGAAAATGAATATGATTTATAAGCGATTCAATATTATAAGTCAACAAAATGTTAATAAAGTCAGATATGGAAAATGCTGATATTTATAGTATTAGGAATCATAATAATAATAAAATCAATAATTTTAGGTACTATTTATAATTTTGGAAGTCTTTGGAATAAAGCTCCGAATTCATAAGAAAAGACATAATTTTATAATTTGTTGAAATATATTTACATTCCACATTTCAGGGAATGATCTAAGTGAGCAGCAGACCTAGCAGATACTTGTATTTTAGGTTTTCACAAAACCCCCTTATCTGGAACCATTCCTAATAATTAGTTACAATGTCTAAAGCAAGTTAGGTACAGAAAAGGAAAGGTCCATGGTATTTTGACATATTAATTTTATGTCTGTTAAACAGAAGAATAAAAAATAATTGAACTTAGAACATTCTTTCGAGTATTAGTTAAAGGAGTGATTTGCAATATCTTGAGAAAGAACATGAACAATTATATTTTTATAGCATTGATATTTCAAAAAATCCCACATAAATATATTTATAGAAGTCTTTTCTTAACTTGTATAAGGATAGTACTGACAGTGTTAACTGATAAAAACTGAAATAATAACAAATAAATGGAATATGCCTTTCAAAATGTGGGAAGTCAAGTATAGTTGTTCACAAAGTTTTTTATTCTGTCATATATTCAGAGTTATTAAATCCAAAGCTTACATGAATATGCCTTCAAGGTAGGTAATACATTCCCTAACATTACAAGTACTATATCATGGTGCATATTTTGAAAAATAGTCTCTAACTTCAATTATGCAAGCAATACATGATAGAAATTTTACTTAGCACACCTAAAGAAGCAAACACTTAGAATTCATATTTCTTGTTATCAAGAAAGTAACCTAGGTTAAACACAAAATCAACTGAGAGAATATGAAAACTATTAAAAATGTAAAATATACCTCATAAGAAATTCTAAGGATATGCCTATCTTTCTAAAACCCATACCACAATAATTATTAGCCACAAAATGTAATGATTTAATTCACAGGTATTCATCTATCAACATTTTCTACAAGAAATTAGAAGTGAAAAGAGCATATTTTTGAAATAGAATATTACTTAGAAAGATGCTCTTATTACTGACTTCAATAATAGAAGAAAAACTGGCACTTCAGGAAAATGTAAAATCTAGGATAATGTAATATTAATTGAAAATTTAATTTTACTATAATACATAGTCTATTATCTGTATACCTGTATCTAATGTATGTATATTATACACACATACATAAAAAAGATTTTGTCATTTTCAACTAGATAATATATGTCAAAAGAAAAAAAATAAAAATGTTTAAATCTGTGCTTAAAACTTCTATAATTGACTCATCACATTACCAACATGACTGCTGCATGAATGTCAAAATAGTTATGAATATATTATTTTCAAAGCCTTGAATTCTTTCTATGTTCACAAAGTTTCACTCTACTATCTTGCTAAAAATTACTAAGTATTATGCATATTCTATATTAGTTATATTATATTATATTATCAAGAAAACCCAGAAACAATTAAGTCATCAATGTTTTAGTAGTAAACTACAAATACAAAAATATAGATTGAAAATATAGTGATGGAAAAAGATATACTAGACAAATAATTATAACAGATCAAAGTGACTAAGTTAAAATCACATAAATCAAAGTCAAAACAGAGTATTAAGGGGATAAATGGAATATTTTGTATAGATAAAGTGTCAATTTTTAATGCTATTTTTAATAAATGTATATGTATCTTCTAATGAAGTTCCAGATACATTAAATACAAATTAATGAAATTACAGAAGAAATAGGCAAATTCATAATCAAAGGTAAAAAATTTAGGATTATTGTATCAGAAGGGCATAAAGGAGGATTAATTGTGGAAAAAGGTAATGAGCAACATTATGAATCGCCATAATCTAATACACATTTATAGGATAATTGTAGAATATACATTTTTCAAGTGTACACACCGTTCTTTTACTAAAGTATACTTTCTTGGGACCATAAAATGAATTTTTAAACTTGAAATACTATCTTTTGAATAAGAAATAAGATTAAAAAACAAAAATTTTATGTTTAGAAAAATCTTAAATAGGGCCGGTGAGATGGCTCAGCGGCATAAGCGCCTGCCTTGCAAGCGCGAGGGCCCGAGTTCGACTCCCGGATCCCACATACGAAAAAGGGGCCGGTGATATCGCTCAGCGGCACGGGTGCCTGTTGGCGCGTGAGGTCCTGAGGTCGACCCCCCGGTACCCACCAAAAAAAAAAAAAAAAAAAAAAAAAAGAAAAATCTTAAATATATGAAAATCAAACAATTTTTTTATATAAACAATGAAAGAATTTAGGATCAAGAAATTAAAGTAAAAGGAAATGAAGAAATAATTGGAAAAGTAGGGAAATACCATTGCAAAACAAAAAGCAAATTTTATGATGTAGTAGGGAAGATAGATTTCTTATGTAAGTCTAACAATACTACCCAGTGTATTATTTTAAAGATATTATTTTAAAGTTTGCCTTTTTCCTCTGTAATATTGATAATTTGTAATTAATGTAGCTGGACTTTGAATTTTCTTTGTTTACTTTTCTATGGATAGAAAAAGAAAAATCTCAAAGAATAGAATAGCTTGATGTCTTTGTTCTTTCTAGACCACATTGGGCGAAGTAATGATACAAATGAGGTAGGACCCTCTTGTCATGATGTAAGGAATCAGGGTTGTCATCTTGAAAGTAACAACCAAAATCTTGTGTCTTCTGGCTACTATCATTTCTGTTTTATATTGTATGTCAAGTTCTGCATGTAAGCTATTCTACTCCACAAATCTTCTTATTCTAGGATATAAGGCCAAAGAAAAGTTCCTTTTGGGATGAATATCAGAATTTTCTAAAAATCCACAGTACCTTGTAAAACATCCCTATTGAGTGGCAGAATCACTTCTGTTCATACTACCTGTGCCCAATTTTATCTTACAACATGTGGGATGATCTCCATTCTGTATTTCCAAAGAGAAAGAAAAACTCTTTAACAATTTTAAGTTGAGAAAATATTTGAATGTTCACTGCAATAGGCAGTTATTTCCATTCAATATGAGGTGATTCATAATTTTTTTTGAAATTTCCACTTTTTGAAATTTCCATTTTTTAAATTTCATTTAAAAGTGAAAGTTTATGTGTGACAACTTCGATAAAATCTGAGTAAGATTATAGCAGTTAAAAGTGTAAAGACTATATTTTATGCATTCAATAAAAGACTATAATTGCTAAAGTACATTTGCTAATTATTTTGGGGGGAGGAGACTGGTGTTGGATTAATTTAAACTAACCAATGAGATAGAAATCAGTCCTACAATAACCAAAATTGAAAGCTTTATGATATTTTTGTAGGGCAAAAACATAATTTTGATATGTAATTTTGAGTTAGGACAAATACAAGGACAAAACAAGCTAGGTAAAAATTTGCTGATGGATTACTTGCTTTAACACTCAATCATTGCCCAATACCCAAGGGTATTTACTATCTTCCGATAATTGTAACCATATCTGAGATCCCCATTTCACCATGGATATGACATACTTCTCTTTAGCTCAATCAGCATCTGGATTTCTATCTTTCAACACTTTTCTGGAAGTAAAGGAATGGTAAATACTGAATTACTCTTTCAATAAAGAAAACAAAGTACATCAGTGAATTGAAACAGAAACTCTACATGGTACCTCATACAGGAAATACCATGATTCTATTTTTTAAATATTTATTTTTGAGACAGAGTCGTGCTATGTAGTCCAGGCTGGCCTCCAACTCATGGCAATTCTTCTGTCTCAGCCCCCTGATTGCTGGGATCAAACTTGAACCACCATGCCCAACTGATAACTTTATTCTTAATTTTGGATGACATCAAGAACTTTTATTACCTGAGAATAATTGTAATGACTGCTTACTAGTCAGTTATTATAGATCTTATAAATATTCATTCAATTTATTTTGATTAAGCATGTCTATAAGCCAGGCACTGCGCTAGACATAGGAAGTTGCAAGCTGATTATTTCTTTACCTTTAAGGAACTTGGAAATAAATGGACACATCAAAATAATTCTCATACAGACACATGGGATATTCAAATTACAAAATAAACATGGAGGAGAAAGTGAATTTAATGCATGAGTCATTTCATGACTGTGTAAAATCTTTGTCCAGAAATCACAGCTTATTTGAGACAAGTCTGAGGCACTCTATATGTTGTGGTTATAGTAAATTAAAATATGAAATCACTAAGTTTCAGTGTTACAAGACATCATGAGACTTTTCTAGTTCAGCTTATCTTTAAGATATATGGTTAAGATAATATTATTACTAAGCCAGGTGAGAATATAAATTGTCTGACTCTCAGTAGATATGCTTCACAATATCCATGTTATTTCTTTTATCATCATTGTTAAGATTTAGAGAGGTTTTTTTTTTTTTTTTGTGGGTACCGGGGGTCGACCTCAGGACCTTGCACGCCAGCAGGCGCCCGTGCCACTGAGCGATATCACCGCCCCTTTTTCATATGTGGGTTCCGGGAGTCGAACTCAGGCCCTCGTGCTTGCGGGGCAGGCGCTTATGCCGCTGAGCCATCTCACCGGCCCTAGAGAGGTTTCATTTGTTTTGTTTTTCTTATTTTTCCATTTTTCTTTTGATCAGGATATAGGAGAATAGTAGATATATATGTGTGGTAGGTAGAAACTTCAATTTTTTTCTGCATTCCTGTATTTTTTCACATATGCTAACTTATAACATAATTATAAATATTAATCTTTCAGGAAAAATTATAGGCTGAAAGGTTTATTTTTTCTCTTTTTAGTCTTAAATAAAAGTGATTCTCTCATTCCACTTTCAAATGGATTCATTGTCTGACAACTACATTGTTGAGTCCTCTTTAAGAATAAATTTTGCACTTAACTTATTTTTTAATGGCCCTAAATGGTTCCTTAATTAGTGAAGGTTTCCTCTGGCCAGTACTAAATCCAACTTATGCAATGAAGTTCTTTTGTGTTCTTTACACATGTTTGAGTAAATGAGGAAGAGTGAATTGAATGATTAACTAACTCCATATAACATCTGGCAATAGATCTCAATAACAGAAAAAGTTTATATCTTATTAAGGGAAGAAATAAAGAGAAAAAAATCAGCATTAACATGGAGTGCCAGCATTACATTTTGTGGCAAGAAAACTGGAAGTCAAATTAAAAAGAACAATAGTCTACCCCAAAATATTATGATAAATATTTTCAATGTCTCATAAATTTAGAACTATTTCCTTTGTAGTTGTGGTACACACTAGAACTTATATCTAATGATATTTTATGACTTTGTGCATCATATGTGTATTTACAAATAAATTACAAAGACAGATGGTCAGCAACGTACAAAGTATATGGTTATAAAGAATATTCACTTTTATTCATGATTAACCCAGTTAGTTAAAATTAAGATACTTGATTTCTCAATACCATACTATCAATGAGCTATTCTACTATCAAAACAGTTACTTCTGTATAAACAGAGCTCACTATTTCACAACATCAAAGAGAGCTTTTATTGGAAAGAAGAAGAAGCAGGAGGAGAGGGAGATGAAGAGGAAAAGGAAGAAGTAGAAGGAGAAGTAATAGAAGGAGAAAGAAGAAGAAGATGGAAAAGAAGCAGAAAAAGGAGAAGAATAAGAGGAAGAAGAAGAAAAAAAGAAGAACTAGAAGGAGAAGAAGGAGAAGAAGAAGCGCAGGAGGAGGATGAGTAGGAGAGGGAACGAGTGAGAAGAGGAGGAGGAGGAGGGGTAGGAAGATGAAAGTGTCCCAGTCTTACATTCCTCCAGGAGGAGAAACTATAAAGTGGAATTTCCACATGGTCCTTAAGTCCAGAACTTTTTAAGAATAAGTGCAGCATGTGAATTGTTGAAATTTTTAGTGGCTACCTACCACAAATTTAAAATCACCAATTGGAATTCTGCCTGTCTAACCCAGTTACTCAACATGAAGAATTGAAACAAAATTGGGATTTTAAAGAAAACTTGGTTATTTTGCATTTTAAGTTCCTCAAAACTCAGGAACTGACTGTATTTCCCTGAATATAAGACCTAACTTGAAAATAAGCCTTAGTATGACTTTTCCAGATAGTTGGAATGATGTAGGAGAAATATAACTGCCAACCTGCTACAGGTCAGATGTGCTGTTTGTTTCCCCTGAAGTCCAAGAATGAATTCCAAAGGAGAAAAGAGTAGGAAAGGTTTTTTGAGAAATAGCTCCTGAGAGACAGGAGGGGTCCCAGAAGTAAGTTACCACTGAGGCCCTTTGTCAAGGGTAATTTATACAGAAAAGTCACAGTGTGGGTACAGTGTGGGTCAAACTATCATCAACCTATAGGATAACAAGTATAACATCTTAGCTAATATCTATCCAGTATGGAAGTGGGTCACATAGCAAGAATACATGGAAAGAGGGCTGGTGATATAGCTCAGTGGCATAAGCGCCTGCCTGGCAAGCATGAGGTCCTGAGTTTGGTTCCTGGTACCTACATAAAAGAAGAAAAAAAAAAAAAAAAGGAAAAAAAAAAAGAATACATGCAAAGAAAAAAGGCATTTTTGGGAAGGGTAGTGGGTGAACTCAAGACTTTTTGTAGAATGACCAGTCAGAGTACAAATACAGTGGGAGAATAATTTGCATATTTGATAAGGAACACACATGGTTGTGTTTAATATGAATCTTCATAATTCAATATGCCATGTGTTGCAATAAACATACTTAATGTACACATGTGAAATAAAAAAGTTTTCTGAATTTTGTCACTTTTATGTGACCCATCTTTCTGAACTGTCATCATTTTTGTTGCCAATCCTTACTCCTATGTCTTCAATGAATACTTGATTTAATGGTATCTTTGTGAAGCCTGACCTGCAAGAGCTCATAACTTGGGTGAAGAATTCATGGGATAAAATCACTTACACTTGTGTTGTTAGTGTATTATGAGTAGGCTACATGAACAAGAAGTGCTCATTTAAGAAAAGTTTCATTGCTGGACATGAAAGATTGGGGCCAATGATTCTACTGGAAATGGACTTGCAAGACATTCAGGCCAGAATTCATAGTTTGGAGAGTTATGATGATGATGTTCCAGAAGAAGATACATAACTATATTTGAATAAATGTAGATTTTTGTACATAAGTAAATGTAGATTGTTGTACCTGAAAAAATAAGATATCCTCTGAAAATAAACTCTATTGTGTTTTTTTGATGCAGAAATTAATATAAGACCAGGTCTTATTTTAGGGAAATGCAGTGATAAGAAGGTGCTGCGACTCCCTTTAGTGGGCAGTGGGCTGCATTCCATCTTGCTTGAAGAAGTTCATTCTTGGTCCAAAATCCTAGTTCATTGTCTATTCTTATTATAATTCTTATCAATGGCTAATCATCCAACTGTATTTCAGGCCCCACAAGCTAAGTAAACTCTGCTTTACACTATCATACTCATGAATTATATAAAATTCTACTCATTTATACTCTGTAAATTATATTACCTATAATGATCACAATGTGCTAGAACTAAAAAAAAAATCAAGGAAATTTCTGAAGTAATCATTTCTGGGTTTTTCTTTATGACAGTTCTGAAACAAGAAGTTAGGGCATGGCTGAAGCTGGCTAGGAATGGAGATCCTGGGACACATGAGCAGTTCTCAGAACCCTGCATGGGGACTTTTCGTGAGGACTTGAGTAGTTTTTGATAGGATGACCCAGACATGATGCCAATGTGGGAAACATGAAAAGAGACAGTCGCCATTAAGCACCACATCATGGCTCTTCAGGATAGCCCACCCTACACTGTAGGATGTGTGTGTGTGTGTGTTTTTTTTTTTCCCTCTGTTTTCACTCAGCCCAAACTCACTGTGCTGAACCTATTTTTCCCTACCCTTCTGTGTTTTTTTTTTTTTTTTTTTTTAATGTGAAATCTTGCCACCGTTTATGTTTGTTTCATTCACTTCTTTGTCTGAAACAGAAAAGACCTAGAATTCACCTCTAAGAGGTATTGGGGACCACAAATTCACAGTGGCTAGTTTTACATACTTCCCTAAGGGATGAATGGAGGCTTGGGATTTTTGTTATCACCCTTTTGAGATTTCTCACTGTCCCTTTAGTGGTGGGCCATCCTCTCCCACCTACTAAGACTAAGACTGCTAAGACTAAAAATGTTCCAAGGCAAAATCCTTCTCAGCATAAGACCACTTCTACCCTCTGAGTCATCCGATAACCCCCTCCTCAAATTCCCTCCTCAATCAATAAATGTCAAGGTTCTGACTACTCATGGCCTTTTAGTGAACAACTGGTCATCCCAGATTCCCTCTGTACTGCCATTTTATCTCTTGCTCTTTCTTTCTTTCTCTCTCTCTAACACCTCACAGGAGATTGAAGGCTCACTGTGGGGGTCCCTGATAAAAAGCATACTCCAGTACCCCCCCAAACCAGTAATGTAAGCAGCTTCTTCCCTTTCAAGATTTTTTAAAAGGATTATTATCATTATTCTGGCTGTACCACCAGACAGGGTCTGAGGAGGTTTCAGAAGCTGAAATACAGAACCTAAGCCATCCTACCTGTAGAATAGGTGGAAGATTCACTGATTACCATTGAAGAAAAAAATTTGAGGATATGTTAGTAAGAGATATAAAGGGAATTATTAGACAGAAATTTACTATCACAGAAATTTAATATCAAAGAAATAAAGTGCAAAGCCTCAGAGAGAGGCACACAGCGATTTGTAGCTGGGAATATTTATGTGTTTTTGGCAGTGGAAATTTGTGAAATTTGTCTATAGTCTTGGTCTTGGTTTGGGCGCTTAAGGATGGCCCACCTACAGAAAGATAATGGTAAATTCAAAGGAGAAAGTGTATTTTACAGGTGAAATTGTGATATATTTGCATGTGAAAAAGAGACACTAACAAGTAAAAAGGGAATAGCCAAATTCATTTGCAGATGAAAGGAAATTGCCCAGGCTTATTGTGTTCTGGGAAAAGAGAAAAAAATATATCTTTTAAATTGGGCTTGTATCCTTTTAAATCTGAAGTTTTCATTTTTTAAAAAAATTATGATTTTCTTGTCTCCTTTCTTCCTATCTTTATTTTGTCTATCCTACTTCAGCTGGAACAATTTTTTACTTGTCTCCTTTATCTGAACTGTAGGGTTTTAGATTTCCTTACTGTCACTAAATATCTAGTCATAAAATAACTAGTCTTTTCAACAATTAACACTACCCAGCATACTCCATCTGCCCTTCAGAGTGAATGGTCATAGGTGTAATTGGTCAGAGCTTCCACATGGCCTCCCCAGAGAAAGACAATTGTTTTATGAGTAAATGTAAGAAAAAACAAACAATAATATTCAGGGATTTTCTTTCCTTTTAACAAGCTCTTTAGAAATAAACATTTAAAAGTATAGCATAAACTCTAAAAGCTAAATTTGTGACTCACGCAGCAAGAAAAAAATCTCAAAAGAACATGATTAGATAAGAGATGTCACTGGACAAGGTCTCAGGGATTTCTCAACCAATCCTATTAACAGAACTAAGGTTCAGTGTGTCCCATTGAGGAAAAAGAATGTTCAGGATATGTCAGTAATTGTTGATTTGTAAGGGAAAGTAACTACATTTAGCATCAGGTGACTGTTTAACATGCTTATAAAATAAAGCTTAACTGTCAAGTACTACTAATGTTCTTTTACTCTTAAGAGAAAATTAAAGTGTAGAGGAAGGTAGGGAAAAGATAGTCTTCATTAAAAAATTTAATAGAGAATCTCACTAAAAAGCAGTTTTTGCCTCTACAGTTAGACTATAATGTTAGAACAATTAGAAAGACAAAGGAGAGAAAAACCAGACCCAGGTAACACAATTACCATAAGAATTTGTCTAAAAGAATTAACAAAGCAAGGAAGAACCCAGAGGCTAGCATAAGACTGCTTTTGAACACCTCCTACCTGTGGCCCTTGTATAGGCCAGAAATGTGCCCAGATTTCACAGGCCATCTCCTTTTGAACTTCTGTATAGGAGACACTTCCTCAAAAGTGCCACCTTAAGTGATGAGGAAATTGAGGGAGGGCAGATGGAGTATGCAGAGTAGTGTTAATTGTTGAAAAGACTAGTTATTTTATGACTAGATATTTATTTATGATTAATATTTATGACTAGATATTTAGTGACAGTAAGGAAATCTAAAACCCTACAGTTCAGATGAAGGAGACAAGTAAAAAATTGTTCCAGCTGAAGTAGGATAGACAAAATAAAGATAGGAAGAAAGGAGAGAAGAAAATCATAATTTTTTTAAAAAATGAAAACTTCAGATTTAAAAGGATACAAGCCCAATTTAAAAGATATATTTTTTTCTCTTTTCCCAGAACACAATAAGCCTGGAGGAACTTAGCCCAGTTCTAGCAAATCCTGTCAGCCTTGAGACAAACAGATCCCAGGCCTACTCCATCTAGAGAGCCTCTTTTCTGTCCTAGGACCCTGGTACTGGTCAAGGCTCTAGAAACGTAAGACCCAAGCTAACCCAGATGGGAAGGCCCTTACACAGTGATCCTTTCCAGCCCCACTGCTGTCAAGGTGATGTACAAGAAGTTTTAAAACTTACAGTCTGCCACTATATTCAAGGATGGGAAAGGCAGGCACAGCCCATTCCCATCATTAAAGAATGGCAAAACTCAGCTAGCCTTGGCATTCAATGCCAGCTGTAGCATGTACGATAAGTGTTACTCAGACAAAGCGCATCTTGTTATGCTAACCCGTTCCAAGTTTTCAAGGAGATATCACCCAGAGACAGCTCGACTCAGTCTACAACAGTGATTGATTCTTCCTGCTCACCCTAGCCCGGACTTTCCTGCTATAGGATAAAAACAACAACAAAAAAAAAAAAACAAAAAAAAAACAATTACCTGAAACAAACCTACCTAACAATGTATAACCAGACAATATGTAGCCAACTATAGAATATCCTGTTATCAGCTTTTTGTACTTTCTCCTGACAGCCTATATAAGTGATTGTTTAACCCCAGGATGAGGCTGATGATTTGGAACTGAGATTCCCACCAGCCTGCCAGCATAAATAAAGCTGTTTGCTTTCCAAGTGTCTCCAGTGCTGGGTGTCTTCCATCTCGCTCAGTCCCATTTTTCATCAAAAACCACCTACACCTGTGAACCTGTGGAGGACCTTAAATTCCTGTTCAAAAGACAAAAGAGAAAGTGATGCTAAAATCTGTCTACTGTGTGTATATTGGTGATGTCAATTTCCTTATCCCAATTTCAAATTTCCTATACATCCTGTCTCAAGAGGTTCAATTTTTTTCTACAGCCACCAGATAGGACCTCAAAGACATTGCATATGATCTCTGGTTTCAGGGCTCTTTTTTCTAAGATTTAAAGGATGGCTTCCTTCTATGTCCACTTGGTTGTAACCTTTGTTGGGCCCTCTGGTAGTCTTTTTGTTTGTTTGTTTGTTTGTATAAGAGACATAAGAAGGATTTATTAGAGGTAGATATAGGATGCATGAAGTGCAGGTGCTCAAAGAAATGAGGCACAATACAGTTGGGAACTGGGGATCTTTTATGTGTTTTGGGAGGTAGAAATCTGTGGAATTTGATAATTTATAGTCTCAGTCTCCACCTCAATCTCAATCTCAGTCTTAGTTTTAGTGGATGGGAGAGTATGGCCCACCCCATGAGACAATGGTCTATCCCTATGAGAAATACCAAAAGGGTGGTCCATTCTTGGGTGAAAGAGGACCATCTGCAAGTAAAAGGAAATGGGAAGACCCTTGAGCAGATGAAAGGGAGTTGCCTAGGTTTGCTGGGAAAAAGAGTAAATAAACCGGGCCTGTGTTCTGAAGCTACAGTTTTTCTTTAAGGGACAATTTTTTAAGTCTTTATTTCCTTTTCTCCTTTCTACCTAATTTTATTTCTTCTCTTCTATCTCATCCACTCTGCCCCACCCCAGATTTAGGTCCCTTATTCTGAAAGGGTTGCTGAATGTCAGTGATCCTGCTTCAGTAACACCTTCAGGGTGAGGAGGGGCATTGATCTTGCCTCACCAGGGACTGAAAGTCTCCTCCTATCTAAAGTAAACATAGGAATGTTGGGTTTAATCTTTTGAAGAAGCATCATCTTTTAATAGTCAAAGGATGCCTCTTTTTTTTTAACCTCCTGCTATTGGCTCACCAAGAAAGATGTTATCAGCTGGGTCTAAGGGTTCCCAAGGCTGAAATAAAGAATTGAACTTACTCCTTTAATATAAGTATGCAGATCTGCTGATGCCCATCATGGAAAAGTAATTTTCAAAATGTGTCAGTAAAAGAGTTATGAGTAGGATTTATTAGAGATAGATGTAGGACACACTCAAGGGCAGAGTGTCGGTGCCCAAAGAAATGAGGTGTTCAATTTCTTGTGCTTCCTTGGGCCATCCATTCTCAACTTTCCCTCTGGCTTTATTATAGCAAGAATAAATGCCATCAAACTTCACCTAATGCTTCCAAAGGACCCTCATACGGAGACTTCCTCCTTTTACCAAGGCCCATTAGACCAACCTCCCTGCTGAAGACTTCCATCTGCTCCCCAGCTACAACCCCATGCAGTTCAAAGAAGCTGTCATTGTCCATTTCCCCAACAGCAGTTGGATGGATGTCTCAGAGGGGTGGAAATGTCCAAAAGGTGGCTCCTAGGAAGTGAAAAGATAGGTTTTATTAAATAGAGAATCCTGCTAAAAGCAGTGTTTGACTCTACAGTTAGACTCTACAATTAGAACAATTAACAAGACAAAGAAGGAGAGTGAAATCAGACCCAGAAAGTCACCACATAATGCAATTACATAAGAAGTTATCAGAAAGAACTAACAAAGCGTGGAGGAAGCCATGAAAGTCCAGGGAAACAAGCCCCCCTCACCCAGCTCTGATAAAATGGAAAGGAGACAAGGGGCAGCCACCTAAGAATTCTTATTTAATGTGTAAAAGACACACACACAAACACACACTTACCCATCACAAAAGAACAGGAAGGAATCAAATGACCTGAAAGTATATATAGAGAGAGGTGCCCAGGACAAGTTGGTTTCCTTCCCTGTTCAAGGCACATTGCCCATCTGCATAGTTTCTACCCTCTTGTAGGATTCTTTGTCTTTCATCTGGGATACAACAAATGGTCAAGATGAATTTGACATCTCAGCATGATAAATCAATCAAGGATCAAAGTTTGAAACCCATCTGCAAACTTACTGCAGTCCTCTGACAGCCGGCCTAGTTGTTCTTTGCACTGCTAGACCTGGGTAACTGAGAAAAGGACCCGCACTCGAGTATCCCCTCCCGAACTCGGGACTTCTTTTAGAGACAGCATCAATTGTGAATTAGAACAATGAAAAGCACCACTTCAGGTTTGACCTGCAGGGCTTAAAGCTGTCTAAGAAGTGTGCTGAGAAATGAGGAATGCTGCCTTCCCCTGGGCCACTAAGCTCAGTGGAGTTCCTGAGTCACTTGGAGGGGATGGGCTTGATTTATTGGCCTGGACACTCTAAGGAAGAAGTTGAGGAGACCTCCCAGTACCATCAAACAGGTCAAAGAGACCCACATCTCACGGAGAATCAAGTGGAGGTCTCAGGAAGCGGTCAACCAGAATATTTTTCTCCTCCTTGGGGGCCACTCTAAACATCCTAGTTGCTGAGCATTTCCTTTGATAGAGTCACAAAAGCCTGAACATCAGGCATTTCTTTCCACCGTGTATGTTTTAAGCAGAAACGCTGTAAGTGGAGAACACTCTCATAATTTAAGGAACCATCCCGTACCCGTCTCTTACCACCTCCCAGTTCGTACTGGACCCAAACCACATTGCAAGATAAAACCTGTTTCTGTTTTATGCTGTGAGGATCAAACCTTTCCCACTTGTTGAGAGTACTGCCTAGTGACAATGTCGGAGAAATCTGCGAGGCAGCAAGGTCCAAGAGGTTTCCCACTGACTCTGCTTGGGGTGTATACAGAAAAGGAGAAAACTAGGTCTTGACCCCTCAAGATGGCTTCCCATGCAGAGGAAGGAGACCCATGGGTTCCATACAGCATCCTTTGTGAGACCCTAACACAGAGTAGATGGACATCTCTGTCCAATGATGCTGGCATCATCAAGCACAGAAGAAAGCCCTCTGGATGTCTCTTGTCTCCACATTTGGACCCATTAACTCATTAAGGAGAAAGGGGCAAAGCCGTTTGTTGGCCTTACCTAGTCCTTTAACAGCTGTGAAGAAAGGGTGAAACTTCTCAAAGCAAAGTTCCCTTAGCCAAGTGTTGAGCCCCTTGATTGTACGACTTGCGTTTTTAGTCCCTTGATGACTCTACTTACATTCTCATGGTTCAGCTGGTATTTTGAGTCCCGTGATGACTCTACTTAACCAGAATGGAGCCAATTAGGAAATTATCTCTTGCATTCACTCCTAGAGTAAAAAGGCTAAGAACGGGGATGCCTCTGCTTTTGTATACTCAGCCTCAATAATTAAATTTTAAATGCTGTTTTCAGGCATAGGGTTTTAAATTATCTGCACTTAAATACAAGGACGATAGCTATAGCTCCACGTGCAGTTTAAGAGAAGGAGGAAGGGAGTCAGCTAAAACCTGCTGGAACAGGACCTTCCAGGTGTTAGCCTGCCCCAACAAAATGATCAGGCATTTTCTTTTAAAATAGACAAATCTGGGCCAGTGAGATGGCTCAGTGGTGTAAGCGCCTGCCTGGCAAGCGCGAGGGCCCGAGTTCGACTTCCAGTACCCACATACGGAAAAAAGGGCCAGTGATATCGCTCAGCGGCACAGTCGCCTGCTGGTGCATGAGGTCCTGAGGTCGAACCCTGGTACCCACACACACACAAAAAAAGACAAATCTTTCTCTTCCATGTGGGGAAAAGTCACTGTGTCAGTTAAAAGACTTCAAAAAGAGGTTCCTCCCTCTTGTTCTTGCAAATCAGAGGGTTAGTTCATAAGACCAGCTAGTGAAAACAAAACAAACAAACAAAAAAAAGATGGTGGCAGTTGATATAAACCCATTTGTAGGAACATAATTCTATGCAGGCTCTAAATCTATTTTTCCACCCACACCCAGGGTGGGGCACTCTTAATCCTAGCCCATTACTATTAATCCCAGCATCACATAGACTGGGAAAGAAACACCCAGAATGTGACACCCTTAATTCCAGCATCACACCAAACCAAGAAGCAAAACCATTTCCATTTCCAACACTGAAGTAAGCAGAGACTGGGTTAATTAAAAAAAAAAAAAAAAAAAAGTAGCAACACAAACCAAGAAAGAAAGGCCATTTATAAAACTGGGGTGAGTAGAGACCAGTTTGCTTTCAAAAGAGAGTAGAAAAGTAACAAATGTGTGGGAAACAAGAACCCAAGGAGTGAGTGCAAACAGCTAGAAAGAAAAGAGAAATGCCTACATTCCTTTCCCCCATCCCCATGGCCAGGCCAGGAAGCCCCTCCCTAGCACCTTGAGAAGAGTCCCCTTATTCCTGACTTAAGGGAGAGAGTGAGGGAAAGAAGGAGAGAAGAAAAAAAGCCTCACTCAGAGAAACAAAAATTGTGCCCAGCATGGGCTTTGCCTTGGTCTCTGGTATCTGTTATTTGCTCCTGGCTGGGTTGCCAAAATGTTACTGAATCTCCTGGTTATGCCAAAATGTTATTGGATAGCTCCTTTTAAAAGCGGCTCACCAGGGGCCGGTGAGACGGCTCAGCGGCTTAAGCGCCTGCCTTGCAAGCGCGAAGGCCCGAGTTCGACTCCCGGATCCCACATACGAAAAAGGGGCCGGTGATATCGCTCAGTGGCACGGGTGCCTGTTGGTGCGCGAGGTCCTGAGGTCGTCCCCCCGGTACCCACAAAAAAAAAAAAAAAAAAAAAAAAAAAAAAGCGGCTCACCAATTAAATATTACCAGGTTCTGGGTTGCTCACCTCTCCTCCCAGAGTTAGATTCCAGGTTCTCATCTCAAAGAACTGAATGAAACAAGCAAAAAGCAGTGCAGAGTTTACTTGAAAAAGTAAAGTGAAGAACGAAAGAGAAACTGGCCCTGCAGAGTGAGCTTGGGCCTAGTAAAAGAGAAAAAAGCAAGAAAAAGAACACCCTGGAGGAAGCAGCGTGGGCTATCCTGAGGAAAGCCATTATAGCAAGTTCTTCTTGGCTTCTGTGTCCTTTTACACTGTCCACATCTCAAGGAAACCCAGGAGAACTTCTACATACAGGTCCTAAGAAGCGGTGCTGGGATCCCATGCCTCAGGCTGACATCAGGTCTGTGCCATGCTATTGAAAACTTGCTCTAGTTTTCTAGTTTTCTCTCAAGAAATCCATGTGCAGGGCTTTGGGAACTGTTCTGCACATGTGTTTTAGGATCTGTAATTAGCAGGTCACGCCTACTTCCCCAGACAGTTTTGCCACTTCCTGAACTCCTGTGTCAAGATGTGCTAAGTTTCTGTTCCCTGAAATCAAAGAATGAATTACAAAAGACAATGGAGGTTAACAGTAGGAAGGATTTATTGAGACATAGCTCCTGAGAGACAGGAGAGGTCCCAAAAGTGGTTTGCCAAAAAGCCGCTTTTTCAGGGCTAATTTATACAGCAAAGTTACAAATGTGTGTATAGCATGGGTCAAACGGTAATCAACCAATAAAACAAGTATTGTTGCTTAGCTAACACTGATCTGATAGGAAAGCAGAGCATTTAGCAAGGACATATGGCTGACATCATTAACCTTAGCTTATTCATGACTTCTAAAACAGGAACATTTTGAGGAAGGTGCTGGGTGCGTGGTCCTAGGTGTTCTGGTCACACATTCAGGTGTCTGATTGATATCTGGACTTAACGGACTGGGTGGTACCAATTATAGTGTAATTTCAAGTTTCCACTCATCCCCAGAAGTATGCAAATCTGGGTATTGTGACTTTAATCTTGAGACCTTGCCTTCTTCAGATTTGCTTCCAGCCGCAGTTTTGATGTATTTTCATCTTGTGCACTGACTTCCTTGAGGCCCTGTCTGTTTCTGATTGCCTATTAATTTTTACTTAACATAGCTGCTTATTATAAAATGACTTTTCTAACATGTAAAATTTTACAGGAAATCTGGAACTAAAAATTTTATTTGTTGATTCTTAGTGTATTTAGTACAACATACAAAAATAATCCTTTAATTTTATAAGAAGATGGAGAAATTCTTTGTTAATATAATTTTTTGTGTGTGGTACTGGGATTTGAACCCAGGGCCTCATGAATGCTAGGTAAGCACTCCACCACTGATCTATATCCCCAGCAGATGGAGAAATTCTTAATTTGTTTAAAATTATTATGGGCCATATTATTCTTTCTAGATTCAATACTTTCAAAGGATTTCTCTTGTATTTTTTAAGAAAAGCCTTTTTTTTGTTTGTTTGTTTTTGAGACAGGGTCTCATTATGTAGTTCAGTCTGGCCTTGAAAACATCATGTATCCCAGGCACCATGGTCTTGAACTCATGGTGATGTTCCTGCCTTAGCCTCCCCAGTGCTGGGATTACAGGTGTGCACCACCACCCCAAGTAAGAAAAGTCTGAAGCAGGAACAAACTATAAATGTTATCATATTTAAGTACTACTATACAGAAGGAATTAACCATATTTTTATATTAATATTGGCTTAAAAGCAACATAAAATTATATCTTTAAATTTCTACCAAATGATAAAATTTGAAATATATTTTAAATATTTATGTGGGTAACTTTTAATGGAAGTTATTTTTAGTCAGCTTTCCTATCATTGAGACGAAATATCCAACACTGCATTTTAAAGAAGGAGCAGTTTATTTTGACTCACATTTTCTGTGGGTTTAGTCCATGGTCAGCAGCTTCCAGTGCAGAAACAGCATAGTGGAAGGGCCTGGCAGAAGGGAGCTACTCCCGTCATCATGGCCAGGAAGCAAGAGGCAAAGAAAGAAGCGTCAGGGAAAAGAATGCACCCTTCCGAATAACACCTCCAGGAACCTGTCCCTTCTGAAGAGCCACCACCTCTGAACATGAGAATTGGGAGATGTTTCAGATCTAAACCATAAGAATGACTTATATGCAGAACTTATGTTTGATATCAGCAACTTAATATGTATCTTGAACATTCATTTATTAAAATAAAATGTGGAAACATTTTCTAAGTGCAGATATTGTGTGAAATACATAAAACACAAAAGTGAAAATAGTGAATATAGTACTTGCTCAGATTTTCTACATGTTTCTGTTATTTCTTGAACACTGACACTTTTTTTTTTTTTTTGTGCGTACCGGGGGTCGACCTCAGGACCTCGCGTGCCAGCAGGCGCCAGTGCCGCTGAGCGATATCACTGGCCCTTTCTTCATATGTGGGTTCCGGGAGTCGAACTCGGGCCCTCTCACTTGCCAGGCAGGTGCTTATGCCACTGAGCCATCTCACCGGCCCACTGACACATTTAAAAAGAGAAAATGAGCTAATGATTTTTGTACACTCCCCCTTAAGAATAGATCTTGACACCTGGGAAATGTTAATAATTAGATATAGATACGAATGGATTAATGTAATACTGAATTAACATGAATAAATAGCCCACAGTCTGTTATAAATGACCTATATTTGCAGGTAGATAAGCTACAATCAATATTGCTGTACATAAATGTCAAAGAAAAACTAACAATATTAAGGGTGGACTGTTGGTGTTCCTGGAAGAGGAATGCTGCTCTTATGTCAACCAGTCTGCAATAGTGACAGACATAGTACAAAATCTAACTGGTAACACCTCCCGAATCCTCCAAGAGCTCTCTGATTCATGGACTGATTGGACCAGTATCTGGTAATGGTCCTCCTAGCTGCTCTGGCTCATGGGGCCTTTTGTGATCATTATTATAGCCCTGCTTTTTGGTCTCTGCATTATTAACCTGCTCGTCTGCCTTGTTTCTTCTGGACCCCAGAGCATCAATTTACAGAGGAAGACAGGTCCACACTCCTCCCCATTGCAGACCACTTCCGGTGACCCTTGAATCTACCAGCCACAACAGAGAACAAGGAGTTAAGCTCAGTAAACTTGCCATCCAATATGCTGAAGAATCAGGAGCTACTACTCCCGGGGGCAGGGGGGGGGGCGGGATAGGCAGTTACGCAGACATCAGCAGTGGGAGGTTGTCTCTAGAACAGTTGACCCTGTACAGGCATCTTTTTCTGCAGTGGGTTAAGGATGATTGAACTGTGACAGCTTGTGTTTTGTTTTTTAACTGAAAGCAGGCTAAAGTGTGAAAGGACATCAACTAACTGAAAACGACCCTAGTAGGGAGGCCACCACAAACAAACCAGGAGGCAGAGCTAGGGAGTTTCCACCCAGTGGGATGTGTGGAGTTCCAAATTAAAAGTAGGTCAAGGGTAAATCATAAATATGAAGGAGTCTAGTGTGGAACACCCTAAAACAAACAGGAAGTATGATACAATAAAAGAAAACAGAAAGAAGAAACTCTTCATCTCTCGTTCTGGTGGCATCCGGGCTTGTCTCTTAGTCGTATCATACTTTGCAATAAACCCTTTCATTTTGAAACCAAAAAAAGAAACAACAAAAAGGAAAGAAAAATTGAATAAAAGAACTCAAGAGTGTCATTTTTGTAGTTTAAAAGAAGCTGCTTCTGTCTTGTCAGATTCACTCAATGGCACACTTTCTCAGTAAGACTGAACGTATCAGGCTGGAAGCAGTCAATATTCATTGACCATGTCACTGCATTCCCTAGGTTTCTCCTTCGTGATTACTTCTTGACTTCTAATCAGTTGTTGGAAATGTGAGAACATTCTATTTGGTAATTTAAAGATGAGACTTCAACCTGGTAACATTCTAGTTTTGACAAAATCCAGACTACCTTTGCCTTTTATCTATGTTATATCCATTTCACGTCCTAGTCTTAGAACTTCTCCAACTCCTAATGTTTGCTTTCAGATTAGATTAGCTGTGCGCTCAGTCTGGCCCAGCAGAGTCATAACCCCCTCAACACTGTGATTAGATCTCTTATATGATCTTCTGAGCCAATAGAATCATACATATATTTTATGATAAGCATGTAGAAAAAAGGCATATACTTCCCACGGAGTGTTTTAGCTGACAGAGCACATTTGGTACTGCCTGTCACCCTTTTTACTGCTGACTAGGGATGGCCCACTTGTGAATTAGGTCAAAATCATGGCAAGGAAAGTGGAGGAAGCAGAGCTAAGTGCTATGAAGGGACAGTCATGATAATGTACATTGAGTTCTAGGTCCTGCTGTGTTTGAAGCAAAATTTATCTCTAGACTTCCCTGTTTTAACACTGCTTAAACTTTCTTTGTCATACAGCGTGAATAATTTTGTGTGCTCAATCTGTTCTTAATGTTCCATCTAGAGATAGGAACCTGTTTTTGGCTGAAAATTAATGTGAATAATAAACCTACAAGTTTCCTAGTAAAAATTATAGAACTATGTATATTCAAATAATTGTTTTCATATATTGCACCCAAAGAGCATCAATAAATTTTTTTGAGTGTGATGTTGTTAAAAATAAATTACGAACACTTTACAGTTAGAAAGTGAGGAGGAAGATATTTTCAATGTTTATATCTCCATGTACACACAAGTTCACATTCATCTTTTTTCTTTCAAAATATGTACAATTAAAATCTATGTGCATCTTATGGCACACTGGATGATGTGAACACAGATCTTGGAGTAATAACTTATTTTTGCACATATACATACAAATCACATAGCTCAAAATGCTTCTTATATCTTTTAATAATAATTATTAAATTTTGTCAATATCATATGATAGATATAATTTCTACTAAGTCTTTAATTATATCTAAGTTCTACTTCTGGTGTTTCTGTAATTTTAGTGTTTATATTTTATAGTGATAATACAAAGTAACAACTCCTTTCTGTACCTTTAGAACATTTATTACCCACTTCCACACACAAACATAAACATAGCTTCAAAACAGTCCAATGAAAGAGAAAATTTCTTAAATGAGTTTAAGTTTTTTCATCTACTTCTTTCAAATACTTGCTATTCTTCATGATATGATTTTTAAAATTTTAGTATCTATAAAAAATCCAAGGCCGGTGAGATGGCTCAGCGGTGTAAGCGCCTGCCTGGCAAGTGCAAGGGCCCAAATTTGACTCCCGGAACCTGCATACAGAAAAAGGGCTGGTGATATCGCTCAGCAGCACGGGTGTCTGCTGGCGCACGAGGTCCTGAGGTCGAGCCCTGGTACCCACAAAAAAAAAAAAAAAAAACTAAATATCAATTGCTCAATTAATCTCTTTATAGTTATTTCGGCTCATGTTCTTAGCCATACACTCAAGACAAATTTCTCATGCAGGCAATTTGCTAAGAAAATCCTCCCAAGAGAGCAGTAAGGGTGTGAGGGAAGGAATGCTTGGAAAAGTAAGAATTGCTGCATTAGTAGAAATGATGGAGGTTTCAGCACAGATATTCTGGAGTGTATATTTCCCCTGTGTATCTCTTTGATGCTAAAACAAAGGGACAGTTTCCCAGTGGAATTTCACTCCCCAGAATATTGAGCTTCCTGATACTGTACTAGAAGAAGGGAATCTTCCTAAGAGAAATATTAGATAAAGCCCTTGGATGTCCAAATAGGATGCGGAAATAATAGTGAAATCCTGGGTGGTCTGTCCCAATAGGACAGTGAACTTGATAATCTTCTTGATAATCTTGATAATCTTCGATACTTTCTTTTGTTAAATGATGTGCATTGAAATAGATGTTCTATTTCACAAGTCAAATACAGTCATTAAAATGTAATAAAGGCAATGACATTAATTAACTACTTAAGAAATTCAATGAAATTAAACATATAAAATTTAATTAACTGGGATATAGCATGACATATCATTGAAATTTTTTGAATAAATTAATTAAATCATTTAATCATAAATGGTGACAGATACCAAATAACATATTTATACTGCTTTAAAATGGCTGATAATTGCTATTAAACAAGGTACCAAGGGCTCATCATCATTTTTTCACTACTGCAATTTTTCTTTCTTTTCTCACTTTTCTTTCTATTAACCACACCTCCTTCTCTGTCTTTTCTTTATTCATCTAATAGGACCTCTTTCTTTGCTTTTCTTTTCTATTAAATTACTAAATTGGTATCATTAGAATAACTACCAAAATCTTTACTACCATCATCATTTCTGTCATCAAATAACATTAATTTGGTACTTAATAAAGAATCCTCAGACATTACTAAAAAGTATTGTCTTATGTTTCACTTGTTTTTGTTCTTAGATTTCAGTTTAATAACAGTGACTACCATATGTTTGCTGAAAATACTAAGAGCATGATGTTATTGTTGGAACACATATTGGCTTATTTACCTGGAAACTAAATTTTGGGATTAATAGAAATAAAAGGAAGTATAAATGGATTATGGATGAAGTTACTTTAAAAATATATTTATTAATAAGGATTATTAAGGACATGAGGACATTCAGAGATGTAAAAAGGTTTCCTTAATGTATACCTCAAGCTAATTGTAGTATGCATGGGTCGACATTATATGTGTACACATACCTTGAGACAATGGCTAAAGTGCCTTGAAAAATAAACTATTAGTGATGCCTCAAAAATCAGCAAGAAATCAGTGGAAGATAAAGGATTTTTTTTTAAGTGAGTAAATGTACTGTTCGAAGGTATGAGCTTCTGATTAGTTGCAAATTAGAGAAACATAGTCCAGATATTAAAGTAATTGCCATGAGTGTAACTGCTTTCTTTTTTTCTTTTTTTTTTTTTTTTTGTGGGTACCGGGGGGTCGACCTCAGGACCTCGCGCGCCAGCAGGCGCCCGTGCCGCTGAGCGATATCACCGGCCCCTTTTTCGTATGTGGGATCCGGGAGTCGAACTCGGGCCCTCGCGCTTGCAAAGCAGGCGCTTATGCCGCTGAGCCATCTCACCGGCCCACTGCTTTCTTAAAACCAGTTCAAGCCCTGCATTTTTTAAATATCTCTCTTGCCCTTCATGGTTCATTTGGTGGAATTCACTTGTGTTCTTATCAATTCCAGTACCACACAGAGATGGTCCTAACAGCCTGGCTTTCTAAACATGGAGGAAATTTTTAATGGTTTAAAATTTGTTATCATAGTAATTATAAAGTTTATTAAATTAAATTTCTCATTTAAAATATTTTGTTATTTTTATATTGTTCTACTAGGTGGATAAAGATTGATTTGGCTATATACTAAAATGTGTTAAAGACAATTCTGATCAAAATAATAATAATGGAGGAAGACAAATATCTTTGCATTATACAAATACATGTAATTTCTTTGTGTCTAGAAAATAAGTTGCTTATTTTTAGTTGTAATGTTTTTCCTTAAGTTAACTGATTAAAACTGAAATAATCAAACATACTGAAAGATAATTGAGAAAGCAGTGAAATTTGTTTGAATTTGCTTTTTATTTCAGCTACAGATTGGTGGATTCTAAGCAATATATACTTTTTCAAACATTGGTTTTGAATTTATAGTACAGATTTTTATATCAAATTTCCCAGTGGATACTTTATTTTCCATTCATGAGTAAGAACTACATCTTTAAAAAATACATCAGAGAGTCAACATGTGGCTATTTTTAAAATCAGATAATTGATCTTCATTTTTTAATATTATATACTGGAGAAGGATTGATTGGTTAAATGTTTTATAAAAAAAACAGAAAGCAGAGGCTTTTGGCTATTCTAGTTGGTGGATACAGTAGGCTTTTAACTATGATATTGTACAGGTGTGGTGGCGCACACCTGTAATCCCGGCACTTGGGAGGCTGAAGCAGAAGGATCACCACCAGTACAAGGCCAGCCTGGGCCACATAGTGAGTTCAGGCCAGCCTGAACTAAAAGCAAAACCCTATCTCAAAAACAAACAAACAATTCATGGGAAAAGCCCTTGTTCTGCTGTCTCCTCAGCCACATTTAATGTTTTCAGCAACAGAGTCATTTTTGTATAATTTGTGACTTTCCATAGACAAAATTAGAAGGATTTAATGGTCAGATCTGCAGCCACAAATGTGGGAGATATTGATGTTTTCATAATAATTCTTCTTCTTTAAAGAGTTAGTAAAACGTATGTAGAAAATCAAAAATCAGTATTATGGATCTACTTAAATGTATTTTGACTATGTGGAAGCCATATTTGTCTAGAATTTAACTTGGAGGAGCTTGACAATTAATAAGAGAAATTATCTAAATCTCTAAAACTTCAAAAGAGAGAAAGAGACTTATAAAATTGGATTCCTAGCCCCATGACTCTTGCTGTTATAATATCCAGAGCAGTACACAAATACTACAGATAATCAATACACATCTGTTTACTGAATGAATAATTACAAGGCAACTAAGATATGAACAAAATAAAGAAGACAAACATACTTTTTTGTCAGAATAGAGGCAGAATAATGGTTGTAAAACGTCCTAACTATATTAGACTTGAATAAATTAAATAATTAAAGTCTCATTTTCCTTATACATAATATGGGTTGAGGATTTCTGAAAGCGGGAAGGTTTTTAGGAAGATTAATTGACATAGGAACAGGGCACTTAACTCAGAGCATGAAATATGTAGAATAGCTTTCTTTCTCCTTACAGCCCCAATTTTTAAAACTAAAATTGTCATCTTTATTATCATCCATTTATAGGCACTTTTTTGAAATTTGTTTACCATGAAGTAGGGACACTGAATCCTCTAAAGTTCTCTAAAATGCTTTGAATAGAATACAGAAATATTCCAAGAGCATCATATTTGCTTTATTTTTAGGATAGTTTTATTTTATGTTCTTAATTTGCTTTCTATGATATAGTGAGTAAAAAAATATAAATGTTCCATAAAAGGAAATTCTTCATTCTCTAGCATTTAAAAATGAGAGGTACATTATTTTGTCATAAATTCAATAATATTCCTGCTTATTTACTTTTTAGGAGGAAAAGAGAATTTCTCTTGAGAAATTCTTCTTATTATTATGTTAATGTCCACTTAGGTCATGTTCCTAGCTAAGAAATAAAATAAATGTTAATTATTTGTCTGGATACAGTAGCAAACCAATCTTTCCTCATTCATTTTGTTTAATTTGAAACACATTTAATTAGTTTCATGAGAAAAATGAAGCATATTTAAAATTATAAATGGAATGAAAATCAAAAACCTATATTATTGAATATATTTCAGGCATAATAAATATGTAAACTGATCTACTTTTTCCAAAGTAGAGTATAACACAGCTTTTGAGAAGAAATATCCATATATGGCAGAAATTCCTTAACTTTTTATTCAAGAATCATTTCCAGAAGTGTGTTTTCTAGGATGGTCATAATTTTGTTGTAAATTTGAGACTAAAATGATGTAAATACAAAACGTACATAGGCAGGGATAGTTACATCCACTAAAAGTAGAACACAAAAGAAAAAGGAACAGGTTTAGAAACATATCTTGTTGGGAATACATTTAAAATTTTAAATGCAGTTACTTCATGTAGTCTTTTCCAGAAGGAAAATAATTACCATTATAGAGAGGAGACCAGGAGCCGCAACAATACTCCATGTTCCTGTCAGGGCTCCAGGGACTAGAACTTCAGATCCTCTAATTCAGAATCCCAATTTGCCACTTAGAATAAGGGTTTTCTGAAAGAAAAGTAGGCAGAAAGCAGAGGCATATGTAATCATTTCTGTATAATCATTTTTGAGACATACTTAAAAAACAATTTAAGAGCAAATAGAAACTGTTTCATTTATTCCAACCTAAAATAATTCATTGTTTAAATCATCCTTTCATTCAAATTTCATTTTTCCAGCACTGTGATTGATAAGCAAAGAAACTCTAATATTTAACAAGACCTTCCTCATGAAAGTTTGAAATATTTTTGTGGGTACAAAAACACATCAAAGGAAAAGTTATTATGAATTATGTTGTGTGTGTGTGTGTGTGTGTGTTTAAATGCAGTATGAAGCCGGGTGTGGTGGTGCACACCTGTAATCCCAGCATTTGGGAGGCTGAGGCGGGAGGATCGCCCTGAGTTCGAGGCCAGCCTGGGCTACCTAGTGAGTTCAAGGGCTGGCTGTACTACATAACGAGACCCTGTCCCCCCCCCCAAAAAAAGTGCAATATGTTATAAAATACATATTTGCATAAAGAAATAGAATTTCAAATGGAAAATATGGGGAAATTCCTATTAAGAAAGAGACTTTTAAATTGATCATTAAGGATAAGTAAGACTATTTTTTAGGGAAACAGCATGGGTGTGAGGAAAAGTTGTAAGGAAAGAATTGATAAGAGTTTTGACTTTTTTGCTTTTACTTCTCTCCCATTTCCTGTATTTGAGGCTAATTTAATCATGACCTTCCAGTTCATGGCATAATGTCATTACTGATCCTCATAAAAGTGCTTGCCTTATTTATTTATTTATCTATTTATTTATCTATTTATTCCTCTGTTTAGATTCCTGACTCCAAAATTCTTCCTTGTGTGCAGTCTGAAGAGTTAATGCTCCCTTTTTAGTTTACATGTTGACTTTCAAGTGTGCATTGATGATGTATAAACATATCTTCTCAGTTTACATGAATTGTATTTTATTTTAGATTGCATAAAATAATTTATCGTTCTGTTTTACTTTTTTTAACCTGGTACTGTATCGTATGCTCCATGTTTCTTTGTGAAAGTGTAGTCGGACACTCTTAACCACTACATAGGACTCAGTAGTGTCCTGTATATTTTGGGTTTTCTTCCCCAATAATACCTACAGTTAACTTCTTTTAGCACTTTGAGCACTCATCTCTCTACATGTCTGTGCTGGATAGAGGATTATGAAAAGCATTGCAGCAACACAAATTAATTAATTTTCTTTGTTTCTATGGGTCAGAAGTCTAAGCATTTTGTGAGTGAATTACTGTTGGGGTTTTTTGGCTAATATTAAGGCGTTGGCTAGAGCTACATTTCTCATCTGAGGCTCCAGTTCCTCTTTCAATCTCAGTGGTTTTTGATTGAATCATTTACAGTATGTGGGATTTTAGGGCCAAAGTGCACCCTCTTTCTGGCTCTTAGGCACCATTTGCTACATTAAGTTCCCAGACGCTGTTCTTCTCCTATAGCTGGGCCTAATATGAATGTTTGTTTCTTCGAGGCCAACTGCAGTGTGACTGTCTGATTTTGTTCCTCTTTGACTACCTGGAGAAAGCTCTGACAAATGTGCTCCTGTGATTAAGTTAGGACCACATGGACTCACTTTGTATTTTAGGAACAATTGTGCCAGATAATATAATATAATTAGGGTATTTACCTCATCTAATTAACAGTTTTGTGGATCATATAGGCAGATATACCAGTGGAGAGAAATCTTTGGAATAAATTAAAATGTTCTAAAAAGTATCCCATGTAAGAATTTATTAGTATATATGACTAAGAAAAAAAATTACAGGTTCAAATGATATGTGAATTCCAAATTTGCTTCAGTACTGACTAGCAACTTTGAGGCTTGCCACTGTGGCTGAAGTATAGGGAACAAGTTGAACATAATAAAAGACCAAGCTGGGAAGGAAGGCAGAAAGCAAATTATCTATGGCATTTTATTACCATATGAGAGACTTCAGAAACTACTTATTTAAAATTACTTAAATTAAGTTAATATTAGTCATTCTACAACTCATTACTTCTGTTAACAAAATTTTGATGAACACTAGAGAATCAAAACAAATAATATTATCTTTATCCCTGACTGACTAAAAAAAATGTTTAAAATTTAGTATTAACAGATTCAGTTAATGCTGTTTTTAATAGCCTTCCTTTCCTTTTCTTCTTTTCCTTTTCTCTTAAAACTCTTGAAAAAAAGAGTCAGAACATAGTTTTAACTGTACTAACATTCATTAATTTCTTTCTTTTCTTTCATTAGTCAGGAATCTATATCCTTTTGTATTTTATTATTTAGCAAAAAGAGATTGAAAAGTTACTTAAAGTATACAGATTTCACTTGAACTTCTGCACAAATTAGTCACAATGTAAGAACAATAAGCAGGAAAAATCTATTTAACTGCTTACAAATAACTTGTTTAGTAGTTAATGATTTTTTAATATTTGTGTGCACATATGTTATTTTGTTTTACAGTATTTTGTTTAGAATACGGAAAATGAAACAGAGGAGTTTAATTTGTAACACAATTTAGTTAGCAAATATCTTGTGAAGAAACAAAGGAAGGT
This sequence comes from Erethizon dorsatum, assembly GCA_028451465.1. Classification (NCBI taxonomy): domain Eukaryota; kingdom Metazoa; phylum Chordata; class Mammalia; order Rodentia; family Erethizontidae; genus Erethizon; species Erethizon dorsatum. The sequence goes on along the minus strand of CM051831.1, from coordinate 84,441,578 downwards.
TTGTTTATAAAAGTGTGTTTCGGGCCAGTGAGATGGCTCAGCGGCATAAGCACCTGCCTGGCAGGCGTGAGGTCCTGAGTTCGACTCCCAGTACCCACATACGTAAAAAGGGCTGGTGATATCATTCAGCGGCACAGGCGTCTGCTGGCGCGTGAGGTCCTGAGGTCGACCTCCGGTACCCACAAAAAAATAAAAATAAAAAATAAAGTGTGTTTCATCAAAGAATATTGCCAAGAGAAGTGCATTTTATAGATATTAAATATATTTGAATAACTTTTAGTATTTACAAAAATACACCTATTTTTACATTTACTTTTACTCCCAAATGAATTTGTTCTCTGTTTCTCATGGTCTTACACAACAAAGAACATTCCAAAAGAAACTTCTCCTTACTTTCATCTTGACTCAAAGCCCCATTTTAACTATTTTTGTCTTTATATATTGTGCTATCAGTCTTGTATTCTAATTAATAGCTGACATATCAATAGCATCTCCACTGACAAATTTTCTGCTACTCTGGTATCCTTAAACACAGTTAATTGTATTAACAATTGGTTAAACACAATTTTATAATTATCAGTGATTTATAAATTCATTTTTCTCCATATCTTATTTGAAAATTTGCAAACTCTGCTTCCTATATCTTTTGATAAAGACTTCTTAGTTAGGTGTGTGTTCAGGTGACCTAGAAAGCACTAAGTCGCGAAGTTCTGGAGTAGGTGATTAAAATAACAAGCAATAATTGAAAAATAATGTTTGAGTACTTACTGGAATGATAGGAAGCTAAAGTGGAGATAGTGCCCACTTCCTTTCTGTTTCACTGCACCCCCTCTGATCCAGAACCACACCACTTTTCTTATGGCATGATGCGAGCCAAGATGTAAATGTCAGCACAGACAGAGAGATGGGGAGTGTTTCACTGCAGGAGGACCCCAGACGAAAGGGTCATGCGGTGTTATGGACCTGGAATTTGGGAGAAAAGAAATAGAGAATGACCGGTAGTGCAAAAATAGTAAGTACTGAGTCAGGGGTGCCTGTTTGCCAAAGATGTCTGCCAAAGAAGTTTTTCCCCTGGTAAAGAGTACTCCACATGAAAACTATTGAGATAAGAAAGAACTTTTAGGTAAAAGAACGGTCAGCGAGAGAAACCATAGATCTTGATTAAAAACTTCTTCAGGGTCTTCAGTTATTTTGCTGAGCATAAACTTAATGTAGGGAGGGCAGCTTTTCCCTGTGAGGCCGGCCAGTTAAGATCTTTGTAATCATCTTTATTGGGCCTGAAGAAATCATAAGTAAATTTTTAACCAGCAGTCAGGCACTTCAGAGTCTCTAAACTATGTCAAGCAGGCTCCTTGAAGCCCTTGAAAATTATCTGAATTTGTCCACCTTCTACTCTTTCCATTTACTAATCTCCTCTATATGGTCTCTGATGTGGGTAAATTTTCGTATCTGATTTTTTCCTTTGTTGAACTCCTTTTTCTCTCTTCCTATCCATTAGCAAACAACTTTAACTAACTTATTTTAAATTTATAAATCAATAAATTATTACATGTTAGCCTAATTTTGAATCGTAGGTATAGAAGACCTTAGTATTTTACAGGTAAGTTCAACTCTAAAACACCAAGTCAAACCTGATTTTAGCAACTGGATATAAATTATTGGATTAAATGTTAGAATATGTGTTACCTATTATATTGGCAATAACAAAGCTTACATATCATAATGCTTAATTTTTACATGTTCTTTCCATAGTTTTATGAAATATTTCATGAAATATTTGACTTAAAAATTTCCCTTAAAATCTTTTGAAGTATTTCCAAATAGTTTAATCAGAAAATTTTTTTCTTGATTAAGACATTTTTATGAAAAATGTTCTTATTTTAATGTACCTTATATTATCCAATGAATAACCCACTGATAAAATTGTTAAAGAAAACTTGAATTTAAAAATTTTATGTGTGGCAACCTATTCAGAACCCCTCCTGTCACTGAGGAGCAATTCTTTTATTTTATTTTAAACTGAAAAAAGAAATAATAGTAAAACAGAGTTTCAAAACAGGTTAGTAGGAGAGTAACAATAATCAACACATTTCATATTGTTATATTCACAGTAAAGTTGTTCAGAGTACAAGATATAGGCATGAAATATTGTCCAGAAAATCACTAGCACAAAACTTTCCCCTCAGTGAACCAAGAGAAACCAGCTGTATAACTATCTTAGCTGTCTTGTGTTTATATATATATTTTCCTTTTCCCTTCCTTCCTTTCCCCTTTCACCCATCACAGTTTTTCTTTTCTTTTGAACAGTTTCTTCCCTATTCACATTTATTGTACATTTTGGATCTTGTTTATTCTTTCAGATCCTCATCTCCATTCCTATTCCCCAATAAATTTTCCTACTCTTAAAAAAAAAAGGAAAAGAAAAAAATGTATTTGTAAATGGTCACTATTTTATATTAAACCACATTTCCCAGGTTAGTAATTGGTTAGAATATTTTTTGAATGACAATTTCTTCTAACAGTCATTCACGATTTGCTTTCTAGATTTATAAATATTTTATAAATGGCGGCACCAGTGAGTCTGATTATAATGGGCCCAAAAGATTAGAAGATGACAAGTCATATTCTCCTAAATAAAATATATCCCATTTTAATATCACAAATGACCATTTTAATCAGGAAAATTGTTATCATATTAAAATAATACTCAGCATAGTCTAGACAGAGATTATAAACTTTTGAAAATATTTAAAGTAAAATCATATCAAAGTCTAGGTAGTGTTTTTGGAACATTTTTGGTAAGTTTTAATTTTTTAGAAAAAGATTATTTTAAGAGTACAATTTTATTATCACTTGAAATGGTAAATATGTTTTTGCAGATTGCTACAAAATGTGTTAAAAATGATACTTTATGTCATGAAAATAAAGGTATGTGTTAGGATCCTTTCAAATGCTTGTATTTAGAAAACGTATATTGTGAAAATTTTTACCGATGCAGTATACAGCAGTCATTTCACCCCTCTCTTCTTGAATTTCCAGGACTTAATTGTTTTCTTACACATATCTTTATGTTTTCCCTTTAGTCTTGGTATTTGATTTACTTGATTAAAAATACCTGAAAATATAATTATAATTTCAATATTATGTGTCCTATGTATACCATGTTTTCCATAAAAGGTTAGAAAATTGGACTTACATATAAATCAGAGTAAGAAATAAAAGAGCAAAAATGGTGAAGATAGAGTCCAATGAAACATTAGGTACTGTATTTATAGTTTCTAGGCTTGGCTACAGAAATGAAGAATCCTAGATTTTAATAATATTCATGTGAAATAATCTGTATTTCATAGTCAATACTAACAGAAATGTTATTATAATAAATGATACAACTAGATGTTACCAAACAAAATGGAACTTTTCTCTATAACAAGAACCATTGTTTGCCTAAAATGTCAGTGAGTATTTCAGACATCTGGATGTTGTGTTACTTTTGAAGGAATAATAGGTAGAAACATCCTTATATGGTCACACCGATTGCCTATTTAGGTACCATTGCAGAGATCTAATCAGGCTGCTGGTGGAAGCCCAGTTACCTAGGTTCAGCTTTGTCCAGGAGATCATGAAAAATTACATGACACCTTCATTTAAACTATGAGGGTGCTCTCCATTAGAAATCTGCTCTTGAATTTTATTTAATTCATATCTATATCCTTGGGAATTCTGAGCTGAAAAGTTTTGTAAAGATCCTTTAGTCTCACATCATCTTTTCATGGATGAAAAGTTAATGTTCAATGAGTTTCAGAACTTGTCAATTTGTATGCGTGATGATTCGTGAAGTAGGTGTGATGGGATTTGTGTGGTTAATGAAGCTACAGTGCACCCACAGAACATGGGTTTCTCCATTCCAATTGATGTTTTACAATGACAAAATATTGCTCAAAATTTTAATATCACATGAATTTAGCAACTCCTCCTGAGACTATGATTAATAAAGATGTAAATGGATGCATTTTATTCTTCTGTCATTGTCTTTTCAATATTAAGAGACATTTGTAGTAAAGCTGGAGGAAATACTGACAGGAAAAGAACACTCTTATCTCCTTTCCTTCCAGCACTTAATATCTTCTTTGTGTACTAATGAATGTTTTTTAGTGAATTATTTTACTTTTAGTTGTAAAGGTAAGAATATGCAAAGGGTAAAAGTTGTTAGTATTCATTTGAATAGTAATTTAGACTAGATGAAATGTAAGCTTTTTCCCAAAACATAGCTTTATCATTTCATCGCTATGCTCACTTATATTGATTAGTGAAGGTCTTTTAAAATCTACTGTAATATAACAAATAATCTTGCCATTTTATTACTTTAGTACCACATAATTACTGTCATTTTAGCTATTCTTTTTAGGGTTTTTTTTGAGGGGGGTACCAGGAACCGAACTTACAACCTCACACTTGCCAGGCAGGCTTTGTGCCACTAAGCTATATCCCCGGACCATTCTAGCTATTCTTTATCTGAAATTGTTCACAGAGGAGTCAATAAGGTTCCTTAATTTTCTTCTCAAATAGTTGTATGTGTATATTAATAAATATTGAAATAAAATTATATAAAACAACCATATAACTAAGTACATATGTATGCAAAGATAAGAAAAGTCTTGTATATATATAAAACACACAAATATATATTTAGTACTTGGGACCAAGATAGGCAATTTTCTGATTTAGAAAATATTCTACTCTGATATTACTACTAGGTTTTCAGTTAGTGGAAAAAATTTCTGTCCCTATATGACAAATTTTATAACTTTAGATAATCAAACAACACCTCCTTCAATCAAGTTTAAATCTACATAAAAATATAACTACATATGTATATATATTATATATACATGTGTATTTATACATTTATGTATATATATTATATATACATGTGTATATGCACACATTTGTATATATGTGTGTATATAGTCATGATATATATATATATAGAGAGAGAGATAAAGAGCAAGATAGATAGGTAGATAGAAAAACTCTGGGTATTAGCTAACATTTCAGATAATTATATATTGTCTATTGCCATTTTTTTAAATTTAGAAGCAGCGGCTTTCCAGAACCTCATGATTCACAACTGGAAATGATGGATGTCAGTTCCAGTTTGATACTTCAGAAAGTGTTCATTTCTATTCCACATTCCATTCCACTGTTTTAGTTCATTTTGCATTGTTTTAATACCTGAGGCTGAGATCTTTATTACAATAATGATGTTTATTTAGTTCAAAGTACTGGACATTCAAATGTAAGGTACAGATATCTGCTAGGTTCTGGTGATAGTGTCCTGACAGATGGCATCACAAACATGAGCATGCATGTGCAAGAAACATCAAGGGAGATTCAGGTTTGCTTATAACAACTAACTCTTGTGAAATGTCTTGTGAGAGCAACCAGGAACATCTACAAGAAAACCAGTAATTATTCACTACACCTCCTCATTTTCAACCATAATTAGTTTCTTGAAAGTTAGTAAGTTCATGTTACAGGAAGAAAAGCTGATAAATAATGGAAAGTGATTGTGACAGGCACACATGTCAACTTCTGGCTTGTTCGGTTGCCTCTTGATTGTGCCACTGCCCTTATCAACAGTAGCTTGGTAGGAATTAATAAATAATTAGGTTGGTATATGGAACGGATAACTGGCAATAAGTGGGACATGGGGATTATTATCTGTGAACTCTTCTGATTTTGGAGTAGAATTTGCATTGCTTACTTTTTTTGGAAGTATACTTTTATTGAAGCTAGTGAAATAGCGGATATTATCAAGTCAGTGTCATTAGGCAGGAAGTTATTTAGACAATGAGAAACTTAACCTTTTCATGAGGCCCAAGTCCCCCTCCACAAAGAAGCAATCTCAAGTGACATCCTCCTTGGTGAACCATAAAGGAAAAGTATCATTCCACTACATACGAAACATACTTTGGGGAATCAGAAATAAATAGTAACATTTGCTTTGGCAAACATTCACTTTCGATGCAGCAAGATTTGGTGACAGGTTCACCCCAGATATCTCTGAGCCATAGCATCTTTGGATGATTCTACAATAGACACAGCCATTCAAGAGGAGGAGGAATGGAAAGCATGTGGCCGTCATGGGCTAATAAATTTCTAATATCCAACTGAAGCTTTAAACTCTGGTAATATTTCCCAAATACACAGTTGTCCTCAGTTCTTGGCTCTGCCATCAGTGTTCTCAGCTTTATTTTTTGGTGATATCTTCTTCTGGGAAGGAAATATGCTAAGCTTACAGTAAGTAGGTCTTTCAGTCTCCTTCCTAAATAAATTTGAGGACTAGAACCTTCTTTTCACTTTGAATTAATTTTTAAACTCCTATTCCAGGATAGCAGTGTTTTCACTAGAATAGTTCATAAAATACTTACTGTTTTCCTAAAACAGCATTTATTCAACACTAAAAGAGTCATACCACTAGTTCTTTTCAAGATTGCATTCTGTTTTCTTTGGGCTTGGTCAAGAATGCTGAGATATTTAAACCATTAATATTCTTAGAAGCCCTACTTTTGATACCATCCTATATTTTTGTGAAGTTTTAACAAAGATCCAGATAGTGATATTGCATTTTTTTGCTGACTCTATTTTTGTTAAAATCTGTGTGTGAAGAAACAGAAAATAGGAAATAGTTCAATTTTCCAACTTAGTATATGTTTGGCTTTTCATAAAACTCCATACTTCTGCTAACCAACTAAGTCTTTTATAATTTTCCTATTACTGCCTTAGCTACAACCTACTATCTGGTATTAAGGCCTATATCACATTAGGCCATCTAATGCAGCAAATTTTACTTGTAAGTACTAATTTGTATATTACATATTTACTGGAATGTAACAAACTAATTGCAAATGTAAGGGCTTAAAATTGCAGTGATTTATAAATTCCCAAAGATATGTGGGTTAGCTGGTCAGTTTTTCGATTATTTTTGTGTGGAATAACTGTGTAGCAGCATTCATCTGGAAGTCAACTGTGCTGAAAGCTGGGCTGAGATGGAAGGTTTAAGATGGCCTCACTCATAGACAGCAATTAGGACTGGTTTCAAATTAGACTTTATCTTCCAGGGTGGTGATTTAGCTTCCATGATGATCTAAGACTGTAATTCAAAAGAGTGGAGGTTAAAAAGCATCTTGAGGTCAAGACTCTGCAACTAAGAAAAAATTTCTTTTAGCACACAGAGTCAAGGTCAGTCAGAAGACCTGACCAGTTTTAAGGGATGATAACATCGCCTCTACAGTTGAATTTAGGAATTGCAGTGAATATGTGACCATGTTCAACCTGGACACTATTCTTGTGCCATAAAAAGAAAATTATTTTTCCCCCAAAATTATACCAATAATTTATACATTGATTAACATTGTCAACAAATGCTAATTGAATTCCTTTTTTAGTCAATGAAATAATAGATTCAAAAGTTGAAAAGACAAAGAACTTACTAACTTTCAAGAAACTAATTAGGGAGAGGATTGGCAAAATAAAAAAACAAAATAAAATTAAATAAGATAATTTGAGAAGGATTGGAAAGAAAATGCTCTTCTAGTGTTTACCATGAATAACCAGTGGCAAGGAAAATAACTTTTTTCGGCCTAGTACAGACTTTACCAAGCATGGCTTACATGACAAATTTATATTGTTACCAAATTGTTTCATGTGGGCTGAGAGTTTAGAGCAATATTTACATTTTTAAAAGATAAATTTTTTTAAAGACTGACAGAGACTGATCCACAGAATTAATATAATTTTATATGAATTTTTATAGAAAAAATGTCTGAATCCTGATTCAGGGTGTTGGTCTAAGGTCAAAATCTGTACAGACTGTATGTACTTGCAGGAAGAACTAAAAACTCTATGAGTCCAAGTTTCATCATCTGCAAAAATAGGGTTAGTAACAGATTAGTAATAAATTCTATTTCACAGAGTCACTGCAGAAGTATTTGAATTTATATTTGTAAATTTCTTCAAATGTAGGATTGATAAATATTTGTTCATGATAAATATTCTGTGATGATATGGCTATTAAATAGAACATTTGAGCATCAATGAAGCAAATTAACAGTAATATGATTTTATAGAAATAATGACCTTTAATATATCAATATAAATTCTTAAACACATTTGAAAAAAGCATAAATGAAGTATAACAAAAAATAAAATTTGTATACATATGAGTGTGTATATGTATATACATATATATATATATACATATATATACATGTGTACACATATTGCTATATAACATTTATGTGTGTGCTCATATTAGCAACCATCTCTTACGTGGCCTTATATGCTAGAAAATGTGTTAATTATAATATCTATACAAAACTCTTCAAAATAATTGTGAAAAGATTGTGTCCAGTCTCATCTTCAAGTTCAAGATATACATGGAGGAAGATTGCCATAAAATGTTCCTAGAACTAACAACTGTGGTGGAATACAGGCAACAGAATTAGGTGGGGAAAGTGGTTGAATGGTCCTATAGTTGTAACAAAGACCTCTCCCATAATGATTGTAAACGGGAATCAATATTCAGCTGTGCTCAAAATCAGGAGAAGAGAAACAAGCTTTTTGATTTCTACATGAATCAGCCACTAAATGAGATCATCTTTAAGGAGAGAGATTACTTTGAGCAGGCAACTCCTTTTGGTTGGGACTAATGGAATTACAAATGTAAAATTTTAGCTGGAAAATTGTTAGCACTCCATTTTCTTCTTGATCATAAAAGGGGGAAATATATTGTATGCCAAAACAGTAACTAAACCTATTCAACATATAGCTTTATTTCAATAATTTCAGCTTAGGAAGAGACCATACAATGTTCTGGTTTACCTTCCATCTTTCAAGAAATAGTAATAAAATAATTGGATACCTTTATTCAAAAAATAACTTAATCAACCACATACCATGTATAAAAATTAATTCAAAATGGACCCTAAATTTAAACTTGAACTCTAAAACAATAAAACTTTTATTAAAAATATAGAAAAAATTTCATTCTCCAGAGTTAGGCAAATATTTGTTTTAGAAAACATCCTAAAACCATGATTTATTAACCAGATTTGGTGGCACCGTCCTGTAATCTCTGCACTCCAGAAGCAGAGGTAGTGTGTGTTTTATGCCAGCCTGGGCTACATAGTGAGTACAAGGCCAGCCTGGGCTGTGTAGCAAGATCCTGCCTCAAAAAAAGCATAAATCAAACAAACAAACAAAAAATATAAACACTGTTAAGAAAAAGTAAAAGGTAATCAACGAAGCACCATTCATAATAGCTAAATTTTGGAAGTGGCCTATATGCCTATCCACAGATGAACAGATAAAGAAATGTGGTATTTAGATACAATAGAGTACCATTGTGCCATAAAGAAAGATGAAATTGAGTAATTTATAGGAAAATGGATACACCTTGAGACCACAAAATTCAATGACAAAAAGTCAGATACACAAGCTTAAATATTGCATGGTTTGTATTGTACCACAAAAGTAAATTAGAAATAAAAAGCAAAATAAAAGCTAGATACAGTAATAGGCAGTAGGGAGGTAGATCTATGTCAAATGGGAAGGAGATCAAGAGATGGAGGGAGGGTGGGAAAGGGAATGAAAAATTAAAATGTGTTATGAACATGTACCAACTCTACACAAGGAATGTAAACGTCAGGTACTATAAACATGAAATAATGAAAAATTTAAAAATGTGAAAAAGTATTTACAGTTTATATATATGCTAAAGGATTTACATCCAGAATTTTAAAAATACCCAAACTCATAAGCTGATGAAAAATGCACAAATGTGTAAAAGATTTGAACACATCTATCACAATATAAGACACAAAAATGGGAAATAATAATAAAATTTTCTTAACTTAGATAATCACTAGGAACATACAGCTTTAATGACAATGAGACATCATAGTCCATGTAATAGAATATCTAAAATGAAAAGGAAAATAATAATAACAGCTATTTGTAAAGAATTAGATACAACTGAATTTCTCATGTATTACTGGTAGGGACAAAATGGTGTGGTCACATGATAACTTTTTGGGCCACTTCTTTAAAAGCTAAATATGTATTTTAGTATACACGAGCAATCTCTTTTATAGGTATTTGCTTAAGTGAACTAAAATTTGATTTTCTCACATAAATATTATTATTTTATAGCCATTTTATCAGCATTGATGGAAACAAAGTATTTTTGTCCATTTTTTCAAAGTAATAAAAGTAATTTGCTCTCAGAATATTCTGCTTTTGGTTTGAAAAAGTAATGGAAAGTGAATTTTTTTTCACAGCATAAATTTTTTTCTTTATTTTTCTTAAATTGTAAAGAAGCACTACTATAAAAAGAAACATAAGAGAATAAAAAGAAAAAGCAAGGAGAAAAAATATTGGCTTTTAAGAATATAGTTATCATCATTATTTTGTTTTATTTTCTTTTGGTTTGTTTGTTTGTTTTGCTACATAGTTCAGGCTGTCCTTGAACTCACTATGTAGCCCAGAAGTCACAGCAATCCTCCTGCCTTATCTTCTAGTGCTGGGATTCCAGGTGTGCACCACCACACCTAGTCCAGTTTTTGTGTTCTTTAAGAAAATCTGTACTTCTTCCCTGCTCAGGGAATCAATTCTTAACATTGTCTGGAATGTTTGAAAAATCACTTGATACCTCCACTTAGTAACTAGTTAATATGATTTGATGCTGTTGCACTGTAAGTTAATCTACAATGAAACAAATATTTGGATAATTACGAGAATTTCAAATTTACCATATCCGTGCCCTGGTCTCAATTTTTTTTCTTTTTCTTTTCTTCTTTCAAATTTAATTTACATAGTATAAAATCCATCCTTTAAAAGTACAACCCAGTGGCTTTTAGTGTAAAGGTGTGTAATTTTTACTTTTGAATAATTTCAAGAACATTTTAATAAATTTTTCCCAAATAAAAAAAGCATTGTACACTCATGGTAACTACCAACTACTATTTTTTCCCTCGATTTCTGGCCACAACTAATCTATTTTTCTTCTTTACTAATTTGTAAATTTCCTTTCCATTTATTTATTTTTTGAGGCCAGTTCTTGCTAAATTACACAGATGTGACTTGAATTTGCAATCCTCCCTCAGCCTCCTTGAGTGCTGGGTTTACAGGTATGTGTAACTGCATAAATTTATAAACATACTACTGGGGACATTTAACATAGGTAGAATCATATAATATTTTGTACATTTTAGTATGAATTCTTTTACTTTCTGTGTTTCCAACTTTCATCCCTGTTGTAGCATGTATTGATATTCCTTCTTGTAGATGAAAAAGACCTTGGTGTTGTACGGATATACCACATTTTGATTATCCTTTCATGAGTTGATGGGCATTTGATTATGTCTTTCTTTTTTGGCTATCATGAATAAATCTGCTATAAATGCTTATGCTTATATTTTTATGAACCTGGGCTATCAATTCTCTTGGATGATTACCTAAGAGTAAAATTCCTAGGGTGTATGGTAAAGTATATGTTTTTGGAACTACCAGACTATTTTTAAAAGGAAACCACATCGTGTTAACTTCCTATTATCAATGTATGTCTTTCAATTTTTCCGCATTCTTATTAACATTTGTTATAATCTGTGTTTTTATTATAGCCTTCTGAGTGGGTATAGAGTTGTTTCTTCTTGTGATTTTGATTTTTATTTCCCTAAAATTTATTGATTTAACACATCTTTTCATGTGCTTCTTGATATGCACTTTGTACATGTTTGGAGAAATGTCTATTCAAATCCTTTGTGTATTTTTTAGTTGGATCTTTTGTCCTTTTTCTGAATTGTAAAAATTTTTTATGCAACTTGGGTACATATTTCTTAAAACATGTATACTTTTCCCATTCCATGTGTTGTTTTTACACATTTTGGACAGTGTACATTAAAGCCCCTAAATTTCAAAATTTTGATAAAATCCAATTTATCTATTTTCTTTTGCAGCTTATGCTTTTGTTGTCATACTTACAAAAGACTTGTCTAGCTCAAGGACATGAAGATTTATGCTTACTTATTTTTCTAAGAGTTTCATAAATGTCCAACTTTATTCTTTGGGATGTGGTCACTTTTTTCCATAAGCATTTGTTTAAGAGAAAAATCTTCCTTCTCTGAATTTTCTTGACATTATTGTTAAAAAACAGTCGAAAATTTTATTTCTGAGCTAATTTTACTTCTGAACTATCTCATTAATTGATGCTTCTTTTCTTGTGTTTGTCATTTTATGGTAAGTTTTGAAATCAGTAAAAGGAATACTGCAATTGTATTCTTTTCAGGATTGTTCAGGCTACTTAGGGTCCTCATAATTCTATAGATATTTGAGAATCTATTTGACAGTTTCTATACAAAGAACATGAAGAACATGTAGGATTTTGATGGGCATTGTATCAAACCTGAAGATCAGTGTAGGGAGTGTTAATATCAATTCTTTCATTTTATAAATTTGGGATTTTTTCCATTTATTGTGGTTTTTAAGTGTGCAAGTTATATATTTTGTTAAAATTAATTCTAAATATTTTATTATTTTTGATGTCTTTATAAATGAATAGTTTTCTTAATACTCATTGTTATGTCCATTGAATATGTTTAGAAATACAGTTATTTCTATATTGATCTTGTATCTGCATACTTGCAAAATCATTTATTTATTATAGCAGATATTTTCTGTTTCTTAGAGTTTTTTATGTACAAGATTATGTCATTTGCAAATAGCAACAGTCCTATTTTTTACCAATTGCTTTTAAAAAACAATTTATCTATTTAATCTTATGCCTACTTGTCCTTGCTAACTCCAAAATACAAGGTTGAATAAAAATGATGAGAACAGATATTTTTCCTCATTTCAGGGTGAAAACAGTCAGTCTTCAACATTAAGATGTTGACAATCAGTTTTTCACAGATGATTTATTGAGTTGAGAGAATTCCTTCACATTCTAATTTTGTTCAGTAAATTTTGTCATAAAATGGTTCTGGATTTTTTAATGTTTTTTCTATACCTTTTAGGAATATCCCAGAGATTCTATCCTTTATTCTATGAACATAGTATATTACTTGATTTATTTGCATATACTGAGCTGATCTTGTATTCCTAGGATAAATCCTACATACTCATTTATTTAATTATTTTTGTATATCTTTAGGTTCAATTCACTGGTATTTTGTTGAATTTTTTGTGTCTAATTTAATAAGGGACAATGTCTGCAGCTTTGTCTCCATATGGTTTCTGGTACAACTCTAATATCTTCACCTCAGAAATGGAAGCAATACCCACCTGATATCCCAAGCCAATATCTTAGAAGTTATCTTTAGTTATATTTGGCTCCCCTCATCTCTGGGTTCCACATCCAAGCATTTAACCAACTGTAAATTGAAAATATTTTTTAAAATTCTAGAAACTCTCAAAAGCCAAATCTTGCATTAAATGTATGCTGAGTACCACGCTGAATCCACATGCAAAGACTTAGTACCTCAACCATCCCCAAGATCATTACTCTGAAAAATAAGACCCATTCTTGTCTCAGATCCACAGCAATTCCAACCAGCATGAGATCACCAGAGTTCTAGGGAGCCAAGGGCCCCCAAACAGAAGGAAATGGCCTCCAGCTAGGAAACAGTTCTACAAAATGATTTGGTGTTTGGGAGTTTGGAGATAAAAGGGCCTGATGAGGATTCAGTCATAAAGGGGTTGGTGGAGATTCAGGCTTGCTTGCTCAGTGATTTCTGCTTTAGCTTGACTGATTCTAAGTCATAGTCAGCTACACCAAATAAGTGTCATTGTTCTTCTGAGTCATCAAGGTTTGTAGAGGGGATAGCAGGAGTAAGAAGGTGGTGGCAGAGGTGGAAAAGTGATGGTAGAAGCTATGTTTTTGGCACTGTATGGAGAACTCAGGCCCACTACTACTTATCCCAAAGCCAGGCTCTAGGGTGAAGCCATTAAACTAGAATCATGTGGTGTAAGGAAGCTGGGGCTGAGCCACAGATGCTGGGGAAAAGCTGGTGAAGCATTCAAAGGCAAGTTCTGTCATGCTGCTGTGGCTGTCAGTTCTGGAAGACAGGAAGATGAAGGCCAGGGTAGCCATCTTGACGATGATGCTAGTGAGACATCCACCTGACACTCCAGGTCCCTCCATGATGTGCATATTTATAAAGCTGTTCGGCTCACTGGCAGGTTGCAAGAGAAGCAGCACTGTGAAGCGATCTGCAGGACACTGGTTACCAACTTGTCTGGGTGTGGTAAGACAGAACACACTAATGTGTACCAAGTTGCGTGAAGTATATTTATTGCTTACAGTAGACAGCAGGGATAGCAGGAGACTAGGATTCATCTGGAGCCAGTTCCCCAAGACTTGGAAATGTTTCTTAGGGCATATACAGTCTCGGTTGTGAGAATCCCAGGTGCACCATGGCTAAAGGGTGCCATACAACACTTTCTGGATTTTATACTTTGGGATCATGTGAATTGCTGGGCTAAACCATTGAAGGATATTCTGTTCTAGGGTAGATAGTCCCTGCTACCTCATCCTTTTTTGAGGCAGCTGCATTTCTAGGATATTCTGCTGTTAATCAGTTAATCTAGGCGACTACAAATGAAAAAGGGGGAAAGGTTGGTTCAAGGAACATTTTTCTACATGCACCAAAGGAGTCACCTACCTACATTTTATGGGTAATATTTGGGTCTAGAATGGGACTTTGCCAACTGGAAGAATGATTTCAAATGCAAATGAACTGCTGTTATTTCCAAAAGCTTCAAAGAATACAACAAAAGTCAGTGCCACATGGGGAGAAGTGAAGTCTCTATTAATATCAGTAAGCAATTCACCACTGTCTTTCTTTTTCTTTTTTCTTCTTTTGTAAGATAGTTTCCTGCTATGTAGTTCAGGGTGACCTTAAACTCAGTATGTAGCCCAGGCTGGCCTCAAACTTGTGTAATCTTCCTGCCTGACCCTCCTCAGTGGTGGGATTACAGGCATGGGCCATTACCCTAGCATCACATCTTCTTTGTTGTTGTTGTTTTTGAGATGGGGTCTCACTGACTTTCTTGACAAAGGAGTGAAGAAGTGACTAAATGCCAAGGCTGGGAGTCTGAGTTTGAAATTGACCCATAGAATGGCTATAACTGGAAGCAGCAGCTGAGAAAAAATGGACTAGAACCACCCAGAAGCATCTGCTGTAGCTTCCCATGTGGGATGGAGCCCTGCATAGGAATGGGACACTCTGCCCACTATAAGCAGTTTTCTTACCTTGGACAGGGCTGGGGTGATAAAGGGAGACCTATGATCTCCTCTGCTCATATTTTTCCAAGAGAAATTCCTTGATCTTCTAAGGATCCCTGCCTTTGGATAGTGAAGATATCTGACTATCAAAAAGACACATGTAAATCTTCCTGTAAACCTCATTTCCAGGAAGTTGCAGAAATATTGCTTCAGGCCTGGTGAAAACTTTCATGGAGAAGAACTTCTAGAGATTCAGGCTCTTAAAGAGGCTAGTTGAGATAGGTGCAGATGAAGTTGCCTATGGCCATATCCCGGTAGGAGACCTCCCACTGTATGCGCTGATAGGTTTCCCACCTGACTGCTAGTGCCTGTTTGCTGAACCCAGCAACCTTGCACCTCTGAGCCTGCCTCTGTCTTCCCCAAATGATGTCATAACCAAGACATCACTTTTCTTTGCTGACAACACCATTGCAGCCTACTCTCTGAGACTTGCTTCTTGCAAACTAGCATTTGCTCTTTCAAAAACATCTGGTTTTTCACCTTCTCAGCCACTTCTACCTGTCCAGCTCCTCTGACAGAAGCTCAAGCTGAGGGTTTTTTTTTTTCTCCAAAAACCAGATATTGGAAAAAATACTTTTCTCAGGAAAACCACTGATCCAAAGCTGTCAGTGCGTCTGAAAAAGTGTCATGTGGGCATTTTTCTAATATATATATATAAATCTGGAATCTGTGCTCAGAGATTCTGGCACTGCATTTGGGCAAGCAAGCAAAAAAAAAAAAAAAGAAAGAAAGAAAAACTGAAGGAAAATCAATCAGTCCATCAAACTATGTAAATCTGACGAGTGTTCAGATGTTAGGACTCCAGCCTAAGTATTTTTTTCCTTATCAGATTTCTGTGCCTGCAAATGAACATAATTACAGAGCCTACCATTAGGAAGTGTTACATAAAACAGTAGACTTCACTTTCAAAGAAAATCTAAATAGTAGTATTTAATAAATGCATGGGACAAGTAAACTGGGTGGCAAGTTCCTAATTGTATATTTGAGTAGTCATTCAAAATGAAACTCAGAATAATTATTTTTTTTAAAATAATTATATTATTGGATATTTATATTATAAATAATTATATTAATGGATGTTTTAACTGTTTATGATAGCTACTTTTGAAATTCATTTTTCTAAGCTCTAAGAAATCTTTAATTTGAGTTTCTGTAAATGTTTTTTATATGACATGTTTATTAGCTTCCCTCTCAGTGAGACACAATACTTGAAACCCATGACTTAAAATAAGTTTAATTTGACCCGCAGTTTCAGGGGATTTAGTTCATGGTCATCTCACTCCAAGATAGAAATGTCCTGGCAGAAAGGCACAGTGGAGGAAAGCTGCTTAGTTCATTGTGTATGGGAAGTAGCATTGGGGAATAGGGCTGGAGAGGAAGGGACATATACAGTACTCAAGGTAGTATTGCCGTAATCCACCCAGACACACCCGAAAGAGTGCCTAACTAATCATTTAGGCTTTTCTTAATCTAGCCAGGTTGACATATCATGATTAACAGTAACAGCATAATGACATTATTAATATTGGGTTTAATTGGTGATGATGAATATATTCAACTTTCTGAAAGTTCCATTGTTATTAATCTTCTATAGTTTAGCTTTAAAATTTTGAAGTTTATATAGATACATAAAATGTTATTTTAGATCAATTATGTATAATCGATGACCTACAAGTGAAATAAACTTCTTCAAACTCTTTTCTTTCAGCTCTAATAATTTATAATCCACCTATATTATACCTGCCAGTGTGTTGTGTGCTAGACATATAAAGATGAATGAGACCTAAGTTACTATTTCGAGTTCATAGAAATTCAATATGAACAAGAGTCCCAGTATTTTATTTTTATTTTTTTATTTTTTATTTTATTTTATTTTTTTTGTGGGTACCGGGGGTCGACCTCAGGACTTCGCATGCTAGGACCAATATTTTATTTTTACAAATAATTTTTATGCAATCAATAAATGGACAAAATACCATCAATTAGCTGAAATATAGTTGTGAAAATTTCATAGATTTAAAGTCATGTCCATGATAAGAAGATATTATATTTCAGCATAATTTTCAAAAATTGCTGAATTTTGAATTTTCAAAAATGCAAAAGTTTTCAAATATGTTCCTTCAATCTCATAAAAATTATTGACTCATATTTTCATACTATTTATAATGGACATTTTTTCACTGCCATTAACATTATAAATTTTGAATAAACTTATAGGAGGTTAAATTGGAAATACACATTTACATTAAAATAATATATAATTTGAATCCTCTATTTCACTTCAAAAAATTTCAACTATAATCTTCCCAGAACTTTTGAATTTTTCTTTACTGTGTAATATATTATTATTAGAAGACATCTACATGACAAAGTTGAGATATTATATACTATTAAAAGAATTGCAGGCAGCATGGAAAGATATTATATGAATGATATCATATAAAAATATGGAGAGTCTAATTGCATGTCTTTAAAATTATGCAGCAAAATTTTAACATCAGCCATTCCTTTCAATTTTGTAATTGTGAATAATCCTCACTTTTCTATTTACATTTTTTGTATTTATGAAGTGTTTGTAAGTGAGCATGTCTTACACTTTAAAAATAAAAGGGGGATTTATTTGTGAGTATTTTTATATTAAATATCCAAACATATTACCTAGATTTGTACAGAAAAAAATTTCTTACATATAGTAATTGCATAACGTAAAGAAAGTTCAATCATAGAAAGTGTTCCATTTTTACAATTTAGATCTAAAATGTGCCCCAAAAGTATCATCTGTTCAGAGGTGGGGAAATTAGAAGAGATCTGGTCATACACTTATCAAAGGATTAATCTATTGAAAAGTTCATAGCTGAATATGTTAAGAGAAGAGGCCTAGTAAGAAGAGGTGGGCCACTGAGGGCATGAGCTGGAAAGCTGAAAGTTGTATACTTGCCACTGATTCCACTTTCTGACTGTCATAAGTTGAGGGCTTGGAACCAGTTAACCACCAAAGACTGAACCCTCTGAAACCATGAGCCAAAATAAACCTCTCTTCATTTAAATTATGGGTATTAGATATTTTGCCCAAGTAACAGGAATGTGTATAACACATTCCTAACACAAAAAGCAGTTGCTGCATATCATATATTTTCAAATCTTCCTTATGGCAAGAGTTGTATTATATTCACCTGCCCCATTTATTTTAGGCAAAACTATGGCTATTTTTCTTTAATAAAATGCATGGAATCCATGACATATGATGCTTTCTGGAGAAAACTTTACAACGGTGACATAAATTGTCATGTTCTTTTCTTGCTTTATAAAACTTTAGAACGATATGATGGATTTGCTTTTCTATTTGTATTATAAATTATTTAATTATAAATGCTATGTATTTTAAATAGCTTGACATTTTTCTGTTGTTTCTGTTGATCTTTTCAAAATTGCAGCTTGTGACTGTTCCCTTGTCCAGAACACAGAGATGTGTGCCACAGAGTAAGCTTCCTAGCCAAACTGCAAGTATATGCAGAAAGAGCAAGTAACAAGTTTGTTTTATCATGTCATCTTCTTCCTCCCATCTATGATAGAAACTCCCTAAAGGTATTTGCAATCAAGGCAACATCACCTTCATACTCAGTATCTGTCAATCAAGAGATCATTTTAGTACAAATTATAGGGATTTATATGCAATGCAAACAACTCCTCATAAGTTGATTTGAAACTTGGAATACTTTGATGTGAAGAGTGGTTGTTTTAGAGTAAAGTGTAATATTTATATATAATATTTATGAATGTATATTGTTTTAGAGTGAAGATTAGATATAATATACATGTTTTGAGGTGTTTTGCATTTTGTGGTGTAGTTAAATAACTTTTTGTTTTTATTATTTTTGTCACACAGAATGAAAAAAAGAATCAGAGAAGTAGATATTTCAAATAGGGGGATGGGAAAGAGATTTGTAGCAATAACTAGGGAATTAAACAGCATATAACAACAAAAAAGGATATATCCTTGGCATTTAAATTAGGAATACAAAATATTACATGCAAAAAGATATAGAATCTGTTATTCTGATGCATTTGAAGTATAGTTTCTTCCTCAAAAGTAGGTGAGAAAAAATTTATTTTTAGAAAGAATACTTTAATAATACATTTTATATAAAACAAATCAAAAATAATGTGATTTAAAGAAAATAAATTGACAAAACAAATTGCTTGGTGTGATCAAACTGTAAATGAAGATATATTTTCTTCTGATTTCCATTTCTGTCTTGTTGAGAAAACTTCTCTTCCACTTTCTTTACCAAAATAATCAGATAAATAGTGATTTTTTGTTCCTTACTGTGCAAAATCTTGGAATATGATAAAATAGCTGTTATACTGGCAATTTGATTTCTTTAATTGAAAGTATTATGTACATAAATCAACTTGAAGATTTTTTTCTTTGGTGGTGACTAATTTGCACATTTGAAAAAGATAATATACTATATAATTGGTTTTCCTTATAAAATCCTTACTAATTAGTTTATTTTTAAATTTTAGTAAAATAAAATGCTTTGTGATTCTCCATTTCCTTCTTCCATTTCTTTTATTGTTTTCTCCCCTTTATCCTTTTTCCTCTTCTTCCTTCTTTCAAATTTTGCTAGCATTACAAAAAGCAAAAGGAGTAAAAGAAAAAAAAAATTGTGATCCAAGATTATAAGAAGCACATTATGATATTGATATAAGTTATGGAAAAATATCTTGAAAGTTTTGAGTACTCATGATAACTAAAATTTTCATTAAATTCTTAGCCCAAATATTTCTCTAAGCAATCATGAGAACATAGGAAAGCATACCATAAATATTATGACACTATTTTGTTTGTATTCATTTTACTCCACTGAGAAATAGCTATTTTTCCTGCTGGAAATTATGAGACATTTGTGAGCTTGTACAAAATCATGAGACAATAAGGAATGCGATTTAAACCCTGTGGAAGAATACGTGCAGTGATATGCCAGGCTGCTAAAAACTACACACACATTCAGTTAAGGCATTGGATAATAGATCTTTTGTGTTCAGGTAACTAAATAAGCCATTCATTTAAACTATTTATTAGACCTCTTTTGTTTTCTTTCCCATGCAAGGTTTTAAAGAAAATGACAACGTTAATGCTTTTTCTAAATGATATTCTGTTATGACTTATTGTAGAGCTCTGTTTTACTCATCTGCTTATGATAATGATGATGCTGGTTAGTCTGAGGGTAATAAAAAGAAATAATAGGAGACTTACACTCATTCCCTTGTGATAATTCTTTTCTCTGTTCTACAATACTCAGTATTGAGAAAATGCAACCCAGTGCTTATTTTTATGTGGTGACTAATAGCATATTCATTTTAATATAATCACATTATTTACCATCTGTTCTTTGTTTAGCCAAAATTGATTTTCTATATAGTTCATTTGGACACTTGAGACAAATAAGCTATTTATTTGTGTCAATTTAATGACTTAACTGTTAGAATTTTAAAAAGAAAATATTTTTCATAGGACAATATACTTTCAAATAGCCTCTACTGTAATATATTTTAAAAATTATCCTGCTTTGGCTTACATTTTCTTAAAAGAGGGATTATGTGTACTCTTCATTATTTTCAAGGACCTATATCATAGTTAGAAAGGCAATTCATTGTTTTCAAACAACCAAGTTTATATATTTGCAGGGAAACAGAAAAAGAAAAAGAATTATTGCTCTATGAAGCTATTTGTTAGTGTCTAAAATTTGTTCTATGCTATATCATATTCTTTGATAGTTAATTTCATCATTTACATAACATTAATAAATGACTTATTTATCAGTGTTGATGATATTTAGCTAAAAGCTACCAGGGCACATTTATCCAAACATAGTTGTGTTCAGCACATTCTACAACAAGGATTCCTCATCTTCTGGGGATATGTGGGCACCAGGAGGATTCCCAGTTAGAAAGCCCCCAGTGCTTCTTTAAATGCTTTATGCCTATGGTGGATGATTTTAGAGATGGTTCAGACTATGAGGTTTTTGTTTGTTTTAGTGGTTAAAATCAATTGAGGAATTTTGCTTTCCTTCTGGTGGAGGGGAGATACAGAGCTTGGTTACAGTTGGTAAAGAATTAGTAGACAATCTAGCCAGCTGGGATGATAAGTTGTTTTTTTTCAATATGGTACTTAATAGGATGCTCATAAATATGGTAAAATATTATTTCTGCTTGTATCTGTGATGGTGTTTCTGAAAGAGATTTACATTTGAATATGTACATGAGTAGTGATGGAAGGATAGTGAAGTTGGAATGGGCCAAGTTTATTGATACAGACTCACGAAACAGAATTTCTGCATTTAATGCTGCAGCTCATGGAATTAGAAAGACTCCAAATTTATTTGTTAGATTGACTGAAACATGGACCAAAAGGTGGCCTACTGTGAGCGAATTGATTGACTGCATAGGAAGGGTGACTGAAAGGCTTAGAGTGACCCAAATGTTAGAATGGATTTATTATTTAAAACAAATTAACTAGAGCAGATGGTTCCAAATTAAACCTTTTTCTGCAACATTTGAAAAAATTAAGAATGGAGCCCTTGCACCTTAGAGCATTGTGGGTTGCTGCTCTTTGTCCAGTAGACTTCACAGCAGGAATTGCAGCCTCTCATTTGGAAAATCTAAATAAAATAGGAATAATTTAATCCCAGAGTGGCAGGAGTTAAGTGGTTACATTCTGCCACCAAGAGTAAAGTGAGTATGGTAACTACAGTATCACCATGAATAGCAGAGTCGAAACAGAAATCAAAATGTTGGGGTTGATGCAGACTTACACCTACTGGTTTGTTAATTATGGTGCTCTGGAAGTAAACTAGACAGAAGCCTACCAAATTTTTGCGTGATTTCTATAAAGAAAAATGTTTAAGATCAATTGAGGAAAAGTTTAACTCAAATCATAAAAAACAAGGAGTAACAATCCTCTGAGACAAAAGATATTATTCTTAGACAAACATGGTCACCAGATTTAAGCTCCTATAGTATTGTAACAAAAAAGAGAAATAAAATTACTTCCTGAGTGCAAAGTGAGGCTATAACAAAAAGGCAAACATCTATAAACCAGGAAGAAAGCCCCCACCAGACACTAAATCTGCCAGTGCTTTGTGCTTGAATTTCACAGTCTCCCAAAACATGAAAGATAAATACCTGTTGTTAAAGCCACCCAGTGTATGGTACTTTGTTATCAAAGATCCTAAACTATTAAAATAGTCAAATATTTAATTCTTACATTTTGAATTATTATAAAATCTATAGTCACTATATAACATTAAGATTTATATGATCTTTTACATTCTATAAATTAAGTAATTAATTAAAAACATCATTAATTAATTTCCTTTTGGGGATAATTTACACTGTATCATTGATATTGATGTGGTATTGCAAATGAAGGATCAAATTTTCACACAGATTAGCACATAAGTCTTCCAGCCAAAGAATATTTTAAAAATCATTCCAACTATACACAGGTAAATGTAAGTGTGTTACAAAGGAAAGAGAAAAAGACACATGGGAATAAAATCTACAGGGAACAGAATTATAAAAATTACAGAATCATTTTAACTAATCAGTGGACCAAATTTAAAAGAAATATAATATAAAAATACATTATGTATAAATCTGTGGATAAATATTCAGTAATTTAATATTGCATTCTGAGAAAGTGTTTAACCAAAGACACAAGATAATTTAGATAAAGAGCCCTCCAAAATAAGTGGATATCTTACTTCTGATTACTATGGTAAAACTGAAGGACTATCAGTAGGCCTCTACTTAGGTAAAACACAAATGTATATAAAGTGTCAAACATAAATAATTTATTATTCCCTAGAGATATAATGTAATTCCATGAGTGTGGTCAGTGTTTTTCAACATTTTTGGCATATGCAAAATTCCCAAGATTAAGAGCTTTTTAAATTATAGTTCATTATAGAAACGTGCCCAAGAGAGCCATACAGTCTTGTAAAGATGTCAATACCCAGAATGGAGAAAAGTAGAAGCAACAGCTCTTATACATTTTGTCAGTGCAACTTACTTCTGATTATGTATTGCACATATTGCAAAAATGCTATCCAAGTATCTATTTAGAGATAAAGAAAATACATAGTATGCATATGTGTACACAGGCATGTGTATAGTCACACAAAGAAAATAATTAGCATCCCATAAAATTAATACAGTATCAACCTCGTTTATTTATATAGTGTCAACGTACATATCTACTGAATAGTATTTAAGTTCTAAAACTCATAAATAACTTTACTCATTTACCAATATATATTGAAGATTTGCCGTACGCATTTTATTTAGCATACTCAGTGTACCAAATTCTGCTCATATCTATACATAATTTTATTTATTGTTTTGCTTAAATAAATTGAGGTAAACAAACAACTGTAATAATACATAACAGTTAAATATTTTTGAAAAGAGGGGTTATGTAGAAAACCAAGACTTTATCTCATATGAAGGAGAAAGAAAAAAAATAAGAAAAATATAGATTAGAGTGAGGCTGGAAAAATGGTAAGGTAATGCCCTTTCCATATTTGGAGAAGATGAGAAGATATGTAGGATTGTAATAAGCGCTAGTAAAGAACATGGCAGGAGCCTAGAGATTGGCAGTACTGTGCAGTAATTAAGAACAGGACATCTGGAACCTAGAAGTGGATTTCTGTTATCTCAATCAATAGTGATATGGCCTCAGGTAAATTTGTCATGCATCCTTCTGCTCCTTTGTAAGAAGTGCATAATTATGTGCAGTTGGCAAAATTATAAGACAGACATCAAGGTACGTATCTTGAGTAATCCTCTGCCTTGAGAGTGTATTGAACTGTGAATAAGGTCAGGTATCACTCCATGAATTTAGACCATTACGTAGAAAGAGGGATTATTTGCTCATTTATGAAATAAAAAATTTTTTCTCTACATCATACCATATGCTAGAATGTTATGATCTGGATGGAACAGAATGCAACAAAAGCAAAGACAAATGAAACTTAAAATATATTTATACTACTTAGGGCTGGTGATATAGTTCAGCGGCATAAGCGCCTGCCTGGCAAGTGTGAGGTCCTGAGTTCGACTCCTGGTACCCACACATTAAAAAAAATATATATATATGTATTTATACTACTTAATATGGATAAATATCAAATATTAAAATAATAAAATGATATATCTATGTCAAAATAATTAAAATGCTTTAATTCAAATTTCTTCTTTCTTCAAGAAAATCTTCCTTACCTATGCTGAAAAGGGAGTAGAAAATTTCATCAATTGCATCCAGTATTACTTTTGCATTGTATATAGGTAGATATTCTATAAATTTAGTTTCAGAAATTTAGGCAACACTGAATAATTATAAAAAGATGAAAGACACTATTATTCACTTATAAAAGTTGGTCTAGATCTACAATAGTAGTGATTAAGTATTGATGTGTTTTTCTGTGAGGTGTGACTTTAGCCAACAAAGTCACACAGTGTAAAATTTTTATAAAAGTATTTTTTCTTTATAAAATGTTTATTTGTTTAAAAAGTGATCATCATTGCATCTTTTTAAAAGAGATATTCCCACAGACTCAGCACAAGTGACCACAATGAAAATTTCACAGGTTAGAATGTCAAAGTACATGAAAAGAATCTCCCTAGAATCTTGGATGAGGTTAAGACGCAACGACAAAAATCAGCTGAGAAAGAAACAAATCAAAGCAATATGAACAAGCAAACAAAACTACCAGGTCCTTGTTCCATTGCCTTATATTAAAATCAGGACCACGGACATGAAATTCACTTTATTTGGCTATTTTTATTTGGACAAAATCATATTATTTACTCCTCAGCACAGAAAGTTACAGAAACCATATAATGGTTTTGCTAATTGGTGGGAAAGGCCTTGGGCATTTTTGTTTCAATTATTTCTGAATCACAGACATGGACATGTTGCCTTCATTATAGACCTAAGTGATTTTCAACAAAACAAACAAGAAGTTATTCCAGTTTCTTAAATATCATTGATGAGTGGTAAAGCTACCAGTTATAATGCTGGTTTTCAGTCAGTTTTTAAGTTTTACACAATATGAATATCTTTTTAATTTCCCCCATGCTCCTCAGAGGTAATCTTTTTAAATTAAATCTGTTATTGATTTCCTTACAGATGCAATGCATCGAGATCCCTTTGACACAGTCTTTATTATTTCAATGTAAGTAGTGCCTGCACACCATCAAAAAGTTTATCTCAATGAAGTAATGACAATAGGATTATATTAAGATGTTAACAGGTTCCGACTTTAATATTACTGATTATAAATCACTCTAACAAATAGCTTTTGCAGTTACTCAATGAATTCAGAATAAAATTGTATTTCATAATTATTTAACCTCATAAGTCTGATATTCAGAATGTATTGGCTATGTTTTCAGCATATGTGTTGTTTATAGCTTAAGCTATCATTTAAATTTGTGTGTGTATTATAATTTTTTATTTTGCTCCTTTATAAGTATAGGTATGTTAACTAATTCACCATTAAAATACTAAAGCATGTGTTTCTAAGAAAAATCTAACAATAACAGAAGAAAGACAACAGCAAAAGCTTATACTAGGGCTGGTGAGATAGCTCAGCTGCATAAGTGCCTACCTGGCAAGTGCAAGGTCCTGAGTTTGACTACCAGTACCCACATATGAAAAAAGGGCTGGTGATATCACTCAGCAGCACGGATGCCTGCTGGTGTGCGAGGTCCTGAGTTTGATCCCCGGTACCTACACACAAAAAAAGCTTATACTATTTAAAATTTTGTAATAATTATCTATCCATAATATACAATCTGGTTCTGAAGATTGTATACCTTCATAATATAAATGAATATATTTCATAATATAAATGAGTGTTGTAGATGTTAAAGTAAAAGTATATTTTTATTACTTTATAAAAGGCAGGCTGGGAATATACTGGGTTCTTCATTTTACATAACAGAAACATTATTACTAATTCAATTCTATATAACAAATATTTGACGACAACTATGAAATTGTTAAGTAAATGAGTCAGCCATGTAATCTATATATGAAAGTCCCTTAGACACTGGAAAACATCTGCAGTCACTGAGTCTCAGGTAAATTTTTGTTTTTTCTCTTTTTTTCCCCATGTCTGAACTTGAGAAAGAGACTTCAGTTCTTCACATCTTAGGTTTATTGTTTAAAAAGTTAAAAGATGTTCTTATATGATTTTAAAGACACATCTAGTTTGAAAAAGTAAACAAAAATATGAACCTAAGAGTTCTGGTAAAAACATGTCATATGCATCCTCATGATATTGCGTGAAGATTTCAATGCATTCTCAAAATACATATCTTATTAAATCTAGACATTTGAGCTCAGGATACAGTATTCCAGATTAACCACCTTTAGATTATGGAATCTCTTTTTGAAACAAAGTCTATATGTTCTTTCCTGAATGAAATATCAGTCAGAAAAGATAGAAAGAGATGATCATCATTCCCTTGACATGCTTTCCATGAGTTCTCTCCCGTGTGACTACTTGGTTGCATGATCCATTTGCACAGTAGGCATGGTGTCCTGAAGGCCACTTGTTATCACTTCTTGTAAGCGCCTTGCAAAGTAGTCACGGAAAGCTAACCTGTAAATTGGTTACATGCAACTATTATGTATCACAAACACATGATGATTTTTAAAGAAAGCTAACCTGACTTTGTTGGATTATCAAATTTTACCCCATACACCCAGGTTATCTGCATTATTACATATAAAAGAGCAGCATATTGGAAAGTAATTAAACACATGTCTGAGAAACTACTGTAGTGTTTAAAAATCTTTTCAAATGTTTTATTAATGTAATAGAAAACAGGTTATTACATGGTACCTTAAAGGAAACTGCAAAACTTTTCCAATATCTATTTACTTACTTGCAAAAGCCAAATGATAATTCTTAGTAGCAGAAAATATACTTCAATAGATATGTAAAAAGCAATAGTCATTAAAAGTTATCTTTGCAGTAATACAGAGCAGGCAGGTGTCTGGAACATAAAGGAACTGTAGTGAAGATATTTGCAATTTTAGAAATTAATAGTACAATTCCTCTGTAGATTTGTAAAACAATTTCCTTGAAATAAGAATATTTTTCCTTCAGCATGTATATGCATATAAAACTCATACAAAGTGAAAGTGTCATATCAAAAACTTTACTAGTTTAGTGAAATAATTGATAAAAATATAGCAGTAAATTTAGGAACATATATTCAATAGCCTTCTAATAAAAAATAAACAATGCACAAGAATGCTTTATTTTAAAGAGCAAAGTGCATTTTTTTGTTTGTTTTTTGTTTTTGGTACCGGCAATCGAACTCATGACCTTGCCCTTGCCAGGCAGGCACTGTGCTGCTGAGCTATCTCTCTGGCCCTACAAAGTGCATTTTTAAACACGAATATTTAACATTTAATTTGTTGATTACTGCTTAATCCAATAAATTTGAAAATCTATATTTAATTTTATTATGATTTTATAAGGTCTGATAAAATCAGTGTTCAAATCAGTGAGTAGAGTTTGAGTGGACTTAAATTCAGATATTAACATACACTGTAATCAGCCATAACGAATTTTCATTGGAGGAAATATACCACTTCATTTAATAATTATAATATTACAAAATAATTAAAGAAACATTTATTAGGGAATCATTATCACTGGACTTGAAAAAAACTACACTTTTTAAATAAATGCATATTATTTATTTATAACAAGCAAAAATGAGTTAGGTCAGCAAATTGAAGTTTTCCTCATCAAACAAAAAATTCTATAAGGCTCTGTTTGCCACGCCTAGCCAATAAGAGCTGGTAAATAGACTTACCAATGAGTTAAGCATAGCCAGTGTCCTTGCTGCTCCAATTCTGCTTCACTTTCCTTATTTTCTAGGTTTTTAAGTCAAACATCTTTTTCATCTAGCTATCTAAACCTCTTTTGGCAGGTAGGAGATTCTAGGGAGAACCCGACGTTCCAAGGAAATCTTTCTCTTCTTTTACTTGGATGATTGGTGTTTGACACTTGTGGTGCTGTTACACAAGTCAGCCTTTGCCTCTGGGCCAAACTTTTTTTTTTTTTGTGGGTACCAGGGGGGGTCGACCTCAGGACCTCGCACGCCAGCAGGCGCCCGTGCCACTGAGCGATATCACCGGCCCCTTTTTCGTATGCGGGTTCCGGGAGTCAAACTCAGGCTCTCGCGCTTGCCGGGCAGGCGCTTAAGCCGCTGAGCCATCTCACCGACCCCATGGGCCAAACTTTGACATGCCTGGAACTCAAAGAAGACAATTAATGATGGGACATGAGATCCTAAGTTTTAATTTCCCTTTCTGTATGCTTCGGGTAAGGTAAATAAAAACTGTTATTTTAACCCATGTTGTCTTCACATTGGCAGTCACTATAGAGGTTCTGATTTACTAATCTGGACTGTTATTTTTTAAAAACTCCCCATAAAAGTTCAAGAAAGCATGCATCTAAATAGTCCTTGTAATAAAAGAGAGCATGAAGTTACCTCGAACATATTTCTCAGCCATCTGGAATGAACACCAAATCATTTTATTTTGTCATCTG
Source organism: Erethizon dorsatum (assembly GCA_028451465.1). Classification (NCBI taxonomy): domain Eukaryota; kingdom Metazoa; phylum Chordata; class Mammalia; order Rodentia; family Erethizontidae; genus Erethizon; species Erethizon dorsatum. Next base: position 84,412,592 of record CM051831.1, on the reverse strand, counting down.
CAGACTACCAGTGGATATACAAAGGAATAACACAGATACATTTTTATATACTGGAAACTAGTTAAATATCAAACATTAACTTGAGGCCAGCACTGACTCCAGCCATATCTTTGTTATTCAACATCTTGTTTCTATTGTTAATAAAGGATTTAACTTTAAGAAAGTAAAGTCTGAGACATCAGAAAATTTGGTGGGAAAACATGAAGAGATTTGTATTTCTTTTCTTTCTTTTTTTTTTTTTTTTTTGTGGGTACCGGGGGGTCGACCTCAGGACCTCGCGCGCCAACAGGCACCCGTGCCGCTGAGCGATATCACCGGCCCCTTTTTCGTATGTGGGATCCGGGAGTTGAACTCGGGCCCTCGCGCTTGCAAGGCAGGTGCTTATGCCGCTGAGCCATCTCACCGGACCCAGAGATTTGTATTTCTTAACCAATTTTCCTATTATAACAATATTCTAGCTTATTCAGCTGATTAGCATAAAAACTGTATAAGAACTATCAATCCTGCAATGTTTTTATTCTTTGAAAATAAAATGAGTGTTAATTTTCAGTGATATAGGACTTTTAATTCATTTCAGCCTATCTTCTGTCTTCTTCATTCTCATCCACTCATGAAACAAATTTTTCCATGAATGCTGAAGAAGTATTCAGTTGTTCACATTTTGGGAGTGAAATACCATATTATTTTTATGAGTTATTTAAAGCTGAAAAAGTAGACTACATTTTGTCTTTTCTAGCACCACTTTATTTCTTCTTTGTAAAAGAAATATACAGTGAGTGTACCCATGACACTGAAACTTTAAGGGATAACCAGTAAATATGTCCATAAAATATATCATAATTTTTAAAAAACCATAATTTTCAAAATCAGAATTGCCCCAATTATAAATTTGTTCTGGATAGAACTTCAGGTTTAAAAAAAAAAAGAAAAAACTATAATGTTAACAAGATTATGTAGTGTTTTCTCATCTTCTATTAAAGATGGTTTTGCAACCTTCACATTGTATTTCATCCAAAACAATGAATCCCTATTCCCATTATTAAAACTATTTAGTATTGATGTATCATGACTTATTTGCTACTGAGCTACTGTTCCCAAGTAAAAATGGTAACAAATGATCACCAAAACATTAAACAGGCATTAGCACGAAGGGCAGAAGTGAGTGGATGACAGATACATATTCAGATTCAATATATGTATTTATATTTTTTGCTTTATCCAGTAGATTTACTTATAATTTTAATCAAAATTAATACAATGTAATATTTGTGGTTTGAATACTTTGAGCACTAACATATGTGGCTTGCTTTTTTATTAAAGCATTTTGTAAATGTTGAATATAGCTCTACCTAATTTACATATTTTCTTAGATACTTTAAGGTAGATTTTTTTCAAAAACTGATTTCTTTTTCAGTAACATCAATATGCTAGGAAAATTAAACTGTGGGATTGTTATAGGTTTAATATTTCTCTAATCAAATATAAAAGCACTTTTCATTACCCAGTGCAGTTATATTAAGGGAACAAGAAATGAAATGGAAAGATACCATACTGTTGAAATTATAGGAATAAATTCACTCTTAATACCAAGTACTCTTAATACCAATGCTTCATCATTTCCTTAGTGTCTCATAAGTTAATCTGTGTAGATATTTGTACACCTTGAAAACTAAAGACTGGAATGGCTTTATGTACATAAATAGCTCAATTTCACAAAATTTGCCTTAGTATTAGACAGAACTGTTTTGTTATGCAGTTTCCCATAATTTCAAAAATTGATGTTTGAGTCTGATGCATGAAACCATATACATATTTTTTTCTTAAATTTGAAAATTTTCTAACTGACCTTTATACTTGAGCTATTCCAGCACCAATGAAAATTGATCTGGAGTATGCCCCTCATACACGTGATCCCATGGTTGTCACTTACTACAGTTATTCACTGAATTCACGTAGCCTTAGGTAGAAGCTTTGGTCTGAAAACAAGATTGTTCTGTGTGTAACTATTTGTTAGGTGTACTATCATAAAACAAAAGGAAATGGTTGCTAATTTTTCTATATTTTTATATAAATTTAATAAATTAACAAGGATATTTTTAGGTATATGCTAAAGTTATAGGAAACACATAAGACTTTAAAACATCCAATCTAGCCTTCAGAAGGCTTTAAAGTGGGATGGCAATTCAGAGATTTTAAGTGCTATTTTAGATTGATTAGATTAAGAAATATTAGGCAATTTGCAATAAATGTTCAAAGATGCACATCACAAATTTTCCTGAGATTACACATTACAATCTCAGTAATTATAAAAATATAAGGTTAATGCATTGCTCTATTAAAATAATAATGAGTGATTTTGGAGGTGAATTATATTTTAATAAATTAAGAGAGGTCATATATAATAATTGTGTGCAAATGAACACTTTGCTGCACTCTGACAGTAATACTCCCTAAGATTCCATGAGTCAGTCTAGTTTCTCTTTTCTCATCTCTGTGTGTCTTATTAGACTGTGGCTATCAGGAAAAGAGTTCTGACATTGTTAACACTGCAATTAGACACCTCTTTAACTATTTCCTATTATCTAATTTCCTAGGCCGAAAACAAAATCAAACATAACATATCACACTTATCATAAGTATTTTAGTGAGGCTCGTATTCCAAGTATCTTCTGCATACCTGCACTACTTTATAGATCATCCTTATCTCATGCCTAGATTATTTCAGTATTTTTCTAATTTGTCTTTGCAACTAATGACCATACACATTTTATTTCAATGATTAAATTTTCAATTATATTCTTATGATTAAATAAAAATACACTAAATTATATTTGTTCATTTTCCTATTTACTGCAGGGTTCCTATAAATCTAAATTTTCTACAGTGTTATAATAGTAGGAGGTAACAAGTGCCATAGTATAAAAGCTTGGGTTGTAGAATCGCTGTCAAGACATAAAACTTTGCTCCCATCCTTGCCTTTTATCCGACTGTGATCAACTTGTTATCCTTATCTCATGCCTCAGTTTCTTCAGTTTCTTCCAATGCTAAGTGGCATGGACCATTTTAGTGCTTAACATAGGTTCCTGTGAAAAATAAATGAGATTTCAAAGTGCTCACCTAAATGGGTAGTATAAAATGATTACTGAATAAGGGTTAGTCTTCTTATTCATACTTGCTGACTTATTGATATCAGAGTGTCTCTTTACATTAATAATTCTGAGAAATACTTAGAAATTTAAAAGTTTAAAATATATAGGCCATGTAAAACAGGAGGCCACCGGGAAATAAGGAAAGTTGGATCAGCCATATCTTAGAAGTCCTCCTGCTCTTAGCAGAAATAAAGTAACAGAGGGAAAAGCTATTGCTCAAGCCTGTTGGATGAATGCCTCTGCTTTCATTAAAGCTGGCCATCACCTTTAGAACTTAGATTTATGGAGTTCGTGCCACTTTTATGTGAAGGGGATAGGTCCATTTGGCATAAATCAATTCAGTCAGTCACCTTTGCTGATTGACTCATTATAAATATCACCACAAGCCAAAGGTACATGGCAGAGAATAAATGAAAACCATTTATGAAAGCTGGGATAAAGAAACTGATTTGAAAAGCTGCCCAGCATTCCATTCCTAAATATTTGTAAATGCGTCACAAATATGTTCCAAAGATATCTCATATATCTCATATAATGTATTTTACATTACAGATTTTTTTTAATGGGCATGGGTCTCTAGTCAGTGATAAAACTTTTCTTTTCAGGTATAACTTTCACCTCTTTTTGGCCTGGGCTAGTTCATAAAAAATTAATAATGAAGTAAAGCAAAAGTATGTTTAAATCTTCAAATGTACAATTTTTGGCCTTTATCTATTGGTAGAAGTTTTAAACCTGAAATTAAAGTCCCAATAGAAAGACAGCTTACTTGCCATATTTTTAAGATCAGCATCTTTGTATACAGAGAGAGTATGACATATATATATATATATATATATATATATATATATATATATATCCTAGGAGCTTGTGCTGCATTTTAAAAGTTTGCATAAACATGAAGTTACTCTCTGACTGTGAACATTTATTGGATATCTATTATATAACATGGCTTGTAGCAGACATACCAAGTTAAAAAATAAAGGTACAGTCTCTGTCATGAATATAGATATGTAAGGGAACAAACACTTATTATTTTAATCAGTACAAAGATGGAAGCATACATATCAGAATGATAGTTTAATGACTTCTGTGGTTTCATATTTTCCCTTTACTATTCATTTGACTACCTGCTAATCATATTTCTGGAAATATGTTAAGACTAATTCTTTTTTTTTTTTCTGTGGGTACCGGGGGTCGACCTCAGGACCTCACATGCCACCAGACGCCCGTGCCACTGAGTGATATCACCAGCCCTTTTTTTGTATGTGGGTTCCGGGAGTCGAACTCAGGACCTTGCGCTTGCCAGGCAGGCGCTTACGCCGCTGAGCCATCTCTCCGGCCTAAGACTAATTTTTGATAAAACTTTTTTAACTTAAGTCTAACTAAATGTTCCACTTTTCATGTAATGTCATTCCTGTAATTATCTTTTGTACTGCTTTTAAACTATAACCTTCTTTAGTTAATGACAGCCACAGGACACTGCCAAAAGTAAGTACTTAATACATCATTGATAAGTCAGCAAATGAATTCATAAATTTATGAATTGTGTGTAGCCTATTCTGATCATGGTAAAGTAAAACCACTGTATTCTTTTTAGGCAACAGTTAACAATATCACATAATATGGTTGGAGACAGTCTTAGAAAGTAAGAAATACTTGTGATTTGTATCAGCACATGGATTCTTTCCTAAAACCTGGGTATAAAACCTGGTGTTCCTGAGAAGAATAAGAAGCAAAGAGAGTGAAAGTAAGTAATGTGAGAAGATGTAAAGTTTTTATCACAAACAGGCTAAGAATGTAAGATCTGTTAATCATACTTTGGTGTGGTGGTTCACAGAAGGTATGGTGGTAACGTAGAAATATTCTAGCAAATAGTACAAATTTGCAAAGTAGATCTCTTTATAGCAAGGACAGTGAGGCTGTTGGTTGGTAGCTATTTAAGTAGCAAAGACACCATGAAGAAATCAAAGCAGCATGAAGATCCTGCTTTTAAGACTTTAAACAAGAATGTCAGAGATGAAAACCCTGGCAATATTAGTTTTCCTGGTTCAGACAGTTTATCAATATTGAATGTTTTCAGAAGAAATGTCTTTAGTGTTTTACAGATTATTTAGAGAGAGAGAGAGTTGAACAGTTTCTAGTAGCATGCCTTGTTACATGATGCCCAGAAATCTCTTTGGAGAAATGAATTCTGGTAACAATTGTAGATAAATCCATATTCTTGAAAACTCAGTGAAATTGAGAAAATGAACCTTTGAAGAAAGAAAGTGTGCCAGTTAATCTTTTTTTTTTTTTGTACCGGGAGTCAAACTCAGGACCTCATGCTTGCCAGGTGCTTATGCCGCTGAGCTATATCACCTGCCCATGTGCCAGTTAATCTTAATTGTTACTTTTCGTAGATTTAGAGGCTTCTGGAGAGGTGACTGGCTCATGGGGCCAACAAACTCACCACTGATGATCACAACTGAATGTGCAGTTAGGAAGTGGGATCTAATTGGTGCCAAGTTGCTGGCGCATGCCTTTGCATATTTCTCGCTAGAGTTCCGCCCCCGTGCTCTGCTTCCCTGCTCTCAAAAAGGGAGCAACTTTCCTCTGCTTCCCATGCCTTTTTGTCATGATGTTCTTGCCCTGAAGCCAGCCAACCATAGACTGAAACTTCTGAAACCATGAGCCAAATTAAAATGCCTTTTCAATAGTTGGTATCAGATATTTTACCTCAGCAATGGGAAAACTAGCTAATATAGAAAGAAAAGAAAAAGTAAACTTACTATAGGTGAGGTAGGACTCTGACAAGGTAAGACACACTGACTAACAACAACTGTACTAAGTTCCCTGAGAAGTGAAAAGTTCTGAGTGAATCTTCCTCAATTCCGCTATCCACCAGCTTTCTGTTAAGCCTAGGGATCCTAGACTGGAGTGGGAAATATGTTAACTCAAAGGAATTTGTATATAATTTGCTCCTTTACTTCCTCCTTCACATTACTCACACTGCCCTTCCAAAAGACCTGGGTAATATAACAAGACATCATTTTGCTAAGAGACAGTAAGAGCAATAAACAGAAAATACTAACAGTTTATAGTCCCAGTCACTAAAGGATTTGTTGAATACAAAAAAAAACTAATAACATGAACTCTGATGCCTAATGCTGGTCTATATTACTATATTTATGTTCCATCCTGGAAATGAATAAAAATGATCAAAAAGGGAAAATTAAAAAATACTAAGAATGGCAAACTTTGGCTTTGAAATCTCTGCATAGGCTAAACTCTTTGGGAACACCTAAGGCAATGGTTCTAAGACTATAGTGCCTAAAAATATCAACTTTGAGTTTGTAAAAAATCATATTCCTCCAGAGTTTCTGATTCAGCAAATTAAGCATGGTAAAACTCTATTTTTTATTCAGCGATGTAAATCTGGTCCAGTTGTCTCATCAGACTCTCTATAGAAGTATTGTTATAGAGTATCATATTAAAAACTATTTAAAAATAAAGATGAAATGTTACTGCCCTTTATAGTTACTCCCTTTATAGTTACTGCTTTTTATACCAGCCTTTAACATCTGTATGGATGGATGAGGTACAAACTAGTGATTTAAATTACTGGAGCAATAGCCGAATTTGGGAACAGTAGGGAAAACCAGTAGTCTCTATGTTTCTAATACCATATTTGCACATTTTTAAACTTATAGTTTACCTTTAATTAACATATAATATTTGTATATATTTATAAAGTATAATATGGTATTTTGATACATATATTATAATTCATTCAAAATATATAGCATATCCTTCAGTTCAGTGATAAAATTTTTTACTAGGAAAATTCAAAATTCTTTCATAAACATTTTGAAATACTATAATGTTGCTAACTCTCATCACCCTACTGTAAGAGAGCACTAAAACTTTTTTCTCGGGCCGGTGAGATGGCTCAGCGGCTTAAGCACCTGCCCGGCAAGCGCGAGGGCCCGAGTTCGACTCCCGGAACCCACATACGAAAAAGGGGCCGGTGATATCGCTCAGTGGCACGGGCGCCTGCTGGTGCGCGAGGTCCTGAGGTCGACCCCCCGCTACCCACAAAAAAAAAAAACAAACTTTTTTCTCCTATGTAACTGTAATTTGGCACCCATGAAACACTTGTCTCCATCTTACTCCCATCTTTCCCAAGACTCTGGTAACCGCTATTCTACTCTATTCTCCTATGCTATTGACACTTTTCAGAGTCTATGAATGAATGTGATAATGGCTTACTTCATTTAACAAGGGCCAGGAGTATAACTCAGCGGCACGGCGCCTGCCTGGCAAACACAAGGTCCTGAGTTCTATTCCCAGTTCCAAAACAAGAGTATCTTCATTTAACATAATGTCCTCCACGTTCATATGTGTTTATACAACTGACAGGATTTCATCCATCTTATGCCGAAATATTACCCCATTTATATAAATCTACCGCATTTTCTTTATCTATTCATCCTTTAATGGCACTTAGATTAATGCCATGTCTTGTTTATTGTGAATATTACTACAATAAACATGGGAGTGCAGATACATCTTTGATACGCTGAATTTCCTTTGGACAAATACTTAAGAGAAGGATTGTTGAATTATACACTATCAGTATTTTTATTATTTTGGGGCCTCTCCATACAATTTTCCTAAAAAAACATAATAAATTATATTTACATCAACAGTGTATAAGCATCCCCTTTTCTCCAAATTAATTTTATAGTTCCTTTTTATTTTTTCCTTTTGTGGTAAGGCACTATCTTATTTTGCTTTGTCTTTCCTTTTTTGTTACACACATTGAGCATTCTTTCATATGCATGTTGGCCATTCATATGTCTTTTGGAAAATGTCTATTAAATTATTTTGCCCCTTTTTATTTTTATTTTATTTATTTATTTTTTTGGTACCAGGAATCAAACTCAGGACCTTGTGCCTGCCAAGCTGGCACTGTGCCACTGAGCTACATCCCCAGCCCCTATTTTGTCATTTTTTTTTTTTTAATGTGGGTACCAGGAGTTGACCTCAGGACCTCGTGCTTGCCAGGCAGGTGCTTATGCCACTGAGTTGCCTCACCAGACCTGCCCATTTTTAAATCAGACTATTTTGCTTTTATTTGTTTTGCAAAGTCTAGATACATGGTGTGCAAACATTTTCTCACTTTCCATAGGCTGTCACTTTGTCGACTATTTCCTTTGCTGTACAGAAAATTATTAGTTTTTTGTGATCTCATTTGTCTATAATTGCTTTTGTTGCCTGTATTTCTAAGGTCTTATCTTAAAAAAGTTTTCAGTTATAAAGACCAATGTATTTAATAAAATACATGGAAAGCTCAGGTAAAAATGTAATTATTTGTATGAGCCACTCAACCTCTTATTCTTAAATTTTGGATCACTTTTACACTGTTATTTGGAACTATCAGAAAAAAAGACAGTAAAATGCTTATGCCAATGTTATTTTTCAGGATATCTATTCAGAGAATTAATGAATGGGCTACACCTAGTGTCTTCTATGAAAGTTTGGGAAATTCATGTTTAATTATAACATGTTTATCCTATTGCCCAACAGAACAGACAATCATGACTAGCTTTTCCTTTAAACCAATAGTTGTTTTAAAAAATGTGTCACATTTTTCTTAACCTAGGCAGAATATCTTACATGGTCACTCACATTTTAAACGCTTAAAAAATCATTTCACAACATATTTTAAAATGAACTACAGGGCCGGTGAGATGGCTCAGCGGCATAAGTGCCTGCCTTGCAAGCGCGAGGGCCCGAGTTCGACTCCCGGATCCCACATACGAAAAAGGGGCCGGTGATATCGCTCAGCGGCACGGGTGCCTGTTGGCGCACGAGGTCCTGAGGTCGACCCCCCGGTACCCACAAAAAAAAAAAAAATGAACTACAAAGGGGGGAGTGAATAGAAGAGCTTAATCGTATTTATTTTCAAATGTGTTTTTTTCACTTCCACAGTCAGTATTGTAGCTTCCATAGAAAATTATGGAAATGAGTACTTACCAAAGGAAAAAAGAGTTTGGAGTTAAAAAGAAAAGAAAACAAACAAGATTGAATAATGGAAGAGGGAGGGAGAAATACAGGGAGAAGGAAGAAAATCAACCATGGAATAAAATTTACTTAAATCAATACTTCTGTGTTAAGAAAATTATAAATAAGCAGCAATATCACATATGAGGAGTTCTAAGGATTATGTCACACTGATTTTGCTTGCTGAAATTACTAAATATTAAAAAGGGTTAAAATTTCATGAATCAATAAAATAAGTTTTTCTGTCTTTGTTCAAATCTAATTGAAGAATATGTCATAGCCAGTGGGAAATCAAAGTAGTTCCCTAGTTATTAATAACATGCTCTGCAAGCTCTGTATGTGCCATACACATTCCTAACACTGAATCACTAAAATTAATAAACCTCTTGCTTTTCTAATGAAAAGAATGTGCTGCTGTTGCTTTCTTGATTATAAGTTAACTTCTTAAAATGTTATGACGTGGAGAAACATAATAAAAAGCTACATTGCTCTACCTTGCTTTGAATTTCCTAAGGATTCCACTCTACAGTTTTTGCAAATGTTCTTTCCTCACCTGGAAAATTCTCATGACTAAATATATCCAAAATGTCATTTGATAAGAGGGAAATAATATACAATGGAAAATGAACAATTTGCCAGGTTTTCTTAGAAATATTTAATGTTCTTGAAGTTATAGTAAATGGACATAGAAATGCATAAACATCTTTTACATGTCTATAGTTAGAGTTTTTGTTTTACCCTGTGACATCACTATGTATATGAAGTTAGCTGCTGTTAAGTGGTAGAAGTGATTTGCAAAGAGGCTCAGTGCTTCTGCTGACTTAATCAGAACCACTTCCTGTAAGCATATGACAAAAAAGTCTGCTAGTGATACATGTCAGCAGACTCAAAGACCCCTTGGAAAGCTTCTCCTGGCCAAAGACAGGAGAGAAACTGCTAGCTTCTGTGACTGGAATAGCACATATTCATGTTTTTATGCATTATGTAAACTCTATGCATTTTTCAATTTCTCAAACATTTTTATCTACAAACAAGTCTATGGTTTGTGCCTATGTTCCCCATCTCTTTCTTAATACATGGTATGGAGCAACAGAATTGGCAAATTTCTTCTGGCTCTTTGTGTTGTAAAAACATTTGATGAAAATTGGTTGTTTAGATACTAAATTGGCATTTTGTGAGAAGGGCTTGTGTGTGTGTGTGAGTGTGTGTGTGTTTGTGAGATCAACAAATAAGGATGGGCTAGAGAAGTAGTAGTAATGGAGTAGAAATGGAGGTTTGATATGAGCCTGTGATGACTTGACCAAAACTTTAGAGAACTTTGAAGTAAATTCTGGTATTCAAACTATTTAACTTTGGACTGTTGAGGAATTTCAGACCCTACCTTGATCATTTATTAGAAATAGGGCATTCTGAGAAGAACTTGCCACTAAGGTGGGTTTTAATGGCTGAAGCAAATCAAGTTGCTAATTGCTGGAACAACAGGTTTTCCTTTAAAGGGAAATCTGGTGACCCAGAAAGTCATCTCCAAGAGCCCCACAGAAGGAACAATGCAAATGGGATGTAATAAACTTTCTCACTGAGACCTCTGTATTTTGAATTACATCAGAATTATCTGGAATTTCTCAATCATTACTGAGTATGATTTTGGTAGATGTGAAATGCAGAGCATCTTGATTTCAAGTATGAATAAGTAGTGTTAAATAAGTTCTTAAGTTTCCTATAATAGTGATTTTATTCAAAAAATAATAAATTGACAAAGGGTAGTTATTAGTATTGTTTTTTTTTATAAAAATATAAAAATGAATTAGAACTTTAAAATGAAGGTGTTACAAAGAAATCTAGATTAGTAATTTTCTTTTTTTTTTCTTTCTTTTTTTTTTTTGTGGGTACCGGGGATCGACCTCAGGACCTCGCACGCCAGCAGGCGCCCGTGCCACTGAGCGATATCACCGGCCCTTTTTCTCGTATGTGGGTTCCGGGAGTCAAACTCGGGCCCTCGTGCTTGCCAGGCAGGCACTTACACCGCTGAGCCATCTCACCAGCCCAGTAATTTTCTTTTAAATTCTACTTCTTTCCAAATTTTATAGATTGTTTATAATTAAATTTTTCACTTGTAATAGAGAAATTTAATGAATATATGTAGCTTTGCATGTTAGATTATTGTTGGAGTGAAAACTAAAGGGGTTTTTATTGTTAAATGAAAAATATTGTTAATTCACAAGATTATATAACTATATAAATTATATTAATAATTACTTTTAAAAATCAATAATATTTCATGATTTAATAAAAATGAAAGATGGTATTTTAATACGGAAATAGAGTATTTTAGGTAAGGGGTAGACCCTTATAAATCTCTGTTAAAATTATAATTTGAGGGCCGGTGAGATGGCTCAGCAGCTTAAGTGCCTGCCCGGCAAGCGCGAGGGCCCGAGTTCGACTCCCGGAACCCACATACGAAAAAGGGGCCGGTGATATCGCTCAGCGGCACGGGCGCCTGCTGGTGCGCGAGGTCCTGAGGTCGACCCCCCGGCATCCACAAAAAAAAAAAAATTATAATTTGATCGTTGAAAAAATACTTAAATAGTAAATTATGAACAAAGATGTCTATTAATATTTACTGAAAAAATAAATCCAAATTTTTAAATTTATAATTATTTACATGATTAGGATGAGGCATAATTATTTATAAGTCAGTCAAGTAGCAATTTAATGTAACCACTGATATGCACACACCATGGAGACTGGCATCCAAGTGACTGTTCAGTGCCCACTGCTAGTTGGTGCTTACATGGAACACCGTCCAGTAGACAGGTTTAGAAAAATGTGTGGGTGCTCTGCCATCCTGACAGACGGAAATAAGGATTTCTGACTTGTCTAGCACACATGAATTAGAAGGAAAAATTGTAAAATTTAAATAGAAATTTCTAGTTTCAGCTAGTCTGGTAATTAACATGCTATATTTATTGAATTATAGTTTGCAGCCTGCTGTAACAGGTATAATTATTGTTTAAATGCAGAATTTCAGAAAGAGAGAAAAAATATGAAATCTTTATCTTCATCTAATTTATGTTCCATTTTGTCAGACATGGAAATGCCAAACAAACACAGATTTATTCAGTTCTTCGTGTCTACAATAAATGATGTATATTGTCTATTATTTTTTTTTAAAATTATGGATCAAAACATAGTGCTCAAGTAAATGCATTCAGTATGGTATTATGCAATTGAAAATGAAATCTAAGCTCTTTCATTTTGTGTGAAATTATATATATATAATTATATATGCATATTCATACACATATGTATACATGTAATAGATTAAAGGAGGTATTACATACTCTAATAAATTGAAATATTTTGAAATCTGTAATTATTTGAGAAGGAAATATAAATAAATCTTCTTCAAATATCAAACTGAATAGTTCATTTTCCCCAAATAGTATCCATGTTTTCCTACATTTTCATACAATTTATTTTGTTTTCACTATATTGTTTTAAAGTCTGCCTGGCTCTACATTCCTAATCTTAATTATTCTTCAGTGGTCATCAGAAATGCTAGTTGTTCTGTATTATTTCAATCCTCAGCGCATAATATACTTTTCTAATTGAATATGCAACCCTCTCATACTCTTGTTTTGCAGGAAATAAATTCTGAAAAATACATATTTCTACCATAATACAAATTTTACATTGGCAGGAACAGTGTATTTTCTGACTGTGCTTCCTACTAGGAACAACAACCAAAAAAAAGTTACCACTGTAAGCACACCATAATTATTAGATGAATATATTTATTACTCCCAGTATTAAATGATTATTATGATATGATATAAAATTTAAACCTACTCATTTATGAACAGTTTCATTTAACACCTTAAGCAAATTGGTTACTGAGTAGATTACAAGAGAGCTGATACGTGCATCTTTGAATGGAGTGCACGTGCAGTAGACATACGTACAGTTTGTTATGGGTTAGATTAAGAATGTAACAACAAAGCCTCACGTGCTTATAGGGAGGGCACTTGTGGAAGGTGATTAGAGATTGGAGCATGGGCTATGCACTCATCAGTATGAGTTCACTGGAGTTATCCACTGGTGAGTTCAACAGCTGACTGTGCTGCTGGAAGGTGGGGCCTGACCAAATGGGGTGGGTCACTGGTGAGGAGACCTAAAATAGTGCATATCTCCCTCCCTGGCTTCTTCCTTCTCTCTATTTATTGGCTGCCACGAGATGAGCAGCTTTCCTCTGTGGCATGCCCTTCCACTGTGGTGTTTCCGCTTTGAAGTCTGCTGACCAATGGCTGAAATATCTAAAACTGTGAGCCAAAACAAACCTCTCCTTTTCTAAAACTCTGCTGCCAGGTATTGTGTCTCAGAAAGGAGAAAAGTGACTAAGAGATAGTCGTAACATTAAAGATTCTTATATTTAGGATTCTATATAATTTAATAACTCAATCAGTAAATTATGAACATCTACAACACAGTTAAAGCAGTGTAAATATATAATAAAAAGCACACATGTTAAATTATTACATATTTAATTTGAAATATAAATGAAATCTTCTCTAGGCTATTGGTTATATGCAATACAAGACTACCAATTAAAGAATAAATGCTTTGATGAAGCGTGTAAAAGAAGAAAGAGGAAATCACTTTGAAAGTAAATATCGGGCCAGTGAGATGGCTCAGCGGCGTAAGCGCCTGCCTTGCAAGCGCGAAGGCCCGAGTTCGACTCCCGGAACCCACATACGAAAAAGGGGCCGGTGATATCGCTCAGCGGCACGGGTGCCTGTTGGCCCGCGAGGTCCTGAGGTCGTCCCCCCGGTACCCACAAAAAAAAAAAAAAAAAAAAAAAGAAAGTAAATATCTATTTATTTGGAAACAAATTAATTTTAAGAATTGTTTTAATTAAAAATATATTTAAAGCATTACCACATACTCTTTACTAATTGAAACACTTTGAAATCTGTAATTATTTAAGAAGGAATTACATGCATCTATAAATACATGTATGTACACAAATACCTATGTACATTGTATATTTACATTATTTACAATAAAATGTATTTTCCATAACATCCACACTCTAAGAAACTTACTATAGTTTTTGTGAACTAACAAAGTCGGAAGTGTAGTACAATCGTGAGCAGCATCTGAAAAGTTGGCAATCTGTGGGAAAAAACATGCTATTGAACAACATAAACTGTATTAATATAGTTTTCTCTTTATCTAGTGATCCAGAGACAGTAAACAAGCTAAAATTCATGCACATTATTAATATTTTGATTTACAGAACTCATCTACTTCCCAGTTCCCCAGGCATGTGTAGTCTGAGAGCAACAATTTAATTAAGATAATGTTTCAAATTCGAGTCAAGTTGGTACTCCTTACATTAATAAATTCTTGTTAAATATATGCAATATATCAAATTCTGAAGGTATACAAAGGCAGAACTGTAAATGAATTGCAAATAACTGGGACAGGGTGAAAAACATCGTTGTCTTCAAGAGCATCATGGTACACTCATGGATGAAGTTCCTTCCAGTCTCAGGTGAGTAGTGTTAGAATTTGAACATCCTATAGTATACTACCCAGCCACCCTCACTGGGAACAAATCAGAAGACATGATTATATAGCAGTGATTAAATTGCTTATTTTCCCCTTGTGTTTTACCTGCAAAATATCACAATTCATACATAATCTATTACTAATGTTTATTTGGAATATGAATTAGCATTTATGAAACACTTTGAGATTCAGGGATTATAATTTCCAATAAAATACTTACATGACATTTAGAATATATGAACTAAAATTAAGAAAATTAGGAATAAACAATCATTATAAGTGGTCCAATGACTTCTTCTGATAATAAAAATGTAAAGAGCCTGAAACATATCCTAACCACAGAGATGTAAATAATACTTGAAATCTCTGGGACATATAACCATAATAGTATAATGGTTATTTGTTACATGATTGAAGTTAATTTAAATGCAAAGGTAGACTTCCTGCCTCATAGACAACATACAATTGATTTAAAATAGTTTTAAGGAACATGGTATAACTCTAAAGGAAGTATACTCTAAAGGAGTATCATGATAATCTTTCAGAACAGTAATTTACATTATCTTTATGTGGAGTCATTTAAATTAGAAAACCTTATATTTTCTCATATAACATATGATAGTACTAATATAATAAATAATATATACTATAATATGTAATAAACATTCTACTTTAATGTGCTTAGATTTCTAATAAGAATAAGTAAATGTTTTAAAATATGGAAGATTTACTATATTATGGTTTTCCTCATTAATCAAATATTAAATCATATACTCAAAAAACTAACTCAAACTTTTAGTAATAATATGCTTACAAGATATAATTAGTCGAAGGTAAACATATAAGTTTACAGTTGTAATTTAAGATTGATAGAGGTTACTATTAGATTTCTTTACACTTTCTAAGAAGTGAAAAGGAGTCCTAACATTTACAGTGACACATCCTTCCACTAAAAAAGGAAATTATTTACTGAATTAGGAAAAGATATCAAGAAACCTTGAAAACATATTACTAAGTCAAAGAGGCCAATCTAAAAAACTTCCTTTTGTATGATTCCAACTATGTAACATTCTATAAAAAGGTAAACTTTGGACATATTGGAAAGATCAGTGATTGCCAGAGTTTCGAGGGGTGGAATAAAAGGAGTAAGTAGAGTTCAGAGGATTTTTAGAGCAGTGAGACAATTCCGTGTACTACAGTGCTGGATATATATAATTACACATTTGTCTAAACACAGAGAAGTACAACAATAGCAGTGAATGTTAATGTAAACTGTGGATGTCGAATGAAAATTGTGTATAACTATTGGCCCACTGTGATGAATGTACCATCTTGGTGTGAAATAAATGTTGGTAGAAGAAAATGCGTGTGTAGAGACAGGGAATGTATAGGAACTCTCGCCTCTTTGTTCAATTATTTTTTAACTTTTATTAGTACATGTTTCCAGTAGCTAATGTACGCATTCCTTGTGTGGAGTTGGTTCATTTACGTAACACATCCTAATTCCCTTTTTCATGCCCTTATCCTCTCTTCTCCCCTCCTTCTATCTCAATCCCTTTCTCCTTGGGAAAGAATTATCTCTCTACTTCCTATTAGGTATCTTTTATTTTCCCATTGTTCGCTTTTGCAGTAAACTTAAAACTTATTTTTTAAAAAATGTATTAGTATATATTTATGATACATAATGAATGTACTCATCATGGGGTACATGACATCTTGGAACTTGGTCCTTTCAGAAAAAAAGTCTATATTTAAACAAGGCAAATCATAATAGCAATTATAGTTAGATTAAAAAAGATACACAGCAGGAAAATGACACTGTCACCAGAGAAGTATAAAGTCCCATGTAAATTTGTTGATTGTTATTCCTCTAGCTTTCTAATTTAAGGAATAGACATAGATAGTAGGAGTTTTTGATTTAAACATCCTAATAGGATTAAAATATCAGTTAATGTAAAATAACTCTAACAAAGTGTGTGTAAATGGTATATGGAAGGGGATAACTTCACAGGTTTTTCTTCCACAAAATCTATAGCAAATGGATTACAAAAGAAATTTTATAATTTGGAAAAATGTACTTGGGCTTAGTCTATAAAAGTAGTCATTCTTAACTAAAGGAACATTGGAAGAACATCATCTCTACATGAGGAGAAAGTCAAATGGTAGGGAATTTTGGTCAATGGGGGAGAGAAGTATTAACACATTAGCACATTATCACAGTTATATGACTTTATGAATTTTCAGCCCCTGTCTTCATATGTCTTATACCTTAGGACAAAGGTTTTCATTCATTAATACAGTGACACTGGGCTATTTTCAGGCAAGACTCTACAGTGAGCCGATTTGAAAGAAAATTTCATCCTTAATTCGTTCCTTAATTCTCTGTCAAAAATAATTACGTGAATAATGTGTGTGTACATATGTGTTTACTATTAGTCTTGGAAGATGTGATAAAATAAGGTAAATCATTAAATTTCTATTGTGATCAATCTTTCTATGAATCTGTCTCACAAATAAATAGTAATAAAATGCAATACATATTCAGGATACCAGACATTAACTAATACTAACTTAAAGATAGTAATACGTAATGTATTAACCATAGTTACCCTCCTATTATGTTGTTTCGAAAATTTGTTCTTCTTTTGATTTGTTTTGTTTTTTCTTCTCTTTAAAATAAAATTAAAAAAAAATGCAATACGTAGAATATCCAAACACATTTTAATTAAAAATTACATATTTTAAAAATTTTTTTCATTTTTATTAGGACATGTTTGTAATACATAATGATTATGTTCATCATAGAAAGTTCATATACAAAATATCCTCTTTTTATGTCCCCCTCCCCTGTACTTCCTCTTTTTCCAAATCTTTGTCTCTTTCTCATTTGCTAAAGATCTATCTCCCTGTTTTCTATTATCTGTCTTTTATTTTGCTCTTAGAATGATGTAACATTTAGTGTTCTCCGTTTAGTTAAATTTTTATTTATATTGGTACATGTTTGCATTACATAATAATTATATTCCCCCTGAGGAGTTGGTACACATATACAGATATCCATTATCTCGCTACTTTATTATCAATTTATATCAATCAACCAAAATTGCACCTGCAAGGTTTCTTTACAGTGGTATGTAGATGAATATTTGATTGAATAACATTGTGGTAAGCAAATTGGTCACCAGACCCTCTGAATATATAACCCTAAATGGCTTAGGGACTTTATAGTGTGATTAAGTAAAAAAGAGATTACGGCAGATTTTCTGGATGAGTCCACTTTATTAACAAGTGTTCTTGTAAGTGAAAAAATGAGAGCTGGAGATGTGGCTCAATAGTACAGCAGTTGCCTACCATGCACTGAGGTCAGGGGTTCAATCTTCAGGATCACATGCTCTAAAAATGAAAATAATGAGGCAAAGGGTCAGAGTTGGAAAAAGAATAAAAAATATTGCTGTGATAGTTTTGAAACAATCATTAGCCAGTATATGAAGATAACCTTCAGAAGCTGAAGAGAATTATCTCCTAAAATCTCTAGAAGTAAAAACACTTTCTAGCACCTTCATTTTACCTTGGTGAAAAACAGTTCTACCCTGTGACCTCTTCTACTGTAAAGTAATGTTTATGTTGTTTTAAGACTCAAAATCTGTGATAATTTGTTACAACAACAACAATAGAAATCTAATACCAATATCTTTAGAATTCTGATTCTACAGCCAGCCTATTTGAATTCATTGGCATCGCCCAATTATCATTTCTCTGGAGGTAATTCAATAAAATCAAATTGAAATGACTCTGGTTGTCTCTATAGCAATGGTAAACTAGATTCCAGGCACTCTATTAAACATAACATGCAAGCTCTCAATTAATTTCATATGAGCTCTACTTTCATGTGAAATATGTGCATATCAGAGATTTTAATTAACAATTAATAAATGAAGGATAACTTTTGAAACCAGGATCATCTTATTCTGAATCTAAGCAGTTTTGTTCATGTAGCATACCTCCTAGTTGCTTTCCTCCTTAAAGAAAAACACAAAACAGTTTTGGAGGCCTCATGAAGAATTTAAAAATGTGCTCTTATGTACTAGACAAAAACATGTAGGTTCATTGCTTATATGAATCAGATATGAATTCACTTATATTTGTGGTTCTAGTGCTTTTACACACATCAGAAAATTCTTCTGAAAGGGATTTTAGGGTTGACCGCAGCAGTATTAGCTGATATTCTGTGTAATGAATAGATAGATACTCAAATTCCCTCCCGATAGCACAGTGAAACAACATTCAGTTTTTTACTCCACAGACAAAAGCATTGACATTTACTTTGTGAAAATATTATTCCAGAAAGGATTTGGTCTCAGGAGAGAAACGTTGTGCTGGGTAGATTTCAAGAAGCGCCATCCCCCGATTTCCCCTCTTCTGGCTACTGGTCCCACCTATACATTGACTACTTAGGCTCCCTTCTTTATTAAGTACCGGTCCCAGCTCTCTCCACTTCAGCATTGATTCTTAGGGCTGGTAACAGCTCCTCTGCATTACTAGCCCTGAGTTATTGAATTGTCTCTTGCTTGACTCATAACTCTGTTTATGAATGTTTAAATAATCTTGTTATACTCTTTGTTGAGTCTTTTCCAGAACACTTACTAAGTTTACTAAAAACATAATGTCATATTTAACATTAGTATGTATTAACACAAGGAACCTTTTTCAAAATTGGCTATCCAACTTAGCATTGATACTAGTAGACCAAGTGTGGAGAAGTTTGGAAGTTTAACCACTGGAAAAATAGATGTAACACATGAAAATATTTTCAGTTATAATGAAAATCTTTGTCTCTTCCCTTTCATATCACAATGAAACATAACTGGGGACAATCTTCTAAAGGCTGATTTCATTCAACATTTTAGCACTGATTTTAAAAATTACTGGAAAGTTTGGAAATGAGAAAAAATGAGATTTTAGCATAAAATACAGAAATCATAACTAGAGAAATATAGAATAAGTGAAGATAGTACTTTAAGTGACAAAATTTAAAAATGCTAACAATTAATAACTATGCGCCGGTGAGATGGCTCAGCAGCCTACACGTCTGCCTGGCAAGCGCGAGGGCCCGAGTTCGACTCCCGGGAACCCACATATGAAAAAAGGGCCGGTGATATCGCTCAGCGGCACGGGCGCCTGCTGGCGCGCGAGGTCCTGAGGTCGACCCCCGGTACCCAAAAAAAAAAAAAAAAAACTAGTAATATGTTGAATAATTTAATATACTAAAAGTTTAGACATTCCCTCTGCTTACATCCCATGAACAAATGTTCTTTTCAAAGTGTCACACTTAAAAATCAATAGAGACTGGAAATGTAGATTAGCAGATAATGATTTGTAGACAGAGGGGGAAAATAAAGGTATCCACTAAAACAAAAACAAAAAGTTAGCAAAAGGAGATTAAAAAAACAAAAAATAAATACAAAGATCACATCAACAAGAGACTATTTCAATGAATTGTCTCTAGCCATGAACTACATGGTTTCTCACAATGAAATGTTTTATCTAAAAATATATTATCCAACACATCTGTGAAAAATGTATATATAGATGTGTGTGATTTTGGTCATGGTCTTATATACATTAAGGATTTCATTTAGCAGATAATCATGACATAGCAGTAGTGGTAGGGAGACATGCGGTGTATGTAATCTATAATTTGGTGGTTAGGGGCCAAGTAAGAGAATTAATTACTCATTTGTCCTGTGAAAGTTCAGTTGCAATTATTTAAAATTGAGAAATGAAAAAAAAATACAATTTAACCATGTTATTAAGAAATATGGAAGTAGAAGAAAAAATTTCTGAAAGTATTTGTATCTTGAAAAGGCAGAATACTCATGGAAAATCATTGTGTTTAAAAATAATATTTGAAGACAGAGAAGTTATGCCTAAATGTGCAAGTTGACATAGTAAC
This sequence comes from Erethizon dorsatum, assembly GCA_028451465.1. Lineage (NCBI taxonomy): Eukaryota > Metazoa > Chordata > Mammalia > Rodentia > Erethizontidae > Erethizon > Erethizon dorsatum. Next base: position 84,391,874 of record CM051831.1, on the reverse strand, counting down.
ATCAAAAAAATAAATAAATAAAAAGAAGAAGAAGAAGAAAAAGAAAAGAAAGAAACCCACTGTTTCACTTGCGAAAAACTGAGCATTTTTCACAATATTCAAATTCATCCTAAATAGGAAGCTTCCCATAAAATGTTTAAATTTAAGTCCAAGTATTCTTGTTTAAGAATTATTCTTTTAAAAATTATAAATGCAATCTTATAAAGCATGATATGCTGACTTCAGCTTTCGATGGTAGATATATAGAGCAATAGTATTTTGTCAAACAAAATGAAATAAAAATTCTAAATCTTATGGTTGACTTTTATTCTACTGCATAAAAAAGTTATATTATTAAATTGGGAAGCCTTCATAATAAATACTGTGATTTCTCACTTATATAATTGTTCCGTTATTTAAATTGCTATGTAAGTGCCCTTGAAGAAATTTCTAATTCTGTCCACAAACATTGAGATTAGAAAGTAATCAAATTTTATAAAAAGTTATATCATTTTTCAGGAAAATTCATATTCTGATTATGCAAATCTTTTCTGATAGACAAGCAGACAGATAGATCCTCTCATTTTTATTTATTTATTTATTTTTTTTATGTGGGTACCAGGAGTCGACCTCAGAACCTGGTGCTTGCCAGGCAGGCGCTTACGCTGCTGAGCTATCTCACCAGCCCAATCCTCTCATTTTTAGATTAACTGTTGGAATGAAATTTATCCATTTGTATGAATCTCTTCATGCAAATGATACAGTGCACAAGTTTAACATAACATAACAAATGAATTTTTTTAGCTTTTGTTTTTGTGTTTATCATGGTGTGAAAAAACAGCAGTCATCACTGTAGCCATCATCTTATTGGATCTGCAGCAGCTGCATTAGGAGGACCAAAGACGGAAATGTCTGTAGGCACATGTTAAAAACTATGAGTTTTCCTTACTTCATAATTCTCAGGGTAGGATGCTGATCTGCTCATACATAGTAGATAATGTAAAAAGAGAGATATCAATGAACATATTCAAGGAACTAAGAATTGGCATTTCTTTCACATTTATTTGAATGAAAAATTTATGGAATAACCAAAACTAAATTTCTATTTCTTGTTCAGAACTCTCAGTTAGCAAACTAATTTGTTTTAGACATAATCCAAAGGTAGTACTTTGCACTATAAATTATAGTTATGGATTTATATAATTACATGTTACAGATACCTTCTTTGAATACTATCCTAAATATAAAACTTCCTGTACTCTAATATGTTGGAATCAATTTCTGCAACTGTGTAATTACACTTCAGATCTGGGTCTTAAACTTTGCATACTCTTGGGAAAAATAAAGTTCAAGGTAATGAAGTTTTCAAAACTATCTTCTATTAAGACATTTTTTTTTTTTTTTTGTGGGTACCAGGGGGACGACCTCAGGACCTCGCGCACCAACAGGCACCCGTGCCACTGAGCGATATCACTGGCCCCTTTTTCGTATGTGGGTTCCGGGAGTCGAACTCGGGCCCTCGCGCTTGCAAGGCAGGCGCTTAAGCCGCTGAGCCATCTCACCAGCCCTAAGACATTTTTCAACTTTCAACAGGTTACCATTTTCTGAAACCACATTTCTTTACCTGTAAAAATTAAATTATATAATTTATTGTGGAATCTTATTTTGTGTAAACTAAACTTTCATTTTCTATGTGTACCTCCTGATTTTTTGTGATTCATTTGGGTTCAGCTAGACAGCTAGGTTCTGGACAACCCACATAAAACATGTGATTGCTTCTATTCTAAGCACCCAATTTCTGGTAGGAATCACTATAGTGCTTTATTTCTATCCCATGAAAACAGGGAAAGTGATTTATGTAGAAAATTTAGAGCTGATCCGAGAAAATTACTTGGGTCTCTGTCAGTTTAGGCAAATAGCAAATTTATATTTTCATAGTCACTGAGATTATGGAATTATTTTTATGGTGACATAATTTAGCCTATAGTAACTTGAAAGTTGTCATATTTTATGAAATTAATTTCATATTACATAAGCCCAATTTAAATATTTTGATTTCTGGAATTCAATTAAGTATTTTTCTGTGAAAAAACAATTACTGCACTATAATAAGATATTTCAATTGCTATTTAGTCAAGCTGTCTACTTCATAAATAAGGAAAGCAATATTTAAATGGGTGAAGGGATTTCTCCAACTTGGCAAAATAAGCAAATCACAATTTAAGGTAAATTTTATACTTTGTGTCTTTCAATGCAAAAGGATGACCAAACCAAATTAAGTTAGTGCTGTAAGTAAAAAATGATGGGGACAGAAAAAGAAGAATGTCAAGGAGAAAGAAGACAGAGATGGAACACACACTATCACAAAAGGCTACTCTTGTAAACTAAACTATGTGAGAATTTTTGCGTATATCTTTGACAAATTATACCTTATAATAGATTTCTATGATTGGTTTAAAGACAATGAAATGAGAAAATTAATGGAGATATATAAGATGTATGAAAATTAAATGCATTTTTGTCCCAAGGAAATGTACTTGGTGTGTATATTTAGGAAATGTATGAGGAAAACCATGAAGGTAAAATTTCAAAATATAATTGCATCTAATTTACTATTAATTTGCCTAACAACAGAACAAATAGGAAATTATGAAGTAGATAAAAGGAAAGCCTGATATAGTTTGCATATGTTGTTGAAAGAATACTAACAATATTAAGTTCAAAATGTTAATATTCTACTGTAATTTCTAGACATTCTACTTATGTTGCTAAAAGTAAATTACATATGTAAAAAAATTTTTCAGTCTGTTGATGTAACTCACTAGAATGATCATTAAAATAAAAATTTAAAAGGGACTGGAAGATCTTTAAAACTCTTTTCCATTTTGTTTTTTTTTGATAGAGGGAATTGAACTCAGAACCTTGTGCTTGCCGCTGAGTTATATCCCTGGTCCTGCATTTGTTAAATTATACTTTAAAAGCTAAAAATTGAAAGGTTATGAATCATGGGTGAAGTAACTGCTATTGTTGCTCTTGTTACATTTAAAAATATTCACTTAGGCCAAGAATAAATTTTCTGAACATATTTCTGATTGACTAATTATTATGTGCAATCATAAATATATTCCATGAAATTAAAATAAAATGGATGTGAGTTAATTTCACATAGAAAAGGGCACTTGTAATGAAAATAAGTGAGACTTTAAAGTAAATGGTTTAATGCCAAAAACAGACATTGAAATTTAAATTGTTCTACTAGAAATAAATACTATTGGCATTATTACTCTTTTTTATATAGACAAATATATTTACAATATAAAAATGGTTGAATAACATATTTTACTATTGACCTTTGTCATGTATTTTGGAAATTGTTATTAAAATCTGTTCAATATTATTCCCAAAAAAGACAAAGAGATTTGGATGTTTTCAATTTTATATAATTGACCAAAAACTGATAACAGTTTCTTGTAGAAAAATAAATAAATAACCGTTAGAAGAAATACCTTTTGAGACATTCAAGGACAGGGAAGAAATTTTCTTTAAAGTTCATTGTTGGAAAGAAGCCTAGAATTTTCTAAATATAATATGTGTAAGAAAATAAGCAGGTTTCAAATGTAAAAATAAAATTATCTTATGTCAAATGAAAATTTAGTTTCTTGTAAAACTACTGTTCTATTTTTAAACTGATTTGCCTAGAAGCATAAATATAAATTGTTTTTAGTGACTTAAAATGTGCTACTATGTCCGAATATATGACTATTAGTTTAAAATCTGGAAAACTACATATGTGAAAAGGACCAAATCTATGAAAATTACAGTTAGGGAATTCTACACAACCAATGTTTTACTATGGGTCAGGAAATTAAAACATTTACATTAAATACACAATATTATTTAATATCTAACATCAAATGGAAAGTTAGCTTTACTATGAGACTTCGCCATATGTTCAATAGTCACCTGATTTTAAAGGCATGTAATTTTGTTTCTAAATACTGTTTATTTTACAGACTTTTAATTAATTCAAAAAGGGCTTTGCCATTCTGATGAAAATACACCAGTGAATTGCATTCAGATTTTTCAGATACATATTTATATATATTATGTCTCTTGTTTGGCATCAAGGAACCTAATATATTTACAGTAGTTTATTTGGATCATGGTAGCTGTGCTACAAACTAAAGGGCTTTAGGAAAAATAATTTATTTTTCACTCTTCTAGAGACTAGAAGTTCTAGATCAAAGATAGTGAAAGAGTAGTGTCCTTCTGAGGAATGTCAGGAAGGCTATTTTCCCTGTGTCTTCTATATTCTGGATATATGCTGGCCATCTTTGATGCCCCCATCTTATGGATGCATCACCTCATTATCTACCTTTAGGTTTGCCTTGTATCTTCCTTTTGTTAGTTTGTGTCCAAATGCCCTCTTTATATAAGGATAGTCATACTGGACTAGTACCATCCTGACTGCCTCACTTTAACTTGATCATCCACAAAATCTGATTTTCAAATAAGGTCACATTCACAATTACTATGATTAGGACTTCAAATTTTGTGGGTGCAAAATTCCACTCAATGACATTCAAATGATTAACCATGAATATTATCCACAGAATGGTGGGAAAACTGTAAACTATGTCTTTATCATTTATTGCATTTACAGTCTGAGTTGGCAGGTAAAAAACATCTGTATGTGAAGTGAGCAAATAAATAGTGTATACGGACTTAAAATTAGAAAAAAGAAAGGTGAGAGGGAACTGTGCTTGCTACTCTGTCTTTACCTTTTTGTACCCTCATTAGCCTCTGTTTAGTTAAGGATGAAATGGAGATAAGAGAGTACCTGCTTTATTCTGTTACTATGAAAAATAAGTGCATAAAGTATATAGAGATTTCAGCAATATGCCCAATAAAATAAAGTATGTTACTAAATCTTAAAAGGAATAATAAAAATAATATAGTAACAGTGGTAATTAGCATTAAGGCAAATCTAGCAGTGCTGGATTTGGGTATGGTATCAAAATCATTAAATGTAAGTGATCAGGGTGCAATGACATATGACATAATACAGTTAATTTTGTTAATAGTTGTACAACTCATACAAATTAGTATCTCACTTCTCTAGTTACTTTTCACACACTCAGCTTTGCATTTAAACACAGTGACCTGGGAATCACCCTTACAAGTTAGCAAGGTTTCCTGATAAATCGTCGAGGACATATTCCCCTTGAAATACTGTTCCTTATATAGTTTATTTGGATCATATAAAATTTTAGTCTAATTGAATGAAGAATAAAATATTACTAGAAATGAGAAGAAAAAATGGCTTTTTAATGCATCAAAGAACAGAATTCAATGTAGTGTAGTATTCAATCTTATGCTTAAGCCAATTTTACTGATTCTTTGAGAAAATATTGAAAATCCTACAGTAAAGAATTGATTACTGCATCAACTCTTTATTAGAACTGTGTAATATGTTTTATCCATTTTAATTTGTTTTTATTCAGGTATATAATCTAATTTGGAATAAGCTCAGATTTATTTCTTAAAAAGTGCCAGGTACAGGTTTAAGTAATTTAAGTTCAGTTATAAAATTACAATAGACTGGGTAGATTTTAAATTTGAAATTCAATTTCAACAAGGTCACAGACTGCAATAAAAGGCATAATGAGACTGCTATGCAACTAGTGATGTTATATTATTTATTATGGAATGTAAATGACCTGTGGCATACCATCAACATAAGCAATTCATAGAAACTATATTTTGGGCCTGGGAATCATTCATTAGAATAAGGTGTGTGGTTTGCATAGAGCGGTGACAGTTTGTGGCACACTGTGAAATTTTTAAATTTATTTACTTCTAGCCACCAAGGTCACTCCAAGTCTTCACAGTGTTCACTATTTTCAAACAACCCACCAGTATAAAATATAAGCATTTGACTAAAAGTCCATTCTCTGGCATTTTGCTTTGCAAACAACCCTCATGTTGTTTCTTACAATATTGGGCTCAAGTTTAAGGAAACAACTGTGGATCTAGGCCATGTGCTCAAATTTGTAAAGGCATAGTAGTAAGTTTCATGTCTTATAAGGAAGGCCACAGGCCTTCACCCAAATATGACATTTGCTTTCCACCTATCTCATATTCTATAGTCTGGATATGACAATATTTGCAATCTAGAGTTGATTATACTTTGCAAGGAATCATAGCAATGAAACATGTTGAGACTAAAATATATACCTACAATTGGTGTTTCATCCATATGCATTTTCACAAATTCCAGTGCTTAGTGCTTATATTATCCAAATGTGCAACTCTTATTACTGTCACTCTCTAAAGAAACACAAATTAATAATTTGCAGGATGCTTGCAAAGCATCAATCTAGAACAAAAAGAAATAACTAGTTTGAAAACTATGTCACTGGGAGATTGTGAGAGTAAAACTTAAAGTATTTCTACCATTTTCTTGAGGACTTAGCATCTCTCCATCTTGGACTTTTCTGAATAAATTGTTCACTCTTTGTTTTGAGGCATCTGTTTTCCATGATTCACACTGACAATCACTTTTGATCTTATTAATTTTTGAATTGGGGTTAAATAGGATGAATTGATTTTCCCATGTGACATTATAATCACATTCTCATTTAACTTATTTGTGATTAAAATTAGATCAACTTGATTAGAGTTTTGGGAATCTAAAACTTTAAAATTTATTTTATTTAACCTATTGGATGGCTAGCTACATTTATTTATGGATTTCAAAAGTTTAAACCTCAGAAAGCATCCACTCCCTGAAGGATAATGAAAATATCTGTCTATGGGATTCCAGATTGAGTGAAAAATATATTAGGATGCCAAAGACTTAAATATGGTGGAAATTTCAGTGCATTTTAGGATGTGATAAGAAATAAAAAGAGTCCACCCAAAGACTAAGGCAAAAGTGCAAGACAACGAGAGTTTTGCAGAACAAGAAAACACAACTGCTATGATGGAATAAGATATAAAGTATCTAGAAATTTGCAATCAATAATATTAAATAAGCATAACTAACTTCTGATTAAGAAAAGGAAAGTTACAGTATATACATACATCAAAATGATTATTATTCTTTGGAATGTTATATACTTAGTTTATGTGCTAATGGTAAATTAAAATCATCTTCATCATTCTTTGAGCACTTCCTTAATGTCTAGGACAAAATAGTTTCCCATAATTAGGTACACTTTTTTTTTGAAAATTAAATTTAAATAAAAAAATACGGCCAAGACTTTTGCTTGAAATATCGGATTACATGTGCTACGTTATACTGCATATTCAAGTCAATGCACATACTCAAATGCACATTTTGTAATATTTAAGATGTAACTAGTTAGATATGGTAATGTAGTCTGTGTGGATGGAACATTAGTAAAATGATATAAAATAGAGTTATATTTTAAAGTATAATTATATTTAACATAATAACTAGAGTAAGAATATCATTTTGGAAAAAAGATAGCTATATCTTATGGTGTGTTATATTTGATCACTTAATGATAAATGTGGTTAAACTTGAGGTTTCAATAAAATATACTTTTATTAAATTTCTCAAAGGAATCTTAGAGGAAAACTCTTCACTTGTGTACACAAACATATACAAGGGCTGATCAAAAACTATGGTGGATGCTTAAATGTTAAAAATTACAGTAAAAGACACATTGCCATGAACGCTCCTCAAAATAGTTCACTTTACTTCCTACACACTTATGCCATCATATTTTTCTTTCTGAAGCAGTTTTGGAAGTCTTATTTCATGAGTGGCTTTACAATATGTGATTTAAAAAAATACAGTGAATGCTGCTGCCAATGCCATCCAATTGAATAAAGACATTCCTGAAAAAGGGCTTCTAGCAATGCTTTGAAATGACAAGAATGATGGCATAAGTGTCTTTGAAGTGAGGGAAAGTATTTATTTTAAGGAGATTAGTGGCAATATGTCTTTTGTAGTGATTTTTTAAAATTTAAATTTTTGCTATAATTTTAATCGCACTTCATATATATGTACACGTATACATATATAAAACAAAAATATGTATGTCACAATATCGTATACATGAACATATTTAACAGAAACAACTCTATAATATACATGTACACCTGTTACATATAGTTTATCCTCTAAAAACTAATACAGAATAGCAGATTGATTTAAGTATTTTTGATTTCCTACCTTCAACTCCTATGTAGTATTTATTAAATAAACTATTTATAAACGATGAAGCCCACTGTTTTTAACCACCTAGGGTTCAGGAGAAAACTTAAAAGTAGATGCAATGCAGAAATCATCTTTCTTTTTTTTCATTTTTTGTGGGTACCAGGGGTCGACCTCAGGACCTCGCGCGCCAGCAGGTGCCCATGCCGCTGAGCGATATCACCAGCCCTTTTTTCCTATGTGGGTTCCGGGAGTCAAACTTGGGCCCTCGCGCTTGCCAGGCAGGTGCTTAGGTCGCTGAGCCATCTCACTGGCCCAGAAATCATCTTTCTTAATTGGACACATCACATATAAAGTAGGATTAATAGGCTATTAGTCTCTGCATTTATTAGATGCTCTGACATTTCATCTATCACATTTGAGCTTCATCAAGAAGGTGAAAACAGCACATCTCCTTCAATTTATCTTTTGATATAGTATAAGAAAGCAAGTTGCTATCTTGTTCATTAACTTTAAGAAGGGTTAGAATTTCTATAAATAGAAACTATAATAAATTTCAAGATAATTTATCATGCTAAAATGAACCTGAATAGCAATAGCTGCTCTCCCTCCAGATAGTAATAATGCTTTGAAATGTGATAATGGAAAATATTTTATTAAAGTTTATTTTTAATGTATTTTGTTTTCAGTTGATGGAGTGATTATCGATTAGCAGACATGTAACACACCTCATATGAAAAAATGGGTAAAATTTAAAAGAAACTGATTTCAGGTTTAAATGATTTTTATTTTGTTTCAATTCTCCAACTCAAATGTAGAAAAATTTTCAATGCACTCAGAATTAATGAGGGAAAATATAAACAGAAGCGTATTAGCTTTTGTCTATAATAAGTATTTCCATTTCTTAATTTTAATTAATTCATTTATCATCTACTATTTTTATAGTATTTAAATGTTCTAGGATAAAATATGATAGTATATTATTATGCCTCATAAAGAAGGCACTGCATGGTATGGAATGTGATCAGAGGTTCTTGACACTGTAGGTTATTTGATTAGAAAATGACATCTCAAAAATGATTCTAGCTGAAAAGAAACCTGGATGGAATGATGGAGTTAGACGTAAAAACTTAAAAGTATTATGAGGAATACTAACAGCAAATGCAAAACCATGGGTAGGAGCATAATTGTCTTTTTTTGAGATTAGGAATAAAGAAATGTCATATGGAGAAAGTGGGAGGAAATTATAGAAATGTGTTGTTTCTTATTGCCAGAAAAAAATCTATTAGATTTTAGTTAGAAATACCTCCCTTTATGCACTAAATAACTTGAAATGACAGAGACACCTTCAGTGAGTACAACTGAAGATACTACATATAAAAATGTAGATTGTTATACCATTGCTTAACTTAAATAACCTAATCATATTGGCAAATATTAAAGTTGGAGTCAGAGCAAATAACTAATAAATAAAATTTGCCTTGTGTAAAACAATTTGCTTCATTCTTAAACAGTCTTAACAGAACTGTAGCATATATTATTTTCTTAGTTTTTATAATAGTATAATAATTGAAGAAAAAAATGGAAATAAAGCATTTGTAAATGGGAAGGGACCAAGGTTTGGAGCAGGGTGGTCTGAGAGGGGTAGGGAACACACACACACAAAAGAGAATAAAGATGTCTTATGTACATATACCAACTCCCCACAGTAAATGTAATCTTTATGTACTTCTTTGTGTACACATACTAATAAAAAAAACTCAAGGTAATTACCATATTAACGTCCTTAATACCATTTAGGTACTCATAATTATGGGTATTTTACTTCCTCCAATTTCTTAATTTCATTTCATGTGCAATCATATTAATGACATTAATATCAAAATCATGAGAAATCATGACATATTAAAATCATGAGAAATATAACCATTTTTAATACAACTTGTTTTGTTGACTTGTTGCAGTGAGAATATGCACCATAGGAATGAAGTGTCTTTCTAGTAAAAGGACCTTTGAATATTTATCATAGGAATTTGTTTTGTCTTAGGGAATTTATTTAGAAGTTTCAAGGAAGTGGAACTTGTTCTACATTGGATTCTATCAGGGGTAGAGACAATACTACAGGAAGATATCTCTATTTCTTATGAAATAGTGAAGAACAATATGGGGCTACAGCTGCTATTGACAAAGCTACAGTTACATTTGTTATGAGACTAATCATTTTGTAGTTAGGACAATGTCGCTGTTTTCTCTAAATTTATACATGAGTGGGGAGTGGTCTTTTTTTGTTCATTGACTTCACAGAAGGGACTTGTGTAACATTAATATAAAATTATTTATGAAGGTGCCATGGTATAACTGTGAGTGCCATTTAAGTTCTGAGTAATGCCAAGACCACACACGAGAGAGTAAGCCCTCGACAGAAAGCAAATCTATGTTGAACTTGAACTTTCCAGGCCAATTCCCAGAAAATAGGAGAGAGAAAATATGTGCTTCCCAGACTACACAGAATATGATGTTTTGCTGTGGCAGTGAAATACATGAAAACACTTTTTACTTTTTTATTAATCTACTGTTTATAAGAGTCATACACATTTTAAAATATAATAATTTTTTGTTGGTTAATTATTTTTATCCATCAATAATCTGGTTCTTTTTCAGTGGAATGTTTTGCACCTTAAATTTTACTTTATCAGTTTTTCTGCAAATAATCTTTTCATGAACATCTTTTCTGTAAATAGTGGCTTTATTACATATATTTTTCTATCATTTATTTTCAACCATTTTCCAAATTTATATTGGAGATATACTTTTGTAAGCAAATATATTTACTTTTAACTAGTTTGAAATACTAATTTCATAATGCAAGTTGGTAGTCCACTTACAATTATACTAGCATCAGATATATTTGAAGTTTAACTTTTCACTTCACATTGCTTTTTATGTGTGCCACCTAGAATGTGTTGCATTTTCTTTCCTAAGTAGGTCCTTTTGATTAATCAAATATGGAGGACCACCTGGACGAGCTGTCCTTGAAAGAAGAGCATTTGGCCCTACCACTGTGTATTGATATGTACGGAGCTGACTAGGACATTTCCTTATCCTCTTAATTGGCTTTAAACAATTTAAATGGGTCTAGCCCAGATGCTGATGTGTAGTATTTGAAGCAATGTGACAGGTCAGTGATGCCCCGCCTGTAGATCCCAAGTAGTATGTATGAGCTAGGCCAAGAGATGCCACGCTGTCAGCTGAGAATGAGCCTGAGAATAAGCCCCAAGAAAAGAGGCTATGACATCTCAGGGCATGATGGATATTACACATCAAAACTGAAGCACCACCCCAAAACACTAGATACTGTCCCAACCTGTGATATGCAGATTACTCTCTCTGCATATCTCTCTCTCTCTGCATATTACAGAGGTGATTTCAGGCCTCCTACCTAGCCCAGCTCCCAGCACTCACATACTTCCTGCCACTCTCACAGTCACTCATTCCCAAGCCACTCCCTTCTTGAGGAATTAATAAAACCCTGGTTTGGCCCTGAGTCAAGACCTTTGCTCTGGTTAGCTATTATTCTGATGGGCATTAGGATCCCCTTGGCTCCCCACCATTTTAGATATGTATCTGTGTCTTTATTTGCAGCATGGGTTGCACTGGAAGTGGTAGATTGGAACGAACTCACTGGAATTCCAATAACTTTCCCTTGGGATTACAAATGTGGATTCCTCTGGACCACAACAAGGTCCAAATGGGCTTTCTATAACCAAATATTTGATTATTACTCCAAATTCACAATTTATATTTGATTTTTTAAAGACTAATGCAGAATAAACTGAGAATGATAAAATAAAATATGGTCATTAGCAATTCATTTTCTGGCCTTCCACACTCTCCACATCTCTGGGTAAGTGGCCTACCCTATGACATGCCTGGCCACACAATTTGGAAGTCACACTATGCTACATGCTAGCCTTGATTTTCAGAGTATTGGGAGATTATACTTTGTTCCTCTTGAATTTCACATAAGAGATTATGGAGTAAGAAAACGTAGAGAAAACGATCACTTTAAAAAATTTTGAAGCTTTTACTAGGATAAATAGTTGAGAACTGGAGGAGGTCTTTTTTAGCACAGTAATTAGCATATACAAATGTGGGAAAAATCCTTAACAAGGAAAATTTGGTCTGCTGTGTAATTTTAATCATATACTCGATGGAAATCAGTCTGGGACATAGAAAAGTTTACGACATTCGGCAGCAGGTGCAACCAGAATAATTTTTATATGCATAAACAGCACTCAATATTGAATTATCCCCATATATCAAGTTAGTGATATAACTGTTTGGACTAAAGTATTAAATATTTTCAGTAAGATATTGAAAATTAAATGAGAAGCCACAGGAAAATGCAGAATTATTTCTACAAAGGCATCACTGAAATATTTTAAATGTGACATTTTCATTAATTTATGAAGTATAATATCTATCACACAGGATTAAGTACCTAGATTCAGAATTAAACTCATTAAGTTAAACTAATAATTTAATAACACCTACTACATCTTCAAAACAGGTTGAATACAGTTTATAAAGTTAGTGTCACCCAATTAGTAACTAAAAGTGTATCTTAATACATAACATTTTCTTTGTAATTGTTCTAAAATGTTACTTATACTTGTTCACGTGACACACAGTAATTATAATGGAGTCTTGGTTACATTTCTCTTGTTGCTGAGACAAAATACCTGATGCCCAAAATTAAGGAAGGAAAGGTTTATTTAGCTCACAGTTTGTGGAGGTTTCAGTCCATAATCAGCTGGCTCCAAGGCAGGGTGGCATGGTGTAGTGGCAACAGTTCATGGAGGTGGCGGACAAAAAAAAAAAGCAAAACAGCAAAGGGTAAGGCAATCCTTTTTCCCTCCCTTATTTTGTATGCAGCCTACCACACCAGGGTGGGTGTAGCACTCACATCATCTCCCTGCTCTCCTCCTGCACAGGCTCAGGATGTTTACAACATGAGGACCCCCTGCTGAGTCATTTAGTTAAACTTCTAAACTTCTCAAATTGACACAATGTATCAACCATTAAAAATGGTTAAATATTTGTTGTCCAACATGTCTTTATTTGCATTTTAATTGAAATAATATGTAATGAACAGCAGTAATTATTGTTACTAATGTGTAATTTTAATACAAGAAAAAAGCTTCTGTATGTTTTGTTAAGTGTCTACATTAAGCCTCAGATTGAGTTCTACAACCAGCCTTTTATTTTTATTTACACTTTATATTTAGGATGTGGGAAATACGAATTTGCAACTTTGGGACACTTGGAAAGGCATAAAAGTTTGTTGACAGAGAATTCTTGTCCTTCCTATCCAAAAGTATAAAATTATTTGATATGCATATTTCTACTTTCATCATATAGTCAATTGTTCAATTATTTCACTTATGATACAGTGACTAATGGAATACTAATTGCATTTTTCTTTGTGTGTACAAAATATTTACTTATTCATGATTTACTGTGGAAGTAGTATATAATTTTTTAACATTTCTTTTTTTTGCCTTCATGCCTTGTAATATCAAGGACTACAAAACTTTGTGCTGCCTTTGGTCTTATGTGAACAATTTATTATTACTTGAAAAAGTTTCAACTTTTCAAGATATTAAATATAGGGGCTTGTGAGATAGCTCAGAGGCATAAGCACCTGCCTGGTAAGCGCGAGGTCCTGAGTTCGACTCCCGGCACCCACATACGGAAAAAGGGCCAGTGATATCGCTCAGTGGCACAGGCGCCTGCTGCCGCGCGAGGACGTGAGGTCGACCCCCGGTACCCACACACACAAAAAAGATATTAAATATAATCCTGACATAACACATTTGACTAAATTGTTTGAAATCTCATACAAGTATCAATTTTTCAGTAACAAAGTTTGATGTGAAAAATATAATTTCACTTTTCTACTTAATGTAGTTTTCTAACTTGAAAGTCTATTCTTCTTAGATTTGTATTTAGATCAATGATTTTCAGAAAATTTCATCTAATCTTATGTTGGGGGCCAACATCACAGTTAGGCCTCGAGCGCGGCCTGTATTTCTGACTCAAAGCCTGCGCTAAATTACCCCTCCCATCGACCTGGGCAAGATGGCGCCTGGTTCCTGCTTCCTGGTTGCGGTCATTGCTGCTCGCGCCCTGTAAATGTGTGAGTCTGCCTAGAGACTGATGAGTATAGCCTATGAGCTTTCATTTCCTGCTGTATTGCTATTGGCGCCCCTATCCTTATAAAAACATGCAAAGCTGCCCTTTAGGAGCAGAGCACGGACGGAGCCGCCACAGGGCGGACGCTTGTAGAGGCTCTGGAGCTGTGAACGATTAAAGCAAGCTTTCACCGACCCGTGTTGTGTGATTCTTCTCGCTGGACGAGCAGAAGCGCGCGACAATCTTAGTTTAGTGCAGTGATTGCTCAGTCATCTCAGGTTTATAACTGAGTCATAATCAGGTGTAACTTTTTTTTTCTTCTTCTTCTATGTTCCCTGAATACATATGTGTTTATTTTTTTTCCTGCTAGTAATTTAAAGCATTTAAGTCACTGGAGATATGAAGACTAATAAAATAGTCACAGATATTAATTTCCTAAAAATATTAGGGAAAGGAAACAAACAACAAAAAATAAGTAGAAAAATAAAATTTAGATAGCATTCTAAATTTCATAAATAAATGCAAATGTTGTGAAAAACAGAATGGGGTCTATTTTGGAGACTGATACAACAAGATAAAATTTTTGACAAGATATAGTAGTTACAGAAACATTAAATATAAACCTCATATTTTCATAAATCCTCATATTCATAAAATATTTTCATATTTTCATTAATTGTCAGTTACTTGCACTGGAAAAAGTAAAAGCAAAGTAGTAAGTTTGTTGTAGAGCAGATTCAGGGTTTCTGTTTTTAAGCCTTAATACTCATTTAATTATTAGGTTAATTTTGTATTTTGGATATATTTTGTTGTACAATTAACAAAATCAAGGAACCTGGTTTTTAGTTTGATACAGGAATGGTCAAAATAGAAACTATGAAAAATAAGCATGGTTTTTAACTCATAGCTCTTCATTAGATGATGAAAAGGAACAAAGCTTATGGATGCATTTAATAAGTTGAATTTGGTGTACTAATTAAGATCCTCCCATGTGCTAGTAAGACAATACCAAAAACAGGTTCTTAATTAAGACAGTAGCATAGTTATTTTCTCATATAAAATGAAATCCAGAGATGGGTAATGCAGGGTTAGCTGTCACTAATGAAAACATAATTCTGTGAGTAAAAACTTGAAATTTTTACAGAATATAAAATAAAGTTTTACTTTTGCACATCAAATATATTTATAAAAACATTTAATACTTAATTTTGATTATTATGCAATATCCACAGCGCCGTATTTATACTCTTTCCTCAAAACTTCCCCAATCACAATGCTTTCCTTTTTATTTGCTAGGAATTTGATACTTCTAGTTGCTTGGGCTAAACAATTTGGAACTAATTTGTTATTTTTTTCTCACACATCTCTAGTATGTATATTTTATTTCCATGTACCTTTCTCCTTTTCCTTTTTTTTTTTTTTTTTTTTTGAGACAGGGTGTTACTATATAGTCTAGGCTCACCTGGAATTTGCAGTGATCCTGCTGCCTAAACCTCCAGAGGGCTGGGATTACAGGCATGCGTGACCATGCCTGGTTTATATTTTATTTCCTAAACTTCAAAATATATCCAACCACTTTTCATGTTGTCTTCAAGGACCATACGCTGGCTAAAACCATTCCTAAATTTGACAATATGATTTTTGCTTTGTCGTTCTTACCTCCCTCTATCTTATTCTCAATGTAACAGCCTGAGTAATCCTTTAAAAATGAAAATCAGATGTGTTTTCATTATGTCTCTGAATTTGTGATTTACTGCTATTGCCTCAATCTCAGTCTTTTTTCTTTTTCCAGTTTCTTCATTGGCCCTGAGATAGTACCATTAGGGGCAGCTCTTTCCACTAACTATTCTGCTTAGTTGAAAACGTCTTTCTTCAGGTAGTCTAGGGTTTACTCCCTGTGTTTTTTGTTTTATCTCAAAATTTAATTACCCAGTGAGTTGTTCTCTTTTAAGCCATCTTGATTGAATTATAACATGCTATGGTGAACTGAATATTTGTAACCCTCTCCCCAAAATTTGTATGTGATATCATAGTATGTGATGTGATGTCATAGTATGAGGAGGAGGAATTTTGCAGAAGAAATTAGGTCATGATGAAGCAGTCCTGAACAGGACTGTGCTCTACACAAAGGACTTCAGAGAGCTCTGTAGTCTTCCTTCTCTCATGCAAGGATACAAGGTGAAGCCAGTAGCCTGCAACCTAGAAGAAAGCTAAACTTGATCAGTTGGCATTTTGATTTCAGAACGGGTGAAAAATAAATTGTTTTGTTCTTAGCCAGTCTCTTGTCTTTTGTTATAGCAGCCCAAATTAAGATACATTCTATCACCCTGAAAGATATTCTTACTTGCTTTCTCTTTACTTATTTTTCTTTTTCACATATATCAATATTCAATACCATGAAACAAAGTTAGTTTCCCAATTTTGTGTATGCCTTCCATACTAGGAATTAAGCTTTACGAGGATAGTCTTTTATATATAATCTTAGTGACTATAATATTTCTTATCATGTGATGGCTGTTAATTAGTTAATGAGTAGATATCTAAATGAATGAAAAGCTTATGATTAAGAAAGATAGTGAATAGAGCTACTTTTCAATGCCATAGTTGGAAATGCATGTGAAATGCCTATCAGACATTTCACAAGTTAACATTGAAAATAAGGAGAGAGAGTCAAGGAAAAATTGGAGTCTTGATATTTTACTGTAGAGATGGTGTTCCAAATAAGCATAAGCAATAGTGTGTCTTATTAAATAAAGGTAAATGTATACAATTTAGTTTAAAGTTGGAGATAGCTTTGTTTCTTATGAGAATTTTATTTAAAATCTATATAGAATGAAATAAATTAGTATTATAAGACAGATATACACATATATATGATAAAATATTATGTATATAACTTTATTTTTATTTCCTATAACTAAAACAAGAGCTTGAATTGATGATATGTAAACCCTTTTTCAAATTCACAAGTTTATCATATCATTGACAAGTCAAAATACAAATCATTTTTCTTCCTGGTACTAATGAAATTTTAATCTCTTTTATTCTTATTGATAACATGTAATGAATATGTTCTAGGGTCTTTTAAAAATCTACAACTTTATAGGTTTGAAATGCTAAGAGAAAAATTTAATACTAAGTGTTTTGTCTTTTAAATGCATTAATTTTAAAGTGAATTAACCCATAAGATTTTCTTTTCTAAGAAAGTCTATGGTGTCAGAGATTTCATAATCTGTATAATTATGAAATCACTTTTTAAACTACTGTCTGTAATAAACTCTGTAAATGGAGCATATTCTCTACCCAATAGTTACTTTTCATTTTTAAAAAAAATCAGATACAGAACCACCTAACAATTTCATCTCATTTGTTTATTAATTGTACCAAAATGTTTTGAAAGTCTTGGAAATTTCTATGTGTTTTTAAGTATTATCAGTAGGTAGAGAAAGTCTTATGTATTATTGTGAAACATACTATCTAACACTCTGAAATTCATTTCAATAGTGAACTTCTATTTCAATATTAAAAGCAATGGTGAGAGTATATTTTAATGCCATTTCCCTATAGGCTGAAAAATGATTTCAGAGTTTCATTTTTATAATCAATTTTGTTGCTGGTGTTACAAATAGTCTTTATGCTTTGGTAGCCCATTTTGTTGTAATTTTAGAAGTTTTATTGGAAATGGCAGGTGAAATTTTCAAACTACACTTAGACTTCATAAAATCATAGTTTGTGTTGGAAGTTAAAATAATGTACTTTTCTTCTATATTTATTATTATTGAAATATATTTCTTAATATTGAAATTGTTTTGTGTACTTTACTTCTATATTTCTTAGTGCTGAAATATATTTCTTACACTGAAACTTTTTTTGTTTCATATTATTGTTTCAAAATCATACTTGGTTCTGCCATAACCTTTTCGTAATACCTGATACAAAATTTTATTCATCATTTATTCACTTAATTGTGCCTATGAGCATTTTACAATGGTTTCTCTGTGGGGAAATTATTACACAAATTGATTTTTGAAAGAATTGATTGTATTTTTTGAAATTTCAACCTAAAAGTGAATGATAACTTTCCTAAAACCTATTCACTAACAGAAACTTAAATTGTTTTGTAATAGTTAATTGTTCAACGCAACTCTATGACTGCATTTGGAGAGTATACTCACAATGATTATTAAACCTAGGCTTTGGAATTTTGAAATGGGCATTTATATATTATAATACATTATATTGCATTAATTATCTTTATTTTATATCATAGTTTAGTTTTTATATTGATATTTTTGCATATAAAATTCAATTAATGAGTGTTGTTCAATTATTAAAGGAGCATTAAAAAATATGTGTTGTGATAAATGCTAACATATATTTTGCGGAATGACACTGCTGAACATAAACATACATATGTGAGCATGTTTTGTGGTTTGGGAATAGTTATGCTAATGACTAAAATTGTTTGAGAAAAGTATTCACTTTAATATGCTTTGATATGCCTCAACAACTTGGAAAAAACTTCATAAATCAACTTTTATTACACTTTTCAACCAACGTAGTACTGGTGTCTTTGTTCAGTATCTTTAATTGCCTGTCTAGTCTCCTTTGCCTTTGTATGTTTACTAAAGTTTCTGCTTTTTGGAGGTAAATTTTAGTGATTTGTACTTTAACTAAAAATCATTTATGCTCTTTAGATTTAAAATACATGACCAGGGCCAGGGAGTTAGCTCAGTGGCATAAGCGCCTGTCTGGCAAGCGCAAGGTCCTGAGTTCAACCTCTGGTACCCACAAAATAAAATAATAAACAAATAAATAAAATACATGACCAATAATAACATGCAATATTTTCTTACAATCATTCTAATTTCAGTGATAACAGTTATTTAATTTTTACTTGAATATTTTTATCTTATATTTTTCATTGATCTTTTTGAATAAATTTTTTCCAATGTTTGTAGCATTATTACAAAAGTAATATGATATATACATATATTATTTTACAAAACAAAATTACTATAATTATATATGAAATGTGTGTATTAGACATTCCAGTGACAGCTTGCTTAAATGTATTTACACTCTTTTGTTCAATAGTTAATCATTTTCCTTTCATGTTCTTCCATGGAACTTTTGATTGTTACATTTTTAGTTCTCCAGGGAAACACTTTGAAATAATAAAAACTTGTAAACTCAAAAGAAACTGACCAGAAAGTCCTTTGATTTGTGGTTTTAAACATTTCCTTTGTTCATATTCCTCAAAGGCATGTAACAGAGTTTTTATGTGTGTGTTTGTGTGTGTGTTTCTTAAATTAAACATTACTTCTTATAACTCATAATGTGATTTGACATTGAAAATCAATAACTACCAGTTAAATGGTGATTGAAGCAGAATATAAAATGTTTATTTTGGGACCCATATAATTTTATTTCATATAATTTCACAATTTCTTATCAATTATACTTAAATATTCAGATGAATGGAAATGTTATATTAAATAATCTTATGTTTTCTTTAGAATAAATCCGAGATAAATTAGTGTCCTTAAAATTTGGAAAACAATTTTATCTTTACATACATTTTTCTTTTTTTCTATGTAACTATTACTTTATATATTTGTATGTACAATCAATCAGATTCAATATAATGGTACACTTCAAATAAAAATTATGATCAAATCTGTTTAAAAAGTAATTTCTATATATTAGAAACTAATAGAATCTGTTATGGCTTGTGTCTAGATGTCCCCCTGAATCCTCACGCAGTCATAGGTGGGGCTTTTTCAGAGGCGACTGGATCTAGAATGTGTCATTGCTTCATGGTTCAATGCTCAGATTAAGGGTGCTAGAATTAAAGGTGGGTGATTTCTCGATCAGTCCACTGATTGGTTTGGTAGCACCCTAATCCCAGTAGCCTGGATGCAGTATAAGGACAGAAAGAGGCATGTATTGTTCCTTGTTTGCTTTTGTTACCTTCTGTCCATCATGAACTTCTCTTCGATGCCTGTCTGCCATCCTACTGTGCCTTGCAGCCAGTGGATTATGGACTGAAACCTCTACAATCTGTGAGCTAAATAAAATCCTTTCCTCCCTTAACTTTGGGTGTCAGGTATTTTGTCTCAGCAATGAGAAGAGTAACTAAAACAGAATTCTCCGTAACAGAGCTTCTGAAGTGAATTTTCAGATATTGAGAAGATAATTCCATTGAATGCATTTAGAATGTTTTGAAGGTCAAGAAATTTAGTGTATTCTTATTTGGATATCAGCCTGAAATACTTGTTGATATACATGAGGAAATTTGTCACTAGCCTTTTCAGTGAAAAAATAGCAGTTAATGTTTTAAAGTTACATTTTGTCAATAATCTCATTACATTTTTCATACCTGAAATAGTGGGTAACAATTGCATGTGGGAGGGGGTAATACAAAACTTAAAGTATTGCAAAGCCTTTATATTGTAAGGTCAGTTAATATATAACTAAATTTATAACTTTGCTAATTTTAGATCACACGTTAATATCTCAAGGACGTGAACTAAAAGGATAAAAATTAATTATTTTCAGATCAGTGGAAGGAAAGAAAAGAAGTGACAAATTTTCTTCAATTAAAAGAAGCTAGAAATAAAATTAAAATAAATTAAAATTTAAAATACATTGGTAGGAGTATATATTCTATGAATAATTATAAAATATGAAAATAAAACTAATTACATAGTAAAAAGATTGCCAGATAAGAAAATGACTAATCTAGTCATATGTTGTTTATAAAAGTTATACTGATAATATATTACCAAAACAAGTGAAATAAATGGAGAATTTTATTTATAGGAATCAGATATTTGATTGGGAATTGGTAAGCCATCTCTATAGGGAGAGATCTGGAAAATATTTTAGTTTGTGCAGATTTAAGTCTGAGTTGTGATTTCTCAGCTCTGCTTCTGCTGGATGAAAACAGATATGGCTAATACTTAAAGGAATAAATTCAGCTGTCTTCCAGTGCAATTTTACACATGTAAATAGGACATAGGACAAATTAGATGAACTGAATAACCCTATATAAATGACAAAATTGTTAGGTTCAAAGAATATTAGTATATTTACTCAAGGGTAAGAAAAAAACAATAAAAAATTATGGCCAAAATATTTGAACAGATAATCCACCAAGGAAGATACAGATGGTCCCTGACTTGCAATGGTTCAATATACAATTTTTTCATTGATTTGTTTTTTTACTTTATGATGGTAGAAAGTGTCCCCATAGAACCATTCTGTTTTTTCAGTATTTGTATGGTATTCAATAAATTAACTGAAATGTTCAATACTTTACTAAAATTTAGGGTTCATGTGTATATAATATATGGATTTGCTCAACTGATGCTAAAGCAATCTAAGCATGTTTAAGATATGTTACGCTAGGGGCTGGTGAGATGGCTCAGCAGCGTAAGCGCCTGCCTGGCAAGCGCGAGGGCCCAAGTTCGACTCCCGGAACCCACATACAAAAAAAGGGCCGGTGATATCGCTGAGCGGCACAGGCGCCTGCTGGCGCGCGAGGTCCTGAGTTCGACCCCCGGTACCCACCAAAAAAGAAAAAAAACAAAGATATGTTAAGCTAATTCACGAAGTTTGGTAAACTAAATGTATTAAATGAATCTTTGACTTTGACATTTTCAATTTACAAGATGTGGGGGTATAATTCCATTATAGCCCAGGGAATAACTTAAGCACTTAAAAAAGTTGCCCAATATCATTAGTCTCAAGGAAAATGGGAAATAAAACCACTAGGTACAACTTCAAGTACTGTTATATTTGCTAAAATTAATACTATAGAAAGTATTAGAGAATGTGAAAAAAACTGAAACTTTCATATACTGTTTGTGGAAAAAGTAAAATATTTTGAATACTTGGAAATTTTTCACTTGAAAGTATAAGCTTATTTTCAATATGTGGGAAATCCCAGTCCTCTATTTGACTGGACTATCAATGTCTTTCCTTGACAATGCTTACTCTTTTCTGACACCCTTCAGTGTTGTCTGAAGGCCAAATCTTTTCTGTCTAAAAATTATCCTAAAAAAATTATGTCACATCTTGTATTTAAAGTACTCCATATAATGCCATATGTACAAATCTTTGCTCAGCTTCTTCAGCCTTAACATTATTTCCTATATTTAGTTTATAAATATTTGACAGTTTTCATAGGCACAAGACATCTATATACCAAGATAAGTAAAATGTCCACTGCACTTACACACACACACGCACACACACACCATTCTCTTGCTGCTCTCTTAGGTTTCCTATTCACAATAATCTCTGCTGTTCAACTAGTGTCTCAAGGAGTATCATAAGAAACAATTTTGAATCCCATATTTTCTCACATGCATACCAAATCAGTTAGGTCTGATTAATTTTCTATATTCTTGTTACACATACTAGGCAGTCAACAACAATTTGCTATATTATTTATAACATAAATAATGGTGCAATAGCCTTTTGAAATCTCAGCGCTGTAGGTGAGCACTGCATCTAGTTAGGTGCCAGTGTATAGGGGTTTAATTGGCCTTTTTATATAACAACTGCTAACTAGGTCATAGCCTGCTGGCTTGCTCTTCAGATTTCAGACGTGTCAGCACATACAAGCACATTATGTGAGCCAATTCATGGACATAATAGTTCGACTGTGTTCTCTCTAAGCTCTGGTGTTGAAACTTAGTGGCCCACGTGATGATCTAAAATGTGAGGAATGAACCCGGCATGGTGACACACCTGTAATCCCAGCACTCTGAGAGGTTCAGGCAAGGGGACTGAATTTCAAAGCCAGCCTGGACAATTTAGTGAATTGAGACCCTGTCTCAAATTTAAAAGTTAATAAAAAGCTGGTGCAGGACATGTAATCAGTGAGAAGGCCCTGGGTTCAATCCCCAGAAAGGAAGAAAGAAGGGAAGAAAGAAGGTAAGAAAGAGAGATAGCGAGAGAGAGACAGAGACAGAGAGAGACAAAAAAAGAGATAAAAAGAAAGTGAAGGAGGGAGAAAGGGAGGGAGGGAAGGAGAGAGACAGAAAGAAAAAGAAAAAGAGAAAAGAAAGAGAAAGAGAAAAAGAGAGAGAAATGTTAGGCCTGTAAGAGGTGATTAGCTCATGAGAGATTCTTCCCTCATGAATAGGATAAAAGGCCATTGCAAAAGGGCTTGATCCGCTGTGCTTGTCCTCCTTTTGCTTTTCTGCCTCTGCGGCATGAAGACAAAGCATTCATACAGTCTGAAAGATGCAAAATTTAAGGCTCCATTTTGAAAGCAGAGGCCAAAACTTAACCAGAAAATGAATCTGCTGGCAACTTGTTCTTGGATTTCCCAGATCCTAAAGCTGAAAGAGACAAATTTGTATTGTTTGTAACATATCTTGTATCAAGTATTCTGTTATAGCAACACAAAATGGACTAGGACAACGTATAATACCTGATATATCTAAATGGTCTCTAGCATCTCACTAACTGACCGTACTTTAAACATACAATACTTTCCCAAGCCTACTGTGCCTAAATACACTGGCCTTATTGCAAATTTAAAACTGGCCAGATCTGCCAGTACTGATTTGAGGATTCTGGATTTGTTATTTCTTCTGTTGGCGGTACTCCTCTTTCCTCCAATTGTGTGTCTCACATTCTTACTTGTTCCATGTCTTACACAAATGTTACCTTCTCATGAAGCTTTCTTTGCACATACTCCCAACAATTACCCTTCTTTGTTTTATTTTGTTCTTATCATTATGACCACTTAATTACTATAATTTAAAAAAAATGATCCCATTCTTTATTTATATCTTTTATGAGATTTTAAGCTTCCAAAGGGATATTTTGTTGTTATTTTCTGTATAATCAGATACATATGAGTTGATTAAAATATTAATGAAACATACATTTTTATTTCTGATACCTATGCACATATGAAGAATACCAAAATTTTATTTTTCATGAATTGGATATTTACAGGTAACTGTGACAAAAGGAGAGAAAATTAAAGAGAATAAGGTTAGTTATACAAAATGTATTAAAAAGGGAAACCATGAAATTTGTAGTAAATAAGGAGGAAAATGCAATCAGAGAAGTGTTGAGATGGATGGAATCAGATAGTCACATCTCTATGAAATCCATTGATTTTATGTGTAAGGAGAACGAAGCTTCACAGTTTCACTATCTTGTAAATTTTATACACATAACTAGGGAAATGGTGAAAACAGATTTTCTTATGACTGAAATTTAAAACGTTCAACCTCATATGTTTTCCATGATCATTTACTCGTGTAAATATAAAGTAAGAGGGAAAATAAGGGTAACAAATGAGAAAGATAATCATAGAGAATAGTTTTTGTAAAATTTTATTTTAAATAAATATTATTGCTCTCATATGGAAAATCAATTATCAAATTATAGATCTCTGTCTCTTTTAAATTAACTTTGTATTTTCCTTGAAAAATACACGAAGAGGGTCAGTGAGATGGCTCAGGGGCTTAAGCGCCTGCCCGGCAAGCGCGAGGGCCCGAGTTCGACTCCCGGAACCCACATACGAAAAAGGGGCCGGTGATATCGCTGCTGGCGCGTGAGGTCCTGAGGTCAACCCCCCGGTACCCACAAAAAAAAATACACGAAGAAAGTTTGTATATATTTTTAAACATATGTACTCATAAAGAAATTACAGAAGTAATTTTTTAAATCAATAGTTCTTTTACAATTGACAGATTATTTCTGTAACAATATTGGGCTATTAGTGTGATTTTGTCAACTTTATTTTCTGTATGTGATACACATAAAATAGTTTCAATTCAAGTGTCAGCTCAGTGTTTTGACCTTGTAAATAAATTTTATGATCACCCCTATCTAGGTGACTTTGGTAGTAATTCAATCTTCTAAACAAAAGTGGTTCCATTGTGTACTGAAAGAGTTAAGATATCTTCTCAAATGAGTAACTTACTCCCAGAGAATGACTTACTGAGTCTATTAACTTCAAGTAGATTACAAATGAACAAAAGGAATTGACCTGCCTTCTTTGAAATATACTCTAATTTGTTCACTTCAAGTGAGAACCATGAAACAGATTTGCACATAAATTATGGATCTCAAAATTTCCACATTTAATCAATTGCTATTGAGCACCTACTATGTGAAACACATGAGATTTCCGTTGGAGAATACAACTGTGTACAACGCATTGTCACACCCTGGATGATTTACACAGTTGGGCTTATTCTATAGTATCTAGAAGTATACATATTATAAAAGTATAAGCAAACATTAATTCCAAAAGTAAGAGAAGGGAAGAGGGAAAGAGACAATACCAAAAGCACTGAAATGAGTCTATTGGAGAACCAAATGTATATAACATATTTAAATATGTTAATAATTTTGATATTTTGAAATTATGGTATATTTACAGTGATTCATAATCATTTAAATGTACATACAGCAAAGTGAAGTATTGAACTATGTATTTCCTTATCATAGAAAAGATTTAGACAAATAACTTACTAGCATTTTTCCCTGAAATTACAGAAATTGTGAATAAGCCTTAGGTAAATATACAAAGTTTTAATAACATGAATTTTAAAACACTATTTTTTAGAACAGGTGAGGTGCACATCAAAATGTATAGGAAAGTATAAGTGGTTAGCGTAGACTCATTGTCCTCAACACATTCATAATCTCTATTATCAGTGTGTCCTGCCAGAATTATACATTTTTTTTCTACAACTGATGAAAGTATGCTAACATCATTATTACCCCAAGTCCATAGTTTACATTAGGATTTACTCTTGGTGTTGTACCTGCTATGGGTTTGGATAAACGTATAATAACATGCATTAATAAGTATTATACTTTTCAAGCATTTGAACTTCCCTGAAAGTCCTCGGTGCTCTGACTATTCAGTACTCTTACCAGCACACCAAACCGTGACAAGTACTGAAACTTTTATTGTGTTCATAGTTTTGTCTTTTTCAAAACATCATAGAGCTGGAATCACGCAATGTATTGCTTTTTCATATTGTTGTTTTTGCTTAAAATTAATAATTTAAATTTCCTTTCTGTATCTTTTCTTGGCTAGATTGATCATTTCTTTTAGCAAAGAATATTTCATTGTCTGGATGTACCAGTTTATGATGGTTAAATTTTTTTTTTTTTTTTTTTGGGTACCAGGGGGTCGACCTCAGGACCTTGCGCGCCAGCAGGCGCCCGGGCCGCTGAGCGATATCACTGGCCCCTTTTTCGTATGTGGGATCCGGGAGTCAAACTCGGGCCCTTGCGCTTGCCGGGCAGGCGCTTAAGCCGCTGAGCCATCTCACCGGCCCCTATGGTGGTTAATTTTAAGTGTCAACTTGACTGGATCATGGAATATCTAGAGAACTTGTAAAGCATTACTGCTAGGCATGTCCATATTGCTGTTTCTAGTGGAGATGTTTTGTGTCAGTAGACTGAGTGAGGACCTGCTGCACTCAATATGGATCATGAAGTCACCATCCAGTAAAGTATTCTTGTTTCCATTCTCATTCTTTCTCTCTCTCTCTCCCTCCCTCTTTCAATCTCTTTCTCCCTCTCCCTCTTGCTCCACACCTACCTCTCTCCCACTCTCCATTCTTCCCTTCTTTCTCTCTCAGAGTTGGGACTCTCTCCTCCTGTGGCCCTTGCACATCAAAATTCAAGGTCTCTGGCTTTGAGATCACACTACTCACCCAGTGTCCTCTTCCCCAGGTTTTCAGCCTTCTGACTTGATCTGAAGATAATTGCACCAACAGCTTCTTGTTCCTGAGGTTTAAACTTGGTCCAAATCAAATTACTGACATCGAAGAGTCTCCAGTTTTCCAATAACCCACTGTAGGACTTTAAGACTTTACAAGAGCTTGAAACCATCTAAACAATAATTCTTCTATCTTGTTGATGTCTTTCTGGAGAACTCTGACTTATAATACATGGTTCATTAATTCACCTACTGCAGGACATCTTGGTTGCTCCCAAGTTTTGTCAATTATAAACAGTGTTTTTCACATTTACTTCTTCATTGCTATCATATAAAATGTGATTGATTTGTAGATAGTACCCTAATATCCCTCAACCACACTATAACTGATTTGTTTCTGGAGTTTTGTTGCTGTTGATTCTTTGGATTTCTACATGACTGACCATATCATTGAAGAACATTGATAGTTTTATTTTATACTATCCTGATTGTACATCTTTTATTTTGTTTTCTTCTCTTTTATTGCATTACATAGGCTTCCATTATCATATGGAAAGGTAGTGGTGAGCTGAGCATGGTGTAGCATTCCTTTAATCCCAACAATCTGGGAAACTGAGGCAGGAGAATTCAAATTCCAGCCCAACTGGGGCAACTTACCAAGGTCCTGTTTCAAAATAAAAGATGAAAGGAGCTGGAGAGGTAGCTCCATGTGAAGGCCCTCAGTTTGATTCTCAGCTGTAAAAAACATTTTAAAAATTAATTAAAAGGAAAATATTGATGATAGGGCATATTTGCCTCATTCCTGAATTTAGTGCAAAGGCTTTAAGATTTTGATCACTAAGTATGTTGCAAACTGTAGTTTTTAGTACATATTCTCTAATAAGTTGAAGAAATTCTATTCTATTCCTAATTTACTGAAACTTTTTGTATGAATGAATGTTGAATTTTGTGAAAAGTGTCTTTTGCATCCACTGATATGACCATGTAATTTCGTATTCTTAGCCTGATTGTCTGAAGGATTACATTAACTGGGATACATTTCACTTCTTTGTGGTAAGTCATTACTTTTCATATTATTTTAGGCTTGATTTGGTCATTTAGAAATGCTTTTGTGTTTTTGTTCATAGGACTTATTGATCTATGATTTTACTTGATGGTATTTTTTTTGGTTTTTGTTTATTATTGGTATTTGTATTAAGATGGTGTGGGTCCCATAGAATAAGTTAAGTAGTACTCTCCCTGCTTCTATCTTCTGTAATAAATTTTAGACAATTAGTAAAATTTCTTTTGCAAATGTTAGTCAGAATTCACCATTAGTCTGCTCCTGGTACTTTCTCTTTTGGAAAGTTGGTGATTATTAATTTCACAATCATAATAAGTATCAGGCATTTTTAACAATGTCAATTTTTTCTTCCATGAGTTTTAAGAAATATTTCAAATAATTGATACTTTTCAACTCAGATATCACATTCATTTGCATAAAGCAGAGTTTTGAAAATATCTCTACTAATCTTTTTCATGTCTATAAAATTTGTAGCAACGTCACCTCTTTCTTTTTTTTTTTTTTTGTGGGTACCGGGGGGTCGACCTCAGGACCTCGCGCGCCAGCAGGCGCCCGTGCCGCTGAGCGATATCACCGGCCCCTTTTTCGTATGTGGGTTCCGGGAGTCGAACTCGGGCCCTCCACGCTTGCCGGGCAGGCGCTTAAGCCGCTGAGCCATCTCACCGGCCCCCACCTCTTTCAATTCAATATTAAAATTTGTATCTTCTTTCTTACTCAGCCTAGATATTTATAGATAATGTTGATATTTTCAAAGAAACATATTTTGATTTTATTAAAGTTTTCTATAGATTTTCTGTTTCTAATTTTACCAATTTTAAATTATTTCTTACTTTCTGTTTAATTTGGACTTAATTTTTAGTTGCTTTTTCAGTTTCCTGAAGTAGAAATTTACATGACTGAATTTAAAATTTGCTTCAGTTCTAATAAATGCAATTAATGCTAAATATTATACTATAAGTATTAGTTTCACTGCATCTCACAAATGATAAGCTCTGCTTTTGTTTTCATTTAGTTTAAAAATGTTCCTATATTTATTCTGCTGTGGTGATGGATGCCTGTAACCCCAAAACTCAGGAAGCTGAGGCTGGAAGATCACCTTGAGTTTCAGGCCAGCCTGGGCTACATAGTGAGTTCAAGGTCAGCCTGCACTACAAAGTGAAACCCTGTCTCAAAAAGCCATAAAAAAATTTCCTGAATTTGTACTGACATTTCTTCTTCAACATATGTGACATTTAAGTGTGTTGTTTAATTTCTAAGTTTTATTATTTTCTGACTAATTTTCTGTTATTTAATTCTTTTGTGGCCTGAAAGAAGAGTGATTAAGGCCATTGCTGTTCTGAATGAACTGTGGCTTATTAGATCAATTAAGAATATGAAGAATGAACATTTTATTTTATATTAATTTGCTGCTTATTGATTCTCTAACCTTCTTTAAATAGCTTTGAGTTTCTGATGGTTTTGTTTTTCCTTAACATTCAAAAGACAATTTCACAGGGTGGTATTTTTTGTTTTTGTCCCCACCTTCTGCTCTCTTTTTTCCTCCCTCCCCCCTCCCTTCCTCCCTCTCTTCTTCTCTTCCTCTTTTCCTTCTTTTCTACCCTCCATGATGCTGGGGTTTGAAGTCTTACGCATTAGGCAAATGCTCTAGCCCAGCTTTCAGATGTTTCCTTCATGTTTGCTCCGTAATTTGAAAATGATAGGCGTAAGTGCAGGATTTGTTCCATGAGGCTGGGATGGTGAATTTTGTCCTGCATGGGATTCTCTGATTTTCAGAGAATGTGTATCTGTGATTTGTTTCTGATATTAATTTGGAGAAATTCCCAGTGATTATTGTTTTCAATGTTTCTTTTTCTGTTTTCCTTCTGGTATCCCATTCCATGTAATTATACAGTTTTCACTTGTCTGATGGTTCTCAAACATTCTATCCTGTTTTTGGTTTTTTTTTAATACACAGGTACCGGGAGTCAAACTCAGGACCTTGTGCTTATGCTGCTGAGCCATCTCACCGGCCCTGTTTGTTTGTTTTTTAACTCTTTGTTCTCTTGCACTTCTGTTGAGATGTTTTCTGTTGATCCCACACTGTTGATCCTCACCCTGATGAGATCCTTTTCTCAGCCACGTCCAGACTCCCAATCAGTCTATCAAAACTGAAAAAAAAAAAAATTCTGTCAGTTTTGTGCTTTTGTGAAGGAGTTCCTTAAGCTGAGAATATTTTAGTGAATAGAACTTTACTTTCTCCTTTTCTAAGGGCTGGGAAGTCCAATATCAGTGTGGTGACATCTGGCAAGGCCCTTCTGGCTGTGTTGTCTTATGGCAAAGTCACTTGTAGTAGTGCTTACTTTACCCATGAGGGCAGAATGCACACTGTCTAACTCTTCTCATCGTTGCCATCTCTTATACTATTACCATGACAATTAAACTTAAATTTCAACATGTATTTTGAGGATATGAATATTACATTAAAACTTCAACAAGAGTATTTCTTCCTTTTTTCTTTTCTTTTTTTTAACCATTAATTGAACCCAGGACCTTCATACTGAGCTACACTCCCAGACCTTTCTGTTTCCTAATTTGAGTCACAGAGTTCCTTAGATGGGGCTCAAACTTGTGATCTCACTGCCTCGGCCTCTCAGAGTTCTGGGATTACAGCGTGTACCACCATGCCCGGCACACTCTTCATTTCTGTGACGGTGCTTTTGATTTGTTCTCCAGCATCTCTCTGCCTACATAGTCTATTAGGTCACTCTGCATCATATCTGCTTTGTTAATTAGAGTCCATAGTATTTTCATAACAACTTTAAATTCCCTTTCTGATTATTCCTATATCCGTGCCATATTTATTTCTGATTTGGCTGTCTTTGTGTGTTTGTTATATTATAAGAAAATATCGTAAACCATGATTATAAACAACAGAAATTCATTTCTAATAGTTCTGGAGACTGGGAATTCCACAATAAAGGAACTGGCAGATTTAAAGTCTAGTAAAACCTGACTCTAATTTGAGATGCTGTCTTCACCATATATTTTCACATGGTGGAAGAGTTGACCTATCTCTCTCAAGCATCTTTTATAAGGGAACTAAATTGAAATACTGTATGAGGGTTCTTCCTTGGTAACCTAATCACATCCAAGGATCTCAAATGCTAATACTCTCACATGGGAGATTAGCTTTCAACATATAAATTATTGGTGGCACACAAACATTAAGATGACAGACTTGTTTTTTGTCTTCATTATGCCTTTCAGTATGCTTTGTAATTTTTTTCTTGATAGTCAAATAAAATGTACTTGGAAAAACTAGTATAAATAGGGCTTTCATAATATAATCATAAACTGTGGGGATGTGGGAGATGCTCTATAATTTTACCACTATGTTTCTGACTTTTAGTGTGTCTATGTATCTGGAATGTAAACTTCATGATTGCTTCTATTTTCTTCTGCTGCCTATAGGACAGAATAATTAGAATATGCTGAAGTTAAATATTCAGTTTCTTCGAATTAAAAATTCTCAACTGATTGTAGCTGGGTATTTTCCTTTACCCACACTAATAATGCTCTGATAAGGCCACAATATAGTAGGCTTTAGTTAAACGGTTTCTCTTTTTTGAGGGGGGAGAGTACCGGGAATCAAACTCAAGACCTCACACCTGCCAGGCAGGTGCTGTGCAACTAAGCTAAATCTCAGGCCCTGGTTTCTCTTGAGAGCAATCTTTGGTGAGAAGTATAGTGTCGACATATTTAAATGTGGTTCCGTCCCCTGCAATAAGTATGAAGGGAATTTTATCTGATACTTACTGTGAAAACCTACTTGAGTACATGGACATAAAACTAACAAAAGCTACCCTCCCCGTGACTGACTCACCCGAGTCTCTCACTTGCCCATTCTGAGCCTCCAGAAATTCACCACAGCGTCCATCTTCGTACCTGCACTGGTTCTCGTATGGGTATCTGCTCTGTTATGTTATAACCACTGCTTCTGCCTTTCTGTCTCTCCAATTTTGAGGCTAGCAGTTTTCCTGTAATATACTTCTCTTACAGATCTTACAGAGAAGATATTTCCATTTTGGGTTTTTTTTTTCTTTCAGTTCTTACTTGTTAGGATGATGTGACTTCTAAGAACCATATATATAGAAATGGGAATCGGAAGTGCACATTAATATTTAGTAAAATTTTTAGAATATCTTGATTCTGTAGATTTCAATATCAAATATTAGCTAACATTGAAGTTCTGTCTGAATGTTCATTTTGACCTTCCCCTATGAAATAAACTTTTTTCTCTGCATTCTTTCTAGATATTCAGTATATTTCCCATGATAAATCTGGTTTATCTAAAGTCAAACTAAATGTATCAGGCCAAAATGAAATATCTAAAAGTTTTTAACTTGAAAAATTGTTAACTTAAAAGTTTAAGATCAATAGCATTAAATATATTGAACTACCGATTATTTTAGAAGTAGATTTCAAAAAAATTAACAGTGCAGGATGGCTGTTGAAACTGTACGAACTATAAGAATGTTTAAACAAAATTATAAGTCAATAACTTTAAGCTATCAATATCTGAATTATTAATTCTACTCCTTTTAAAAAATTTGTTTTTGTTAACACATTTAAAATTGATTTAGAGATTTACAATTTTTTTGCCATCTCTTGACAGCATTATTTCTAGTCAATAGCATGCTATTTCATAACCAATATCATATTTATTGAAAAACCATTTGATTTTCATAATTTATGCAAGAACTAAGCAAAGGATTAATGCTTTTATTAATGTTGTATAATAATATTTTTCTGGACTTTAGGCTTGTAAAGACTATTAAATCACTGCACTTTGATTTGAAATTGAACATTTAGAAATAAATTCTAAGAGAATAATAAAATATGCATGAAACTGGTTTATCAGTCTATAATGATTGCTAAATCCAGATGGATAATCAAGTAAATTATTTAGTTATACTATGTCATAATCAAAAAATAATAATAATATAATATTAAGTCTCTAAAGATTCAATTTATACCTTAGCAGTCACTTATTGGCCTTGAGACATGTAAAAAAAGTGGCTAACAACTGTCAATTATAAGTTATTGAAATAATTTTTGAAACTTCATTTTTATTATAGTATCAAATACAGTTTGATAAAGACAATAATTTATTGAATATCTTTTTTATGTGGTACATTAGAATTGTGGAAGTTATTAGCATATACAGGGTGTGATTAGAGGTATAAATTTCCTCATAATAGTGAATTTCAGCTAAAACTAACTTGATCATTAACCACACATTGTGCTTTCTTTTCTAATTGTATTTAAGTAAATGAGAAGTTGTCTTCAGAAGACAACACAGGAAATAAAATATATGATATTAATGTGTATCTACCATGTTAGCTTGGGCTGTCATAACAAACTACAGACCTGGTGCTTAAAAAAGAGACTTATTTTTCTCACAGTTTTGGAGCATAGGAATTTCAAAATCATGGTGCCAGCCAAAGAAGTTCCTAGCAAGGGCTCTTTATATGCTTTAGAGATGGCCACTCTTCTGTCCTTTTAACTCTCTGTCACTCTCTCTCTCTCTCTCTCTCTCCCCCACTCTCGCTCTCCCCCACCTGCCATGAAGTGAGAACAATCTGCCTCTATGCCCTTTTGTTGTGATGTTTCCCCTTGCCACTGGCATAATTTCAATGGAACCAGCTGCCCATGGATTGACACCTGTGAAATCATGAGTGAAAATAAATATTTCTTTCCTCAAGTTGTGGTTCTCACAATATTTTTCACAGTAATGGAAAGGATTTATGTCTAAATATCATCACATTTGGGATTAGGTTCACAATATATAATTTTTCAGAGTGTGTGGACACTTTAGTTCACAGAAAAACATCTTAGAATTTTAACAGCTTGTAAAATATTCTTCAGTGTTATTTCTATTATTTTTTCAAAAATTGGGCAATACATATCATTGAAACTACTTTTACCTTTCTATATATTTTAATGAAATAATAAATATTGTAATTTTTAAAATTTATTTTATGTTGCTTATTACACACAATAAATGTTTGATTTTATAAGCTCACACAGACATCATGAATATATAGATTGAATATCCCATAACTGAAATGCTTTAATAAGTGTTTCAGATAGCACACTCTTTTTTTAGATTTTAGAATATTTTTCATATACATAATGAGATATATATTGGGAATGAGTCTAAAGATTAAACAAAAGCACATTTCTATTTCATATGTGACTTGTAAAATAGACTGAAGGTAATTTTATGCAATATTTTTAGTGCACATGGATTGTGACTGTGATTGATTGTATGAGGTCAGGTGGGGATTCTTCTACTTCTAGCATCATAATGGTACCCAAAAAGTTTCCAATTTGAAGTCTTTCATATTTCAGATTTTTAGAGTAAAAATATTCAATTTGTACTGACATATAGGCATCATGTCAACATTTGATAATTAAATGGATATTTATGTTATTTTCATCCACAACTTAGATGCAAAAATTTTTTTCACATTAAATATTAATTACAAACGTGTAGTTCTTTGAGGGGCTAAATAATTTTATAATTTTATTTTTAAGGAAATTTATGGTATAGTAGATGTCAAAAATTAACTTTCACATGCATCTACTGAGTTTCTTTTGTGGATTTGACAGAAATAAAATATTTTATTGATCAATGTTATTCAATTTGCTTCTTTTAAAATTCATTTGGTTTTCTTTCTGAGCAAGAGAAAATAATCTGGCATTTTTATATGATTTAAGACTGAATTTGC
This sequence comes from Erethizon dorsatum, assembly GCA_028451465.1. Taxonomy (NCBI): domain Eukaryota; kingdom Metazoa; phylum Chordata; class Mammalia; order Rodentia; family Erethizontidae; genus Erethizon; species Erethizon dorsatum. The sequence continues at coordinate 84,356,958 of CM051831.1, read as the reverse complement.
ATTCATTGATTTTAATTTTTTTGTTTTTCAGGAAATTTCACTTTCATTGCACATTAACTGTGGTTTGGTACTAAAATATTTCCCAAAAGTTGTTAGCTGACAGGCTTTATTAAGGATGATTGGATTATGAGGGAATTAACTTCAGTGGAGAGACCGTAATTGAATTGATCATAACTGAATTAATTGATCAGAATTTGAAGGGGTTATTTGGAGACAATGGGAGCAGGGGGTGGATCATAGTTTAAAGGAATATATCATAGGGTGTGGCCTTGGGATTACCTCTGGTTCCTGGCTGCCAATAGGTAGGTGAGCAGCTCTCCTCTGCCACACCTTTCTGTCATGATGTTCCTTGCACATCCTGGGCCTGAAAGCAATGTAACTGGCTGATCTCAGACTGAAATCTTCAACGCATGAGACAACATGAATCTTTCCTCCTTTTAGGTATTTTCAGCAATAATTTTGTCACACCAAGATAAAGGTGACTGTCTTAGTGTTTACTAGAGATACAGATATAACACAAGATATACAAATGTCTAAGAGTTTACAAGATTACCTTACAATGGCCATCCGCAGAGTTAGATGAGGAAGGGTGCAGAGGGTCTGTCTGCACAGTGGAGGCTGAAAAGTCCAGTCCAAGGTCTGGAGCTCACTGCAGTGTCCTGTGCAAACCCATATTAGAAGGGCAGAGGGTCTGCAATGGAAGCCAGGAGATGATGTCCAAGGTGAATGCAAAGACTGGAGCTCCTCGGAAGAAACTGAAGCAGGTCTATCCTTCCTCATTTCCCCTTTATACCATCCAGGGGACTAACCACCCTAGGGTGTGGAAGACACACTGTAGGGTGTGCAATTGCTGAGCCCATTTAATTAAACTTCTCTTAATTAAACTTCTCAAGTTGACACAATCACTCAACTATCACAGTGACTGGTACGTTAATTGCTGCTATTTTTTTTTTGATGAATAGACATCTGTGTATTTCCTTAAATAAACACTTTTTATTCTCTATCTACAATATATTCTACGTATTTCATCTGCTGGTTTCATTTGTTTATACTTAAAAGGATACATTTAATTCTGACCGAAGCTTCCATTGTGCACTTCTTGCACAGTTTTTTAAAATTTTTATTAATGCATTTTTACTTTGTATTTATCTATCCTACTTTTGCTCTCATTCTCTCTCTATTTTACTTAGATACACTCCCAAGCCTCTTAAATTACAATGGGTCCTAACATTCCTTCAAATATCTAAAGTAGTTTTCTTAATTTTCCATTAATATTCTTTCAAACTTCATACATTTTCAATAATTCAATGTGTGTTTGTCCGTTTTCATCACTGATTTAAATCAGGAGAGGTTTAACTGGGATCACATTTTCAGTGGTTCAGCATGGTGGAATAATATGGCAGAGGAAAGCTGATCACTTCATGGCAACCAGGAAGCAGAGGAGGGGGACAGTGCCAGAGAGGAAGTGAGGAGGGATCAGACACAGGACCCAAGGCCACACCTCTTGGAGCAGCTGAGAGACACCTGGAAGTGTCTGGTGATGACAAATCTTTTAGAGCTTTTAATGATACAAACTGCCCACTATGGCATGTGTGCCACAGGTTCACCACCACTGTAAGGCAGATCCCAAAACCAATCAAGTTGACACTCTGCCCCCAACAAGTCACTGTATTATATGAGAATGCCTGTTTTCACCATAGATGACCTCAAAAGTTTCCTTTCTGCTGGTCACCACGCTTTGGACAGCATGGTCCACCCTGCCTACACTTTCATTTTCATGCAACCTACATTGACAATTCTCCACAGCTGGATTCTTCATCTTCTAAATAAATTATGTTTTCATGTTTGATTTCTTTAATCTTTTAGGCTATATGCTCACAAATATATCACGGATGCTTATATTTATGTAGTAGACTTCCTGCATCATTATATTTCTGAGTATATCTTTATTTTTTATCTGAATTTGCAGTTTGATTCAGTAAATATATAAGTTGAAACAGTGTTTCTACAAATTTGAAAATTATGAAGGAAGGAAAAGAAACACTACTTAGAGTGATGTATTTTAAAAATACCATATATACCTGTCTTAGGTGCTTTTCTGTCATTGCTGGGACGAAATACCTGATGCCCAAGTTTAGGGAAGGGAAGGCTTATTTAGCTCACAGTTTGTGGATATTTCAGTCCATAGTCAGCTGACTCCAAGGCAGGGTAGGGTGGCAGAGGAGCAACAGTTCATGGTGGGAGAAGACAGCAAAAACACCAAGAGCAAAAAGGGAGGAGAGAAAGAGCAAGCCTCTTTCCCTCCCTTATATTGTATGCAGGCTACCTACCCCAGGACTGTGTAGCACTCCTACCCTTAATCCCAACATTGGACTATGAATCAATCACAAATTCTAGAAGCGCACCCCCATGACTGCATGAGGATTTGGAGGGACATCTAAACACAAATAATAACATTCCACCCCTAGCCCCACAAAGACTCATGCCTTTATACAAAAGGCATTTTAGTCCATCTCTAAGAGTTGCCCAATTCCTAACAGTTTCATCATTGCTGAAAAGTCCAAGTCCCAAGTCTCCTCTGAGATTTAAGACAAACTCTTAGTTGGCAGCCACTGTACAAATGAAAAGAAAGTTAAACCCTTCCAACATTCAATGGCACAAGATAGACATTTCCATTCCAAAAGTTACAAACAGGGGGTTACAAAGAAATGGGACCAAAGCAAGTCCAAAATCCAGGAGGGCAAACATTAAGTCCTGTAGTTCCATGTGCAGCATCTGAGGCAATCTGCAGCAAGTTATGAGCTCCAAGGGCTTGTGTGGCTCTGCCCCTATGGCACATCCAGTGGTAGTGGTAGCAGCTCCTAGGGCTTTATTCTCTTGGGCATGCTTTGCTCCCTTCTTGCAGTTTCCCTCAGATGATCCACATTCTGGCTTCTCCAAACTTCTGGAGTCTCCACTGCACCTTTGGCTTCATCCTCACAGCCTCACACATTGCCCTCTCAGGGGCACACTGCCTGGCCTCCCAGGCTTTCTTTTGAAATCTGGGTGGAAGCCTTTTTATCCTCAGAACTCTTGCATTCTGTATGCACCTAAAACCAGTGCCATGTGGATGATACCAAGGTCTGCTGCCAGCTGGAGAAGCAGCCAGGCTTTTCTCTCTCTTTGCTCTCTCTCTTTGTAGGGATAGAGTGCCTGGAACACTGGGCACTCTGAATCCAATTCTGAGGAGCAAATTTTCTATGCTGCTGCCATTCTGGAACATGGTGCTCTGCAGTTTTCTCCTCAAAGCAAAATCTTTCACCTTTGCAGTTTTAAGGCTGCAAAGGGTGGAGACTTGTTGCTTCTTGTGATGCCCTAAGGCCATCTTTTGCATTCTCCCTTTGTATTCTCTTCTCAGCAATTGAGATCTCCTCAAGTCTATCTTTCGAGTCCACAGCCTTACTGGAGCTTCCATTCTGGCCAAATTCACACCATTTTAAATCATCCTGCTGGGCTCTTTGCTCTTGGTTAGCAACATAAATCTGGCTAAAAGCCCCCAACAATAGCCATGCAACTGCCTCAATATTTGACTGCCTTGAAATTTCTTCTGCCAGATTAATTAGTCTGCTGCCCTTTATCTTAGTCTCAGGCAAAATCTCTGTACACAAGCAAAATGCAGACAAACTTTTTGCCATGCCATAGCATACATCATCTAGAGTCCAATAGCCAATGCAGTCCTTCTTCCCAGCAGAAACCTCCCAAGCCTGGTCTTTACCAGCAGGATTTCTATCAGCTTTGTGGTCTTCTGAGTTCTGAACAGAATCTACCATACAGAGAAGCCTAAGACATTCTACCTCTACTCTTTCAGGTGACATCTCCAAACCTTTCCAAACTCTTCCCACAAGCCTTTCCCAAAGGCTCTTGAACCACATGGTTAGGTATAGTTACAACAATGACCCCACTCCTGGTACCAAATTCTGTCTTTGTTGCTTTTCTTTCATCACTGGGACAAAATACCCAATGCCCAAAATTAGGGAAGGAAAAGTTTATTTAGCTCACAGTTCGTGGAGGTTTCAGTCCATAATCAGCTGGCTCTAAGGCAGGGTGGTGTGTCGGAGAAGCAACAGTTCATGGTGGTGGAAGACAGCAAAAGCAACAAAAGCAAAGAGGGAGAAGCAAGACCGCAAGCTTCTTTCCCTCCATTATATTAAATGCAGGCTACCTACTCCAGGGCAGTGTAGCATTCATACCCATAATCCCAGCATTGGACCATGAATAAATCACAAATTCTAGAAGCCCAACCCATGACTGCATGAGGGTTTGGGGGAACATCTAGACACAAACCATTGCAATACTCAAAAGAACATAAAATTTTTCATATGAAAAGTTTTAAATCATCTAAAAGATAATGAGGGGAAATGAGAATAGGGAAATGAGAATAGCCTACTAAAATTAATGTGAAACTCAGAATAGCCATATAACCACATGACAAAAATAATTATGTTATTTAAAATTTATCTTAATCAAGAAAGTTGGGTCATTCTCACCCTTCTACAGTCTGATCCAAACTCTTGGGATACACCTTTCACCCACGATCTTGTTTATTGTTTTTTTTCTTTCATGTGTGACTCTTTTAAATATGCCACAGATATAAAATAAATTAACTGTGCCTAAAATCCTGAGATTAGAGCCAGAATTTGCACCCCAATCATATAAAGTAACACACATTCTTCATCATTGGGTATACTTTTAAAATCAGATTAAAGTTTAGTTTTCAATTATACAATGAAATCCACATGGAAGTCTGTATAAGATAAAACCCTAGGACAGTTTATTAATTTATTCTTTATTTTTTGGCATTGTGAATTTTCACTGTTTAATTCACTGCTCCAATTTTAAAATCCCAAGTCCTTACTCTTATCAATGTCTCAAACCTTCACTTAAATAACCATATCATAAGAAAACGAAAACCAAATAAAACAAAATACCCTGCAAAATCAAACTTAAAATTTTCATTTGCTTTGCTATGAGGATTGGTTTTTCCCAATTTAGTTATTTCCTTTAGTGTATCCAAATAACTGAAACATAAGAGATTTTTATTTATTCAGAAAGCAAACAAATAGTAAACTATAAATTTGCATGAAGTCTAAGTAGGAGCGTGTCTGGTAGGCGACAATGCTAAAGGGAGTCTCAGTTTCTAAAATATAAGAACTTCACATTCTATCATCTTAATAATTATGTTCCTCCCAAAATCTTTGTGTCATTAAGAAGGATAAGCTTGAACAATTTGTAGGAAAATGAATTCACCTTGAAACCACAAAGTGAAATAAATCAGCACACAAGCTTAATTGCATGATTTTTCTTATATGAAAAAACCAAAATATTCACAAAAAATACAGCAAAATAGAAGACATTTAGGAAATGGGGAGACAGTTCTTTTGCAAAAGAGGTGGGAAGCCAAGAGGCAACAAGGAGGTGGAAGAAGAAGGGAAGGGGATGAAAAGAGGAATTAAGAGTACCAATGCACCAATTCCCCACAACAAATGAAATCATTATGCACTGTAAACATGTACTAATAAAATAAAATAATGCTTTAAAAAGTGATGGTCTTAAACGGTTGGGCTTTTGGGAAGTGATCAGGTTGTAAGTGAGGAACTATCATGAATTAGGTTAGTGACCTTACAAAAGACATATCTTTTGCCCCTTCCATGTAAGAAGAAAGCCTACTCTAGAAAATGGATTCTTACCACATTCCATAGATCTTGGACTTACCAACATCGAGGACAATAACAAACGAGTTCCTTTATTAATGAACCTACTTGTTTATGCTATTTGAATACTGTAGCAAAACACACTAAGATATATATTTTTTTAAAATGCCTTCAGTAGTGCCTCTTTATTTTAGCATCATTTATCTTTCATTACTTGATATGTTTTTCTTTTATACTTAGACAACAAATTGGCTAAAAATGTAATAAAACCATATGTCAAATTGTGAATCTGTCCTTTAAACAAAATGTTTAGAAAGATTTTTCTCTAGTTACAGTGGTTTATTCATTTTTATAATCTCCTGAATGCAAAATATAGACAAAAGTACAATGTTAAGTGTGCTTTCTATTAGTATTTGTTAATTTTGTAAATAACAATTTTGTGCTTTTGCTAACATGTGACAGTATAAATTTTAAATAATTTATAATACTTTATCAACAGAAAACAGTTCACTGTATTAATCTGAAATCCTATGATTCAACCACTTTTTTCTTTTGCTATACCTTCACTTCATCTCCTATCATTGATTTTCTCTCACTTTCAACTTTCTCACACATATTCATATAGTAATCAAATACAGCTTTTCGTCGTGAACTTGGGAAACTCAATCTAGAACATTTTATATAACAGCATTCAAGTTACTAAACTTTCAGTCTATAAGTTGTAACTATCTGCCTGTTCAGAAAGCATTAACTAACATCAAATTCAAACTTACATGCATCATACCTGATTGTTTTTCCATCAGACCAGTCATTTGTGTGTGTGAGTGTGTGTGTGTGGGTGTGCTTAATTTACTTGCACAGGGCTAAATTAGGATTTAACTTGTAACTTTAACAGGAATACATTTAAATGTAAGTTTATTTTTTTAATCATACATTTTGAGAACTTATCAAAAAAGAATGTGTACCTAATGAAAGTATTCTCACACAATTTCCTGTGGAAAATAATCACGTGACTACTTTAGCAAGCACATAGTTGCCTTCAAGTTGTAAATTTCCCTAAAACTTCACATGACAGGTAAATCTTTACACGATATAAACTTTAAGCAAAAAGGATACCATAAATGGAAATAAATGGACATGTGCCACATGTCCTAGAGAAAAACAAATTCAAATAGTAACATACCAACCCTCAAAACATATAAAAAGGCAGTCATTTATAGAAAACATTATGCCAAGATGTTTTAATTTTGGCTGTTGGAAATTTCCAAACAAAATGAGCTTGTCTCTTGAAAATGCTTGTATATATTCAACATATTTTCTAATAATTGTCAAACTTTAGCATCTAAGTAAATTTAAAAATTAATATACTTGCATATAATAACCTCCCTAAGATTGTACTATTAAAACTTAGAAATCAAATCAGTGCAGTATGTGCAATTTTTTTTCTTCCAAACAGACACAGTTAAATTTCTTGGAAAAGCCAGTAGTGGTGCACGCCTGTAATCACAGCTCTCATGAGGCTGAGGAAGGAGAGTTGCTGTGAGCTCAATGCCAGCCTGGGCTACAAAAGTGAGTTCAAGGCCAGTCTGAACTACATAGCAAGAACCTGTTTCAAAAAAACAGTAAGAAAAATTTCTTGGAAAGAAAATATAAAATTATAATTTCTCATTTCCAGATTTGCAATGGAATTACACACTTTATTTCTGTTCTAACTTAAATATAAATCCATAAACTTTTTCTATTTAATATCTGCACAGCAATTCTTTTCTTCAAATACAACTAATCAATGAAACTATGCATTTTATTGTCTGATGGCACATCCTCCCACAAATGACTAAGCATTTCTTTAAAGTTGAAGAAGCAAATTCTGTGTACTTTCACAAATTACTTTTTCTACAAAATATATTGGCTAACTACCTTAAATTTTGTATATTTTATCTACTACAAAATAGTTATCTCTGCTGATGTACATAAGTTATAGTGTTTTCACAAGTAAAGTTTATGTTTAGCATGAAAATATGACAACAAAAGCTCAAGAAAATGAAGAAAACCATAAGTGCCTCTTCCTAAGGTTTTAATTTCTTCTACTGGATATCACAAAATAATTTATGAGTTTTTATGATCCACCTTTATTCACAATAATCAATCCATTTTGAATGACCTTAGAAGGAATATGTGATCAATAGGTATTTTTGTCTGATTTATTATTTACTTTCAATGAAATCAACTATCTTTCACATTAAGTAGAATTTTTCTCTGAACTGACTTGTCATTCTGAATGCATGTGTATTTTGGGGGGTATTTTTAAAATATCTACCATAAAGTGGACCTTAAGTAATACTCTTTATTGTCTTTTTTGTGTGTGTGTTGGTACCAGGGGTGTACCTCAAGACCTCGTGCGCCAGCAGGCACCTGTGCCGCTAAGCGATATCACCGGCCCCTTTTTTCGTATGTGGATACCGGGAGTCGAACTCGGGCCCTCGCACTTGCCATGCAGGCGCTTATGCTGCTGAGCTATCTCACCGGCCCCTATTTACTGTATTCTAATAAAGAATTATTGTAAAAGCGTATAATAGAACAATCAAAGTACAAAACAAAATATGTATTACCAAGATTGAAAGGAAATTCTTCTTAGCAGCACAACTTATAATAGCTAAATACTGGAAGACACCTACATGCCCTCAACAGAAGAATGGACAAAGAATTGTATCTATCCATAATGGAGTAATACTGAGACATTAAAAATAATAAATATGAGACATTTGTAGGAAAATTGATGTACCTGGAGACCATATTGCTATGTGAAATAAATTGGACACAGAAGATTAAAAATTGCATGGTTTCACTTATATTACAAACACAAAATAAAAATAATTTAAAGAGCTAAATAAAAGATAGATAAGAAACAGGGTGGGAGACTTTGTGGAGATGCAAAGGGGTTCTGTGGGTGCTTGGAGACCAAGGGCAGGGAGGGGATGTAAAAATGTTTAAGATGATATTTGCGAATGCAGCAATTCCTCAAGATGAAGGTAAAAATCATGTATCACAAATAAATACTCATAAAAAGGCAATGAAAAAGAAATAAAAGATGAAATGAGAGAAATCTAAACATGGAAAATTTAAAAAGTCAAATGGTTAAAACACATTGTGGAAATAGCATTACTGAGAGTTGAAGACATGGAAATAATGTTGACAATTTTATGACCAAAAATATATGTGACTTCATCTAAGAGAACTTAGTAAAGGGAGCCTCCAAAGGCACATCTCCAATTAATTTCCACTTGGAAGAGCTGACTAGATGACTAGGAGAGCTTTAAAATGTCAAACAAAAAACTATGACATGTACAAAAAATACTTTTTAAAAAGCAGTGGTTTTTAATGTTAGCCTAAAATATGTTATAATTGATTAAATGATATTTAATGATACTGGTCTAATGTTTCAGTAGAACAATTTTCTACATGAGAAAATGTATGTATGTAACAGAATTTAAAGGATAAACAGAAGTAATTTATGTACCTAATGTTAGTTTTTAATTGTCTGGAGCACCTAGTTAGGATAAACTGGGTGAATATTAACTGAATAAGATGTCATCTCTTCATGTCACTTGTTTAGACCTATGGGACATCATCAAACATGATACAAGAGAGATCAAGAGAGCTCATTCATTGGAGTTTGTTTTCTATATTATTTCTCTGAAACTACTATTTAAAGATTCTGGATACAAGTTTATGAGAATACATGAATCAGACAAGAGCTGTCCAATCTGAGAAGCTTTATGTCAATCATACCATTATCTGACAGCAACTCTTGAGAGTTAATAGGTGAGAGCAAAAGAAGGCAACCCAATTAAACACAACCCAAATTATCGAGAAGCAGAATCATGTGCTTCTAAAGTTGGAAAGATTTGGTATGCCAAAAATACAATGCTGAAATATTAGTATGATCCTTCAAGCCGGACATAGAAAGGAAAAAAATTCTTCTTAAATTTATTATATAAATTTCCACATATCAAACATAAATATTTTAAGTGAATAAGATTATTTTCAGAGAAATTGGAGAGTCCTTTGTTAAATTTGTTAATACATTAACATGAAAATTTTTCAAATTATTAATGAGGATATCAGTGACAGATAAATGGTATGGATGAATAATATAAAAATGAAGACATATACTCATGAAATTGAGTTACCTGGTAAAATGATATTTAGAAAAGTTACATGTTAATGTTTTGAAAATGTTGAAAATAAGAGGGAGGAATTGGGAAAGGTTGATCAATGGATGCTAGGTTACAGTTAGAAGTGTTTCTGGTGTGTTACTGCACAGTACTGAAAATATAGATAAAATTATGTAGTTCATTATGCATTTAATTATGTATTAGACATTTCATTATGTATTTCAAAGGGCTAGAAAAATGATTTTGAAAGCTTTGAATATAAAAGATATGATGAATGAAGATATAGACACTGAACTTCTAAATAAAATAATGTACTGCTAGAAATTAAATTCTTCTGCCTCGCTAGGTTTCATTGTGTTGCTGTTCTTGCTGCTATTGCTGCTATTCTTGTTGCTGTTTGATGCTGCTTATTTGTTTAGAGATTTAAAAAAAAAACTAATTCTATAAAGTTTGTAGCCTTTGTTATCCTCTAATGCTTGAATGGAATCAATCTAAATATGATTTTCTTTTTATATGCTAATTGTGCATTCCAGAGAGAAACCAGAACTCTTCAGATTTAAGGTATTTTTCTCTGTACTCAGTCCCATTGTCACCCTGTGGAACATAACCATCCCTGCCACTGCTCTTCTCATCTGAAACAGTGACAAAAACTGTAGCTTCAGGACTGCTAAAGAGGGTAGAAGATTGAACCAATATCCTCTAAAAACTGCAATGTCTTTGATTGAAGCCTTGGGCCTAAGAGAAGAAATCTGCAGTTGGGGGTCAGAAAAAGGTGTCTGGACAGGTTTCCAAGAAACTGGCAGTCCTTACGTATAGAGCCCTAGGATTATTCTATATGCATTACAGATTTTTGAAAAGAACCAAGTTAGTTTGATACAGCGATCCCAGCATCAAACTTTAACTTGTTTCTTTTTCAAAAATGCTGTAATAAATCTAGAACAATCCTTTGGAAATACAAAATCATGTCACTTTCCTCTATCTATTTACATTCTCTACTTGCCACTATACTCAGCCAAATCCCCACCAAGAACCAAATGACTACCATAAACAGTTTACAAGGGCCTCCTCTTCCAACCCTGAAATCTGCTAATCCTGTTTGATTTATTGCACTCCCTTGCATTATTTTTATTAGTTTCCAAAGCAATCAAGACAGTGCCGGGGCTGGTGAGATGGCTCAGCGGCTTAAGCGCCTGCCTTGCAAGCGCGAGGGCCCGAGTTCGACTCCCGGATCCCACATACGGAAAAGGGGCCGGTGATATCGCTCAGCGGCACGGGTGCCTGTTGGCACGCGAGGTCCTGAGGTCGACCCCCCGGTACCCACAAAAAAAAAAAGACAGTGCCAACATTAGTATATATTTTTTTGCTTGCTGTTCCCTAAGCTCAACGTCTTTGTCCTTGACCTCTGTGTTTTACAACAATGGTTCCTTTCCTTCATTTATGACTCAAGTTGGGCATATCCTACTCTGCAAGTGTTTCTCTGGGGATTAGTAGTGGTTGACCTCAAATCATTTCAAGTTGTTAATTCTAGAATGTAGTTGGTTGCAAAATGCACTGTAATTATCTCAGTAATATGAAACAACATAAGCAAATGGAAAGAAATACAATGTTATATTTCTCATGGTATTGAGAGTTCATAATATGAGACATTTTATTATCCATTCTATAGTATGTTTTAAAAATGAACATGTTTTTGTTTTAATATTTAGATCTCTGATCCATTTTGAATTTAGTTTAGTGCATGGTGAAAGATATGGATCTAGTTTTAATCTTCGGCATGTGTAGAGCCAGTTTTTCCAGCACCATTTATTAAAGAGGCTATCTTTCTTCCAGCGAATGTGTTTGGCACCTTTGTCAAAGATAAGGTGGCTTAGTATGTCTGGGGTTGTTTCAGCATCTTCTAATCTGTTCCATTGATCTTCAGGTCTGTTTTTTTGCCAGTACCACACTGTTTTTATCACAGTAGCTTTATAGTATAATTTCAAGTCGGGGATTGTGATGCCCCCTGCCTTGCCTTTGTTGCCCAGAATTGCCTTTGCTATTCTAGGTCTCTTCTGATTCCAGATGAATTTTAGGATTGTTTTCTCTAATTCTGTGAGATATGCTGTTGGAATTTTGATTGGAATTGCATTAAATCTGTATAACAATTTTGGAAGTATGGCCATTTTCACTATATTGGTTCTTCCTATCCAGGAGCAAGGGATATCTTTCCATTTTCTGATATCCTCTTCAATCTCCTTTTTCAGAGTACTGTAGTTTTCAGTATAGAGGTCTTTTACATCCTTCGTGAGGTTGATTCCTAGGTATTTCATTTTTTTGGATGTTATTGTGAAAGGTATTGTTTCCCTAATTTCTCTTTCAGTAAGTTTGTTATTTGTGTACAGGAAGGCTATTGACTTTTGAGTATTGACTTTGTATCCAGCTACACTACTGAATTTGCTTATTAAATCTAGCAGTTTTTTAGTGGAGTTTTGGGGATCTTCTGTGTAGAGTATCATGTCATCTGCAAATAATGATAATTTAACTTCTTCCTTTCCAATCATTATTCCTTTTATTTCTTTCTCTTGTCTAATCGCTCTGGCTAAAGTTTCCAGAACTATGTTGAATAAGAGTGGGGACAGAGGACATCCTTGTCTTGTTCCTGATTTTAGAGGGAAGGCTTTCAGTTTTTGGCCATTTAGTATAATATTGGCTGTTGGTTTGTCATAGATAGCTTTTACCAGATTGAGATAAAGACCCTCTATTCCAATTTTCTGTAGGGTTTTTATCATGAAAAGGTGCTGGACTTTGTCAAAAGCTTTTTCTGCATCTATTGAGATGATCATGTGATTTTTGTCTTTGGTTCTGTTAATATGCTGTATTACATTTATTGATTTACGTATGTTGAACCATCCCTGCATCCCTGGGATGAATCCAACTTGGTCATGGTGTATAATCTTCTTGATGATTTGTTGGATTCTGTTTGCCAGTATCTTATTAAGGATTTTTGCATCTATGTTCATTAGGGAGATTGGCCTGTAGTTCTCTTTCTTAGTTGGGTCCTTCTCTGGTTTTGGTATCAGGGTAATGCTTGCTTCCAGGAATGAATTTGGGAGTATTGCTTCCCTTTCAATTTCATTGAAAAGTTTGAGAAGTAGGGGCATTAGGTCTTCTCTAAATTTCTTGTAGAATTCGGCAGTGAATCCATCAGGGCCTGGACTTTTCTTTGTTGGGAGGTTTTTAATTACATCTTCAATTTCATTGGTTGATATTGGTTTATTTAGGATTTTTAAATCTTCTTGATTTAGCTTTGGTAATTCATACGAATCTAGGAATCTGTCCATTTCTTCTGCATTTTCCATCTTAGTAGAATATAAATTTTCAAAATAGGTATAGATGATCTTCTGGATTTCTGCAGGGTCCGTCGTGATATCACCCTTTTCATTTTCAATTGCATGGATTTGAGTCTTTTCTTTTCTTTTTTTAATAAGGTTGGATAAGGGTTCATCAATCTTATTTATTCTTTCAAAGAACCAACTTTTTGCTTCATTGATTCTTTGTATTGTTTTTTTATTCTCCAATACGTTAATTTCTGCTCTGATCTTTATAATTTCCTCCCTTGTACAGGCTTTTGGCTTAACCTGCTCTTCTTTTTCTAGAAGCTCGAGGTTCACCCTTAAGTTGTTTATTTGCGCTTGCTCTATTTTCCTGATATAAGTGTTTAATGCTATAAATTTCCCTCTTAGGACTGCTTTCATTGTATCCCATAAGTTCCGGTATGTTGTACTGTCATTGTCATTCAGTTGTAGAAAGTGACTAATTTCTTCCTGCTGGAAAGTAGGATAGGTAAAACCCTTGGAGACATTGGTGTAGGCAAAGACTTTATGAATAAAAACTCAACCGCACGGGAACTATCCCAAAGAATCAATAACTGGGATCTCATCTTATTAAAAAGCTTTTGCACAGCAAGAGAAACCACCAACAGAGTGAAGAGACAACCCACAATGTGGGAAAAAATGTTTGCCAGCTGTTCCTCAGACAAAGGACTACTATCGAGAACATATAAAGAACTCAAAAAATTCAGACCTCCCAAATTTAAAGACCCACTCCAAAAATGGGCATCTGAGATGAATACACATTTCTCAGATGAAGAAATACTAATGGCAAACAAATATACAAAAAAATGTGCAACATCACTAGTCATTCGAGAGATGCAAATTAAAACAACACTGAGATACCATCTCACCCCAGAAAGAATGGCTACTATTAAGAAATCAACTAATAACAAATGCTGGAGGGGCTGTGGGGAAAAAGGAACCCTTCTTCACTGTTGGTGGGAGTGTCGACTGGTACAGCCACTGTGGAAGTCAGTGTGGAGATTCCTCAGAAAACTAGGGTTGGAGGTCCCATTTGACCCAGCTATTCCCCTTCTGGGCATCTTCCCAGAAGAATTAAAAACATCATACCACAGCGATATATGTGCACCCATGTTTATAGCAGCACAATTTGTAATAGCCAGATCTTGGAAACAACCCAAATGCCCATCAACTGAGGAATGGATAAGAAAGATGTGGTATTTTTATACAATGGAGTACTATTCAGCCATAAAGAAGGATAAACTGGAGACTTTTATAGGTAAATGGATGCAACTCGAGAAAATACTCATAAGTGAAATAAACCAGAAGCACATGTGTAAGCATCGTATTATCTCTCTAGTATGAGAAACTGAAAGAGTAAATAAGATCCAAAATGTACAATAGATATGGTGAATCAAAAAGAAACTGGTCAAAAGGAAAGAGAGACTGGAATAGGGAAAAGAAAGAAGGGAAAGGGAAAAAAATTGTATATATATATATATAAGATGGTTAAGATAGATACACTACCATTTTTACTTAGTTCATTGAAGAGTAAGGTTTGTGCCAATAATTTTTGGACAATTGAATGCTAATGTCTGGTGTCCTGAATAACTAACTTAAAGATAGTAATACGTAATGTATTAACCATTGTTACCCTCCTATTATGTTGTTTTGAAAATTTGTTCTTCTTTTGATTTGTTTTGTTTTTTTCTTCTCTTTAAAATAAAAAAAAAATAAAAAACAAAAAAAATGAACATGTTTTATAATAATGTATTACTTAGAAATCCACTTATTAAGTACTGATAGATTTGAACTATTTAAAAGAAATAAAGAGCCACTCAAACTTGACCAGTTAACTAATGTTACTAGTAAAATATATCCCCAACCCACTCCACTACTGTAGGATATACATGTCCCCAATAATTTCTATAAGAGTAAACAAATTGCAGCAATTTTCTATAATAACCAACAGCTTTGCTGAAGTAATGCTATCCTTATAAACCTGATGTCATGTTTTTCTATATCCGAATTGAGGATTGTTGAAGAAAATTTAAGGATGCAGAAACTGTTAGACTGAAGTGTAACACCTTTGAAAACTGGTAAATACAATATAGTTAACATGTAGAATACAGACTGTTAATGTTAAAGATAAAAAGATTGTCCTTTATTAAAATGATATGTAAATTTATTGCTATGGCATGAATCTCCTCTTCCCCACAAGCTCATGTGTGAGAGACTTGAAGACTAGCTGATGGAGGTGGGAACTGTAGCGGTGGGTCCTAATGCAGGAATTAGCTCATTGTGGGCGTGGCTATGAGTGCTAAGTTGAGATCCCAATCACTTACTCTCTGCTTCCTGGATATCATGAGTCGAGCATTTCTGCTCCACCAGGGGCTCCCCATCATGATGCTCTGCCTTACCCCAGGCCCAAAGTATAGGTACGAAACAACCATGCATTGAAATCTCTGAAACCTGAGCCAAAATAAATTATTTGCCTTTTTTAAAAAGGTTTTTACCTCATGTATTTTGTCATAATGATTTCTAGCCAACTAATGCTAGTTTACATTATATAGATCACAGTTCATGTTGTATATAGTCTTCTATAAAATAGTTAACATTGTATAGAATGTCCTTTACATAAAAACAGTTCTTAATTATAAATGTATGTGAGCCTAGGGGTCAAATTCAATTTTTTAAACAAGTACAATAAATTATTGGTCTTTGAATTTTCATCCATATTTGGACAACAATGAAAATTTTGGCAATAATATCAGCAAAAATAAAGCAGACAACAAACTATCTTTAAAAATTATTAACAGATGCTACTTCTAATACAATATTCCCACACAACTTCTTATCAGTTTCCTTTTTACGATCAGTACAAAAGTTTACTTTGTTAATATAGAAGTTAGATGATTCTAATACTGATTTATAAACATTTTGGCATAAAAGAATAACACTGTTGAATAAACTCAAAACTACTAGTGTAACAACAATTATTTCTTTCTTCATTTGAAATGACTTTGTTTATCGTCCCAATAGCCTACAATTGATTACTCACCATTCAACTGTCTTTCAAGTTCCACACTTTGAATTCCACTTTACTTTGGTATTGATAAAGGAGGCAACAGAACTCCCTCGACATCTACTTATATGTTGAGCTACAAAAATACAGAGACAATGAACTGTGCATAGATTTATTGAGTTCCTTTCTTAATACTATGTCAATAATGACTTGTTTATTTGTTGTTTGCCAGAAAAGTCATCTGTTTACCAATCAAATTTGTATTTTATGCAATTAGTATAGTTGATAACGCCGAGGGATGTCTTCATGTAATTGCACAAAAATTATAAAACATAATTCTTTGTAGGAAAGTTTTAATTTTTAAAATTTATGCACTTCATCTTTTAAAATTGTATAAATGTGTATTATATAAATACATATTGTACATGTGTGCTTGTGTGCCATATAGCATAGCTGTTAAGGCCAGAAGATTTGGAACCACAGCATCTAAATATTATTATAATCTGTATTTAAAAAATATGCGAGTGTTTAGGTTGAGTAATCCACTCCATGACTATGTGGATTTGTGACTGAATTTGTCACTTACAAGTTTTGCAATATTGGCATGTAGCTTAACCTCTCTGTTTTCAGGAGTGTTTCTTTTGCTTTGGTTTTCAAATGTAAATGTGGGATGATAAAAATGCTCATATCGTGTGATTCTCCCGAGGAATAATGAATTAATAGAAATTAACTGACTAAAACAAATAAGGGAAGATTAAATGCTTAATACATGTTAGCTCTGGTTATATTAATATAGAATTATTGTTTTAATTTGCTTTGATTTTAGTGAATACTTACTAAAGGATCTGCAGCCAGGCATTACTACCCCATAACATTCCATGATATTTTACCGTGAAAATTTTGTCACTCCGGATAAGAAGTCTTTCCAGTTTTATATATCGTAATAACATGTCATATATTAAACTAAGAAATAATCAGCTAACACTTTACTGGGATAAACTGAGATACTAACTGAAATCCATTACATGTGGCAGAGGACAGGTTATTGGGTTCCTTGAAGCTAGTGACCCTGACAGGTGACAGGGAACCATAGACAAAATTAGTCTTTCATTCTTGACTTGAACTTAAGAAATTTCCTAATATTGTGTACTTTTTCCTATGCCTCAGCAATTGTTCAAAGTATGAAAAGCCTGTGTTCATATTAGATTCTCTTTCAGTCATTGCTGCTGTGTGATTATAGGATACAAATAAGTGTTATTAGTTAAACAATCATAAAAATTCATATAGTTTTATTTATATATGATTATATACATCTTTATTAATTATCTTTCATTATTGAGCTACAGAATTCCTGACAATGATTTTTTAAATAATAGTTGAGCTTCATTTCAGCAAGGAAATTTAAAGCAGAAGTATTGATATTAATACAGTATGTGAATCTCACAAAGCCTCTGCTTCTTTTAACTTTACACACCAGGAAGGTGCTTTTTGGTGCTGAAGTACAATAGAAACACTGGCCTTGATTACATATTTGGGTCTTTCACTCTGCCTGTAAGGATTGAATCACTTTAATCATGACAGTCATCCCTGGAGAAGCAGTTGTCTCAATATGTACACTTTAAAAAATAGCCACTTTTAAAATGTCACATTTTTATCCATTTTTTCATAAGCTCACAATAATTTAATTGCATTTATTTTTGCAATAAGCACAAATTATGGGGGCCATGACTACCTGCTGGTATCAAATGGTTAAATCACAAGTAAGTGGTTGTGTTGTAGGATCAAAAAACAAACATAGGACAGCTAAAATATTTACATAAGCTGCAAATATAAAGCTGTACATGTTCAAGTTGAATTACTTACATTATGATGTGCAACAGAAGAATAAATCCTACCTACTTTTCCAATGAAAGTAGCAATGGTAATACATTACCTGATGATGGAAGGGATCTCTATTTCTCAAGAAAATCCAGCAAACCAAGAACATGAGGGAATTAACGAAGGCAGATAGGTGATATTCACTTTGACTTTATAAAAGATTGTTATATGTGTGTTTCAGTGAGTAACAAAAAGAAAACGATTAAAAAGAATAGCAAAATAAGGCAAGAAAAAGGAACATAAATTATTCTTCCTCTTTATTTTAAACCAAAATAGGTGACATCTTAGAGTAGCCTTTGAAAGTTCTTTCTTTTCTCTCATGTAAAAGAAACTTACAAAAATTTTCTCCCCTTCTTATTCTGCCAGTCACACTGTCTCAGTCACATTTACAGAAGGATATTAATATAACTTTGATGTCTGCTACGGTGGGAAATATATAAATAATTATTATGTGAAGTGATAAAAATGACATAAACTCTGTTCTACACAGTGCTTATAGATATAATTAAATTAAGGCATTACTAAATTTCCAAGTTGAAGTTTTCATTTGATAAATTTGGTATCAAAATATGTTTTTCCTATAGCACCAGTGTGTATATACACATTACTTCTGTATATGCAAATAAAATATTTTTAAATGAGAACAATTTATAAAATAAAAATTTTATTGGCAATTTAAAATGTTGTCTAACTACAATTTAAATACCATGCACATTAATAATCATGCATTTGTATCTGAAAAGCTGATATTCTTCATGATGACTGGTTATTTTTTTCTTCCCTTTTATATGGCCCACCCTGCTGACACTCTGGAAACAGCTTCATTGAGTGTATTGCAAGAAAACTGTGTTTTTCTCATGACTTCATCTCAAGGCATGACCGGTGAGAATCTCACTCATTATTTTCTCTGCCATATTTGGTTTTTCTTCAGTGAGTATCATGCCAGAGTTGTCTTTCCTTTTAAAAAATTTTCTCCTACTACTATTATGTAATGAATTTTGTTTCCCAAAATTTGTATGTTGAAGTCCTTACCCTCAATGTAACTATATTCAGAAATAAGGCCTTTAAGGAGGTGATTAATGGTAAATGAGGTCCTAAGGATAAGGCCTGAATCTGATAAGATTTTTATTTTCTTGATAAGAAAGAGACATCAAAGATGTAGCAAACTTATGCATGAACATACAGAGGAAGGCATATGAGGACATGGTAGGAAGGTGATCATCTATAAGACAGAAAGAGAAACCTTACCGCAAAAGACTACTTATGGCCCCTTGATCTTGGACCAGAGCATCCAGAACTGTCAGAAAGAAATTTCTGTTGCTTCAACCATCCATTCTATGATTTTCTGTGCAACTCATATGAATTTTTACATTCTTGTTAATTTAGATTTAAGAAACATGTTTAAGTGCTTCGGAATATACATAAAATTTCCTAAATTCCACAACTGGCCAAATAGTACAATAAATTTATTTTACTTCTTTCTATCTTTTATTTACCTAGTTCATGACTATGCTTCTTAAATTTGTGAATCAAAAGGAAAATAAGTCTGTAATAAACTTAAAGGTAATGAAAATGTTTTTGCAGATATAAGTATCATAGTCAAATTGCCAATTACTTGCTATGGTAATACCCTACTGTACTACACAAACCACTTGCCTGAACCCAACAGTGATAAAATCAACTGCAATCTTTATTAAAGCAAATAGAAATGTCTTAATTTTCAATATAAAGGACATTAAATCAAGCCCAATTTCAACAGTAATTTTTCATTTCTCCAACAATATAATTAATCAGACTAACCTACTTGAAGTTAGAAAACAAGTTTATTAACACTGGGGTCAGAATGATGTGGTGTGTAAACAAGAAGGATTAAAAACAACAATCTCAATCATAATTATCTTCTACTTCACTGTCCTATTTTTTCTTTTTACTTTATGGAGGTAGATTACTAAAAATACCGTAGGTAAGAATAGGAGACCTGAAGTAAATAGTATACAAGTGGAAAATTAAACAAGAAAGCCAAGTCATCCTTTAGAGTCTTCACGAACTCTCAAAACCGGTAAGAGAATGATGCATTCATAAAGCAATATTTTTAAAAATTTCACCACATGTATTCCTATATTTAAAATATTCTTGCATTTTCTTTGTCACCACCATTATAACCCCTGTCCTCAGCACTGTTTTTATTTTTATAGTATCATAATTGAGACTACATATCTAACCTGTCTCTATGCGTTGATCACAATAGAAAGCTTCCCATGAGATCATCTTCTTGCGACAATGTACTCTCAAAATAAAGACTACAGGTAAATATTAACAGACCAGCCATACAAGTGATATGTTCTTCAAGAAGGTCATTGAACAATGAAAATCTAGGTTTTAGTTTTTAAATAAATATTCATGTTTCTATTTATCAACTCACAACAAATGGTTAATTGCAAAATAAAAGTGAGCAAACACCAAAATAAACAGTTAAAATGCCATGTCATTAAATGTAATAAACGAGCAAACCAGTGTAGCAGAAGCATCCAGACCAGTCTATCTTAACACTATAACATTTGCACGTCATGCATATCCAACTTTACTTTTGCTGAATTTTCCATCAACCTCAGGTAGGGCTGCCCATGGCTTCATGATGTTTATTTTGGATGATGAAACACTGCATAACTGGTTTCCATATCAAGTGATCAGAAAAGGAAGAAGAGTGGAACACTTTTAACAAACTACCAGAGTCTGCTGTCTCCAGGCATCCGTGAAGTGCACTTAATTTCATCTCTAGGGTCCTTGCCCATTGTGCTGTGGGAGATGGCACGTACTACATACCTGAAAAGGGTCTGAGAAACAGTTATTCCTGTTGGGCTTTCTGTTTGAATTTCTTGTTATCTACAAACAATAATTGTGTATGTAAACATTTGCTTACCGAAATTATTATCCAGTTTATAAAGTTCAGAATATATGTAAGAATATTTAATTAAACTGTCAATACTTATGTAAATTTAAGATTAATTACTATTTACAAAAATGTACATCAATGAAAGAAAATAATACATTAAGTTAAAATGAAGTAAAACTATTATGCCATTATCGACAGTAATATTAGATTTTTTAGGTGATGTTGGGGATTAAACCAAGAGCTTTCCACATGCTAGATAAGTGCTTTACCACTGAACAACATCCCCAAGCCCAGACCTAAAAAAAATGTTTTAAAAATACTTATATCTATCTATGTATAATATTATCATAAAGTAATTTACTATTTTACTGGTTGTGGTCACCTATACAATACAAATAAGGGCTATATGATTGAATAGAAAATTCAGCTAAAGTATTTCATGAGAAATATTATTTTACACTCTGTACTTCATTTTAAACACTTACCTTTTTCTTTAATGAGGACCTATAGTTCACCAAATAGATTCATTACGATAATACCCCCAAATATGGGAGTCTACTGATAGTCTTTTATTTTTTTTATGTGGGTACCGGGAGTCAACCTCAGGACCTCGTGCTTGCCAGCAAGTGCTCGTGCCGCTGAGCGATATCACCGGCCCTTTTTTTTCCTTTATGTGGGTACTGGGAGTCGAACTCAGGACCTCTCACTGGCCCTACTGCTAGTCATAAACAAAAGTGTTTAATAAAACAAAATGCAATTTTAAATAAAATATCAGGGCTGGTGAGATAGCTCAGCAGCATAAGCGCCTGCCTGGCAAGCACGAGGTCCTGAGTTCGACTCCCGGTACCCACACATGAAAAAAGGGCCAGTGATATCGCTCAGTGGCACGGGTGCCTGCTGGCGCATGAGGTCCTGAGTTCAACCCCCAGTACCCACACACACACAAAAATAATAATAATAGTAAAATATCAAACCAATATAAAAGGATTTAACTTGTACTTTAGTATCCCTGTCATATCTTCTTTACAGAGTATTTTGTAACTCTTAAAATTATATAAATTAATATAATATAATATAATATAATTACTGTATAAAAATTTATATAAATTAACTTTATATTAATTATATGTTTACTATATTAATATAATAAATTAAATATAATATAAATTAATTCTTCTCATTCACCAAAATTTATAATTTTTTACTATAATATGCATAAGAAAATTAAGATCTGAAACAAAAAGACACAAAACCTTGTATAAAACATCTATCTGTATTTGAAGAAATAGATACACAATTTGTTGGAGCCATAGGAAATAAAACCTCAATATTTGTAAAGTATTTACATACTTGGGAGAAGAGGTCAATAGTCCAAATCAAAATATATGTATGTTTATCTTTACAATGTAGCACTTGTGCATAAAATCAATGTAAGTACTTGCATATATCTTTATTCTTCCACCAACACTTCACATCTTTCATAAAAATAATCTGTGCAAATGTGACACAATATGTTAAATATTCATTATGAATACTTCCTGGTTTGTATTTGTCAGGAAATTTGGCTGGTGTTAAAGTAGTGCTATAAAAAGTACAAGGGAAACAAAGTCTTTGTCTTATGTATCTACCTTTATGATAAAAATGTTAAAATTTGACAAAAATGAGGGAAAATTGGAAACTTCATATGTAGCTGGTGAGAATATCAAGTGTTGTAGCTTCTATTGCCATTAGTCTGGCACTGCTCAAAGCCTCAAACCTAAAAATACCAGCAATTCCATATCTAAGTAAGTAGACAAAATAAATTCAAAGACACACCCACACAAAAACTTGCTTGCAAAAATTCATAGCCATATTAGATTTTATTGCTGATGGTTAGCTTATTTTTTTATTGTATTCCATTGGGTTTTTCCATTAAGAGTGAAAGTGGTTCATGAAATTCTCCTACTCTTACTGTGGAGCTGTTTAGTTTTCCTTTTAATGCAAAATCTTCAAGCAACACAGCTGTTCATTAACTGATGAATTAATTTTTAATATATTATATAGGAATATGATGGAATATTATCCATCAATAAAAAGAATGAAATTTTGATAAGTGCTATAATATGAATGCACCTTGAAACCATCATGTTAAGTGAAACAAATCAATTACAAAAGAGCATCTACTTTATGTCTCCATTATATGAAATATAAGAACAGGCAAACTTAAACAGAAAAAAAGTATATTATTACTTTTCCGGGGTTGTATGTTGGAGCTGGTTGAAGGAATTATGTGAGGAAAAGGGTGTGCTTGTTAGTGTGCACAAACCTTTTCTTATTGGTAGGGGATGTATGTAATAAAATTAGATTTTGATAGTGATTGAAGAATCATGTGAACTTACTAAAAGAAAGTATTCAATTTTGCACTTTAAATAGATAAATTGCATATCAATGAAACTTCTAAAAGCTAAAAATATTTTTACTTAGTACCATTTAATTTCAAAATCATTATAATATTTCATAATTCTGATTATTTTTAAATGGTATATGAAACTCAACAGTGGATAAAATCCCTTCGAACATATGAAAGATACTAAAACAAAATACATTTAATCTAATTCACCATGAAATTGATAAATATTACAATAAAACCTCTGCCTCATTCTACACAATCCAACCTTTAATGCCTGAGATCTCTACATATTGAATTTTTACTAAAGTTGTAACAGTATCAGTCAACTATTTCATTATAAAATTTTATCTAACAATTATGTCTGAAGCTAGATATTCTTCTATACTACCATGTATATCTAAATCTGTTTTTTAAAACGTCACCAGTTCTTGAAAACATTACAGTCATCCTTACCTAACACTATCCACTGATGTGGTTAGACTCTGTATAAGTTTGAATACCAAGCTGTCTATTAACTTATACATAACTAGCAATACCTATATGGAAAAAATGCAGTTTGAAAAGTCCCACTGTTGATAATTGAGATATGTTCCATATTGATTCAGGAGGTACTTGGCTTATCATTTAACATTTTTTCAGCTTGATATAACAAAATAAGCATTCAGTAAACTGTTCACCTACACAGAGAACCATGGTCTTTCAATTACACTGAGGTCGATTGAGGCCAATTTATTAGTAATTAGTAATTTGTAAGGTCGAGAGGCTCAGACTTCTAACTCCTTGTTGGAAATATGGTCACAGCTTTTATGGATGAGCATGTAAAGGGAAGTAAGGATGTAAAAACTATGATTTATATTTTATGATTTGAAATTGCCTGGAATTTAAATCAAGTACTTTTCATAATTTCCTTCTATTGTTTTTTAGCTGTTAAAACCACTTTTTATTCTAATGATATTTCAAAATGACAGGACAAAATACCTTTTGATTTATTTCTAACACAGAAGAATCCATATATTTTGTTCATTTTCAGTCCATACAAAGTACTACTTTCATAACTGATACTGTTTATTTTTAACGCTGCACAGTGACATATTTCGGTAATATTTTACTTAATTACCAAAATTGAAAATTATTGTTGATTTTACTACTTCATTACCCAAAAGACTAAGATACTGATATATATATATATATATATATATATATATATATATATATGTAAACACATATCATACTATCAAACATAAATCGGAAAAAAGTTAATAATAAGTGCTTTTACAAAATCAAATGAATATTGTCTTAGTTACTTTTCTCATTGCTGAGAGAAAATAACTGACACTTAAAGTTAAAGGAGGAAAGGTTTATTTTGGCTCACACTTTGTAGAGCTTTCAGTCCATAGTCGGCTGGCTCCAAGGCAGGGTGGCAAGGCAGAAGGTCATCCAAGAGGAGAAACAGTTCATAGCAGGCAGAAGGCAGCAAAGCAGTGAAGTAGCAAAGAAGCAGCCCACAACAAGCAACTATCCTCTTTCTGTCCCTATATCTTATTCAGGCTACCCACCCTTAGCACTCACACCCAAGGTGGGGCACCCTTAATCCTAGCATAGCTCCATGAATCAATCCCAGCATCACATCCTTGATTCCAGCAGCACACAGCCTAGATCCAGCCACCTCCCAAAAGCCTGACCTATGACTGCATGAGGATTTGAGGGGATATCTTGTTACAAGTCGCAACAAATGTCTAGGAAATTAACACATCACACAGAGAGTAAGTAATAAAATTATAAATGAAATTTAGCTTTCTTTACTTCTTGATTGTCTTTCTCCTTTAAATTATAAAAACTGTCAAGTATATAATATATTATCAATCAAAATACTATTCATCTCTTTTCCTCTATCATATAATCCTTCACATAAGCAAATGTATTTGTAGATTTCATAATATGTGAGATCATTTAATAGGTCTCACCAAAAATCATATGTACTATCCACCACGCTTTAATGGTGAAATGAGTACTTCAAGCTCAAATATGAAGTTGTTTGCATTACGTTACCAATAATATTGAAAGAGATAAAATAACATTTATTTTTAAAAAATGAGATGCAGGCAGACATAAAATGCACAGTATAAAAATTTTCCTTGAGTGTTACATAAAAAATTTAAGAATTTTCTAAATTCTTTGTTAAGGAGCAAATATGTTCCTACATCTCTATACCACTGGATGTTATACAAGACTGACTTACCTAACTACATGTTGCTTAATCTTTATAGTTTTATTTCTCTCATAAAATATTTTCTTGAATATAAGATAGATATTTGCTTTAGACTTACTGTCCATTTCTTCACAAATTTAAAGTCGATTTGGAGAGCAGATTTGAGTGGAGGCATAAAAGATAACTATAAAGAGCAAATTTTGACCTTCAAATTGACATATTTTTGGTTATTTCCAAGGAAATTGTATTTGGACAAGTGTTTTCAGGAGACATATGGTCATTAAAATTGTTGAGCTTAAAAATTACTAATACAGGAAATTTTATGAAAATGTATTTCTTATTCTAGCATATTCATATTATTAAATACGAGAAAACAAAAATAAACTTTAAAAAAAGAGTAAAATAACAAACTCAAAGCTCCACTTTTCATTTTTTCTACTGGATAGCCAAGTTCTATAACATTGCTGTGGTTCTTAGAAATAAATTGTTTCAAAATAAAATAAAATATAAAAGTCTTTTGTAGTTCATTATGAAAGAAGAATAGAGAAGGACGAAAATATTTGAAGTAGGAAGTTGAAATAAAAAAACTTCTAAACCAGTTTTGACCATCATTACTTTGGAAATTACATGATCTAGCATTGAGAAATAGTTTTAAAAATTGTTTTAGCAGCACTAGCAGAAAACTATGCACACTGAAACATTTTTTTCACCTGTGCCCAAAGACCTTTCACTAGTTCTAATTTTCTATAGTTGTACAGAAATTTAATTCAAACAATTTTTATATTATTATGTATAATATTCTGCACTTAAACCTGCTTAAGTAACCATTTAGTGAAATAAAAAGATTTTGAAAAGCAATACTCATTGCACAGCTTCATTAGAAATAATCTGTGGATAACATCATCGTTATAGGGGAGATCTCATTATTCAACAGCCAATTGTTACTTCAAATGTATTATGTTACAACATGTAAGAGATTATAAACCATGAGTAGGAAATGATGAAGTATAACCATCTTTATTACCTTAATTTGTTTTCATATTTCTTAAAATTGTTGTCACCCATTGCGTTCTATCATAAAACCATATCACTATTAAAGGGAGTGTCACTATTAAGAAAATGAGTGGACAAACAATTGATGAGAAGGAAATGTAACAAATCATATATAGGATAAAAGACTTGTATTTAGAATATATAAGGATCTGTCCAAAGACTACAAAAGACAGCATACAACCCAGTGTATAAACTCAGAAAAAATTTTATCATATATTTCATCAAAATAATAATAATGGGGCCAGTGAGATAGCTCAGCGGCATAAGCGCCTGCCTGGCAAGTGCGAGGTCCTGAGTTCGACTCCCACAACCCACATAAAGGAAAAAAAAAGGGCCAATGATATCGCTCAGTGGCAGTAGCACTTGCTGGCAAGCATGAGGTCTTGAGGTCGACTCCCGGTACCCACATAAAAATAATAATAATGATAATAATAATAATGAATTCTTATTACATCATAACATGCATGAATGTCAATTATGATTCCTAAAGATAGTCAAAATAGTATTATATAAACATTTAGACTGATCTATTGAAAATATAACTTAATCTGTTATGGCAGAATTTGAATTGATGTTTATTAAAAAAGGCAAATTACAAAAGAGAATAATGAATGGGCAGAGGATGGATATCATCAATATTTTGATTATGATAATGGTCTCCCAGCTGTATACCTATATTTAAACCAATCATCTAAAACGAGTAAACTATTTGCATGTTTTTTGTATTTTGGTTATAGCTCAATAAATGTAAAAATATTTAAGAAATGAAAACATACACCAGCACATTCTGTCATTGGGGAAATTTTCAGGACTTAAAATATATGTTTTGGAAATGCTGATTGAAATAAGGTCAGAAAATTATTTTAAGTGTAAGGCTTTTCTGAGTTAACATACCACCACTCTGAATAGTAAATGTTTAAGCAGATGGTTATTACATAAAAGATATTCCAAATGAATTGTGAAAATTAGTTTTATTCATGAAATAATAGCCCTCATATGAGGATGTAAATCTGGAAGCGCTACTGTAGAACCTGGCAGAAGGATAAGCATTCTCGGCTCCCCACCCCAGCGTAGACTGCTCACCCGAACCCCTTTCAGAGAGAGCGGGATAGCGGGAAGGCACTGACCGGGCGCCCTTTCAAGAGCGTGACCTAGTTCATCATAGAACTTTGAGCCACAGCAAGGACAAATCTGTTGACTCTGAGTGATGGATGTGGTGGACAGCGCAGGTGTTTCAGGCACCCTATTCAGAGGGTGCTTGGAATAGGCTTCATGCTGAGATATAACCACAGTTTTGGGATCATCACAAAATAAAAACCACTCTCTAAGAAGACTTCTACACAGCAGAGAGAGAGAGAGAGAGAGAGAGAGAGAGAGAGAGAGAGAGAGAGAGATCCCACCTTATTTGCAAATTCAACACAGAAACATAAAATTCATGGGAATGTAAAAAAAATGCCATAAAAAATAAACCTAATGGCTCCCCAAAACACTAATCTGAGAGATACTGAAGTTGATGAAATTCCAAATGAAAAATTTTAAAAATGATGGTAGATCAATAACAACCAATAAAATTGAAGGAGTCATGAAGATTTTACCAACTAGGAAAAGCTCAGGACCACACGGATTTATTGCTAAATTCTGCTAGACCTTTAGAGAAGAGCTAACATCAATGGTCCTCAAGTTTTTTCCTGTAATACAAAGGTAAGACATCCTCCCAAATACATTCTATGAAGCCAACATTACTCTGACACCAAAACCACGTAAGAATGCTATGAAAAGGAAAATGATGCACCAAATCCTTAGTGAGTATAGTTACAAAAGTCCTTAATAAAACTGTCACTAACAGAATTCAGTACCACATCAAGAAGATCATATATTCTAAACAAGTTGGGCTTATCCCAGGGGTGCAAGGAAGTTTCCTTATATGTAAATCAATAAACATACTGCACCTCATAAATAGAATCAATAATAGAAATCATATGATCACTATAATAATGCTGAAAAAACATTTATTTAATTTACATTCATGGTTTTTTAAAAAGCCCTATTGAAAATATGTATAGAATGACCTTGCCTCAAAATTACAAGTTTTATATGACAAACCAACAACCAACATCATAGGATATGGAGAAAAACTGGTAGATTTCCCTGTGTAGTATGGAAGGAGAAAAGGATGTCTACTTTTACCACTTCTGTTGAATATACTTCTAAAAACTTTAACCATGAACAATCAGGGAAGAAGAGAAAGAAATTAAAGTGATTACAAATAGGGAAGAAAGAAGTTAATTTATCCCTATTTGCAGATGTTTTAGTTCTTTAGCAAAAATCTGCATCAGAAGTCTTTCAGCTCTTATTTTTTTCCAAAATGAGATCGTATTCATAGGTTCCATGGATTGGGACATGAGTATACCTCTCTAAGAGTCAGTACTAAAAATAAACTATTCATACCAAGCTTTTCTGAAAGTAATTACTATGAAGATTTCCTAAAATGTTTTCAAGAAAAAATATTTAATTGATTGAAGAAATAGCTTCCTAAGAATTTGCTCCACATTTTGTCTTCTCATATTCTCTTTCCTTCTCTGTCTCTTTCTCTTCATCCCTCCCCCCACCATTTCTCTCTCTCCAAGCATGTACACACACACACACACACACACACACACACACTATTCCAGCGTATTATTTTAGCAAACAAAATTAAACCCATTTATTTAGCTTTAATCACACATGCGAGTAACTTTTTAAATAAACTTCCTAATTTCTCTGGGAATATAAATTAAATACGCAAGTACAAAAATGGAATAGCAGGAAAACCTTATGCCAAGCTAGACCATGAGAAAATGTCTGCAATTTGTATAACATCTAATCTTTAATTCATTACTTACTTCTTTTTATGTTCACATCAAAACTTAAGGGATAAGCATAGGAATTTATAGCTTCTGTTCATATGAGGAGAAATTTCAATTCATAAGATTGTAGTTTTAGTAAGATCAAATGATTGGTAGGGCAAAGGGCATGCAAGAAGACCATGCATTTGACTTCATACTTTGATGTCATCAGTAGCAAATAGAATTTCAAGATAACTTCATGCTCCAAATCTTCCTCACTTGCTCCTACTGCCATCCTGCCCTGATCTCTGTGTTGGGCCAATCCATTACTATTTTATAGATCATCTTTTCTTGAAAAATGACTTCCGTCCTATCATACATCCTCAGATGGCATGCTCTGCCTGACCATCTCGAATAAATGCATTCTTGATGTTTAAAATAATTTGTTTTATAAAATTGATGGCTTTCCAAACACAAATGTTCCTGTAAGATATTTCCTGCTTGATACTAAAAGCAAGAGGTGATTCCAACAGATCAGAGAATTTCCAACCAATGAAAAAGAGGAAGTGTTAGGAAATGATAGGTTTTTTTTTCAAACATAGCAAAAAATAATACCATCGATACATGTTTCTATGGTGATCTTTTTCTTTAAAATTATTTTCTTAATAAAAGTTTTTGGTATGCAATGTAAATGTTTCTTCACAGGTCTTGGCAAATGTCATTTGGATGGAACATACATCACTTTATTTCACCTTTGAAGGACATTTAGTGATGTTGATACAAGAAGCTATTTTTATCTGTTCACTGGTAAAATTCTTAACTGAATGAGCATAGTTTAAATTTAATTAAAATAAGACATAGCTATTTACAGGACTGCACACTTTGAAAAGTGAAGAAGATTTTTATGATTTTTATTTTTGTGCTAACTTACTTAAATGATAGTAGCATATGTGGTTTGGGGAGAGAGAGCGTGAGAGACAGAGAGTCAGACAGAGACAGAGACAGAAAGACAGAGGGAGACAGAGAGAAATAAATTTCTCCCTTGTCATAGATATTATTTGAAGATATACTTCAGTCATTTCCAATTTCTAGAAATACTGTTATGTATTGGACATTACATTTAACCTCAGTCTTCTGCATATAATTCAACAAATGGTGGCAGAGTCTCATTTTTTTTTTTTTTTTTTTTTTTTTTTTTTTTTTTTTTTTTTTTTGAGACAGGGTATGTAGCCCAGACCTTGTTATGTAGTCTAGTGTCCTCACTTTAACTCATGGCACTCATGCTGCCTCAGACTCCTGAGTGCTGATATTATACTCATATGCCACCATGCCAGCTAAGTCTCACATTTGAAATAAAAATATTATTACTACATCAGTAAAAATATTCAAATTTCATCCCTGGATGGCTGTTATTTTACTTAGTTTTACCAGGATATTTTACTAAAGAATCGATATTTATTGAAAGATATTTACACACCAAATAAAATTGCCATAGACTGCATTTAAATTTAAATATATATTAAGTTACTGTGATCATTAATTATGATACATCAACTTGAATGGATTACCAATACCACATAAAAATGTAAACATTATATACTGCAAATGTGTACTAATAAAAATTAATAGTAAAAAAATAAACACCTAGCTGACTAGTAAAGCAGTTTTAGTAGTATTTGTGGATGTTCAACAAATGGGACAGCAATTTGAGGGAGGAAGACCCACGCTGGACATGGTTGGCAGCAACCAATAGGACTGTAGCCTGGAGAGAATTAAAAGGGAAAGAAGAAGGAATTAGTCCCATTTTGGAAGACCTCCTGTCTTTGCCTTGCCTTTGGACATGATCTGCAGTTTCTTCACCTTCCAATATAGACTCATACCTGTGACTCTAGACTGAGCTTCCTGGGGCTACAGGCTTATGGTGGTGCTGTGTTTTTAATGCCTCTTGTTCTGTTACTTGTATCTTCTTGGACTGAGCAGGTACTGGATCTTCCAGCTCTCCGTGGTACAGATGGTCATTGTGAATTTTTCTGCTTCTGATCTTGCAAACCTACCTAATAAATCTCCTTGTAAATTATATATGCATTATCAATTTTTTCTGTTCCTCTAGAGAACTTTAACTAATACACTTACTGAAATATTATTACTCTGAAGAAATGGAGCAAAAATAGGATTTGGTAAACTGGTTTAATAAATTAAATCAAACCAAGACATACACACGTGAAGGTTGTCAGAATATGTCACCTTCTTGAATTAATTATTCAGAAATCAGGTATTAATCTACAGCTAAAATAAATTAAATTAAAAATGTAAATAATATTTTCCCTGACCAAATAATTGTATTGATGTTTTATATACTTTCTTCAAAAATAAACAACGTAACTTTTTTTTTTTTTGTACGTACCGGGGGTCGACCTCAGGACCTCGTGCACCAGCAGGCGCCCATGCCGCTGAGCGATATCACCGGTCCTTTTTTTGTATGTGGGTTCCGGGAGTTGAACTCGGGCCCTCACACTTGCCAGGCAGGCGCGTAGGGCACTGAGCCATCTCACCGGACCATAAACTACATAACTTTAGCAAGTATGAAAGTAATTATTTTGTAACAAGTTATATAGCAGTGATTTAGTTAATAATAAGATAGAGAATATAAAATTTGAAAATAATGCTTTGTTTATTCAACAGATATTAATAGGAAATAGCATACAACAATAATCTACAGTATACCCCTTTAAAGTAGCAGTTCAGAGTTCGAGGCCCCAGCCATTCACTGATTTTTCCTTACAATTTTCCTAACCTCTGCAACTTTGCAGAAACCACAAATATCCACTTTAATTGATATGTTTTTTGGTGGAAAGTTTGCAAGAAGTCAATCTGAGAGCGTTATTCAGTTCTGCTTGCTGCTGATTGGCTGCTGCCCTGTAAACTGTCTTCCAGCAGATGCACCAGCGTTCCTTCATTGTAACAGGTTACTGTACCTTGTGTAGCTATAATCGAGAGTTCTCAGTTTTGTTCTTAAAGCCCTAAGATCCCTAAGATGTCATCAAAACACCCTACACCTTCTAAGCCTTTATTAGTACAGTATTTTATTAAATTAAATTACATAACTGTGGGAAACAGAGGATATTTAGGGCTTAAACTATAAAAATAGGCATTTATAGACATTTTTCTGACCATATCTGAATTTCAGTGTTTTACACAATTACAGGTGCTCTAGGAATGTAACCCAGGCAAATTTCGGGGGTTCAACATATTGTACATTTTTGTAATTGACATAAATCATAACATATTTTTCCCATAGGAAGTGGAAAGGAAGGCACAGACTGATTCATAGCCTGGTTTTTCCTTAGAAGCCATAAAGAAATGAAGATAAAGTACAGAGCATAAACTACATATTTACATACAAATATGAAGAAAATTGATGGCACTTTTATATATATATAAATAAAGCATGCGTACTGCTGAATCATATCTGAAAATCATTCTTGCTTTGAGTGGTGTTACAAGCTGTAATCTCAGCTACTTAATAGACTAAGCAGGAGGGTGACAAGTTTCAGTCCAGTTAGGGCTGATCTCAGAATTAAACAAATAAAAATCACTTGAAGTATAGCTCAATGATAGGCTGTTGTAGGGTTCCATCTCCACTAGTAAAAAAAAAAAAAATTCTTGTCATGCTTTTCAACTTCACATAAATGCTATACATGTCTGTTGAGTACTGTCTACTCATGTCAGTAGACCATGTTTTGACTGGGACTTATTTTGAGGGAGTCTAAATTTTTTAGCTCATTATGTGTTCTAGATGTTAGTCCTCTGTCAAACAGGTAGCTGGCAAAAATTTTTTTGCTGATTTTATATGTAGTCTCTTTACTTTGTTGTTTGTCTTCTATGCTGTGAAGATGTCCCATGTGAAATGACTTTCTGCTTTTTGTGACTGAATAGTACACCACTGTGTATATATACAAAATTTTCTTTGTCCATATTGAGACATGAAGTTTGATTCCATATCCTGCCTACTGTGAAAAGTTATGCAATAAATATGAGTGCAGATGTCTTTTTACCATATTGCTTTCCTCTCTTCTACATATATACTCAGCAGTGGGATTGAAGGACCATATGGTTGCTATTTTTATTTTTCTGAGGACCTTCCAAACTGATTTTCGTAAGCATTGTACATTCTTCCCAACAGGCCTTCTCTTTTTCCATATCCTCTCCAAAATTTATTGTTTTTGTCTTTCTGATAAATCTCATTCTCCCTAGGGTGAGGTGGTATTTCATCGTGGTTTAGACTTGCATTTCCTAAATGATTAATGATATCAAGGATTTTCATACATCTGTTGTCTATTTGTATGTCTCATTTTGAGAAATGTCTATTCAGATGGTTAGCCCATTTTCAATAATACATATTTTCTGTACATGTAAATATATTCAAATATATAGACATTTAGTTGTTTGAATTGTGTGTTGTGACATTTAAAACTACTGATGTTTATTTTTCTGTGGCTATGTAAGACCCTCTTCTTTTTCTTATGAAAAATGTACATGTATTTGTTGACAAATGGGCATATTGTCCATCTCCATGGTATTTTCACATATTTCAGGGAAAAAGAGAGATGTATCTGTATTCATATCTATATCTCCATAGATCATTTATATTAGTACATATATCTATGTCTGTATCCATATCAATCTGCCTACCAATCTTTCTATAATGCTGTTTCACTTTTTTATTTTTTCTGTGTACTTTAGTTGTGATTTTTCTCTGCATGCTATTACGACATAGTTGTTCTAAAATTTCTTTTGTACTATTAAGACTGTTGTGGAATGGATTTTTAGTGTCAGATATAATTTCTGTTAGAAAATTTTTGTTTGATCCTTATTTTTATTTATTATTTTCAATACTATATTTTCCCCACATCATATTCATCTTCCTAAATGCTTTGGAGGATAGAGAAAATGAGTATTTTGATGGTATGCAGTGGTATCTCACAGTAGTTTGATTTAATGCTTGTCTAATAAATTATGTAGAAAAAATTTAATTTGTATTGTGTGTGTATATATATATATTTTAATGAGGTATCTATTTGTTCAGTAGTTTTAAGATTTTTAAATTGTTTTATTATTATTGAGTTTAAGAATACTGTTTATGAATTATTTATTAGTATACCATAGTGATTCTCTCAGCCTATTACCTACTTTTAATTCTATCAATAATATATTGCCTAGCAAATATTTTAATTTTAGTAAAATTCAGCTTATAATTTTTTTTTTTTTTACATGTGTACCGGGAACCAAACTCAGGACCTCGCACTTGCCCGGCAGGCACTTATGCTGCTGAGCTATATCACCAGCCCTAAAATTTTCTTTTATTAATCATGCTTTTGGATTTCTAACTGAATACTCATTGTGAAAGGCTATTTTCACTGGTTATAAACAGTAGGTTGGCATTTATTAAATTTTATAAATTTAGAGTTGTCCTGTGATTGTCATTTTGCTTTGACTATTTCTTTTAATGCATATTTTTTATTTCTTACTGCACTTATGATTTATTATTTGTTTTCAGTTTCCACAAGTGTTGTTAGGACATTTTTTTCTGAACTTATTTCCTTTTTTCTCTTTTTATCAGTATATGTTTACAATATATAATATATACATTCATTGTGGGGAATTAGTATATATACATATATCTTGATCTTTTTTTAGTGCTTTATGTATTTTGCTAAAGCATATCAATTTATTAGGGGCTAGTTAATTTTAAAACCAGTTTTTGAAAATCCTCTACCACCATCTCTTTAGATATAACTTGTCTTCAGTTCTCTCTCCTCTGCTCTTGTGATTCAAATTTTTTGTGTGTTGGATTACTTTACAGTGTCCCAGGTCTGCCTGCATTCCTTCCTTCTTTCTTTTGTTCCTTCCTCCTTTCCTTCCTGCTTTCTTGTTTTCTTTCTTTCATGTAGTATTGAGGATTTAACCCAGGACCTTTGCACTGAGCTATATCCCCATCTCATTATTATTATTGTTGTTATTATTTTGTTTGAGACAGTGTTTTGCTAAGTCACTAAATTGCCAAGGTTGAGCTCAGACTTTTGATTCTCCTGCCTCAGCCTCCTAGAGTGTTAAGATTATAGGCATGTCTCTACAAACCTTGACTTATTTTTATTTAGTAAAACTCCAGTTTTATTTTCCTGAGGTTATTGTAATAAATAGTCACAAAGTAGCTTGCTAAAAATAACAGAAAAGCATAGTATTTTCTCAGTATGATGGCTACAAGTTTGAAATGTAGAGTTCAGCATATTTGGTTTCTTCTGAGTGCTGTTAAGAAAAGTTTATTTCATATCTCTTTGGCAGGTTCTGATGAAAATTTTATAAATTTATAGTTGAAAATTGACAGTCCATGGTTTGTAGATGCTAATTTCCAGTATTCCAATCTCTGCTTCCATCTTTAAATAACATTCTCCCTTCATATTTATTCACCCTCTTACCTCATGTTTCTCTGGCATTTCACAGGGAATCAGATCATACTGGATATAGGTCCCACTCCACTTTATCATCATTGCTTTTTAGCATATTGCATCTGCAATGACCTTACTTTTAAATAAGGTGACATTACATGGTGCTGGGAGTTAGGGCTTCAACGCATCTTTTTGAGGATTCAAAATTCTACCTACTCTACTCAGCAAATTTTTCTTTGATCAATTTTAGAAGTATAGTAATTTTGGCTTCTGTTATAAAAATCTTCCATTAAATTTTGTATCATACCCTTGGTTTATTTATTTATGGGCACCGGGGATCGAACTCAGGACCTCATGTGCCAGCAGGCACCTGTGCCGCTGAACGATATTACCAGCCCTTTTCTCATATGTGGGTACTGGGAGTTGAACTCAGGACATCGTGCTTGCCAGGCAGGCGCTTATGCCACTGAGCTATCTCACTGGTCCAATACCCTTGGTTTAAAAATAGATTATAGTTGTTTAGATAAATTCTGTTCATTTACTTTTCTCCCATTTTCACCTATTTTTTAACACACAACTGTGTTTATTTTAAAGTTCTTATCTACATATTTCATTATCTAGATTAAATCAATTGCCTCTGTTTTCTTTTAGTTTTTGATTTATGTAATAGAATGTTTAAAGGAAACCAGAGCACTGTACAAATTATTCTGGAGTCTGAGTTCTCTAGAAATAAAGTTCAAGATAGAGAGTTCTTATCAAGAAAGTCTCATATGGAAAGCAATAACATAAAATGAGAAACAGAATGGAGTGGCAAATATATGCTTCTAGTAGTGTCTAACCTTGTGGCCAAATGGGAAAGATCTCAGAAATGCATACGGCATTGCCTTGCTGGACCCTGAGTCAAATCAGAAATGGCTTAACTTTTCCCTTTTACTTCTGACAGCTACTTGGGAGCATGTACTGACTGACAACTGCAGTTGAGAATGTTCTTGATACCCTGCACCTGCTCCCAGAGGTGTCTACACTGACAAGAGCAGACTTGAATTTGAACCATAAAGTCAAATTGAATTTGGACCTATCTGTAAGCTCAAATAAGAAGGCTTGAATTATACACATTTGGACCAATCAGCAGGCTTTAATTTGAGCATTCACAGGCCTTTTAGTGCTATATAAGAAGCATTCCTCTCACACTTCTTGGGTTGGTCCAGGAGGACTCCCTCCTGTGCACTGTGTTGCAGTTCGGGCTCTGGTCAAATAAAACCTTACTCTGCTGGTCCTGTAAATCTACACTTGATTTATTTCTTGGCCCTGTAAATCTACTTAGGACTCTTATCCTGGGTAGAATGGGCACAATGGTTGTTGTAAAGCAAAGCAATGAACATTAGGAGCTGTTTGCTCTGAAGAGTTCCAGAGACAGGTGGCAGAAATACATAGGTGGAGATGGCAGCATCCAGCAGCAGCAGCAGAGATCAGCAGCAGCAACTGGCAATTTAGGGAGCAAGGCTATAACACCGAGGGCTGAAGGCTATGGGCACTGGGAGTTCTAGAAGGCTGAGGGCCATTGGCTCTCAAAGCCTGGAGCCACTAGAAAAGTATACATTTCCAATTTGGCAACAGAGAATTTGAAGTAAAAGGATTGCCTTTTGTATCCCTTTATAAGAAAGGCAGTGTTTTCACCTCCTGAGAAATGTACATAACTTCGCAGAAATCTGTCATTGGTCAAGGGACATTCTTTGGAAAAGTGGGACTTCTGTTAATTATTAATAGGCAATCTTTAGTAGCTACAAATGTGGACATCAGCATGTTATGGAGGGTGAGTCACCAAAAGAGCATCTTCTACAGACATTAAAGCTTATATTATTGTTCTTAGATAAAAGGCCATTTTTGCTCTGCATGACAGGCAGAATGGAATCAATGTTTTAACTCTTCCAAGATTCACCTGAGTTCATGTTAAACTGCAGTTTTGAGAAGATTCAGTGTCACTGTAGCTTGAAATTTTATAATTGCCGGTACTTTCAAAGACTTTAATTGTGTGGTTTCTGTGTCGTTCAAAGTCTAGATCCATGTCTAGCCCTTCTCTAAAATCTTTGATTATTTAGTACAATGAAAATTCAGAAAATTGTTTTCTTTTCTTTTTTTTTTTTTGTGTGTGTGTGGGGGGGTACCTGGGGTCGACCTCAGGACCTCGTGCGCCAGCAGGCGCCTATGCCACTGAGCTATATCACCGGCCCTTTTTTCGTATGTGGGTTCCGGGAGTTGAACTTGAGCCCTCGCGCTTGCCAGGCAGGTGCTTATGCCACTGAGCCATCTCACTGGCCCAATTTTAGAACTTTTAAGTAAAAGTTTGTATTTGTCATCCACATGGCTTCAAAATTGGAAAAATTTCTTAAGAAAATAACCACGTATTTCGTGTCTCTCAACTCCTCACTACTTCTCTTTCTAGCAATAAATATTAGCAAAAGCCTTCAATATTTTGCTCCTCCTCAGTAATCCTACTGTGCCCAGGTAAAGCCATCTTTTCAGCTTACTGAAAATGATCAATATTACCAAGGACCCTCAGGAAAAAATGTAGCTCAAACTATCAGTTAACCACTCCATGGTTCTGTTTTCAGAAACATAATTACTCTTGTCTTTTCCTTTAATTTCTTTATTTTATTTTTCTTGTTTTTTTCCCCTATTTGTTCATGACCAGCCATACTGGCTGACAACTCTATTCAAAGGCCAACTTTGAAGATTAAAAACTCTTTTAAATGAAAGTTATTTTTCTATGTGAATTGCTTAAAGATTTTTTCATAGAGTTATATAAATCAGTTTAATAAATAGAAAAATAATAAAGCTATTGAATTTTAGAAATGAAGAAATTCTTACTGAGGAGAAAGAAAAAATAAAAAAAAATTATTGTTTTGGGCATCATTAATATATAAATAAAAGTAAACATAAGCATTATAAGAAATCAAAAAATGAATCTAAAGGCAAAAAGAGCCATATAGGATGTGGACATAAAGCATGGGTAAACTACAATAAAGGATAAAACCAGAAAATGTAGCTGGGAGGAACTTATAGAAAGATTACATTGTTACCAAGAATTTAGTAAATTTAAATATATGATGGTTTTATTAATATTTTGTTAATACTTCCTAAAATAGTCATCACATGTCAAATCGAGTTGTAAAAAAATAGCCAGTTCTAAATATTCAACTAAGATTGGAACTACAATATTATTATTATTATTTTTTTGTGTGTGTGGGTACTAGGGGTCGAACTCAGGACCTCAGCGCCAGCAGGCACCTGTGCCACTGAGTGATATCACTGGCCCTTTTTGGTATGTGGGTACCAGGAGTCAAACTCAGGACCTCGCGCTTGCCAGGCAGGTGCTTATGCCACTGAGCTCTCTCACCGGCCTCTGAAGTACAATATTCTTGATGATCATTGGAAAAATATAGAGAAATTGAAGTGATGAAAATATCTATTTGAATAAGTAGAAACAGATATATAAATTTCTTATGTGATATTTAAATAAGAAAAACATTACTAAAATGTATGTCTTAATATAACTGGTTGCTGAAAGCCCCCCAAATGTGTACTTTATGATTTTCATATTACCATGAATTGCTTGGTCATGTGTCTCATCATTTAAATATTCCTTTTTTCTTTTGTGCATTATCGCCACTTTTTTATGGCCACATTTTTAAGATCTAATTAATAAAGTATGACAGGAATTGATTGTTCAACCCCTGGCTTTAGTCTTTTAAAAGGAATTTGTTTGCTCTGGGGTTTCACTCTTTCTCTCTTCTATAACATTACTGTGACCTATGTTCCAACAGGGAACTGAACAAAGCTTCCCTGCTAGAATGAGTGGTCACGTCACACTCAGCTTCCCTCCTCACTGGGGCATGGAGCTTGTGACTTCTGAAGAGACTTACTCTTTCACCCTTGTAAATGAGCATGAGACAGAATCATTTCTTTTCTAAATAAGGGATCCCTTTTAAGTCAATTTAGATTATTCTCTAAAATACACAAATGTAACTGAGAAAAAAATAGATGTTTCCATTAACAGAGGCAGGTAACAGAATGTGGAAAAGGTTGGCGTACAGGATTTGGAATGATAAAGCAAAGGAAACCACAATTCAGGTACGAAGCTTAATATTTAAGAACCAGCAAAAGATTCAGATAAAACCAGTCACTGAATGGTTAATGATATGGCTAGGAGCATGTGTATAACTGGAAAACAATGTAAAAAACAAGTGGAAAAGGAAAACTCAAAAACCAATTATAATGTGTTTACTTACACAGTCTACTTTTAATTTAATAATTCATGGTATTGAGACTAAATCACTTAGCCTCAGCAATGGCAAGTACAAAAATTGTAATTTGTTTCTCAACTAATTGAAAACACATTAATAATGTATTACTTTCAATTTTATCTTCATTGGTTTCTTTTATTTCTTGAAACTTAAAGTGACTTATGAGGGATATTTTACTTGGCCTTCATCATGATTTTATATATTTGCAAATAGTTAAATAAGCATTTATTATAAATGAAAACTGAAAAGTTTTCTTTACACTCATAATGGAATAATTTCTCCATTTTATGTCTTTGTCATGGTAACAGAAAAAGCTCCAGAAATATTATTTATCATCTATTAAGAAATTGTGAATATTCTATTTTGACTACACAAATATATTTAAAATCAAAATCTTGTCTAAATGGCTATCTCAAAAGAAGAAAAAGATCCCACTTTTTATGCCATTTTAAGAAATATCTTACTCCAAAATAGACAAATGCAAATATTTGATGGATATTATTTAAAACTGATTGAATATGTTACTGAAAAATATATTTAGAAAATATATAAACCAGTGTTCTTTTGTAGCATTGACAAGCCAAATAATCTATCTCAGAATTTCTTCATGAACATGAAAGATAAAAATGATTTTAAAATGGTCTACAGAGAAAAACTCTGTCATTGCATCCTTGAAAAAAATGCTGCAGTTTATATTTTGGGCCACACTGTCCTACATAAATAGTTCAAATATTATTATTAAACATATGGGTCAGGAATGTAAGTATAAATGGTTTAGAAAAACTAAGTAAATACCTAGGGCTAAATTATCTTTTTGTTCATTACATATTCACTCTAATGGGCCGGTGAGGTAGCTCAGCAGCATAAGCTCCTTCCTGGCAAGCGCGGGGTCCTGAGTTCAAATCCCGGTACCCGCATATAAAAAAATAATTTCACTCTTATATTTTATCATCTTAGATCAATTTGCTTATCAGAATAACATTGTTTTTGAGAGTTTATGCAATTAATTATACCTGAGTACATCAGGGAGGTACTAGAGACAACTTTTCCTCAAAGAATGGAGCCACATTGGGTCAGATCATTGTGGGTGACTTTTGCCTAAATTATTGGACCCTTACTGCTTTAGGAAATTATGAAAATCCCAAGTGAGAAAGATAGTAGAGTGATTAGAGAGGTCAACAGAAGAAGGTGGATGGCTCCTATTACTGCTGTCTTACTCTAATTTAAATATCCTAGCAATATTGAAAATATGGAACCTAAAATATAGTGAAAAATTACCCAAACTTTCTTCATATTTTTATCAATCTTTCTAACACTTTGTTGTTTCTGTTATAGAATCAGAAAAATTGAAACTAAAAGAATCCTAGTAGATTACATTGTACAAATTTGCTTTTTCAAATTATATTGCCTTGAATTATAAAGTATGAAATAATATTTATCAATCATTTATTAAAGAATGTAGTTATACATGAAACTAGTCAGCACAGAATATGATGAAATGCTATGGATAAGCAAATTAGCTGACAATTATGTTTAATAGTATCCTTTAGAACTGCAGTACCTTTGCTGTACCAAGAATAGTACTTTAAGGACGGATATTCATGATATACTTTATTAGTATTTCTTAATAAGGAGTTAATATCTGGAGGGTATTGGATAAGTGAATAATTAGTGTAATGTGATTACTGAAATAAAAATTAATAAAAGTACCTTTAAAGTAATGACTGAAACATCTCACAAATAAATTTAACAAAGGTTTAATATTTCAATGATAAGAATGTATGTGTACAAATTGCCAAATATAGTGTTCCTAGTAATTGCTAGCCAAGGAGAAATTTTATCCCATGAGTATCCTTTTCTTTGTGTTCAATTTTTCAGAGATTATATAATTAAAAAAGACAATTTGGGAATTTTATTGGAAATCTGATTTACATATTTTCCTCTACATCATCAATTTTTAAATGTTTACGTGAAAGATAGTCAGTGTGTTCACCCAACTATACAACAGATTCCTACATGTATCTGTGCATATGTACATTTCAATATTACCAAGGTTGCAGTATAATAGTGAGAAAGTCACCTGATAAATAGTATTTTAAACAAATGGCACATCCTGTTAAACATCCATTAAGGTATGAGATTAATGTTCCTAATTTGAATTAGGCCCCCAAACTGGGCCTTCCCTTTATCCACACCC
This sequence comes from Erethizon dorsatum, assembly GCA_028451465.1. Taxonomy (NCBI): domain Eukaryota; kingdom Metazoa; phylum Chordata; class Mammalia; order Rodentia; family Erethizontidae; genus Erethizon; species Erethizon dorsatum. Next base: position 84,314,542 of record CM051831.1, on the reverse strand, counting down.
AGAACCTATGCTACAACAATCAGTAGACTAATGTAATTATCAAACATCCTTAATCCACATTCACCCACCCTAGATCCAGCCACCTCCAAAAAGCCCCACCTATAAGTGCATGAGTCTTTGAGGGGACATCTAGATACAAGCCATAACACTTACCTATACTTCTCATAAGATATTTCCTTGAATGGCAGAATAATCAATGAGGATTATTTATAGCATTAACCAATTCTTTGGCAGACTAATTAATGAGGTTTATTTATAGCATTAAACAATTCTTTTAGCATTGTGTACCTAGAAATTTCAGGACTACTGAAATAAAAGGAAGACGATATTTTTAAAAATTATTTTTCTTCTTGTTAAAAGTTAAGAATCTGGGCCGGTGAGATGGCTCAGTGGCGTAAGCACCTGCCTTGCAAGTGTGAGGGCCCGAGTTCGACCCCCCGGTACCCACAAAAAAAAAAAAAGTTAATCTGTATAATGGTTGATACATTGTGTCAATTTGAGAAGTCTAGAAGCTTAACTAAGTAACTCAGCAGTTCTACATCCTAGAGTGTAGAGGACATGCCCTACACTGCAGGGTGGGTAATCTTTATCCTGTGGCTTGACTTCTCATTCTCTTAAAAATGTATTTAACAGAGAAAGGATTTAATTTTAATGCAATTCTGATTAACAATATTTTTTCCTATGGACAATATAAAATCATTATATTGGACAGTGTGGCCCAAAATATAAACTGCAGGGTTTTTTTCAAGGATGCAATGACAGTTTTTCTCTGTAGACCATTTTAAAATCATTTTTGTTTTGTTAGTTTATGCTCTAGGATGTTGAAATGGTTGATTCATTTTGTCAGCTTGAGAAGTCTAGAAGTTTAACTAAATGACTCAGTGGGGGCCAGGGTCCACTTTGTAAACATCTTGACCCTGTGCAAGAGGAGAGCAGGGAGATGAAGTAAGTGCTACACCAGCCCTAGGGTGGGTAGCCTGCATACAATATAAGGGAGGAAAAGAGGCTTGCTCTTCTCTTCTTCATTCTTGTTTCTTTTGCTGTCTTCTGCCACCTTGAACTATCGCCCCTGTGCTATGCTACCCTGCCTTGGAGCCAGCTGATTATGGACTGAAATATTCACAAACTGTGAGCTAAATAAACCTTTCCTTCCTTAATTTTTGGGTGTTGGGTATTTTGTCCCAGCAATGACAGAAAAGTAACTAAGACAACCTGTATATTTTGGATAATAGTACTTTATCAGATGTGTCCTTTGAAATATCTTCTTTATCCTGTGGCTTAACTTCTCATTCTCCTAAAAATATATTTAACAGAGAAAGGATTTAATTTTAATAAAGTTCAGATTAACTATATTTTTTTCTATGGACTGTATCATTGTTGCATCCAAAAGAGTCATCACCTTACTCAATATTACCTACTTTTTCTCTTCTTCTACCAGTTTCATAGTTTTTCATTTCACATATGTCTTTGACTCATTAGCATTAATTTTTGTGAAGGTCCTATGTAATGTCTAAATAAATTTTTTACATGGGAATGACTAGTTGTTCTGCTACTACTTGGTGAAAAGTTTGTTTTACTTTCATTGTATTACCTTTGCTCCTTTGTGAAAGACTGACTATATTTATAAAGTTTTCTTCCTAAGTTCTCTGTTCTGTCCCATTGATCTGTTTTTCTACTGTCTTGCTAATATCAGATGGTCTCAAATATTGTACCTTACCAAAGAAGTATACTGATGACAAAAAACATTTCAAAAAGTTCTCCACATCATAAGTTATCAGAAAATGCAAATTAAAACATGGAGGTATGTATTATAATGACCCAAATCTGTAACAATGACACCACCAAATGCTGGTGGAAATGCAAACGGGCATAGCCACTTTGACACTGGCAGTTTTTGTTTTGTTAGTTTCATTTTTTATGAAAACAAATACATTTTTACAATATAATTCGGAAAAACATAGCACTTATATCTACACATAATCTGTATACAATTGTTTATAGCAGCTTTATTTATACTTACCAAAATTCGGAAGCAAACAAAGTGTTATAGATAAATGGATAAATAGATTATGTTATTTCTTAACAATGAAATATTGCTTAGCACCAAAAGAGAATGAGCTATAAAAGCAAGAATAGTCATGGAAGAACCTAAACACTTATTACCACATGAAAGAAGTGACTCTAAAAATGCTAAATATTGCCTGCTTCCAAACACATAATATTCTGGAAAAGGCAAAACTGTGGAAATAGGAAAAATATTACTGTTAGTCAGAGGTTACTGTGGGGGAGAAGTGAAAAGGCTCTAGAGCAAAAAGGATTTTGAAGGCAATGCAGTCAGTAAGATATTGATAGGTAAGTGTCACTATACATTTATCCAAATCCATAGAATGTACAATGTTAAGAATGTATGTTCGACAATAAAAAATTAAACACAAAATCAAGAATAAAAACAGATTTTTGGCAAAAACAATGTGTAAATAAAGCACAAGCATATTATGAAGGTGGATAATGTTGACAACGAGGAGGGTAATTGCATTTTATTGTGAAACTAATACTTCTCTAAAACAATTTTTTAAAAGACAAAAAATTAAAACAAGGAACATAAAATTTCAGAATAGCATTTTCCACAGGAGTTCTAAGGTAGAGCTCTCAAATTATTCATTTTCAATAATTAAAAGCATTGCATTGGAAAACTAGTATCTCTGTAGTAAAAATGATTTAATGAATGTGGATTTAAATATTATATTGTTTTACATAAATATGACGTATCAATGTTCAGAGTAAAACCTTGATTTTTTTATTTTTTTCACACTATTGTTTTCTGTTTTTATGTTTCTGTAAAGAAACATAATGATCACCAAAGCACATAACAATAGTAGTTTAAAAGATATTTAACTGTGTCTAACCACCAAATTTATTGCAAATTTGAAAAAGATTTCTTATGAAGCCATAACTATATGTTGCAATTAAATAAATTGTTTCTGTTTATTTATTCATATTAAGTGCTGTCATCAACTGGATTAAACATCCATTATCTAAAGTGCTATTGTGCAATGACAGAAATCACAATTTAATTTTTAATTGATATGATTTAGACATGATATAGAGTAGACAATTTTCCATGTCTCAAATATGCCTTATAAAGCATCATCAATATCCATTAAAATTTATATCATTTCTATATTTGAGTGTTCTGCACATTGCAAAAATATTTACCCACAACCACATAGCTGCCTTTAACATTAGTAGTGTGACTTTAAGTATATTTAAGATATGCCAATTTCCAAACAATAGACAATCCTGAATACTTACGAGTATACATGAATGTTTGAGTGAAATTGTGTGTTTTTCTTTACTCTAGGAATATAGTGCACATAAATTTATTTTCAAAATAAATTAAAAGTCGAAAAGCACTTACATATCTGAGACACAAATACAATTTTGCAAAAGTCCATATTCATAACTTACAAACACAGTAACAAAATCCAAATTTACTTTTTATCTTTCTTTTCTTTATGGTCCTTTAATAATTAGAGTTCTATTTATGTAGTAGTGTATAGGAAAATATTTTTTTAGATTTTAACTTGTTAAAAAATGTAATTCACATTTGGACTTTCTATGAAATATATTTCTTTGGGCTAAATTTAGTTTTGCATTAATTTTGAAGGATGTCACACACAATAAGGCACTTTATAAAATTCAAAATATCTAGAATGCATCTATTGTAATTACAAAGGAAAAAAATCTTCTGCTATATAAATCATGCCAAGTAAGTGATGTTTTTGTTTACGTAAATACTGGTCTGCTTGCTCAGTATAACTTAATATGAGGCAAAATCACTATTTTGTAGTGAATATAATTTAATACATAAAAATTATGTTTTGTTAAATTGTTCCATAATCAATTAGAAAAATCCAACATTCGGAAATAATTTAGCACCATGAAACTAAATAACATGCTAAATTATTTTGATCCTTCTTAGCTATGCAAAACAATCTATACTCACAGTGCTAATTTTGCTTAGATATACTTTATTTACAATTACATATATATATATATAAAACATACATTTATGTGTACATATATCTGTATCCACCATATGTTTTTTATTAAGTATATTGGTACAATTTAGATATACATGAAGATCACATTCATCATAGGGAATTTGTACATGTACATGATATCTCTTGATTCCTCTTTTTTTCCCATTTCCCTCCCCTCCCTTCAATCCCTCTTCCCCTCTTTATTTACAAAGCTTTGTTTCCATTTTATTATTCTTTTCTCATTTTTTCTTTTACTTTTCTACATTCTCCTCCCCCTCCCTAGTTCCCCTCTTCTTTTGAACAATTTCTTCCTGTTTCACAATACCTATTATACATTTTGATTCTTATTTACACACTCAGTTTCTCATACAAGAGAAACAATGCGATATTTACACATGTGTATCCAATTCATTACACTTAAGAGTATGGTCTCAAAGTCCACCAATTTAGCTATAAATGTCCCAAGTTTATCCTTCTTTATGGCAGAGTAGTGCTACATTGCATATTTAAAAAAAACCCACATCTTTTTTATCCATTTATCGGTTAATGAGTGTTTGCATTCTGTCCAAGATTTAGCTAGTACAAACCGTGCTGCTATAAACATGGATGCACATATATCACTGGGGTATGATGGTTTTAATTCTTTCAGGAAGAGACCAAGAAGAGGATAGCTGGGTCAAATGAGATCTCTAGTCCTAGTTTTTTGAGAAATCTCCACACTGATCTCCACAGTGGTTGCACCAGTCTACATTCCCACCAAAAGTGGAGAAGGGTTCCTTTTTTGCCACAGCTCCACCAGCATTTGATATTGGTTGGTTTCTTGCTAATAGCCATGCTTTCTGGAGTGAGTTGGAATCTCAGCATTGTTTTAATTTGCATCTCTTGAATGACCAGTGGTGTTGAACAATTTTTTATATATTTATTTGCCATTTGTACTTCTTATCTGAGAAGTGTATATTCATCTCAGATGCCCATTTTTGGAATGGATCTTTAAATTTGGGGTTCTGATATTTTTTCAGTTTTTATATGTTCTAGATATCAGTCCCTTGTCTGAGGGACAACTGGCTAAAATGTTTTCGCACACTGTGGGCTGTCTTTTCACTCTGTTGGTGATTAGTTTTGCTGAGATAAGCTTTTTAATAAGATGAGATCCCAGTTGTTGATTCTTTGTAATAGTTCCCATGAAATTCAGGTCTTTGCTTACACCTATGCCTTCAAGAGTTCTACCTATTCTCTCTTCCAAAAGATTTAGTGTTTCTGTTTTAATATTTAAATTTTTGATCCATTTTGATTTTAGTTTAGTGCGTGGTTGGAAATATGGGTGTAGTTTTAGTCTTCAGCATGTAGAAACCCAGTTTTTCCAGCACCATTTATTAAAGAGGCTATCTTTCTTCCCGTGAGTGTGTTTGACCCCTTTGTCAAAGATAAAGTAGCTGAGAGTGTTGGGAGTTGTTTCTACACCTTCTAATCTGTTCCATTGATCCTTGGATCTGTTTTTTCCAGTACCATGCTGTTTTTATCACAGTGGCTTTGTAGTGTAATTTCAAGTCAGGGATGGTGATACCCCCTGCCTTGCCTTTGTTGCTCAGAATTGTTTTGCTATTCTAGTTCTCTTCTGGTTCCAAATGAATTCCACCATATATGAAATACACTATTTTTCATAATTTTGATTATAAGGCAATTTACTAACAATTTAGCAACTTAGTTTTGTTATTTTCCTTTCTTTTCCAATATTTTTATTTTTTCAAATCATAAATCCATATATATTTCTGCAAGTATATCAAGCGCCATAGCAATAGAACACTTAAGTGTCATCCTTTCTAAAATTAATAAAGTAAAAATAAATGGAAAAGTTCAGTGCTAAGGTACAAAGCAATACAAAATGCCTCTTCTGAATGTATGTGTATATATATATATATATATATATATATATACACATTAATAAAGATATATATATACATTAATAAATAATGTATATATACATTAATAAAATATATATATATATATATATATATATATATATGTCTTTAGTAAATTCCCAGGAAAAGTTGAAGCGTATGTCAAAGCTTGAGTCTTTTCTTTCAAGAAAAACCATATTAATTACCACAAAGGTTACTGTTCTTCACTTTATAACTTTAATTACTGTATCTGACTTTCCATGCTAAGATATTCAAACCTCAGTACATTTCCATCTTAAATTGCAACTTGTTTTATATTTAATTTACTCTTTCAGACAATTTAATAAACTATTGCAAACTCTCTGGTTAAAAGCAATAGCTTCAGCCATTGGGGAAATGCAAATCAAAACTACATTGGATTCCATTCAGTCCAACCTGAATAGCTAAAATCAAGTATACAGAAAATAAATGATAGGGATGAGTGCTAGAAAAAAGAACATTTATACACTGTTAGTGCCAATGTATATTGGTACAGTCAATATTTGCATTTGTATGGAGGTTTCTCAAAAACTAAAAATAGAACTAATAGATGATCCAACTATATCACTTCTCTATATGTACCCAAAGGAATCAAAACATATAATACAGGTAACCATATACCCATGCTTTTTGTCTCACAGTTCACAAAAGCCAAGCCATGGGATTAGCTTAAGGGCCCACCAAAAGATTAATGGATACAGGAATTGTGATTTATATCTATAATGGAATATTACTCAATAATAAATAATAACAAAATCATGTCATTTGCAGGAAATACATAGAACTGGAGATCATTATTTTAAGCAAAAAATACAGACTTAGAAAGGTTTCATATATTTCTCTCATATGTAGAATCTAAGAGAAATATTCATGACATAAGTGTGGAAAAGGAACTGTTAGAAAGAGGAAGGAGTGAGTGGGAAGGGAGAATAAAGAAGGTAATGGGAGATGGATATGTTCCACATATGTAATATGAATGTATGAAAAGTCACCATCACACCCACTCTGTACAAATAATGTGCAGAGTTAATTTTATCATATACTTTCAAAGCTGTATAAAAATATAAGCCATAAAAGATTATATTGTTTTCTGGAATTATTTAAATTTTAATATCTTGAGTTCATTTCTACTTGTAAATTGGCTTCTCAGAGATTCAGAATACTGTACAAATGATTATATTCACAATTCAAAAGTCCTAGTAATATAAGTTATACTTTTAGAAACATCTATTTTTTTCTGTTTTGAGAACTTGTCTCTTATCCATCTTTATATATATAAGTATATAGTATTTGTTGTAAACAAGGCATTTTATATCATATTTCAAAATCCTGAAAAAAAATCCTTACGGATTTTACTTATGAACAAGAAGCAACTGCTTAGCTAGAAAGCACTTCTAAAATTGAGGAAATATTTTTCTTCTTTTTTTTTTTTTGTGGGTACTGGGGGTTGAACTCAGGACCTCGTGCGCCAGCAGGTGCCTGTGCCACTGAGCGATATCACCGGCCCTTTTTTCGTATGTGGGTTCCGGGAGTCAAACTCAGGCCCTCAAGCTTGCCAGGCAGGCGCTTATGCCACTGAGCTATCTCATCAGCCCAAAGAAATATTTTCTAAACAACCTGAAAATATTTGTGCATAATTTAATTCCATAACAATTAGGTTGGATAATTAAAAAATTAAAATTTATATTATTCCTCTTTTAAAATAAAGGAAATTCAATCACTGGCCTTAAACTCCATTTGCTTAAATTTATTTGGCTTAGACAGGATAATATCTTTTTAAAATTTTTATTTTGATATTTAAATCTAGAGTGACTGTGTGTAAACATATATTACATCTCTCTATCATGAAATATATAGGATCATCAGATCTCATGCTGGTCTATTGTGTCCAGAAAGCCACATTATTTATTATTTGAGAAATTTACTTATTTCCACAATATATATTAGGTTGCTCTACACTTTGTACAAACATTGATAAATTTTATGGATTTATGATGTAAACATTCCAAATTGGTAATTTTAAAGGTGCAGAAGGTATTTTTTCCTCTTTTTAAACTGAAAATATTTAGTTTTCAAAAAACTGTTTTCAGTTACAAGGGTTAGTTAAATATAAATATTAAGACAGCTCAATTATGTTCAGTAATTGCTGATGTATAGGTTTTGTGTTCATTTCAAAAGTAACAGGAATGTCATTTAATCATTTCATACATTTTTGTTATTTGTTCTTTACAAATTAGTTGGTGAAATTTTCAGCATAAACACATTCTCAGGTACTTCATTCTTCCTTAAATAATTACACTAACAGAAAAAGCTGCAGTGCTATAACTCTAATGGCTTGCATTGACACATAAGTGCAGGTCACTCAATAATTATTAAGGTGATATTGTAACATCATCATAACAATAGATTTCTGATTATATTCAATTATTCTAAAATACAGCTAAGCAGAATCCCTAGTTAACCTAGTCCTTCCCAGAACTATGTAAGTGGTGTAGACAATAGTTTCAACATACCCAGTCTTAATAGATCAAGAATTCTCATCAGTACAATATGGCTATAGCACATTCAAGCTATCATCTGTGGTGGAGAGTGCACCAGAGCACCAGAGGAAAGCTTGTCTCAGAATCCAATTGTGACAGGAAAGAAGTACCATTCTGCAGAAATGGAAAGAACACTGAAGATCTGAAACTCCCACTCAGACAGAATGTTTACATTCCCTGGACTTTTCATTTTTCTAAATGCAGAATGGCATGTTTGAATCTTTAGCCAGATCTTTCCAGTATATATATTTGGTGACTATTGAAAGCTTTCAGTTAATAAGTCCTTGGCACATATGAGCTAATAAAAAGAAACGCGCTTATTAATGATTCATTAATCCATTAGCAGATGAAAAAACTTTGGAAACTCTCTTGATGTAACATTTAAACTTATTTTTTCCTCAGTTGAATTAAGTTGAATTCAAAATATATTAAAGTTACTTCTGTATATTTTAGAATTCTTTCTACTTTAAAACTACATGTTGGTATACACCAAGATACTGCCCCTACTATAAAATAACTCTAGCCCAGCCATCCCAAAGAAGAGTAGGCACTCAAAACTTCAGATGATTTAATAAAAACACAAATAATAATCTGTAAAGATACACATATGAAAATCCTTAAAAGTCTTATTAGTACTTCATTTACATTGTCTGCAACTTTAGAAAACAGTGTTTTAATATAGAATATTTATAGTTTTTTCCTATATTAAAAGTAATTTACAATGATTAAGAAAACAGAAAAATACTGTGTGATATCTACTGATGAAATTGTATCAGAAATACGAACTAAAAGGAATGAGATTGGGTGCAAAATACAGATTGAACTATTCATAGTGGATGTCACTAAAATATTAAAGGGCCCTCCTAAGGGATCAGTTATAGGACTACTTAGTATTAATTATTAATTTTAGATTGTTAGCTTGTACAGATGAAATAAAGACGGATGTACGAACAATTCAGAAAAGGCAAAGCAAAGTACTAAAACATCTTCAATTCCCAAATTGCATCACTCTCTGTGGTTATGCTCATGGGATTCCATTTTAATATCAGCATATAAGCGCTTCTTAAACAAATCCTCCTGTACATAAAAACGCTGCACATTGGACAAATTTTCCTACAGATAATAACTATGCACCTGGGTCAAAGAATGGATGCAAAAGGAAACAAGTTACACTGGAATATAGAAAAGCAAGCAAAATTACTGAGTAATGGAAGATCCAAGCCAGTTAAAACTGAAGAATGGTCCTTGGGTAGACTAGACTTTCGTGTGTTTATCCTGAAGGAAGACAGTGGAAGACAGAACTTGCTGATAAGAAAGCCATATTCTGGGTGTTCTGAAGAATCAGAGATCAAGATGTTTGAGAAACCAGAACCACTAGAAATGGAGATGGAATACAGAAAAGATGAAAGCAGAAAATATTGTCCTACTATTTAAATGTTTAAACCTAACCACGTATCTGGATGACTGCCCAAAATACAAAGGAGACAGATTCCAACCATTTAGCTAAGTAGAAAGACTAAGTTGAAATTTCAGATGCTACCAAAGATAGAGTTTGCACTTTGAATCCAACAGATGTAATAATTTTCTATGTAACAACAACAAATGAAACCTTTTTAGAGTCTAAAATCTCTATAATATGCAAAATATCCAGAAAACAATCCTAATTACTACTCAAATAAAGAAAGCTAAAAACATGACACAATCTTAGAAATAAATACTATATCAACGGCTGATTGCCATAAAACAAAGGTGCTGGAATTATCTAACAAGGAATCTTAAAAGAATTTTATAATTAGGTTCAAGAAGATAATGAAATATGGGTTTATAATGAATGAAAAGATAGTAAAAATCAATAGAGATATACAAACTATGGGAAAGAAACAAATGTAATTTTAAAACTAAAACAATTACATTGAAAACAAAGTTTCTACTTATGCAATTACAAGAGAAATTGTCCTTGCAAGTCATTAACGGTTTAGCCACTGCAGAAGTAAAATTTCAGTCTCAAGGTACATTCATCTTCCTACAAATAACTCACACTTACACTTCTTATGGCAGAGCAGTACTCCATTGTGTATAAATATCACATTTTCTTTATTCACTCGTCGATGGACAGATAGCCTGTCCTGTGGTACAGCACCAGAACGACAGCTTAGATTTGTTCAACAAGTACTTTTTAGTGAAGGATTTTATTGTTGGGAATAACAGAAAGTCAGGAATTGTCTGTACTGGAAATTTCCAAAGTATAAAATTCAGTTGAATGTAAATATTCATTCAGGCCTCATACTTGTCATTTGAGAAATGAACTACATGTCATTGCTTTAAATGCATAGTTATCTAAGTTCCATTAGACAATTAGAATGTAGAAATTATCTTCTCATTACTCTATCAAAATAATATTTTCTTATTTTTCTTGATTTTCATCATTAACTGTACAAATTTTCTAATCACATGGATTCAAATAACTAATATAATTTAGTCTTGTGATTAGTAATTAGACCTGTGTCCACTTATTTTCCTTTTTAAGCCTCTTGTCAAGATGTTAATACTTTAAGAACGGAGGATCTCTATTTATTATAATTGTTGACTTGCATTCGTGTATATGAAAAACACACTATTTCTCATAGTATTCTTTGTAGAAAAATTATGTGTCATTTATTTCATAGCTCAACAGTATTGTTATGTATAATTCTCAAATGTTTTCTAGAATGTAAAATCATCATATGTTTGGAAATATAACTTTCAGACAGTAGGTGACTTCTAAGCAAAATAATTTAACCCAAATAAAATGGTTTCTCTTATATAAGAAACACAGAGTAAAAATAATGAGCAAAATAAAAGATAGATAATATAAAGTAGATAAATAGATCTTTTTTAAAGTGGAAGGGGATCAAGAGATGGAGAGAGGAAAAAGGGAAGAGGGAAAGGGGATAAAAAATGGAATTGGGATGTGTTACGTCCATATGCCAACTTCTCACAAGAAATGTAAACATTGTGTAATACACACATGTGCTGTTATACTAAAATAAAATATAAAGAGAACTACTAGTAAAATTTTTTATCACTTTGTAGTTTTTGTGAAATCATACCTTGAAAAACATACTTTTTTTTCCAAAAATCTTTAAAATTCTCATTTCAATACATCCAGTTTTGTTTAATGTTCTGTATGGATTCCAAATGAAAAGAATTTTTAGATCTATTTGACTCTCAAATTTTCTACTTGGTTAAGTGCTGCACTATTTTAGGGGTCAAATTCTTCGTGACACTCAACCATTTTAAAGAGGTAGAGAAAGAACTTTCAAATGTTCATCAGTTAGGGCATTAAGCAATTTTCTATGAAATTATCTTAATCATTCATTTGAAAGATGAGGCCCAGGCTATCTTCCCTTTATTCTTCATCCTGATATGTTGTGGTGGAAAGATGCTAAAGTAATACGCACTCCTGGTGTTCATTCTCTTTAAGTAACCTCTCCCTCTGAGAACAAGTGGCATCTGTGGCTTGATTCTAAACACAGAAATATGGTAAAGATAATGGGATGATACTCCTATGATTCGTTATACTGTATCGTGCATGGCTTTATATTGATAGCAGGTTTACTGTGTGAACACTTTTCCTCGCCAGTTTAGAGGAAACAAACTGCTTTTTCATAACAGTGGCTATAGAGAGGCCAAATGGCAAGGAACCACAGGTCATCCCACAGGGCTGATGTGACTTCATGGGGCCTCCGATCTGTAACCAAAAGGAAATTAATTCTCCCAACAAAAAGAAGTTAGGCTGGAAACAGAGCCTTCCCTAGCCAAGCCTCCTGAGGAAAGCCTGAGCCCTTGGTGGCAGTTTTAGGATACCCAAAGAGAAGACTGGACAAAATCATGTCCAGGCTTTTGACTACAGAAACTGAACTAATAAATGTGTATGATCCTAAAGTACTAAGTTCATGCTCATTTTTAAGACAATAGAAATTAATTAAAAATAGAAAATTAATTAAAAATATTGTACTTCATACATTTGTGTTAGTTATGTCTCCATTACTCTAGTTTTTTAAATTTATTACATTCTCCTTTCCTACTATTTCTATAAGCATATAAGCATATTTAATTTTCTTTGCTTTTCAGTTTATTTTATTGACATGTTTGATTTCCATTACATTAATTTACAAAGATGATGAGTGATTTCTTTCACTTCTCAGATAGCATGGTGACACAGCACACGCTCCTATCTCCATGCCGCCTCCGCTCACCTGTGGATGTGACTGACTTTCTGCTCCGCTGATCAGTCTTCCAGAGTAATCTAATTTTCTGCTTTGGTGGACGACTGAGCTAAACACATTCTCTCCTTCATCCCAGCTTAAAAAATAGAATTCCTGATGGAACATAAGCCAAACTTCAGCTGTCACCTAAGAGGGAGAGGAAGTAACTACATTTTAAAGTATGTTCATTCATTTCCTATTGCTTTTAGTACTAATTTTTATAAAGGGACAATGAAAGAAATAAAATTCGTGAGTATATCTGTCTTTATATCCTGTGTTAAAACATACTTGAAAAAGTTGACACCACAATTTTGTTAAGCCTTTGACCATTAAACATTAATTATTCTCAAAGGCTTTATGTCTAATTTTTGAACCTTTGAAATATAGCATATAAGCAATGCATATAAGATCATTGATTTACAAATATATTTAGATGCATAGTTAGTTCCAGGAGATAAAAACAGAACATAATTATCTCTCCAATATGTTGTATAAATTAATAAGAAACCCATGGAATAATAATGGCAAAATATACCACAAAAGGGATGGTACAAAGCTGCTATAAACAAAATTCTGTAAAATTAATAGGTAAAAAATAAACCTTGTGTCCTGTGGCATAACTCAATGGTGCTACACTTACCTAGCATGCAGCAGGCCCTGTGTTCAATCCCCAGCAAAAAACAGTGAAAATAACCTACATACCGATAAAAATATTCTACAGAAACATAATTGGTAATGTAAGTGTTTTCAGAGAAACAAAAAATATGCTCTAAATAAATGATAAAGGAAAATTTATTAAGGGTTTAAAAGCACACGTAGTGAGTTCAAGGTCAACTTGAACTACACAGCTAGACCTTGTGTCAAAAAAAAAAACTGTTTTGACAAACAATATCTAAGTTGTATAGTGGTGGTAGTGATTGGTTGTATCATAAAATATTAAGAGTGTGTGTACGGGGCCAGTGAGATGGCTCAGCAGCATAAGCGCCTGCCTGGCAAGCGCGAGGTCTTGAGTTTGATTCCCGGTACCCACATAAAGGAAAAAAGGGCCGGTGATATTGCTCAGCAGCACGAGCGCCTGCTGGCGTGCGAGGTCCTGAGTTCGACACCCGGTACCCACAAAAAAATAAATAAATAGGGCCGGTGAGATGGCTCAGCGGCGTAAGCACCTGCCTTGCAAGCGCGAGGGCCCGAGTTCGACTCCCGGATCCCACATACGAAAAAGGGGCCGGTGATATCGCTCAGCGGCACGGGCGCCTGTTGGCGCGCGAGGTCCTGAGGTCGTCCCCCTGGTACCCACAAAAAAAAAATAAAATAAAATAAAAAATAAATAAATAAATAAATAAAGAGTGTGTGTGCGCATCCATGCGTGTGTATATTTATTTTATGGAATCGGTATACAACTGCAGATGTTTTTAAGTATAAAATTTTTTGGATGGCTCCAGTTTACAATTCAAATTATTTTTACTAAATTATTAAATTACCAAAACTTGATTTTACAGCATGCCTTGATATCAGGGAAGGACACATACAGTTTATATTTTCTCTATGGGAAATATTGATGTTACATATCAATATCCAAGGTCCATTTAAATAGACAGTGAGTCCAGTTACTAATTCAGAAGTTTCCATTTCCACTTTATATATGCTGAATGATTAAAATCAGTTGTTGGCTTGGTTATCTTTCTTGATTTCTAAAATAATTTATTTTAATTTATATTTGTTATTATTTTAACTGATATTTAACAGAAAATTTAAAAATGTAAACTCTCTTGGGCCGGTGAGATGGCTCAGCGGCTTAAGCGCCTGCCCGGCAAGTACGAGGGCCCGAGTTCGACTCCTGGAACCCACATACAAAAAAAGGGGCCAGTGATATCGCTCAGTGGCACGGGCACCTGCTGGCGCGCGAGGTCCTGAGGTCGACCCCCTGGTACCCACACACAAAAAAAAATGTAAACTCTCTTATATAGAAGGCAAAGCACTTCTATGTCATTACATTTCTTGGTGATTGTGATTTAATCCCTTTAAATCATGAAAGTTGCCTTTATGAACTTTTATTACATAGTATTTATTTTCTGAGATCAAAGAGTCTTCCCCCTCGCATGAATACATATATACATATATACATATATATATATATGAATACATATATACATATATATGAATAAATATATACATATATATATATGAATACATATATACATATATATATGTATGTATGTATATATATCATGTATGTTATCTTTTTTTTGAGACAGGGTTTCACTATGCAGTTCAGGCTGGCCTTGAACTCACTTTGTAGTTCAGTCTGGCCTCAAACTTACAGTGATCCTCCTACCTCAGCTTCCTGAGTGCTGGGATTGCAGGTGTGAGCCACCACGCCCGGCCAACATGTATATTCTTAACATCTAGTGATTTTTACTTCTTAAGTGTGTGTGCGTGTGTGTTAGATAACAATGTAGTTGGCACTTTAAGAGAATCAAACATTCAAATATTGTACAACCTAAATGTTTTTTTTTTCTCCTACTCTTAATAGGGGCTATTTCTTATTTTCTGTTTTAGTAATTCTCAACATATAGACACTATATTTTGTATATTTAATAGTTTTAAAAATAATTATATGATTTTTCTCAATTCTTTTCTTCTCTTCCTCAAAGAGTCCTCAAAAAGAAAAAAAAAAAGATCAAGAACGAAAATCTGCCAGTTTTTCATCCCAAATTTGGAGGAATTCTTGGGGGTATATCTACTTTCCTTTGTTTTGGGGGCCAAGAAACACAACGAGCTGAGCTCCCTGAATGCTCACCTAGCAGTTTGAGTCATGAGGACAACAGTGAGACTTAGGGGGAAACCATGTCTTTCACACATCCTAGGAGAAAGAGAAACCAAACAACTTTTGGCAAAAGGTGTACAGTTAAGTGATGAATATAGTTCTTTTTTTCTCTCCTCTTTACAAATAAAACATAGTGTCTCAAGGCATCTAATTGTATCTTCTAATTGGTAACTGACTGACCAAAAGCTATACTGAATCAGGATGATCTAAGAAAGCTAGATTAAAGAAATTTTTAAAATACAAAACAGAAAATAAAATGTGATCATATACTGTAGGGAACATAAAATATAGATAATTAGTTCAGTAAAGTTGCTAAACAGATAAGCAAAAATAATAATTAAAAAAAACAGTGACAACAACAAAGACTATTTGGAAACGTTAACGTAAGTTCAAAATGTTTTATTTTTATTGAAATTTCTTTATGCAAAGAAACAGGAAGCTATGGCTCATACTTGGGGAAGGACAAAATTTGTTGAACAGAAAATGTTACTATGGAGGGCTGTGGATGTATCTCATTGGTATATCTTTTACCTAGCCTGAGTGAAGCCCTTGGTTCAGTTCAGAGCACTGTAAAAATAAATAAAAGGATAAAACATGATAGAGGAGATCCATATATTGGACTTATAATACAAATACTTTAAATCAGTGATCATAAATATGCTGAAATTGAAAATGTAAAGAAAATTTGAAAATAATATATGAACTATATTTCACCAAGTAGAAAATTACAATATATAGTAAGATTTTTTAAAAAAGAGAGATGCTGGGCCTATGCTTAATGTCCTAGCCTTCTGTACCATGAGCCAAATATCCATTTTATATATCAAAAAAATAAATGAAAATCAATAGCATGAAACATGAACTGTTTCCTTCCTACATAAACTAAAGGAAGGATAATAACTGTATGATCATTCCAATAGATGCATCAAACATATTTGATAAAATTCAGTATTCCTTCATGATAAAAATGCGTAATAAATTATGTATACAAAAAAAATCCCAACATCATAAAGGCAATGTATATTGGCACAACAGTTAACATTATGTTGAATGTTGAAAAGCTCAAATTGTTCATTAAAAACAAGGCAACAATCCTCTTTCCACCAATTGTGTTCAATGCAGTACTGGAAGTTTTATTCAGGCAAAAGAAAAGAAGAAAGAGGAAGTAAATCAGCAAAGACGAAGTAAAATTTTCATTGTATGCAGATGGCATGACCTTTATATGGAAAATTCCAAATACTAGACTAAAAAATTTAGGAGTAATAAACATATTTACCAAAGTTACAGGAAAAAATATCAATATACGAAACTCAGTAATATGCTGTATGTCAATAGGAAATTATCTGAAATAACATTTAAGAAATAAATATCATTGGCAATAAAGACATACATGCATCCCTAGAAGTAAATTTAATCCAAAAAATTTAAAAACTTCAAAATATGGAAAAACATCCCTATTCATAGTTTGGGAGAATTTATATTGAAATAAGTATCCAAACTATTCTACAAATTCAAAGCAATCTGTTTCAAATTAGCAATGACTTGGTTCAAAAAGTTATTATTTGTAGTAGCCACAAAAAACACAAATATAAAAAGCAAATTAAAGTAAAAAGAACAAAACAGGAGATATTACACTACCTTACTTCAATATATAATACAAAGCTAGCGGTAATCAGAACAGCATGGTATTATAGAAATGACATAGTGATCAATGGAATAGAACAGAAAATCTGTAAGTATGTTCATGCATCTACTGCCAACTGATGTTTTATGAAGGTGCTAATTATGTAAGCTTGAGGAAGAACAGCCTTTTTAACAAATGGTGCTAAAGTTGAGTATACACAAGTAGAAGAGTGAAAATAGATCTCTTTCTCTCCCTCTCTCTTCCTCTCTCTCATTACAAAAATCCTGTTAAATGAGTTAAAGAGTTTAAATAAACAGTTAAAACTATGACACTCTTAGAAGAAAGCATAGAAGAAATTTTTTCCAGGCACTGGAATGCTCAATATGCCAAAATCACAGGAAACAAAAGCAAAAACAGAAAAGTAAAACATCGAACTAAAAAGCTTCTACATAATAAAGGAAGCAATCATGAAAGCGGAGAGAAAAAACTCCAGAATGGGAAAAAATATTGGCAATCTATACATCTTTCAAATGGTTAATATCCAAAATAACATAAAAATGTAATAACATTACTAAGAATGTCTATTATAAATATGTATAAAGATAACAAGTTTTGGCAAGGATGTGGAAGAAAAGTCATTTTACACATTGCTTGTAGGAATGTCAATACGGTCTTCATGGAAAATAGGTGGAGGCTCTTCAAATAATTAAAAAATAAAAATAGCATGTGAACACTAAACTTAGTGTTGAACGTATATCCAAAGGAAATGAAATCAATTTGTTAAAAATATTTTTTAAATTTTCATGGTAATTTTAGCTCTATTCACAATAATCAACATTTATTAGCCCATCAATAGACAGATAAAGATAATATAGCACATATACAATAAAATATTATTCAGTTATGAAAAGAATGAAATCTTAACAATTGTAACAACAAAGATGGAATTGGAGATCATCACATGAAGGGAAATAAGCTGGACACAGAAAAATAGGTACTGTGTGATGACATTCATACATGAAATGTAATAAATTTGATCTCTATAAAGTTGAGAGTAAGATGGTGGTTACTAGAGTTTAGGTAAAGTAGTTGAAAAGGGAGTGATGGGGAGAGGCTGATCCATGGTATTATATCACTGCAGGCCAATCTTTAATGCACAGAGAGCAAAAGAACATGACACTGGCAAATGAAATTCAATAAATTATCAAACATATCATTCGCAAGTAAGATGCATCCCACAGATGTGCAGATAAAAAAAAACTTACACAAATCAACAAATATACTACTCCATTGTTTGGCATGTGAATTATTATTATTATTCTTTGGGGGGGGTACCAGGAGTCGAACTCAGGACCTCGCGCTTGCCAGGCAGGCGCTCATGCCACTGAGCTATCTCACCGGCCCCCACTTTTTAACTACTATGAATAATGCTGCAAGTTTTTGTGTGGTTGTATATTTTCATTACTGGTTCATATGATAATTCTATGCTTAAAATTTTTATAATTCCCCTACAATTTTCCACACTGGTTACAGCAATTTGTACTCCCATTATCAATGCACAGAGATTTCAAATTCTCTATTGCCTTATCAATACTTGTTATGATCTAATTAGGCATCCTCATGAGAATTCAGTAGCATCTTCTTATAGTCTGATCACATTTCCTTGTGGAGCATCTTTGCATATGGTTATTGGCCACCATATACTTTGTGTGGAGAAATATCTATTCATTTAATTGAATCTCTAATCTAATACTGTTTTTTATTTTAATTAAGCTTTCTATTTTGTTCTAAAATTTCCTTATGTTTTCCAGAGACAGGATCACTTATATGAGTTTGCAAATATTTTTTCCTTTTCTATGGTCTCTTCACTTTCTTCATAATCCCCTAAACATACATTTTTAAATGTTGATGAAGTCTGCTTTCATATTTTACCTTTGATTGCTATGTATTTAGGTTTGAATCTTTTTAAAAGCATTGCTTACTGTCAAGAAATGTTCAATTTTATTTCCTTCTGAGTGATACAGTTCTAGTTCTTAGTCCTGGATTCCTTTTGAGTTAATTTTCATATATGGTATGTAGTAGTGGTTCTATTTTATACTGTATAGGCTGCTATTACAAAAATATCATAGACTTCATTGTTTAAAATCAGACGTTTATTTCTTAATTTTGGAGGCAGGAAAGTCCAGGATCAAGATATAGGCTGATTTGATGTCTGCTGAGAGCCTACATTGTTTCCTAGGTCTTTGTCTTCACATGACAGGATGACTGAACCTATTAGTAAATGCTAAAGTATAAAAAACAAAATTATGTATGTTTCCTAATGTATGTATTAAAATTATTACAACACTGTTTCTCACACTAGTCTCAATATTCCTTGAATTTAAATAATACATTTTCTGGACAAATTATAAAATAAATAATCTAATAATATAATTGAAAGATTTAATGGGGTGAATTTTAGTGTTTAAAAAATTTGACACATACATTGCAAACCAATCCAATTATGTTATTAGTGAAAATTTGACTCTGCTGATGAAATATCTATATTTGTTTTGATTTTTTAATCAAAATGTACTTATTTATTTACTTATTCAAGGGTTGAGTAACATTACACCTTGCCAAAAATTCAGGTATTCTTCTTAATGAAAACTTACTCTGTAAAATAATTAATCCATGATTCTAATAGAATAATATTATTCATAACACTTACTAGTGTTTCATTCATGTAGGAAAATCTACATAATTTGTTAAATCCATTCATTCAAATAAATCACAAGTTGAAATTTTCAGGTGCATAGTTACCTCTTACTCTATTAGTATAATTAAAGGTAGTCATCCTAATACTATATATTTTTTCATGAATTCATTTATTTTGTTCATGCATAGTATTATTCTAGGATGAAGAATAAATTTAGAGGAATCACAAATAATGGATATATTGTGATATTTATTTTAAAAACACAATTAACTGTGGCATATACATACAAAAGTTCAAAGAATGGTAGAGTGGGGAACAGAAGTTGCTATCAATACTGTATCCACTTAAAGCTCAATTTAAAATGTCATTCATTTAATGCAATAATTAACTACTCTCCTTTTGTGTAATTCAACAACAGGAGGAACATTTCTTGGAAAAGTGAATAAAACATCTGTTCTCATTCATACTTGACATAAACATAGACAAGAGAAATAGGCGATATTCTAGTAGACATATGAGGATATCTGCCAGATTTACCAGATTAGTTTTAGTCTTCTGAAACCTCAATCATGGTATTTGTTATTTTTGTTTAATATGAGGCCTTACTTTGTAGTCATTTGTCTAATTTAAAAAGAGAGTATTCAAATAAAGCTACATAATTACAATTCACACAACACACAAAATCTCGTTATCAAAAAGGTTCTAATAATATCTTTTTGAGCACGATCTTAAATATGAAAATGTTGTTTTATATTCTTCAAATGATTTGTTATCTATAGATAGCCATGGCTGAGGCTTTGGCTAGCTAATATTACACAAAAGACACCAGGGAAATTGTGTCGAAGGTAAAGTAAAATTCTCGAGTACACAAAAAATATGACAAGTATATTAAAGAAACTAATGATTTATCTAATTTAATGGTCTCTATATTACATTCACTAAAGTTATTTTAAAATTTTATGAACTTAATGTTAAATGGTATTCCATGGGTACATCCTATGTTAATCTCTCTACTTCATAGGATTAATGTGAGTTGATGACAACCATACCTCCAGAATAGATGATGAATTTATTTATTTACTGAGATGCTTCTTGTTCAGGGTCTCTAACAAGACTTAATTTCGTGCACCAAGAACCTATTTCTTTTTTTTCTTTTTTTTTTTTTTTTTTTTTTTTTGTGGGTACCATGGGTCGACTTCAGGACCTTGCGTGCCAGCAGGCGCCCATGCCGCTGAATGATATCACCGGCCCTTTTTTCGTATGTGGGTGCCGGGAGTCGAACTCAGGACCTCACGCTTGCCATGCAGGCGCTTATGCCGCTGAGCTATCTCACCGGCCCCCACGAACCTATTTCTAGTGAGTGATGTTGATGTTCAATGTAATGGTTTTGTTTAAATATTTCCTCCAAATTATCACAATTTATTTTGATCCATATAAAAACGACATGCATAATTTCATTACTTGCAGTTTTATAGAGTAATTATATTTTGTTACATGTATTTACATGATTCTATATTTATCCACTGAAAGAATCAGTTTGCTTGTCTTTGTGCCATTTATTTATTTATTTTTTGGTATTTTAATTCCTGCAGCATGTATATTTTGCTCTATTGTGACAATGATTGAATAAAAATGAAATATTATTTAAAATTTAAAATAATGCTTTTGGGAGGAATAAGTTCAAAGTGTAAACATTAAAAAAAGAAGGAAGTCCTTAAATGATGTAAATGAGTGTACATCTGAACAGGTGTATGTATGTAATTACATGTGTATGTATGTACGTATGGATGTATAAGATACAAATATATAAAAGAATTGTAAAAAGGAGAAAAGAAAGGAAAGAAGGAGGGAGTTAGGGAAGGTCGGAAAAGGGGTAATGAAATCATAAAATTAACTTTAAGTCTATTCAGATAGTCAATGATGAAATGTTATGGTTGTTTTCATACTTTGTCATGTTCTTAAATCAGATACTGTCAGCATTTTATAAGTTGTGATGACAAATGCTAAAAAGATAAGATTTTTAGATATTTAGTAAAAAATGATTATAAATATATATATATATATCTTAAATTTGATTTTACAAATAACACAATTATTAATGTCCAATTTTGGAAAGTTAAAAATAAATTTAAAACACATTTGTGTTTGAGTAAAGATTAAAATAAACTCTTGTCTGGCATAGGACTATTATTATTAATAAGTGAAATCTTTGCTGACATTCCCATATTTCTTCATACAAAATTATTCTATCTTAATAAACCCCAAATATATTTCCCTGGTTGCTGTTTTCTTTTGCTTCCAGATGTATAAGAAATTAGAAAAAAATGACAAGAATAAGTGGCATAGAAATTAATTTAGAAAGTCTCACAAGCTCCGCATCATTAGGCTCAGATACCTGAATTTGACATTTTATATTGGTCCCAACTAGGAAATATATTTATGGGGTATTCTATGAATATGCTACCACTTGGTAAATTTAACTATATCATTTTATTTTGATTTACATAGAAATAATTATGAAAATGGTTTTCTCTTAAATATATTCAGAGACACATATCTAGTGATCTCTCATCATATATCACAGCATACAGAAAGTTTTGTGCAAAACTTGTTGATGTCCTTATTCTTATATATATACTGGGCTTAGATCTCAGTGCACTTGCACGTATGGACAGCTTTTAGGCGTGGACTGTCCCCAACCTCTAACTTCTTTACTACTTTTCTTCTGTCGAAGTCTGTTTTCAGCAAGTAGTACCCCTAGGACACACTTTCACAACATAAAGGATAGGATCTGTAGATAAATACACTGGACTCCTCAACCTGTGGTGGGATAATTATGATTTATGCTACACATGGAGGACCGAAGCAACATTCACTGTAAATTTCCCACAGCATTAATCTGCTCATCAACAATGTTTTTATGCTTTCTTTTTTCCTGTTCTCACATCTCCCATTTTTTCACTATGGTTTCCAGAGTCAGTTCTTAATTAACGAGTTACAGACAAATCCCTGCCTGAGTGTTGGCTTTTGACAGAACATATCCCGAGAAAGTCAAGAAGTTAGAATTTTTTTTGTGTAAACAGTCCACTGCCTTTAACCTACAGCCATTATAAAATGATTTTTTGTCTTCCCTGATTATTTAGAGACAGCAGTTTGGCAAATCAGTCTATTATTATCTGAAGAAAACAATACTAATTTATTCTATCTGAGGGGGACATGTAGCTTATTTCTGCAAACCATTTTTCTTCCATAAGTGTTTCAGCAAATCTTTATAAGGAAGATAACAAAACATGTTCTAATCTCTAAAATACGTTGTTTGCTATGTTTTCATCACTGTTTCATTTTTATATGTGCTTTTCAGAAGTGCATAGTTTCAATACATTTAAATATATTACAACGTGCCTCCTATGGCATGTACCAGTAAGTCCCCTGAATTCCAAAAAAATTATTCTAAGTACTCACATACAGTAACAATTTATGAAAACACATTCTTGTGCAAACATAGTTTCATAAATGTCAAAATGTGGTTGTTTACAAGGTTCAACAATATTAAAGCGTAACATTGCTTTGAATTCTGAAGTATAGATGTCATTTATCATAACTATGTGGAGAAAAATATTAAAGTTGATATAAGAAAATATGTGATGTAAAAAAGCTTTTTTAAAAAACACAATCCTTAATTTCAATAATATCTTTTATGCTTGGTTACAGGCTGTTTCCCTTTACCATTGTTTTCTTTTAATATTGCTATTTTTGGGTTTGGAGTGTCATATTAATTATTGGATTTTATTTGCACTTTAATGCTTTTGTGGAATTTTTCATTTTGTTATTTGTCTTCTTGTTTTCCTAATTTAAATTGGTATAATTTGAAAAATTATTTATCCTAATATGTCTTTCTTTTAGTCAGTTAATAAAACCATAAAATATTCATCTTTGGATGGATTGCTGATGTAAAACAACTGACATAGTTCTTCTATCAGCAACAAAGAACATATAATGAAAGATACTCTGACACTAATAAGGACAATTTTGCTTCCCTGCTGTATGAGTAAAAGTATTGTGAAGGATAAAATTATAATGTGCTGCCATGAAAATAGGCTTTAATTCTAATATGTTTACCTGATTAAGTTCTGATTTTCTGAAAGAAATAATGAAAACTCTTTTGAGATTAAAAAAAAAATGAAATCAGATAAATCTGGAGTAGAACATCAGGTTTTAAAGTGGACTCACTAAGAAGTATTGTGTAACCAGGACTGAAATTAAAGCCCTCTGAATCTCCTTAATATCTTAAACAATAAAGAAATTTAGTAAGATGCCTTTAAGGTTCTCAGTAGCTACTCTCATCAAGCGGCTACCAAAACTCCTGAGCTGTTAGATATTTTGGTGATGACACAAATTCATCCTGAAAATATCCAAAAGCCAAAGGTAGCAAAGAATGAAAAACAAATGTCTCAACCATACTACGAAAACATATGTTCTGAAGTTAACTATAATATTTCAGCCAGAAGAAATGTGCGCTTTGACTGAAACAAATTTTAAAGTTAATGAAACAATATCAATTTTCATGCTGTGGTAAAACCCAATGATGCTACGCTGGTTGTGAGCATGATGGACACATATGTTATTATAATATTTATTTTGATGTTCAATTTCTGATTTAAGCATTTAAATCAGGTGAAAGACAATTTATGCACACCCTTGTTTATCTGTTCTGTCAGTCATTATCTCTGCCTTTTACTGTGTGGCATCCATGATTTAACTGAATTTCTAAAAATGACTAATTAATCAGGAAATATGTTTTAGCCAAGTTTTCAGGTTTAAACTCATTTGTGCCCTATCCACGTGAAAGCA
This sequence comes from Erethizon dorsatum, assembly GCA_028451465.1. Taxonomy (NCBI): domain Eukaryota; kingdom Metazoa; phylum Chordata; class Mammalia; order Rodentia; family Erethizontidae; genus Erethizon; species Erethizon dorsatum. The sequence goes on along the minus strand of CM051831.1, from coordinate 84,289,775 downwards.
AAAGAATGTACCTGACTGGAAAATGAACCACTTTATTATCTCATTAGTGTTTTAGGCAGTATGAATCATTCTTTCGAAACAGCATGAAGTTCTTCAAACATATGTTCATAATTAAAGTTAGATTTTGCTTAGCATGGTAGCTGAATGATATCACAGTGCTTTTTTTTTCCTTCACAAAATATCCAAATCTCAATATCGGATTTAGGAAAATTTCATTTGAGGTGATTTTATTTTTATTAATATATATTTGTTGTTCTTATAGAATTGAGATTTTTTTAAGGGAAGAAGGTCTGAAATATAAAATAATTAACCATTTTTTCCTTCATTACATAGTCTAGTTGTATTTACCTTAGCTATTTGTGAAGTGGTTAGATAGGCAGTTTTTCTTGTTTTTTCACATTAGTGTGGAGTATAGGAATAAATTAGAATAATGAAATTCATTAGTCGATGAGTTCTGAGATTACTTAGACAATGTTATATTTCTAGTTTCATTCCTCACCCCTTTTTATGATTATTTATCAAAATGAATGGGAATTGTAAGGATTGAAATTTTTCAAATGAAATTTTTGTTTTGAGCTCTTTTTGAAAATTATTGATTTTCTTATTAATGATTTGTCTCCAAATGCCATAATTACAAAGTATGGAGAGAAAAAATTAAAACTCAGTAACATGCTCAAAAGTACAAAAAAATGGCTATTGTTAACATTTTCAGAATCTCTTATCAATATTTTTTAAGACTTACCTTGGGAATTTATTTGTTCATTTCCAAGGTTATTATTCATTGGATATACTTTTCATTTTATTTATAGTTAATTATTTACCATAACTATGCATACTTCTTAAAATATTTTTTAAGATGAAGGTAATGCCTTCAAAATAGCTTTAAAATATTTCCTTCAAGGGACATTTACAATTCTGTATAAGTTTTCTGCCATCTCTTTATAGATTTGGAAGTTTCTATTTAGCCTTAACTAAATATATTGATATAAACTATATCTTTTTACATGCAACTTTAATATATCTTAATTCTTAGATTGATTTTATAACCAGTATGACTGGGTCCAAAAATATACATATAATTGATGATTTTAATATGTACTGTACTTGCATTTATTTTTAGTCTCACTTTTGACATCTTATTTTATGCTTTTATTTGTACATGGCACCTATGTCATGATTGTGCAGAGTGACACCATTCTAAGCACTTCAATATCTCCTTCTTTATGATAAAATGAATGTCCAGTACCAGCCATGTTCTCAAGATTTAACCTTACTGTTTTGATTATAGTACCTTTGTAATACATTTTGAAGTCAGAAAATAAGGTCCCTCCAACTTTGCTCTTATTTCTCCTGGTTTTTAGTGATCTTTTGTGGATCTATGACTTTTAGAAATTTTTTTCTATATCTATAAATTGCCTCTGTTATTTTCATAGAGATTGCTTCAATCTGTGGACTCCTGGGTAACATGGACAAGAGTAAGTGATTTTGGTATGTTGAAATTAGTATTTCAAATATATTTAGCCCTCCATATGTTCATTACAATACCACTCATAGTAGCTTAGATGTAGAAACAATCAAAATACCCTTTAACAGATCAATAGATAAAGAACATGTGGTAGATAGACACATATGCGATATATGTGGCATAAAGTGGAAGGAAATTCTGCAACGTGGGACAACATAGATAGACTTTAAATGTATTATTTTAAGTGAAATAAGACAATTACATAAAGATAAATACTACATAATTCCACACATGTGAGTTTTCCAAAATAGTAAAATGCAGAAACAAAGCATATACAAGTGATTCCTAGTGGTTGCTGACAGGAGAAATTGGTAATTACTAATCATTAGCCATAAAGTTTGCATTAATGAAGAGGAGTAAGTTTTAAATACTTAGTATATAACAGTGTTTGCAATAGTATCACTAGTCAATGATAGTGTACTGTATACTTAAAAAGAAGGCATATCTCATGCTACATATTCTTATTAAAATAAAATAAGATTTAGAAAACAATTAACCTAGATTGAATCAATAAGCTCTTACCAGATCATATTCCCCAATGCTCCTCTTAGAGTTGGCTCCAAAAATAAATGGACAATTAAAGTTATTTCATTAGGGACAGTCTGGAGCACTTAAAAAGACTGAACAAAGAATTGACTCCACTGCCAGTAAAATAAATTCTTAAATGAGTTTCACAGAAATCCACCCTTCAAGAATCTAGTATTATAACTTACAGGAAAAAAGTGCAAAATGCAAGAAGAAAAATAAAATATTGGTAAATTTATACATTTTAATGAAACATTACTATTTTTCAAATTTGAAATAATGTAAAATTTAAATGTAAAACAATGAGAGTTAAAGTATTTCTAATATGATTTCCAGAAGAGGGGAATGATATTAATTAAAACTGAGGATATTCTACATGAGCATGTTTAAATCACAACTGATAGAAATAGAAAGGATAGTGAATTTTGTTTGCCTATTCTTGGAATGTAATTTCTCCAGATCGTCACATAGTTCATTTTTTTTAGCTATCCAGAAATATTCCTTGAATACCCTAAATATTAAATCACCTACAATTTTTGATCTTCTTATATACCTTATTTATTCTAACAAAACTTACTAACATCTGAAATTATATCACATATTCAGTTATTTGTCTTTTTCTCCTCTTACAAGTTATTTCCACTAGGACAGCAAATTTGCTTTTCTTAGTTTTCATTATATACTCTAAATACAAAACTGTAGGATGAAAAAAAAATGTTCAGTGCAAGTTTGTTGCCTGAATCAAAGAATATATGAGTTATATATGAATTGATCAATCATCCAATAATACAGATGCTTTCTTTTTCATGCCTAATTTTTATTTTCCAAATTTCCATTTAACAATATGAAATCAGAAATCTGCAGTATTAATTTAGTTGAAGGCAATTTTCTTTAATTTTGCAAATTCAGTGTTTTTTTTTTCCTTGCATTGTTATGAAGCCTGTCAGTTAACTACTTTAAAACTAGCAATAACATGTGGCCATCTCTAATATCATAAAATCAAGTCTTCCCTTTCATGAATATTGACATATTTTTTGGCTAATGTATTTTTTATTTCTTGCCTTAAGAAAATCTTGCAAATAAACCTCTCACAAATACTTTGAATAGTTTATTATTATTTTTAACTGGGATTGTCATGTAAGATGATGTTTTGTAAACTGATGATTTATGATTTTTTTCTTAATATATAATTTGTATATACTAAAGATACAAAAATTATTAATTATATTTATACCTTATGTTCAGTTGCTATACATGAAATCGTCATTTGATATGAGAAGAAATAGTTATCAAGCAAAAGGCAGCTAAATTTTATTGATATTTACATATACTCAGAAAATATTTAAAGCTACTGTTATTTCAGATTAGTTAGGCAAAAAGTCCTTTCTTTAACCAAAGTCAATGTATCGCAATAAAATTTAAGAATAATTATAATTATTTAAGAGTTAGAACTATAACTAATTATATCTAAAGAGTATATTTATGATTCCCTTATAAATATAGGTGACAATGTGGAATTCTCATTCTTTAATTGCTATTGGTAATAATTTAGAATGGGATTAAATTGCATTCACAAATCTATATTTCAATGGTAAATGATTGAGGGAGATAAATATGAACATAAACATTTGGAAGATATTTTAGGGGAATCGTTTGTGAATGGATAATCAGAGAGAGGATGGAGACATTTAGGCATTTGTTCTGTTTTTCCTGTTTGGTAATAACAGTATTTTTCTTTCTTTCCAGACATTTCTATGCTTTTAATTTAATTTTATTTTGTTGTTATACTTAACGATGATCACAAGCTTTAAATATTTTAATAGTAATATTTAATATCTCAAAAATGATTTCATGAATAATATTCCATCAAAAATTACCATCTAGTTAACTATTCTATTTTCAATATTTACATTGTGCACTTATGACTATAGCAGTTATTATTAATGTCACACCAGATTTAACATGTTTAATATCAACTCAAGTTAGAGTTCAAGAAGTGAAATTATTTAATTATTCTACTTATAAAGATTTACTTTTTCTGTTGTTGTTGCTTTTGATTTTATAGATCAGACTAGTCAAGAGCATATGTACTTCCAGGCTGACCTCAGACTCATGATAATCCTGTTTTAGCTTTCCAAATTCTGGCATTACATACAGGTGTGCACCACTATGCCCAGCTGAGATAGACATTTTTAAAATGTGCATATTTTCAAATTGCTTTCCATGGAAGATAGTAAAGATGCATTAAGCCAGAAGACCTCAAATATTTGAGTTTATTATTGACACCAAAAATGAAAACAACGGACATGTTGTAATGTTTGCTCTAACTTCATAAAACACTTAGAGGTGTTATATTCATTATAAAGAACATGTAATTTATAATCAATAGGACCAAATAAATTGTCCAAAATAAGAACTGCTTACAAATGTCTAATCTGGGACAGCTGTATCAAGCTAATTGTGATGCTTTATTTTTCTATGTTATATCATATTGTCTATCCATGCCTCAGAGCCCAGGTTCTTTTTTTTTTTTTAATGTGGGTACCGGGAGTCGAACTCAGGACCTCGCGCTTGCCAGCAGGCGCTTGTGCCACTGAGCAATATCACCGGCCCTTTTTTCCTTTTTATGTGGGTTCTGGGAGTCAAACTCAGGACCTCGTGCTTGCCAGGCAGGCGCTTACGCCACTGAGCTATCTCACTGGCCCAAAGCCGAGGTTCTTGATCAAATTTATAAAAAGATTCCTCTCTAATTTGTACCTTTCCTTTTTCTTATACAAGTAATAACCTTCATGTATTATTACAAGTAGACTTAAGAGAGATTCTGAACTTCGCACTTAATGTTCAAAATTTGGCTTCATGACATGAGTTGTTGGACAATTAGTTAACTTTAACTTTTCTGTCCCACATAAGGTTGCTGTAGAATTAAATAGTTAACATTCAAAGGATGTGGAATAAACACACCCATGTGAATCTTTGTGGTCAAAATTATCATAATTTCATTAACAATACATTTTTGGTTGTAAAATTTAATATCTATATCCTTTCTTTCACAAATTTTGAATGATAGTTATTTACAGAAAAATCCAAATAATTACTTTCCATTTTTATTTTTGCTTGAATGCAAGTTGACAAAGTAAAAGAAAATTAACTTTCATGAAAATAGAAAACATTGTCCCCAGATAAACCAAACTAGTCTTAAAAGTAAAAGCAATTTCTCCCCTTTTGGAAATGACAGTTAACCAAATGGATAGCAAGCATGAGGAAAAGTAGGCTCTGGTCTAAAGACAATATCGGGAAGGTACTCTACAGTGTAGAATAAGTGAAGTTTCTAGGGTTTTATCAGAATCTAACTAACATCAGAGAAGAAAAAATACCAAAGTCCAGTGTGTTTGAGGATGGAAAACATATAATCAAGGAATATAGATTCACTGTAAGACAAAGAGGACTGTGGAGTGCTTTCCTTTTCCTGAAACCTATCATCACTTAAGGTATTTTTATAGTGAGAGTGTTTACCTAGTGTCTTGTTTCTTTACCAATAAAATGTTACAAGACATAGGACAAGATGAAAGACAGAGTTTGAAGAGATAAAAGAAGCAATTGCAGCAAGAACCTTGGAGGTATCCCACTACAAATTTGAAACACCTATGGTTAAAATGGCAAGTACTCAAATAAATAAACTGAACAAAACACAAAGCATAGATGGACAAAATAAGCAAAAGATTGAAATTTTAAGAAAGGACTAAAAATGAACTAGAATTAAAAAGCCATTGTAACAGAAATGAAGACTGCCTTTGATGGGTTTATTAGTAGACTGGATACAGGTGAGAAAAGAATCTCAGCTCTAAGCTTGAGATTAAAGCCATAAAAAGAGAACTGAATAGCATAATGGAAATAAAGTAGAGAAAGAAGGAGACAGATACAGAAACAGAGACAGAGAGAGAAATATTCAAGAATTATGAAACAATTACAAAGTGCAGTATACACATAATGGGAATTCCAGAAGAGGGAAAAAATATTTGAAAAGATGTCTAAAATTCTTTCAGATGTCATACCTGAAACCAAACATTTAGAAAACTCCAGAACACCAACAGAATAAATATCAAAATAAAACAAAACAAAACACCTTTATATCTAGGGATATCATTTTCAAATTATAGAATATTAAAGAACCCCTCTCCCCCCAAAAAGGCCAGAAGGAAATAATTATATTTCTGTAGAAGAGAAAAGAATTACATCTGACTTTTCAGACACAAGGTAAGACAGAAGAGAATATAGTGAAATATTTACAGATTTAAACAATAGAAACGGGGAGAGAAAGTGAAGACAAAGTACTTTCTCAAACAAAAATGAAGTAATGTTTCCAATAAACCTGTCTTGAAAGAAACAAAAATATGAACTCCTTATAGAGCAGGAAAATGAAAAAAATCAAAATCTGGATCTAAATAAAGAAAGGAAAAACTTCAAAGAAGGAATAAATAAGGAAAAATAGTATTTTTCTTACTTTTTGCATTGCATGTATATAAGGTACTCAATATTTGTCTTACTATTAGATGAATTAACAGCAATTTGTTGAAAATAGAAATAAAATTGTATGTGATTATGCCTGTGGGTGTATGTGCATACATTTATCTATGTTTTTGTGTGTGCATATTATCAGCTATGTATAAACAAATGGAAAGACAGAAATTATACAAGGGATGGGATAGAGAGATTTGAGTTTTTTAAGTTGTTCACATTACCTGATGGTAAATGTTATTTAAAAGATGACACGAATGAGTCATAAATAGATATTGCTGGCTTTATGACAAACTCTAAGAATCTAGCTAATATGCTAACAATTAAAGAAAATTAAATCTTATGAGATGCTTAATTAAAAGCAAAAATGCTACAGAACCATGGATGAAAAAGTAGGTACAGTAAAAATATGGCAGATATTAATCCAAGTATAATAATTTTTATAATGAATTGTGCAAATTAACCAATTAAAATATAGAGATGGCCAGAGATGACTAAGAAAAAAGATCTAGCCATGCATGGTGGCACATGCCTATAATCCCAGCACTCAAGAGGCTGAAGCAAGAGGATCACCATGAGTTCAAGGCCAGCCTGGGCTATATAGTAAGACCCTGTCAAAAAAAAATATATATATATATAGTTTAAAAATAATCACTTTAGATGAAAATATACACTAAAAGTAAGTGTTTTTAAAAGATACACTGTACTAAACATAATGAAAAGAAAGCAAGGGTAGTTATTAATCTTAAGGACTTTTTAGAACATAAAGGAAAATTGGGGTAAAATAATGCATTACATTATGATAAATGAGTCAATTCTCCAAGAAATCTTAGCAGTCCTTATCATGTGTGTCCAACAAAAGAACATTAAAATACAGGAAAGAAAAGCTGATAGATCTTGAAGGTAAAAATAAATATCTACTAGTAGATTTGGAGATTTCAACAACCTTCTACCAGAAATAGATATAGCAGACATGTTACCTGTTTTTGGAGTGTTGGAGTCTCCTTCTACAGGTGCATTCTGGGTTCTTCCTAATCTGAGCAAAGGATTTATCAACACAACTGCAAAAGGCAGTGAGGCCTACATTTTAAAGGTAGGGAAGGAAACATGCCCTGTAGAACAAGTTTGCCCCAACTAAAATTAGGAAAATAAGTCCACTCTACAGGGTAAGAGTGGACCACAGTGCAAGAGAGAATAGAGTGGCCAGTGATCAATGGCAGCTGTCTTTTTTGTATCTCCCACTCCTCATGATAAAATCATCTCTAGGCCATCCTATCAGAAACCTGCTCAAGTTCTTAGGAGAATAATTGAAGATAGCACTCTCTGATTGGTTCCATGTGCAGAGAGTTGGGAAACGTTCAGCTCAAGTATCTTGGACATTGTAATTGATAGGTCACACCCGCTTTCCCAGCCAGTTTGCCATGCCTTAATCTCATGCCTTAGAATGATGTAAGTATAGATTTAATGCAGCTCAATCAAGCAGTTTAAATGAATACCAACCAATACACCATTTCAAACAAAACCCACACAATACATATTTACCCCAAGGTCACATGAAATATCCACCAATATAGAACATATTCTTAACCAAATTTCAGAAATAGAACATCTACTCTTATATCACAAGGGAACTAAACTGGAATTCAGTAGCAGAAAAATAACAGGAAAATTCACAATAATTGATAGGAAACAGCACACATCTATATAAGTAAGAGTGACAGAAAATTCAGAGAAATTAGAAAAGAATAAGTGGAGACAACCCAGAACAGACACACAGATGAGAAAACACGAAGTATCCACTAGTAGCCACTATGCTGTATAACGAGAGTGTCCAGAGCATCCACAAAATTCCCCTCCTACTGCAGTCATAGTCCACTTGCAGGAAGCCAAGCCAATTTCTCCCCTGCATGCCTGCTTGGGAGGGGTGAGTGTTGTCAGGCTCTTTGGCTCCACCTTATTGCAAACCATATTTTTATTGTGGTTAATTGCAGTCCTATGACTCTGTGCAAAGATCCAACCAACTCAGTTAACTTGGGAAGAGGAAGACATGAACCATTTTGCCTAACAAAAGGTTTTCTGTTTCCTTCTGCCTATGACCTCTCACTCCTGCTTCCCTTACTATCAGGAAAATCCTGCACTTCTTTCCATATTCTAATGCCAGTGGCTTCTGTCTAGTATATTGCCAGGATTTCTCTGCCTCAGCCAACCCATTCTATTCCTTCACATTCAGACCCCAAAAGTTCTGTATTCTCTTTTATTTTATTTTCTTTTTCTCAGTTCTGAATTATTATTTTTCTATGTCTTTCTTTTTTAAACTTTTTTCAAGTTTTCCTTTATTCTACTCTGTCTTTCCTTTCTTTGCTCTTCCTTATTTTACTGTCACCCTGTCGTCCCTCACATCTTCTCCACCTTTCATATATATATATATATATATATATATATATATATATATATATATGTGTGTGTGTGTGTGTGATGTGTGTGTGTGTGACACATATATGTGACATGTGTGTGTGTGAGAGACACATATATGTGACATATGTGTGTGACATATATGGCATGTGCCTATATACAAAGAAACTAACCATAGGTCAATGCTTTAACTTGAGGGTTACTTTGCGTCGTCATGTTGGATTAGACCTTATCAGAATCATGCTTGGAGGGTGCAAACAAAACTATCTACCAGTATTTTAACAGGTTTCAACAAACATGAGCATCCCTTAATCTCTACACTTTTCTCTCCCTGTATTACACCTCTACCCACACAAAGGTGTTTTTAAACCCCCTCAACACTAGCGCTTTACTCCAAGTATAAAATACCTCCAACACAGTCCGACTCCCTATCTGTATTTTCACTTATTAAAATTTCTCTTATCATCCTCTCATCCTAATGAGTTACCCTACCCTTTTCTCCTTCTTCCTCCCTGCAAACTTCACACCAACTGCCAATAACAGTTCAGTATAGCCTGTAAGGGTCAGTGATAACAGGGACAAGGTTTGATAATGAGTTTTAGTATGTGTGACAGATGAATGATCAGATCCATTGATGATATCAGAACCAGTAGAAATTCTTTCCTTATACCACAGCAATAGGGTCCAAGTCAAGTTAATTGCATATGTTGAAGTGGTAAACAATACCTACTGACAAAGCCAAAAATACATCACTGAAAAACAAAACCTCAATAAATACATCTTCATACCAGAAACAAATTCTACTTTACCAAAACCAAAAACCAAAATAGTAACTTTGAAAACAAGGCAACAAAATGCATCCAAAGAATCCCACGTTTTCCCAAGCAGATCTGTGGAACACCAGTGGAGAGTAATCAAACACCAAATAGCTAAACTGCACAAAATTATTCAAGAAGCAATGGGACTCAGTGAGCTCAAAAATGACATAACTCAAAAGATAGTATCACTGACAAAGTGACCAATGTGGATAAGGAAGGAGCAAATAAGAATTTAGAAGAGCGGACCAAATCTGTTCAACACATGGATCACATATTTATCAAAGAGACTCTATGAAAATGTGACAAACAGAACCGCAGAAAAAAAGCATTCTATTGAATTCATAAACAACAGAAATGACCAATGTGAAGATAGACTTTCAGAGCCTTGGTGCAGAATGTACCACATGATGAAATATTAAGAGGAACCTTAAAAAAAGGTAAAATACCAAGGAAAATTCATCCAAAAACTGCTAGAAGATACTAACGCTACTTGGAGATAGAGGAAAATTAGAAGACATTACACATGAAATTAAAAAATCTGTTTAAAAATATCATAGCAGGGGGCTGGTGAGACAGCTCAGCAGCATAAACGCCTGCCTGGCAAGCACGAGGTCCTGAGTTCGACCCCCGGTACCCACACACAAAAAAATCATAGCAGTAAATTTACAAGTAGGGGAAAATAATTTACAAGTGTATTGAAAGTGCATAGAATTCATTTTGTGAAATAAATTTGGCTCTCACAAGGCTAGGGCTAAAATGCTATTAGTGTGTCAAACAGACATGAACAGCTAATGCATCAAGGAATAATTTTTGTAAAGGTTAAGAATTAAAGTAAAATTTTGTTTCACAGAAAAATAATCCCAAATTTTTGTATTTACATTCATGTGTATGTAGGGTAAATAGCATAAAAGAGAAAAGGGCAGAAATGTGATCTTTATAAATATATATGCGGTGAAATTGATCTTCCTAAAAATATCATTGGTAATTAGTTTGATGTTATTAGTACATATAAATAACCAATCCTTAATTGTACATTCAGTTTACTCATTCACTTAGGAGGCTCAATTGATACTATGATGTGTTCAATAATTGTGTGAGACATTTTATAAATGGAAAACACAAAATTTGCAATGATATGGATACTTCACAATTGAGGAAATGCAAATATTTTGCTAAAGATAGACAGAGGTAGATATGGAAGAGGACAGAAATTAAAGTAAATGGAGTACGTTGCTCTAATTGTAATGGATCACGCTGGCAGCTGGAAATCCATCCTAAAGATGTGGAAGGGGCAGTAAGAATAAGTATTATTTAAGAAATACAGACAAAATAATGATTTTAGAAATATAGTTATCAGCAGTAGGTGGTTTTAGAAAATGGTAACAAAACATTTAGTTCAAACAAGTAGAGCAACAAAAATTTACAATAGAACCAGAACAGATGTTTCTAAACTCTTCTCCATATTATATTCAGAAACTACAGCTGAGCTTCAATCACCATGTAAGACGGTTATTTACTGTATTTAAGTGCCATGAATAGAGTTAAGTTCCAAGTGCAAAATATAAGATACTATAAACTCTATCGAGTCATTATATTGTGCCCTTGCTCAAGAAAAATAGTTTCCTAAGTTGTTACACAGTGATAAATTCTATTAACTATAGAAAAGATTTCAAATGCACAGATATAAACAAGCAAGAAAGCATGCCTCTTAAAATTGACAAAATACATATTTAATTATGTAATGGTTTCTGATAGCAAAAACAGTGTTTTTGTAACACACAGTTAAAAGAACAAACAATTTTGGAATAATTAAATTGTATCTCAAGTGGGGGAAGATCCATGGAAATTTCAGAACCAAGAAAGGTGAAGGACACACCTCCCAAAATGACAACTGCAGTAGAATTCTTTTCTCTGAACAACATGCTTAGTGGAAAAACAGGTATGAACCTATCAAATTTTACAATCTCTACTACTTTTGTAAATGGAATTTAGGTATTTACTAGGCAATAGCAAATAAAGCAATCTCCTCCTACTTGCTGACCAGCCACTACTAACTAGTATTCTAAGTAAAATAATATGACTGGTTTTTACTTCACCAGAAGTTTGTTACTTAATAGAATTGAGTCAGTTCACTAATTTTAAAAATGTTTAGATGCCCTTTGATTAAAGCCATGAAAGGTGTTCATAAGCCATTAACTACAAATCAATTAATCCAATGAGATAATCACTGTATCACCATTGACATGTTACTATAAAATCAATTTTCACTACGTTTCTCATTTGGTTGATTGAATCTTCTAATTACTACTTAAATTTCCTGATGATTCTCCATCTGCTCCTGCATGTATACATTTTTGAAATATAGTCTTACATTATTGGAGGTTTTAACTCAGAAAAATATGCCATATTTAAATTATAAACTTACAAAAATTATGGGGAAGAATTTTCAGAACTGACACATAAATATCATTCTAGTTATAGCTGGAGTATGGATAGTTAGAGGCAAATTTTAATTTATTTATGTATTTATATATTTACAATATTGTTATTGTGTAAAATTCACCTAGTACAAAATTTACCACCTTAATCATTTTTTAGGTTTATAATTTAGTGGTGTTAAGGACACACAGAATCTTGCACAAACATAATCATTTATCTCCAGAACTTTTCATCTTTTAAAATTGAAACTCTACCTATTTTTTTTTTTGTAGCAGGGGTTGAACTCAGGACTTTGCGCTTGCCAGGCAGGTGGTTATGCCTCTGAGCTATCTCACCGGCCCAAAGCTCTACCTATTAAAACATATGCCCTATACTTCTCTGCCCCCAGGCACTGTTAACCACGATTCTACTGTCTTTATTCAATTTTTTCTACTCAAATCACTGTGCATTATTGCAATCATAGTCTTGGAATCAACTAGTGTTTGTGTACTTGTGACTGACTTATTTCAATTAGCTAATATCCACAAGTTCTATCCATTCTGTAGAAAAGTGCAGGGTATCCTTCCATATATATATATATATATCTTATTTTGCTTAACGATTCTTCTGCCAATGAGCCCTTGATTACTTAATAGTTTACATTTGCCTGAAGAATCTGTTCTGAAAATGGATGTATAAACATCTCTTTGAAACCCTACTTCAGTTTGTAGGTATATACTTGCAAAGGAAATACTGATTGGGTGATAATTACATTTGTAATTTGAGGAACAGTCATACTACTTTCCACAGTAGCTAAACCATTTTACATTCCTGCCAGCAATTGAGGGGTAGTTATTACTTCATATCCTCACCAAAACTTGTTATTTTCTTCTGTAGTATCCATCCTAATGGGTGTGAGGGGAAATCCTCTAGTTTTGATTTACATTTCTCAAATAATCAGTGAAGGTGAACATTTTTTTCATATGATATTTAGTTATTTTATTTTATTTTATTTTATTTTATTTTTTTTTTTTTTGTGGGTACCGGGGGGACGACCTCAGGACCTCGCGCGCCAACAGGCACCCGTGCCGCTGAGCGATATCACCGGCCCCTTTTTCGTATGTGGGATCCGGGAGTCGAACTCGGGCCCTCGCGCTTGCAAGGCAGGCGCTTATGCCGCTGAGCCATCTCACCGGCCCATATATTTAGTTATTTTAATATCTTTGAAAATACCTATTTATAACATTAACCCATTTTTAATCTAGTTGTTTTGCTTTTGATCATTTTGAGTTTTAGATGTATTATATATATGATATATTCTGTATATGTTATCTGAGTCAAACAGCTGTATTGTGTCAAAGTTAAGTAATGTAAAGATATGCATATTCGTTTAGGAAGTATATACAAGAAAAAAATGACCATTGAGATAGAGTTCAGGTTTTATAAATGACCAAAAGAATTTACATTGAAATATGCATTGAAAAACATAGAGCAGTATATGTAATTCAAATAGTGCTAATTTCTTCTGTTTCCTTAATAAAGCATCTTTGTCCCCTTCCACCTTTCCAAATTTTTCACAATTATTTTCACCTTTGAAGTCACAAATTTCTTTTTTTTTTTTTTTGTGGGTACTGGGAGTTGAACTCAGGACCTCGCGCTTGCCAGGCAGGCACTTATGCCGCTGAGCTATCTCACCAGCTCAACACACATTTCTTTTTTTAAGCATTCAATGTACTGCACAGTGATTTTTATATATTTATCTCACAAACGATGCTTGTGAAATAAATAGATAGATAAATTCCGACAAATTCTTCACAAACATAAACAAGAAAGTTCATTTCAGTTAAGTAAACATTCACATTTAGGTTTTAAAATTTATCAGGTTTTCTACTCAAATTTAAGGACCAAGCTATTTCAAAATTTTGGTGACATACATTAGAATTAAAAAGTGTAAAATCTCAGATATAAAACTCAAATTTCAATATCTCTTCTCCCTTTAGTTATATTCAAACCACATATAATGACAATCAGACAACAAAACACTTTTCACAGGAGAAAAATATTTGTGAGAAAATGATAAAATTGCAAAAGACTTTGGAGGAAACTGAGATGGCTGCACTAGAATTCTCAAACTTGTTATAGTATTATGAGAAAACAAGAAATTAAATTGCATAAGCAATAAAGTACCCAGAAATTTATATCTAGATTATTTCCAAGCATATAACTCTTTCAACCCTAAGGCAATGCATATTTATGAAATTAAACCTTTCAAATTAGCTATTCAATTTCTGGAAATCATTCTGATGTTTGCAATGATGGCTTTTAAGTTTCTTTCTTTGGTTAACCAATTTGATGTTTCCTAACCACAATTTCTGTCAATTAGCTCTGTATTTACAGTTATCTGTTTAAATTCATGTGTAATTATAGGAATTTTGAGAGTGGAAAACATCAGTGATTCCTTTATAATATCTGTGAAAGCCCTATCGGTTTTTGTATTTATTTTCATGATATATCATTTCAAATTGCACCCCACAGTATATTTTGCTTTTGGGTTTAACAGTGAAATAGAACACTGATGAAAGAGAATTCATCCAATTACTATGAGCAAAGTAGCTTTAACTTCCTTTAGATATCCGCTAGCAAGATATAAAATGACACTTACCGGACACATCAGTAGCACAATAGGGCCTTTATTGATTTTCATATCATGTTCTTCAGTCTGAGATGGCTCCCTTGAGAACACCACTTCCCAGCAGGAAAAAAATTGCCTTTTCTATGTTTGAATTCTCCGGTCTATTAATGCATCCCCAGTTGGAGACAGTGTCCTTTTAGTTCTATTTCTTTGTAGTTGATGTGTCTACACCTTGCTATTGTAGTGCCCTAATGGATCCTAGGGTTATAGGTGAAAGTATGAAAACAAAAAATGAAATTGCTTACCCTGTGAATCAATAAAAAAGACTCTTAACACTTTCTCTGAGTATAAAATGTGCAACCAATGAAGTGTGATAAGTGCATTCGACCTTATACTAAAACCATAAATAGAATATTTCTAACATTCAGCATTTATAAACTCAAAATGTAGATAAATCGTTACTATTACTGTTCATCATACAATATCCAGATCAAGATAAGAAACCAATGTGCATTAATGTTAACTAAAATATTGTGTTATAATCTCTCTAAAAGTAACTCAAAATGACATTGGATAACCTTCTAGTATCATCCTCCATAAATAGTCCAATGTAATGTAAAATTCCATATAATATAAACATACTCATGGGGAAATACTTTTATCTTTTACTCTAACCCCTCTAAAGTCATCTATTTCAAGGTTAAATTGCCTTTTGTGATTGCATATAGGAAATAAATTTGTTTGAATTCATTTCAGATAAAGCATAAAGAATGAAAATAGCAATATTTACAAATGATATTACATATTTTTATCTAATTTCAAATTTAGCTCTGATCCATTGAATTAAACTTCTATATTTTAAAAATTTTATACATTTTGAAATTTGTTTATCAGTAAACATTTAATTTATGTTTTTTGTTATATAACCCTCCACAGTAGCCTTAGAAATGACTCACAGGTTATTACCAAAGGGATGACTATGCCAAAATGTTTTGAAAAATCTATTATTTCACACTACTTCATATTAACCATTTTTCATGGGATAGTGTTTTTAAAAAACATCAATTTAACATTCTATATTTAGGTTCTTTCTTTTTTATTCTATTTCTAATCTTCTTTACTAAATTGGAAGTAGCTGCCTTCATCAAAATACAATAGAGGTAAGGGAAGAATTTCTACAATGGTGTGTAATAAACCTCCTTTGTCAAGATTATGGTCTGTTTACGATGTATCTTTAGTCTTTTACTAAAAAGAAGTACATATGTATTCATAATGACTTCTAATAAACTATTAATCATCAGTACTAATGTCCCTGATGGACATCCAAATTTTAATACACATTTTGAGATCATAAATCATTATTTTAGTGGTTAAAAACAATCATTCAATCTCATGTGAATCATATAAATAAATCATATAAAGCATATGAAATGTTACAGATAACTTTATAAAGTCCCAAATGAGTGAAAAATAATCTTTTAACCCCTACTAATTATTTAATTTATAACAATTTTTATGATAACATTTAGTTTAAAGGAATGTAACTAATGTTTTGCCTAAAGCATATTCTGTTAAAACGTGCTTAAAACACAAGGGGTTGCTCAAGGTATATTTAAAGTAGAAAATATAAATAAATAAAAATAGAATACATCACTTAGATTACTAGAATGAGTCTGTAGTACACTGTTTTGTGAACTATTGAGGAACAATTATATTACAGAAGACCAAGATAACTAAGCAGAGAGGGTGAAAACCCAATTTCTGTAAAAGAACACAGCTTAGATACCATTTCACAAGCAGTTTATTTTTACCTTTCTCAGTTGTGAATGAATGTAAAATAATTTGGCTGGCCACTATAACTATTTATAGCCATGCATAAAGATGTGTTATATTTAAAGGCACGGAAAGAGCCATACATTTTACAGTAATTTGAAAAAAAAACAAATCATTATCAAACTTTCCAGAGGAATAAAATAAACATTGAGAAATCTCCATGTAGCAAGATACAACACTGACTAAGATAACTGTAGAAAAAGAGAATATAGAATTAGGTTTATGTATTATTCAAATTAATACTGGCTAAAGGTTTAGAATCAACTCCAAATGTTGTGTTATCTTTCAACTCTAGGAAAATATCCACATGTCCTTCATTAGAATATGTTTAAAGAACAGAAGTATAATGCTAACAAAGAATTTTTTTTTTAATTAAGGGATATGAATGACTGTGTAAAGTGCAGAGAAATTTAAGTCAGTGATTTTGGTTTCAGTTGTTTTCCTTGAACACACATAAACACACACACATAAGCAATGTGCACATATACACATATGTATAAGACCCCTAGCAAATCATAATCCTTACAAAATTACTTGGATTGAAAATTATATTTTTGTTAAACAAATGCAACCACAAATGTTTACTCTTTTCTTCAACTAATATTTACTTTTAAAATATGTAGTAGTTTAAATTTCAACTATAAGTATCTATACAAATACACACACACACACAAACACACACACAAACATAAGTGTTAGATATCTGATCCAAAATTTTGGGGAAAGATACATAAAAGTTACTATTAACTACTCAGCCAAAATCTGAGGATGGACATTCTTTTCCTGTAAATATTACTTCAAGTACATTATTCAAATTGCACACATAAAATCTGCAGTGTGGAATTTTAAAAAATGTTAAGTACCTACAGAATATGAATGAAATGACCATTAAATGCTTGTATCTAAATGTTAAAAGGTGGTGTCCCCAAACAATGACTTCAAACTCTACCAGTTGAGCAAAGTCCACAAATTAGTACAACTCTCAGAAAGCCATACAATGAGTTTCTTTTTGAAAATTGGGCCTAGAAACACACAATTCTGGTGGCATAATTAAGAGGAAGTAAAGGATTATGAAATAAGTGTCTTTTGAGATAATGGTTTTATTTGAAATGTAAAGTTGAATGTCAAATTTGGGGAGGATTCGAACAGACTCTATAGCATGAACATAGCTAACTTTATTCTCTTTTTTTTTTTTTTTTGTGGGTACCGGGGGGTCGACCTCAGGACCTCGCGCGCCAACAGGCACCTGTGCCGCTGAGCGATATCACCGGCCCCTTTTTCGTATGTGGGATCCGGGAGTCGAACTCGGGCCCTCATGCTTGCAAGGCAGGCGCTTACGCCACTGAGCCATCTCACCGGCCCACTTTATTCTCTTTATAGAAGGTGAAGTAATATTATTCTTTATGACAATTTATCAGAGATATTTAGGCTGTAAAGTTATTTACAAATTCAAGTTTTCTTAAATGTGTTTTCCTCTTTAATTGAATACAATAAGGAATACAAAATAAATGTCTTTACATTTTTTACATTCTGTTTTTCTTACCTATGATGGATTATTCACTGTTTTTTTTTTTTTTTTTTTTTTTTTTGTGGGTGCCGGCGGTCGACCTCAGGACCTCGCGCGCCAACAGGCGCCCGTGCCGCTGAGCGATATCACCGGCCCCTTTTTCGTATGTGGGATCCGGGAGTCGAACTCGGGCCCTCGCGCTTGCAAGGCAGGCGCTTATGCCGCTGAGCCATCTCACCGGCCCTGGATTATTCACTGTGAACAGAACTAAGATTTATTGCATAGTCCAAAAGCATAGTTTTATAGACAAATGATATCTCTAAGTTACTTTAAGAAATACCATTAGCATCTCTTGTCTGAGTTCAGAAAAATTTTTCTAGAAAGAGATAAGATGTGTTAGAGGAGCTATTGTAAGTGGGATCGCTTTTTAAATTTCTTATTCAGCAAGTTCGTTATTGATATGTAAAATGTTGCTTTTTTGTATATTGATTTTGTATCTTGCAACTTAATTGAATTTGGGCATAAATTTAACAGTTTTGATGTAGTATTTAGCGTATTCTACATATAAAATCATGTCATCTGTATACATAGATAATTTAACTTCTTCCTTTCCAATTTGGATAACC
Organism: Erethizon dorsatum; assembly: GCA_028451465.1. Classification (NCBI taxonomy): domain Eukaryota; kingdom Metazoa; phylum Chordata; class Mammalia; order Rodentia; family Erethizontidae; genus Erethizon; species Erethizon dorsatum. Next base: position 84,270,964 of record CM051831.1, on the reverse strand, counting down.
TTTATTTCTTTCTTTCCACAAATAAAAATGATTAATGTTAGAAGATATGGAAATGCTTATTATTCCTATTTGATTACCAAGCATTGCACATAATGCAAATTAACATAATGCACCTCCTAAAGATGTACAGATATTACATTGCAAAAACAAATCTTGGAGGAAAACTATAAGGCCACAAGTACCACATTGACTAGGCAAGAGATAAAATCAAAATAGTTTGTTTTTTATTTTAAAAAGATTAAAATTTATAATTTTTATTTTTTACCTACTTGAACATCCCAAGCACAGTGTTTTTAAACTAGATTTCTGTTTCAAGTCCTAAGTATTTCTTTGGCTATTTTTAAAGAAGTATATTTTAGATTTTTAAAAATAATATATATGAGATAATAATTTAAAGAATTAAAAACTGTGATTAAAAACTATTCTAAAGCACTGTATTTTATAAAATGAGTAGCTTACTTTCTGATATTCTTAGGAGGAAGTAAGAGAAAGAAGAAATAAAGATTATATGAATTATCTTGAAAAATATAAATACAAACTTACTGTTTCTTTTCTTTTTCCCCTAAATTCACAGTCTTCTGACATACTGTAATGATATTTTTCATGTAAAATCAGTACAAAAAAGTCATAATATGGAAAATTCAAAATAAAATATGAGATATTAATATATATCCTTTGATGATACATGGAAAATCTAAATTACAAGAAAATACAATAATTCAAATAGCCTGGCAATACAGTTGTATGATTTTGAAAAAAAAAAAAAAAAGAATAATAATGCTCTACTCAACAGCTAAGTAATAAATGTGAGCATATTCTTTGCAAATAAACAGATTCAATATTGAGAAATCTCTGCTTTTAAAAGCATTGTATTTTGTTTTGTTTTTCAGTGTACATTGTCTAGAAAATACCTACAGTTTGCTTCTGACCAACTTTAAATGAACTTTGGGTGGTTTTTCAAGCCCCAGGCTCAATTGCCAGTACTTTTAGCATGATTACAGACTAATTGTAAGGTATATGCATCTAGTTTTTTTAGAATGACAGAAATTAAAATTGTCTCAAACTAATATATTATTTGCTAATTAATTTCAGAAAAGTAAAAGCAAATTAGTTTCATAGTATTTTCTATATTATAGTACATTTCCAATATCTAGAAGAAAAATAATAATGCATATTTATAAGAAAGTCACTGAATATGTAGTGATCCAGCTCAAAAGTTAGCATCTTAAAATTGCACCATATACTGTAGACTATTAGAGAAATACAAAACTTGAAGTTTTCTTTTGGACTAAGCATTAAATCAGAATTTCATGCATGTCAAAGCTATCTGCCAGAGACTGCAAAGAGAGAAAGAAATCTCACTGTTTTTAAATAGCTATGTAGAAGCAACAAATCATATATATGTGCTCATGATAAAAAGTAACTAGTCCTCAAATAAAAGGATTTTTCATACACAATCAAAAATTTACTCATAGTGCATCATAAGTTTATTAAGCATTTGGAGTGACCCTCTGTATTAACTAATTCTCTTTATTGACAGGAAAAGTAAACTACTCATCTTTGGGGCTGGTGATTTAGCTCAGTGGTGCAGTGCCTGCCTGGCAAGTGTGAGGTCCTGAGTTCGATTTCTAGTACCCCTTCAAAAAAATTATATATATATATATATATATATATATATATACACTTGTCTTCATGCCAAAAAGTAATCTTGCAACTTGGAGTGAGCTGACCCTGGAAATTATGCTCTTCCTCCTACAGAAACTGAAATAGGAGCACTATCTTCTTCAGTGACAATATTTCAAAGAGAGGTCCTTGAGAAAATAATTTCTTGGTCAAAAAGCTGGCAAGACATGCATTTACCTTTTTAAAGTGAATATTTACATAAATTCCAAAGAGACAAAGGACTTCTAAATATTTTCTAAAGTAAATGTGGAATAAGGAGAATTTCCATTTTCCTTTATTTTGGAAAGGTATTTATTTTTTAAAATTTGTATTCACCCTTATGGGACCATCCCAATGGACACAGAACACGCTAACTCAAAGTCCCATGACAATGAACACTTAATAATTTGCAAGTTGTCATTCCTGTGACTATCTATGTTTTTGACAATTTATAAGTTACTTTCTTTGGAACAACACAATTATATTTGAGAAAATTAAGTTAGAATATATATAATAAATGGAAGTGCCTGGTTCTTTTTTTAAATGCTGAGGATAGAATTTAGAACCTTCTATGTGCTAGGCAGGTATTCTACACTTGACCTGCACCTGCACCCCCAGAGGGTCATTTTTTAAGCATCTACATTCAGCATATGTTTGCAACACAAATAAACTATATGTTTGCTAACAAATGATACCCTTTACAAGATATAAAAAAGCAAGAAACCAAAACAAAAAGCTCTATTTCATTTGTGCATTTTTCTTTTTCTCTTAATGTAGATTACAGGAAAAAAAGAAATAAAATTCAGTTATTTCATTCCAAATGAATTAAGTGAAATAAAATCAGTGATATACAAAACCCCTTTGGAAGAAAGAAAAGCATAATTAAGCAAGCTAATATGTGTTTGAACACTAAGTGCCAACATGAGGATAAGTCATTATTTTGCAATTTGTAAATTGGTTTTCTTTATGAATAACACATAGAAATAGAGTTGTAATAAAAATCTTTGATACGGTGTTTTCAAATGTTAATAAAATGATCAAATTTTTAAAAATTTACATGACATAGAAAAAATCTGTCTACATGTATGAGTATACAGGTCTACAAACAAAAAAATTTTATTATCTATTTTGATTTCTGAGATTTGAGTAATAATGCAATTGCAAATACTAATAAATGAACTATTTTAAGGACTGTACTTTATAAAAAGATACAGTGAGACACAAATTTTGCCCTCAAAGACAATGTATGATAGGAAAAAATAATTACATATAGAAACAAAGATATTGGGCCAGTGAGATGGCTCAGTGGCATAAGCGCCTGCCTGGCAAGAGCGAGGGCCAGAGTTCGACTCCCGGATCCCACATACGAAAAAAGGGGTCGGTGATATCGCTCAGCGGCACGGGTGCCTGCTGGCGCGCGACGTCCTGAGGTCGACCCCCCAGTACCCACAAAAAAAAAAGAAACAAAGATAATATTCAGCAGTGAAACAAATAATCATAGCTGGATATCATTCTGGAAATTGTTTTATTTCTCTGTCTAGTAATACTGACACTAAGGTCTTCATATACTGTTCACTACCTTTAAAATGCAGGAACTCACTTTTTCAAAATTTTCTAAAAGATTATCAGACAAAAGAGTATAAGGTCTTTATAAAACATTTCTTTCTCGAGATCTTTTTATAAAATCATGCTTGTTTCAGAACATCAAAACTGTATTCTAAGATCATTGCCATTTTTATATGCAATGACATAGAATGGTATTTATATGCAATGGCAATGTATATAAATGCATTTAAATTTAAATATGCAGAATATGGGCATACATAGAGGTTGAGATAAGAGAGAAATATAACTTAATAGGAGTTCATATCAAGATTATTTTCAGTTCACAGGTCCGAATTTCACAACCTGCTTTAAAAGTTAATGTATGTTTTGACGTGCAATTCATGGAAGCAGAAACCAAAGAATAAGGTAGTCAGTGAATACACCATGCTCTTTAATTGTTGAGCCACATGTGAGAATTGTCTAAAGTTCCAACTGGCAAATTTTGAGCAGGATATAGAGAATAATAAACCTTATCAAAAATATGACTGACGTTTATAAAGATAAGAAAATCTAAAATAAGGTAATGCTTGAAATTTTTAGATCGGAGAAAATGAAAAATATTAATGAAAGTTTTCAAAGGTATGAGGTTTGATTATGGGTTTAAAAAACTTATGTCTTCCAGGTGTGGTGGTGCACGCCTGTCATCCCAGCACTCGGAAAGCTGAGGCAAGAGAATCGACATGAGTTCAAGACTAGTCTGGGCTACATAAGGGAGTTCAAGGCCAGCCTGCACTACATAGTGAGACCCTGTCTCAAAAAATAATAAAACAAAAAATAAAAAATAAAAATACATATGTCACTGCAAAGAATGGATGCAAAAAAAAAAAAGAAATGGATTACAATCTGATTTATTGGATACAATGCTATAAATTATTCGAGTTCCTATAAACAAGCTGGTTTCTCCTTCCATAAGTAAAAGCAGAAGATATTTTCTTACTTGCTGTATAACAACTCAAAAATTGCAGATATATGCAGCTACCAAAGCAATGCATATATTTTATAGTATGCAATATTTTTGTTGTAATAAATTCTTGGGAGATTTTTAAGGATTTCTATTGTTCTCAATGTATCATTGCTCTTCTAAGATGATGAATTTAAAGAGCACTTATTTGTTACGAAAAAATTCACAAATTAATTGGAGGTAAGTTATATTTTTTTTTCTCACACACCCCATTTGACTTTCAGCAGTATAGAGCAGGACTGGAAACATCTACAAAAAAGATGGTTTTCATATTGAATTTATATAGATTTCATAACTTCCATATTATTAAAAACCTTTAAAATTTAAATTCATAGTTTGAAAGCATACAGGGAATTAACATATGTTAGTTACCTTACCAACTGAGTAAAATGCAACTTTATTTGGCTTTATTGTAAATCTCTAAAGGGAGAATATAATATCTGTGATGTATGTATATGTGTGTGTATATGTAAAGTACATTCTTGGATTGTAAAATTGTCCAATAATAAAAAAGAATCTGCCTCAGGAAATGTTACAGTGCACTATTCTGTTTTCTGTTTTCCTATACTGTGTCAGTAATATTTGCAAATAACTTCCAGAATAAAACGACTTGTCTTTTAAATTTCCTATACACTGACATAGGGAGAGAAAGGTAGCTAGGGATGAGAAAGTACTTTTCGAGTGCATTTTTTTTAGTTCTAGAAAATGATGCAGTCATAGAGACATAATCAAATAAAAAAGTAGGTTAGGGTATGTCTTCAGTTCCAATTCTAACTGCCACTTTACAACATTGTACAAGAAAAAGTTCTTTTTTCTGTTCATTATCATTTTAGTTCAAAGGAGACACATATACACACAAGTTATATAATTGTTTTAAGTAAACTGTGAACATAATATTAATATATCTTCTCTGTGGAAAGAATAAAACTATAGTTAGTATATTTATGCTCTGTGTGTGTGTGTGTGTGTGTGTGTGTGTGTGTGATACTAGGGATTGACACAGGGGCACTCTATTGTGCAGCTACATCTCCAGACAATTTTTATCTTTACTTTGAGACTCCCTGAGTTGCCCAGGCTGACCTCAAACTTGTGATGCTCCTTCCTCAGCCTCCCTTAGTATTGAGATTATTGGTATGTGCCACTGCACCTGGAGTATTTATGCTTTTGATTAGTACGATGATTTGAATACCCCCCATTCATACGTCAAAAACCTCGCATCCAAGGTGATGGTCTTAGAAGGTGGACATTTGGGGTGTGATTGGGTCTTGAGTAGGACCCAATTTCTTTCTTGAAAGAAACCCAGATTTTCCTTGTCATATGAGGACATACAGAAGGGCAGCTTCCTATGAAACATCAAATGACCTTTGCAAGACAGGGATACCTCTGCTTCCTGTCCTTGGACTTTCCAGCCTCAAAACAGATGTTAAATTTCTGTTGTCTATCAACCACCCAGTTTATGGCGTTTTGCTATATCAACCCAAATAAAAAAGACAATTATTGTGTATCAGGGGTACATAGTAGTTAGCAGGACTCCAAAGAAATTTGGTTTAGTTCTTCCTAAGAAATGCAAACTACTTAGCCTTGTATCTTCTATTAATCTAAAAAGTATGCAGTGAAGGAAACAATGCAATGTATAACAAAACAAGCCTCTGATTCTTATGTAACAGCTTTAGGTAGAAAGATAAATTAAAAGTAATCCTTATCTAATTAGAAATAGACCTGTATGGATGGGAGGGCCCTCACACGGAGATGAACCATAGAGGTCACGGGGATGCTGTTTTCCTGTTGCTAGGTGATGCTGTGAGATACCCAAGATAACTCTGTTAAATTTTCCTGTAATATTCAGGCAAATAATTAAAAACAGGTGTTTAGTATCATTAAGTCATACTTCAAAAAGTCATTAAACAACTATCTCTTACAGAACTAAGTCTCCCTAAACATAATTCTTAATATATTCAGTGCATTATTATAAACAAAATGAGGATGTTTATATTAATCCTTGTGGTATTTAATTTTTTTGTTCACTTGTCCTCACACTTTGAACAGTGTTTAATTGCTGTGTTTTGTTTGTTTTTATTTTTCTTTTACTTATTTATGTGGTCAAAGTGTTTGCATTTGTTCTGCACTCATTTAGTACATTTTTGCCATATACCCCATGACTTTGTACACGTCGTTAGTACAAACATTGAACAAAACAATCTCCAGCATATATTTTAGAAATTTCCATTACAGCAGATACTAAATCCAAACATGTAAACTTTTTGGTTATAGTAGCTTAACAAGACATGAAACACTACAATCATATTACTATATAATTCATAGTTCTTCATCTTTTTTACATGTCCATACACAAACACCAACACACTCCATCCACATAAGACCAGAAACACTGCCACTAATAAAAACATGAATAAAACTAGCTCCTCTAACAAAGCCACATTCATAACTTATATTTCTATGTCTACTACATCTGTTTTTTTTTTTTTTTGTGTGTGTGGGTACCGGGGGTCGAACTCAGGACCTCGCGCTTGCCAGGTAGGCACTTATGCCACTGAGCTGTCTCACTGGCCCCCGTCTACTACTTCTGTTACAAGTTTCAAGAGACTATTTGAAACTTAACATGAAGAGTTTGTGTGTATATCAACCTGAGGGTAGAGGTGAGGATAAAATTCATAGCAGCATGAAGAATACAAATTTTTTTTAATTAGACAAAGGAATCTCTATTATTTTCCAGATTATGGAAGGAAAGAGGTTAGGCACAAAAGATGACACCAAGTAGCTGATTCTGGGCTAGATCCAGAAGAATCTTGTGAGTTATCATATGGCATTCTGACTTTATCCTGAGCACTGTTAGAAATTATCTCTTTAAGCTAATACAGTTAGATTTAAACTAGAGGAGTATTGTTTTCTATCGTTTACAGGAAAATTATAAATATCTTTCAGTGGCTCTGTTTTCTGTTTTTACAATAAAACTCTGAATGATATCAAAAAGTTATCAGAAGTAATTTCATATAAATAAAATATTGGGCCCTAGGTTATATGAAATTAATTCTCTGTATGATTATTTTAAGGCATAAGTAACTGTATTTTCAATGAGAATAATCCACAGAACGTGTTGGCAAAGAAGTTTCTCAGATTACCACCTGTAGACCCTTGTGATTAAATGCATGGAGACGCTAAGGCATGGTACGACCAGATGTTTTTTCATACAATATAGATTAGTAAAATTATAGAATATAATGTTTGGTGACCTTTAAGTTTGCTGAAGAACCTAGGTATAAAAAAAATATATTAGCTCTTTAAATTTGAAGATCAAAATTTGCGTAAGAAACCTGTGTTTCTATAACAGACTATAAAAACATGTAACTAAAAGATTATAAACATTATGTCCTATAGCTTAAGAATGTTTCTGAAAACTATGTCTGAAATTCATTCAAGATGGTGGATGGCATATTCTAAAATATTGAATTCCCAATTTCACAAGGTCTCTTATTTTGAAATTCAAAACTTTGGAAACAAATGAGACACTAAAATTCATGGTCATGACATATTCATAAAATCCGATGAAAGTGGGAGACATTGAAGCCCTGAATTTTGATAATCCTCCTTTGCTACTAGAAACATACATTCTTCCATGGCTGAAAAAGTATATTTCCTCAGTTCTGTAGAACTTGTAAAGGTGTGAGCTGAAGTAGCTGCCTTATAAAGAACTGTTGAACATAATATAAACCTAACCCTTCACTTCTCATTGTTTCTAATCTGTTACAAAATGTAAACTAAAAGAAGGAAAAGTGCATACCAAGAGAACTATGAAAGTTTTGCCAAATTGTATTTGTAGAAATGTGAAGAATATGTGTGAGAATAGATTGCAAGAGTGTGTAATCAAAATAGAAGGAACATAAAAGTGTATTAGGATATATCTAGTGATGTGGACACCCGTAACAAAAATCTTCTTTTTAAACATCCTCTGAATGGACTGAAGATGATTCTAATAGCTGACTCAATGTAAACTGAAGCAAAGGTTGGCCTATGCCAAATGCAATGAAATGACATAAATTTCCTGGCATATTTTACAGCAAGAAACACAATAATATCCTAGAGATATTAGAATGGTAGACTCAATTTGTCATATAAGATCTGCTTAAACTTATTTCTCTAGGAAATAAGTAAATAAAACTATCTTCCAAGGGAGACAAATGCACACAGAAAAGGAGTGCCAACACCCCAGACCTTGTGGCTTGTCTCAGTTGGTCAAGTACATTTCTAATATCAATCTCTATTCCTTGAATTTAATAAGTGATGAAAAGCTGAGCTTTTTTCATCTATGAGATACTTATTCTTAATTTCTGACATCTTGGAAATTCTCTGAATCATTTCTATAAATGACATTTTAAATAATTTTATATGCCATGCATATTTGCCTTGATTGGGAGCCTTGTCCGCTGCAAAATACTTGATAAAATTACCATACTTCCAAAACTAATATACAGGATTAACACCATCTGAATCAAAATACCAATAGCATTCATAATAGAACAAGATAAAACAATAATAAAATTTATATGGAACTAGAAGAGACCCATAAGAGCAAAACCAATCCTGTGTAACAAGAGAAAACAGGAGCCATCAAAATCCCGGATTTGAAGCTGTATTTCAAAGCTACGATGACAAAACCGGCATGGTACAGGCACAAAATATGACTTCTGGAAAAATGGAACAGAATAGAATATTCAGAAATAACCCCAGGCACATTCAGTTATTTGATTTTTTGACATGGTCACATCTTACTGAGGGATTATGGGTCATTGTCTCCCAACAGCAGGAGTTTTGTGGAGGAGATCTCATATGCAGAGAAAGAAGAGAAAAAGGCACAGGAAACTCACATCAAATGAGACTAAGGACATGTGCAAACTGTGGAAAACTGTGCAGAATTTTGTAGAAAAGCACCACCTGAATAAAGCTGCAGCAGGGCAAGTGGTGAATCTTTTTAATGACAAGGCAATGTCATATTTCTACAAAATCCTCAAAAGGAGGCAAAAGCAAGTGTCATTGAATAGGTTCCTCGTTAAAGTTGCCACAAAAAGGAAAAGATTCCATTGAGCCAATAGATAGCAGTGATTTTTTGGTGATAGTAAAAGTCATCCTACACAATAACCCTCCTCTTCTTGTCTGCCACACACCAGCCACAAAGGTTTTAAAAGTTAAGTGCAGGTTAATTTGTTTATTTTTCTTTATATTTGGTATTTTTTATTATTTTGTATTACATTACAGTATTGTAATCAATTTTATATGAATATTTTTGAGTCGTGGAAAGAATCATCTAAGTTTGCATTATTTCATCTGGGGAGGCTCACTTTGATATGGAATTATGCTAGCAAACCAAAATTTTACTATTTAGTGCAACTGAAGTATAGTTGACTTGTTTAGTATTAAAGAATTTGTAGGTGACTTTTAGTTCATGGTGTCAGAGTAGAGGGACATCACTATGAGTATGAAAAAAGGAATGAAATGTCAGAAGGTGTCAAAAATAGCTTGGTGTTGAAGTTCAGCAATAAAGTGTGAATTGGCTGGTTAATATTTATACAAATTAATTTCATTATCAAATTTACAACTTTTCTTATTTATGATGCTTCCTTTCTACTAAATTCTTGATATTTTAACTTTTTATTACTACAAGAATTGTTTTAAACAACAAAAATAACCATTTTTTTTCTTTGAACCTTTGAACATTTTTTGTTTATGATCAGGTAGAGGCAAAGTTTTTCTTTAAATGTGAAGGGGAAAATGTAGTAGAGCATTGTCTGTCAGTATAAAGAAAAATTGGTTTTACAGGTGTTGATAAACTGACAGAGCCTTTTCCAAGGCCTTCTATTCCAACCCTCACACCAGCTCTCCTGACTCAGAGGCTTGGTATCAGCCTTTGATTGTGTTTTGATGTTTGTGCATCTGAACAATTGAGTTCAGTTTTAAGCAGTCAAAAGAGACAATTATTGTCATTGTGTTTGCATCTGGTTTTCTGTGGCACCCTGTCCACTTAATCATTCAAGTAGGGGAACTGCTGGCAAAGCAAGGGGTACCAAGGCAATCTGCTGTGACCTAGCAAGAATCATGTCACACATAATTACCATAATTTGTAAAGATAACTCCAGGCTCACTGGTGCAGTTGCTGCATACCAGTTGAACTCTGCTAGAATGTTTAAGTAAATATTTGCACGCAACCTGAAGCTGTTGAGAATTTCCACTCCAGCAAGAGCCCCTTCTTATGAAATATTCAGTACATGAAATGTCTCCAGTGGTGCAGAGTGGTGGGTTTTCTCTCTGATTTGATTAGCAGTGATGATTATTTCATGAGCTGTGAATGTCCTTCTAGATTAGCATCATCTAGGTTGTTTGGTCTTGTCAGGGAAGAGGACTGTGGGGACTCTTGCTTATGAACATGTTAAAAGCATGGCTTTAACAGTCTATGTAGTATTTCAAATCTTGATTTAACATTTCCATCAATTCATTTTAATGGATAATGTGTTAATACAAATCAGAAACAATTGTAAATTTAGAAGCCTACAGAAACTCAAGACAAGAAATGATACAAATCATGGCTTTTCAACAGCACCAGTTAATGGGTAGAGAATCATTAAACATCTTACACAGAGGTGGAGGGAGGGGTAAGGAAGGCAGGGGAAGGAAATTTAAAATGAATTAAAATGTGTTATGCACATTTACTAACTCCCCACACTTAATGAAATCATGATGTACTATAAACATGGACTGGCAAATATAAATGTTTTAAAAAATAAAAAAGATACAATTTTATTTCATAAAAGTTTATGAGTTGTGATTAATTGTGCTTTGTAATTTAAACATTATTACCACTAAGAATAAACTTATGTACATAAAAGATAAATATTTCAAATGAAATCAATACAAAATAAATTACATATTTATCATCTATGACGTTAAATTATGTATATCAGAAATTTATCCTAACTAGTAAAGAAACATAAGTATACAGCATTTTTATGAAAAAAGTGTTACTTTTTCATAAAAAAAATATATATATATGTGTGTATTTTTTCTTCCTCTCTGTTCCTTCAACCCCCAAATACAGAAAATTTTATTTCTTTAGTTAATAAAACGACTTCACTGAATCAAGTTGTGATAAGGTCTCATTTTTTAAACACTTTAATGTTGAATTATTTTTATAAGTTGCATTCCATTAAATGAATATTTCCTCTTAAACAGTCTAATTATATATATATATATATATATATATATCAGTATATAAGAAAATATACTGAGATATTTAAAGAATATTAAAATAGGTTTTAATTTGTAGAATATATAATCCTTTAAATTATGCCCTAATCTCAAAGAATTCTAAACATTTCTTGTTTTGATCTGTCTTCCAGAAGGTTAGAAATCTAAATCAATGTCTATTTTCTATGAAGATATTTAAATAAAATGTTTATAATTTATTATTTTTCAATATTATGTAAAAAAACCTTTCACTGTACTTATTGATATTAACCTAGATTTTCTTAATGTATTTCTACAATAATAACAATTCTTAATTTCTTAGTATTGACCTATCTATGTATTAATTCAGAGATCCACTAAACAGGAAAATTCCTAATACTCTACATTAGCTAATATTAAGTGTAATAATAAGTATTTTCAGGTAATAACTGCTTAGAGCTGATTTGGGAAGCTTGTTAAGAGTTTTTAAAATGGAATTTCAAGATTTCAAGTAATGTTTAACAAACAGAAAATGTATTTACCGTGAAAAGCAGGTAATTATATTTATTCTACCTCATTATTTTAAAAATGACTTTATTTTTCACTGATGCATAAAAACATAAAATTGTACATATTAATAATTTAAAATTGGGTAAAAATAGCTACCTCCTGAAATGCTGATTATTACTTTTTGTGGAACTATTTAAAACCCTTTCTTCTAGCCTTTTCAAATATATGGTATGTTATTGTTATCTATAGTCACCCTATGGTGAGATAGTACTCCAAGTAGATAGAACTAGATTAATAGATAATACTTATATATCTATTAACTTAATACTCATTGATCAAGCGCACCCCTCCCTCCTTTTTCCCCTACCTCTCAAGCCTCTGATAACCACCATCTACTCTCAGTATTCTACATATGAGTGAGATTGCTGAATACTTGTCTTTCTGCACCTGGCTTGTTTCACCTAACATGATGATCTGCTGTTCAAACCAAGTTCTAGGAATGCCAGGATTTCATCTCTTTTTATGGATGAACAATAACCTATTGTGTATATGTACAACATTTTCTTCATCCATTTATCAGTTGATGTATACTTAGAGTTGTTTCCATTCTTTCACTACTGCAACAAACGTAGGAGGGCAGATGCATCTTTAACAGATTAATTTCATTTCCTTTGAGAAAATACCCAGTATTGGAATTCCTGAATTATACAGTAGGTCTGTTTTTAACATTTTTTGAGGAACCTCGAAATTGCTTTCCATATTGGCTACGCAAATTTACATTTCCACCAACAGTGTGTAAATGTTCCTTCATCTTCTGCACATCATCCAAAGCAATTAATCTTCAATCTTTTTGACAATAGTCATTCTTACTGAAGTGAGATGAGTACTTTTATTAATTGAACATTTTAAAAATTATATCCTTAAAAAATTATTTTCATCCACATATTTTTCATTTAATAATATATATCTTAAGATACAATTAAGGCTTGCATGCTTATTTAGGACTATAAATTCTGAATTAGAAAAATTAAGGAAAGTAAAGGGCATAACAGCTGAGGAATGATTATATACAATTATTTAAACCTTTATATTTTAAAAATATTTGAATTAGATTAGATCATGAAGTACATAAGTAAGTGTATTTGTCTTCTGTTAGTTCCTTAACAAATCCCAACGAACTTAGCATTTATAAGACAAAAATATTGTCTTGAAATTCCTAGGCTAGAAGTCCATGAGGACTCAAATGATTTCTCTATTCCTGGTCTTGCCAGCTAAAACCAAGCCATCAGTGGCCAGGCTTTTATCAGGGGGCTCTTGGGAAAATTTCACTTTCAATTTCATTTTGATTGTTGGCAGGATACAGCTCCATGTGTTTGTAGGGCTAATTTCCCCTCTCTGGTCCAGGATTATTCTCAGCTTCTACACATTTCTACACACTTCTTACACTACAATACCTAATAGGGCAACATTAATTTTCTGTGCTAACCACAATGAGTGAAGTCCTTTTAACAATTCAAATATTTCTGTAACCTCTTTCTGTCTCATAATACCTAGTAGCCTGAAAAAATTCCCCATTTATACCGGTTTATGGAATTAGATTTTGCCTACTTGAATAATCCAAAATAAATCCTGTTTTAAATCCATAATCTTAATAACATCTACAAAGTCTTTTTATCCATATAACCTGTGGTGATCACAAATTCTAGCCAGGGGAGCATGCAATGGTTGATTGATTGTGTTAATTTGAGAAGTTTAGAAGCTTAAAGCTAAAGTTTAGAAGCTAAATTGGCTCAGCAATTCCACACCCTAGGGTGTAGAAGACCCACCCTAGGGTGGCCCGGGACCTAGATGGTGTACAGGGGAAGTGGGGAAGGAAGGACTTGCTTCTGTTCTTTGAAGGAGCTCCAGTCTTCATCTTCAGCTTGGACGTCATCTCCCAGCTCCTAGTGCAGACTGTGCGGCTTCTGCCTCAGACCCTTCAGCCTTCCGGAGCATAGACTCTTCAGTGTTTCATCCAGACCCATTGGCCTCCGGATAAGGACTTGCAGGGGACACTGCAGTGAGCTCCAGACCTGGGACTGAAACCTTCAGTCTCCAGACACCCTCTGCACGCTTCCTCATCCAACTCTGTGGCTGACCATGGGAAGCCAATCTTGTGATTTTTTTTATACATTTGTATGTCTTGTGTTACATCTGTTTCTCTAGTAAAGCACTGAATGATACAGAGGAATACATGTTAGATTGCTATCTCTTGGTTTGCAGTATATATTAGTAGATACTGGAAACACTAGCTCTCCTAACAGGAGGAAAATTATACTTTGATTTGTAATGTTTCTACATTTTCACTACATAAATTAATCCCAATATGGCAGATTTCAAGCTATTGACGTGAATTTCAATGTACTTCTCAGAATATGTCCTTGTCATTTAGATAAGATTATAAAAGTCAAACTTTAATAAAAACTTTAGACTGTATATTCCTATAATTACATTTTAATCATAACACAAACTATATTATAACAAAATAATTGAAGTTAAAATATGAAATATTAATTTATAGTTAAATTTATAAAGAGACCATAGTGATTATAGTGTTTCTATGATGTGTTATGGATAACTATTGAATGCTATTACAGATGAATGTTTGAACTGAAATATTCTTAGGCAAATATTATATATTTATTTTACAAAGATGTTCACATTTTTCAGGTAAAAGTACAGACAGTAGCATTCTTGATCTAATAGTTTTTAACCTTTAATATTCCAAGATTATTTGATAATTAATTGCATCAACAAATTACACTGTTGGCTTCTAATTGAATAGAGGTAGTACCTGAATGAGACATACATTTTTTTTTTTTTTGTAGGTACCGGGGGTCGACCTCAGGACCTTGCGTGCCAGTAGGCACCCGTGCTGCTGAGCTATATCACCGGCCCTTTTTTCGTATGTGGGTTCCGGGAGTCGAACTCGGGCCCTTGCGCTTGCCAGGTAGGTGCTTACGCCGCTGAGCCATCTCACTGGCCCATACATTTTTTTTTTAAACTGCTGTTTCTATAATAAATTTGTTTGTAAAGAAGGTTTTAATTCACGTTGTGGAAAAAAAATTGTCAGAGTATTTTTAAATACTCTGAAAATGGCTATCTTGATATGTGCTGTCGGTGTGATAATATTTCATAGCTAGTTATGGTTCTGTTTTATTTTTAATGTCCAATTTTATTCTACCTACTGTAAAATTGATATATTAGAAAATGTTATATTTACCATTTTTAAATTTCTAACAAATTATGTACAATATATTGAAATAAGTACAGTAATACCTTGGTTCAAGAATGCTTCTTTTCAGGCCAGTGAGATAGCTCAACAGTATAAGCACCTGCTTGGCAAGCTCAAGGTCCTGAGTTCAACTCCTGGAACCCACATAAAGGAAAAGAAGGGCCAGTGAGATAGCTCAGTGGCACAAGCGCCTGCTGGCAAGCATGAGGTCCTGAGTTTGACTCCCAGTACTCACAAAAAAAAAAAAAATAAGTGCTTCTTTTCATAAACACTTCCACTAGCAAAGAGAAGCCTTTGGCAAAATTAGATCCAAAATTTAGCCTTGGTGAACTCCACATCAGGTGACGAACATGACCACACCCATCTTCCCTGCATGAGCACAAATGTGGCCATCTGCCTCAGAATCATGGAAGGAATTAGGTTCGTGAGCAGAGGTACCACTGTATTTAGAGCTATTCAAATATACACATATTGCTGATAAAGGGATAAAATTGTCTTGTTTATACTGCTGTCTTGTATTTCAAAACTCGGTATATATTACCTCTGTTAAAGTTAGGGACTCTCATGTTACTTGTCCTCAGTAGACTAAAGGATATTTTAAAGTTTGTCCTGCAGCAACCATTCATGCTTATATTTTCATTGTTTTGGGTCCCTTGATTTCCTCTCTAATGAGTAAATATAACAATTAACAACAATGTGGGAGAGATGTATCAGATTACTCTTGATTGCAATCACAAACTTATTCTCTGTAACTGTTCTCATATGAATGATGTAAATAAAAGTTTCAAAAAATGTACTTTATTGCCCGGTTGATTTGATTCCTGGGAAATGTTTATTTTGTCCTTTTGAAAGCATAAAAACAAAAAGGATACTGTGGAAGACAAAATTGACATCAGCATATTTTGCCAATTTATCATGTGCCTATTATGAGAAATCAAGCTTCTGGTGTCATTTTTCTTTATATAATTAATGGGTTTAGATATAATCATTGAGATTCTTGCAGGGTATGATCTCATTTTGGGGAGAGAGGAAATCTGGAAATAATGTCGCATCTCTCTGTGCTTAACCCTTCCCAGGGAATAATTTTAGCCCTAGGAGGATTGTTCCATTATATCCTAACATGAATTAAGTGGTGTTTTCAAGTTATTTCTTTTATCTTAACCAATTACATGACTGCTATTGCAGATAAAGCCTTAGAAGTAAAAATGCCTATTCTTTCTCATAATGACTTGAAATTCTACATTCTTTAAAAAATTCCTATTAAGTTTTCACTGTCAGATCCACAGATTGCTAATTGCACATCTTTGCTCCTCTGGATCTCTTTACTGGCTCTCCTCCGACACTCTGCTTTTTTTTTTTTTTTCCATCCACTGTGCTCAAATATTAGATGTCCAGTGCAGGATCATCTGAGGAATTGTTGCGTGAAGACAGAAGCAATGGAGTACAACAGCAATTATGTAAACAAACATGCCTTCATTTCCCATAGCAATGCCATGGGATTTTATTAAAATATGTCCACACTTTCCATCTTTCCCCAGCCCTGCTGGGGAAATATAACACAAAATACGAAATTTTTACAAGAAAATCTATAAATTATTAATAAACATTACTATGAAATTAAGTTAAAAATCACTTGTGTTTTGGCAGGACATGTTTAATTATTTTTAGATTTTCTAATATAATATAAATTGTTTAAATGTAATCCAAATTTTTGCATACTGAATATAGCTATTCTGTCCATTGTAGCTCAACTATGAAAGAAATGTCAGTTTTCATAGCTGAAATGTCAAAGAGCTGAATTATAAAATGGAAAAAAGAGTTTGGTGTTTCTCTAGGAAAATATTAGAAATCATAGTGCCAGTATCTAAAATCTAATAGTGGAAGTATAAATCAAAAAGCAGTTTCATCAGTAATTACATTAACTAAATGTACTTCAACTGGTGAACATTTTCAAAGGGATTAAAAAAGAATTTCCAATAAAATATCTATGATAGATGAAGTAGAAGAACACAGAAATTGTAAAGTTAGCTGGAAAAGATGAGCAAAGGTGGCAATTAATTAAATTATGCATAAAAATTTTCAACAACTTTTTGACATTACAGAAATAAAAATTAAATCCAAATGAAAAGCTATTCTATTAGAATGCCAAAATTAATAATACTAACAATGCCAGATGTCGTCTAACACGTGAAGTCACTGGAACTGTCATAGATTGCTGATGGAAATCAGGATGACACAGAGTTTTGGAAAAGAATTTGACAAGTATTGTAAAGTTGAATATTGACTTATAACATTAATATGTAAGATAATTATAATCATACATTAGATGCTTACCTAAGAAAAGATATGTGTACCAAAAGACCTGCACATAAATATTGATGATAATTGAATTTGTAAGGACCTAATCTGGGAATATCCAAGGTTTAATAATGTAGTGGATAAACAAATTTTGGTATGATAAATGGCACACTGATTGAAGATGTTATGAATGAATTTAAAATTATATATATATATATATATGTCTTCCCTATCATATAATTATGTGTACAAAAGTTTTCCCAGATATATATAGTTTTTTCTAATTTTGTATATATACACACACATACATGCATATCTTCTATACAATCTTTTTATACTCAATTCTGCTGACTTCATATTTTTATAGTTATTAACTTGAATGATTTATTTCACCTTGCAATATCAAATTGCCTATTAATATTTTTGTTACAAGCATTCTTGTTTCCTCTGATGTTTTAACTTGGCCAAATAAATTATACATTATGTCTTTTTTTTTTTTGGGGGGGTACTGGGAATTGAACTCAGGACCTCATGCTTGCTAGACAGGCACTGTGCCACTGAGCTATATCCCCAGCCCCTACATTATGTCTTATTAGCTTCTGGTTTTATTTTCTTAGTGTGTCCTTATACAAATCATAATTTTTAAAATAGCAAGTCATAATTGATGCTGATCTCTTCCAATATTTTATAACATTCACTTCCTTATGTCATTTATTTAAGAAAGTGTAAAAAATGAAATAATGTTAAAATATTCCAAATTCTATTTTTGACACAATTTTGTGGGATATTCTGAGTATATGAATGTTTAGTAAAATGTCCATTACGTGTTAAATTCAAGATTACTTTTATTGAGCCAGTGAGATGGCTCAGTAGCATAAGCACCTGCCTGGCAAGCACGAGGGCCCAAGTTCGACTCCCGGAACCCACATATGAAAAAAGGGCCGGTGATATCGCTCAGATGCATGGGGGCCTGCTGGCGTGTGAGGTCCTGAGGTTGACCCCTGGTACCCACAAAAAATAAACAAACAAACCTGGAGACACTAGAAAAAAGTATCAATATAAAAATCATGAAAATTTTTACTAAAAGGAAGGAATAGAGTTTGACTAGCAAGGATGTATATAAAAATTGAGTATATTAGACTTATTTTGCATAAATGAAGGTAAGAGTTAGGTCAGAAGATATGGAACTGGGCAAGTAAAAACATAAATAATTATATCCAAATTACTGTTCCTTTGTCAAAGATTTTAGAATATGGGCAACAGATAAGAGTTTAGAATCTGGACTATTAATTCTTGTAGTCAAATCAGGCAGAGAGAGAGAACTCACGATTTATCTGCAATGTGAGGTTGAGGCTGAAAATAATGGTTGTAATTTTTTTTCCCATTTTGCATCATCGATTGTGAGTTTTCTTGTGATTTCAGGTATATTAAAAAGTTAATGTTCCCTTTCTGTGATACCATTACAGCTATTTGAAAAGTGCTTAAGAAGGATGCACAGTGTAATAACTGTTGTTATTTCCTTTGTTTCTTTTTTCTCATAAAATTAAAAAAGAATACAGATAAGAAAGGATAGGAAGACAGAGAAGAGAGAGAATTATTTTTCATTGTAGTATTATCAGTAAGGATTTCCACCTATCAAAATAAAATTCCCTCTATTGTATTATTTTGTTTGTTCTTTTAATCATTTAAAAATGAATACCATTCCAATTAACTTGGTAGTAGGGGCTTTTCTATGGGAATGATCTAATTATATCCCAAATACACTGAACCATGAGACGAAAATTGATTTTTACATCACATGATTTTATAAAACTAAATTTACCTTACAAAATAACTCCATACTTATTAGTAAACCTCTGTATAAATTTGGCTACAGTATTATTTTAGTAAACATATGTAAGTATTAAAATAGTAAACTTTCCTAAGAATTTCATACAAAACATGATAGTAGACTCGTACTCTCCAGGAGGGGATATGTGTTATGCCTTCAACAGATTATAAGCTTGAAAAGAAAAATAAGTCACTAGGATTTAAAATATCTTAACAAAGTAATTGCTCCTAACAGGATAAGGAGGTACATTCCAAATCCAAATTCCGAGTCCACAACATTAAAATTTTTAAAAAACAATAACCAGGGTATCGCCAGCAAGTTGTAACTCTAGACAGATGATGAGTGAGATCTACAAGATCATTTGAATGAGGTAAAAACAACTAAGCTTACTCGGAGTCCTTTAAGATAACAAATAACGACAAAGCAATAAACAAAGAAATTAAAGAGGGGCATAGTTTATATATTTTTACTTGCCTCTTTTTAAAGTCTCTGATGTGATAATTAGATACACTTTTAATACTAAATTTTACTAAAGTTAATGCATAAGTTCTCTGCTACATTGAATCAATTGGATGATTTTATTTTAGTGAATGGATGAGTTGAGATAAAGTAGAACTCAAACATATACAAATATACGTATATATCCACATATATATATGCATATATATGCAGTAGTTTAGCATCAAAAGGTAAAGCTAATGAGTAAAGTAAATTTATATGATGACAATGTGCAACTGAATGTACCACCAGCTCTCCATTTACAACTCATTTGAAATGTAATCATCGTTAATAATATGCTGTTTATGTTTATGTTTCTCTCATTATGTTTATGTATCTCTCTGAATGTAGTGTTTTTTATAAAACTTTATAGTGTATGCTAATATGTATTATGTAATAAATATAACACCTGTGTTTTATATATTAAATATTTTATAATTGAAATTAAATACAATGGCATTTAGGAATGACATTAATGAAAGATATTAGAAAGCATGTCATATTTTTCTCTTTATAATCATTTACGGGATATAGATACAGTTATTTATTTCCCGTTAGAAAACTTGATTGCCTAATTATTATTACATGACTATGTATCTATATACTATTGCATAATTAAGTGGATATAATATAAATTTTTATTAAGGTGTGTTTTTCTACCAATAAATTGTCACTTGGAGGAATTTAATAAAAAGACTCTTCGTGAAGATTGTTAAAAATTTATCATCAAAATTTTAATTTATCAATATCTCTTATTGGAGGTAGTAATGTACTTTATAAAGCTAATTTTTTTCTAAATTGTTAAATACTACTAGTATTAGTGGAAAAGAAGGTAATCAGTATTACATCTATATCTAAAACTTAATCTACTAATATTCTTTTGTCTGAAATTTCTCACAATCTCTGATTTTGCTTGCTGGAATTTTGCCTCACATATGTGTACTTCTTGTAAATCTTACATAACATAAAAGTACCAGTCTTAAACTTTGAAGCTATTAAGAAACTCTCTTTATCCCTTCCTGAGTGAGCCATTCATTGATAGGATTTTCATGTTAATTTCATTAGAGTGAATTTCAGCATGTCATTATCACCAATCTCTCAATAGCTGTAATATCATTACCCAAGTGTAATGGTCCTTCAATTATTAAAGTCTTGTAACCTTAAGTATATTTAGTACATTTTCCTGTGCTTCTCCCAATCTTTCTCAATTATTGTTCCAATAATTATCAGGAGATATTTGATGTAAAGATATCTAGTCATTTCTGGAATATAAACACTTTTAAATATGAGTCGATATTAGAGTTTTACAAAATTGGAAGCTTCAAGTTAGTCTTTTAATAATCACTCCAGTTTTCTGTACCACAGTGTTTCAAGGATTTTTATATTAAATACCAGTAACTACTACCACAGCCTTCCACAGTTTCCCACATTAAATAAAAGGAATGA
Organism: Erethizon dorsatum; assembly: GCA_028451465.1. Classification (NCBI taxonomy): domain Eukaryota; kingdom Metazoa; phylum Chordata; class Mammalia; order Rodentia; family Erethizontidae; genus Erethizon; species Erethizon dorsatum. The sequence continues at coordinate 84,249,646 of CM051831.1, read as the reverse complement.
ACATCATAGTGAAGTAGGTTTGCACTAAAAAAGTGGATGTTTCCAACAATAACAATTTTAAGGAAAATTGCCCCATACCTCAAATCTAACATAATAATATGGGCTTTCTAGAATGCACAGTTCAATTAGTGATTTTAGTCCCAGTACTAACCGTAATTTCTATAACAAAGAGATACTTGTATAAGATAGAGGAAAATATAAAACAAATGACTCTACCTACTTACTGTATACAAAGTTTATCTTTTATTTTTCATAGTGCTCCAATGGCCGAGATACCATTCTTTAAATAATTTTAATTTTATATATATATAGATATATATATATATATATCTATATATATGTACAAAGTGTAAACTTTGATGACATTCGATGAGGAAAGTGTTCATGTGTTGTCACCATAGAGAATTTCCATCACTTCAGAAAGTTGGCTTGTGTCCTTTTCAGTAAATATCATACAGAAGCAATTTTTTTCTGACTTTTCACCATAATTGAGCTTTTAGTAAAATAAAACTTCACATAAATGAAAAAATACAGTAAGTACACTACTGTGATGGATTTCTTTGCTTTGAAATTAATTTGTTTTGCACATATCAGTAAATTATGCATTTTTAGAGCTAAATGGTATTTTAAGAAATTAATACATGCCATTTGATTTCCTTGAGGGCACTTTAGTTTTTTCTGTTTTGAGCTATTATAAATAAAGCTGTTATAATTCACAGTACAAATTTGTCAATGTTTTATATATTTATGGATTTATATATTTATGAATGTTTTGGATATATAGCTAGACATTTTTGTTCGTAGGATACATATTTATCATCTTTATGAGACTTTACCAAATATTATAGCAAATAGGATGTTAATTTTTCAAGATAGTCAATAACACAGGGAAGTTCTGGATGCCAACATGAGGTTCGGTGAGTCTAATTTTAGATAATGTGGCAGATATGTGATAGCATTTTATTGAGACTTTAGTTTAAATTTCCCTGATGACTAATTTCACTGAATATTTCTCAAGATAAAAAATTGCTATTATTTATCATATATATATATGTATATATGTGTATATAGAGAGAGATAGAGAGAGAGAGATGACAGGTAGATAGAGACACAATAGATAAAGGTATGATACAAATATTTAAATTAAAAATTATTATGGTAAAAGACAGACTGCCATTAATCCCCCTCTACGTACTTCCTGTGGTTTCAAACACTTTCACCTTCCATGCCACTTTCTTTTTTTTTTTTTTTTTTTTGTGGGTACCGGGGGGTCGACCTCAGGACCTCGCGCGCCAGCAGGCGCCCGTGCCGCTGAGCGATATCACCGGCCCCTTTTTCATATGTGGGATCCGGGAGTTGAACTCGGGCTCTCGCGCTTGCCGGGCAGGCGCTTAAGCCGCTGAGCCATCTCACCGGCCCCCCATGCTACTTTCTGAAGCACCTTCAAAAGTCCTTTTTCCTGATTGTCTTTACAGTGTTTTATCAAAAATATGGTGAATGTTGCAGCAGAGTTCCATTCAGTGGAAAGCGAGCTCATAAAAACATTGAAGTGTGTCCTCATCCACTTTACTGGATCAGGCACCTTGGAATTTTGGCTCTTCCCCAAAGGCAAAATGGCCATAAAAGTAAACATTTTAAAACCGATTCAGCTGATCTAGACGGCCATTACAGCACAATTAAAGGCAGAAGAGGGCTTTCAGAACTGATTCCAAAAGTGGCAAGAATAATGGACTAAATCTGCTGGAAGGAAGGTGGAGTATTTCGAGGTTGATTTATGGCACTATGCCTTTTATCGTAATAATTTTTAAAAATTTAAACATTCACTGTATTCTTTGATCATACCTCATAGATATATAAAATTCTTTAGTGAGTCATCAATCAAGCTCTTCTTATTTTTGTTTATGTTCATGTGAGTTTTTAAAAAGTGCAGTCTAAATATAGTTATGGTATGTTGACCTCTTTGTTTCTATTATGTCCTTTTTGTTTAATTATGTCTTTGAAGAATTTTTCATTTTCTTCTTAGTTGTCAAGTCTAATGGCAAATATCTATTCATTATATTTCTTTATTGTCCTTTTAGCATAAGTAATGTCTGTATGTTTCCTCTTTTCTTCTGAAGTGGCATTTTGTGTTTCTATGCTTTCATCCTTTTAAAGTCATATTTGATGTTATATATGCAATGGTCTTATAAAAAAACACCTTTTCTCCTAGTTTAATTTCTATTTCATTGATTTCTTTTTGTATCTGCTATTTACTTTGTACAACTAATTGCTGTTGTAATTTTTTCATTTGCTTCTGTTTCTAATGTGGGGATATATTTTATTGATTTCCCTCAAAATCTAAATCTGTAAACTTCTCTTCAAGTACTATTTTAACTTGATGGGATAAATTTTGATTGGTTGTATTGTTTTTATTAATCATTCAGTTCAGAATATTTTCTTAATTTACTTTTATAATTTCCTTTGACATTTTTTGCTAAATGTGCTATAAAATTTTCACATAATTTAGGCTCTTATAGCTAATAACTTATAGCTAGTTATATATAGCTCTCTATATATAGTAACATAGCTAATTTTATATCAACTTAATTATGTTTTAGGAAGATCATACATTCCATAAAAGTCAATTTTGTCAGTCATTTGTGTATGCTTTATGATTCAATATAATGTTTATGACCATGATGGTACATATATGGATCAAATAATTCCACATTTTGGTTGTAGTATAGCTTTTGATGAAGTCAATCCATTGATGAATATGTAGAGTGGGTATAAATTCTTACTGATTTTTTGGCTAATTCCCTCTTAATTACTGAAAAAATCATAATAAAATATCCATAGTTGTGTTTTCCTATTCCTGTAGTTATTTTTATTCATTTTTGTAGTATTTCACATAAATCAAAGGTGTAGCAGTTTATGACACATGTACACACTCACATAATCATCATCTCTTTCAAAATGCAGACTATACCTCCCTGGCTCCCTTGGCTGTAATCATATGCTCACTGAACCCATGCCGCCACCAAACCACTGAGTTGTTCTGTGTATTTATATATTTATTTTTCTTTTTCTATAATTTCATATAAATAGAATCACATAGTATGAGTATTCTTTTGTTTTTCTTCACAAACATATAATTTGAATTTATATAGTTTACCTATATACTTCATATATATCTTTATGAATGTATTAAGTATGCCATTTATCCTATCATAAGTAATATTTTTATTGACACATAATATTTATACATATGCATAGAGAACAGTAGGATAGTTCCATATATGTATGCGGCATATAATAATCAAATCAACATAATTAACATTTCCAGCTCCTCAAGTATTAATCATTTCTACGGTGTTGGTGGAAATATAAATTAGTACAACCAGTATGGATAACAATACTGTATGTAAATTCTATAAAAAAATATATAAACAAAGTTTTGAAGAAACTAAAGAGAAGAGACCCTTGAATAAATAATGAAAAATACTAGGCTATTTTGCTCCTACCTGAAAAGAGTATAATATATTTCAGTTCTCTCGAAATTAATGTGTCAATTTCCCTTAGTATTACCAATTTGCAAATGTGTTTTTCTTTTATTTTTGTTTTTAAATTTTTTTAGAGTCAAAAGTGCTGGCAAACATAATATGGTTTGTGTGTACCCTTTAGCCAGCTTCTCAAAATGGTAAACTGTTAAAAATAGTACAGTATTGAAACCAGGAATTGACACTTTTAATTGTGTTAACTAAACCATACACCTTGCAGAAATTTTTATCAGGCTTCTTCGCACTTTTTTCAGTATAATGTTATGGATGTTCATCACATGTGTACGTTTATGATGTGACTGTAAGATTATGGAACTATTTCATAATCATAAGTAAACTCCTTTTTGCTATCCCTGAAAATTCACATCAATGCTCAATTTTAAGCTCTGTCAAAAATTAATGTGTTCTTTATTACTGTAATTATTTCACATTGAAAAAGTTATTTGAAAGGAACTATAAACCATTCAATATGTATTCTTTTCAGAATTTTTCTTTTGCTCCATCACAATACCCTTGAGATTCACAAAATTGTTGTCTATATAAATATTTTCCTTTCCTATTACTGAGTTCTATTCTTTTTTTTTTTTTTTTTTTTTTTGTGGGTACCGGGGGGTCGACCTCAGGACCTCGTGCGCCAACAGGCACCCGTGCCGCTGAGCGATATCACCGGCCCCTTTTTCGTATGTGGGTTCCGGGAGTCGAACTCGGGCCCTCGTGCTTGCAAGGCAGGCGCTTACACCGCTGAGCCATCTCACCAGCCCACTGATTTCTATTCTAAAGATAAAATTGTTATGAACAGTAGTATAAAGATTTGTATAAACATAAATTTTTATTTCTCTAGTATTCATATATGTAGGGATTTGAGAGGCAGTAAAGTATTTTAACATTAAAAACAAATAAAAAAGAATGTAAAGAAACTTGAAACCATTAGAGTGCCGAATTATTATAATTATCAGCGTTTTGGAGGGAGATTAAGTCATTTTGTATCCTCAACATACTTGTTATTAAATACTATTAATTTCCAATGTACTCATGTTTTTTAATTACACTTGTTCAATGCTTATAGTCACATAACATTGTATTTTATTGTAACATCTACCATAACTTCTATTTCTGTTCTCCAATTATGATCTTCTAAATTCCTTCTATTTCTTCATTATTACAAAATTACATAAGCCCTACAACACGTGTCTGATTTCACTGAAATATTGCTTACTAAATGGGACACCAGTATATGTACAATGTTAATAAATAGTAACAGTATTTTCCCTGGGTAAAGGTACCTGGGCCTTCTATACAAATTCATTTGTTTCCTTTCCTACAATAAAACTGTTTTATGATGCAATTGTTACCAAATTAGTTGTTATAAATTGTTATTGCTTTGTTCTTTAATTTAAAATTCTCTGATGGCTGGTGACTTTGAATATTTCTTCATATAAGCACTTGAAGTTTAGATTTCCCCTTCAGTGAAGTGCCTGTCCTCATGTATACCTATATTTTCCTGAGCTATTTATTTTACTATCTAATAGGACTTCTTTAAATGTTTCATTATTTGGCTATTGCAAGTATTTTCTTTCAATATCCCATAAGTGTACAGTTTCATCAAACGTAAACAACTTCTTCAAATTACCTGTAATCAAACCCATTATTTTTCAGAAAGAAAAATAAAAGTGTATTTCATATTAATCAGTAAGTTTTTGTACAATTTAGCTACAAAATATTATTTCTGTCTGCGTAATTAAGGCTTATATAAAAGCCCTAATAAGAGACATTTTGTAGAACTCTTAAGTCTTTTCAATATATGTATCGCCTTGAGAAAGATTTAAATATATTGCACTTCCCACTTAAAAAGAGATTCACAGCTTTGATTCATTATCCTATATTTTTTTCCATCCTCCATCATTTTGGTAGAAGCATGAAAAGTGAAATCATATTTTTTCCACTCTTATTTTTATGTCTAAATCTAAAGTGAGAAATAACATTTGTAAAACTTTACATCACATTTTATCTTACATTGTGAAAAAGTGGAATTGATATAAACAAGAAAAACGTTATTTTCTTTCCTTTCGGCAAATAGTTTTTCCCCTATGAAGATTATGACCAAACATGACCCACTGTACAGTATGCTGTGTTGGAAGAGAAAAGTTTCTGCAATTGAAAGTACAACAGAAAACTCACTTCTTCTCACCATCAATGGTCTTCTTAATCAGCGTTGATACTTAGCTCAGAGAGAGATAGAAAGGAAAATGGATACGTACATAACAAAATAAACAAGCTGTTTATCCTTTCTTTTAAAAATATTGTAGAAAAACCTTTTCCTTAACACACAGCATCCCTAAAGCTGCGGTTAAGTTTGAGGGTGGTAAACAAAAAGAGAGGGACATAAGTCTTTGTGCTATACATAAGACTTTAAGATTTTTTCTTTTTTCTTTTTTTTTGTCAGTACTGGGAGTCGAACTCAGGACCTCGCACTTGCCAGGCAGGCGCTTATGCCACTGAGCTATCTCACTGGCCCAGTATTTTTTCAACATAGCATAGAAACTAAAAGTATAAGATACAGTTCACAAATATCCTCTCACATATCTGAAATTTACTGTTAATTGTTACCAAAACACTAATTGATAACATCCATTTTAGTTTCTATCTCCCTACCCCATCACTCAGGAGGATCGTATTTGCCAACTTCCAATGACAAGTATTACAGGGGAAAAATCGTATTTGCCAACTTCCAATGACAAGTATTACAGGGGAAAAATATAAACAAAGCCAGCAGCAACCAGCTTGAGTTCCTTGAATGAAATTCCATAATTAAACACATGAGAATAGAACAGTTCAAGGTTGTTCTACCATCTTAATGTACTTAAAATATTAATATATATTAGTCATATTAGACACATTACATAAACTAAGTTATTGCATTGCAACCAATATCTTCTAAAGATCTCTCAGCCTATTTGTAATAAATAGGGCCATTGATATTAAATCTATCTGAGTCATGCTCTACTAATAATGCCTATGACAAAGAGGTAATATTCATAAAACATTAATGTGTGCTTATGTTTTCTATCCTCCTTTTCAGTAAGCTTGGGGCTCTGTTAATATATCTTCCTAGCTGCAGTGAAATATGTTTCTTCTAGGCCAAGCTTCATCCCTTTCCTCTCTTCTTCAAGTAGGATTAAGTTTAGAACTCTTATGTGCCAGAGATAGAAACTACAAGAAAACAGAGGGGTGATTAAAAAACTTTGGATTTTGTGGAGATTAAAATTAAACCTGTTTGTTATTTTCCTAAAATGTTGGATTCAACTACTATAACTATCATTACTTGCACTAATTCTATAACAGTCACAAGTATCAATAGTGTTCATATTAGATATGTCCTACCATATCAACATAGAAATGTCCCATCAATTGAAAACAAATGTTTTAAACAGATTTTTTCCTATGTCAGCTGATGTGTCCATAGTCAGGCTTCCATTGTCTACTCAACTCAGAGGCATAGCTGGAGTGTAGCTCAATGATAGAGCATTTGTCTAACATGTACAAGGGTCTGGGTCAGTTTACAGCACTGAGAACGATGAAGGCAATTCTCTCAGATCTTTAGGTCCACAGTCCTCAACATGAGTGTAATATTTCTGCTTATATGATTTTATTTTTTGGTACCAGGAATCGAACTCAGGACTTTGGGCTTGCTGGGCAGGTGCTGTTCTGCTGAGCAATATCCCTTGTCCCTTTATTTATGTGATTATTTAAACTCTTATATATATATTTTGTCTAAGCAACCAGAAGTTAAGCTAGATAGGCAATTATTGTAGCATAAAGCTTAGAGATTTCATGTTCAGTGATCTGTAGTCTAAATTTGTTTTTTCATGGCTCCATCTAAACTCAATGATGACAGTTGTTCTCTATTTGAAAATGTGTTGTCATTGCTGTTAAAATATCTCAATATTGTAGAAGCATTTTAAGGAAAACTATTATTATGAATAGTGATAATTAATGAAGGATCAATATTACACAAATCTTGTGAAAAAATTTCCTTTATTCTTGGAAATGTGGTAACATAATGGGAAAAATTTTAATAAATGTAGTTGGAAAATAACATTAGTCAATAATTCTTTATTAGTAGATTTTAATTTTTGAAGCATGCTTATTCAAACAAGGATCTAGATTTAGTCATTTTAAAATATTAATATCTAGAAGATAATTCAGTAAACATCTAAAGAAAATCCTTATGATTCAGTTAACTAAGTATTGACTGTAAAGCTAAACATTGATATATAATTTTATGCTTATATACCAATAGTAAAACAAATTTAAAAGTTAAAGTTAGTATTTTCACATAAAAATTCTATATCCGGGCCGGTGAGATGGCTCAGCGGCGTAAGCGCCTGCCTGGCAAGCGCGAGGGCCCGAGTTCGACTCCCGGATCCCACATATGAAAAAGGGGCCGGTGATATCGCTCAGCGGCATGGGTGCCTGTTGGCACGCGAGGTCCTGAGGTCGACCCCCGGTACCCACAAAAAAAAAAAAAAAATTCTATATCCATAGAAATGTATTTATGAAAAATAAAATAGCATTTGATTTAACAAAAACAGATGAAAATGATAGTTCTAGAAACCCATTTTTGTATATTTTTAATAAGTTATAAAAAACATAGACACAAATTTTGCAATTGTAGATTAAAGCAATATGTCTTATAGTATAAAACCAAGAATTAGTTTGCTCATGTTCTTATTTAGGGAGAATACTTGAGAAATAAATGGATTACAGTTACCACTCAATATGGTTTGACATAACACAATGGACAGTTTTCTGTTAAGACCAAATCAAAATGTCTAAAATGTATAGCTCTCAGAACCTATTTAAAAGGTTAATTAATAGGTTAACCAGGTTATAGTTAGATCAGAGAAAGAAATTCTGGCATTCTAGTGAACAGTAGTATAAGTATGGATAATAATTTATATTTTTATAAATATATAAGGAGAGATTTTGATTTTGATAAATATATAAGGAGAAATTTTGACTTTAACTGTAAAAACAATAAATTTTTTAAAAAGACATGTTTACCCAGATTTGAGCATCACAAAATGAGTACACATATTAGAACATCACATAAAGCCATGTAAATATGTATATGTTTTTGCATCAGGTAAGGTAAAATAAATTTTAAATATTCACATTCTGAGAATATGAAAAATCTTAACTAGAGAAATCCACTAAATTTTTAAGTATAATCTGATAAGCATTACAGGTCCTAGAAACTTTAAACATGACCAGTCCAATTTAACTGGAACCAAAGAACACACTTTGAAGGAACCAGTAATAAAGAGTTACCTGAAAATCTTCGTAGCTTTAGCTTTATTGTGAGAATAAAGACACTTTATAATCTTGTTTTAGTGTATTTTTAATACCCTCTTTTGAAGACAAACCTATTATTTGGCCAGTTATACAGACTCCAGTAGGAGCTATTTGAGGGCGGGCTATATCTATGTTGTAATTGTATTCACAGCCTCTATCATAATAGAAAATCTTATTTATTATTAAACAAACAAGTACTGAAGACTATTAACATCTTTTCCTTCCAGTAACTTCAATCTCTATAATGTTACAGTTACCCTGTCCTATCCAGTTTAAATCCTATGCCATGAGAACCATTTCTCTGAAATAAGCAAAAATTTTTCTTCAAAATCTGTCAAAATTGAAGAATTACTTTGACAGTAACTATATATTAATAAATAAAGGGAAGATATTTTACAGTGCCATAGCACTCATGTTTGAAGCAGAGCATAGACGTTAAGTCCTGACATTTTTGCCAACTTAATATGTAGTTATTGAAACTTGAAATCTATGAATCTCATACTTGCTTGTTTTAAAATAGAAGAAAAATTATTTGACCAGTTGGATTCATGAAAATATTATAATTCCATTTAATGAATGATTTAAACATAAAATTTTGTACAATATTAATTATCAATCATGTTTATGCATTTTCTGTATTAAATAGTATTTCATTTATTAATTAAATAGAAAAGTAATTTTCAATATGTACACTAACTGAGATGACCATTTAATTACATTTATTCATTCATAAAGTCAATTATTACGGCATGAAATAAATAGATATTTACTAGATAAGTCTTATGTGCTAAGGTGTTTGGAAATTATAATTAATATGGTAAAACTCTCTCTTGTCTGCCTCTCTGTCTCTCTCTCACAGGCATGCACATGCACATGCCCCAATTATATTCATCTGGGATAAGAAAATTTTGCACATAATTGAAAAGAAAATTTCAGATATAGTAAGTGTTTTAGATAAAATTAACTATCATTATATTATAATGGACAGTGATTTTTACTTTAATAGTTGTTATGGAATCTCTGTTTTCGTGGTTTAATTTAAACTGTACTTTTAATGTCAGGAAGGACAAAGTCTTAAAAAATCAAAGGCATTGATAACATCCTTCATGGGAAAGGAAATTATGTCAAGTTAGGAACATGCTTGATTATTTGAGAAACCAAAAATCCTGGGATGACTCCTATGCATGGACTTCAGTGCATAGGGGAGAAAAATGGTCTGGGAAGGGAGTGGTTAATTATGATGTTCATTAGATCATGCACACCTGGCTATTGTGTTCTTGACTATACCACTCCCAGTCTCTTATGTCGAAATCATAACTTCCGGTAGAACAGAGTCTGAAGGGCTTTTAGGAAAACAGTGTCACAATCTACCTGATTTATCTTCTCTATCTGCTTTGTGTGCACCTCAGTTTTGTAAGGTAGTAATGGGGATAATAGCAAAATCAAAAGGAAATAATTTCACAGAATATATTCATATATGTGTTTATGTATGAACTAGTTAATGGCTGGATATAAAGTTTAGGTTATATATATATTATGTGTGTATTGTAATTATATGTATATATATATATATACATCATTTCCTTTCCCATGAAGGATACTATCAATGTTTTTGATTTTTTAAGACTTGCTCCTTCCTGACATTAAAAGTACAATTTAAATGATACCACCAAAACAGAAATTCCATGACAAAAAAAATATATATATATATATATACATATATATATATTCCTTTTTTGGGGGGGATACCAAAAATTGAACTCAGGACCTTGTACTTGCCAGGCAGGCACTGTGCCACTGAGCTATATCCCCGACCCCTATATACATATATATATTTCAATAGTGCATGTATATAACAAATTTTTAGCCTTCAAAATTGATCATGCATTCATAATTTTCCTTAAAGACTTATTTATATTGTTTTTCATAGATAAACGTGTTGTTAGGAAGCTATTCATATACTGCCGACCTATTAATGATGAATAAGTCTATGTTTCATTTTGTTTTGTTTTAGTAAATATATTCTCTCTCCAAAAGAGAGTATTGATAAATATATGTATTGATAAATACATATATTGGTATATAATGCACATATATGCAATTAAACTTTAAAATTAAGTGACTAACCAATCAAATAATATCCATATATTAGAGTTTAATATACTGAAAAAGTACTAAAAATATTGTATAGGACATTGCTTAATTTGTTTATGAAATGAGGTAAATAACTTATGAACTATTAATATCTGTGTTAGTCTGTTTTCTTTTTATTAGTGTTTCAAAATAACCAATGTAGTCAAATTACAAGCAGGAAAGATTTATTTTGGCTCCCAGTTTTGGAGGTTTTGGTCTGTTTGTTGGCTATGTTGCTTTAGGTTCAATGTCAAGGCAATTACGGTCAGAGTATGTGGTTAAGATGCCCACAGGGCAAAACCAATGACCTAGAAGACCTCCTATAAGGCCCAACCTTTTAAAAGTTCTGGCCTTGGGTGGGGAACCCAGGGAACCCATGGGCCTTCGGTAGGGAACCCAAAGAACACATGGGCCTCTTGAGGACTCTTATCCAAATTATAGCAATATCTGTGACTACATACATTCCAATAACTTTTACAAACGCTGAACCAACTAATAAAATAGCAATTTAAAGGCAATTGAACACAAACCATGACAACTATTAAAAATACCAAAATACTAGAGATTAAGTAGTTGCTTAATTAATCAATACCCTAGATACAAATAACAACTCTTCATTTAAAATGAGACATTACATTTAAAAAGCACATTATTTGCATTTGATTTAGTATGCAAAATTCTATCAGATTGTAATGTATAGTCAGTGCACTTCATTCTTCATAGACATAAAACAGATGCTACCTGTAGCAGTTGTCTGCAGAAGCTTCATTATTCAGCTCAGAAATGTTTCAGCTATAATCATTAAACATATGCCTGAGACACAGAGACACAGCAGCTCTAGTCTGAGAAAGAATTAATGTGGGAGAATGTAACATAAAAGATCTTTATAAAAGCACAAAAAGAATTGGGAATTCAATTATAATCATGTTTTATTATCAGATATTCAAGATTGTCTCTACTTCATTTAGTTAGAACAAATGAATAATGGCCTGAGATACTTCACAAAGGGCTGTTTAAGATAGCATTTTACAGGAAGCTAATGATTTATTCAAATTGCAGCTCTGCTTTCACCTAGAGCTTGTTGTATTATCAGAAATAGCATAAAAGAACCTTCAGAAGTCTTCCCTTTCTATGTACACGTACATGTATATATGTATGTGTGTGTGCGTGTGTGTGTCAGGAGGCCAGCTGTGTTTTCTGAAAGTTGACTGAACTGGAGATTGAGGCCTTATGTATTTATTAGAAGCTGGACTGGGGGAGGAGCTTGAGATAGTGGTGCATTGGTGTCCTTCATTCTACCTCTTGTGACTGAAATAGCCAGGCCTTCATGTTCTTGCACTCCTAGCCACTGAATGAGGGATTCCCTGTGAAAGTGTGACTTCAATCAAGACCACTATTTGCAGCTAAGGTGAATTCTGAAGAAGCTGATAACTGGAGTCTTATCTGTTGACCTCATTCCTCAAAGTTAAGCTGAATCTATGCAGCATCTGTGCTATTTGGATCCGATTCTCCATACACTTTGGAGAAAGACTTCTTTAGGATTCCACTGAACATCACTTCTTGATACGGAACCTAAAAGAGGGAGCTCGGTGGGATGAACTTCAACCACTGCCAATGAAGTTGGTCTCTGTATCTCAATTGATACTCATTATCACTAACCTTCACTCTATCAATATAAAGTCCACCTTTGTCTTAGTGCCTACCACTTTTGGCTTTAATGACTTAGCTATTGATATGGCCCAGAATCTCATCACCAACTTGCTTGAGCCCCAGTTCTCAGTAACCTTCTGAACCTGCTATTTCTACGCTTTTCCAATTATATTCCCAGTTGGATATGACATCATCAAAAATATTTCATTTTCTACCTTTCTTTTCTATTTTTGCTGTATAACATATTTTTCTTTATGAACAGTACCAAGAGTCAGTGACACTTGCAAAAATAAGTGACTTTCTTCCTGCTAGCTGGCCCCTTGATACAAAAAAGCCAGAAGTTCTCAGGCAGTAGATATATGTAATTACTTTGTGTAAAGCTTGCATTTACTCTTTCAAGAGTGAATTCCATTTTCAAACAGGACTTGTAACATTTCAAAGCCAAAAGTGTAAACTGATATCATATTATTTTCAGTAGTTTGCTATGAGTGATAATAACTGGAGTACTCTTGCTTTCTTGCCTTGCTTCCCACACCCATGAATTATTCTTCGGGGAAAAAGTGTAAAATATTTTTGTTCAACTTAATGTTATGCATCGTGGAGGTTATATAAGATGTATTTTATGTATCATATAAAGATTCTTACAAAATATTTTCTTAAACTTGGATATTTCATGTGTTTGAGGCAGGCCAGCAGTTTCCGAGTGATGTAGTATAGAAAATGTAGTTCCACTCCTATGTATTTTTTTAAATGAGCACATGGGTCTAATATGAATTTTTGGTTTTTCTCATGTTAGTAGATCAAATGCTCGATAAGCTCTTTGAATTTGGTATTAGTCACTGTCTTACTAACAAGAAAGATATACCCATCTGCGTACATGAAAACAAACCTTGACTTTACTGGGATGAAGGGACACAGTATAATCTATTTGCCACTATGAATCTAATAAATTTAAGAGTACAATATGAGGTGTTTGTGCTTGGCATCTATTGCTAGAAGGTCGAATCATATTTGATAATGGTGAATTTATGCCACTGGCATTTGTCTTTGCCACCAAGGCTTCTTTTGTAATTATCCTTTCAAGCAAGCTGTGATGTGACCATTAATAGAGTTTGGCTGCCATTAACTAACTTTGAAGTTTTACGTAAGTATGTAGTGTCTTTTCCATGGTCAAATTCTCCCTGGGTATAACATGAAATGGAAACTCTTAGTACTTTATACTTACTCCAATTCATCCTTTCATGTGCATTCATCCCACGACACATTTTCTCTCATTTCTCCATATTTTTCGACAAGTCCCTGACCACATATCCAGATTTGTCTCTATTTCTTATAGTATCTATATTCTGATCTTGTTTAAGTGTTGTCTACAAAAGCAAAAAGCCAGGTGCAAATAATTTCTTTACATGCTGGTTTCCAAGCTTACTCTCGAGTGATTATAATGTAACAGATGTACATATTTTATGTGCACCCATATTAGGAAATGATACATCTATAATCCAGGTTCAGCTGTTTTTCACTTTATTGAGATATTCACATGTAAATCTCCATGTAAATCACATGTAAATCTCCAGTTTTCAGTGTAAATTGAGGAAAAATGGTATCTTTTTTATCCTTTCATTGCCTTGAGAGTTGTACTATCTTTCTTTCCTTTTTCTTTCTTTCTTTTGTTGTAGGCTGAACAGGCACAGTATTTTGGTATTTACTTTGGTCAGGATGTTGCAGCACAGTGATGATTAACTGAACCTCATAGGGTCTATGTCCCACTTTCAGTAATGTGTCTTTCCTAACCTACCAACATGCTGGTCACAATAAATTCAAAAACCCCAAAAATTATATTATCAATTTAATGAAGCAATGTGTTATGCTTCAGTATGTCCAAGATACCCAGAATTTTTATGATGGTATTATGATATGAAGCAGAATATCTGACATAACTATACAATTAGATTTATATGATTGTTCACTTCAAGAGAATGCAGTGTTTCTGGTCTCCTTTTTGATTGAAATAAAAAGGAATACATTTAATAAATCAGTGGCTGAACACCATGCCCCTGTGCCATATTAATCTGTTCTAACAAAACTCTTGCATTGCTATTTGGCTGTTTGCACTAGTTAACAGTTAACTTGTAAAGTTTAACTGGTTTGTATAAAAGTTGAACTACATAATTAAATGCTATCACTGGAGACCAATCCATCCTTTAGGGCTTTAAAGTGACACTTGTCTCCTTAGGTGACACTAGTCTCCCTACAACCCTGGCATTATTTATACCATATTCATATTTATATTCATATTTATATTCATATTTATACTCATATTTATATTGATATTTCTTTACTTTCTTGGCCAGAGAGAGACATAGTTTCAGAGTCTTCCTGTTTGCTTTTCCTACTCTAATCAATTTATCCCACAGGCCAAGAAAAGAATATAAGGGTATTGCAAACTGTCAATTATGTCAATTTCAATTATACATTCAGAGATCACGGAAATGATCTTAATTTGAGTTCAGTGATTGTTATCTCAGTGTAAGAGTTGACTTAGTTTTGAAACCCCTCTGTGCTGGTACTGTAAGAGGTTCTTAATGATTCAGGCCTTTAGATATCAGTGACAGATGGTTACTTCTGCACAAGTGTCCTAACAATGTTTGGGATTCTCTTTGTAAATTGCCATAGGGTCTGTGAGAGTTAATCTTGACTTTCAACTTGATTGGATGACAGAAAGTTAGAAGATTATTAAAACACACTTCTGTATGCCTAGGAGAATAATGGGTATTAAGGACCATTCTATATAATTTTTGGGGAAAAAACATTCCATAATTAAATTGTGATTAATGCTTGTATGAGACCTGGTATCTTGCCCTGTGAGCTGGCTGTGGTATGCAGAAACATAACTCCATATACTTCTGGTCACAGTTGAGACCACAATGGTCCCATGACGGTGTGATACCCCAGGGCAAGATTACATCAGCTGAAGACATCCTGGTTCCTTGAGAACCCAGTAGTAATAAAAAAAGCATCTCACCTTGGGGAAAGGACAAACCTCTTATTAACCTGCCATCTCCCCCTACTGTCCTCATCCACATAAAGATCCTCACTAGCATAAGACCACCACCGCCCTCTGAGCCATCTGATAATCCCCTCATCATAGTCCTCAATATAAATATGGTCAATAAATACCGAGGTTCTAGCTGCCTCGTGGCCTTTTGTTTCCTGTGAACAGCTGTTCATCCCAGATCCCCGTTGCATCGCCATATTGTCTCTTGCTTTTTCTTTTTGTCATGAGCCATAACACCTTGCAGGAACTTGGGGACTCACTGCAGGGGTCTCCAATAGATGGGGGCATGACTTTGAGGACCGTGTCTTGTCCCTGGCCCCTTAATTTCAGGAGCTCTTCTGTGCTCTGCTTCCAGGCCTCCATGAAATGAGCAGTGTTGGTCCATCATGCCCTCTACCATGAGGTTCCTGATTTAGATCGAGCCGACCACGTGATGGAACATCTGAAACCATGAGCCTTGGTATTGTGGACATCAGGTACTTTGTGCCAGCAATGGCAAAGCTAGTCAGTGCAAGGTCATTTGGTGAAATTTTACCAGATTCGTCTTCATGTACAATTGACTTGGGTTTGCAATGCGGTTTTTCTTTGTTGTTGTTTTGTTTTGTTTTGTTTTTTTGTACCAGGAATCGAACTCAGGACTTTGTGCTTGCCAGGCAGGTGCTGTGCCACTGAGCTATATCCCCAGCTCTGCAATGTGTTTTCTTGTAGAAATGTAGCCACCTATTTAGTTTGTGGACACATGTTCAGGTCTGGAAAATGAGTGAGAAATCATGAGCCTTTAATGAAGTGACTTCCCTCAGGCTACTGAATTTTTTCCTGTAGCATAGCTACCCATTTGTTTAATCCCAGGATTATCATATTTTGTTAACCATCTCCATAATTCTGTGAGTCAGATCCCCTTGGTTATTACTTGAACCTTGATAATTTTTTTCATAAACATAGTCCCCTGGCTTGTGCCAGTTAAATGTTATTATCTTGCTGAAATTACTCTGAGGTACTATAATTCTCATACTTATATTATTTTGACAAATTGTAATTCTCATTACTAACAATGTGTTACTGTTGACCTTGGCCTTCCAGAATAAATCATGAATTATTTGCAGATGATGGTGTCCCTTTCAAAGCACACTCATTCAGTAGTTACATGGTGTGCTATCCCGTATGCTATTTCCTTTGGGATATCATCTAGTTTGTCTTTCCTGGATGCTTCAGCTTTCTGAGACAATGCTTTCACCACTATTTTCCCTTGAAGTTCTAGAATTTCAGCTCCACTTAGTATAAGGCATTGTTCTTTTTCATTTTTTTTTATGTTTGGTAATGATCCTATTAGTGACTTTGCAGCAGCTACTTTATCTGGGGTTAGTGGCACATCAACGCCATATGCTCTTCTCAAGAGCCATTACTTCCTCATTTAAATCTCATTTTAATGTATAATTATATTATATTAATATTAAAGCCATATATTAACATATATATGGATTCTATGGAAATAGGAATAAGTTAAAATTATTTAAAATGCATTATAAATATATATCATGGTATGTATGTATGTGGGTGTAAACTTGTACTTACATATATGTGTGAGAGAAAGAAATAAAGTTTCTCAAAAAGTAATTGACTTAACTTCCATATACTAATTTCCAAAAGTAAAATAATATGATATATGTCCAGGAGTGGGCATTTGACTTGTATTATTTTTCTTTTTCTTTTTTCTTTATTGAAGTAAACTGTTTTAGTAAGAAAAGAGTTATGTTATAAATGGAAAAGTGTATATTCATTTCCCTGGGAAATATGAGTAGAGAACAGTGACTAGAAACTATCAATATCTATTTCATCATCAGCATTTTAAGTTAAATTCCTGCCTCCTAAAATGATAAAATATTTGGGACATAAGAAATCCATCATATAAATATAGTTTTGATACAAGCAGCAGCAGAGAAATTATGAGGCTGTTGTTAGAAAGATTACTATCCAGTAAAACTAGAATGAAATATCAAGTATAAAGCAGTAGAACACAAATACATAAAAATGCTCTTACCAACTCTTCAATATATGAAGCAAAAAACAGAATTTTCAATGCAGAACATAATCCACGATTGGAAAACCTGAGATATGGACGCAGGAAACGTTTACAAAATTCTTAAAAGGAAAAATAAGTTTCACTAATTGCATGTATACAGTTTTCTGATGCCTGTTGCTGAATAATAAACTACACAACATCAGTAGCATAAAATAACAGTTTTATCAGTCCCAAAATTCTATCAATCAAGAATTTAGACAAAATATAGTAAAGGCATTTTATCTCTTTTGCATAAAGCTTCCTACCGTAGCAGGGCACATTCAGTGGCTGGGATTGACACACATCACTGAAGGTCACTCAAAAGACACGGGACTAGAAAAACTGAGGGTGAGACATTCAATTTCCAGGGAGATACTTTGCTCTCATAGCCCTCTCTGGGGCTGGCAAGACTCAGAAGGTAGAGTGTGTAGATCCTGCAGGGGCTTGGCATTGTAGCAGGTTGAATAGGTTCAGGCAGAAACATTGAGAGTGATGATTTCAGAAGGTCCTGGGGAAACATGCCTTGTCTTCTCTGACCTAGTTTTGGATGGTATTTGCCAACAGTTTTGCCATGATATATTAACTATAATATTGACAATCATGCCCAGCTTCAAGGAAACACTATAACGTCCATATCAGAGGGTTAAAATAGTTTGTGCCAATTATTTTGAAAATTGTTGTATGCAGAGTCAACATCTTAGGGATTCATATTTGTAATTTTGAGAATTAATCCAGATGAATGAAAATAGATTGATAACAATATAAAAGGTGGTGTTACACGGAAAATGTAGTACTGTTATTTGGTAAAGGTTGCTCGGAGATGAAAGAAAATTCAAATGTCTCCATACAAACACAAGTTTAATGATTTCATAACTTCAAGTACTTTTTAACATAAGTAGCTTTGTTTTGTTACATAAGTAGTCAAGCTAAACAGAGCTTTCAACATTTACATATTTATTCATTTTTCCAGTCTTATAAAGTAGATTGGTGACATAGGAAGAGCATTAGGAGTTGAACTAGCAACTTCCGTCAATTCTTTTGCCAAAAAGACCATATTTACATGATATTAAGGTTTATTTTATAGTTCTACTTTTAAATACTCCTATCTATACCAGTTAATCTATAACAGAAATAAGCTAAAACCAAATACTGTCTTTAGAATTTTTATTTTCATATGTGGGTACCGGGAGTCGAACTCAGGACCTCGCGCTTGCCAGGCAGGCGCTTATGCTGCTGAGCTATCTCACCGGCCCTGTCTTTAGAATTATATGACTAGTTTTTCTAGGTATCTTTAAAAAGAGGAGAGCAGTAGAAGTAGACTTATGATATTATGTATTACTTAATTTAAACTGCTACATTCACTTCCATGAAAACCCTCCCATACGCATATGCACACACTTTTCATATTACATACTAGAACAGCAGCTCATGAGGGCAGTAATAAATACATTCATAACATAGATTCTTATTTTCCTTCCTTCCCTTCCCCCTCACCTCTCCTTTGTCCCCTCTCCCTACATACATATCATAGGGACTTAGTGCATGGACACAAGAAGTCACAACACCAAACCCCTTCTTTTTAATCTCATTTTTCTTCCCTCACTCCCTCCATCTCTTGGTTTCCTTCCCATATGCTAAATGTCTACCTGGCTATTTCCTACTATCTTTTATTTTGCACTTATATTTTGGGCTTCTCATATAAGAGAAGCCATGTGATATATATGCTTATGTATTTGATTTACTTCATTTAATATTATGGTCTCAGGGTGCATCCATTTTCTTACAAATGATGCAAGTTTATCCTTCTTTGTGGTAGTATTACAACATGTATTAATGACACATTTTCTTTATTCATCTGTTGATGTATGTATGGACTGCTTCCACACGATTTGACTATTTTGAGTTGTGCTGTTATAGACAGGTATGAATGTACCATTGTAATATAATGTCTTTACTACTTTCAGGAAGATAACTAGAAGAAGGACAGCTGGGTTGAATGGAATTTCTAGTTTTAGTTTCTTGAGGAATCTCCATACTGATTTCCATAGAGGTTGTATAATTTAGAGTCAACTACCTCCAAGTTAATTCTTTGTAATATGTCTACCTCTAGATTTTGAAATATGTACTTTAAACCACATGTAAATATAATTTAAGCAGAGATGAAACACTCACATACACCAAAAATTTAGCATGTTGGTGTCCATATTCAATAAATATGTATGAATTATTTAATATTTAATCATCTTGAAAACTAGCCTATGGAAAATACTGAAAATAAAAACCAAGTAGGAAAAAGAAGCATAGTGCCCTATTCCAACTTTATATAAGTAAAGAATGAATTAGTATTCACAATCAAAAAATATAATTCACTTATTGAAATATAAACATAATAATATAAAAATAATTATTCTAATATTTTCCTTTGTTCTTTTTATGTTAGATTTTTACCATCCATATATATGACAATAACACAATAAAATATATAAAATAATAACAAAATTCTTTAAATTCAAGCAGATAACCCTTTAAAGAAAAAAAAGGTTATCGATTTGAAATATGTATTTTATCATTACAAAGACATTTAAATTTTCAATTATTCATTTTAGGACTGTAAAATACATAAATATAAACTGCATATTTTAATAATATGATGAAAACATTGCATTGATGATGTATGATTATAAAGATAAGGATGGATAAAAGGAAGAGACAGATAAAAGAAGGCAGAGAAAACAATAAGAACAAAAATATTAGATAACAACAGAGCTTTAAAGAAACATATAAATAAACATTTAGAAAACTTTCAGAAACATGTGAGATTGACTTTAGGGCTACCTGCAGAGGAACATAGCTTGAAAAGCATATAAACGCCTAAGAGTTAAATATGTAAGAGTGAGAATTTATCAACTATCACACATCAAATAGTCACCAAGTTGTTTCCTTGAACAATCTGAATACATCCATTAATCCAGATATAGAAGATTGTTTCCATTATTACTGTCATTTTGCAGAAGAGTAAGGTGAGATTTCGAGCCTAGTTAACATAGCTGAGAACAAACTGTTCATGTGAATCTATGTAATTATAAAGTTTACCAGATAATTTTAAGAAGCTAAGTAGGTAAGAAATTAAGTTCACCTGTAATCTCAGAACTTGGGAAGCTGAGGAGAATCACTGCAAGTTCAAGGCCAGCCTGGGCTACTATGCTTTTATAAGCATTTGTATAAATATAGAAAAATATAATGACCACTGTAAAAATCTAATTTTCTTACACATATATGAATATCTCCTTTTTGTTTGTTGTTGTTATTTTTATTTCTTTTTTATCCTAGATATATCTGTCTACTTGAAGGAACACAACACTCCCTTCTAATTAAAATATCCTTCCTCATGATGGCAGCTGATGGATGCTTCTAAGGCACGATTGTCTTTTAGGTTTCCCTGATTTTTACTTCACATTGATTTAAGTATTAACACTTGAATGACCTAAATCATAGGTCATTCAAACACTGTTTTTCATGACAGGGTTTGGCAAACTATGATCTCTAGGCTGAAGCTGGCCTACACTTTTGATTTTATACATGGAGTAATATGGAACAAAGTCGTGCCCACTTAGATACATGTTACATAGTTTCTTTTCAGCCACAATGATAGAGCTCAGTAGTTAGAGACTTTGTGGGGCACAAAACCTGAAATATTAACTTTCTAGACCTTTACAGAGAATACTAGGCATTATTTATGATTGCGGTGTTCTCTTGGCCAATTGATTCCTTTTTGTTACTAATTACCTGACTTTAACTCTGGTAATATATCTTATCTATCTACTTTATCTCATTTTGTACCCTCTCCTTTTAGGGTAAACGTTGAAATATGATTATTTACTCTCTGACATATTTATGTCCTTAAATATAAAATGGTTGCTTCTGACATCATAAATTTGAATCTTATCTTTCAAACATAAGAATTTCTGTCTTATGTTTAGTCTATTTAGTCTATCTCAATTTAATGCAATTATCTATTTGATGAAATTTAAATAATCATCTTACTATTCTATTTTCATTTGTTCCATAATTTGAAGACTATTTCCCATATGTTTCAGTTTTTTGTTTTTGCTTTATGCATTCATATTTTTATCTTTAAATGATTTTCATTTTAAATCTATTATTGTCCATTCTTCTTAGCTCTATTTAGCTCTAGTCTTTAAAAATATCTTTGGCTAAACATTTTACCTTCAAATGATACTATAGATAGGTATACATGGAAAGAGAGTGAGAGACAATATACAATTTTAAAAAAACCTTAAAAACTTCATTCCCATTTTCAATCACATCCATTTTGTTATTGTTAATTTAATTCTCAACCTTACACTGTATTATTAATTTTGTTTTAATTATTTAAAATTATTCTAGGGCCTGGTGAGATGGCTCAGCGGCATACGCGCCTGCCTGGCAAGCGTGAGGGCCCAAGTTCGACTCCCGGAACCCACATACGAGAAAAGGGCCGGTGATATCGCTCAGCGGCATGGGTACCTGCTGGTGCACGAGGTCCTGAGGTTGACCCCCGATACCCAAAAATAAATAAATAAATAAAAAATAAAATAAAATAAAATTACTCTAAAAGATGTATCTACACAGTTATAATTTCTCCATATGTTTATTCTTTTTGTCTTATCCCAGTGTGCACTTAGTATCATAATACTTTTACATTAAAATTTCCTATATTGTAGATCCCAGAGCAATAAATATTTTTAGCTTTTGGAAGTAAATACATTTTTATTTTGTCTTTATTTTTGAAAGATTTTTCACTGAGTGAAATTTCTAAGTTTATGGTTTTTATTCAAATAAGTTTGTCCTTTTTATTATCTTGAATAATCCCAATAAGAAATATACTGTAATTGTACTATTATTTCTATGAACGTATTATCACATATGCTTTTTTTTTTTTTTTTTGTGGGTACCGGGGGGTCGACCTCAGGACCTCACGCGCCAACAGGCACCCGTGCCGCTGAGCGATATCACCGGCCCCTTTTTTGTATGCAGGATCCTGGAGTCGAACTCGGGTCCTCGCGCTTGCAAGGCAGGCGCTTATGCCACTGAGCCATCTCACCGGCCCATCACATATGCTTTTGATGATGTCACCCTATGAAATAGTATTTTAAGATACTCAATTATTATAAAACTTGATTTCATTTAATTTTACCTTGTTTACTGTTCATGAGTTTCTTCAATGTTGAATTTAGTTTTTTTCATTAAATTAGAAAGTTTCCAGTTGTTATTATATTTTGTACTTATACATTTATTTTGAGATTTCAAATTATGTACATATAATTTGATAATGTTCTGTAATTATTTGCTAATCCTTTTGTCTTTTTATTTTTTCTCTCTGATTTCACTTTGAATAGTTTATTTTTCTCTCACCAACTTCACTGTTTTTTATTTTGTAATTTCTAATCTATTATTAGCATCATCTATTGTAATTTCATATCACATATTGTAGCTTTTTCCCTATAAATTTTTCCTTTGCATTTTCAAGTAACTCCCACATTTCTCATATTCTTATTTTACTTTATATTTTTCAAGACATGTAACAAATTTTTAAAGACTATCTTCAGGATCTAGGTGAGTGTCTTCATTTCTGACATTTTTGTGTCTAATTGACTAAATTTTATTGTGGTCAAATAGCCTACTTTACTGCATTTTCAAAGACATCCCATTTTTACTTTGGTTATAGACATTGTGAGTTCCATTAATTTGTCTGTTTTATTTTTTTAAGATTATCTAAATAGTGTTGAATTTTAGTTCTAATATAGTCTCAGTTTATTTTGAATTATGTAATCCTTTAAATGAAGGTTTGATTTTAAGCTTTTCTGAGGTTGGTACAGATTAGTCTTTGATTTGATTAATTTTGTCCCCTAACTACATGATTAGTCCTCTGGATATTTTACCATATGTTAAAAAGTTTTTTTATTCTAAAATTAGTGTAAACACAAATTCTTGACCATATGTGACACTCTGGAACATTTCTGACTTCCTTTGCTGCTGAGGGGCTCAAATTAAATGTAGAAAGATCTTCCCTGTTTATAGCAGTGCTTTGCCCTTGTTCTAAAGATTTGATGTCAGGATACCTGGCAGAGCATCTTTTCATGAACAGAAACTCCTTGTTAGCCTGGCACATTCTAAATGATATTCTCTTTATTACCTATTTAAAAGACCCAGACGTTTGTTACTTTGGGCACTTGGCCAGTCCCTGGGGGCTACAAGTTCCCTCTCTCTGGTCACACTCACACATGTGGGACACTGCCACTTTTCTCTCAACTGTTATTTTAGGGGCCTCCCTGACAGGGTCCTTTGGAGTCTCGTTCTTGGAGAGGACACTCTGCCCAGACCCTTCCCAGTCTGAACCCTGAAAGCCTGGTTGCAGGTCTCCTCAGTGTTAGAATTTCAGGTGTTGAAGCTCTTCCAATCTAATTATATAACTTTATTTTCCTTTTCTTCTGTGTAATTGTGTGTGTGTGTCAACAGTTTCTTAAACCTCGTTCATTGTTTTTAACTTGGTTTTAGAAGCTTTTGCTGTTTGTGTGTACAGACCTCCAAATTAAGCAGCTGTGACTATAGTCCCTTTAAGGCCACAGCTGAAGGATTTTCCTCTTACAATCATGCAGTTCAGTACTTAGCCAAGTGTTTAAGCGGGTCCCTTTGCAAATCTCCAGATTTTCATATCTGTGTACCTTAAATTCTAGAGGATATGACTTTTCTAAAAGTCTATCCCTGCATCTTCTATACATAAAGAGTGGTGGCTTATGTGTTTGCCCTCCTTTTGCTAAGATCGGGAGACTTATTCCTAGGTAATAAGATATCCACCAATAAAGCTGCCCTATATTGGTTTCTTTCATTGGTTAGTCACAACCTCATGCTAGATTCCATACATGTATGAAAACTTTTGGTCTCTACTTGAAAATAAATCTAAGGAGTTACATATATGGGATTGTGTGACATGACTCAATTTTTTAAAAATGTAAATTCAGTATGCCATAGTGAACTAAATGCTTTATAAATTAATGAGATTTGACCGAGAACCTCGACTTCTAGTAAAGGTAGTATTAGGAAGCTGTTTCTTTAAACAACTACTATGTATATAGGAAAAAAGTAGAAGAATTATAAATAGGATAAAGAAATATATAATTAATAGGTATGAGGGTGATTCAATTGTAAATTATATATAATATAGGCATATATACTATATAGACATGTATCTATATACAACATAGATATATAAATATAGACTACATATAATAGAGATGCATAGTAATGAAAAAGAAAATAGATGGTCTCAACTTTGATCTTAAAGATGGTATATTTTCTCATAAAGAGAAAATATATTTTCAATATCATACAACAGAAATGGACACTAGATGCACCAGTTTTAAAAATATATTGAGAATCAAGATCTCAGGAACACGTTAAAATGACTCCTCCAGAGGAAACAACCAGGAATGAGTGATCTATCTATCTATCTATCTATCTATCTATCTATCTATCTATCTTAGACATATACATATATGCAGACTTGTAAGAAAAATTGAAAGTATCAGTGTAAAACAAGTAAGTGCTAAGTATATATTTTTAATTAGGTAAACAGATGAAGTATCAATCACTAGACAAATGCAAGTAAGACTCTAAGAGGGAATAAAGTTGAGATTAGTTTTCATTTGACATATTATCATGATCTTAATGGCTTAAAAGGACATAATATATTATCTCACTATTCCACTGAGTCAGGAGTCAGAGCCTGGTATAGTTGGGTCATTTGTTAGGTTGCTTAAGGCTGTTGCCCAAGTGGTAGCCTGGCTGGAGTTGTCATCTGGTTCTCAGGGTCTTTTTCAATCTCATTTATTTGGCAGAATTCAGTGCCTGTGTTTGAAGGACTAAAACCATCTGCTGTTAGATCATGAAAGTATACAAACTTGGATCAAGGAAGACTACACACCATTATTTGGGACTTCAGAGAGGTATAAAAATCCTCTGGACTCTGCCTTCTTCCTGCAAAATTCTCTGCAATGATTTCCTTAAACTGAACTCAACCATGAGTCAGTGCGCAGACGTTTGATAAAAATGGCATGTGAAATGCATCCCACTTGGCGAAGAGTGGAAAGCACAGGAAACTAGAAGAGAAGGCAGAATCTGAGGACAAATAATCAAATGGCTTTAACACTAGGCTTGAGTTAGATGTTGATCCATTGTGAAAATATAAGATGGGGAATATTTATTTTAACATATTGATTTTTTTTTGTGTGTGGGTACCAGGAGGTCGACCTCAGGACCTCGCGCGCCAGCAGGCGCCCGTGTTGCTGAGCGATATCACGGCCCTTTTTTCGTATGTGGGTTCCGGGAGTTGAACTCGGGCCCTCGAGCTTGCCAGGCAGGTGCTTACACCGCTGAGCCATCTCACCGGCCCTTAACATATTGATTTTAACATATACTTAAAACACATATATATGAGATTTCAAATAAAATTTGGATAAATCTATTAGAAAAACAACTGATCAAAAAAGTAAACACACACAAAAAAGAAAGTAAATACATTAAAATGATTCTAGTTTCAGCAACCAGTGCTAGCCCTGTAAGTACTGTGACTAAATGTCTGGTTAGCAAAAGACAATCATCCTAAGTTTATATTTTCATTCCCTGTCGCTCTCAAAAATTTATCTGGTTTATATTATATTATAAGTCACCATACCAGGAGAAGAGAATAAAGTAAGTTAATGAATGGAATAAATTGCTAGAAACACCTTTGTCTTTCTAAAATAATTAAGAAAAAGCAAATAGAAAGAAATACTGGAGGTGCATCCCACTATATACTACCAAAGAAAACATGGCATTAATAAAAAAGCCACTCTTCAAGGCCTGGGACAATCAAGTGTTCCAATAGTGTTCTGCTTATCACACAGCCTAAACATGGTTCCCACCAGTATTTTCAGGCCTAGACTTCAAAAAGACTAACAGCAGCTTCATTTTCAGCAACCTGTCAAGGTCTACTGTACAGAGGCAGTGACTGTAGATAATACTGTTAATTTTTCCCTAAGGGAAAAATGGTATTTCAAGCTCTAAGCAATTCCAGAGATAGTAGAAAACCAAGACATTTGTTCTATGAAGATATTCTTGATTCTGTCACTAATCACTTGGTTTCTAATAACAAAGTAAAAGGAGAAACAATTTAAGAGGTTTCAAATATGCTACATAGAAAGGAAAAGCACCTTAAACATGATCCAGTGACTAACTGTCAAAATTGGAAACTTTTAAATTCTGCAAAGTATCAAGAATTATTTAGTGCTTTTTCTTGGATTCTGGTGTTTTCCAATAAGACTTGACATTTATTTGCTCGTAGAGTAACTGCTCCATTCTCTGCCTCCATCATCACATACCATCCCTGTGTGGAGCTCTGTGTCTCTTCTCCTCTTGCAAGAACTCCATTCGTATTAGATTTAGGCTACACTGATCCAGTATTTACTCATCTTAATTTGATTACTCTTGCAGGTACTCAATTTTTAACCATGGTCACTTTCACAAGTACTAGAGGATGACATAATTCAATCTCCAACAAAGCACATCAAGTTATTTTTCTTTTTATTACAACCTCAAAGTCAGATATCTTCTAGAGACCAAAGGACTAATATTTCTTAAGGTCATGTTATTTCATAATTGATTTTTAAAAATTTATTATAAATGATCTTCATTTTTTTGTAGTCCTGAATGATTGATAATTTGTCAGAATTAAATTACTAGAAATGTGAGTTATGAATTATTCTGTGTTGAACAATGGGAAGAAAGGACCTGAGGTAAGTCTGAATTGTTTTCTATAAGATAATTTTTCTGCCATCTAGTAAAACAGAATAGTTGATTTATTCTTTTTATAGAAAGTTCTCTCCCAAAGAATCTTGCTCTTTGTTCTTAGTGCTGTAATCTATTTAGTTAGATTAAGACATTTGCAACATATATCAAACAAGTTTTCTCATTATTGAAATGAATCAAGTGAGAAGAATACATGGTCTTTATACTTCCTGGCTAAATTTTTAGAATTAAAGATAATGTGTCTGCTATGAACAGAACAAAGAATTGGTAGGCTTTAGGGAAGGAAACAAGTAGATTTTGTGTGTGCATGACATATCAAAGATTATGCAGTTCACTGCTGCTTTTTTCCTAACAGGATATAATAAAGGGACTCTGTTCTATTTGCCTTTCTTTTAATAACCTAAAATTATAACAATGGATCAGCACCTTTTAATGATAACAAAGTAATTACATTACAGATTTCAGAACAGAATCTTAAATTGAATGCTGCCAGGAACATTTTGGATTTTTCTAAATCAGTTTATAGTTGCTATGATATGTTTAAATTTAAGTACAATAGAAATTAGAATTATAGTTTATAAAATTATGTTTGTATTTAGAAATGTCATAGACACAGATTGACATCTGAAAGAATAATCTCAGTGCATATTTTGTCAAATGTAATTTCTCTCCATGTTCAATTTAGAGTGTGTCTATGAAAACCAAACATGAATGTAACAGGGAATAAAACTTCATTTTAAAGAATATTTGCATACAGTTAGTTGAAATTCAAATACATGGCAAACACAGTATGCTAATGTGAGTGGTGTGGTTTAAAAAAATACTCAAATTTTCCAATTAAAATTACAGAAATATTACTATAATCTAGTAACTAAACAAAACAGATATGTGCATATGACACTTTGTTTATGATGCCTGGCATAAGTGCTAATAAGCATTTTTAATTTATAAAAGGTAGAGGTTTCTTTGAAAATTTAAAGAAATATACAACAACAAAAACATCATTAAAAGAATGCTGGCACCAGCTGGACATTATTTTAATGTCATTATAATTAACTTATCATCTTCCTTTATATAAAATTTGAGATATAATAATAAATCAAAAAAACTGTATTATATTTTCAAAATCAGATTAAAAAAAGCGAATTAAAAGAAACCATTTGGAAATGGAGACAAAAAGATGAGTGGAGGAAATAAAAGTTTGGAGGTGAAAGAGACACACATGTATTAAATAACGTAATTTTTTGTATAGTTAACTAAAATTAAACATTACAAATAAACTCTAAAACCACACTGGGTGGCAAGAAAAAGGCCATGAGAATGGCTTGCCTCTACTTTGGACTGTAGAATGTTCTCTAGGAGCAGAACTAGTTATAGTCTGCATGGTATATATGGATCAAATATGTTAGTATGTGGAAGTTCCTGGGTTTAGATATATTTTCAAATGAAAGATGATTCAAAACCACTTTTCTGTTTACATAGGGGATGTTTGTTCACTTCTGTGCTCATAATTCCATGAGGGACTATCAGTGGGCAACATTAATAGTGTGGCTCAAACAATGCTTAAAAATCACCTTCCAAATCTAATTCATAACAAAGAATCCCAGTTTTCACATTGTAAAAATATAATTACTTCTAGCTAGATTTATTTTAGAAAGTAGCAGTTGGAGTGGCAAAATGATCCAGGCTAAAACTGCCATTTTATTAACCATGATACTAATTAATATTATAATACCAAATTAAATAAAGCTAAAATCATTTCTTAGAAAGCAACGTTCTATCCTTAGAAACGTATTGCTGTTAATATCACTTTATACTTAGAATTTGAAATTAGAAAGAGGATTCATAGTGATAAATGTGTTTGCATTTTAATGAAAAGAAATTTGGACCCTTGCTGAGAATGACCGTTAACTTCTTATACCACTGGGTTCTTTGAAGCCAAGACCTACTACAACATTATTTATTTTGTTAAGCCTGGAATGTAATTTGGATTACTCATCCTCTTTATGTATTAAATATATAACTCCACCTACTATGTAAATTCTTACAGTAATATTGTTTGAAACTCAAATATAATCTGAGTTCTTTTCCTTTAAATATCCTCAACTGTATTTGGACTTTTTGCCCTGAGTTAATTTATAGATATTTTATGCTATCTTTAATAGGTTCAAATATGCAAATTAATGTTTGTGGTATTGAATAAATTGACATATATTATGGACTAGGAAATAAGGTACTCAAAAGCACAATGAACATTATATTTATATATATTTTGGTGATGCTTCTTAAAAATGTTTTTTAAGTTGTAAATTTAAGTCCTTAAGTATATCTTCTATTAGGAGAATGTATAAGACATGGCATTTTTCAGAAGCTGTTTTATTTTTAATAAAAAAAGTTGCAACTTCCTGCACATACCATATTTTGTCTTATTTTAATTTTCTTTGGAATTTTCTTACTTGCTAGCATACTCAAAAAACTAAAATTTGTATTTTTACAATCTCTTTAAGAAGCTCTTTTCCCATATATGATTTAAGTTCCACTAATAAAATGAAGTTGTCCAACACTGTCATATACAAATTCCAGCAAAATCTGTATCAATTGAATAATTCCTCATAGTCATAGTAAGTTAGAGCAATAAAAATTTTCAGTGGTGAGGCAGGAGATTAGGGCATGGTAAACCTGCTGGAAAACAGGACTGACTGATCAATCATGGAGACCTGTCAAATTATGGCTGGGACATATGCACAGAACATACTCAGATACCCAGGATCTGATATCAGATGATATAGTCTTAGTTACTTTTCTCATTGCTGAGACAAAATACCCAACACCCAAAGTTAAAGGAGGAAAGGTTTATTTGGTTTACAGTTCATAGAAGTTTCAGTCCATAATTGGCTGGCTCCAAGGCAGGGTGGCACACAGCAAAGAGCCAACAGTTCATGGTGAGTGAAGTTACCAAAAGCAACAAGGGACCTTAACAGTGTCTTTCTGCCCCTTTTATATTACCCAGACTACTTAGGGAGGGTAGCACTCACACCCTTAATCCTAGGGCCCCTGAGCCTAGCATTGTATCATGAATCAATTCTGCATCACACACTCTGGATTCAGTCACCTCTGAAAAAACCCCACCTGTGACTGCATGAGGTTTTGGGGGGGGGACATCTAGACACAAATCATAACAGATATAAAATGACCACAGCCATTGGCCTGATCACTGCTGACCTCCTGTTCTTGAAGTGGCCCACACCACTTCTTTCTCTTGAGCATTTCTTTTCATTTCTTTTTTTTTTTCTTCTTCTACCTTAAACAAACATTGAACTTTTATGTCCATTGGTTGTCCTGTACAATTCTTTGAATAGGATAACAAAAGCCTGGAAAGGACCACTGGCCCCCACATCACTCAATAACAGTAGGACTAGTGGAAAGAAGAGAAAAAGTTAACATACATTTGAAGCAACTCGCATGACAAGTTTATGCACTTGGAAAAGCCAATATTTCACTAAGAATTACTATCTGCATCACAAAAGAGAAAAAAGTCTAATAGAAATATTAATTCAGAAATTATTCTAATGATTTTACAAAAAGAGAAGATCGAGTATCACAAAAATTTTCAATTTTATCTTTAACTTCTGGAAATGTATCATTGCAAAATTTGTCCCTAAAATCAAGATCCAAGTAAATCGCTTTGTCATGACAGAGTCAAATAGAAATCGTGTATGAGATAGCTTCAAAATGTCATTCCTCCCAGAAGAATTAAAAACATCAAACCACAGCAATATATGTGCACCCATGTTTATAGCAGCATAAGTTATAATAGCTAAATCTTGGAAACAACCCAAATGCCCATCAACCAAGGAATGGATAAAAAAGGTGTGGTCATTTTATACAATGGAGTACTACTCAGCTGTAAAGAAGGATAAATTTGAAACTTTTACAGGTAAATGGATGCAACTCGAGACCATACCCATAAGTGAAATAAATCAGACGCACATGTGTAAACACCGTATTGTCTCCCTGGTGTGAAAAGCTGAAAGAGTAAATAAAATCCAAAATATACAATAGACACTGTGAAATAGGAAGAAACTATTGAAAAGGAAAGAAAAATTGGGATGATGGAAAGGAGAAGAAGGAAGAAAAAAGGAAATGTATATATATATATATATATATACAAGATAGTTAAGATAGTTATAATACTAATTTCTCTTAGTTCATTGAAAAGAAGGGTTTGTGCTAATATTGTTTGGACAATTTTTCATGCCTATATCTTTTACTCTGAGTAACTACTTTGAAGATAACAATACACAATGTATTAACCATTGTTACTCTCCTATTATCTTGTTTTGAAATTTTGGTTTTTCTTCTCTTTAAAATAAAATTTTAAAAAATCAGAGAAAAATATCATTACTGTGCCTTTTTTGAGTTTATGCTTTCTGAAATTATAGCACTCTAATTGAACTTATAATAAATTTAAACCCTAATATTTTAATGGACTTAACCAAGGTCAATCCCTAAGCAGATGTGAAGAATGTCAATTTCTGACAAAGGAAAAATCCATTAAGATGCATCATTTATCTCTATGGAGATATTATGTGTTGTACCATGACATCATCAAAGAGCAACTGTTTAGTCCTAAATTTATATGATCATATATCTTATATTTAGGGTGAGGTCTTTCAAGTACAAGTGTTGCATTGAGTTTGAGATAACTCTTCCATAATTTTTTACAGTAAAATTCGTAGCAAAAGCCAGCACCAAAGTTATATCAACATTCTGACATTAATGAATTGTCAAAGGATATGAGTAGTTAAGGTAAATATTTCACTTTCAATAATTTATATTTAACTTTGATTCTGCTCTAACAATAAGAGAGCAAAGGTGAAATCTGTTTCATATCCATTCTCTGCAAGGTGTTCAAATTTAACTTTATTGATAATAAATAAAATCATCTTTTTATATGTTTATGTTTAAAACAAAATTTAGAATTAGGAAGACTAACCTCAGTTTCTATTAAGGAAATGTGTGTGGTCGGTTTATCATGTTATTTGAAGAAAGGAATGCAAGCCTCCGTTTTCAAAAAAATCAACTATTCTCTTTGACTGTCTTTGATCAGTCTTTCACAAAAGCCCTCTTGTTCTTCAATCTTTCTGTTTCTTGGCGCTATATTCATCTATGTAAAGAATAATGAACAGTGTTTACAAGATTCCAAATGTACATTTTTTATAATTGTTCCAAACTTAGCACATAGATTCCTGCTTTATACTTCACGTATAAATTGTCTATATACATAGGCAAGCGGAGCAAAATATAATGGTTAGGAGTGTGAACTCTGGACTGTACCACTTTATAACAGTCTGATCTTTATAACCGACTTAATTTCTCTGAAGTTTGATTCTTCCTTTGTACAATAGAGTGTATAATAAAGCCTAGCTGGTGGGTTTCCTGAGTACTAGATATATTTGTTCTCATAAAACAATTAGGAAATCTTGGTAGAAAGACGCTTCTAATCAATTTCTAGTTATTGTTGTCATTATTATTACTACTGCAAAACCTGCTATATGTTGAGAAAACAAAATTATATCCAGGAAACCATCAGTTCTGAAATCTTCCAGCTTTGTCAAGAAGCCCTCTTTGACATATGCGTCTAGGTGTTACTGTCTTCGAGAGTCCATAATGAGTTTTCCCTCCAAACTCTAGTTTTTAGGCAGTTACATCTCATCTACTTATTACTCAATCACATAGGGCTACTTTATAGCTAAACACCGAATAGCTCATTTAATTAGTGTTACCAAGAGACAATTTCCCAACCATGTTTTTAATATTACTATTT
Source organism: Erethizon dorsatum (assembly GCA_028451465.1). Taxonomy (NCBI): domain Eukaryota; kingdom Metazoa; phylum Chordata; class Mammalia; order Rodentia; family Erethizontidae; genus Erethizon; species Erethizon dorsatum. The sequence continues at coordinate 84,216,182 of CM051831.1, read as the reverse complement.
GAAATATTTTGTAAGTATAAAAAAGAGTTACTTTTACACAACTCAGTTGGAAAGATGTATACTCATAAAAATGAAATACCACTCAAAGCTCTATTTTAGACTTTCATTGTAGTTAATTCAAAGCCTGCTATATAGTATCAGTGATTTAATAATTCTTTTCTATTATTAAAACACACGTGGCAACATGCTGCTAATACTATTAATACTAAAGATACTTAAAAAACCTTGCATTTTTAACTGTTAGAAAATCAAAACGCAGGGGTAAAAAGCACTCTGTGAGCCTCAAAATGATCATGTTCTAAAGGTTCCATGCAAACAAGAAACCTCAATATCCATTTACTAAGTACCTAGAAGTTCAAAAGCTCTTTCCGTCAAGTTGTCCTTCTAAGGTACATGTTTCCTAGAAGAACTGTATTCACTCTATTTGCTTTCTTATCCCCAGTCATCAGTCTGTGGCCTTTAAAGGCTGCCTCTGCTCTTCAAGATCTGCAGGTACTTTTCAGAGCACTGAAGCAGTAACCTCCTCACACTATCCGGGTGATCTATAACAGCCAATGCTGTTTCGAGAAGTAGTTAACTTCCAAATAAGCAGTATTTTAGTGGTCAGTAAACTAGATAATATCTTCATGGCCCAAAAGAGCTAATGTTCTGTCCAAACTTTGGGGGGCTCAATAAAAATAGAGCAATTGTGGTTTTTCAACAAGGAATATGAAGTATATAATTATACACTTCTACCCTTCCACTTCATCATGAACACAGAATGTTTTGAAGTAGAGTGCATTTTTTTATGAGCAGAAAGCATGATGAGATGTAAATTCTACATTAGGCTTAGAAATAGCTATTTTGTTAGGCAAAACATATTCTGAAACTTACATTCTATTCTAAGAATGAAGTTTCGGTTAATACATAGTTTCTAAATTTATCTGGTTTCTCACATTAGCAACATTATAAAACATTTATTAACAGAAACAAATTTTTCATAACAGTTCTTAGAAATATTTTACTTGATTTTTCTGTATTCAAGCTAGGATATAATTTATCTCAATCAATAATGATTTACAATAATGTTTGTAATCACTTTATAATTTTTAATAATTTATAAGTCTTATCTAAAAATATTATTAACTATGCGGTCATAAAGCCATGTATGTGTGTGTATGAATGTACAGTTCAATTCTGCAACTAAAATGCTGTCTGACATATATAGACAATATATACTTTGGAGGTTGTCATTTTTAGGTTTATATTTTCATATTAGAAGTAGTTGCAATGTATCTTCCGCATGTGAACTTTCAAAATAAATGGGCTGGCTTATCAATTTTAACACAGAAGCTGAATTCTTTGATGTTATTCACTCAAATAATGAACCTATACAATAGGTGTCTTCCCCTGAGCAGAGCTGATTTTACATTTTGGCCTTTTTCTTCCTTAAATTTTAAAATATATCAACTGCCATGTAGCAGTATGACTTCTAACATATCCATAAAAGAAATCTCGGTTCAGCCTCTTTCAACAGCAAACAGGCAGCCATAACATTTTGTAAATTCTCCCATGGAAATCGCAGAAAGAAACTCGCTATACTCACCAATGACCCTTATCAAATAGCAACTTTGTGGAATGCTCTTTGCCTTCACAGTCTCTCTGGAGGTTACTAACTCTAATGGGAAGGCAATGTACCATTGGCTATTATTCTCACCAGCAGTGAAATTTGAGTAAAGATGTATCTATTAATTCTGTGTCCTCATGGCAGAATACAAGATACCAGGGGAACTATCTGCATTTCCCTTTCAAATTAATTGTAGTTTCTTGGAATTTATTTATAGTAGAAGCTTAGATATCCACTCCCAGACCTTTAATAAATCTGAAAACATCAACGGGAATGTTACAGTTCATTGTATTTTTCTCCTAGAGTAAATCTCACAATATTCTTACACAAGGATTACTGCTATATAAAAATGGGACAAAAATGAATTTTACAAAATAATGTTTTGATAATTGCAAATATTAAGTGCATTGCTCTTATTGTCTCATGAGGTAAATTAATTAATTGGACATTGTATTCGACTACATGTAAGTGAAGATATAACTATGTTGAACAAAATACGCAATGTTTTAGATGAATATATGAAAAGAAGTCTGAGTTGATAGTGGTTTGGATGCTCAAGAAATCAGAATATAAGAATCTTTATGTCTTTTTCTCATAGTATTAAAATATCTACTATGGTACTGGCCATCACATCTTACTTTAGATAAGCAGCAAAAGAACAGAATAAAGAAAACTAAGTTAACTCCTTTTAAAACTTTCTCTTAGACCACTCCCAAAGACTTGTCCATGTATTTTGTACTTAATATCTAATGGACTTATCACTATTTAACTAAGCACACCATTATACTCCAAAATGTGGTTTCACAAATGGGAAAGAAAAATAGATTTGATAGTAGGTAAGCAGCTATTGCTTTCTTCCAAGAGTAGTTTTTTTAATCGAATAAAACAATAAACATAAAATTTAAATAAATATCTTTCAAAAACCTATAATATTAACATTCACCAAAATTAATGAATAATACATACATATATGCATGGTATAAAAACATTTTAGAAATTATATCATTTCCTATTTTTATTAATCCTTTGAATTAGGCATATTACAGAGATCAGTTTCCCTGCTCTCAGTTCCGTGGAATGAATTTTATCTTAACAGAAAAATCTTTAAAGTTTCCTTTAAATTGTGCCACTAAAAACCTTGTTTTAAGGTCAAAACTTCATTTTACTGTTTTTCTCCCAGTTAAGGAAACAAATTAAAGCAGATCATGGAGCCAATGCCACTGTTATGATGACGGTGCAAGTCTTCAGGTTCACCCTTTAAACGACAGTGCTTCTCGGTGCTTCAGCTAATAAAGAATCTTTCTTGACCTCATCTGTATCCTTTCATGTGTTCTTTTTTTTTTTTTAATATGCGGGTACTGGGTGTCGAACTCAGGACCTCGCGCTTGCCAGGTGGGTGCTTATGCCACTGAGCTATATCCCCAGCCCTTCATATGTTCTTCTAATGGCCACCCAAGAATTTTTATATAACAAGAAGCTCCCTGATTGGCACAGGCATACATTTTCCATTGGCTGGTCAAATGTGTAATTGAATTGTTTTTCATGTGTCTCTATAATAATTCATTTTAGTCAATCAACTTTCTTCCATGTCACATTTTATTTATTTTTATGTATTCCTCAAAAATTTTATAAGACATAGAGGTTAATTTATTTTAAACATTATATACTATTTGTATAACATTTTAAGTATGGTATTAGAAGAAAAATATGCATGCATATAACTTAAATTTATATTTCCATGAAAAATTACGCAGCAGAGTTTCAAGCAACTCTACCAACAAGAAGAGAGTATGTTAAGTTTTTTGAAACATATTTGTATACATTTCTCACCTGTTTTTATGAAGGAGACTGGAAAAGTTTGCAAGAAAACTCTTAACAATCATTAGGCTAAACATAAAAATATAGCCTCAAAAGTATATTACTCTCTACTATCTTATTTACATCATGAATGTGAGTTCCAGTTTATTTTCAGTATCGCATTGTATTGTGGTTGGAGCATAAAATTATCATTAAAAATTTTACAAAATGCCAGTCACAGCTTAATGATTTATAATGCTAACTTAAATTGATTCTTTTAATTACTTAAGGTTGAATTGCTTTTTTACTCATGGCAAAGATATGTTAATTAAACTATATCTTAGTATGAAGGCTTTGACGTGTACAAATCATTGTAAAATTTTGTGATGTAATCATTGTCTGCTTGACTGGATCGCGAGTCACCTAGAAAAATAGTAAAGCACACTTCTAGGTATACCTGCGATGGTTTTTCTAGAGAAGATCGGCATGTGTTGCAGCATATTGAGGGAGAAAGAACTGCCCTGAATGTGAATGGCACCATCCAATAAGCTGAGGACCTGGATAGAAAACAAACAAACAGAGTGAGAAATTCACCAGCAAGGCAAGCTCAGCTCTTGCTAAGTAGGCGCATTTGTTGTCGTTGCCACCACCCGTGAAATCAGACTCCAACTTCTTCAGCTTTTGAACATGCACTCACATCAGTGACTCCAGGGAGGTTCTAGGGCATCAGCTTCCAACTGGGCCTGCATCATAGACACTCTTTGGTCTGAGGTTCCAGCTCCACGAACTGAGCAACTACTACTGGATCCTCCACTCTAGTGCACAGAAGGCCATTCCAGAACGCTCCACACCCTGATCACGTGAGTCAATGTACTACAACTCCTCTCTACACAATATATATTCTGCTCCCCTGGAGAACCTAGATTTACAAAATTTTTGTTGAAAGAAGAGAAAAGGGCTATGGCATAAACTACTCAAAACAGGCAATTTCCTTAAATGACGTTACTTTTTAATACAGTGTCTTTTTTTCTAACACATGTGAATTAAATCCTAAAGAAGGAAAGGAAGGTTATATTTTGCAGTGATGGGGGTAATCCTTACCTGTTTGAATTATGTTATTCATTTCACTTATGTAGAAACAAATGGATATACAAATACCATAACATCACCATGTATAACTTGGAATAAAAAGGTTTGTAGCTAAAATGTGAATTATTGGGGCCAGTGAGATGGCTCAGTGGCTTAAGTGCCTGCCCGGCAAGCGCGAGAGCCCGAGTTCGACTCCCGGAACCCACATACAAAAAAGGGGCCGGTGATATCGCTCAGCGGCAGGGGTGCCTGCTGGCGCGCGAGGTCCTGAGGTCGACCCCCGGTACCCACGAAAAAAAAAAAATAAATAAAATGTGAATTATTATTATTATACATCTATATTCAGAGTTATGTTTATGTATGCTATGTTCCCTGAGAATTTATATGTTCTTCCTAGGAGAATGATTTATGTACTGACATATATACTACAGAGAAGGCCTTTTATTTTCTCATGCATTGAATACACAGAAAAATATTATAACGTGTTTGAAAGTGTTCAAAAACACTTGTATCCAGAAAACATTACCATGTAGGAGATGCTGCATGCCTTTGCATTATGTTAAACCTATTATCTTTCATTTTAGAACCTTATAAACAGGTTTTGTATTCATTATGTATCAATATCTAATGAAATATGCAGGTTGCACTATTTCTAACAGATATTCTTAAAATTAAATGTCACATAAAATTATATAAAATGTCATATAGATTATCTATTATCATTCATATATATGCTTCCTAAGACAAGTACTTTGCTGGATTTCTATTTATTAATGTTATCTACAGTCTGTTTGCATTTAAGATCTGGTTTCAAAGTATGTCAAAGTGAATGTCAGTCATTGATTGTATAATCTTTAAAATCTCTTCACACTAATTAATGACTTTGAATATTGTATCACATGCAGATATTTATGTCTTCAGATTTATAGGCAAAGTTGAGATGTTAGTCACTTCTCTCATTGCTGAGACAATAACTAACACTCACAGATTAAAGGAAAAGAAGTTTATTTTGGCTCATGTTTTCACTGCATGGTCAGCTGGCTGCAATGGAGAGATGGCCTAGTAGAGGGGCCTGTTGGAGAGTACTGTTCGTCCATGGCTGAGGAGAAGCCGGCCATGAAGTGAGACCTACCATTAAGGGTCATATCCTCAGTGCCCTACCTCTCACTACCCCTAAATTCATAACCACAAGTCAGGTACAATGCTCCATGATCCATCCACCTTCCAAAAGCCCCACCCCTGAGGACATGGGAGTTTTGGAGGTTATTCTTTATCTAAACTGTAATAGTTGAACTATAGAACTTTACCATAGAATAATTTAGTCATTTATTCACGCAACAATTTATCGAGCACTAATATTGAAATCATATATTCTTGTCAGTATAATATACAGCTAGAAAAAAATTTTCCAATGCTAAATTAAACCTCGTATACCCACAGTAAAGAAGCTAATACACAGTATGTGGAACAAATGTTCCAATGGCTCAAAATAGATACATACTAGCTAAATATTTAAACTCAGAGGATTTTAAAAGAAATCCACATCAGTGCTTCAATTTGCTGAATATGATTATAGATTTTTATATTTTCGTATAATGTGTTATCTTGATTCCCAGGAAATATGAAGTTATAAACAACCATTTTTGAAAGACCTATGTATATCATACTTAATTTTAAATTATATAAGATTTAATATAATTGATTATGAGAGAGGACTGAGAAATGAAAATAAAGCATAGGGTTTAAAAAGTAGCAATTCTGACAGCAACGTAGTTTATCAACAATGTGTCCCATTTAAATATATTCAAAAGAATGTAAACATATACTTAGAAGTGGAATTAAACACATGGAACCCTTAAGAAACTGAGTCAAGCTATGTAACATTTATTTAATGATAACAAAAAACCTACTTTTTAATAAATACAAAACATACTTTTACCCTTATATTATAAATAAATATTTATTACAATATTCCATATATAATTTTTTTCACAAGGCAACTGTGTGGAAAGAAAATATAAACCTGTTATAATTCAATAATATAAATAATTTCCATTAATTAATATTACATATTATATTATAGAGGTATATCACTATATATATGTGTATGTATATGTGTCTACACATATATATGAAGAAAGATATGTGTAAACACACACACACATACACACACACACTTGCCTTTTTAAACTGAATTCTGACTTTGGAAGATTAATCATTAGAAACTTTCTGGATTCATTTGTCCAACATGTATTTTCAATTATTCTCTTTAAAAATATCAGCAGACCCTTTCACCACTTGTTGAATTATTTTTCCTTTGGATGTGTGGTCTGAATCTATAGGAATTTGATCAACAAACATGAGATCCTTAAAATAGAGGTTCTAATGAATAAATCTCAGTTAACTTGCACTGTATCTTCAATATATTTACAATAATATTTTAGTATCCTTTTCAATTTATTGCCTTAGGCATAATCTACCTAGACAATTCTCTAAGCTAGTTTAACACAAAATGATCTGGTAAGCCAAGGTCTCATGATGGCAAAGTGCATGAGTTTAACAGTTAGAAATCTAGCCATAAATCCAGTCAGAGCCAATTAGTAGCTTTGTGACTAACATTGGGAAATTATAAGTAATCCTTAACTTGGCTTCCTAAAGACTTTAACTGATAAATTGGAGATTTTTACATTATCCATCCAGAGATCATTGTAAAGATTGCATCTAAAGTAAATAAAAATTATACTATGCCAAAAAAGAGTTTAACTATGTTCAGTATTTTTAATGAATGATTTTGAGGAGTTATTATAATACTTTAATAAGTTTCCCAAATATGTGGAATAGAAATTAAAAAGATTTTTCTTTCATTTGGAATGTGTGAATACTGAAGAATATTTTTTTTAATTACCTAAGTAATTTTTTAATTGACCTGTCCTTAAAAATGTTGAAAATAAAACTATCCATGCATTAAAATACATGTAAAAATAAAACTAAATTTTTACATTCTATATATATGGAATTTTAATATTCAAAAAAATCAGTGGGGAAGCTTGACAAGAATCACCACCTCTTATGAGTAGGTTTGGCTTTTAACTATAGAATCTTGAATTTCCTCACAGCACCACAGGAGACTGATGCAGATGAACTTCAGTTTGTGATTTGGGAAACTCCGTTCTAAATGAAGAGAGAAATGTAAATAGAATGCACAAGATACAGGAAGAAGGTCAAATATTTCAATATAATAGTAACTCTGGCAAAGATTTTATTAGATGCTACATTGTTTAGGCTGGTACTGATTCGTAGTATCTTGAATGTTAAGCTAAAGAGCTTGGATTTAATTCTGTAGCTCATCAAGAGTTACCCTATTTCAGTAAGGAGATTATTATTCTAGATGTACATTAAAACAAATATATTAGTCTCTGAATATGGAAAAATAAATATGACATCAGAAATATTAGTTAAAAATAATGGCAGTAGTAAAGTGGTGGAATCCTAGTCTTCATTGGCTTACAGATAATGAGAAATAAATACATCATTATGATTGAAGAAGTAACCAAAATTGGTAAGAGTTCAAGTACAAAAAAAAAAAAAAAGAAAAAGGGAGAAGTTTGGGATGGAGAAGACTGTTTACTTTAAGAGTTATCATTCAAAAAATTGTGTTGCCAACTAAAGAAAAAACTGGATCTATTTACAGGAAAATGTAGCTCAAGCAAAAATTATGAATGATTCTTTCAAGAATCATTAGAATCAAAGACAAGGTTAAAAATAATTCCATAAGAAATAAGAGTAAAATATCAGTGTTGGTTTTCAACTCTTTAATTGTGTTCTACATTATGTCTATTTTTTCCACTTCAGATTATGCTTAAGTTTTTCCTGTGAAAAGCAATAAATTCTAGGAGAAAATGAAAAAAGGATGGAGCAAGAGAGACAATCATATTGCTGTGTGTGACTGGGAGGATTAAATGATAGAATAAAGCCTCCACTATTATAATCCAAATTGCAACAACTAGAAGAAGTCTGAAAGGGAACATTATTTACTAATGAGGGAGAGAAAAGAACAGGACTAAAACCCTGTAATATAATTTTACTCCTATAACAGACTTCTGAACCCTTATAAAGGACTGCCATGCAAATTTTTTCTAATTTCCTATACCTAAATTCCTCATTTCATTTTGTTAATCTTGCTTCTGCCATTGTTACATTAACTTGGAACTGCAATGTGGATGATTTATTACTTCTTCCTTGTTTTCAAGCAAATTTTCTGAGGTTCTATTTTCTACCTACACTTAAATCAATACAGAAATAACATATTATGCACACATCATAAATAATTAAAAGGGTTGCCCTTCCCCTATGTTCTGTTCCCTTAATAGTCTCCTGATATATTTAGATATGAAACAAATGTAACTCATTATATTTTTTTATCTGTTAACCGTATGTTCAGAAACAAAGCAAGCATGCCAATATTTGCTCCTTACGAAATGTAGAATGCAAGAATCAATATTACTCAGTTCCAGACACTGTACACTGTGCAGCTTCATAATTGGGTCATAAAGGAGGGTTAATCCTTCCTCTGCTTTAGTACACATTCATTCACTGCTTCATTTTGAAAATTCTCAGTTGTCTGAAGACCGAAACTCTGTATGACTACTGTGACTTTTTATTGATAACAACAAATCTCTTAGTGGCTCTAGGAGCCAGAATGCCTCTAATAATGTCAATGTCAACCTTTGAACTTGTAAATATGTTACCTTACAGAAAAAAAAAAAAAGGTTTTCATGATGTGAGTAATCATTCTGAGATAGAAGATAATTCTGAATTATCCATGTAGATGCAATAAGATAAAATAAAAATTAAAAATGGGAGATTGGACTGTGCTACTTTGTTGGCTAACAAGGAAGAATTGGACATATGCCAAGGACACAGCCTGTCCTTAGAAGCTGGAAAACACAACAGCTACCAACTCCTTGTTATAATTCACTAAAATTCATTTGGACTTCAGACTCATTAAACTGTAAGATAATATATTTGCAGTGTTTTTTATTATTTTTTTTTGTACCAGGAATAGTTGCAGTGTTTTCAATCATTGCACTTTTAGTAATTTGTTGTAGTATCTAAAGGAAACTAATCAGCACACTTTCCAAGACCACTGTGTAGGTTGATGGGCTTATACCCTGTGGCTGCCAGTGTGGAAATGCAGCCCAGCGAGTCTTGCATGCAACCCATCTGGAGCATATTTTTGGTGATGGAGGAGGTCCATGTCTGTGATCTTGGGATTTATGATGCATCCCGACACTGGTGGCAGAACTCCACACACAGTTACTGGCTGTGGTGTACATGTGTATGTCTTATTGCTCTGTCTCAAATGTGCGAAGACTCAGCATGCAATTTGCTTTCAGTCCTTCCCATTGGATCAGCTAGACTTCAGCTCATAACTTCTAGTGAAGTGTATTGCCTTCTCCATCGTGCTTACTTTTTCTTTTTCACCTGTTCTTTTAAGGGCATTTGTTCCATAAGTCACCACCACCCAAATACGCAGGTTGTGATTGTGCTCTGCTTTGGGAGAATTCCTCAAACAAGTACAAATTGCATGCTTCCCTCACCTCCACTTATCTTGAATAATTCAGATGGCTTACTACAAACACCGTTTCCTTTATTCTTACAACATTCAGAGAGCTAGGTAAGACTTTATTACACTTTCTAAATGTTCATGAATTCAAACATCCTGTAAGTTATTTTTTTTCTTCATTTCTAATTTGGTAAATCTTTAGCCAATTATGCTGTCATTTTCAATTATTATCAATATTTGTCCAATCTCAGGTTATTATAATTACATATTGCCCACTATATGGCATTCAAATATGGCAACTTTTTTCATCAATGTTAAAATGTATGGGTTAAATTTGCCAATCTAATAACCATAACTGTATTTTCTCTTTAATAATGTGAGCTCTGTTAAGATTAGTTACTACCAAGACTTCTGGGAAGATGAGGGAGTGGTGAATAGCAGAAAAATGGCCCCTCCAAGATTTGGTGTCCAGATGCTGGAATATAGCAATGTGATGAAGAGAACAGAAGAACGAAAGTGGGTTCTCAAGACCCAGAAAGATCTGAAGCAAGAAGTGAATCCCACAGGAAGAGCAAAGAGAGATACCTCAGTGCAGAAGGAGGTGGCAAGCAGTGCTTTCTCCCTGAACCCTGACTCACTGTGTGGGATGGGTGGCTCAAACCTGCAGATGCACAGTGACCACTGGCTACCCCAGAGGCCTCCAAAAGAACCAGTGGCATGGAGCAGTGGCTGCAGCAGACTGCAGTGACTGGTCAGTTATTTGGGTTTAGGCATTCACCAGGGGAGGGCGATTGGGCCGTTGCCATCTAGGAGACGGGTCAACTGAGCTCAGAACTCAGAGCAGAGGTGGGCTGGCTCCATCTAGCAGTTCCCAGTGTCACGGTGAAGCAGAACTGAGTTCAAGTCAGCAGGAGATCAAGGAGCTGAGTTCAAGTCCACGGGAGGCACATGGAGCACTGAAAACTGAATAAATCAGGTTCCAGACTCACAGCCAGAAACCAGCCTGAACTTCAGTGGAACTAAAGGTGCAGCCTTGCTGGGATTATCCACTATCCCACCATAAATCTATAGCTGGCTTGGTGGGATTATTACTCAACACAGATATGGGGTCTGTCTGCCCACTCTGTCTACCAGTGACAACAGAGAAATGCCCTGAAGTGGACTTTTTTTCCTTCTTTTTATTTTGCTTTTGTTTTTGTTTTATTTTTTTGTTCTTTCTCTTGATTTTTTATTCTTGTTTTTATATGAGTTTACATTTGTTTCTAGCTTTTTTGTTGTTGCTCTGTTCTGTTCTTGTTTTTATTTTTTCCTTCTCTATTTTCATCATGTCTGCTCACATTTCCCAAAGTTGGCAGGAACCTCCTATGTCCTCCAGCTTTACTTCTGATCTCTTCCTCTTTTATTTCTCTATTTTTTCCCCTAACTCCTTTTAAATTTTCTCCCTAGGGTAAAATCTCCATATTGAGGGCATATTTACTGTATATAATTTTATGGTTCATTTTAGATTTTGTTATATAACCACAAATATAGTTCATATGGTTAGAGGTGACAAATTAATAGTTACCACAGTTTGTCATTTTCTAGGCTGTGCTTGTTGTTATTGTTATTGCTGATTGTACTACTTTAGCCAAGATGACATAATTGTTTTAATCAGTTGTTCCTCTTGCTATGTCAAGACTGAGATTGCACAAGAGTCATAATTAATACAATAGGCTGCTGCCAAAGTACCAGAGGCTGGGCCAAATAAACAGTAACTTCTTGTCCCCAATAAATTGAAAAGGTAGAATGTTACAACAGACTCAAAACCCAAAAGCCAGCTACACCTGGAAAACATTTCAGAGAAGTAGTCAACACCTAATGGTTCTAAAAACTATCAATAAAGCTACCTGACATAATTGATTTACAAGCATCAACCTAGGAATTAAATGAAAAAGAAAACAGAAAATGATGAGAGACTTAAGCAACATCCAACCACAAATTTCCATCTCACCAAAGGCAACTCAGGGGGCAATGAGGTGGAACAACTCAAGAGCCACCCACCCGGACTCTCTGAGGTGGTAACAGTGGAAGTAACACAGCCTATGATTGAGGCTCTACAAAACATCAAATCAGAAATAATTTCTCAGATAACTACAGAGGTGGTCACTATAATAAAAGATATGGCTATTGACTCTAGAGCAGATACAGATTAAAAAAACAGAGAAGCATAGCAATATGATGGAGACCATAAGTGCCCCAAATAGGAAAGAAATGGAATCCATGAAACAGATGAAAGCATATATCCAGATTAAAAATTCCATTGAAAGTATACACAGCAAAATGAGCCAATGTGAGGAATGAATATCACACATAGAAAACAGGACTGTGGATAGTGATTATGAAAAGAAAGATTTCTTAAAAATAGCAAGGGGTCATGAAAAATCAATCCAACAGCTTCTAGATGTTGCAAAGAATAATTGCATAAGATTTATCAGAGTCAATGAAAAAGCAGGAGATAGCATGAATGACATAAAAAAAAACAAAACTGTTCACAGATGTAATGGGAGAAAGTTTCCCATTAAGAGAAAAAGAATATGACATACAGATAAGTGAGCCATGTAGAACTCCAATTAGCCATGATCAAAAAAAAAAAAAAGAAATCTATGCCAAGGCATGTAATAGTCAAGATTCCAGAAATTCAATGAAATAACAGAATATTAAAAGCTGTTAGAGAAAACAAATTAACTATAAAGGAAAGTCCATCAGAATCACAGCAGATTTCTCAACACAAACCCTCAAGTTAAGGAGAGCTTGAAGTTTTTCATGCCCTAAAAGAAAACAACCTCTAAACCACAAAACTATCTTTCAAAATTGATGGAGAAATAAGATACTTCCACGAAAATGAACACCTAAGGAAATTCATGACCACCAAACCAGCAGTCCTAAATGTTCTGATAAATATTCTAGAAAGAGATAATGATGACTTCAACTCCATGAATCCCAACAGAATTAATCCACCAGACAAGGCAAGTAATTAAATGGGGACGGAAGACAACAGGAAAATAAAGTGACAAAGATAAGTCAATACACATCAGTGATAACCATCAATGTAAATGGTCTCAATTCATTAGTCAAAAGAAACAGACTGGCAGAATGGATCAAGAAGCAAAATCAAGTAATATGTTGCATACAAGAAACACATTTAATTTAAAAAGAAATTCATAACTGAAAGTCAAAAGGTGGAAAACAATACTCCATGCAACATGAACCCAGAAAAAAGAAGGGATAGCTATTCTATTTGTAGACAAAGTGTATTTCAAGCCAGAGACTGATTAAGAGACAAAGACGATCACTACAACTTTTTAAAGGGAACAATCCAAGAGAAAAGATAATAATCATAAATATATATGCACCAAATACCAGTGCACCCAACTATATAAAGCAAATATTAATGGACAAGAAAAATCAAATAAGCACTAATATAATTTTAATAAGGGACTTCAATACCACACTGTCACAAATAGAGAGAAAAACTAGACAAAAAATTAACAAAGAAATATCAGAACTGAACCAAACTTTTGAACAAATGGACATAATAGATGTCTACAGAATGTTCCACCCTACAACAGCAGAATACACATTCTTCTCACCTATACACAGAAAATGCCCCCAAAAGACCAAATACTAATTAATAGAACATGCTTAAGTAAATGCAAAGGAATTGAAATTATCCCATAAATATTATCAAAACATAGTACAATGAAATTGGAAATCAATGGCAAAAGAAACCACAAAGTCCTCATAAAAACATAGAAATTAAATAACACCCTCCTGAACAATCAGTGGGTCACAGATGAAAGTAAAGAAGATGTTAGATAGTTTCCACAATTAAGTGATAATGCCAATACAATCTACCAGAACTTATGGGGTGCAAAGAAAGCAGTCATAAGAAGGAAATTTATAGCAGTGAATTCCCATGTCAGAAAAACAGGAGCTCAAATAAACAACATAATGTTGAACCTTAAACTTCTAGATAAAGCAGAGCAAGTCTAGCCCAAAGCTCAGATGAGATAGAAAATTATAAAAATCAGAGCAGAAATTAATGCAATGGAGACAAAGTAAACTATTCAAACAATCAATGAATCAAAGATTAAAAAAAGATTAAAAGAATAAAAAACATTGATAAACCATTAGCATATGTTATAAAAAATTAAAAAAGGAAAAAAAAGACTAAAATCCATGCAATTAGGAATGAAAATGGTGAAATCACGACATGTCCTGCAGAGATCCAGAAGACCATCAATACCCACTTCAAGAACCTGTACTCTAAAAACATGGAAAACAAAGAAGAAATGTACAGATTCCTAGATATATATGAATTATCAATGCTGAATCAAGAAGATACAAAAATTCTAAATAAACCAACATCAACCAATGAAATTGGAGATGTAATTAAAAACCTACCAACAAAGAAAAGCCAGGACCTGCTGACTTCTACAAGAAATTCAGTGAAGAACTAAAGCACCATTTCTCAAACTTTTTAATGAAAATTTGCAGATGATATGATACTTTACATAGAAGATTCCAAAAACTCCACCAAAAGACTTCCAGACTTAAAAAAAACAAATGCAGTAGTGTAGCTTGATATAAAGTCAACATGCAAAAATCAATAGCATTCCTCTACACAAATAATAAACTCACTAAGACAAAAATTAGGAAAAAATGACTTTCAAAATGGCACCCAAAAAATAAAATGAAATACTTAGGAATCAATCTAACTAAGGAAGTAAAAGAACTTTACATTGAAAACTACAGTACCATGCAAAAGGAGATTGAAGAGGATATCAGAAAACAGATATCCCTTATTCTTGGGTAGGAAGAACAAATATAGTGAAAATGACCATACTTCCACAATTGCTATACAGATTTATTGCAATACTGAACTTTTGACATCAATAGCATATATCACAGTATTAAATAAAACAACCCTAAAATTCATTTGGAACCAGAAGAGGCCTTGAATAGCAAAAGCCAATCTGGGCAACAAAGGCAAGGCAGAGGTTATCACTTTCCCTGATTTGACATTATACTACAAAGCAACTGTGATAAAAACAGCATGGTATTGGCAAAAAACAAGACCTTATCAATGGAACAGACTAGAAGATGCAGAAGTAACTCCAAACACATTCAGTCATCTTATTTTTTATAAAGGAGCTAAACAGCTTCACTGGAAGAAAGTTAGCCCCTTTAATAAATGGTGCTGGAAAAACTGGCTTTCCACATGCTAAAGATTAAAACTATATCTCTCACTATGCACTTAACTAAAATCAAAATGGATCAAAGATCTAAATATTAAAGCAGGAATACTAAATCTTCTGGAAGATAGAATAAGTAGAACTCTGTAAGACATTGGTGTAGGCAAAGACTTCATGAACAAAACCCTGATCACACAGGAAACATCACAAAGAATCAACAACAGGGATCTCATCTTATTAAAATGCTTTTGAACAGCAAAAGAAACCACCATCAGAAAGAAGAGACAACCCAGAATGTGGAAAAAAATTGTTCCTTAGAAAAAGGCCTAATGTCTAGAATATATAAAGAACTCAAAATAATCAGAACCCTCAAATATAATTTAATCAGAACCCAATCCAAAAGTGGGCATCTGAAATGAATACACACTTTTTGGGTGAAGAAGTAGAAATGGCAAATAAATATATGAAAAAATATTGTCACTGGTATATTGAGAGATGCAAATCAAAACAATCCTGAGATTCCATCTCACTCATCAAAGAATGTCTATTATCAAGAAATCAACCAATAACTTATGCTAGTGGGGCTGTTTGGTAAAAGGAACACTTCTCCACTGTTAGTGAGAGTGTTGATTGGTGCAATCACTGTGGAAATCAGTGTGGGCATTCCTCAAAAAACTAAAATGAGAGGTTCCATTTGACCCAGCTATTCTGCTTTGTGGTATCTTCCCAAAAGAATTAAAAGAATCATGCTACAGTGATGTTTGCAGTCCTATGTTTAGAGCAGCACAGTTTGTAATAGCTAAATCTTGGAAACAGTCCAAATGCCAATCAACAAATAAATGTATAAAAAAAGATGTGGTTTTTTTTATACAGTGGAGTACTACTTGGTCATAAAGAAGGATAAGCTTGAGGCATTTCTTGCTAAATGGATGCAACTTGAGACCATGCTCTTAAGTGAAATAAATGAGACACAAATGTTTAAATACTACATTGTTTCTCTGATGTGAGAAACCAAAAATGCAAATAAGGACCAAAATGTATAATAGATATTGGGAAATGGGAAGAAAATGTTCAAATGAGAAGGGGAGCAAGGGATGGGGCATGGAGAAAAATAAGAAGGTACAGGAAAGAAAGATAATAGAAGGAAACAAATGGAAACAAAGCTTTTGTAAATAAGAAGGAGAAGAAGGGCTGAAGGGAGAGGAGAGGAATAAGAAAAAAGAAGCAAGATATATCATGTACAGGTACAAATTCCATATGATGAATGAGATCATTATGTATATCTAAAATGTACCAATAAAAATTTTTAAAACTTTAAAAAAAATTAATTACTAAATTGATTTGCTCTCAGTTGGCACCAAAATAGTTTTCCAGAAAAGAAATTAACCTACATATCCAAAATTTACATTTGAACTAGTAATCTTATTATTCATACAAAAAAATTGTAGTTATCTAAGCCCAGTGAACCCCTTTCCAGAAATTTTAGGATCCTCCCCTCCCCGGCAGAAGCACTAAAAACATAGATATTTTAAAACGTATCAATTAACATTTTCAGAAAGGGAAACATTACAGTGTATTTTAGAAGAAATAGATTCAGTAGAAAAATATATTTTGTTTACCAATTATTATGTATTAAAATTGAAGAGTATTAGAGCATCAGTTTTCAGTAGTAGCATAGTGTGAAAAATAATGTCTATGATGCTAGTTGTGACAGCAAGCAATAGGATCAATAGAATATGTTTAGAAAATTTATTGACACAAATAAATTAGTGACAACAATAGAAGAAAGAGACACCAGGGTCGGTGAGGTAGCTCAGGGGCATAAGTACCTGCCCAGCAAGTGCAAGGTCCTGAGTTCAACTCCCAGAACCCACATAAAGGAAAAAACGAGCCGGTGATATCGCTCAGCGGCACAAACGCTTGTAAACGTGAGGTCCTGAGGTCGACTTCCAGTACCCACATAAAAAAAAAGAAAGAGACACCAAATTTTGGAATAAATTAGCATTTCATATGAAATATGATTTCACGTATTCAAGGTCTTGAATTGATGAATCATGTAGTGAGAGGCATTTTCATTAAGTTTTATTCTGGAATTATTTATTTTTCCATAAAGAAATTCTGAGGAATTGATCAAAATGTTTATAATTTGAGTTAGGAAGTATTAAAAAAAAACCAAATTATTGTAAGAGGGTGTTGCATTGTTTCACACACAAGCAAGTTTAAAGTTTGTGTATAAGTGTATCAGTAATAGATAAGGTATTCACAAGTAAGTCGTTTGAAGGAAAAAATGTAAAAATCTTTTTAAAATTGACTAAATTAAGTCATTTTTATTTTAAACTCTTGAAACAAACTAAGATAAGTGGAGACTAAATATTTATGTAAATGTTAACTCAAGTTAGTATACTTTATATTTACCCACGCATGCAATAGTGAATATTGATGGTGCAGGATTTTGTTTTTACTTATTTTTTTCTTAAATTTTTGTCCAAAACTCTATCTCTCTGTTTTGAAATATTAAACTAAGAAACTAGTCTCTCAAAGATAAAAAACATTTTAAGATTGTATATCATCTATAAAAATAATTTTTGTTAAAAAATACTTTAAGCCTTTTAAAATTATAGCAAACTAATATACAGAAATGACCAACAAGAACATATTAAAGAATAGTGCCTTTAAAAAGTGCCTTGATAAAACCTAGCAATAACAATAATAGTAACAAACTTGATATATCTTATCTATATTTTTAGAACTTGATATATCTTACCCATATTTTCTAGATAACATATGCATTGAATTCAGGAAGACATTGTAGAAAAATAAGATTTTTTCCCTCAAGGAATCATTTCTAATAATGGCTTTTCATTTCTCTATTTTTGTGTGTACTAAGTATTTCTTATATTGTTTTCCCACTAGGACTTGATTATGCTAACAACTTTATAGACTTCTTTGTATGGTCAAGGGAGACAAATTTTTGCTTATGTATGGAAATGGCTGTCTGAATATAATGCTTAGAGGTTGTTTCTTGACTCTCAACTTTCTGTCTTCTCTGAGGAAGTGCTTTAATAATGTGTTTCATAAGTATAATTGTAAATGATTATTTTATTTTTATTCTACTTAATTTCTGTTTACATTAAAAGATAATTTGTTTTAATTTTCTATAACTAACAAAAAGTTGGTCTTCAGGTATTTTTTACCAGAACATGACAAAATGGAATGCCCAACCTATAAGTACCCTCAGAATGGAGATTACAATTTCAATATATAAAACATTCAATTTATAGAAGCTCCTAGTTGCATCTTAAGAGATGTTTTACTCATCACATATTTATTGGGAATATGTCATGTTTTAGACACTATTTTAGTTGTTGAGTTATTAACAGCATTGATGCAAACAATAAACTCTGAATAAAGTCTACACTTTAACAGAAGAATCTGATAACACAAGATGTGATCAGAATTTATGATGACAACTTCAATTCTTTAAAAAAAGACAACTTGACGTTAATTCCTCTCAGTATACTCTTCCTTGTTGCAAATACATGTATCCCATCATCCTTGTCAGTTTATAAAGCATTCTGAAAATCCTTGTGTATATGAGTTGTGATAAAAAATATTGGTAATTCTGCTGAGTGCCTTCCAAAACAAAAATAGCCTGTCTTAGTTACTTTTCTTGTTGCTGGGACAAAATACCTGATGCTAAAAGTTAAAGAAGGAAAAGTTTATTTAGCTCACAGTTTGTAGAGGTTTCAGTGCATAATTGGCTAGCTCTAAGGAAGGATGGACGGTGGACAGGCATCACAGAGAAACAATTCATGGTGGACAGAAGGTAGCAAAGCAAGCAAGGATTGACCACAGCTTTCTCTCCCTTATATCTTATCCAGGCTACTTAGGGCAGGTAGCAATCACACCCTTAATCCTAGTGCCTTTGATTCATTGCACCAAGAATCAATCCCAGCATCACACATTCTAGTTCTTGTCACTTCTGTAAAAGCCCTACCTATGACTGCATGAGAGTTTGGGGGGAAATCCAGACTCAAGTCATAATATTCCACCCCTGGCCCCCGCAAAGACTCTTGCACATCCCTTTCTGCAAAAGACATTTAGTCCATCTCTAAGAGTTGCCAAAATCCTAACAGTTTCAACCCTGATGAAAAGTCCAAGTCCAAATTCTCCTCTGAGATATAAGCCAAACTCTTAGCTGCAAACTTCCAACATTCAATGCCATAAGATAGATATTTCCAGTCCAAAAGCTACAAACAGGGGACTAGTAAGGAATAGGAACAAAGCAAGACCAAAATCTAGCAGGGCAAACATTAAAACCCATAGTTTCACTTCCAGCACCCCCACCAATCTGTGGCAAGTTGTGAACTCCAAAGGTCTTGCGCGGCTCCATCCCATGACACTTCTGTTGGTTGTAGCTCCCATAGCTTCTCTTTTTGGCTAGCTTTGCTCACTCCTTGCAGCTTTTATTGAGTGATTCACATTCATGGCTTCTACAACCTGGGAAAGCATCTCTGGTTTCATACTCACAGCTTCACACACTGCCCTCTCGGGGGCACACTGCCTGGCCTCCCAGACCTTTTTCTGAAATCTTGGTGGAAGCCTTCCTAAACCCACAACTCTTGAATTCTGTGTGCACCTAAAACCAGCACCATATGGATGACACTAAGGCCTGATGCCCGCTGGAGCAGTAGCCAGGTCTCCTTCTCTCTTGGCTCTAAGGTTCCAGTGCCTATGAACCAAATCCCAAGGAGCAACTTCCCTAAGCCACAGCCGTTCTGGAACATGGTGCTCTGGGACTTTCTTCTCAAAACAAATTATTTTATTTTTGCAATTTTGAGGCTGCAAAGTGTAGAGTCCTGCTACTTCTTGTGATGCCCTCAGGCCATCTTTTCTATTCTGTTTCTTCTCAGCAATCAAGATCTCCTCTGTTGTATCGTTGCAGTCCACAGCTTTACTGGAGCTCCCTTTCTGGCAAAACTCACAACATTTTAAACAATACTACTGGGCTCTTTGCTCTTGATTTTCAACATAAATCTGGCTAAAAGCCCCCAACAGTAGCCATACCATGGCTTCAACATAATACTGCCTTGAAATTTCTTCTGCAAGATTAATTAGCCCACCTGTCTTAATCTCAGTGTCAGTTTCTGGACACAAGCAAAATGCAGATGAACTTTCTGCCAAAGCATGTCATATTTTTAGGTAAAAAGAAGATAAATCATTGCAAATTCATAAGACAGTGAAGTCCTTAATTCAGGAATGCCAAAAAGCCATTTATTTCTCTGAGGAATATGACTATTTGCTGTTGTTCTGTGCATATAGCATAAAATCAGGTGATGTGATTAATTTGTATATAAATTTATAATAATACATCAGTTATATATAATTTTCTCTATAACATTCCATAATACTCAGCCCTACAAAGTGGGTGGGTGGAGTCTAGGATTGGGGAAAAGAAATAAATTATATATGACATATATTTATTTATATTACTTTTTATCATGGTGAATGGTAGATTTCCTTTTCCAGTATCATTGGTTATTCTTAATATTGTATTTATGATGTGGTTGAGAATCTATAAACATTTCTTCTGCTGATAATCTCTCTTCAGATTTATTTTGGATGTGTTGGACTTGCAGAGGGGGTGGATGTGGAGCTATACAGTACTTTTACTCACACATTTTATCAATATTATCTCAACAGAAAAGGAAAAACATGCTTTTACTATGCCACTTTAAATTTAACATTTTAGCCTATTTTTAAATTAGCAATCAATAAAAACTATCATATATAGTCTTTCTACCCTGAAAGTCTATAATCCTAGAAGCCTATAATCCTATAAGGCAATAATGATTGTTTTTAGTATAATCCTAATAATACAGATCAGTCTTATGCCCCTAATTTTTTTGTCTTTTTGAAACAGGGTTTCATCATGCAGTTCAGGCTGGCTTGAACTCTCTCTGTAGCCCAGGTTGGCCTCAAACTCCTGGCAATCCTCCTGGCTCAGCCTCCCAAGTGCTGGAATTATAGGCCTGCACCACCACACCCAGGTTTCTCCCTAATTTTGATCTATGCATGAGTCTCACTCATTCTTCTGTTTGATATTTCAGAGAAACAAGATTCTAATTTTCTCTAACTATTAAAATATTTCTGGCTTATGACAAATATTTCAGGAAGTAGATATGTTTACTCTGATTTAAACATTATACAATGTATGCATATACTGAAATATATGATATTCCATAATAGATCAAATTCTTATATTTTTATGTATCAGTTAAAAAAATGCAAAAATACCAAAAAAGAAATTCTTGGCCTCTCTAAGGAGAATAAGTCTCCTTTTCTGAATCTGTCTCTGAAATCATTTAAATTTCTAATTATCCCATAATGCCTACATCGACTGCTTTCCCTCATCTGGTTTTTATCTTCCAAAATTTTTGTGTTGATATCTCCTGTCCAATTATGCCTCTTCTAGTCTCTCTCTGGGTTTACATTTTTATTACTTTTTTGCAGTTTGGGGTTTAAGGGATTTGAGGAAGGAATGGAAATAAAGACAAGTTTAACTGAATATTTATACATGTTTAACAATAAGCAAATCCATTAAAGCATGTCTATTGTTTCATATGAGTCAATCCTGACCTTTCTACCAGGCTATGCTCCTCTCTTTGATATTCTTTTTTTCCCCAAATTTGTATTATTCATTGTGAATTCAATTAATTGTCTAAAACATGGTTAAAATATACAAACTCTGTTTCTACAAGTCAAGGTAACTTGAAAACATTTTGTTTGAAGTATGTTTATGTATTTATAAACATTTGCCTAATACATATAAACTTAGCAAAGCAAAATTATTTGTATAATATATACTGTTACTATTTTATATAATTACTAAGTATTATTTGTTAGTAAATCATGATTATTTAATGTCTATATGTTTATAATTTTACATGCTTTTCAAGATATCAATTTCCAAAACATGCTGGTTGACACAGACATATATTCTTGAAATAGCTGTGATAGAAAAAAGAATTGTCATCAGGCTATATTAAAATAGAAGCAGAGCAGAAAATAAAATATAACTATGTCTTGATGGTGTCAATCATAAAGAATGTTTATATTTCTTTGCTGACCACTACTATTGTAGGTACTCTTTTCAGCTACAACCAATGCTGCTTCCTTCCTTTTTTCTGGGTAATAAAAACCTCAAGAGTTATCATTTTTTCTCCAGTCCCAGAATCCAAATTTTCCAAGAAAAGCTCTTTCTTACATCTATGGCTGCTGGCCCACAGATTTATGTTTTAAACTGCTGTTCATCTCTTTGCAGGAATTCAACAACTATTTAGTGGAAGCATTTTTTTAATTTTTAATTTTTATTAGTACATGTTTGCAGTACATAATGATTACATTGATTGTAGGGAATTGGTACATATATATAACACATCTCAATTACTTTTTCCCTTCCCCTCCACCCTCTCTTTTTTGCCAGATCATTAATTTATCTTAGAAAACTTTATAAAATATATTTATTATACATACAGATTAACAGCCAGAGTGACAGTACAAAAAACATCTAAACCACATAAGACAATTATACTAAATCAACGTACACTTTTAGATACATTTTCCATGCTGGATTACAATAACTTTCCTTCTCTTTTTTCATATTTTCTACTTTTATTTGGCACTTTATTTACACATCGCATTTCTCATAAGAGTAGCATTCGTTGTATCAGCTCTCCATCACAGTTCCCTGTTAAAATTAAAAAACAATCTTTCTGCAACTTTGCTCATAACAAATACTGTTTCCATTGACCTCTTATTTTTACCTGAAAATATTCTGTACGCACTTCTTTTTTTATCTTCTGGCTATCAACACTTATATGGTGATTATATCATGTCAGTTTCTTTATGTCCAATGTAGCCATTTAGTTTATGTGACTAAAGTAAATAACTGAATACACAAAAGTTTTAAATTATTCCATTATACACAAAATACATATGAGCAATTAGAATTGTTTTAATAACCCCTTTTAATGTATTATCATTTTAAATATTTTTAATAATAATAACTAAATTACACACTTGGCAAAATATTTAAGGCCTTATTACTGTTCTATTTCTTATTGAAATATAAGAATTGTACATGTTTGTGGAGTACAGTGTGAGGTTTCAGTACATGTATAAATTTCATAATGTCCAACTTAGGATAACTAGTATATTCATGAACTCAGAATTTTATCACTTCTTTGTGGTGATAACATCCAAGAAACTTTCCTAGTTATGCCGATATATATATAATACATTAGTATTAGCTCTAGTCATCCTGTAGAATAGGGCACCAGAACTACTTTCTCCTAGCTAACTGTAATTTAGCACCTATTGACTCAATTCTTTCCAGTCTAAAGCTCCCCTAGCTTCTGCAAACCATACTCCAGACTCTCGACTTCTTTCAGCCCAATTTTTTTGTTTAAATTTCACAAATGAGTGAGAACATGTGGTATTTGTTTTTCTATACCTGACTGCTTTCATATAACACGATGATCTTCAGTTTCATTCACTGTAATAAATGACAGACTTCATTCTATGACTTAATAATATTCCATGGTGTACATGTACCAAATTTGTGTTATCGATTTGTCATTTATTACACATGTGGGTTGTTTTTCTTTCTTAGCTTCAATGAATAGTGCTACAATGAACAAGGGGTGAGGATATATTTTGAGCATACTGATTTCAATGTTGGGATTGCTGGATCATACAGTAAGTAGTTCTACTGTTTAAAAATGAAATTCCATACTATTTTTCAAAATGGCTCTTCTAATGTACATTCTGCTCAATAGTGTGCATGGCTTCTTCTCAACATAATCATCAGCCTTCATTACCTTTATTTTTTTAATAATAGCCATTTTATTGGGTGAGGTGATATCTCCTTTTTGTTATTATATGCATTTCTTTGATGATTAGTAATGTTTAGCATTTTTTCATGTACCTACTAGACATAATGGTACATTTCCTTTGAAAATTTACTATTTAGATTATTGCTTATTTCTCACCTTAACATTTTTTACTATTGATTTCCTTATTTATGCTGGATATTGACCTTATCAGATGAATAGTTTGCAAATATTTTCTCCTACCCTGTAGTTTCTCCTTATGCTGTTGATATTTGCCTTTTCTGTGCAGCAGCTTTTAAATTTGATAAAAGCCTATTAGTTCATTTTGACCTTTGTTGCCAGTGCTTTTGAAGTCTAAGCAAAAAAAAAAAAAAAACTTTGTCAAGTTCAATGAAAAACACCAGCTTTGTTTTCCTTCTAGTAGTTTCAAAATTTCAAATCTAATATTTAATTCATAAATTCATTTAGGTTGTCTTTTTTATATATGATGAGAGATAGTAATCTATGCTGATTCTTCTGCATTTTAATTTAATAAATTTCAAAATGCCATTGATAGGGGCCGGTGAGATGGCTCAGCAGCTTAAGCACCTGCCCGGCAAGCGCGAGGGCCCGAGTTTGACTCCCGGAACCCACATACAAAAAAGGGGCCGGTGATATCGCTCAGCGGCACAGGTGCCTCCTGGTGCGCGAGGTCCTGAGGTCGACCCCCCGGTACCCACAAAAAAAAATGCCATTGATATAAAAATGCTTATTTTTCTTTAATCAAAATCTAACTTTTGTTGATACATTCTTCATTTGACTCAACACCGGTCATCAAGTATTTATGTTTTTGAAGAATGAAAATGTCATATTTTCTAGGTATCAGATCGTAACAGTGAATAAATACATTTCTGCCATGAAGTTTGTATTCTGGTAATATTATTCGTATTCTGGTAAGTAATATTAATGAAGTTCATATTCTGGTAAGTAATATTAATTTAGTAATTGAATTAGAAAAATACAAAAATAGCAGATTTTGTCCTAATACATTTTGCAAATAAATTTGAGCTACACAAAGTAATTATGACTCAATTAATGTATAAAATGAGAAATTATCATTAATTTGTTATGTCACATAATTTTCAAGTGTAACCATGAAAATTTGTGCATCACTAAGATTTCATTCACAAGTAATTAGCAAACTCAAGTGTCTCAAATTCTAACAAATTATATTAAATTTGAATTTTACATTTCAAAAGTATTTGTAATAACCAAAATCATTATATGTTTATCATTTAATAAAATAAAATTTTACTTTCCTTCAAGTGTTAAAGATGTTTTAATGAAGCATAATTGAGGAAAAATTATTTCAGTATAAGATCTTATTATTGATATCCTTTTAAGTTTTTAGTTTCTTCCTAATCTCTACAAAATAATTATTTATATAAAACAGATTTCCTTTAACACAAAAAGTTAACAATGAAACATATGACTCTGCAATATAAACATGTAATTAACATGTTTTTCCTTAAATCATTAAGGAAAATCCTAGCAATAGCAAATATATTTTTTAAGCTTTTATAAATTTCAGAGAATTTTAAGAAAATGTGATTCATAAGTTATACATCTCTATTAGGATGTCTTTTTATGTTCCAGTTATTTGGATCATAAATACTATGTTTTCCCCAAAGTAAGACCTAAGTAGAGATAAAAAATGCCAGCCCCCATCAGCCTATCCAGCCTTTCTTGCCATTATGTATTAGTCACTGAGAAAGAGAATAGTAATCTACTGCAACCTGTGTGGCGAGCAGTGTCCGGAGAGGGGGTGACAGGAGATCAAGAAAAACCTATAGACACATACTAAAAGGAAAGCTGGGACCAGGTGGGAGCTGACTCTCTGATGGAGAGGCAGCAACAACATCCCAACCCCAGGGTCTCTATTTATACGTGGCTAAAAGGGCAGAAGTGTGCGATGGAGTCAAAAGTGTAAGTTCTCAGTGTTTTGCTGAGAACACTGAAAGTGAAATATTCTCAGAGCTTTCTGTGCTGTAGTTAACAGGGAAGAACACCAAGGCCAGACACCTGCTGGACTGGCCTGCTCTAGTCCCAACAACTTGTTTACATGGCTCGCTTCTGGAGTTCTGTGTTCTCTGGGCTGGCCTTGCTCTAGCCCCGAGGAGCACATCAACCTCCAGCTCAGCAGCTCCCCATACGAATCTTCTCCATGGCACTGGCCATCACCATGGTTATGACCAGTTTTAATTACAGCTGAAGTTCATTTTCCAGCTAGGTCTTATTTTCCAGGAAGCACAGTCGAAGCATTCATTTTAAGAGATTCCAATGTGCTCAAATGAAAACACTTTATAATAAAAAAGATAAGGCCATATGCCATGAATTGACAACAGCTGTTTCATTCTTATGAGCAGAAACTGGAACACTTTGATGAATATTAAGATGCTAAGAAATAGCATGATATCTGTATCAATATCAAAATTCTTTCTAGTAAAATCATGAAACCTAATGGAAGAATGACACAATAGTGTGTCCACACATTACAATTATATGAAAATTTAAAAACTTCATCTAATACTAGTGTATATGTGTATATATTAAAGCAGCCTGAATTTCTTTGAGTTATTTTACTGAATTAGCCAGGTGTCCTAAAACATTAGGGATAAAATTTTAGCAAAGGCATATGCTTAAAACTTAACATCAACCAATGGAATTGTTTTTTTTTTAAAGGTAAAATAGACTATAATTAGCATCTTTATCATGTAATACAACAGGTAAAATTGTGTACCTAGTGAAAAAAGTGCTTCAGGAAATGTATAAAAAATTACACATTATGGGATTTTAATGAACTACCTTGTTTCTACAATCTCAATAAAATTTGCATCTAGCTAATGGTAGATGCATCTAGCTAACGATATCAACAAAGGTGCATTAGTGAATAAAAGCAAAAGATTTCAAGCTAAATGCCAGAAATGAAACTCAAATTTTACACTTGAATAGTTATGTGATTTTGGGCAAGTTACTGAAACATTATTTGCCAAACTTTAAGTGATAAACACTAGGTAATATGAATATGTATCATGTTAAGGATTCAGAACAAATCTCTTATACGTGAATACTTAATAAATATAACTGCAATATTTACCACTATAGGAGACATAAATTAAGAATGGAGACACATCTCAGCTAGCTTGTATAACAGCAGATTAATATTTTCTGTATTGGTACAGAATTTTGGACTTTGATATAAGACAAGTAATTGTCATAGAAGGGGTTAGGCAAATGTTGACCTATGTTAGGAAAGAAAATTCAGTTAATTGACAAGGAAACTGCATCAGAGTGATTAAATGGGATTTATAACTCATAAAACATAAATTTGATTGCATGAGGACCAAAAGAATAAGTCGCCGGCAGTAGGACTAATATTAGGAACAGATGGAACGAAAAAGCAAGTTAAGTTTTTGACATGCACCAGAATAAAAAGTATATGATGACTAGATGCAAACTGAAGAGCCACATAAAAGAACCTCAAGTTTCAGTAATAAGAAAAACAATAGCTCATTACAGTAAAACTTCAATTAAAAAAATAGAAAATGGGAAGAAAAGAATCATATTTTGGTTAAAAGTTTGGCTTTTTGTTATTCCTTGCTCATCCACTAGCTAATAACACAGCAAACACTTAAACAGAAAAGAAATAACAAAGGGAAAAAGGTAGGTACAGAAAATTAGATAATATAGTTAAATACTTAAATAGTTAAATTGGAGGAGGACTGTCATTGTTAGATTCTTAAAATGTGATGATTGGATATCAAGCAATTTTCTTTGTATGAAAATGATGAAATAATATTAAAAGTGTAGTTTACATTGAGAAAGTTGGGGTTTATATATCAAAGAATTATTTTTTATAATTAGAGTAATTTGAGAAATAGTATGTTTCTATAAAATACGTTTACATAGAAAAGGGAAGCAAGAAGACTAAATGAGGTTCGTGTAGAGAATTAATGCAGCAGCAAAGGCAGGCCCCATTTACTTCATGCCACGGAATAGACAGAGGCATGATAAGGTTGAAAACAACCACAGGTAGAGAAAATCACCTTCATGGAAAGGGCCCCTTTCAAGATGAAGAAGAAAAACCATGATCTACATGAAATGCGATGAAGGACAAAGATGAATAGGTGTTGACAAAGCAGAAGCACCAGAGTTTCAAAGTGTTGTTGTTCATTTCTAATCTAGAGAACTTGTTTATGCTACCAATATTTCCAATAGAACTCCTCAAAGAGAAAAATTAGGCTTAGATTTGTTAAGCTAATGTTCATGCTGAAACAAATATTATACAAGTTGAGAGAACATTGGACTAGGAAGGCTAGAATAAATTTAGCACTGTGTTTTGTTCTAACATTTCTACAAGATAGGATAAAATGGAACAAGTAACACTATAAAATATTTGTTATGTAATAAAAACAATTCCAATTTTAAGAAGATGATATTTATTGCATTATGTCACAGCAAAGTCAGTATAATAGATTTCCCATAAGTGATTTTGAACAATGCAGTTTTAATAAAAGTCAACAATATGATAATAAATACAAACTTTGTTAAGGAATTCTTCCAAAACATTAAGTTTTCTCTTTTTCTCCACATAGAATAAGTATGCTGCCGAGTCTGTACTCAGTAGTGAACTAAGATCCAAATGGTTCACATCAGAGATTGTGGGTAGACTCCTGGAAACGTTGATTCTCAACATTTTTTGTTGTCGCATGAAGCTTTGCTCTGAATAAAGAAATAAAAATTATGTGTGAGTATGCCTTACACAATAGAATGTACTGGTATTCAGAATTGGACAAAATATTTACTTTTCAACAAATGCACATGGGAAAATGAATAATTCAATTGCGAAAAAAATTAAAAGTGGATGTTTAACTTAAACCATTTGAAACTCAAATTCCAGGATATTAAATCTTAAATTCAGAAAGCAATGAACAAAACTGACAATGAAGTTTAATAGGATATCTGCAAGGCTTCAGAATAAAATAATTTTTAAGTTAGATTAAAAGATTAAACAATGCTTATATCCAAATTGTCTTAAGAATCCTAGGGGACGTTACTTTGAAACATAACTGGAATCTAAGTACTTCTCTCCACCTCACTTAGAACATCTATCTCAAAGCTACCATTATATTTTCCTTGATTATAGTAACAGTCTTTACTAAGGAATATGCTTCCTTCTTATAGGTGTTTCCTTATTCTTATGCACTTTTACCGGACAGTGCATACCTTAGTGAGATATCTTTGGAAACGTGACAGTACAAACACTATCTGCTTTGAAGAAAGATGGGAGGAAGCTCATCCCTTGGCACCAGTATGCAGCAACACAAGCCCTATTTTACTGACTTGAAAAGTTTCATCAAAGAGGCATAAAACACAGTGTTTTATTTTAGTAATTCCACTGTACTTGGAGATTTTCTATTATAGCAACCTAATATACAGGCAGAATATTATATACAAAATTCAAGAAAACATTTATTGGCACTTAAATAATTTTAGAAAAGGTACATATATTTGGAACCATTTTGTTGTACGAATTTCCTTATCAACTGTGAATATGATGCAACATAGAGTGTATTTTGTATTTTCAATCAATATAGAGTGTATTTTCAATGGAAATTTAATTGTAAATTTAAATTGCAACCATGGAACTTAAAAGATTTTATAAAAACAATGTATCATTTATTATTTTATATTATGTTTAAAGAATATTACATTTGGGATACAATGGGCAAAATACATTATTAAAATTGAATTTATCAATTTCTCTTTATTCATGAAATGTACCCAGCAAATGTAAATTTAGAATGTGGTATAGATCATATTTATAGTGGACACACTGATCTAGACAAAATACTATTTTAAAGTAGTGGTGTCTCTTTTTGTCTGTTTGCTTGCTTTCATTGTCAAATGATCCCACTTAAGTTTTCTTTTTTAAAAAGATGATGTTAGTAGCCATTTATAATCATTAACTACATTCATTTTTAAAATAGGTATTAAAAAGAAAAAGGTAGTAATGTCTTGGTCATTTTTTCATTGCTGGGACAAAATATCCAATACTGAGAACTTAAAGGACAAGAGGTTTATTTTGGCTCAGATTTCAGTCCATGGTCATCTGGCTTTAAGGAAAAAATGAAACAGTGAAAGGAACTTTGCAAAGGACAGCTGCTCATCCCATGCCAGCCAGGAAGCAGAGAGAGAGCCCAGTGAGGAAGATATACTCTTCCATGCCATATGCCCAGGGACCTACATCTTCTGACCCATGTTTACCATCTAACAGTGCATTCAGCTCTGAACTCCTCAGTGGATTAAACCAGCAATGAGTACAGCACTATAAAGATCTAATCACCTTCCAAAAGCTGAACCTCTGGACACGTGAAGCTTTTGGGGAACATTTTAGATCTAAGTCACTACATTCCACCCCTGACCCCCAAAAGATTCATGTCCATCTCACTGTGCAAAATACACTTGTTCCATCCTTAATACTCACCAAAGTCTTAAGAGTTCCAGCATTGCTGAGATGACAAGTCTCAAGTTTTGTCTGAGATTCAAAGTAAACTCTTAGCTGTGAGCCCCATAAAAAATAAAAATTAAACACTTCCAATATACAGTAGCACAGAATAAGCATTCCCATTTGAAAGGGGAGAAATAGGAGGGTAGAAAAGAGGGGGCCAAAGCAAGACCAAAATCCAGCAAGGCAAACATTACATCCTGCAGTTCCATGCCCAGTATCTGGGTCAAGTTGCAGTGAGATGTGAGCTCCAAACAGCACTACTGTTGGTAGCCCTCATGGCCACACTCTTGGGTTGTCTACATTCACTAAATGCTGCACTGCTCAGCAGATGATACACATTGCTAGCATCTGCAGCATCCTGGGGTCTATCTGGTTTCAGCATCACCGCTTTGTGTACTGCCCTCTGAGCTGCACACGGCCCTCTACATCTTCTTGTAAAATCTTGGTGGAAGCCTTCCTGCACTCCTAACTCTTGCTTTCCATATGCCTGCAAAATCAGCACCACAGGGATGATGACAAGTTCTGCCACCAGCTTGAACAGTAGTCAGGATCCCTTGGGTTATGGTTGCGTAGTACTCTGGGTGCCTGAATGGCTAAGCACTGTGACAAGAATTCCAGGAAACCAATTTTCTAGGTAGCCTCTCTAAATCAATGGGCCTACAGGCTCTCTTCTCAAATGATAGATTTACAGTTTTGTAACCTTGACCCTGCAAAAGATGGGGTTTTGGTGATTCCTGAAATAACCTCAAGCCATCTCTCCTATTTTTCTGATGCAAAGTATGTGTTTTTATTTACAGGTTAATCTTTTCAGCAATCGTGGTCTCCAACTTTATGGGTACTTCCTTCCTGATAAAACTGGAAATTTTTTTACAATTGCCTTTTGCTCCTGATTTTCACTGTAGATCTGGCTAAAAGCCAGCAGCAATACCTATGCCACAGAGTAGAAGTAGAACTGCTTTGAAATTTCCTGCATCACATTAATTAGTCCACCGTCTTTAATCTAAGTTTTTCACAAGGTCTCAGGATATGGACAAATTAAAACAAATTTTCTGCTGGAGCACAACACACGTGGTAGCTATTTCAACTGCAATGGAACCCTTGTTCCCAACATCACCCCACTGAACCTGGCCTTTACTGTGCTCATTTTCATCAGCATTGTGTTCTTCTGTGCTCCAACCAGAATCTGCTATCAAACTCCACTGAAAGCATTTGAGGGCTTCTCTTGTCATCATCTGCAAACCTTTCCAAACTCCTCCTACACACCAATTACAAAGGCTTCTGAGCCATACAGCAAGAAGCCACTTTTATGGTACCCAATTTAAGTTGGTTGCTTTTTTTTGTCACTGAAACAAAATATCCAACCCCCACAATTTAAAGGAAGAGAGGCTTATTTTGCCTCAGATTTCAGTCCATGGCCACCTGGCTCCAAGGCAGAAAGGGCATGGTGGAAGGTCCTGCACAAAGAGCAGCTGCTCCTGTCAGTCAGGAAGCTTTGAACTCTTCAGTGGGTTATCCGACAGATGGGAAAAGCACCCTCCTCATCTAATCATTTTCTGAAAGCTGCAACTTGGAACACATGAGGCTTTTGAGGGATATTCTAGATCTAAACTATAATAAATGATGTACTAATTCCAAAATGCTTTATTTACTTTTTTACTGAACTCAGTTATAAAAAGACTTATTCTTACACTTGCCATCTCAGGTTTTACTTTATGGGTATTGATGTTTCAGATAGACACTTCAGAAAAAAATTACCCACTCTGAATATTAGGCATGATGCTTAAAATAGCCAAAATCAAAATATGCAACCTAAAAATATCATGAATATTACATAAAATGCCTCCATTTTATAAACAATTTATTGGGGGCTAAATTAGATTGAATAATTCTAACTTTATATAGCTCAAACAATGTTTAAAAACATTGATTATTAAGAACATATGTCTCGGGGCTGGTGAGATGGCTCAGCGGCGTAAGTGCCTGCCTTGCAAGCACGAGGGCCCGAGTTTGACTCCCGGATCCCACATTCGGAAAAGGGGCCGGTGATATCGCTCAGCGGCAGGGGTGCCTGTTGGCGCGTGAGGTCCTGAGGTCGACCCCCCGGTACCCACAAAAAAAAAAAGAACATATGTCTCTTAGTTACTATCTTGTTGCTACAACAATACATCCAACACACACAGACTAAAAGAGGACAGGCTTATTTTAGCTCAGTTTGCAGAGGTTTCGATCCTTGGTGGGCTGACTCCAAGGTAGGGTGGTATGGCAGAGGGGCACAGAGGTGAGAAAGAATCTATGGCATGGCTGGCGAGAAGCAGAAAGCACCTAGCTTTCCTTTCCTTCTTTTCCTCTATACTTGATCCAGGCTACAAGCCTATTGATTGTTGCTACCCACACCCAGTGTTGGGCTTCTGCCTTCAGTAAATCCACCCAGGTACACTCAGAACTTTGTTAAACCAGTCAAAGGTTTAACCCAGTTACAAGGCTCTTAATCCAGTATCACACACCCGTGATGCAGCCACCTCTAAAAGCCCCTCCTATGAGTGCATGAGGCTCTGGGAGAACATCTAGATATATGGCATAACAAAATGATTATGTAAAAATCACCATTTTTATATTATTGAAAATGTCCCAGAAAATAATTTATTGCTTTTTTTTCTCTGAGCATTTTCAAATCTTTGAAGCAATTTGCTACATGCTCTTATGGTTTAGGTGTAAAATTTCCCCCAAAGTTTCACAATAGGAGGTAGAGCATGGTGAAAGTAGTCATTGGGGGGTATGACTTCTAAAGGTGTGTTTTTGTCCTCAGCACCGTCTTCTCCCTGTTTTCTGGCTGCCATGACTTGAGCACCTTTTCTCCACCCTGCCCCTCTGCCTTGCTATTTCTGCTGTGGAGTCAACAGACCATGTACTGAAATTGGGAGGCAAAATAAATCTTAAGTTTCAGGTGTCAAGTATTTGGTCACTGTGACAAGAAAATTACATATATAAATATCCAAGAAGTTTTTCCTTCTAAGGAAACTGCTTGAAGAAAGAAAATCTTAACTGAAAAAATTGTGTAGTCATCTGGGAAAACTCCTTATACATACATTCTTTCCTTTGTATGACATAATAACAGAAGTTACTAACTTAAATAGTAATACAACCAATTCATTTCCTGTCAAAATTACTTTGCAGAGACCAGTGATAAAACTTTTCAGATTTATTTTTCACTGAGTCATTTTACGAAAGTTAGAATATGCAACATTTTTTACTATTTTTAAAATCTGTGTTTTTGTAAAGAACCAAATACAAGAACTGGGAGTTTAAAATTTTTTAATCTTAAGCACTCATTCATTATGTAAATTAGGCAAATAGAAGTGTGGGAATGATTTCACATTCTAAATCAACCCCCTAAGGCCCTTAGCCTATTTCAGCTTTTATTGAAGATTTCATCAATTGCCTACTAACCCTAATAATAAAGTACCTAATGATCCTTCACAATTTACTTTCTTAGTGAATTTTTCCCAGTTTTATTTCTCACTATTGTGTCCTTAATAAACTTAAATTCATCTAGCTGTCTTTTGTAATTCAATAATATTAGTAATCTTTAGATAATTGAAACTTTGTGAGCAGCATAAGCCTTTGATTATTATTTTTCTCTCCTTTTTAGGAAAGGTCAAAATCACAGTTTAAATTCTCTTAAAAGTATCACTAACTCTCTGTGATTCAATATCAAAGTCAACATAGAGGATTACACAATTGAAATTTTGTATTAATATTAAATGTGTCAAGGTATATTTTGACCACTTATAGATTTTTTTTAATAACATAGCATTCCAACAAGCAAATTTCTTACAACAAAAAACTGAGCACACAAAAAAGTAGGACATTAGGATAAGAGTATTAAAAAGTTCCCTCTTGCTGGTTATCTCTTTCATGGAACTAGGTAGATTAGATAATAGATGATAGACAGATAGATAGATAATGTATAGATTGAGACAGGAAATTAAACACATGCACCACTATATTACAATATTAAAATAACCATATTATCACATATAAT
Source organism: Erethizon dorsatum (assembly GCA_028451465.1). Taxonomy (NCBI): domain Eukaryota; kingdom Metazoa; phylum Chordata; class Mammalia; order Rodentia; family Erethizontidae; genus Erethizon; species Erethizon dorsatum. The sequence continues at coordinate 84,181,404 of CM051831.1, read as the reverse complement.
TGAAGGATTATAGCATTATTTTCTAATAATTGAAATTATTGTCGTTTTAAGACAATGTTATTTTAAAATATTTATTATGGTAATTTTTGTACCCGACATACTGTCCAGAAGTCCATAATCTATTCTGCTGATAAAGCCATTCTTCAGTTATGAATTTATTGCTTTTAAACTACAGTAAATGAAGGGAAATCTTAGTTCTTTAGCCTTACCTGTCAGACAGGCCAATAACTGAATATCGTCATCAGTCAATTTTTGAAAACAATGATATCAAAGCCAGTAACAAATCTTTTATTGTGTTAGAGACTTAGATTGTGGTTATCCTCTATGTCAGAATGGATAGTAAAAGAGGCATATTTCTAATCTCACATATTCTACTGAAAACTCTGGGTATGTAGAAACCAAAAGCTTTTAAGATTCCTGAAACTTCAGATTTCCTACACACACACACACACACACACACACACATCCTAAACATTTTCTCCTTTTTATTCCTTTTGTTGCTCCCACTCCTTCTTTTCTGTTAGGATTATATATGTCCTGCATTAAAAGTGATTTTTCAATTACTTTGTCCGGTGACACTAAAATGAAGTCCCCATTTTGATGTATCACACTCAAATATGTAAAGACAATATAATTTCTCTATTATCTACACATACATTAACTTTCTGCTTCTATGCTTCAAAGTTTAGAATAATTCAGAAAATGTCTTCCTGTTAAAACAATCTACACAATGTCATATTTAGGCAAATACTTGATCTACAAGACCTCTCCCTTTTGATTTTCCCCTTCTAAAGAACAATTTCTGGGCATATGGTTTTGAAGAGCAATTCAGTGATGATGTTTTGATCTATGATTGTTAGCAAGATATGAGTTATGATGTCTCTGATTTCTTGCCAACTTTACCTTTTTAAAAACTATCAAAGAAGGAGGTATAATTCATTTTGAGAGAGGTGTTTTCTTCCTTACCCACCTTTAGTTGCCTTACCTGTTGAATTGGTTTAATTATCATCCATCCTGTAGACTCTTGCTGAACCACATCTACCTTTCCCATTTGATTTGTTCCTACTTTTTCACATGTGTGTTAACACCAATTTGCCATTTGCCACAGAAATCTCATGGTAGGCTTCATAGCTGTCATATTCTGTTGTTGTTATTGTTGTTGTTGTTATTGTCATAATGGAATAGACTGAGTAATTTACAAACAGAAAAACTTAATTTTTCACCTTTCTGGAGGCTGGGAAATCCAAAATTGATGCCAGCATCTGGTGATGGCTTTCTTGCTCACATGGCATGACAGAAGAAGGAAAACCAAAAAGAGAAGTACATAGAATCATTCACATAAATGGAACCCTCATGATCAAAACTATTTCCATTAGCCTTTGATGGAAAACATTACTGCGTCAAAGATTAAGTTTCCAACTCATGAATTTTGGAGGTGACAAAAACATTCTGAGCTCAGCAAAAGTCATCCACTCACCTTCCCTGTATGGTCTACAAAATCTCCTGAATGCTTTCTAAATTACCTGAGAATAAAGATACTAGGAAGTCCAGACTCAATCTTCTCTCACTTTCAGCAGCGCTGCCTTTGACTACAGAAGGGGCTCCCATAGGGGCAGCTGTAGCGCTGGTTTCCACTTTATAGCCAAACAGAGAAAGATGCATTAACCTCTGCACATGACCTCCATGGGTCCACCCACATCTCTCACCCTCTTCCCATCCAGCCCTAAGGAAAGCAAAAAAAGTCAAGAAAGACAAATGAGGTACCATGTTATGTGACCATTGGGGTTTTCCTTAAAGGTAGTTTTCATTCAATAACTGCAAACTAGTGATTTCCGTCATAAACACTTCGTTAATACTCAAAACGACTATACTAGATATATTAATATTTAGTTTTCAGGCATCATTTCAAGGTGAATTTGCACTAAAATAAAAATTAGTGAAATGTATACAGATTGATAAAGATCATTATTATATAGGAATATATCTCAACACAATAATAATATTTATCCAAATTAAATATTCCTTATCCTTTTTAAAAATGGCATAACATTACCTTCTAAAGTTTTACTTCCTGTAACATTTTATAATTCAGTATATACTTGATGCTTTTAAAGAAATACCATCTAATATTAAAATGATTCTGAAGTTAATAAAAATAAATTTGTTTTTATTCCAAAGCATGTAATATACAAGATTATAAACTGATTTTTTTAAGAAAAGGGGCTGTCCTAATGATCAGGTTTTAAGTGTGTATTTTCTGAAATTCATTTTTCATAAACAGATGTTACTGACCTTCTATGATAAGGTTGAAGTTTTGTATGAATTTTAGCTTGTATTGTCTTTAAAAATAATTTGTCCCTATTTACCCATACTTTTTATTCTAGAAACTATCCATATCTAGCTTTCTTAAAATGTTACTGTTATTAGTCCATTTGCCTCTGAAATAATACATTTAAAAAGTTTTTCCTTAACACTATACTCCTGAGTAGGGAAGATTGTGTCATTTAGTTCTGTAAGTATTTATTTTATTCATTTAAAGTTTAAACTTGTCCATTTTCATATACAACTTTAGGATAATTGCTTTTCAATGTAAGCTTCTAATGTGAAAGTGCTTCTAGATATTGCTTTTCCAGGTTTATTAACCTCTATATGAATTTGAAACTATTAGATGCATTATCACCTTGGAAATAAAAATGAAAGCTATTTTTATTACAAAAAATTAACATGCATTAATGCTTACTCTGAAATATTAATACAATTAAATTTTTAGTGAAGAGTTAGCAATACCATTTTAAAAATTATTGATTTGTATCAGTTCTAGCTTTTTTAGGTCTAACAATGAGTTGGTGGAGCATGGTACAGAAAAATCTCTGAAACAAATCATTACCTGAAATTCTTTCATTCAGTTCATTTACCTTTCTGAAAACGACCATAATACTCCTGACATTTAACTGAGCACATGTTCAACAGTACCAAATTTAGAAAAAGTCTTCACCTTTTGACTCCTAGATATGGTCACTGTGATGTATGCAAAAGTATCCTTGGAACTTCCACAAGGTCTTCTAACAAAGGCAGTGCATTTTACCCCGGATGGTGTCAAAATTTTAGGCATGAAGCTTATGGCCGCTAAAAATCATATTTAACAAAGAATACATGGATCACACTCCTTATATAACAAAGCAGACAACTAAATTTAGCCTGTATCTCAGGTTTCTTTTTTTAATGTGCAGTACTGGGGATGAACTCAAGGATTTTACATTGAAATGTCTTGTGATTCTTGTTAATGTATTTTTTGCTCTTTGTTTTTCTTTTTTCTTTCTTTCTTTCTTTCTTTTTTTGGTGGGGGACAGGATTTCATTAAATGGCTTAGTGGCCAAGGCTGGTTTTTCAATTTGTGGTCCTCCTGCCTCAGTCTCCCGGAGTGCCAGAATTAGTTATGCACCACCACGCTCATCTTAGCCTACTTCTCTTACAAATGTACAGGTACTACGGTTCCATGTCTACGTGAATAAATCTTTGTATTTCTAGAAATTAAGTTATATTTCTTCAGAATCATTAATACTGGAGTTTTTCTAGTACATGCAACCAAAATTAATATTACTACAGGTACAAGTATCATTATTTCTACTTTTCCATATCACAGTTATATTAATAATGTTATTTATATGACTTTACGATGTAGAAAAATATACATAAAACAAATACAGATAAATGTGTGAAGTAATTTAATAGATTCAAATATATTGCCAAATATCAATATACCAAAGGACAAACATATAAATATATACTGTTATAAGCGATAAAGTACAATAAAAATAAAAATAATTTTAATATACTAGTACATAAAACAAGAAAAATATTAAATGAGGTAGTCAACACCACATTTTATAAATCATCCCTCATGATTCTGCATACTGGAAATAGATGAGTACAGTATTTCCCAAGGAAATGTTTTAGATATGATTTAGCCCCACAATAGCTCATGTTGAAATTTGATTTCCCACACTGAGGTATAAGAAGGCAGGTCCTTTAAGAAGAGTTTAGATATGGCGACTGCCCTCCTGAATAAATTAATGCAGTCTTATGAATTATTATGTAGTGAGCCTGGCACACGCCCATTCTTTCTCAAATATGCTCCTCTTGCACAAGCTCACTTGCCTTCTGATTTCTACCACAAGATGACATAGTAGATACACTTCTCAAAATATTCCTGTATTCTTTATAAATTACCCAGTCATTTTATGTTATAGCAACAGAAAATAGACTAAAAATCATGTCCTTTTTAATGTATGTAAATTCCTTATCATAAATTAAACACAACCTCTTTATATTGTCTGTTTTTCATAATAGAAAACCTTGTTAGTAAAGAGTAACTTGGAGTTAGAATGAATTAGTAAGTATACAGATGATAAAAATCCCAAATATTAAGCATTAATTTCTCTTCTTAACTGATTTCATATTTGAAAAAGAAAATGAATGGAATTATTGCTTAGTACAATGTGTTTCATGGCAAAGAATTTATACTTGTTTATAAACTTTTCTACTATTTATAAAAACAGGTAGAATATATGGTTTTAATTGCAGGATTTCTCAAGTTATAAACAGACATCGAATATGTATTAATTACTATTCCTGTCACTGGGTCAAAATACCTGACACCAACAACTTGAAGGAAGAGAAATTTCTTGGGCTTCTTGTTTCTAAGGGTTCAGTTCATGGTCAGCTGACTCCAAGGCAGAAATGGCATAGCGGAAAAAAGAGCAGATCACAGGGCCCTGGCGGAGAAATGCTACTCAACCAGTGACATCCAGGATGTAGGTAGAGAAATAAGGGAGAATTTGGGACAAGAATCAAGATTCTGGGCCATGACCCCACTGACTTACCTCCTCAAAATAGGTCCATCTCTCCATAGCACATTAAGCTATAAGCTCATTCATCAGTGCCCTGCAATTCAATCACCACCCAAAAAACATAACTCTGAACTCGTAGAATTTTGGGGCAATTTTAGATCCAAACCATAACAGAGTATTTTTAAATAGCCTTATCTATATTGCTTTACTTTCTATATGATCAGTATGAAAGTGTTTTTCAAGAAAAAACATGAGTGACCACATATATTTTTTGCAAGATACAAAAAATAAATCTGGTATTCTGTTTAGCCTTGCCAACTTCTCTAATAAAATTGAAAATAGTCAAAGTTTATTTAAATGATAATCCAGTGCAGGCACCATGTGTTTTCACTATGATAACACACAAAACAGGTAAAAAATTGTTTCAATATTGCTATGTACCCAACACTTAAGAAAACACATCACTATGTTAGAATACACAGCCTCATCTTTCTTATGCTTTCAGGAAAGCTCGGGTACAGATCTATCACCCTTTCTTTTTCTCAACACAGCAATCACAACAAGCCTATCTCACAGAATGATGAAAGTGTAATGCAATCAGATTTCTAATTCTTAGGGCAATCACACATTCTTTCCTTGGAGCTCTGCCAGGAAGCGTTTCTTCTGAGAAACAAGTGCTCAATACTTTTTCATAACAGAACTCGAATTCACTTAAATCCATAGCATTTTACATATTCACATTTACACCAAACGAGAAAGACTGGATTAAATTCACATGGGAGATCTCTTGAGTTTCACAAAGACAGTATAAATTTTGCTTTCTGTCTTGAAAATTAAAATACATCAAGGTTGATTTCCCCTTCTTATTTGAGAAGTATGTATGTTAGTCCATGCCATGAATAACAATAAGAATACAGAGCAACACCTGCTTAGATTTTATAGAAAAAATGTACATGAGTGTGTATGTGGGGGTGTACATAAGAATGTTTTGTGTCTACGTATCTGTCATTCTGACAGAACTATAATGATCTGTAAAAATGAATGTTCATACACAAAATGTATTGTCTTTTTTTGAGTTATCATCCATGTATACAAGAACAGCGTCAGTCTGTAACTAAAACTCTTCTAAAACAAACCTAAACCAAAGTTTAATATAGTTCTATCTCCCCTTAAAATCCTAATTGAAATAGACTTTTATGAGGTTATCAAAAAAGAGCTTCTTTTTGTAATTATCCCATATTGCAAAAGAAACACATACACACACACACACACCACACACACACACAATAACTATCCATTTCTCCAGAGAATTACCCAGGCAGGTTTTTTGTCTATATTTCAGGCCAAGAATTTAAAATACGTGTTGGGGCACATTTTTCCTACAAAGAGCAACTAGGGAATATTTTTAAGCTTTATGTGTCAAATTTGTCTCTGTTCCATATACCCTACTTTGTCACTGTAGCATGAAAGCGGGCTGGTTGTATTTGAAATAAAATTTTATGAAATAATTAATGATTGGGATTTTGCCTTTGGCTCCCACTTCATCAGCTCCTTTCCGTATTGTATAGATATTTAAAAAATATGATTAAAGTTTAGTGTCAATTCTGAATATTCTACATGAATAACAACGTGAAGTAAATCTATTCTTATAATAATTATGCATATTCACATGAAATCCTATTAACCTGGAAATGAGTAAGTTATACAAATGTATTATTTTTTGACATTCTTTGGCAAATACTATTGATAACAATTTTCCAAATCATTTTTCAGTAAAGAACAAAATGTTTTTAAATTGATACAAAGGCAAATTAGTTGTAACATATTTTGTCTGATCATTTTGTTTTATTTTAATAGCCACACAAATTTCCTTAAAAAACTGAAATAAAATGTTTTCCTAAGCTAGATGTTATAATTTTATTCATGGAGTACATTGCACTTTAAAAAAAGAAGAATTGTATATGTTAGCTATATGTTAATAGGATCAGTGCTACAATATGATATGATTAACTTCAGAATATACCTTTTCATACTGTGTTTAGAATGCCTATATAAAGAGAGGACAATTTGAACGAAGGTAAATAATCATGGTTGTGAATATATAAATTGGACACTCTCAGTCTCCCTATGCATTTGTGTACATTTGTGTAATATATATATAAATGTATGTATCACATTGTATATGTTATCATATGTAAAATTAGATGATAAAATAAATAGATGATAGATAACTTATTGGATGATTCCAGAACTTCCAACAATCTATATAGTCTCTATTTTGTCAGGTCTTGCATTTTTATCAGAAATAGTTTCTGCTTTTAGTACTAAAAATTGGACCTTTGCTGACCTTGGTTATGCCTATTACAATATACTGTAAAAACCATACCCTGTGACAGATTGAGGGGAAGACGCCATGTCCACAGGCAATGTAACAATAGTTGAACTGGCTGGGGAAAATGTAAATAATTATTCGTTTGATCTTAAATATGTTTTGTATGTTAAGGTTTTGTATGTTAAGCATAAGTTTTGGCTAAGCCATTCAATGTAAGATAAAAGTAAACAACGTTAAGTGGGTCTGATAAATAGCCTTTTCAGGTGATAAAGCTTAAACTTCTTAAACACCTCACACAAATAAACTTTAGCCAGACAAACCATAAAACAAGATTTAAGATGTTTCTCTATTGAAACTCACTTATTGCATTAGGCAACTTAAATATAGGCTCAATTAAGAAAGGAAATGGTACTAACCTAGTATTAGAATTAAAATTTCTGAAAGGATCAAGATGCAACAATGTATGTGCACCAATGTATTCTCTTGTTTCACAAACATATACTATAAAAAAGAGAATGTAGAATTTGCATGTCTAATTTGACAGATATGTAGACTATATCTAATAAAAGCCCTTGCTTCTGATTATTTAATGAGGAAATAACTAGATGCTAATATGTCAAAATGATAAAATACAAAGGTACTTGGAATAAAAAATTGGCCTAATAAAACTTATGGTTCTTAATTCTTCTAATATGTCTCAAGAATACCAAGATTACAGCAAATAAAGTAGACTCCAAACTTGTGTAGAGAACCCTTGTTTTCACCTAGAAACACAGGGTTTTAAAAAATTACAATTTAAAATATGTGTTATAAAATCTTGCTTGTACTGTCTGCAGCTTGTTCAACAGAAATTAATTTCGACAGATGCTAAATACATACTACACATTTAGTAGCCTGTAGCTTAGGATCAAGTTAGATAAAGGTGTACATATGTGTGTGTATATGTGTGTTATGTGTAGGTGCCCAAACAAGTATGTTGTGTGCTACCTAAAAACTACAATTAATATATTGAAATATATCCAAGAATATCATATGGATATTTCATTAACTCAACAACAAGACTCTTAGATTACTCCATCTGAGTGTATTTCTTCATAAACTTTGTAGAATGAATATATTTTCAAAAAATTTCTCTCTGTATTTTTACACTTGATGGTCTTAATCCAGTCTATATTTTCTTTCATCTATATTATTAAAGATTTCATTTCTCCAATCATTCATGTGTTTAGAATATGTTAAATTTTTAATAAATTAACTCCATTGAGTTATAATTTACAAAAAATGACAAAAACCCATTCACAATATGGAATTGGATGAATATCACAATCTATCTCTCTCTCAACTCTTACTCCAGGCAGTTATTAAATTATTTCCTATCACTATGGTTTGGTTTATATATTTTATAATATCATATAAATGATTTTTCAATATGTTTTTCTTCATAGTTTTTCACTCAGCAAAATATTTTAGAGTTTTATTTCACATATGTGTCCATTAATAGTGTGTTGCATTGTATGCATATAATAAAATATTTTATTTAAATCTTTATAGAGAAAGTGGGTTGTTTTCAGTTATGAATAATAGTGCAATAAATATGTGTTCAAATATTTTTTAATCAAGTTCATTGGTACATTTTAGATATACTAAATGATCGTATTCATTATATGGAATTTGTACCTGTACATAATATATTTTGATTCCTTTTCTTCCCAATCCTCTCTCCTCACTTCAACCACTCTTCACCTCCATATTTACAAAGATTTGTTTCCATTTTATCCTTTTTTATTGTTCTTTTTCCTTTTCTCTTCCTTTTTTCCTCCTTCCCTCACCCTAGTTCCTCTTTCCTTTTGAACAATTTCTTCCCATTTTGCAATATCTACTGTACATTTTGGGTCTTACTTATTCAGTTTCTCACACCGTGTCTCTCACACCATGGAGACAATATGATGTTTACACATGTGAGTCCATTATTTCACTTAAGAGTATGGTCTTGAGTTGCATCCATTTACCTAGAAATGTCTCAAGTTTATCCTTCTTTATGGCAGAGTACTACTCCATTTTATAAAAAACAAAAACACATCTTTTTCATCCATTCCTTGGTTGATGGGCATTTGGGTTGTTTCCAAGATTTAGCTATTACAAACTGTGCTGCTATAAACATGGGAGCACATATATTGCTCCAGTATGATGTTTTCAGTTCTTCTGGGAAAATACTTAGAAGGGGAAACCCAGGTCCAGTGAGTCCTCTAATCCTAGTTTTTTGAGGAATTTCCACACTGATTTCCACAGAGGTTACTCCAGTCTGCCCTCCCACCAAGAGTGGAGAAAGGTTCCTTTTTCCCCACAGCCCCTCCAGCATTTGTTATTGGTTGATTTCTTGATGATAGCCATTCTTTCTGGAGTGAGATGGAATCTCAGCATTGTTTTAATTTTCATTTCTCTGATATCTGGTGAAACTGAATGTTTTTTCATATATTTATTCGCCATTTGTATTTCTTCATCTGCAAAATGTAAATTCATCTCAGATGCCTATTTTTTGATTTTGTCTTTAAATTTGGGGGGAGTCTGGTTTTTTTCAATTCTTTAAGTATTCTAGATATAAGTCCAGTTGTTTTTTCACTGTGTTGGTTGTTATTTTTGCTATGCAAAAGCTTTTTAATAGGATGAGATTCCAATTGTTGATTGTATGTATTATTTCTTGTGCAATTTGAGTTTTATTCATGAAATCTTTGCTTACATCTATGTCTTCAAGAGTTTTGTCAAGTCTCTCTTCCAGCAGATTTACTAATTCTGTTTTATTATTTAGATCTTTGATCCAATTTGACTTTAGTTTAGTGCATGGAGATAGACATAGGTCTAATATTAGTATTTGGTATGTGGAAAGGCAGTTTTTCCAGCACCATTTATTAAAGAGGCTACCTTTCTTCCAGGGAACATGTTTGGCTCTGCTGTCAAAGATAAGGTTTGGAGTTGTGTCTGCATCTCCCAATCTGTTCCATTGATTTTCACGTCTGTTTCTATGTCAGTGCCATGCTGTTTTTATCACAGTAGCTTTGTAGTATAATTTCAAGTCAGAGATTTTAATGACACCTGCCTTGCCTTTTTTGCCCTGTATTGTTTTTGCTATTCTAGATTTCTTCTAGTTACAAATGAATTTTAGGAATGTTTTCTCTTGTTCTGTAAGGTATGCTAATGGTGTTTTGATCGGGATTGCATTAAATCTGTATAATGATTTTTGGCATAGGGCCATTTTTACTATGTTGGCTCTTCCTACCCATGAGAAGGGATATCTTTCCATTTGCTGATATCCTCTTTGATCTCCTTTTTCAGAGTACTGTAATTTTCAATGTATAGAACTTTTATTTCCTGTTAATTTGACTCCTAAGTTTTTTTTTTTTTTTTTTTTGGTTGCTATTGTGAAAGGTGTGGTTTCTCTAATTATTCTCTCAGTGAGTTTGTTGTTTGGGCACAGAAATGCTATTGATTTTTGAGTGTTAATCTTGTATCCAGCTACACTACTAAATTTGGTTATTAAATATATTATCTTTTGACTGAGTTTTTGGGGTGTTCTATGTAGAGTATCACATCATCAGCAAGTAACTATAATTTAATGTCTTCATTTCCTATCCTTATTCTTTTTATTCATTTTCTTTTCTAATTGCTATTGCTAATGTTTCCAGAAATATATTGAATGGGCTTGGTGTTACTGGATATCCTTGCTTGTTCTTGATTTTACAGTGAAAGCTTTTGGTTTTTGACCATTTAGTATGATGTTGGGTGTTGGTTTGTTATAGACAGCTTTTATCAGATTGAGTAAAGACAATCTATTCCAATTTTCTGTAGGGTTTTTATCATTAATGGATGTTGGACTGTGTCAAATGCTTTTTCTGTGTCTATTGAGATGATCATGTGGCTTTTGTCCTTGGCTCTGTTAGGATGGTGGATTACATTTATTGATTTGTGTATGTTGAACTATCCCTGAATTCCTGGGATGAATCCTACTTGGTCATGGTGTATAATCTTTGTTGTGGATTGACAGCTGGTGGTCAACTTGTAACACCCAGCTGAACTGAATCAGCCTGGTGCTGGGTGTGGAGGGCACACCTGAGGACTGCTGCCAACAACATAAAAAGGAGAACTGGAGAGGAGGAATTGATGCTGTTGGTTTTCCTCAAGGAGCATGTCATGCTGGCTTTCCTCACAGGAACCCTGCTATTCTCATCATCAGAGGAGCTCAGGACCTCATTGTTGCTGAGGATGGCTGTGGTACTTTTTGGGGGAGCTCTGGTCCTTACTTTGAGTGTTGCTTCCTGGCTCCAGTGCAGATCCCTCAGCCTGCTGGTGCAGATCCTTTATCTTGCTGGCACAGACTTTCTAGCTTCCACCACTGATGTTTGGGCCTTCCCAGCACAGATCTGTGAAACAGACTTGTATGAGACATTGTTGTGGGCTCTGGGCCTCCAGCTGGACTTGTGGGGGCATTGCTGTGGAATCCAGGCCCTCAGCTGGATTCTTTGGGTCTTTAGTGTGTGGACAGATTTCCTGCACTCCTTTTGTATTTGACTCTTTGGGTGACTACTATAAAATAACCTGTAAATTCTGTGTCCTGTATTATTTCTCTTGCAAACCCTGACTGCAACAATATTCTTGATTATTTCCTGCATTCTGTTTGCTGGTATTACATTAAAGATTATTGCATCATATTCATTAGGGAGTTTGGCCTGTAGTTTTCTTTCTTGGTTGGGTTCTTATCTGGTTTTGGAATCAGGATAAAACTCACTTCCAGGAATGACTTTGGAAGTACTGCTTTCCTTTCAACTTCCTTAGAGAGTTGTGTGTCTGTTTATTAGGGAGAATGGACTGTAGTTTTCTTTTTTGGTTGGGTCTTTCATTGGTTTAGATATCAGGGTAATACTTGCTTCCAAGAAAGATTTTGTAAGCGTTGCTTCCCTTTCAATTTCATTAAAGAGTTCCAGCATTAGTGGCATTAGCTCTTCTCTACATTTGTTATAGAATTTACAGTGAATTCATCAGGGTCTGGGCTTTTCTTTGTTGGAAAGTTTTTAACTACATTTTCAATTTCATTGATAGCAGGATATTTAAAATTTTTATATCTTCTTGAGTCAGTTTAGCAATTCATATGTCAATTTATTCTATGTTTTCCATCTTACTAGACTACAGGTTCTTTAACTAGGTGTTGATGATCTTCTGGATTCTGCAGGATCCATTGTGATTTCACCCTTTGCATTCCTAATTGCTTGAATTTGAGTCTTTTCTTTCCTATTTTGATAAGGTTGGCTAGGGGCTTATTACTTTTATTTAATCACTGAAAGAACCAACTCTTCAATTCATTGATTCTTTGTTTTGTCTTCTTAGTCTCAATTGCATTAATTTATGCTCTGATCTTTATAATTTCCTCTCTTGTGTGAGCTTTGGATTTGATTTCTTCTTACTTTTCTATGAGTTTGAGGTTAAACTTTAAGTTGTTTATTTGAGCTTGTCCTGATGTGAGAATTCATCACTATACATTTCCTTTGTAGGACTGCTTTCATTGCATTCCATAAGTTCTGGTATGTTGTATCAGCATTATCATTTAATTGTTGATACTGTTTATTTTTTTGTTAATTTCCTCTGTGACCCATTGGTTGTTCAAGAGGATGTTCTTTAATTTTCATGTGTATATGTAGTTTTTGTGGTTTCTTTTGCCATAGATTTCCAATTTCATTGCATTAATTTATGGTCAGATAATATGCATGGGATAATTTCAATTCCTCTGCATTTATTTAAGCATGTTCTATGGTCTAATAAGTGGTCTAGTTTGGAAAATGTCCCATGTGAAGCTGAGAAGAAGTGTATTCTGATGTTTTGGGATGGAATATTCTATAGACATCTACTAAGTCCATTTGTTCACAGGTTTGTTTTAATTCTGATATTTCCTTTGTTGATTTTTCATCTAGTTGACCTATCTAATGGTGAGAGTGGGGAACTAAGATCCCCCATTATAATTGTGTTAGTGCTTATTTCATTTTTCATGACCGTTAACATTTGTTTTAAGTAGTTAGGTGCACTGGTATTTGGTGCATATATATTTATGATTGTCATGTCTTCTTCTTGGAGTCTTCCCTTAATGAGTATGTAGTGACCTTCTTTGTCTCTTTTGATCAGTCTTGGCTTGAAATTGACATTGTCTGCAAATAGAATAGCTACTGCTGCTTTTTTTCTGAGATCCTTTCATATGGAATATTTTTTCCATCATTTAACTTTAAGTCTATGAATTTCTTTTTCAGTTAAATATGTTTCTTCAATGAAGCATCTTGCTTCTTGATCCATTCTGCCAGTCTATTTCTTTTGATTGGTGAATTGAGACCATTTACATTAATAGTTATAATAGATACGTATTGGCTAATCTTTCTTATATTATTTTCCTGTTGTTCATTCCCTGTCTTTCTGCACTCTTTAATTGCTTGCCCTGCCTGGTGGCTTCTTTCTATTGGTGTTGTTGTGCTTGTGGTCCTCATTTTCTCTTTCTAATGTGTCCTTCAGAGCATTATGAAGAGCTGGTATTCATAAATTTCTTCAGTTGTTCTTTGTCATGATAGTATCTTATTTCTACATTGATTTTGAAAGATAATTTTGGGGTACATCAATCTGCGTTGGAAGTTGTTTTCTTTTAGAACTTGAAATACCTCACTCCGGGCCAGTGAGATGGCTCAGTAGCGTAAGTGCCTGTCCAGCAAGCACAAAGGCCCGAGTTTGACTCCCGGAACCCACATACGAAAAAAGGGCCAGTGATATCGCTCAGCAGCATGGGCACCTGCTGGTGAGTGACGTCCTGAGGTCGACCCCCAGTACTCACAAAAAAAAAAAAAGAAATACCTCACTCCAAGCTCTCCTTGATTTGAGGGTTTGTGTTGAGAAATCTGCTGTGATTCTGATGGGCTTTTCCTTATAGGTGATTTGTTTCTTTTCTCTGGCTTCTTTTAATATTTTGTCCTTGTGCTGAATTTCTGGAATCTTTATTATATGATTTGGTTTAGATTTATTTTGGTCATGGTTGCTTGGAGTTCTATATGGTTTTTATTTGTATGTCAAATTATTTATCCATGTTTGGGAAGTTTTCTGCCATTATTTCTGTGAAGAGTTTTTTATGGCACTTGTGCTGTCTCAAGCTTTCTCATTGACCCCAATCAATCTTATGTTGTTCTTCTTTGGCTCATCTTGCTGCTGTTAGATTGTTTTTTTTCATGGTCTCTTGCCATGTTTAAGATATCTTTCTTTTCCTGGTTAATAGTCACATTTCTGTTTTCTATTCTATCTTCACCTTCATTCAGTATGTTGTGAATACTTTCAATGGAGATTTTAATCTCTTGGATTTCTGTTTGGATCTATTTCATAGGTTCCATTTCTTTCCTATGTTGGGCATTCATGATTTCCATAATTCTCCTGAGATCTTCTGTTTTTTAAAATCTGTGTCTACTCTAATGTCTTTCATTTTTGATCATCATTTCTTTCTTTTTTTTTTTCGTGGGTACTGGGGGTCTAACTCAGGACCTTGTGCACCAGCAGGCACTCGTGCCACTGAGTGATATCACTGTCCCTTTTTTCGTATGTGGGTACCAGGAGTCAAACTCAGGACCTCACACTTGCCAGGCAGGCACTTATGCCGCTGAGCTATCTCACCGGCCCCATCATTTCTTTTTGTACCAGAGAGATTATTTTTTTATAGCATTTTCCCTTTGTTTTTTCACTTCTGTTACTATCATTTCAGAAATTTCCAGTGCTTGACCTCCAATTTCCTCTATCTCATTGTGCTTTGGGCTTGTCCCAGGTGTACTGAGGGCATGGGGTTGCATTTTGCTTCTGTGTCTTGTCATTTTCTATTTCCTCTTTTGTGTTTTATTTTGTTTTCTGTGTTGATGCTTGCTGATTTCTTATGGTAGATATCTTTATCACTAGTATCGAGGCTTCCTTAGGAAATGTCTGTTCCTCAGGGATGTCTTCTAGGTGTAGGTGGTTATTTATGTCTATGATAGGAATGTTCCTTCCCAGTTTATTAAGGATGAGACTTTGCTATTCCTCAGCATCCAGTCCTTTGGTACTGGGCTATCACGGTGATTATGAGCACATATAGTCACAGCATTATCATACCACGGAGAAAAACTGATTTTAACATGTATGACATCCTGGCTAAAATAGTACAGTTATCAATATCAATAGTATCAAATATAGCCTAGTGACTGACAAATTCTGGTAACTATTAACCTGATACCTTCAACCAGAGGAGCAAATTCTATAGTTATATAACAAAATCCAACATATACCAGGAACCTTTATGCAATGATTTTTTCCCTTATTGGAGTGATTTTACCCTGTTGTGAGGGGGGATTTAAGAGGGATAGTAGACAAGATAGAGAGATGAATGAGGTTAAACGCAGTAGAAGCAATGCTAGAGGGCCAAGTTTTGGGAAACTGGAGGACACAGGAGAGAAAAAATAAAAGAGAAAGTGAATGAGTATTGAAGCAAACAGAAAAAGAGAAGAGACAATGTTTACTCACAAGAAAATATCATAAAATCAAGAGATAGTTGAGAAGAGAGAAGATGAGTAGAAAAAAATAAAAAGAAAGGAAACTGAAATAATGAAAAAAGGAAGAAGAAAAAAAAAAACAAAAACAAAATAACCACACACACACAATAAAAAACCAAAATCCCAATGAGACACAAAGAGGATAACCATTAGACAAACAAAGAAAAATAAAAGTAGTAAAATTCCTCTGGTGTCCACAGTTCTGTGGTTGGTCCAATTCAGATGCCAGAAATGTGCTGTGTACTCAGCCAAGTTTGCAGAGGGATTTGTGCTGGGTATGTGGCTGACCTTAGCCTCTTGATGTGGGGGCTGGGACTGGTCTTCTGTTGCTGGAGTTCCCCCTGAGCCCTTTGATGTAGACCGGCATCCCTGCCCATTTCTGTTCTGTGCGTCTGTGTGCTGGAGCACATACTGGTTCACCTAACTTACCAACTGCTGGCTCCTTACTGCTGCTTCAGACTTTTCCACACTGCAGGTCCCACCTAGGCTGGCATGTGCACCCATGCCAGGGCCTGCTCTCACTGGTTCCCCTTGAACTGGTGTGTGTTCTCACTGGTCCCCATATTCAAGTATTTTTTGAAGAATATATATATATATATATATATATATATATATATATATATTCATTCTCATTATTCATGGTAGTTGTGTTCTGTAACTCACTATGAATACTGAATGAACAAATACCAAACAATACTCTTAAGAGAAATATCCAAGTTAGTTCCTGAAGGACTTAGGTTATATTTTCATCTAGCAATCAATGTAATGTCTTGTCATATACATATTTCCACTTAAGGACAGTTTAATTAATATATAGTTGATTCAATAACATTGCACACACAGTCAAGTTAAACCTGAAAGAAGGTTATATAATAACACATATATGTTCTCCATATGGCATATCATAGACTTCTTGTTTTAGGAGCACAGGAATTAATTCAATACTATGCTTAAAGGATATTTTTTAAATTAAATCAACAACAAACCCTATAGCAATGTGAAAAAATGTGGAAATATAGGGCTGGTGAGATAGCTCAGTAGCATAAGCGCCTGCCTGGCAAGAGCAAGGTCCTGAGTTCTACTCCCGGTACCCACATAAAGGAAAAAAAAGGGCCAGTGATATCGCTCAGTGGCACAGGTGCCTGCTGGCAGGTGTGAGGTCCTGAGTTCGACTCCCAGTACCCACATAAAAAAAATGTGGAAATATATGGACCTTGTATTGTGTATTCTTCTATAGTATGAAAGTTGAAACAAGAAGGTAAACCTCAACAGGAAAACTGCATTTTGGGCATTTTTAGTAAGTTTTTTGTAGCTATTACCCAATGCCCATGGCAGACTAACTTTATGAAATAAAGATAGTCATTTTACTATCAGTTTTGATGTCTAAAAATTCAAAAAGCTTGGTACAGGCTTACTTCATCAATAAACTGATGGTATTTGGCACCGCAACAATTTGTATAATACATCAAGGTCTCTACGCTCATGTGCAAAGAGGACAATGAATATATATATTTTTTCCAACCTTTTAAAGTGAAATATGTGTAAATGTTGTTTTGATTTACACTTTGTGAGATTCTTAGAATTTAGAATTTTTCATACACTCAAAAGTGTTATATATCAATATGCTTTTACTCCAAATTACCTTTATAAAGCTTACAAAGTTGGCTAGGCTTGTGGTGCACACCTGTAATCCCAGCACTCGGATCACAGCAAGTTTGAGGCCAGCCTGGGCTACATAGTGAATTCAAGGCCAGCCTGAACTATATAGAAAGACCCTGGCTCAAAAACAAAACAAAACAAAACAAAACAACTTACAAAGTAAAGGCTGTGGATATTAGTTACATACAGAATTTCCTTTTCTCATTAGTGCAATTTTTAAAAAAATTACGCATTACAGATATCTTAATTGGTAGGCTGAAATATCTTGACATAAGCATTATGCAAAATATCACTGGAGTTCATATGACTGTACCTTTAATTCATTTTTACAAACACTAGATATTTTATGCATGTTTTCCTACTGAGTTTATTAACTTGAGGGGAAACCCTATTATTGCAAGATACTTGACAACTTTTTAAAAGAAACTTTTTTTTATGTCTTCATTAGTCATTCTGAAGCTATTCTATGTCAAAGCCAGGTTATTTTTCAGATCAAGACTTTCAAAAAATGTATCTAATACCAAGAACAAGATGATAGTAGAACGAGATTGAAAGAAAGAAGGCTTGAAGTTCATCTAGACCCTCTCAAATGAGCTAATAATTTTACAAGATTTTTCCTACAAATGAAATCAATCTCTGATCCATACATTTGAGTGTAGTTGATAGTAAACAATCACTCATATCTCTACTTTTTAAATGAAAATAATACCTTTTTTCATCATTCTGAACAAACTGCATGAGAATGGTGTATAATTAGGACTATAACTTTCAACTACATTTCTTATTTCAAATACTTTTATTCACATTGAATAATTGCATAGTCTATGGTTATGATTGTTACAGATACCTCCAGCTAAAGTTGGGTAATTTTTCTATACCCTACAAGCAAAGTTAGTGACTATCAAAAGCCACCTCTAATTAATGTGTTTGGACAAGAAGATCCCAAAGTAATGTAAGTGCCATCTACTGCGGAGATGGTTTTCAATCCCTCTGAACTTTGCAAGAGGTGACTGGAGACTCCACTGTTTATAGTGACACAGTGGCTAAAGGACTATTTGGTCAATGTCACTAAAGAGATGCCTAAGAGTCCTAAGAGACTCATACATAAGAGACTTCTACTTTTATGACTGCATATCTTAATTTACTGCACATATGCAGTTAGGTGTTCGAATTACACATGTAACATTTAGCTCAAAGGGGAAAATGAATTAAAATTATGCATAAAAGGGGCATTGGGGGAAAATGTGACATGTCTAATTCAACTTCATAAGTCTAAGTAAACAGCATCAAGGAGTAAAATATTACCAAAGTTATTGTTTTTGTCCACTCAATTTAGTCTGTTATAACTTGGTACTAGGATCTGCAAGTATCTACAAAAAAGCTTTTATTTTTTTACTTTTTTTTTTTTTTTTTTTGCTTTTTTGAAACAGGACCTCACTATGTATTCCAGGCTGGCCTTCAACTCACTTTGTAGCCCAGGCTGGCCTCAGACTCACAGCGATCCTCCTGCCTCTGCCTCCCGAGTGCTGGGATTACGGGTGTGCGCCACCACACCTGGCCCAGAAATGTTTTTATAACATTAAAAGTGATGATTAATGTCTATAAGTATGACTTTTATTATCTATAAATTGCTCTAGAGTCTATAATGGTAGAGAGTGGTTACGTATTTCTTTCAATTTTAATGCACATATTATAGATTTCAGAAAATAAGTTAGAAATGTTCCTTAATTTATTTAGTAGATAAATACTTCATGTGCTAACAGAATATTTATTGATTCTAACACAACAGTTAAGGTACAAATTTTCTGTCAGAAAGCCTAGATTTAATTCCTTTTTCTCAGTCATTATTCTGGTTCAAGGCTTTCATACAGCAGTGAATGGGAGGTAGGGGATAGCTTATATGTAATACTTCTTAAAATACATATTCCTTATTTAAGGTTTATCTGTGCAGATTTGTTTACAGAAAGAGGATCAGGAGTGCCATAAAATAAAGCATTTGTTAGGGAGATTTGACCTTAGAAAAATGCATGAGGTAGTTATATATGTACATAGCTATTACTCCATCTTTGAGTGATCCAGCTGTGGTCAGAATAGGAAATGGTGATGCAGTAATGGCAAATGTAAAGTGGGTTGGAGGAAACAAGGACAGCTGAGACTCACTAGAGGAAGCTGGAACCTGCATCAGTCTGTCACTGCCTCTGTGCCTCAGTCACTATGCTACAGATGACCTTCTGGAGATTTCTTGTACAAGATAAGCCCACACTTGAATCACCATCCAAAGGAAGGGAAGAGAAAGGTACAGCAGGACATGGGGAAGCTGAGAAGCCAGCTACTGCTGCCCTGGGGATTTTTGCACGGTGAAACCCTAGAAAAGGCTTAAAGATTATGCAGAGAGGGAACTGGAGGAGTGGTAATGAGCCACTGTGCCTCAGTAGCCGAGTGAGGCAGTGGATCAGTGACAACGTGCTTGAACTTCAACAGCATGCAGCACACTGTATCGGTATGACAAGCATTAGAAAATCTGTCCTTTACTGATACATTTCACATCAGTTTTGTGACTGGTACTAACATGGAATTATGCAACCAAAGCTATGTCTGGAAGACGTAATTTAGTTTGACACATCTCAAAGCTACCACAGTTTAAAATATTTCCCATACCATCTAAAAACTCCTTCCAAATAAAGATAATAATGAAATCACATTTCCCAATAACACCATATCACTATCTGTTGCATAACCAAAAATAAAATAACACTCTTCCCAAAAAGATATGCAAAATCCCTTCATATACCCTTGGTGATGTTTGTTAACCCAAGTCTCTCAAGGAAATTGAGCTTTTGAAAGGCCATTTCATGGATCATTCTAAATCTGGGTCAGTAAAAACACAAGATGAGCTCAGAGCAGCTTGTAATACAAGGAAAAAAAAAAAAAAAAACAAAGTGCTCAAAATTCAAAAGAACAAGGGCTTGTCAAAATGACCCAAAATGGCCAGAACAGTAATAATTTGAACAACACGATAAAAAATGCAGTACTAGATTATAACCCAAAGCATAAAACAAATACATATGTCTTCATACTGTTATAAATAAGTGATTGAATGAATACATAAATGGGGAGAACACAGAGAACTCTTCTTTTCAGAAGAATTCTATACATAAGTACTCTTTTCTGTAGGAAATGAGCCTTAACTCCCTCACTCCCTTTATGGTGAGCTAGAAGCAAGCTAGAATATATAAAGAAAAAATAGAAACTTCACAGTGGGGATTCAGGCAGATGCTATTTTAACCAAACGATTAAGGTGAATGTTATCAGTGATGTCCAATGGATATCATGCGGCCCCTGATGTAAATGACAATGGTACTTCACTTTTGTGATATTTTTACAAAAACCCTTATTTCAGTCTAATCATGCCAAAATTATCAGACTAAACTAAACTGACTGAAATTCTACCACATAACTGGATCAGTGTGCCTGTGAGTGTCAATGTCATGAGATTGAAGACAAATTGAAACTGTGCCAGACTGGGAGAGACTGCATTGGATACTAGAAAATAAAGGGAACATTAAGAAAAAGAGCCCAGAGTTTTATCAATAGTAATGCACCAACATGTATTCCTTAGTTTTGACAAATATAACACAGTAACAAGATAACATTAACTCACTGATATGTTAACTGAAACTGTGAGGAGAATAATGGAACTCTTTGTACTATCTCTTAGACATTTCTGTAAATCTAAAATATAAATATAATTTTTCTACTGCTCTAAACTCCTGATAATACATGCTAAAATACAGCCATTCATTGGTTCTTTTAGGTCAGCTTTTCACAGTGATAGGGAACATAAAACACATTAACAGGATTCTATTGCTTCAATTCATTTGCTTTAAAATGCATTTTGCAGTGCGTTAGCCAGATTTCCATAGCTGTGTCAAAATGCCTGAGGAGAACAAATTTAAATTCAGGAAAGATTTATTTTGGCTCAGTTTCAGGAGTTCTGCTCTGAGGTCACTTGAATCTGTTGCTTCTGGGCCCATGGTGAAGCAAAACATCACAGCAGGGAACGTGTTTGGAACAAAGTAGCTCACTCCATGGCGAATAGAAACGAGAGAAAGAGAGAGAGAGACAATGAGAGAAGGTGTCAGGGACAATATAGACCCCTTCTAGGCACAGCCCCATTGACCCACTTCCTCCAACTAGGCCCTGCATCCTATAGTTTCTACTACTGTCCTATAGTCCATCTGTGGATTAATTCATTGATGAGTTCAGAGCCCTCATGATCAAATCACTTCTCAAAAGCCCCACCTCTGAGCACTTCTCCAGTGGGGACCAAACTATCAATACATGAGTTGTTGGGACATTTTAGATCCAAACCAGAATATATGGTCAGAAGCAGTACTGTATAATCAGTACACAACAAAACAATGTGTAAAGTACATAATCAAGAATAAAATCTTCTAGATGTCCTCAGCTGTTGATTTGGACAGGAGGACTGAGTACAAGGAGGGCAAACCCACAACATAAAGCTGTCCATTCCCTGATAACACGAGTGTTCCTAAGTAAGTGATCTACCACTAGGTTACACCAGAATGATGCCATACTGAAATATCATTGTTAGTTTCTGCTGTTAATAGGCTGGATAATCTGCAATGGTTCTAAAGAAACAAGCATTAGTGTTTGCCAGTGCATGATGTTGAGCCCATGTGCATTCTCAATTCCTGTTGTTATGGCAACTTTATTCATAAACATATTAAGCATATGCGTGGTTTCTAGGGTCACCATACATCCTTGATTATTAAGATACTCACCTCCTAAGAGTTATCTTTAATGACCACTCACTCACTCACATAAGACACAGATAACTGTAAATTTTGTGCCCATACGGAGTTAAATCTACATCTTTTCAGTTTTTCTAATTCAATTTCTTGCACTTATCTGACCTTTCACTTATTTAATCGCTGTATATGAATTAGAGTATATCTTTATTTAACTACTTTGTTTTCCACAAAAAGATAAAAAACAATGTGTACTATTTGATGTTCTATCCCCCAAGAGGATTTTGTTTTACAGCTCTCCTTCTGGTCCACCTCATGTGGGTCTGTATTATGTTTCATCTTTTCTTTCATGTATTATCAGCAAATCATGCAGAGCCTTAAGTTTATACAGATAAGTGAGAGAGATTAGGCAAAGAAGCAGGACCTATGAGCCTTGGGCTCTGGGCTACATGCTCAAATATCTTACTTGTGCATTCAACACTTGCTTGAACACAAATTCACAGAGCTATTTGCATGCCCAAAATTATTGTTTTGGTCTATTAGACAAAATATGTGTCTCAGATTACATATGATTGTGAGAATCCAATTTTAGGTATTAATTCTCTACTGAGATTTGTGCATACCATAAATTTTATTTCAGAATGCACAAGGACACTCCTAATTTGGAGCCAGCGAACCATGGGCTGAAACCATGAGCCAAAATAAATCTCTCCTTTAAATTGTGGATAACAGGTATTTTGCTCAGTGTTGAGAAGGCTGACTAATAAAAATTTAAACATGGAAAAGAATAGTTTTAAATATATCAAATGTATATGAATATAATCATTATGTATCACAAAAATATACCAATAAAAAATAAAAAGTATAAAACTTCAATGAAGATCTACCATTCATTATCCATTTGTTTTGTACATGGAAACTGGCAAATCTAATTGCATGTTTTAAAGGAGAAAATAAATACCTATGAATAATAGTATAATTCTGAAGAAATAGAACGTGTTCCCACTGTTTTCATTACTAGATATCAAGATTGTTGTACACCAATAATAAGTAAGATACAATGAAGAATCCGTGAAGACTAATGAAACAAAGGAGAAATTAAAGAGCTGGAACTGGACACAAATATTTCAGTGTTATATGTTGTTACCCTGCTAATGCATAGATGGCTCTGCATCAGTTGAGTATTCAGATGTAAGAAATTAAATTGTACTCCTACTAATATTGGTATACTAAAATATTGTTAATATATATTTTAAAAAAACATGGATAATAAAATCTAAAAAGTTGGAAAGAATACTTAGTTGAAATGCATTTTAAATAATATATAAAAATACAAGGACTTAAAGAAAAAATAATAAATATGACTTCATGAGTTTAAAATACCTGTTCTTTGTCAGAAAAAGAAAGACAAATACTGCATGTACTCATTTGTGTGAAATCTAAGGGAGGTTGAGAGTAGAAGATTGGTTACCAGAGGCTGAGCAGGATGTGTGGCGGTGAGGTCTGGAGAGATATTGTTAAACAGGTTTTGAAATACACAGGAGGAGTAAATTCTGGTAATCTATTGACAGTACAGTGGCTATGGCTAATACATTGTGTCGAACTTTTCCTAATAGCTGGAAGAAGGCACTTTTGAATATTCTAACCTTAAAGAAATTATAAATATAAGATGATGATGATTATTATTAAATACCTTGATTTGATTATTATGCAATGTATACATGTATCAATGTATCATTTGTATCTCATAAATGTACAATTATTTTGTGTCAATTAAAAACAAAATAAAAAATAGGTCAAATATCTGTGCTTTAATACTATATTGAAATGAAACAAATAACAGCAAAAGTTAAAACACTTTCACCAGGCATAAATATTTAAAAGTATTATTTGAATTGATATTATTAATACACTGAGCGAAGTGTTGATTACAAAGGCGTTCACTGTGTTATGATTCTTACACATTTTATCACCAATATTTGATAAATATATTTAACACATGAAGAAGTACTATGTTGGCTCTTAAGTCATAGTATTTTTATTCTAATTTTTCTAAATGTTTTATCATAAATATTAATAGATTATATTAGGATCTTTTTTAGCATCTAATATTGAGGTCATTGAATTTTCTAATTGGATTTATCAATACATTTCCTAATTTTAAACATGTGTTGAATTCTTGAATTGTTTTATTTAATTGTAATTGGAAATCAATCTTAATTCACTGTTGACTATGTTTTTCTAATTTAATTAGGGTTTTTATAAAATGAGTGACGCTGAACTATTTCTATCTACATATAGTGTTTTCTAATATCATACAAATCATGCATTCTTAAACTGCATTCAGGATCTTTCTTTAAATTTGTGTGATTTGGAAAATAATTTAGCATGCAATAGCTGTGCACCTTGAAATTTGAAATAATGCATCATTATTCTATTCTCTTTTTTAAATTCAACTTTGGAAGTAAATCTTTTTTTCCTGGGCATCTATTTCATCCTTATAAACTTCTCTTTTGTTTAGATAGGTTATAGTCTTTATATTTACATCAGTAAATTCAACAAATAACTCTAAATTGAAGTATATAACAATAATACTAAAGGTTTCTGTATATGAAGATATTTGCTCTCTTTAATCTATCAAGGAAGATCAATGTCATGTTAAAATTCCCAGAATCCTCTGTAGTTTACTTTGTTTTTTTTTTTTTTGTGGGTACCGGGGGGTCGACCTCAGGACCTCGCACGCCAACAGGCACCCGTGCCGCTGAGCGATATCACTGGCCCCTTTTCTATATGTGGGATCCGGGAGTCGAACTCGGGCCCTCGCGCTTGCAAGGCAGGCGCTTATGCCGCTGAGCCATCTCACCGGCCCTACTTTGTTTTATTTATATTTTTTACCATGAAAAAAGTTACTTAAACAAAATAAATAATATTTACATGATTGAACTTTGTTTCTAAAATAAATTGACACTATATTTCTGCTTAAGGGTCATTGCCCTGTATTTCTGGTATTTCTATAACAATATTTCTTAGTATTTGTTGTTTGCCTGTTTAATCTTTGTATATATTATGATAGTTGACCTTTCCTTTTATGATGTGTTCTTTTTAAAGTGCATATTCATAAATTTTTAACACAAGCTGATGGTCATTGATTTAATAAAGTTACTAATTACGTTAATTAAAGACATTGTCTTGGCTAATATTTTTGAAATTGTGCCATATTACTTTATATACTAGTTTTTTTCTGTGATTTTTGTTATATTCTTAGTTTTACTAAGCAAAAATATTTGATCTCACCTACCAACTCCAATCATTTGATGTGGGTGCATGGAATGTATTTTGAAAAGATTCTGAAGCAAAGAATGGATGAACAACCTGAGTTACTATACCAGTCAAAGAGCAAAAATGATTTGACTTGCTGGCTGAAATGGAGAAAATCTTATAGGGATGATTGAGAAGAAAGAATATGAATATCAGTTAAGGCCATGGGACCAGTTGTAATTTTCAATGTGTATACAAATTTGGTTTAATTACCTTCCTTAATATCTTTAAGAATTTCAATCTCTGCTTCAAGAATTAGAATTGCACCTCCACTTTTGAGGAGAAAAGGATAGCAGCATTTTCTCATAGAAGATTCAAATATAAGAAGATCTAGTAGATTTGAATGGTATATGGATAGTCTATCACATAAGCAATATATGTACTTTCTAAGATTTAATTTTACATAGTAGCCCCAGGGACTTGGCCACTTGCTGCATTTCTTGGCTAATATTTAGCTCAACTTTGAAATCCCAGACATTTTTGCCTTTGCTGCTTCAGCTAACACAATTACGGCTCTCATATTCTTTCAGTAACAAGAGTCAGATTTCATTTTAAATCTCAGTGTAAATAATCAAGTCAGAAGTTACAGACAAACTTGCATCCAGTTTGGATCAACTGAAATCATAGAGACTGGAACTTCACAAAAGTACTGAACAACATAATCCTGAATTAGAGAGGCCCTGGCTTCTAGGATGGGCTGGGAGATATAATCCAGAAATATGGTGCATTTATAAGGCCATAAGGTGAACATCTAATATTGAGAGATAAGAGATAGGAAGAATAAAGCAGATTATTTGCTCATTATTTTGGCTAGGATGGAAGGTTCTAAAGTTTCCAGGGATAACGAATGTAACTGAGAAATAAACTAAATTTTCTATGAGGCTGAGATGAATTTAGTAATGTATTTCTATTTGCACTTACTCTACTTTCTAGCTTCTTGTGCTTCCTATTCACAAATAGTATTGTACCAGCGGCTTATAGGCAATAAAAATGAAGAATGTAAACTTTGCTTCAAGCCAATTATAAGGGAAGTCATGTAAACAAATAAAGAAGATAGTTTTTATACTACATATAGAAATTTTATATATATAGTTTTATAGAGAGAATTATAGCAGTAACCACATATTTTGACTGTCAAAATCAGAACAATGTTGTACATTTTGTTTATACTTTATTAATGATAAAACTATATTCATTGTTATCCTCTTCCATTTTTTTAGGTTTTGGGTCAATCAACAACACTTTTTATTAAAGGCATTAAATCATTCTTCTTTAATAAATTTTATATTTATGTGACTTCCATGTTTTAGAAACTATAATATATGTAACACATGATATACTATAAGCCAAGATATGACTCTAATAGTTCTTTTTTTCTCAATCTCCTATATTTGTCATTTGCTTTTTATGTAAAATCTTGAACAGAGTCTACAGCAGTATTTTATAATGATATTTGAGTTTTCTTAGGCTAATAACAATTGTTCAAACAAAGACATCTACGCTAATATCTATTTCAAAATTCAAATATTATTATCCCAAATTTTTGAAGCCATTTCTTATTTTTTGTGTGTTTCTGCTAAATTTTCTTTTTATATTTAATTGTATCTTGTCATTTTTTGTAACTTTCTGAATTTTAGTCAACTCTGTCTTTAATGAGTATCATTATTATTATACTTTATTTAATTTGCTAAATTTTCTAATATATGATCTATAGCTCATGGAGTCTCATTAGGATGAGAGGAAGTTAAACAAAATATCATATTTATAGTAACTAACATAGAACATGAAACACAATCAGTGTTATGGCCATGATGCACCACACATGAAGAAATGATGGCAGCCACCAGAAAGTACAGGCAGCAAGGAACAGACTTTTCTGCAGAGCCCCCAGAGGAAGGGTTTATTGACACACTGATTTTAGTTCAGTAAACTGATTTCATACTTCTCACTTCCAGAATTTTGAGAGATTAAATTTCTGTTTTGTAAAGCCACCAACTTTGTTGTACTTTGTTAAAGCAATCATACGAAACTACTATTAGTTTATACTCTAAGTAGTAGTCATACTACTACTATTACCATTAGAATAGTATTACTTCAGATGACAGGGAGTATACAATTTAGAATGTACCTCTGATACAAAAATGTAAAAGTATAATAATTGATGCACCTTTTACAATTCAATATGGTGTGGGTTTAAGACAAAATTTAAGGCAAGATAGTTCCACTCTTTTAAAAATGTAGGGGGCCAGTGAGATGGCTCAGCGGCTTAAGCGCCTGCCTGGCAAGCACGAGGGCCCGAGTTCGACTCCCGGAACCCACATACGAAAAAGGGGCTAGTGATATCACTCAGTGGCACGGGCGCCTGCTGGTGAACGAGGTCCTGAGGTCGACCCCCCGGTACCCACAAAAAAAACAAACAAAAAAAATGTATTAAAACCATTGTTATTGTTCAGTTTTCTTTCTGCTTCTTATGTGCAAATAAAGAAAAATGAGTATATTCAATTTTTAAGACACATTTTTATAGTGCCAGAAATGAAAACATGCCAAATTCATCAAGATAATCTTTCATGACTTGCTCAGATATAGTTTCAGAATACTTAACAGTCCAGAAAATCATTACTAAGTGATTAGATTTAGCATATAAATAAAAACAATGTGGCACTTTAAGGAAAAATTGTGGAATGAGAAAATGGAAGATGTTGATGTGATTTTCTGATTAGAATTTTGATTTCAATTTTATTCTCACTTGACTGCCTTGACATTCTTATTTTTTTATGTATTTGTCAGCAATATTTGAATTTTAAGGACTTTTTCCAGGAAAAATATAACATTAAAATACTGTTTTCCTGAGTACTTATGGTTACCCTCTGGTTTCTCATAAATGATGTGCCTTTGATGTACATGTATGTCTAAGAAAATGATGTCAAACCAAATCCTTCTCTTTAAACATAGTTATGAAACCTAAACCTGTGGGGTTTGTATAAAACTGAATATTAAACAATAAAGACAGAATGTTAGGTAGCATTAGATTTATTTTTGTCCATGAGCTACTGAGGCAAAATATAGTATAGTAATTAAGATGATGGTTTCTAGAGCTATATTCTCTTCATTTGGATTGTCTGTTTGCACTCACAAATCAACTTTCTTAATATTTACTCTGTATTACATGATAAATATAAAACAATTATATCACTGCCTGAACTCATAAGAAGTACTCAGTAAATATATTACCAAATAACTTTTATTGGTCTTTTAATATAATATCAAACTGGAATTTCTGAATTAAATCATACTTGGTAATGATATATTACCCTTTCACTCTTATTTAATTTGCTAATCTTTTCAAAGGACTATTATACCAATAATCATGAGGGTTACTGGTCTGTGATTTTATTTTTGTAATGGCCATGTCGGGTTTACCTATTAAAGTTATGCTAACTATTGGAGACCCCTACAGTGGACTCCAATCTCCTGCCAGGTGTTCACTGTGCATGGAGAAAGAAAGAGCAAGAGAAAACATGGTGGTGCAGCAGGGATCTGGGATGACCAGTTGTTCATGTGGAACAAAAGGCCATGAGGTACCTGGAACCTTGGTATTCATTGATCACACTTGCAACGGGGGAAATGGCAGCTGGATGCACTAGACAAGTGGCTAGGCAGGCAAGGCTTGTAACAGAGAGAACACATTCTTGAAAAAGGGACAGGAACAACCAGATTTATGGTTAACAAGTAACTTGCTTGGAAGCCAATTCTGGGAAGGAATTTTCCTCTGGAGTCATGCAGGCCTCAGCGGAAACATTCTCTCATATCTTCTATCATGAAGACATGTACACAGCCTCAGCCAGACTCACTAATTAAACTGAAAGCCAATTTAGGAAAGTCACCTACATTCTGCACTGCTTGCAAGTAAGTACAATCACAGTCGGGTCTGGGGGAGGGTGACGTGGCAGTCCTCCACAGTTAGCTTTATAAATTGAGTTGAAAAATATTTCCTTGTTGTACATTTTCAGAAAATAAGAGTGTAATATTTAATGCTATCCCTTACTTGAAAGTTTGGTAGAGTGCAGCACTGAGGCCCCTGGGCCTGAAGTTTTATTTTGGAAGGGATGTTAGTAACAAACTAAATTTATCAAATAGATACAGATCTATTCAGATTTATTTTTTACATAAACATCATAAATGTTATTGTTTAACAAATTTTAAAATTTTATCTATTTTACCATACTGGTTGGCCTAAAGCAGTTTGAAGTATTCCCCAATTATTTTAGATTATGAAGGACAACTTTTTAAATTCCTGCTACTACAAATTTTGTCCTCTGTTTTCTTGAAATTGGGAGATTGGAGATAGATTGTCATTTTTTTAAACTTTATTTTTTTAGGAGTACATAGTTGTCATGCATATTTATCACATTCATCATAAGGAATTTGAACCTGTACATAATATATCTTAATTCTTCATTTTTTCCCATTCCCCTCCCCTCCCTTCAACCCTTCTTCCTCTCTCATTTACAAAGCTTTGTTTTCATTTTTTTCTTCTATTTTTTTCCTTTTCCCTTTCTTCCCTTCCTCCTCCCTGCTCCCTTGCTTCCTTTCCCATTTGAACATGTTCTTCCTGCTTCCCAATATCTATCCTATATTATGCTCCTTCTTTACCCTTTGGGTTCCTCATACAAGAGAAACAATTCCATGTTGAAACTTCCATGTCCGATTTATTTCACTTAAGATTATGGTCTCAAGACACATCCATTTTCCTACAAATGACCCTAGTTTATCCTTCTTTATGGCAATGTAGTACTCCATTGTAAATAAAGACAACATTTTCTTTATCCATTCATATTTTGATGGGCACATAAGCTGTCAGGTCAACAGTAGAATACTCTTTTGGTGATGTTTGACGGCAGCAACAAACTGCAGCTTGTGATTAACCAAGCTGCACAAGGACAAACACCAATACAGTTCCCTGTATTGCTAAAGTTATGATGTTATGTTATGTTAGTATGTTATGTGCATTTAAAGCATTTTCAACATAGCAATGTTATCAAATTATGTTGTATTTGTTGGAATGCAACCCAGTCATAAGTAGAGGAACATATGTATTTATTGGTTTCTATACTTATCATCTTTATTTCTTCCCCTTATTGGATGTCACTTTTCTCACTTTTTTACTGTTTCTTAAAGTAGAACTTTATGACACAGATTTTAGACCATTATTTTTATCTAATGTAGCATTTATAACTATAATTTTTCCTCTAAGTCTGGCTATAGCAGAATCCTGAAATTTTTCACATTATAATATTTAAATATGCCATCTCTTCCTTTGGTTTCATGACAAATTAGTTTACAAATAATTTTTAATTCATGGGATACATCACCTCTGGTTTCCTTCCTTCCTCTTTTTTTGTTTTTTTGTTTTTTGTAGGTACAGGGGGTCTAACTCAGGACCTCATGCGCCAGCAGGTGCTTGTGCCGCTGGGCGATATCACCGGCCCTTTTTTTAATATGTGGATACCGGGAGTCGAACTTGACCTCACACTTGTCAGGCAGGTGCTTGTGCCGCTGAGCTATCTCACCGGCCCCTTTTTTATTTTTTGAGCAGGGTCTCATTATGTAGTCCAGGTTGGCCTTGAACTCATTATGTAGCCCAGGCTGGCCTCGAACTCACTGCAATCCTCCTGCCTCTGCCTCCCGAGTGCTGGGATTACAGGCGTGTGCTGCCACACCCGGCTCCTTCTTTCCCTTTTATAATGAATTTATCTTTCTTTTTCCTCATTGTACTTGTCTTGCTCAATTTGGATTTTACTCCCTATCGTTCCTCCATAGCACAGAGATTGTTTTGGTAGGATGTTGAGTTATGTTAGTTTGGAGCATTTATACAGTTGAGATTGCTTCAACACTGTAAGTCCTTTCATTTCTAATGATACTAATCTTGACTTTCTCTCTCCTGGTTTTCATTGATATTTAACAAAAGTAATCCAGTATGTCTGATATTTCAGCAAAAACTAAATTTATTTCCTTGTGCTTGGCCCTACACAGATATTGGCACAGTCTAAATTTGGTATCTATCAGTGGTTTGCTCCCATCCAGTTGCATTTCTGGGTCCGTGGGGGATATTATGCAACCAAGTTTTGGTATAGACAATGCCTAAGTTATTTTAGTTTCACTCAGTGACTTTGTGTGTTGTATTGGAGAATAGGTTTTTAAAAGAGAGTAATTATATGACCATGTCATCACCCTAAAATCTCTTTTTATAACTCTGCTAATCTGCATTACTTTTATGACCCTGCAAATATTTTAGAGTATTTTTTATCTAGAGGTATGAAAATAGATGCAAATATCAATAAGCAGATAGCAAAAGTATAATTCTCCCAACATATAGTCACTTGATAACAGATCAATTTCCAGTCTTTCCTAAAGGTATATAAGGTAAATATTTAATAAACTTCTTAACAGTTCAGCTTCTTTTGAAATAAAGTCTTCATGTCAGATTTACAAAATATCTGCATTGTGAACTGTGGTTGGTATAAATAGCTTGACCATGCTTTCAGCAAATTTTTTAAGGAAACCATCACAATGATATTGTAACAAATATGATATACAACACAGAATAATTCCTGAATCTAATGTCTATTTATTTGAATTTGGCAAAAAATCAGTTGGGTCATGACAATGCGAAATAAATATAGTGTGGAAACAAAATGGTTTCCCTGTATTTGGTCTTAACTGCCTTTAGGGTTTTACATGTTTTGCTAAATTGAAATTTCAAACACTAAGAATAACTCTAATAGCTCTGTAGCTTCCTAATCCCTTGCTTTTCTGATAAGGTCCTTTTTAGAATAGAAAAAAAATGAGAAGTTAATTGCTTATATTCTGAAAAATTCTTTTCTTTGAACTCAATGAAGCACAAAGATAAATAGTGTATTACTAAGGGGAATTTAGCTCTATTTACCTCTGCTTGTAGTGTGAAATTAATTGTTTGTGATCTCTACAGACTTGCTTTCTTTTTAAAACATTGTATTATAGCTCTGACTCCAAACAAAGAGGAAAGTGTAAAAAGAATTTAGATTGAGAACATTGGTTTTATTAACCAATTTTCACAGTCATGATTTATTTACCTTCTTATCAATTGATTAGTATTATGAATTTTATGAAAATCTTACCTTTGAAAACAGTGACATGGTGTGGTGTATTCCGACTATGTCTTATTTGTTTAGATGGAAATTTATTATTGTGTTTTTACATGATGCTCATTTTATTTATCAGTTGTTTATTGTTCTATATTTTTATTTTGTTTTCTTTTACATGTATATTATTAATTTTTTAACTAGGTATATGCAAAATCTTTAAAAGCATATTTGGGTTTTTCAGAGTTCTCTAGTAAGACTCACAACGTTTCATAAATTAAAAATATGTTTTCATATTGTTTTTATTTCTCAAAACACAAAATGTGTTTTATAATTTAAATTATATACTTTAAATATGTTTCAATTATTTATTACACTATAAAACAAGAATGGTCATAGAGAACTTAATACATATTCTCAGTAAATTCTAAATAGGCAATGTATTATCACTACACCATGAAGAAAGGAAATCAATAGATTACATTTTTAAATATTTGTATATTGGTAGTTCAACAACTAAAAAAAGAAATGTAATTTTTAAGATTATGTTGTAGTTGTTTTTGTTTATATCGAACTAATTATTGTAATAAATCATAGTTCCAAGAGAATAATTTGTCCAGGTTTTCTTATAGGAAAATTCAAATACACAAAAAATTTGAAGAAATTATCAAAGGTCAACTGATATTATGTGCATGTGTGTATATATATATATATATATATATATATATATATCCATGCACATGTACAGGGTATCATGTTTATATTTCTATATTCAAAAAAGTGAAAAATTTGAAGGTAAATTTTATGCATCACACCACTTTGATCATAAAGAATTTAGTACGTTAATAAAAACTTAAAATTAAGGACAATTGAACATTTTCTCTTTATGGCAATACTTTTTTCTTTTTTTTTTTTTTTCCTTTTGTGGGTACCGGGCACCGAACTCAGGACCTTGCTCTTGCCAGGCAAGTGCTTTTTTTTTAATTTTAAAGGAAAAAATAGAACATAATTTCAAAACAAGATAATAGGATAACAACGATTATTACATTGTGTATTGTTATCTTTGAATTAGTTACTCAGAGTCCAAGATATCCGCATTCAATTGTCCAAACAATATTAGCACAATCCTTTCTTTTCAATGAACTAAGAGAAATTAGTAGTATAACTATCTTAATTATCTTTTACATACATATATACAGAAAATGACTATTTATTTTATCAATTTCCAAAATAGAGTTAAGGTAACGACCACCAACCATGTTGTCATGGCAATTTTTTAAAAATACCTTCTCCTCTTGACTCCCTTCCTCTTTCATTCTTTCTACATATCATTATAAATACTATATCTTCCAGTTACTATGCCATAAACTTGGATAGTGGATGCCTACTGAAGATAGCTGCTGTAGATATCAGAGAGGTAACCATTCAATTTGGCGTGTTTCTTTGATTTTTGTCAGGAGAATAATTCCCAAACTTACTTTGTTCTTCCTATTCTAAGAATGATATTATGCATAGATTTCTCATCCACCTCCCCTAGCAGGGTGGTATGTTTCTTCAATTGATGAACCTACATTGACACAACTTTATCCTCCAGATTGTCCCACAATGCCTGTGTCTTAAAAATCCTTTCTGCCCATTCATCCTATGCTCCTCCCAACCTCTGGCAATCACTCTGTTTTGTACACTTGTCACAGTTGCACCTTTTCCTAGGTATCATGGATGTGGAATTAAGCAATATGTCACTTTATCAAAGTGGCTTCTGTCATGTAATAATATGCATTTTATTTCCTATACTTTGCATGACTTTGATTGGAGATTTGATTTAAACACTAAATAATATCTGATTTAAACATTCAGTTTAAATATTAAGTAATATTTTATTGGTCAAATGTGTCACAATTTGTCCATTCACCTACTAAAGGACACTTTGGTTGCTTTTAAATTTTGGGAAAAATTGTCTGTAGTTTGTAAATATTATGTAAGTGTCAATTATATCGAACTATTGAGCAAGATAGGTTGATATTAGTGTCTTAGTTACTTTTCTGTCATTGCTGAGGCAAAATACCTGACACCCAAAGTTAAAGGGGAAAAAGTTATTTAGTTCACAGTTGTAGAGGTTTCAGTCCATAATCGGCTGGCTCCAAGATGGGGTGGCATGTTAGACAGGCATCACAGAGGAGAAACATTTCGTGGCAGGCAGCAGGTAACAAAGCAACAAGGAAAGACCACAGCTCTTTCTATCCCTTATATCTTATCTAGGCTACTTAGGGCAGGTAGCACTCACATTCTTAATCCTAGCATTGCACCATGAGTCAGTCTCAGCATCACACACTCTAGATCCAGCCACTTCTGAAAAAGCCCCACCTATGACTGCATGAGGCTTTGGGGGATATCTAGACACAAGCCACAACAATTAGTCATGTTTATTTTTTATGAGTATTATTATTATCCCCACATCTTACTAAAATTTTGTCCAATTTGTTTAAATAGCTGAGACAACAAGTCAGCCACAGTATCAATCCTTATTACCTCCTCCTGTCAGTTTTGGCTTAAGTTGAACCTCTGTTATGAGGTTCATATGTCCCAGCATTACTGTGTTATATCTAATAACATTTTGTCACTACTAAATGTCCATTTTTGATCTCTGTAAATACTTAGTATCTTGAAATTTACTGATCTGATAATAGAATAGCCTCTTCATTTTTCTTTTGGTTAGAGGTTTTTATGGCAGATATACTGTGATTTACATATTTATACATATATACCTTACTGTTTTTATATTTTCAGTCACTGTGAGTCTTGAGAAATATGCAAAATCTTATAACCACCACCATAATTAATACTTTTAAATTTCTTAAATTTTTTCTTATTCTTTGAAGTCTATTTTTTTCTCTCACATACAGTGTAAAACAATGGCCTACACTGGATTTCTGTAGAAAGTACTCTTTCAGAATATCATTAAAAAGAAATTGTATCATACATAGCTTTAGGTTTATAAGCCTTTGTACGGACATATTCTCTCTTTTGGCTAAATACCCAGGAGTGAAAAGAGTGCATCATGTAATATATGCTTAATATTTTAAGGAAGTAGCAAGTATTTTTCACAGTGGTTCTAGAATGTTATATCTTCAGCAGCTGTCTATGAGACTATATGTTTACATTTCTGTAATGTCGGATGTTAAGCATCTTTCCATGTCTGCATTTGCCATCCACATGTCTTTGGTGAAATGCCCATTAAAACGATTTACCCAATTTTCATTTTTTGTTTGATGCTATATTGTTGAGGTTTGACTGAACATTTTATGTACGGGGCCTAACTTTGTGTCAAATATAGGTTTGCTTTATATTTTTCCTCTGTGTATATATAGTTATTTTCTTAATTGCGTTCTCCAAAGTGTGGAATTTTTTACTTTTTAAAAAGGTTTTTAATTTGTTGTTTTCCCTAAGAAATATTTGTTTAAGATCACTTTTGAAACCTAGGCCCTTTTCTAAAATTTCTTTTAGATTTATTATAGTGTCTATGGTTCTTATAGAGCTAATTTTCATATGGTTAAGAGGAAGAATAGAGTTTTTATTTTAATTTCTTTCGACTGCCTGTGCCACTGACATTTATAACACCCTAGTCATCTGTAGATGTGCTTCCATTACCTATTTTTTTCTTTAAAATAATAGACCAAGTAAACTTGTTTTGCTTCTTGATTTTTGGTCTTATACTAGATATTTTGTTCAAAAAAATTAAGTATGAATAAATAGTATTTGACCCTTGAAAAAGCTATGCTTTACTTTTTCTTTCAAGTAGCTGGTGTGGGTTGTGAGCTAATGAAATCTGTGCTAGAGTCAAATCTAGGCATTTTGCATCTTCAGTTTGATTCACCTCATCTCTAGCTTCAAATATTTTGAAAGCTGCATTAGGGTTTAATCATCTGAAAGGCGCTAGATTTGAGCAGAGAGTTCAGTATTCTCTACATGATCTGTATCCAAGACACCAACATTTTTTTAACTAGAGGAGAGCCATGTGCTTTGTAATGTGGGTGTTATATTTACTCCAGAACTTTCTTTGTTATCCCATGTCACCAAAAGTTGTATTCTTTAGAAAAGCTTACTTCATTTCACAGTCCCCCCTCTTCAATTTGCCCTACAAAATGAGTGTCTAAAATTTCTTAATGTGTTGCTTTGGCTCTCTTTCCATGACTGCAGCTTGCAACAAGCCATTGCCTCTCACTTGTGGAATGTATTTGAACCCAGGAGACCATCCCTCTCAACTATCTTATAGTGATTCCTATCTTAAGGCTCAACAGGTCTGTGCCCAGCTGAAATTTAGCAGTCATAATATCAAAAAAGAAGAAAATTAGCAGTCTGTTCCACAGATGATTAAAAATAATTTGTTTTAGGTAATTGCTTTCATAAGAGTTTTGAAAAACTTTTACAAGATCAAAAATCAGCAGATAATATTGACCTACTTTTCTGAGATATTTTAACACTTTTCCCCCTAAAGACACTGTCTCACCACATGGTCCCTCTGTGCCTATGGGCTCCTGTTACATCTCTGTATCTTTTAACATCCTCCTCTTACAGAGACACTGGGCAGATTGAATGAGAGATCATACTAATGACCTCATTTTAAAATAGTTGCTACTTTGAAGGGCTTATTTTCAAATGTACATTTATATTTTAAAGTAAAGAAATTAGGGCTTCACCCTAAGAATTTGCGGAGGACACATTTCAGCCCACAACAACATAGTAACATGAGTTAAATTTTCACCTTGAATAATGTTAAACATTTAAAAATAACAAAATAAAAAGCTAGAGTTCAATACTCTACATATCTACTGTTTTTAACTTTGATCTTACCAAAACCTAGATTAAATTTAAAGATATTCATTTAGTAATAAATGTTACCAATATTTTTCCATTTTGAATTCTTGACACTAAAAATAAAATATTCAGCTTAGGCAATGCAGGCTTTTAAAAATGAGAAATAATGCACTATCTATGGATTTATATATCTTAATGACATGGTGTACATTCTATATTCCATAAACTACCAGTACATTTTCTGTAAAAAATGTTTTCTAGATAAATATTAAGTAAATCTTAATTAAAATAAAAATTAAACACTTGCTATGAACTTGATATACATGATAATAATCATTTTTAATCTTAAAATGGGAAGTTTTGTCATGACTATAATTTCGTTAACACAAAGAACAATTGTTGGGTACAGAGAAATCTGCAGAAATTGTTTGCAACTTAAATTATATGCCAAATTAGTAAGATGTAATCCAAATAAAGTTATTCAGTGACTGGAAACCATAGGGCAAAAAACAAAAGGGAGAAATTATAGGGGAAGAAATATATTTTAAGAATTTTCAACTGGATTTATTTAAATAGCAACCTTATTATCAATATCACATATTTATTTCAAATTTATGCACATCAAGTATATCATTCAGGTCTCACCAAAAACATTGCATGTGAGGATAGTATATACTATCATTCACATTAAGACTGGAGTATATTAGAAATCAGGGAAAGATTCAAAAACATTGGAATAGTTCACTTTAGAAATTAAGCATTTGAGGGCCGGTGAGATTGCTCAGTGGCTTAAGCGCCTGCCCGGCAAGCGCGAGGGCCGGAGTTCGACTCCATCCCGGACCCACATACGAAAAAGGGGCCGGTAATATCGCTCAGCGGCACAGGGCGCTGCTGGCGTGCGTGGTCCTGAGGTCGACCCCCGGTACCCACAAAATAAAAAAACCAGAAATTAAGCATTTGAAATCCAGATAACTAGCCATTTTATCAAGATGTTACTTTGTCTAAGTACAGTCACAAGAATACATGCATTACCCTAGAGAGTATATTATTCTTTCATAATTAGTCTTGGACCTAAAATATTGAAATAAAGTTTGATTGAGACATAAATTATAGAAAAACCCTAAAATTTCCAATCATGACTAAAGTTATCACTCTTAATCCCGATATCAATTTGATTAGATTAAGAATGTTACAGCCAATTTGATGAGTACACTTTAGCTTTGTCTGGGTGGGTCCTTCAGGTGTGACCTCGGCTTCTCTATATATGTTTAATGCCTCTTTCCTCTCCGTTGCTCCTTTGGTCTGCTTCCTGCACACCATGAACTAAGCAGCTTTGCTTTGGCACATTTCCTCTATAACGTTTCTGCCTTGGATCCAGCTGACCACGGGAATGTGGACTGAAAACTCAGAAAATGTAAGCCAAATACATCATTTTCTCCTTCGAGTTATAATGTCAGGTATTTAGTTCCAGCAATGGAAAAGCAGACTAATGCGTTTGTCAAAGAATAACAGTTAAAAAATAAACTATAAAAATAAAATCAAGCCAATTATAAATTCAAATATAAGTTTAATTATTACACTTTCTTTTGGAAAAGTTTATCAAGAACACAAAAGATGTGGATGTAGAAAGTCAACAAAAATAATGGAAATAATGGATGTGGAAAGTTAACAAAATAATTGCCAGTCTTTAACAAACTGATAATTTTTACAAAGGAAGTCTAATTTTCACCACAAGTAGATCACTTGTTGAATGGTGACTTCTTTCTTCTCTCTAGTAGCATTGTCAAAACCAGGTTAAATACATCTCCCCTTAGTAATAAAGATGATTAATCAATTATTTCACAATGATATTGAAGTATTCCCTTGAATGTAATTCAAATTTGTAGCAAGTCTTCTAGATGTCTGTTGAAAGGAATGATACATCTTGGATTGTTAGAGATCAGGAAATCCACCGGTACTTATAGGATATGTAGTAGTAGCCCATGGAAATTATGCTATGGAAGATTTAAATTTAATTTTAGCAATCAAATAAATGTACTTAAGAGTTACCATGTTATGACACTAAGGAATACAATTTAAACTGGAAATTGAATTATAGAAAGAGAAATAGAGTCATGCTGGATTTAGAATCTTAACTAAGTAAGACTTTGTTGTTTTTTCTCTTTAAATGAAAATAAAAAGGACATTTAATTAAAGAAAATATTACATTGAAAATCAGCCACAGAGGAAGAAATTTTTATCTCCAGCAGTGCTGAAGGCAGTGATTTACAGAAAGCAGACATCTGAGGTTTGCCAATTTTTTGTGTTAGTTTTACATTACTGTAATGAGTACCTGAGATAATAGATATACACAGCAAAAATGTTTATTTTGACTCACGGTGTTTGGACATTCAATCCTTAGTCAGTTTACCCAGCTGGGCACAGTGGCACACGCCTGCAATCCTAGCATTCAGAAGTCTGAGGCAAAAGAATCATTTTGAATTCGAGGCCAGCCTGGGCTACATAGTGAGTTCAAGACCAGCCTGAACTACACAGTGAGACCCTGTCTCAAAAAAAACACCCCCTCCAAAAAAAAACACCCCAAAAACAAACATAGTCAGTTGACCCATTGCTTTTGAACCTGTTGTAAGGCAGTATATCATGGCAGGGAACACATGGTGAAATAAGCTGCTCACCTTGTCAGCCATGAAGCAAACAAAGAGAAAGGAAAAGATCAGGCCCCTAATCCCCTTTGTGGGCTTGATTCCATTCACCTAGCAGCCCAATAAACTGTACCTCCTAGAAGTTCCCAAAGATGCCTTTAGCATCACTCTGAGGAACATGACTTCAGCATGTGGTCTTCTGGGGGACTTTCTCAATCCATGTTTCACTTCTAGAAACATGAAGATTAATTAGCCAATGCCCCAGGCATACAGACTATTCTAATGGTTGCTTTGATTTCTGCTGTCCATTATGGTTAAACTGCAACCACCAAACCTTTGATGGTTGAGTGCTGTTACTTGGTCCTCACTGCTCTGGAATCCAATTAGTCCTGTCTTATTTAAGTTTTCCAGTTGAGTGACAGCAGAGTCAACTATAAAGCCTGACAAGAGTAATCACGAATCTATTAATGGATGCTGGTTTGTAAAGCAATCTGTGCCCTGCTGTGCATTGCTTTATGTTATGTAAAGTTGTAGGAATAGTAGATTTGAGCCTGTACCTAACCCTAAGTAACTCTATTTTATAAAACATCATTTTGCTCCATTTGGAGTGCAAATGCTGATGAAGACTGACATAGTTAACTTGTTTGTACAAATACATAACTACCAGACGTTAAATACAACAAAATTACTGACAAAAATCCCAGCTGTAGAGTATAATCACAAGGCACAAATTAATAAAGAAATTTATGTTACTAATAAAAATTGCCACCTGAAAACTTACCAAATTAAATCAAGGACATGTGGATCCATGATATATTTAAATTATGTCAGACAAAACTAGACCAGTGAGCTTATCAGACACACCAGACCAACAAAACATGCAACCCCCTCACCTGGAGCATATAAAAGAAGGGGAACTGGAAACTGGGATGTGGCCATGCAGTGTTGACCATCAGACCATCTGGGAAATGCATCACAACGTCAACCGGCCAGAAACTCCAGCTCTCCATTCCCAGGTTTCAGCTTAGCTAGATCTCTCTGCTGGAAGTGGCCCACTTGAACTGCCTACCTGCCCTCCAGATTCAGGCTTTGAACCAATTCTTGACTCTCAAGAATCATCACCTAGTGGGTGAAGTGTTGCCTGACCTGTGACCATATCGAGACATGATGGTGACTTTTCCTATCTCAGTATGCTCTCTGCCTTGCCTTTCAGTTCTTTCTGATCAGTCCTGTAGCCACTTTTAACGCTTTCATAGCCACTGTGTGAAGCATGATATGTGACTTGAGAATTATAGACATTAGAAATTGAAATTAGACTAAAAGATTCTGTGATTGCTCAGCTCCCTGGCTACTGGTTGAACATTGATTACTTGACCTGAAAAGGCTGAGGAAATTGGTGTAGTTAACTGTCATTCAGTAAATTCTATCATTGTCGAAAGACTAAGTGGCCAGTCTTTGTTAATGGAATACCTGGCTCACAACACCAGGACTCCTCTCAAAAATTCAAGTCTCATAGTATTGATGAAAGATATATTTTAATAGCGACAATTTACTCATGTGTGGATGAACATATTTGTTAATTGATTCAGAAACGTTAGTTTTCCTTTTCTTCATAACCATTCCGGTTAGTGAATCAAAGTATATATTATCATATTCACTGCCCTTCCTTTGTTCTTAGTTTCCAAATAAATATTGTGCGTATTTCATTTTAAGGCATAAAGAAAACCTCACTTAATTTCTTTGATTCCAGGGTGTTTCTCAATTAATAAACTTGTTGTCAATATAATTCTGAATTAAATTGATACTTCAGTTCTGAGAGAAGTAATATTTTGTTTTGTTCTATAGTATTGTTTTATTTCAATAAAGTATCTGTAATTGAAATTAAAGTGTGATAAAACTTAGAATGTATGAATTATGTATTTTTATTTTTTGTGTGGGTACCAGTTGAATTATGTATTTTTAAATGATTTATATAAAAATAAAACAGGATAGTCACAAGTAATACTCTTTATCAATAGAAAGTTACAAACAGTAATTGTTACATGTTAATGATACAGAGCGCGAGTCATAAAACTCAATGAAAAGACTTGATAGGTTTAGCTAGAGAGCTTCTAATTGTCAGTGATTAAAACCTTAGCTCCTAGAATTTAACTTCCGGCTTTACGTTCATTCAGGTTTTGTATGCTCAGAAGTCAGTTTTACAAACAAAACTAAGCATGATGGGAAGCAGAAGGCAGATTTCACTCAACGTTAAACATAAACTTAATGTGAAGGATATTTTGACAATTATCAGAATACTTACTCAGAACTCTAATAGGAAGGCTTATTTTAACTGAGGCTATATAGTAACTCTGATTCATAATTATTTAAAAATACCATATTTGCAAAAAATGTATTTGCTAAATAATGTCATTTCAATGAGATAATATTAATACAAGAATGAAAGTTTCTTTCAGAGTTATTCAAAAGTCTGACTATAGTTAATTCAAAAAATCTAAATTTCCAGTGACAAATTATTGCTTTCTGTCACATTGTGAAAACATTTTTTATTTCCATCCTTCAGATACAATAAGACTAATCTAAAATTGTAACTGTCCAAATAAAA
Source organism: Erethizon dorsatum (assembly GCA_028451465.1). Lineage (NCBI taxonomy): Eukaryota > Metazoa > Chordata > Mammalia > Rodentia > Erethizontidae > Erethizon > Erethizon dorsatum. The sequence goes on along the minus strand of CM051831.1, from coordinate 84,138,705 downwards.
GCCTTCGAATCACAGCAATTACTTTAGCATTCACATAGGATATAAATATATCCAAAAAATTTAATATACATTCAACATCAATTTAAGTATTGTTCATCAGGGGATCATTTTTATTTTTCCTTCTCCCCTTTGTCATTTAAATCCAAATACCTTACCCTTGTTTAATTATCTTTTTATTACTTACCATTTAATGTGTAAAACTCTCAAAATATTACTTTTTTGATTTGCTATTCACAAATGTGCAGGTTGGTTGGGAAGGCACCGTTTTATATTGTAAGTCTTGAGCTTTTTTTCTGATGATAACTATAAAAGCATGAGACAAACAATTCCTCAGTGCATGCACCTTTCAAAACACTGCTTATATTTCAACTGCCAACATTCTATTGGGAAAAAACAAGTCATATAGACAAGCTCAGCCTTAATAAATTTAAAAGATATATGAAGCATGCTATGGCATATATCTAGATGTCCCCTCAAAGTCTCATGTGATCATAGGTGGTGAGTTTCACAGGAGGGTGTATTTAGGATTTGTGAATGTGGATTTAGGGTGTGATATTTGGATTATGGGTGTGGCTAATGGAAGCCCCGCCCTGGGTATGGGTGGCACAAACAACAGGCTTGCAGCCTGGATGGAATATAAAGGGACAGAAAGAAGGAAGGCTTGCTGCTGCTGTTTGCTGCTCCCGGTTTTCTGGCTGCCTTGCCATGAACTGTTTCTCTTCTGTGATGTACCTCTGCCATATTGCCCTGCCTTGGACCCAGCTCACTATGGACAAAAACCTCTACAAACTGTGAGATAAGATAAGCCTTTCTTCCTTTCACTTTGGGTGTCAGGTATTTTGTCTCAGCAACAAGAAAAGCAAATGAGACAGCATCTATGAAGTGTTATACAAATTGTTTTGTCAAGGATTTCTTAATTTTTTAAGAAGTATATGTTTGTTTTCTTCATTTTTTCACATTTTTGGTCTATATGCTAGATGATAGGAATTATAATAGAGCTGACTTACTTCAGTAAATTATCTCTTTCTTTAGTTGTTGAATACATAGATATTGCCTTTTAAGCACAATTAAGCATTTTGTATACTATATTTTATTAATGGAGATCATAAAGGAAATAAGTTTCAAATTTTTCAGTTAATATTGATTATGTACTCTTTTTGAGTTTTTTATAAAACAATATCTGAGAGAATAACAAGACATTAGAACACCAACTCTTTGGCAGTTGAATGAACATAGTTAATATTAGTAAAGTTGATCATTAAGCATATTAATATTAATCAGATTTTTCATTCTTGGCTAAGAATAAAAAATGTTTGGCTATGGAAATTATAATTTGGCTTTTCTTTTCTTTTTGATTTAAGGACCATTTTTCCAAGACATCGAAGTTTATTAAAGTATATATCATGGAAGCCTCTCTGAATTTATCTTTTTTTAATCAAGTCTAGGCAGGGAGCAATTATTGACCCATAAGTCCCATACAATAAGTTCTAACATTTGTTGATCTTTACCCTAAGAAATACTTTTTCCTGTACCGTGTGCTTTTTTACTGCTCAAATTTTGCTCATCTTTTATTTTCCTATCCTGTGTAGAGGAAGAAATTATCCTAAAATACACACTAAACATCTCTGTCCATCATTTTATCTCCTGAAGAATGCTTGATATCTGTTTATTTTATGATTCGCAGAATTTATCTTAACCTGGTAATGGCTACAAAAGAAGATGAAAATCACAAAAAAGGCAAGTTTTTTTTTTTTTTTTAGTTTCCTACAGAAATTTGCTTCTAACTGAGAAAATAATCAAGTACATGGTGCAATATAAAAGCAATCTTTAAGTAACAGAAAAATGACTTGGAGAATGTGTGGTATAGCCTATTTGCCCTAAAAAAGTTTAAAGAAGTAGATGATTCCTACCTGCTTCCTGAAAAGAAATTCAAAGACAGTTTCACCAAATGAAGTTCAGTTACAAAGAAGGAACAAAGGCCAACGAAGAAAGAGAAGGGAGAAGGGAAGGTATTCAGTCAAATGTTATGTTGGGTTAAATTGGTAGAATGGAACTGAAAACCAGTTACACTCCTAAAGAGACTTCTCCCAGTATAGAGTAGCTAAGCTGTGTTTAACAAAGCATTCTTCCCTTCTCTTTTGTAATTCTTGTATCTGGCATAAAATTTAATCATTTTTATAAAATACTTACTTTTTATAAAATACTTACAGTTGTCCTTTGGCTGGAGTGCTGGAAGCCATAAAATATTCACTTTCATGTACATTGTCAATGTGTACTTTGAATATATAATAAAAAAGATCTTGGGTTTGACAATAGAGTTTTAGATATAAAGCCATATCATACAATACATGAAACAATTGATAAATAAAATTTTACTAAAATAGTAGCTTCTGCTTTGTGAAGATCACTCTCAAGGGAATGAGTAAACGAGCCACAAAAGCAATAGAAAATATTTGCAAAAGATATATCTGATAAAAGTCTGCTATCCAAAATAATTAAAGGACTCTTAAAACACAACCATAAAAAAATAAACAGCCTGACTTTGAAATGGGTCAAGGAGCTGAACACCCATCTCACCAAAAGAGTTATAGACTTGATAAATCAATATACGAAATACACATAAAAGATATATAAAAGTTCTTCAGCATCATGTCAGAATTGCATATTAAGTTTGGCATGACGGCACACACCTGTAATCCAGCACTTGGAGAGGCTGAGGAGAAACGATCATAAATTGAAAACCTTCTCAGACAGCTCAACAATTTGGCAAGACACAGTCTCACAATTAAAAATAAACAAAGGGGGCCGGTGAGATGGCTCAGCGGCTTAAGCGCCTGCCCGGCAAGCTTGAGAGCCCGAGTTCGACTCCCGGAACCCACATACGAAAAAGGGGCCGGTGATATCGCTCAGTGGCACGGGCGCCTGCTGGTGCGAGAGGTCTTGAGGTCGACCCCCCGGTTCCCACAAAAAAAAAAACAAAAAACAAAAATTCATCTTTGAAAATGAAAAATTTAATAAGCACCATTATCACAGTTTTATCTGTTATGTAAATAATTAGGTATTTGCTTATACCTCAGAAAGAATGTAAAGTTGAGTATCAAGAAAAAGGGTATGATAAAAAATTACAGTGACCTTCACCTTTGGCATAAAGAATTTAATATCATTAAAATGGGATTGAGAATCAATTGCTAAGCAAATATTAGAAAAATGAAAACCTATCAATTGGAGATATATGCCAAATCCTAAGGAAACAAGGCACGTATGGGGATTGAAATTATTTTATCTTGAATTTGTAATTTGTCTATACAGACAAAATTAATGGAGAAAACTTGAAATTGCATTACAGCAAAAACCAGTGTTTAGAGGAACTGAAAATAGTTGTAATGAGCAAAGCAAACCTACATAAAAAAAGAATAGAATAAATAACATAGCAGTACATTAATTCTGCTTTTCCTGTTTTATAATTGTTGTTCAAATGCTAATATTAGTTACCGTTCATTTATTTTATAGTGAAACTCACATACTGAAAATAAATGTTTTAACACTATCAAAATGAAATGGCAAAATGAATTGAGAATATTATTACTACGATACTTTCTATTTGCCTATTCATTTTTTTGTTTTTTTACTCACAAATAACTGATGTTACTTTAAATATACACTTAAACATATACATACCCACACACCAAAAGATTGACTTATTGAACATTGCGGTTACAATATTTTTATTCCCTCTTACTTTTTTTCTTTTAATGGAGCAAAACTGCCAAATAGACACCAGTATTAATTTGTAAAAACTGATAGCAATATACCTTTAAAGTGAACCAATCATATTCTGAGAAGGAAAAAGAGAATAGGGATAATCATTGTTATCTATATTGTAGTATTAACAGTATATGTCCTGTGCTATTCAGTTTAAAAGTGATTTTAATGTCTTTTCCTATGTCATGGTCGAGGGAATTGACTGTATACAGCTTACAAATCAAGTATCCCTGAACAAGAAGGTATGAGGAGCCTTCTGTGAAGGAAATCACCCTAAAGAAACTAGAGTGTCACAAATTTGACTCATGGGCATTGTGTCAGTATTGGAGAGAATGATTCTAGGTAGTAGAAAATGCATACTGTCCCCAAGATTGTCCTCCAGCAATGTTCTTATGGGTTTATGCTTTCATCATAATGTAAAATACTTGTAGAAATGGAAGTAAAGAGAAAACACTCAAAAATTTAGTACATTTGGAGCTGCTATATTAATATTATTGGTATTGCTGTATTCACCATCACCTGTAAAAGCCACTCTGCTAAATGAAGGCAGTGGTATCTCCAACATCAAGAGGAAAAAGCCACATTGGTGTCTTAAATGGATACTCGTGGTGGTCCTGCTGTCATTGTTGACACCAAAATTAACAAGATAAAGAATTATTATGATCAAAAGACCTCAGGAGAAAAAAAAGTAACATTATTAATATGACAGTCAAAACTAGATCATAAAGCACAGGTTTGTGGTAGCCACAACTTTTTTGTAATTATTTGTAATTAATATCATTGGACAAGTATATCCTGGGTTAAAGGTTTCATAGAGAAACATGGTGGTATTTCTAGCAACCATGGAACCCACTGTCGTGACTTATCCTCCCTCACACTAGAAAGGCAATGTTAAGATTTGTTGCCTGGACCATCTCATAGGGGCATGAATTAAACAACTTTACCAAGAAAAACAAAGAAAGGTTTCTTATTTTTTTTTCTTTATCATTCAACCAAAAGCATAGCTATGCTTCCCACAACATGCTTATATATTGAAGTAAGAACAAATGGAACACTTAGGAATTATAAGCTAACCTCAGAGGAGCCTTAGCGCCAATAAAATCATGCCTAAATAAATTTCATCATAATGCTACTGCCATGGCTTATGTTGTTACCCAAGAGATGTTCTCATTTCCTTTCTCATTTTTCCTTGACAATAACAAATTATGTGAGACAAGCCAAGTTTTAAAATCCTATGGTTATAGTCAGGAGAAAAAATTCCATTAACAGAGAATATATAGATATTTCCAACAATGTCCTCATTTTGAACACATGTAATGAAGAATTTTAAAATCAGCTTGCAAAAACAACACAGCAAATTGTCATTGATAGTCAAATTATTTGAATTATGGATATCAATTCTGATTTTTTTAAAGATAAGAAGCAATCATATTTCATGACTGTGATCATTTAAGATTAAAACTAGCTTCTGCCCTACGTGGTCCCCAAATTTAGGACAGATTTACAAAATAGCAAATTTGTTAAAATTTCCCCAGAAGGTATCCTTAGAGAGTACAAATGTTTTCTTAGTCATCTTTCTAAATGATCAAAGCTGACCCAATGAAGACATGAATAGGAAGTATTACAAATATTTATATCATTTTTAGGTGAGCTGAATTAGTGATCATATTATAAAAGTGCCATTATTTCTAAGGTTTCTGCTGTTTGTGTTGTTGTTTTTGTTAATTCATACTTATTTTCTTTACATTATGATGGTGAAATAACAAAATAAAGAAGATAAAAGCATTGGTTTACTTTTTTTTCCAAAATAGAATTTGGAATTATGTGAAACAGAATTGTTCTTCTTTCTTCAGCTGTATGAAGAAAAGATATCTGACTGTGACACCTCAATTTGTTTTACTGGCATAAATATATTTTTTGGGAAGAGGTAATTTAGCAGATATCTCTGGATACACTTTATAAATTGGATATTTTGCTTCATATATTATGTTTTGATTTTGTTACTTGTGTCACTGTTTATAAGTGAAGTTGAGAAAATTTATTCTTTATTCTGTAATAGATCTCCAAGATCAAATGCAGAAGAATCACAGAAAGCTCATCTGATATGGGTAAATTTTATCATTTTGGATAAAAAAAGATTTGAGCAAATATTATTAGAAATTTAAACTATGTTATGATGATACTTGTACATTCATTTTTAATTTTGTGGCAAGAAAATCATAATGTCATTCTATTCCTGATAATTTTATGCCCAACATTTTAAATGCCAGACCAAGTTCCAGTGAACCACAGCCAAACAAAATGGCATTAGTTTGAATTTTGACCCTGAGGAAATACACTTAAAATGTCTTTAGAAGCATTTTCTCATTAGTTTAAAGAGCACTACAATTTTTGTCTCAGTTGACTCTTTTCATAATTAACTCTTGTTTAACATAATCCTTTTTCTTGATCTTTCTTTCAGTAATTTTCAGGCTGTTAGTGGTCTTATCTCCTTTGTTAGTCTCAGATGCTCATTGTGCTCTGAGATGATTAAGCAAGGATATGTTTTCATGAATCACTAATTTCGACCAGAGCATATGCTAAAGGATAATTTTGTTCTTGTAAGATGACACAGAAATTGGTTTTAATATTTAAGTTTGGGGATTTTCCTTTATATATAGCAAAGAATATTTGTTTATTCTTTTTTTATCTTACATGAGTATAGACAAAGCAATTTCAAAAGATTAATAGGAAACTTTGTTCTCTCCCACTTAAATCTATCAATAATTCTTATCAAGAGCGTTCATTGTATTTTTACCTATACAAATTGAATGTATGATATCTGAAGTGGAAAACGATCAAAAAATTTCACAAAATGCAAATATCATCTATAAAAAGCTAAACACTTTGGAATGAAGCTCTCAACAAATGACTTTTCAAAGCCAATAACTTTTTTTATTTGCCTTTGCTGATTGAATCAATATGAAAATTAGAACCAACACATATGAACATTTATTTTGTGGAAACTAAGTGAACAATAATAAATAGTTCTGAATGACAGGATTTGAGGAGGCATACGAAACAGGAATAGGGAATACTGAGTTTGAAACCATAAAGAAGGAGTTCAGAAATTAATGAAAAGGAAATATACCAGGTAGATTGGTGAATTGAGACCATTTACATTGACTCTTATAACTTATATGTATTGGCTTGTCTTTGTCATATAATTTTCCTGTTGTTGATTCCCTGTCTTTCCCCTCTGTTTAATAGCTTCCCCTGCCTGGTGGCTTCTTTCTAGTGGTACTCTTGGAATTGTGGGTTTTGTTTTCTCTTTCTAGAATATCTTTCAGAACTCTTTGTAGGGCTGGTTTGGTTGTCATAAATTTCTTCAGTTGTTCTTCGTCATGGAAGTATTTTATTTCTCCATTAATTCTGAAATATAATTTTACAGGATACCTCAATCTGTGTTGGAAGTTGTTTTCTTCCAGGCTTGAAATAGTTCACTACAAGCTCTCCTTAACTTAAGGGTTTGTGTTGAGAAGTCTTCTGTAATTCTGATGGGCTTTCTTTTATAAGTGATTTGTTTCTGTTATCTAATTTTTTTAATATTTTGTTCTTGTGCTGAATTTCTAGAATCTTGATTATATATGCCTTGGTGTTGATTTATTTTGGTCATGACTAATTGGAGTTCTGTATGCCTCACTTATCTTAAGTTTTGGGTGCCTCACTTATGTTAAATTCTTTTTCCACGCTTGGGAAGTTTTCTGCTATTACTTCTCTGAACAGGTTTTTTATGTCATTTGTGCTGACTCCTGCATTTTCACTGACTCCAGTCAGTCTTATGCTGTTCTTTTCTGCATCGTCCTGCAGTTGTTGGATTGTTTCTTCATGATTCCTTGCTATTTTTAAAAGATCTTTCTTTTCTTGATCATTAACCACAATCCTGTTTTCTACATCTGATATTCTATCTTCACTTTTACATATGGTTTTGCAAACTTTCAATGGAATTTTTAATTTCCTGGATATCTATTCTTATCTGTTGCATGGATTCCATTTCTTTCCTATGTTGGGCATTCGTGATTTCCATTATTTTTCTATGATCCTCTTTTTTTTAATCTGTATCTACTCTAGATTTGCTGAGCAAGTCCTTCCTTATGGTCGTCATCTCTTTTTTTACCTGTGAGATTATTTCTGTTTTGATATCCTCTATAGCCATATATATACATATATATATGTATATATATCTCCTCTATAGCCATGTTATTTATATAAATATAATATATATATATATTATACATATATATAATTTTCCCTACTGTCATTCCAGTAAATTCAGATGACTGCTTCTGATTTCCTCTATCTCATTGTCTCCTGGATTTCTCCTTGGTGGGCTTGAAGTCTGGGATTGCATTTTGCTTCTACATCTTGTCATTTTCTATTTTTTAATTTTAATTTGTTTTTTGTGTTGTTGTTTGTATTTTTCTTATGTTAGGTAGCTTTATCACTGGTATCAAAGCTTCCCTAGGAAATATCTATTACTCTGAGATATCTTCTACAGGTAGCTCTGGCTGTTGGTCTTTGTGTCTGTCCTAAGATCCTGTCTTCCCACTTTATTAGGGATGAAGTGTTGCTATCTACTTTGCTTAGCACCCAGTCCTTTGGTATTGGACTATGGGGATTACTGTGACCCCATATCATCACAGTGTTATAATACAAAGGTGAACAACTGATTACAAGTATAGCATCTTGGCTAAAGTAGTACAATTAGTAATAACAATATCATCAAGCACAGCCTAGAAATTGATGATCTGTGGTAACTGCTAATTTGGTATCTCTAACCATAGGAGCAAGATCTATAGCTATATAACAACCTCCAACATAGACCAGAAATTTGTATGCAGTGGGTTTCCCCTTGATAGGGTGATTTTATCCTGTGGGGAAGGGGAATTTAAGGGAGATAGGGAATAAAACAGAGCGATAGCCAAAGAGATATATAGTAGCAGCAAGGCTGAAGGACTAAGGATAATCACCCAAACTTTGGGAAGATGGAGAAGAGGACAGGAGACAAAGAATGAAGATGAAAGCAAAAGAATTTCAATGCAAAACAGAAGGGCTAGAGACAATGTTCATTCACCTATAAATCTGCGAGAATATCAAAAGATCAGTGAAGAAAGAGAGAGGCAGGACAAAGAAAACAAACCAAACAATAAAAATCAACTCCCCCAAATTAAAAAAAAAGAAAAAAAATTATTAAAAAAAATTCTTCTGGTGCCCCAGTACAGTGTTAGTTCCCTAATCAGAGCCGGAATCTGTACAGAATAACTTCACCAAGTCTGCAATAGGATTGCTGCTGAGTGTGGGGCTGATCTTGGACACACCCTGACTCCTCTTACACCAGTTGGTGGTGTGGTGAGGGGAATGCCCTTGTCCCCAGCCAGCCAAGGCTCTTTGCCTGCTGGTTGCAGGGCAGGCGGTGGTGCTCTCGTCCTCCCCAAGGCTGCTTGTCTGCTTGCACCATAGACACTAGTTAACAAGAGAGAATTGTAGACATTATTGAGACAGGTCTGTTGTGTCTTGCTTGCTTCCTTTTTCTATTAATTCAATGAGAATCCATTGAACAGGATAAAGACATGAATAGATCTACTGAAATGTTGATCATGACATAATAATAATTTAGGGGCTCTGTGAATTTAACAGTTTTTCATATAATTTCAACTAGTTTGTTTTAGAAACACTTATTCTGTGTAATCACCCACAGGGGCTTCATGGTCTGTAAGAGAAATGTTAAAACAGCCGAGATTAGGGTGTTGAAACAACAACCACGAAGATAGAAAAGGAAAAGCTGAACGTTTCCTACAGCGCTTGAGAAAAATAAATGATAGTGTAGACTATGCTAGAGACACTAAACATGAACGTAAATAGATAAATTTATAAAAGACTTGCCAGTGGTTTGGATGTGAAAATGAGGGGAAAATCAAGAATGACTCCGTCTATTGTGAACTATTATCTGGTAACAATCATGAGTTGTTTTCATACTTTATAAGTTCTGCTTAAAATTGGGTATTACTGTTTAAAAAAAAAGAAAAAAGTGTTTTACTTCATATTTCTTTAAGTAAAAAGTAAAACAAGAAATATAAGAGGATTAGTGAGAGTTTAAATTTTTGCATTTTAAAATCAGCAGAACCAGCACATTACCTCATATAGTATTATTTAGATTAGGATTATTATATAGTTGGCTTGTACTAATATAATTGCCATTTATGAATTAGGATATTTGAGTTAGCTAAAAAATAAACATATCCACATACAAATGATTCAAATCTGATTAGTTATTTCAATCATATATTGTTTTACGTGTAACATCCATGTATGATATCATAGGGACCTTCCTATTTATTACTAATATTTGCGTTGTTCTAATAAATTTGCATTTATCTTTATATTTTATTTTTTTCCTTTTTCCCCCAAATGTGGAGAAATCATGGCCATGATAAAGAGGAATCACAAGGAAACAATGGGGACTGCTATAGTAGAAAAAGAGTAGAAATAAATTATAACATTAAATGTTAATACATTAAAGTAGAGTGTAAACAGGGGGGATTAGAGGACAAACTCAGAGATAAGGAAGGAATTGGGAGATTTTTTTTTAAAGAATGAGAGTGGGCATTTAGCACCAATCAGTTTTTATACTGCAAGATAAAAACTGTAATGATGATGTGTCATTTGTGCACAAGTCAGTGGTGGAGGTATTTACAGAGGTGCATTACAGCTGTAGGCAAATGTTGGAATAGGTCAAGTTGGTTTTCAGTGCCCTGTTCCCTCCCTCCCAGCATCCCTACATCACACTTGATGCACTCAGTGTCCTCAACCTGACCCCTGATGTGGATGCTTCCCTTGCTCTGGTGTCCATGCAAGTCACCAGTTCTTGGTCAATGCTCCATGACTGACAAAGCCAAGAGAATTCTACCTGGTCTGTATTACATTCACTCAGGATCTGACCCCTCATGAGCAATAAATTCAGGAAAGTATATCCACTGTTGCTAATGAATACATGTGTTATTAATCCAAATGTTATATATGTATCGCACTTCAGATATCCAAAGACAAAAATAATTGGACTTAAAAAATAATGAAGAAAGTAGGAAATGTAGACAGAATATCAGTCTAGCAGCAGATATTACTTGCTGTATGTTGACGTTTTAGAAACATAGAAATTATGTGATGTAGGTATTTGCATAGTATACATACACATACAAGTGACCAACAATGCAGCGTGTCCTTTATATTGCCTAATTAAGAATAATTTGGGAAAAGTGTGATTTTTAAGCTATCATTTTTTATTATAGCTACCAATGGGCAGATGAATTATATGAACAACACAGAAAGAAAAAAGAGTAGTAGAAATTTTTGTAGAGAAATAATCATAATATATATAAAAGTCTTCTTTAAAAAGACTCATTTGTATGATTGAAATAGATCATTTTATTAAAAATCTTTATTTTACACTAAAAATATTTACAGTATTTAATAGCACAAGTTTACCAAACATAAAAGTTCAAGCTTATTTTTTCCAGAATGATATAACATAATAAATCTAAACAGACATATGTGCATAATTGAAGGAATAAAATAAAATTGTATGTCAAAACTTTACAGAGTAGAATATTATGTTGTGCCAAGAAATACTGTAAATACAGTTTCTCCATAAATCAAAATATGACTTAGGAATATTTTTACAGTGCATTTTATATATAACTCTATACAGTATTGAAGAAAGTATAATTTAAATAACTAAAATTTTCATTAACTAGAGGAAAATGGAATAAGTATAAATAAAATATTGGATAAAATGAGATGATGAAACAACATAAATGTTATATGAATTAGTACTGAATTTATCTATAGAATTCTTATTTGCAAATCCTAATAATTTAGGTTTGAGTTTGAATTGTCCAGGTAATTTGTTTACTTTACTATTTCAGCAGTTCTACAAAATGTGAAGCTACAGAACATACTTATTCCTATTGTTTTGAGACTAAGTCTTCCTTATGAAATTTAACATGTGTTGTCATTCAGAAAACCATATACATACATTTCACAGATCTATTCATAGTAAATTGAAAAATCTCTATATTTTTACCTCAAATAGATATATACTATGCGTATTATTTTGTGTCAGGTAGCAATGAAGAGGGAAATAAGGTTTTAATAACATTGGAGAGTACAAAACAACAAAAACTAAAGAAAAATTAAATCATACAAAAATTTAAAATATTAAATTTTAATATTAAATATTAACCGGCAGTAATCACAAAAGACTCTCATATAAATTATACCCCAAAATAATAATTAGCATTTACATTTAACCAGGAAGAAAAACTTTTGTGAGTGCTAAATGAGTAAGTGTAGAAATAACATGCTTTCTGTTGTTCTCAGGCTGAAAAATATTATTGCTTGTGGCCTTCACTAACTTTGGCTATGTCCAAAGACGTCTATCCTCAAAGATAATATCATTTTTTTTTTACTTTAGAGGATCCTTAAAATGGTTCTGTACTTGCCAAATAATCTTGCCAAATAATCTTCGAATATTTATGTTCACAGTTGTTCACCATAACATTAACACTCTTGTAAAAGAGCATTCTGGACTCTGAGTGGTGCGTGTTTAGAAGTTCCCCAAAGCTTCATATGCTCATAGGGCTTTTTCAGAGGTGGCTGAATCTAGAGTGTGTGAATGATTGAAGGTGTAATGCTGGGATTAAGGGTGCTGGGATTAAGGGTGGGTGATTGCTGGATCAGTCCACTGACTGGATCGTCACCACCCTAATTCCGGTAGACTGAATACAACATAAGGGACAGAAAGAGCTCGTCTCCCCTTCCCTTGTTGCTTTCTCTGTCTTCTGCCACCATGAATGTTTTCTCCTCTGGAATTGTCCCTCTGCCAAGCCACCCTGCTGTGGATCCAGCCAATAATGGACTGAAATCTCTACGAACTGTGAGCCAAAAAAATATTTCTTCCTTTAACTTCGTCTGTCGGGTATTTTGTCTCAGCAGCAAGAGAAAAGTGACTAAGATAGCGCATCTATTCTTTTTTTTTTTTTTAATGTGGGTACCGGGACTTGAACTCAGGACCTTGCGCTTGCCAGGCAAGCGCTTATGCCACTGAGCTATATCACTGGCCCACACATATCTAGAACATTAGAGATAACTGAAAAAAAAATGGATAACTTGTTTCAAATTCACACTATGCATAGATACGTACGTGTGTGTGTGTAAGACCTCCAATAGACTGAATATTTATGTGCCTACAAAAATCATATGTTGAATATGTGCCTACAAAAATCATATGTTGAATGTAATTGTATTAAGAGGTGTGGTGTTTGGAAGGTGACTAGGTCATCAGGGTGGTGTCCTTGGAGACCCGCTTTCCCCCCTCCAAATGGTGACACAATGAGAAGATGTCTATCCATGTCCCAGAAACAGACCCCTCACTGTAGATCTAATCTACCAATCCCCTAAATTTGAACCTCTCAGCCTCCAAAATTGAGAAATAAATTTCTGTTGTTTATTAGACACCCATTGTGTGGTATTCTGTTATGGCTACCTGAATGGACAATACATTACCCTTTATGGTAAAATTTAGTGTAGATTATTGATTCAAAAAGTATGAGTCTGACTATGTACCCTCAAGTTTTTGGATATAATATTGCTAATTTAACTGGTGGTGTCTAAAATTACCATTAATTAATCTCATCTGTGGCTCTAATGTCAGTGCATAGTCTCCTCTGTCCCTGAAGGGGCCTGGTCTGTGAGACTAATAGGATATTGTTGACATGATGCTCTGTGACTTGTGAGTTGTTAAAACTGAGAAATCAGAAGCTTATGTGGTGGCAGAAAATGTATATGATTTGGAAAACAGAAAAAATGCTTAATACATTGGGTGATCTACATAATGCTATTTCCACAAAAGCTATGGAAAATGCCAGCTGATTTCTTCTTCATGCTTATGGAAAATTTCAAAGAGTGAGTTTATAAAACCATTAGGCATAAAACATCCAAAAGAAAATTCAGGGTTTGAAAATTTTCACCTTTTCCAAATGGCAAATTACATTATGTAATATCACCTTTTCCAAGTGGCAAATTACATTATGTAATATCATCTGGTCAGAGAGGAAATTCAAGTTATATTCAGGAAAAAACCATTTCATTAGTTTACTATTGTTGCTATAACAAATTACTATAGAGCACAGAGTGCTTTATCTAAGCAAATATTTTATACTATAATTCTAGCATCAGAAATCCAAAATGAATTATAGGAGTTAAAATCAATGTGTGAGCAAAACCAAATTTTTTTTTGTAGGCTCTGGAGCAGCAATTGACATATATACAGATTTTGGGGATTAAGATAAGGACTCATTTGGAGGTAATTTTTCTGCCCATCACAGTGTTCTAATAATATAATCATGGATGTTACCATAAAATTCTCTATTAAAACCTCAGAAATGGGGCCGATGAGATGGCTCAGCGGCGTAAGCGCCTGCCCGGCAAGCGCGAGGGCCCGAGTTCGACTCCCGAAAGCCACATATGAAAAAGGGGCCGGTGATATCACTCAGTGGCATGGGCGCTTGCTGGCTCGCGAGGTCCTGAGGTCGACCCCCCGGTACCCACAAAAAAAAAAAAAAAAAAAAACCTCAGAAATGTGTAGAGCAGTGCTTCAGAGGTGTAATATGCCAAATCAAAGCTTTTATGAGTACACGCAATGCTGATCAGCAGGTTAAGCAGAATTGTACATATGAAGTACTTATCTCTCAGCTTTGCAGCTAAGCCTTTTGTCTAGTCACTATAAGCCACTTAAATTTATAGGAGACCCAAAAGATTATAAGAGAACTGTACAACATTGCAGTCTTGAACTATAAGAGGCAATAAGAGAAAAAGAAGAATAAAGTTGATTGAACATTAAAAATTCTGTAGGAGGGCCGGTGAGATGGCTCAGCGGCATAAGCGCCTGCCTGGCAAGTGCGAGGGCCTGAGTTCGACTCCCGGAACCCACATACGAAAAAGGGGCCGGTGATATCGCTCAGCGGCACGGGTGCCTGTTGGCGCGCGAGGTCCTGAGGTCGACCCCCGAGTACCCACAAAAAAAAAAAAATTCTGTAGGAAGTAAGATATATCACTCAGCACAAAAAATAGACAACATTTTATGAAGAAGGTGGAATACACCGAAGGAAACACGCAAGAGCCACAGTGTTTCATTCCCAGAATGGCTATATGTGGCATAATCAGACTAAAAAGCTTCTTAAAGCAAAGGAATCAGTCAGTAGAGTGAGCAGACAATCTACAGAATAGGAAAAAATTGCCAGCTACTCTTCAAACAGAGGATTAATATCTAGAATATACAAAGAACTCAAAAAAATTAAATTGGCTAAAATTAAAGATCTTGTCAAGAAATGAGCAAAAGAAATGAACAGTCAGTTCACAGAGGAAGAAATAAAAATGGTCAACAAATATATGAAAAATGCTCAATATGCATAAGAGAAATGCTAATTTAAAAATGCTTAAGATTTCATCTTACTCCAGAAATAATGGGGAAGGGACTTAAAGAAAAAAAAGCTGTGGCATGTAACCCAAATGAAACATATCAATTCTAGGAGCCACATCTTCCAACGGACAACTCAATAATTTAAATTCTCTATGAGATTTTTACCAAGTATCAAGTTTCTATAAAGAAAGAAAAAGAAAGAAGAAAGTAACTTAGCTTCAAACTTGATTTTTTTTAAAAAAAGTAAATATTACACAGAGGGTGGATAAAAGAGAAATATTCCCTGGGTTTCATTCCCAGATTTTAAGCCCTAATCAAGAAATTGGTATTTCCAATATGCAATATTTGGAGGAGGTTTCTCATCTTATCATTTTTATTATATTAGTGTATCTAAAATCTTTCTTTTGTGGTAACTAAGTGGAAAGTTGAGATAATTCTGAGTAGCCAATGGAGTATCTAGAATCAGAATTATTAAATAACAAATGATTAATATATTTTTTAAAAACCTCTATTGATTAATGTTTTCCTGATTGTCCTTCAAAGATAAAGTGTGACATTAACCAGATATACATTTTTTGATTTTTGTTTTGTAAGTAACTTAGTAGTACTGCATAGATGTATTATATAATGATTATTTATTTTTCTCAAAAAGTGAAGCATGATTCTTTTTTCACTAATTTTGAACAGATGTAAGCACTTTCAGGATGTTTATGTGGGTAATTTTTAAATCAGAAACTTCTCTTTTTACCTTTAGAAGGTTAATTATAGTTTCCTTCTTTATAATAATACAGTAATTATAAATTTCTAATTAATATTTTATGCATAACAAATCCAGCCATGGATTTAACAACCCCAGCCATGTAAGTCCTAGAAGCTTGTATTACTAGCCGCACTTGCTGTTTTAGGAGAACCTGTCCAGATGTCCTGAGCACTGCTGCTGTACTTTTCTTCCATGTTTTCCTCCAGACTCTAAAGTGAATAGATCATAACTTTGTTATTGCATTTTCAGATACATTCTCATCTTTCATTTGAATGCCTGTGTCTTCATAGGATATTATGACTATTGGTCTGTTATCCTTCTGCCAGATGTTGTCTATGGCCTCTCACTTTAATGTCACAGAGGTGATATTTTCTAGCATCTTATTAAAAACATAAATCTAACCTACCTAGTTATTTTCTCCTTTGTTGATTAATTTGGAGTATCTTTCCCAACAAAACTATAATTCTTATTTTCTCTTACCATTTGAAAGTTTTCAATAGTTTGCATTTTTAACACTTTTCCATTTACTTACTTTTGATAAAATAGATACCCAAACATACTCAGTGGTTGCTCTTTAAGAAATTATAAATTTCCTTTGCTATTGTTTTGAATGTAGCATCTTGCTTTCTAAGCCCGAGCTGGAGATGAATGGATATATCTCACCATGCAGGCTAGTATCTGTAGCACCTTTACAGTGAACATCTTTCTTATGATTATGTGTTCTTGCTTCAGCATGGGCTGCCTTTTAGATAGTTTAATTAGGAAATATATTGCTCTATAGATTCTTTTGATTTTGATTTTGCTCTTAAACTTCATGTGGTAGAACTATAACCTCTAGGTGAAAGCTTTGGCCACCTGGCACTGCTCAGCATTCTGACAGATTCAGTATGCAAGATGCAGATGCAGACAGAGGAAGTTTTTAGAAAGTTACAAACTCTTAAGGATGAAAACTATAATTTATTTCTAGTTACTGAGGATTTCTAGTTGATGAAACAAATCATCTTTAAACTAGGAAGTAGCAATCTGTTGAAAGGATTAAAATTTGTAGCTGCTACAAAGCAAAGCAAGCTACTCTGAATAATATCATATACAAGTCAACAACTGTATTTTTGATATGCTTCCAATTTTTATCACCTAGCGAAAAATCTTGCCACATCTGAGAACTGTTAGTCATAAGTCTTGGTTACCCCATTACTTAATTATATGAATTTTCAGTTCTCTATTTTCTCTGCCCAATAGTTATCTTATTGCAACCTTGAGAAAAAATATATTGAGACCTCATAAGAGTAGCTTGTAACACAGAGATTGAACTGTTATGAATTCCTTAAAATTCCACTTATTACTGAAGTGGTAGTAGAAAACAATTCACTGGGAATTACATCTACAATATTCCTCATCAAATTTTATTAAATATTTTTGTGCACAGTAATGATTTATATCAAAATTTATGGCTTCAGGAAGCTAATATTCATAATACTGTTTAAAATATAACAATAAATTTGACTCATATATATTCACTGATGAATAATCACAGGTGAGAAAACTGCTCAAAAATATTTATTAAAGTAATGATCCTATAGACTACAAATACTCTGTGTCCAAATTCTACTCTTTAAGTCACTGCTATGCAAAGTGGAGTTTGCTGGCATCTAGGAAGCTCTAAGTTTCATTTTGGTGGGATCTAACATAGAAACTATTTTCATATAATATTGAGGCATCACTTGCCTCTTTTCAGTATACTAATATCTCTAGTATTTACATTGATTGACCCAAAGAAATAATAGGAGAATGGCACTGAACTGCTTATACTTACTGTATTCTTCAAGGTTATGTACTCACGGGAAAGTAAAATGCTAATTTCACTTTTAAAATATCTTTGTTGGATTACTAACCATTAATTTTACTAAATCTAAGCCCTTGGTTACATTGATTTTTAATCATTGTATGTGATGAAATGAGAAGAATGCATACAGTACCTGAACTTCTTTTGTTGTATCACCACCATTCTTGAAATGACTGACAATTTGATTACTTAAGAATTGAACACTTCAGATAACAGCACATTAAAATATGGAAATATTAACAAAATGTGTTATAAATAAATTAAAATAAAAGAAAATCTAGTAAAATATTCAAGCATAAATTTAATATGCTAAAGACACAATTTCATGCATGGTGGTTTGAATATCTAGTTGAACAATGAAGGAAAATATATGTAGCATATTATATTGTTGATGTGAAATATTAAAGTGAGATAGAGATTGAAATGCAGAATTAAAAATAGGCAAACCACATATTCATTTTTCACATTCATACCATGAAATTACCAATTGATACGACTTTCCACTGAGGCAATATGAAAACAAGTAACTAAATCAAGAAATTTTTTTTCAAATTCATATAAAAATAATCCGTGCAGTATATTATAGAAATACATAAAAGACAATTTGTAAATATTTTTGTAGTTACATTTGCGAATTATCAGAGGCTCAATTAAGAGGTTGTCGTCGAAACGATGAAACATTAGTACTATTAAAATATATAGTCTTGGGCCGGTGAGATGGCTCAGCGGCATAAGCACCTGCTTGGCAAGTGTGAGGGCCCCAGTTCGACTCCTGGAACCCACATATGAAAAAAGGGGCCGGTGATATCCCTCAGCAGCACGAGCGTCTGCTGGCGCGTGAGGTCCTGAGGTCGACCCCCGGTACCCACACACGCACACGCACACACACACACACACACACACAAAATATATATATATATATAGTCTTGTAAAATGAAAATATAATTACATGCTTCTTGATAAAGAAAGAGTAATAAATTAGTTAATAAAAACAGAGTATGTTGTGCTGCTAGTGGTATACTTAATATTAAATTAGGAGGAAAAATCTCTAATAGTTCACATAAAATAAGTGGGCCTAAATTTGTGTGACTATATTTAACAATTTTTTCTTTTTCTTTTTTCCCTATATCTGTATTTCCTGTTTTGTTTTTATAATGCAAGATTATATCTTTGGTAATAAGTATATATGCAGAGTAAACAGAATAATAAGGTGTTAAATAGTCTCAGTGTCTAATCAACTTAATTTAGGGCAAAGATAAAATGTACTAGATAAAATTTTAGAGAACAGTTTGGTAGAGTCTGAATCACACATTGAAAATTTTTGTTGGACTCTTTTGGAGGTGGCCTCATCAGACTCACTAGCTAATCCCTTGAATGGAAAAACCAACTTTCTCCATTTCCTGGAACAGGCGTCAATCATATTAATGGATTGAAGAATGGCATTGCAGAGACAGATCGGCTGTCCATCAGTAAGTGTTCTGAATATTTATTAGGTGTTCAGTACTGTGGAAATACTATTTTTCTGGAATCAAAGAAGACATGTGCTCTAAGATTCCTGAAAGTTACTTGAGTTGTCAAGTATTTGGCAGAATAAATATGAGAAGATTCAAATTATTCTTTTTTACTGGTGAATATTCTGCTTAAAGACAGTATGGTCAGATGATTAATCTTCCCCAAACTAAATATTGGTGAGCACTAAATAATACAATTTTTGTCATTCCTAAAATAATCTCTGTGACATTAGATATTGCTTTGGAAAATGCATTGTTCTTCAGAAGGTTCATGTTTTTTATGGTATATTTGTTCAGATATACTCGTATCTTCTTAGAAGATTTCAGTTATGTTTTGAAAAGAGAGATAAGGTTCCCAGTCAGCCAATCATAGGAGTAATAATAAAGGAGAAACTTGGTATTTTGAAAGTAATATAATTTTCTATTTCAAAAGAATACAACTATCTATTTGAATTCAAATTGTTTTTCATTCAGTGCCACTATCCATATTCAGATGGCATATTTTTATAGACATGTGATTACACATTTCAAATAAAGTAACAAGAAATATGTTCTGACAATGGAAAGCATGATTTAAATTGAGGTAGTAGCGTTACTGTATTTGTGACAAATATCCAAATCTATGTAATCTGAAACAATATTTCACTCTCATTAAAAATATGTTTTCCAAGAATGTTTGAAAGAGAAAAAAAAAATATTAGGAAGGGGTAAAAACCCTAAAACTTCTCCTTTGTCCTTTACTCTTTAAAAAATGCATTTAGTAAGGAAATGCATTATCTGTTTTTGCCTGCAAAATACAATGTATGTACACTGCAACTGTGATCCTGTTTGGGCAAAGATGAGCTGCCTTGTGTCACAAAGGTAAAGACAAATAAATATTATACCTACTGTAACAAGCAGTACTTTCGTACTCAGACACAAGGAAAAGGTTTCGTGACAAATAAATGTTCAGGAATTTTTATGTGGACTATTGCACTTCACATTCAGTAGCTATTATGACAAATTTTCATATCCTGAGGGTTTGTCTCACTCAAGAAGAGCACTGTGAGCAGACAGATCAAAATTAAGTTCAGTTAATTAGGTGACATCCATTTGACTAATTAGGGAGCATAATTCAAGGGCAATGGATATAGGAATGGGAATAGTAAAAAGATGATTATCCTTAATAAAGGCAAATTTATCATTTGGCATAATACATTCTCTAGGAAAACAAAATTATACAAAATTATAATACAAAATTATAAGGTGGAGTGTGGATGTAAGAATATTGAAAAATTTATAGTCTTTCAAAATAATAATGCTGCTAGTAGAAAACACGTATTACGTAGAATATAGAACAAGATCTTTAAAAGTAATCTTTTTCTAACATAGTGAGGTCACAAGACACAGTATAATATAGTAGAAAGTGCATAAATCTGAGGATCGGAAAACCAGTGTGCCTTTACTCTAAACTATGCCACTAATTCATTCTGGGAATTTAGCCAACAAATTTCATCTTTTTGAATCTAAGATTCTTCATGAGATTGTGGGACTAGATAACTTCTTTGAACTTTGAAGTCATTTTCTGTATAGATTCTTTGTTTTGTCACTAAAATAAGAACATATTTTTCTCTGATTCAGTTGGTATTAAGTATGGAATTATTTAGGTAAAACATTTTTAAAGTTGAATAATTTTAAGATTCACTTAGCATTTATTATAATGCAATCATTAAGATTTATAGCTCAAAACTATAACATGAAGACATAATTTAGTATCAACCCAGTCCTTGAATATGCAAATTTTCTACAAGGCAACCATAATTTCCACCTTAAACTTTTAAGTACAGTTTAGTTTCTCCCACATACAACTACCACTGATAGAACAATACTGTGTTTTGTGTTTCAGTTTCTAATAAACATAAAAAACAGAAAAACCGATCAAAATTAAATTACTTGACACATCACCTCATTACAAGTTATATTAAAGAACACCCAGATAAAGACATTAGGAGATTTTATTTTATTTTATTTTGTGGGTACCGGGGGTCGATCTCAGGACCTAGCACGCCAGCAGGCACCCGTGCCGCTGAGTGATATCACTGGCCCCTTTTTTCATATGTGGGTTCCGGGAGTCGAACTCGGGCCCTTGCGCTTGTCAGGCAGGCGCGTACACCACTGAGCCATCTTACCCGCCCTGTGTTCTGCTTTTTAATGAAACCAAAAAAGTAATTATCACCAAGTCTACTCAACTTATATGTGAGATTTTCTGGAGGATACATATTCTATCAGAGTGCTCAGCTATTTTAGTAAAATGGACTTACAGCAATCTTTGTTTTTTAGAATCTGGTATTCAGCCTGGATGTTTCATCACAGATGGAAGTCTCAGGAAGTATCCATGCAAGCTTGTGTAGCCAGAGGGTCCTAAAATTAAAGGGACCTACCTAATGTTATTTAATCATCATTTTGAGGACCAGTAAAACATTTCTATCTGCTCTACCAGATAGAACTATTGAATAGAACTTCATAATTCATCTTTAATTCATCAATCTCTTAATCTTCATGAAAACTACCCTAATTTTTATCTGTATTACACAGGTTGCTGTCAAGTTACTTTTATTTTTATCCATGTAGAATCCCCTATACAAAAATCAATCAGTAATATTTAACAACATCTACAGCAAATCATGACCATTTTGCTATTCGAACTCTTCCAATGATTCTTGCTCCTCTAAGAATAAATCTACACATTCTACTAGGTTCTCCAAGTTCTTAGTGAACTGGTCCTTAAGTTCTACTAAGTTTCAACTTTATATTAGATTTAAAGTAAGTCATATTGATTTCATCTCTGTGACCCAAAAATATTCATTTTAACAAAGAAACATTTTAGCTACAATTTTGTTGGATATTTTAAATCCTATTTTTGTGGTTGACTCAACTCTCAGATTTCATCTCAAATGACAAATTTAATAAGCACTGTTTTTATAATCATATGGAATATAAATTAATATATGATTAATAAAGTAATATTAACAGATAATATTTACTGATAATTACATTAGAAGCTCTACATGCTGGATGGTAATTAAATTTCAGTGCAACACTTTTGATAAGATAATACTGGGTTTAATCACAGCCTTGATTTTTCAGAAATATGAATGGTCATGTGCACAAAGCTCTGAGAAACACATTCTTAGAAAATTTGTTCTTATACAAACATGGATAAGTTTGTGCTAGCATAGTTATGATATCACTAGATTTTATAGTCTTATGGGACCACCACCATATTCACAGGTTATTAATAACCAAATTATGCAGCACATATTGTACTTATTTTATTGTTGCTATTTGGCTGTTTTTGGCAAAGCTACAAAGTGCTTCTTGTCAAATAGGTACAGACATTGTAAAGATAGATCTAAATTAATTCAGATTACTATTGTTATTCACACAGCTAAAATAGTAATATCTTGCTTTTTTGATTGAAGGAATAGGCCTTATGAGTACATGTATGACCAGACAGTCAAAGACAATTTTGGTTTTTTTCTCTAGATTCTTCTCAGCCACCTTATTGTAATAGTGTAGCAGTGACCTTTAGGTTAATGTTGTCAGAGTTTTGAAGCTAGCGACAATTTTACAATCTCTTAAAATCATAAGCCTTCCTTTTTATTGAGAAGCCCAAAGGGAAAATCCTGAGTAACAAATGCAATTTTAGAAATTCTTTCAATTCACAAGATTTAATGACAATGTTTGTTTTCCTCACTTCATGAAAATTGAAAGGAAAAAGCACTGCAAGAGACACCCCAATGGCAAATGATCCAACTTCCAGTATCATAGCAAGTCATCAGGGACTAAGTAAATAAGACTGTGAAAACAGCACTGTCAAAATGGGAACTAAAGTCTTTCCCATAAAAGCCTATAATGCAAAGTTTTAAATGATGAAAATGCCAAGATGTAGATTACAAAACACCAAGGTGCCCTGTTCATCCTATAATCTCTTCTCTAGTGCTGGAAATGTTATAAGAACCGGTTCAAAAGAACATGATGGACAGTCATATTTACACAACACAATATGAATTCAACACAATATGAATTTTTTCCTACTCTGTATTTGCCTTAAAGGGAAGTAGTAAAGTAGAATTGAATAAAACTAATGCACAGCACTAACTTTTTATAGCTAAATAATATAAGGTATACTTTTTGAACTGGATGATGATACTTGGGGGTAAATATTACTCCAGTTTTCTGTTATCCACTACTAAAATTTTGCTTGTAACAACTGTGGATTTAGCCTATGTTAGATAGGCAACATAATACTATTATGAGTTACACATTTTTCATTGAAAACTATCAAACAGTAATTCAATTCAGAACTAGAGAGCCATTTCCTCAACACTCAACACTTCTTAGTAGTTAAGGAGGAAAAATTAGCTTCATATTTATATTTAGTATATTCTATAATTTAAATTAACCAGTCCCCCATCTAACATAGTAAATGATGGTCAGATGAGCTCAACAGAAATATAGAGATAATCGGGAAGGTAACTTAATAAGGTTAATCACAGTGTAGTTGCATATTATAGTGGCAGATAATCTTTTACTTAAAAAATACCGTTTTGTGATGTTGGCTACCTTTAGCCAAAGGAACAACTTCAGTAAATGAAAAATCATTCATAATTTTCCGTCAATGTCTTTGTTTTCAATATGTAGTTTAAAATATGACAGAGGCCTCCTTTATTGTCAAGAAGCAGCTTTATTTTCTGAGGAAAATCACTTAACCTCTTTAAACTCAAATATTTTTATTTATAGACTACACAGCTTGTCCAGTTGAACTCTTAAGTTGTTTCACTTGCTAAAGACTCAAAGATAGGGGCTGATGAGATAGCTCAGCAGCATAAGTGCCTGCCTGGCAAGCACGAGGTCCTGAGTTCGACTCCCGGTACCCACAAAAAAAAATAAAATAAAAATAAAAAAATAAAGACTCAAAGATAAAGAAATTGAAATTTGCTCTTTTTCTCTCACAGACTGGAAGTGGCAGAGACATAGACTAACAATTGCAGTCCAGCATGTAGTCTAAATTAAAAATGTAGGACAGGATTTGTAAGTGCAAATAGGAAGAGGATTTCTAATTTTGACAGTTTGTGTAAGGATGGATAGAATGGAGCACAAGTGCTTTCAAATTACAAAAATAATTGGTGACATTTTTGCTTTTAGCGAACAATCTAATTGAAAATTGACCATATATTACAAAACCTGTAAAATGATGTTTTAAATAACTCCTTTCAATAATAAGAACCAGGGAAATAGATCTTTTGCAGATTGGAAAGCAATCTAGAGATGGAGTGAAGGGAGAGTAAGAAGTAAGAATTAATATGTGATATATTCATGTACTGACTCCCCATGGTGAATAATAGCTATGTACTGCAAATATGTACTAATGCAAATTTTCAAAGAGAAATAACTCCTTTAGCAATAGTTTTTTAAATACACTAACATTTTAGATATGACTATTATGCTGTATCTTTATAGGCATAGCATATGTAATAATAGTATCTATTAATGATTTGGTTAATCCTGCTTCAGTAGATGTTTCATGATAAGCATACATGAAGTATTACACAGCTAGTTTATTAGAATTATTTCTTTTTTGTAAGAGAAGTGTCAAGAATTTTGGTTTTCTCAAATACTTTTAAAACTGTAAAGTATACATTTACACTTTACAATAAAAACCATCAAAACACCTAACAGTTAAATCAATTCTTAAATTTAGCATTACTGAACTTACAGAAAGGAAGCAAACTCCACAGGCTTGAGGTTGGCAACATTGTGAGTGGTTAGAGGAAAACATGGACATTATTCTGAACTTCTGTTAATCCAGGAATTCTAAGTGAATCTTGAAAATGTAGACACTATGCTCCCACTGAAATAATTTAGTAAGTTTTTGTTAAACTAGAGCACATATTGCATTATAATTTAAAATTCAATTTAAAATCACAAATGCCTAAAGATATAGCAAATATAATATTTCAAGCCCCGCTGATCCAACTAAAACCTTATATTAAAATGTGTAAGTATATTTTCACTAGTATCACTAGCTCCCAAAACAAATGTGAACACAAATAAATAATATTTTGGTAAGTATTTGTTTGATGTAGAAAAGTGTGGTAGACCCCTGCTACTTGAGCAGATTTAGAAATTAAATTGGTTTATGCTTCTAGGAAAATAGTGATAAACCATCAACTCAGCCGTCATATTGTTGATCTAATACGTGGTCTAAGAAGCATTAACTCTCTATATGAAAAATATTACACTGGACGTGAACAACAAAGGATCCTCACTGGAAATATATTCTCTGGAATGAAAGGACAAGTGTTCAAACTCCAACTAGTTATGCTATTCTTTCATCTTCAATTAGTGCCTTTCCTATGAAATGCAATCTTGAAATAAATGTAAGAATGCAAAGGTTTTCATGAGGATAATTCCTATTTGTATTGAGCATACAGTCCTCTGTGTATATGTTCAATGAGGTGTTTTATATATATATTTAACAAAATAGCCCATCTGAGACCATAAGAACAGGAATGCAGGCCCAACAGAGAAATTTCATTGCATTTGGTAGTGAGAAGTACAACAAGAGAAAGGGTGGGTGTCTGGCAAAAAAGAAAACCTCCAAAGCAGCAGTAAAGACAAAAGATGATTCCTCTTTGTGATAGTCTATAAATGTCCATAAGGTACCTCTAGCCTCAACCAAAACAAGAGGACCTGCTAACAACTGCAGAGTGCTACAATTGACAACAGTATATTGTGCCAGAAAGGTATGTGTTCAGCGGAAATTAGAAAAGAAATATAGTGACTGGCAAGAAAGAGAAGAGTAAGCTTGTGTCATAGTTTTAGGACTGATCACTGAAACTTAAAGACAGAAGAACAAAATGCTCTTCCAATATGTATACCAGCAAGTGATTAGTCCAGCTCAAGATTTGAAATTCAATCATTAATACACACACACACACACACACACACACACACACACACACACCAGGGTAATTCAAAATTAGTACAATTTAAAAGTGAGCCAGGAAAAACAACTATTCAAGTTAAAGATTTACTTTAAGCAGGCATTCTAGTTATCTATTTGACTATTCATATATTTAGTGTACATATGTCTGTCTGTGGGGTGTATGTGTTAATTCACATAACAAATATTGTAAAATCTGACAAATGTAATTCATGTGACATACTACACATGTGACATTCACAAGTAAAAATGTGCTAATAATAGCCATATTATCTTATTTAGATCAGATAAAGCAGAATATATATTAAAATTAAAGTATTTTTTCTCAGATTAGGATGAATAATTAGATATTATTTTTTCTTCCATCTCCTAGTTCATTGTCTGTCATTTACCAAAATTTGCTTATTCTTGTAATTCACAATTGTTCATGTGGATTTTCTGTCTCCCCTAGAAAACCATAAGTTCCTCAGCTATGGCTCAATCTACTCTTGCCTGTATCATATTCCTAGTTTAATTCTCCAAAAGTGTGAGCTCTGGCAAATTCTTCTTGTAGTCCAAGTTATTCAAAGAGTGGAAATACAAACACATCTTTTCTATTGTTCTAAACTAGGGCTTTACCTAATAAAATACCATAGAATTTTTGGCTCAAAACAATGGAAATATGTTCTCTGTGAAGGTTAGACATTCAAACTCAGTGGGCTCATGCTAACTCTGAAGGCTCTAGGGAGGAACCTCTTCTCACCTCTCCCAGCTCCAGGTGGCTCCAGCCTTCTGCAGCTTGTGGCAGCACAACCTCAATCCCCACCTCCACCTGTACATGGCCTTCATGTGCAGCTGAGTTCTTTCCTCGAGAAAGGACAGCAGGCATTGGGTTTAGGGCCAACTCTAAATCTAGGATTACCTCATCTCCAAATTCTCAAGTACTCACATCAGCTAAATTTCCAAATAAATCCACATTCCAAGGTCCTAGGTAGGCATGAATTTGGGGAATACATTATTCAAGTGAGTATATTTGTATATCAGACATGCCTGTAAGATAACCAAGAAGGAAATCATTATCTAACAAGTATTTATTGGTGTTATAATGAATCAGATAAGGCAAAAATATTAGTGAACCAAATAGGTGAATGTCTTGCTTTCAAAGTGCTTACCTATTATTGGAGGAAGAGTAAAAAGAACAAATATAGCTAAAAAATGGATATAAGTATTATATACTCTATATCAAAATGAATATTTCTCATTCTCAGAGGGCTTTTTGTACAGTGAGTTATGGTAAATATTTTAGAGAGCTACATTTTTTAATATTTATTCTTGAAACAGGAAAATTTTCAACATGATATTTTTTTTTTTTTTTTTTTTTTTTTTTTTTTTTGTGGGTACCAGGGGGACGACCTCAGGACCTCGCGCGCCAACAGGCACCCGTGCCACTGAGCGATATCACTGGCCCCTTTTTCGTATGTGGGTTCCGGGAGTCGAACTCGGGCCCTCGCGCTTGCAAGGCAGGCGCTTACGCCGCTGAGCCATCTCACCGGCCCTCAACATGATATTTTTAACAGACTGTCATTAAAACAGATATATGTGTATATATGTATACAATTTTTAGAGAAAGATAACTTAAGAAGAGCCACTAATGTTGATTAATAAAATTCACAGAATCAGCACAATAATTTTGATGTTGAGATTAAGATTCTTCATTTAAAAATGGGGACAGAATACGGACTTCAGTGGATAGTTGAAGGGGTGAATGAGGTATGTTTGAGGGGTGTCAACCCTGCATGTCACACGGAACATACTAGGTTCGAAGCAAATGCTTGTTGAGTTGCAAGGTCTCTTTAATTACTCTTTCTCATAATACTAATCAGAAAAAAAAAATTTTGCTGACTTTATATAGCTATTAGCTGTTCATTACAATTGAATTCGTACCCTTGCCTTAGTCCATAGCAAGAGTTTTTAAAAAGAAAACCTGGAATAAATGGCATTTACTCTTGAAAAGTACTTAGCAGCCTCTCTTTTTAATTATTTTAACCTGTTGAACTCAAATTCTCCTTTCAACTATCTAATTATATTTCTTTTTAGGTAAAATATATTACCAAGGTGAATCACTTTAATGCAGCAGACGGTTTTATCATACCTTGTGGAAAGTGTTACAACAATGCACATGTCATGTGTTGCCTCATTTGATAGTAGCAAGCAAATAGATCCTGCGTAACATCCTCAGGAGTGCCCTCCACGCTATAACAATGTGTTTGTTTATGAGTAATACGGATAATCAGAAAAGACAATTGCATTAATTTGAAGACAGAGGTAATGTCATTCTATGTTTAAAATTGTGTCAGTCTTTTCTGCTGAAAAAGTGCTTTTGATTTAGAGTGAATATTTCTCTCTCTCATCACATCTGGTTTTGCTCTGATCAAACTGATGCCAACCCTTTTATTTTTAATTCAAGTCTAGGCATTTCTCTACTTACTGTCATGAGATTTGCATGAAATATCTGTTCCTTTTGACAGAACAAACCTGTGAGAGTACTTTCCTTCGTTTGTCATGCAGTATTTAATAATTCTCTCCTTGAATTCAGAGTTTTCAAAATGGGCTGAAATCTAAAAATATTTCTGGCAAAAGCAGTTATAGCAGACATCTTAATTATTATGTTTCCAAGGAAATGACAGGCTGTGTAAAGGAATCTGACAAGTCTCCCTGCAGCTATGTGCTTTTTATATTGGAACTTTAGGCTATTATAAATTACCTAGGCCTGAGACTGGCATAAGCACAATGCCTCAGATTTAAACCAGCTGCCACATAATAAAGCTGGAGATTAACCCCTCAGA
This sequence comes from Erethizon dorsatum, assembly GCA_028451465.1. Classification (NCBI taxonomy): domain Eukaryota; kingdom Metazoa; phylum Chordata; class Mammalia; order Rodentia; family Erethizontidae; genus Erethizon; species Erethizon dorsatum. Next base: position 84,109,501 of record CM051831.1, on the reverse strand, counting down.
ATTTCTCTGTTTTGCCTTTGGGGTACACTTCCCAAATAGAACACCTCTAGGAGCATACAGTTTTCTAAATGGGCAGTAAAGTATCTCTCTGTCACACTCACTCATTGTCTCGAACCCTTGCTATTTAGCCTCTACTGTTGGAATCAAGCCTGAAGTTCAAATTGAACAGTAACATGGCATAAGCTGAAGGTGATGAGGTGGAAGTCTGCAGCATGCGGGAGATTGGCAGTTTTTCTGTAGGGCTGATGCTCTTGACAACCATTGTTTGATTTGAGTCCCTGCCTGCTCTGCTGAATGTCATGTTTCCACATCAGGAAAGGAACTTGATCTCTGCACCTGCTGCCTCCTCGTTAGAGGGGAGGGCAAAACACTTGGGTGATCTTTGAGTTAAACAGCTGATACAACAGCACCGCGCAGTCAATTGAACAGAGTGAACGTGTTAAACTGTTTCCTGCCGGGAAGGTGTTTTGAACTGCACTGCTAGCTCGCTTCCTGAACTTAGGCCACTTTCCTAACATTACTTCATTGCCGAAATCCTCAGCCAAGTCAATGTCCCGCTGCTAGCTGCTGAACACTGAAAAAGCTGTAATTAGTAAAACTCAATTTCCAAATAGAGGGAAGGATCAAATGGGGCCCACTTAACTTAGTCTTATTAAACCTTTACCCTAATATGACTGATTCAATTCATTCACAAAGTGAAAATGTTATTTATCTTTTAAAAACATATGTTAATAAAAAATGTGATATGTTGAGAGAATACACTAACGTAAACAGTGAAATGTTTTGAAAGGTTATGAAATGTTCTCATATCTGGAATGAACTAGAGTCTGCTTTTGAGCTAAAAACTTCCTTCCTATATTACCTTGGAAATGTTTGAATATTTTTTATCAAAAACATAAAATATAACAAAAAATACAACCCAGTATGTCCTGCCATATTCATAGTGCAGTGAAGTTGCAAGAATCAAATGAGAGGGAAAATGTGACAGTAGCTGACAGGCTATATAATTGTTATCACCATTTCATGGTCTCCCTTCTATAGTTAGAAATTTTGGAAACATAAATGAACAAATAGCATGCAGATGAAATAATGAGTGGTCTGATTTTGGTAATGATTGCTTACTTGATAAATCTAGCTGAGAAGAATAACCTTCACTCACAATACAGGAACCTGTCAGTCTCCTCCTTAGAAGTGAAATCTAGCGAAATCCATCAGGATACTGACAGAAGCTGTTACTAGGGGCTCCTGCCTATGGACCGCTGACCCTGACTGATGAGTTCATGAAAGTCCAACCTCTACACGTCTTCAGTATTAGTTATTCCAGAAGATTTCCAAGGAACTTAGATTTAATCTCATTTATATATTGTATTTGATGGATGGCTAGGTTAGCATAAGCCATAAACATAAAGGAATATGATATTTTTAAAAAGCAGTAAGTCAAACTATATTAATATTATATTATACTCAAGAATATCAACATAATTTTATTGTGTGGATTATTTGATTATTTACCTAAGATAGATTTCAAATGTTGCTATCACTAATGATTTAATTACACATTAGCCACATAGAAGAATTAATTAGTCTGTCATTACTAATCAGAAACAGGCAATAAATGGTCTTGGATTATAAAAATAATGCAAGCTTTTATGTAAAGAATTTTAAAGAATTTTTTGATTATTATTTTTCTTGCTGTTGTTTGTTTTGGTTTTTGAGAAAATATCTCTCACTATGTTCCCCAGACGGGTCTTCAACTCCAAGACTCAAATGATCCTTCTGCCTCGATTTCCCATGTTGTATGTGCCACTGTGCCCAGCTAATGTTTCTTTATTTCACTAGTCATTTTTCAATTTAGATCTGGTAATTGTAGATCCAGTATATTTTTATCATTATGGGGGAAATGGAATATCAATTACTAGGTAGTTTACAGATATGTACCAACTTCAAAATTTAATTATTCACTTTTGCTGTAAGATATTTGCAGCCAGGCTGCAAGTCCCCTCCCTGAATCAATACGTGTACTCTGTAGCCACTGAAAGTGTTGGGAGTATTGCCTATTAATGACTGACCCATCACTCCTTTGGAAAATTATATTTGGCACAATAGAAGCTGACTCATCTGAGAAATTCTGCCCACCTTGAGGCAGCTCATAAGCAATGACTAATAAAAGTGGGGTAAAAAAATCCTGGTATCCTTGCTTCAACTTTGTATAGCAGTTTACACAACTCAGGCTTTTGCTAAGACCACATAGTTGCAAAGCTACTTCATTGTATCATCTTGTATTTTTGTTTTTGTTTTTTATGTAAACTTTCTCCTACCAGCAAATCCTTAAGAAGCCTGAGTACTCTAATACTTGTCTCAGTCTCTGACTCTAGGAAATCCAAATTAAGGTAAGTGTTATTCATATTGATCATAATAAACATAAGGATTCTTGAGTTTGTTCACTCACCATTCAGTAAAATTCCATCTCTGAAAATTCCACTCTACATCTCTGCAAAGTAGGATGCTGAAGTTTCTTATCATCCTGTAAAATTCAGTTGCTAAGATTTTTATGGATAGTGAACTGAGAAACTGGAAAGAGTTGGGTGGGCTTATCTTTGACACTAGAAGGTACAGGGGCTGTTATATTTAATATTTAATAATTTTAATGACTGGTAATGAGGTGTCTATTATTGAGTACTACTGATGCTTTAAAGAGGGGGAATTACCAGTTTAAGTTATGTATCAACTAAAAGAAAAGAATGAAAGCTAGGTGTCTATGGGTGCATTAAGCACTGCCAAAGTGTAGACCAGGTTCAGGACTCAATCCTAAAAACAGCAGAAATTCAGAATATTATTACCCATTGATGGAATCAAATCATCTTATATTCTGAGTCTCCATACCTCCTCTGAACAATCAGATGAAGTCTTTGGAACTTAATTATAAACATACTGGTAGTAGAGTTGCTTTTTGGTTTTAGCCATGGCAATAGCTTTCTAAGAAAATATTCAGTTAAAATCAACGTAAAAGTGTCTTCATTGCTTTGAGGCTAGTTAATACTCCATTGCATGCCCCCGTATTCTATGTCCAGAGTCACATATCTGGAAAAATACATACCAAAGTGTACAAGAAGTGTGATATGAAGAGCTGTGAATAGGTCATCTGGGGAGGCCAATAATTAGGTTTATTTTGAAGTAGTAATGCTTTTCATTAGTTTTCAATAGTACACTGAATATATTTAATATTATAGCATAAGAATGAAGAAAGCATACCTGATACTCCCAAGCAGGTAAGGGAATAAGCATAATCTATAACTCAGAGGCCTTTTATGTACTTCAAACTCTCCTTCCTCTTTCAACTTTAATCATTTTCTGAGTTCTAGCAAACATAGCTTTGTTTTTCCTGATTTTGATACTTTTGACTATTATGTACATAAAATTATATTCTGCCTGGATACCCTTATTTAGCAATTTGTTTGGATGTTTGCTGTGGCCTACATGTGCCCAAAAATATATAGGGCACATGAAATTTAAACCCAATATGATAGTATTAAGAGGTGGGGTCTTTAGGAGGTGATTAAGTCAAGAAGGTGCAGCCCTTATGAGTTGGATTAGTGGCTTACAGAAGACTTGGAGAGAAGTAGGTGTTTGGCCTTTTCCTTGTGTGTGCTTTCTACCCCGCGAGAACACAGAGTTCATCACCTCTGAAGATGCACTTGTGGCCCTCATGGGACGCCAAAACTGATGTTGCCTTGCTTGTAAACTTCCTACCCTCCAGAGCTCTGGGAAATATTTCCTATCCTTTATCAACTACCCAGGCTCCGATGTGTTGTTTATAGCAGCGTGAATAGATTAAGAAGAAATATTTTACGTGTTGCTGTGTGGAATACTTTATTTATATTTGTTTCTGAATCATATTTTGTTGAATATATCAAAATTTATTTCACTATCCATTGGCATATGACCTTTTGAAATATTTTAATTTGTCTATTACAAAAATATGCTTCTATGAACATTCTTGTACATAACTTTGGTGGTACATAACTTTTCTATGCATTGTTTTCATGCGTATACTAAGTGAATTTAGAAAAAATTGCAATGTAGAAAATTAAAATACAAAAATCTATTGCATTTCTCTGTAACAACACAGAAAGAATAAATGATGAATAGTTTTTTATTTATTTATTATTTTTTTTGTGGGTACCGGGGATCAACCTCAGGACCTCGCGCCCCAGCAGGCGCCCGTGCTGCTCAGCGATATCACCAGCCCTTTTTTCGTATGTGGGTTCCGGAAGTCGAACTCAGGCCCTCGCGCTTGCCAGGCAGGCACTTATGCAGCTGAGCCATCTCACCGGCCCAACAATGAATAGTTTTAAAAATTCATTTCTAATCATATCAAAATGAAGACAATTAGGAATTAATTTGTTAAATAGATGGCAAGATCTCTACTCTAAACTACAAAATATTACAAAGGAAAATTAAGAACAAAAATGCTGAGAGGTACATCTTCATAAATTCAACATTTTTTAAATTGTCATATCTCTGCAGATTGGTCTCTAATTTAAAGTAATACAAAATGTAATCCCTGCAGATTTTTTTTTGGAAATTTATAACTTTATTCTAAAATGTATGTAAAATACAGGAACGTGCAGTTTTAACACGGTTCTGAAAAGGAACATATTTGGAGGTCTTACATCTCCTAGTGACATAAGGCAAAGCTTTCATAATCAAGTTAGTGTGTTAGTGACCTAAAGGTCAAGAATCCAAAATTAAACCCGAACTTATGCAATTATTTTATCTTTTCATAAAACTATAAAATTATCCTAGAGGAAAAGTTAAGCTTTTCTCAATGAAGTGCCAAAATTACTGATGTTCGTTTGAAATTTTAAAAACTACTTTTCCTAACATTATGTATTAGATTTAATTTGAAATAAGTCATATTATTGCATGTTAACACTATAACTTACAATAGAAAACGTAGAAGAATACGTTTTTAACTTGGGAGAGGGAAAAGCTTATTTTAGCTAGGTTACTGAAATAGTAAAATAAAAAGTTAATAAATTGGATATCATCAAATTTAATAACATCTGCTCATCCAAAATATATTAACTCTTGCAGCTCAGTAATTTATAAGACAAACAACACAATAAAAATGAACAAAATGTAAACAAACACTTAACAAAAAAGCATATACAGTGGTACTTCAGTGTACAAACTTAATTTGTTTTACGATTTGGGGGAAGATGGTTGCATTTGTGTTTGTGTCATGAAGATAGGCATGGACTTGTTTGTCACCGGATGCACAGTTGGTGAACAGAAGCAAAGTGTTGCCCAACGCTTTTGTTTGCAAACTGAATTGTTACAAACAGAAGCGTTCATGAATCAAGGTATTACAGTATATGAATAGGTAAATGTATGCAAGATTAACATCATCGGGCTGGTGAGATGGCTCAGCGGTGTAAGCGCCTGCCTTGCAAGCGCGAGGGCCCGAGTTCGACTCCCGGATCCCACATACGGAAAAAGGGGCCGGTGATATCGCTCAGCGGCACGGGTGCCTGTTGGCGCGCGAGGTCCTGAGGTCGACCCCCCGGTACCCAAAAAAAAAAAAAAAAAAAAAGATTAACATCATCATTGTGGGAATTCAAATTTGGGATATCATTGCATGGCACATCACCTTATAATTAGCTAATGTTTGAAATTTGATTTTTCCCCCAAATAGGAAAAATATGAAGCAGCAAAAATTTCATACAGTTTGGATGATAATATTGGGTGGTGAAACTATTTGAAAAAAGCTCTGCCAAAGTCTTATAAAACTGAACATATATCTATCTTATCACTCAGTAATTCCATTCTAGATTTGCCAAAGAAAAATAAAAATATATGTCCATAAAGTGACTTGTCCAAAGTTGTTCAGATCAGCTTTATTTACTATTGCTAAAAACTGGAAACAACCAAATGTTCTTCAACAATAGAATTAATTCCAATTTCCATTCTCTGTAGAAAAAGAAAGGGTCATTCCTTTATTCACATGCATAAATCACACCACAGCTTGTGTTCCTTTGATGCTGTAAGTTCAATACAAATTCTCCAGCCACATCAGTTAGGAGCATGAAGTACATCATGTAACCCCAAATCTCTAACAGTGGAAGGTTTAAACAAGAATGGATGCTGCTACAATAACACCGCTGGGAGACTTGGAGGTACTAGTCCATCTATCTTTCAGTACACTGTTTAATATAACGACGAATAAAAGATGCAAGTTGTCAAGGGATGAGTGATCAACTAATAGCTCTAATAATTAATTTTTATTTATATAATTTATTTACTTATTTATTTTGAGACAAGGTCTCAAATTATCTCAGATTAGCCTTGAACTCAGTGCGTAGTCCAGGCTGGCCTCAAACTCACAATGATTCTGCCTCCTGCCTCAGTCTCCAGAGTTCTGGGATTACCGTTGTGTGCCATCATGGCCGGCTGGTGCCTTTTCTTATCTGTTTTGTTTTGTTTTGTTTTTTCTTTTTCTACCCGTCTTTGACTTGCTTTCCAGGGGAATCTCTCTAATAAAGTTTGTTTTTAACTCCTCCTAGACAAATTAGCTAGAAGACCTAAGGAGGCTCCTATTTTATTTTCTCATCTACAGATCTCTCACCCTACAATAAGAGTATAGCTGCTTCTCTATCCTCACATTTCACTACCATATCAATACAGCTCCAGTATAACAATAGCTCATTACGAGTGAGAGGTAATAAGAATGTCTCTCAATTGGGATATATTGGCAATCTGTCAGTAGCTTTATATGACATGCCAGGTGAAATTAAAAATACAACAACTGGATATTATACAACTCAGAAATATTAAGTGATATTGTAAATTGTGTTTTTATTTTTACTGAGATTGCTTTCAAATGCAACATGATTAGACTACAAAGAGCACATTGCTATTGAAGGAGAAATGTCCCTTCTCTCTTTTATATTTTGTGTTGTTAACATTACAATTGGCTTGAATGTTATGTATCTATAGAAAGTATCTATAGTTGTATGAATGGCCAAATGGAATAATACACCAATTTTTAACATTTGTTTAACTTAAACCTTCATTAGTTCACATTGTCTCCTCAAAAATAATATTTTCATATAGTATTCTCAGAAAATTTCACATGTATTTATTATTTCAAAAGAATTTTGAAAATGAATTTAGACATTAAGCTTCTACAGGTTACATTTTTTTTATTATTCCAGAGGTGAAAATCCATATTTCTTTTGTGAAGATAAAAATCAATCAGCAAGGACACTGACAAATATTATTAGTGATTTTATACAATAGTATGTGACATGATAAGAAAAAATTTTCATTGTGAAAAATATTTTATATAAAATGTATAGTGTAGCCCCAAATTATTAAGAAATATATCAATAATGAATAAGTAAATAGACTGGTATGTGTGAATGGTCAGACATTTGGAAAGGACAACTGTTACTGCCCATGAATCACGTGCTATCATTTTTTATATTTGAGTGTTCTATAATAACTGATTTTATCTTACCTATCTCATTGCATTTTCAAATTATACAACACAAATCTTGCCTGTGAATTGAATAAATCTCCATTACACTGTCCATATCTTTCACACGTCATTTTAGGTATGACTGTGATTTTTTACATCTAAATGTTCACTTATTTATTCTCTGCCAATAAAAATCTATCATTTTTTACAGAACAATTTCTATCCCTACTTTCTCAGTGCAGCATCTTCTAACAATTTTTTTTTAATTCCTCAAAAATTTACATTTTACCATTGTATCATCACTTTCCTGTCAGTAGGAAAAAATACCTGATGCACACACAATTTATAGGAGGAGAGATGTCTTTGGTTGACAGATTCCAGGGGGTTCAGTCCAAAATTGACTGGCTCCAAAGCAGAAAAGCATGGCCAAAGGGCCTGATGGAGAATGACTGTTCATCTTATAACAGCCAAAAGACAGAAAAGAGGATGTGGGGACAAGAATAAAGAAAATTAATACCAGAGAAGTATGGCCATTGTTATGTTTGTTACTGACCATAGGTTTATAAGCCTTGGAACTATTTTTTGGGTGGAATTTGGGAAGGTTTGGAGATACTCGCTAGAGAAGTCTGTAAAGGGAGATGGATCTCCTGTGTCCCCAAGGGGTTTCATACGTGCAGAGGTGGGGTATATGGAAGGAGATTATGTCACGGACGTGCTATACTCATCAGTAGACTGGTCAATGGATGAATTCATGACTGAACATCTTGTTTGTGGATGAGGGGTGGTTAGAAGAAGCAGACCACTGGGGGAATAAATGATAAGGCTATAATATTGTCCCCAGATCTTCCCCTCTCTCCTTGCTTCCTGGCCTCCATGATATGAGTAGCTGTTCTCTGCTAGGCCTTTCTGGCACACCATTTCTTCCTTCAAGTGAGCAAGCTATGGACTAAGCCAAATAATACTCTCCTCTATAGAGTTGCAGGTGTCAGTATCAACTATTGTGTCTCAGCAACAGGAAATCTAATAAATTTCCATACTTTGGAAATTGCTTGGGTTCACCTTTAATTTTCTTTTTAGATAGTTACTTTTGGGATGCTTATTTATAAAGTTAGATCAAAATCTCTCCCAGGATTTCCATATCATTTTCTGTTATATACTTCACAGAGCACCAAGCAGATGGTGAGTGTAGTATATTAAATAAGATGTTTATGTACAGAAAATATGTTTATGAAATTCTAAATGGCTAGTTGTATTATTGTCCTCAATTATTCACTATTCTTTCTCTATAGCTGAAATTCAGTCGTTACTTCCTTTTGCAGGATTACTTTATTCTGGGCAATAGAAGGTAAATGAACAAGGTGTATGCCACACCCAAATAAACATTTTAAGCACTGAATACTTCTACCAGCTCTTTTGTTTCTCTGTGTTTTGCTTTGACAGAGACATGGCTAAGAAATCTTTGTTCACAGGAGGAGAAAATTTGAGGACAATTGTTGGGATCTGAATTGGTATTGCATCCCAAAGCAAAATCATATCGGACTAAGAAATAAGTAAGTCACTAAGAATTATAATTTATTTATTTTTAGTATATTCTAGCAGTATCTGATAAACCCAACTTCACTATTTAGTATCTGAAAGTCCTTGGGGAAAATATGCAGCTTTTTAAACCACACATTTTATCATCTGTACTTGGGAAAGTGAGCTCCAGTCTGATGCAGACACTTAAGAATTGTCATAAAAACATCAGTGCAATTTTTACAAGTCTACTGAAGCTTTTGGTTTAGTTTTTGGCATAATAATTTCATTTTGAAAAATGTAAAATCACTGAGTGGTACTTGGAATGAAGTTTGATGCTCAGTACATTTAAAAATAAAACTCATAATATACAAAAAAAATGTGCAACATCACTAGTCATTCGAGAGATGCAAATTAAAACAACACTGAGATAGCATCTCACTCCAGAAAGAATGGCTACTATAAAGAAATCAACTAATAACAAATGCTGGAGGGTCTGTGGGGAAAAAGGAACCCTTCTTCACTGTTGGTGGGAGTGTCGACTGGTACAGCCACTGTGGAAGTCAGTGTGGAGATTCCTCAGAAAACTAGGGTTGGAGGTCCCATTTGACCCAGCTATTCCCCTTCTGGGCATCTTCCCAGAAGAATTAAAAACATCATACCACAGCGATATATGTGCACCCATGTTTATAGCAGCACAATTTGTAATAGCCAGATCTTGGAAACAACCCAAATGCCCATCAACTGAGGAATGGATAAGAAAGATGTGGTATTTTTATACACTGGAGTACTATTCAGCCATAAAGAAGGATAAACTGGAGACTTTTATAGGTAAATGGATGCAACTCGAGAAAATACTCATAAGTGAAATAAACCGGACGCACATGTGTAAGCATCGTATTGTCTCTCTAGTATGAGAAACTAAAAGAGTAAATAAGATCCAAAATGTACAATAGACACGGTGAATCAAAAAGAAACTGGTCAAAAGGAAAGAGAGACTGGAATAGGGAAAAGAAAGAAGGGAGAGGGAAAAAAATTGTATATATATATAAGATGGTTAAGATAGATACACTACCAATTTAGTTCATTGAAGAGTAAGGTTTGTGCCAATAATGTTTGGACAATTGAATGCTAATGTCTGGTATCCTGAATAACTAACTTAAAGATAGTAATACGTAATGTATTAACCATTGTTACCCTCCTATTATGTTGTTTTGAAAATTTGTTCTTCTTTTGATTTGTTTTGTTTTTTTCTTCTCTTTAAAATAAAAAAAAAAGATAATAATACGTAATGCATTAACCATTGTTACCCTCATATTATGGTGTTTTGAAATTTTGTTCTTTTTTTGATTTGTTTTGTTTTTTTCTTCTCTTTAAAATAAAAATAAATAAATAAATAAATAAAACTCATAAATCATGGAGAATTATACAACTTATTTTTATTTGGTAGCACTGGGAAGCCAATGATATTAGCTTAATTTGACTTACATTTCTGTTCGAGCGGTCAAGAAAACATTGAATACTGAATTCATTCCCATGTTTCAGCTATGTATGTTTTGCATTTACGCCACTGACGTTTCTATATTGAAAATTTGAAATAGCCGTTAGCCTTAATGAAAGGTCATCTCAGCCACTGACTGTGACAGTCCTTTCAGCACTTCTCCTTGGAGCTTTTATACCACCTGCTCGGAACTTCTGATAGAAGAATGCCTCAATAATACAAATAACTATTAAGAGAATTAGAGTTCTATTGGTGCGTTTTTTAATATATTTAGCTTTTTCATATATTCCTTAGAGCACTTGACTGATAACAAACTACAATGAAGAACATTGCCATGAGTTGCTAAACTCTATTACATCATGAAAAAGTAGTATTATAATGATAAATTAGAAACCTATATATTCAAGATCAAATATATTTCTGATCTCAGAAATTTCTAAAGGTGTGGTGAACTCACTGACATAATTTATCATTAATTTTCATAGGCTTTTTTCAAGTTTAGATTTAAATTATATATTAATATGATTTGCAGTCTGTTTGCTGATGTTATACCAATGCCTTTGGTACATTTATCCAAGAAAAGACCTATTATACATTTTTTGTAAATTACCAGTTTATCCCTGTGATTTTTTTTAATCTTGAGCAGATTAAAATTCTAAGGACAATAAGAAAGCATTATTTAAAAATTTCACCTACCAAAATAACTACATCCAATTTCTTAATAAAAGGGGATTGTGTCAATTTTTTATTCATGATATTGACACTAAATGTAAATACAGTAAAGTAAATTGTATAATTAAAGCAATTTACAAATTTAGGTAACATTAAAATTTCAAGAAAAGTGATTATAACAAATGTTCCTATTTGTTGTCAGCCAGAAATGTGTAACCCACTGACTACATATGTGTACATAGGTAAGAGAAAGAGTAAGAGATAAAAATTCCCTCCTTCACTATAGATACAATTTAATTGGCTTCTTGAGTAAAGTTATAATTTTGTTTTGAATCTCTCAGAAATTCTTACAGTTTTAGCAATCTTCATTGAATAAGGCAATCTTAATCATTGATACTATATCAACTATGAGAAATATATACACTATATAGTTAATTCAATGATAAGAATTTAAAATAACATTCTTTTGCCCATTTTGAAAGAAAATAAACCTAAATGATTTGTCAATTAAGTGACAAATATCAATTAAATATCAATGAAGCACTTTGCATACTGAGGCACTGGACTAAACAGTTTATTAAGGACCATCAATTAATGAAATTTATAAGTAGCATTTTGATTCAATATTCCTCACAGCATAATTTCCTCATGGCTGGTAATTCTTGTAAGTATATAAAGTCACATGCTATACCTTATACATCAATATACTGCTTTTAAAGTCCCAAGAATCCAGATGATTTTTAAGTTACATCAAAGGTTTAGAAACTCAGAAAGGCCAATGAATTAATTTGAAGAAAAATTCTGGGTATCTAAATTTCTAATACCTATGTGATACTAATACAGGTAACCAATGAATTATACTGTGGCTATAATGCTGATTGGCCAGAACAAAGATTTTGGTAAACTCAGAAAATTATTTGAGATTTTTCTACTTTATTTTTTCCTACCTATTTTGTCTTTATAATTACCATATTTTTGAAAGACCACAGAGATTGTAGGAATTTTTAATTTGAAAAGCTAATAGAAAATTCTGAGTCAGTGTGTTATTTTAATACCAGAAATATATAAGTAGTACAGAATTCTACATTTGGTACGACACTTTAGTTATATCCAAGATAGAGTGGTAAGGACCAGAAACATTGTTCCTTTTCCAGCACATTCTTGTTTATGAACAGTGAAGTTCATCATAAAAATCAGCAACTATAATAAATCTGCTATCATAAAATTTCCTTTAATTAAGAGATGATAACAATCATATTTCAACTTTTTTAAGGAAAAGAATATTAGAAATAGAGACTTCTAATTTTTGAAAGAGACACAGTATTAATCTTATGTAGTAAACTTAATCTGTAACATATTCAGAAAAATAAAATTTACTTGTGAATGATTTTTGGCTTCTGAAAGACAATCCCATATTTTTACTTTTTCAGTTATTATAATAACAGATTTGGGTTTGTTTGTATGTTTGTTTATATGTGGGTACCGGGAGTTGAACTCAGGACCTTGCGCTTGCCAGGCAGGCGCTTATGCCGCTGAACTATATCACCAGCCCCCCAGATTTGGTTTTATAGCAAACTAAAACTGGCTTAAAACTTCAAATGTTTAATGTTTAGCAATTTGGGTTAGCAATTGGGCCTGAACAGAATTGGTCCATTGTTCTGCTGTATGCCAGTCTCCGATGTACTCCGCTGGACTCACTCTTGTAGCTGCAATCAGTTCCTAGTATATCTGGAGGTTGGCTGAACACCTGTTATGGCACAACTATTCTTTGCTTTGAGAGGTCTCTCTTTTAGCAAGCTGCCTGGGGCTTATTTGCATGTTATTTCCAATATTCTACTTTTCTCTCTTTTATTTTGCACTTTATTTATATTTTGGGTTTTTCATATTAGAGGAAGCATACTATATTTAAGGTTGTGCACCTGATCTATTTCAGTTAATATTATGGTCTCAAGGTACATCTATTTTCCAACGAAGACTCAACTTTATCTTTCTTTGCAGCAAAGAAGTGCTCCGTTTTGTAAAAACACCACATTTTCCTTACCTATTCATCTGTTAATGGACATATAGATCACTTCTAAGATGAAGCTATTGTGAATTGGCTGGCTGTAAACATGGGTATGTATGTTTCACTATGATATGATGTCTTGAATTCTTTTGAAATGATGCCTAGAAGAGGAATAGCTGGGTCAAATGGAACCTCTAGTTTTAGTTTTTTAAGGAATGTCCGTACTGATTTTCATAGTGGTTGTACCAGATTACAGTCCCATCAACAATGAAATAAGGTTCTTTTTTCTCCACCATCTCACTAGCATTTGTTATCATTTGATTTCTCAAAGATAGTTATTCTTTAGTGGAGTGAAATGGAATCTCAGTGCTGTTTTAATTTGCATTTCTCAAATGACCAGTGGTGCTGGACATTTTCTCATATATTTACTGGCCATTTGTATATCTTGATTTGAGAAGCATATATATATTTCAGATGCCAGTTTTTTGATAGGGTGGTTAATTATTTTGAGTTCTTTATTAGTCTTGAGGAGTAGATGGCAAAAATGTTTTTTCTCGGGCCGGTGAGATGGCTCAGTGGCTTAAGCGCCTGCCCGGCAAGCGCGAGGGCCCGAGTTCGACTCCCGGAACCCACATACGAAAAAGGGGCCTGTGACATCGCTCAGTGGCACGGGCGCCTGCTGGCGCACGAGGTCCTGAGGTCGACCCCCCGGTACCCACAAAAAAAAAAATGGTTTTTCTCATCTGTAGGTGGTCTTTTCAACTCCGTTGGCTGTTTCTTTGCAGTGTGGAACATTTTTAATTTGATATGATCCCATTTCTTGATTTTTGGTATTATTTCTTGTGCATCTGGAGTTCTATTCTGAAAGTCCTTGCCGACACCTATGTTTTCAAAGTCTTACCTAATCTGTTTTCCAGCAGATTGTTTTTCTTTTAATATTTAGATCTTTGATTCATTCTGAATTTAGCCCAGTGCATTTTGAGGGGTACGGTTCTAGGTTCAATCCTGGTATGTGGATAGCAAGTTTTCTAGCATCACTTGTTAAAGAGTCTATTTTCCTTCTAGTGAAGTTATTTGGGCCCCTTGTAAAAGATAAGGAAGCTCACTGTGCCTGTAGTTGTTTCTGCTTCCTCTATTCTGTTCCATTGAGCCAGCAGGTTTTTTGGTTTTTGTTTATTTGTTTGATTTGCCAGTATCATTTATTGCCTTGTCTTCTCATGCTTCTATTGTTCATTTGTTTGATTCATTTTGTTTCATTTTGTTTTGTGCTGAGGTGTGTGGGTGCTAATAGTGGATAGACTTTGCTGGTATTGATCTCTTTAGTTAGGCTCCTTTTCAGTACTTTGGGTAAAGGTAAATATAGTTCTTTGCTTCTGCCCCAAAATTTAACAACTTTTGTTAATTTGGAAGAGGAGGATGTGGTACAATTTGCCCAACACTGATTTCTCTGGAAATGTTATACTGGGAACCTTGAAGTGACGATGTCCTGTGGCTCTTCTGAGTCTCAGATTCAAACACTGAACCCTTTCCCGGAATAGCACTTAAGCCAGCACTCTCTACAGGAATATGGTGAGTGCCTGTACTAGAATTACTCACCTGTTGTTGCCCATGGAAGGACACCCATGGGAGCAGAACTCTAAGCTGTCCCTGTCCCTGTAGATCACTGCAACTGCCAGCCCATTCTGCCACTGACATTTCTCCCCAGGGGCCCCCTGGAGTTCCGTAAAACCCTCACCATTCACTTTGTTTCCACAGATTCAGTCTCTCTTTCCCACGAGCCATGAGCCAAGATCTAGGGAGGAGGTCCAGACTCTTTGGTTCCCTTGCGTACATGGCAGTTTGTCTCTTCCACTTCTCTGTAGATTTTTATTTTCATATCAGTTCCTTTCTGATTCCAGGGGATCTACCTCTCTTTTGTTTTTTTTTTTTGTTTTTGTTTTTGTTTGTTTGTTTGTTTTCCTTCCCCAAGTTGTTATTTTCGTGTCTGGATTCTGAATCTCAAAAAGGCTGAATTGCTGTCCCTCACCACTCCACCGTTTTCCACTTTTTCTCTCTATATATTTAGAAATATTATTACTTATCTTAGCAGAAAACTTAACTACTTAATTTTGAATATGAATATATTTTGTACTTGCTTAAAAAACCAAGAAGGAAAATTAACTGCTTATGTAATAGGAATTCTCTACCATATCTATGGCTAACAAGTGAGGGATGCTAATGGAGTTATAGAATGTTGCACAGTGTATAGCTCTAGAGGATGTGGCAACTGGCAAGAAAGTACCTAATTTTTATTCTTTTAACCTCAGATTCGAGGTTGGTGCCTTCCATTAGCCAAAACTACTAGGAGATGAAAAGTAATTTTTTTCCAAGAGTGAATCTTTTTGTTTGTGTCTATTATTCTGAATAACTACTTTGAAGACAGTGATACATGGGGTATTAATTAGTGTTACTCTCTTATTATTTTTTTATGAATTTTGTTTTATTTTTATCATAAAACAAGAAATTATATAAAAAAGAATATTAGGGCCAGTGAGATAGCTCAGTGGCATAAGTGCCTGCCTGGCAAGCACTAGGTCCTGAGGTCGACTCCCAGTACCCACATTAGAAAAAAAAAAAAAAAAAGAATATTAGTGTAATTTTACCCCTTGGTATAAAGATCAGGGTAAAGAAAGAATAGAGGAGGTAAAGAAATATGGTGAGTTGATAGCAGCATACATGAGTATTCTCAAAGGAAAAGTACAAATTACAGAAATAAATCAAATAATAAAAGTATTTATTGGGTGGGATGTACTCATAATAGTATTTTTGTTGTTCATCTTTGAAACACATACAACTCTAACAATAAAATGGCTAATTAAAAATACTTAACACTGAGATAATATCATTAGATATTGTGCTTTGTCAACTGTCTACCTTAGCTCTACAGGGATCTATTTGCTTCTATTTCTGACGAATAGTAAAATCACACACTACAACCTACACTCATTAAATTTATAAAGTAGTCATCATCCTACTGACCTTCTACATATAACCCAACTCAATCCTTTCATTAATTTATTCTTCACAAGAAATAAATGAATGTCTCTAAATGCTAGAACTATCTTTCTAAATTCTCATTACTTTTTACTTTTGTTTTTGATTAACTTCTAAGCTATTACAAATTCACCTATCATCAATCAACCAACCAACCCATATATTTGTTTTAGTTCTCTGATTTTGTCCTTATTTTCTTGTTGGACTTGCATGCTAATTGAAATTTACCAGACTGGAAATTTATGGATTTCTTTTCAAAGCTTTCCTCATGCCATGTATGGTTATCACACATAGACACTCCCACCCCACCTTAAGCCTTTTGAAATACAAACACTGGCATGATCCAATTTACTTAGTCATCAACCACACCATAAACTTCCCACGTCCTAAGAAAGGAGATACAGGGCCGGTGAGATGGCTCAGCGGCTTAAGCGCCTGCCCGGCAAGCGCGAGGGCCCGAGTTCGACTCCCGGAACCCACATACGAAAAAGGGGCCGGTGATATCGCTCAGCGGCACGGGCGCCTGCTGGCGCGCGAGGTCCTGAGGTCGACCCCCCGGTACCCACAAAAAAAAAAAAAAAAAAAAGAAAGGAGATACAAACTATAGGCCAGAAATAAGTATCAAACAAAAAATACTAATCAAAATGAATCTACTTACAAACCACATATTATTGGCAAAGGAGATTTTAGGACTGAGAACTAAATGAAAATATAAAAGGCAAGCAAACATTTAACACAGTGGCTGGCACATCATGAGTCCTCAAGAAATATTAATTATAACTCACTGTAGAATGACATTTGGGGCTGGGAGAGAATTTCCACGTATTTGTTTTGAGATTATCCCAAATGACTATTATGTTCTTGAAATTTTAAAATTGTCCTTTATTGCTTTAGTAATAAATATATTGTAGATTAGTCCAAACAAACTTATTCTAATAACTTTTAATTTATTTTCATTATTAAAATAAAATCAAATGAAACAGAGTCATTATCCAAGAGAAGACAACCTATAAGTATCAATATACTAATTGCATATATGTATATATATGTACATGGAATAATATATGTATAATATTAACTTTCTTTAATTTTGTCTTCCTATGACATAGCACTTTACACATTATTACATTGCTATTACCTTATCACAGTCAGATTGTATAATATTTTAACTTTTAATAGGCATTTAATAGGAAATTCTAATAATAAGTCAAAAGGTGTAAAATATGTGTATAAAGACTTACAAGCTACAAGATAGGTATCTCATTCAGATTTTGTAATAACTTTTCCTGAGAATATGAAAGTTCAGAAAATATTTGATATTCAGTTTTCTTTGTCTTTGAAATCTGCCTTTATTTCAAAATTTGTGAAGCATCTATTTTCCTTCCATTTTATTATAGAAGGTAGAATGCAGTAATAGAATATGGCACAGGGGGAGCAGGATTTGGTTGGTTATGTACATATAAGTACATTCTTTTATGGTAGAGTCATTCAGTATCCACTCATATTTCAACTTTTCTGTCCCGCAAGTGAAACATTTCATTTCACATTACTTCACCCATTTTACCTTGTGAGCTCTAATGCACAACTAAACTGACTCACTATATGAACATAAAAATTCGACTTGTAAATACCAAATACACTAGGATATGGTGACATTTGTTAGAAAGTATTCTAGAACTCATGTGTATAGCAAGCTCATTTCTAAATCTACAACTGGGAAAATATGTAAAGCTTGTCTTGATTAGGACAGGAGAGCAGTAAGAAGAGAAAGATTATCTTTAGTTATACTGTCATCATTTCTCTATAATTAATCACCAGTGAAAAATTCTTGATGGTCTTAGTCACTTTTCTGTCCATATCTGACACCCACAACTTCAAGGAGAAAAGATTTATTTTGGTGCACAGTTTCAGTCCATAACTGGGTGCTTCCAATGCAGAGAGGACATAGTAAAAGGGCATGGCAGACGAAAACCGCTCCTCTAATGGGATTCGGAAGCAAAGACAGAATGGGGAAGCTGAGGAGGAGATGCACCCTTCCAAGTCATGCCCTGAGTGGCTGCCCCTTCAAACCTAGCCACATGTTTTCCAATATGAGAATTTTGGAGGATGTTTCGGGTCTAAACCATAGAATTGACAATGATTATACATTTTTGCCATTTTACTGTTTTATGTAGTGAAAGCAACATTTTGCTAAGGAATATTTCCCTAAAACTTAAATATTATTATACTTCATGTTGTATTTTGATGGAAATAATGAAAATGGGAGTGAAAACAATACATTTATCATCTTAACTCTTGTCACTAGATTGTAATTTCAGTCAAATCACTTTATGAGTTTCAAGGATGTTTTTGTTGGCCAAATTATATAATTTTTTGCTTTACTAATAAGCCTCATGAGTTTTGTTTCCAAATAGAATAATGTATAGTAGATTGTTTTGTATAACAAGCCCTTTCTGATCCTCATCACGGTCCAGGAAGTTTATATTTGTAATCTAGTGGAAAAGTTATTGGAATCCTAGTGAGTTAATTGCAATCTACCACTTCCAGTGCAATCCACAGTGAAAATAAAGACACTAAGGCATATTTATAGTTGTGGGGAGCCAGGGGGTCCTAAGTCCAGCCAAGATCGTCGTTACTGGAACAAAGGCCTAGACTCAGGGCTGAACCCAGGTTTTATTAATTCTCAAGGAGGGGAGTGGCTCAGGGGTGAGTGACTGTGAGAATGGTGGGAAGTCCATGAGTACCATGAGCTGGGCTAGGTAGGTGGCCTGAAATCACCTTTGCAATATGCAGGGGGAAGGATATGCAGAAGGAGTAATCTGCATAACACAATTCAAGACAGTATCTAATGTTTTGGGGTTGGTGCTTCAGCTCGATGTGTAATCTTCTATGCCCTGGGAAGTCATAGGCTCTTTCTTGAGGCCTAATTCCAGCCAAGAGCGTGGAGCACAGCTCTCCATCCCGCCAGGCTCACCCATGTGTTTTGGGAGCTACACGGGCAGCGAAACACTGACCTGTCACTTTGCTTCAAAGACTACACACCAGTACCTTAGCTGGACCGATTTGCATTGCTTAAAGTCAATTGAAGGGATGAGGAAAAGTCCTAGCCAGCTTTGTACATATCAGTACATGGAAATAGGGCCAGGTTTAGCCAAAATGGAGATAATTGTTCTTCTTTCAAGGAGAGTCATCCAGGTGGTCCTCCACAGTTTCATATAAAATTTAATTGCCTAATATAATTAGGTACCACTATTGTGCAATATTATAAAATTATAATAGTATACTAGCATTTAAAATATACCAACAACCCTAATGGAATATACCTGAAAGATTATTATCATTAGTAAATAAATTGGGTTTTGTCTGTTGAGTGCATATAATATATATCTAGCACCTAATATATCTCAGGCCCTTTTAGTTATTCTCTAAATCCAAGTTTAGAAAGTTCTTTTGGCAAATTATATCTAGTATACTTTTTGAGGTGAAAGAGATGCAGAGGATAAGTATTTTGCCCAAGAGGCACAAATAACAACATTCAGGGCTTTGATTTCAATTCTTGTCTTTTTGATTTTGAAGTGAAACATCTTGAGCTATCCACTTCTGTGTCATGAATTTATCAGCATGGAACAAACACATCATATATAACTCTCCAAATTTCAAATTAAGGATTTAGAATTCATTCATCAAGTTAACATCATTTAACTCACATTCCAAAATCCCATCTAGTGATGTTTTAATTACTTGGCTGTGGATTACCCACATTCCAGATTTTCTGTTAACATGTTAGTATCTTTGGATATCTTCGATAATATTTTCTCTCAGTGGGTTCAGTGTTCAGTGCTGAAAATATTATAACATTAAATCAAGATTCGTTTGTACTTCATGAAGAGCTCATGTGTGTGCATTCTGTATGTATGAAAAATCATCACTTTACAAAACAGGCACCCTTTCACATGGAATCTCCATTTTAAAGGAATGATGATGTTGCCTGAACCTGAGGTCCATATGGAAAAATTTACTTGGGGAAAGATTACCACAGGTTGAGAAAATCAATAATCTTCACCTAGTTAGTATTACTCCATGGTTCCATTTACTGGACTAGTGGCACTAAGCCTCTACGTTGAGAACTTCTATGTCAGTTTTATACACAAATTCTAAAAGTACATTTATAGTGATAGAGGATACTTTGATAGGTCTAGTAATATAAGAATATCAAGTATAAAAGTACATCTTTTTGTTGTCTTGCTTTTTTGTGTGTCAAATCAAGTAAAGCATGCAAAATATATGTTTGTACTCTTTCTCCACCCAGGCCTAAAACTGCCTCTCATAGTTCAGAATCTCATTGTATTTTGAATCAAAGCCCATTTCTCCATGCATCTTTTAGCTTCCACATACGTGATAAATGAAGATAGATTACGCCTAAGTTTACAGATCAGTTAAGGGAAGGGTAAATGAAGGAAGTACTTTGAAGAAATAATGAACAGGATGAGATAGGATGCAAGCTGCAGGAGAAAATTATGATAAAGATTAGAGAGGAGATGCGTGACGTTAATGATAGTGCAGTATTCAAAGAGGCAGCACAGGTGTTGCTGAGTAATCTCCATGTAAATAAAAACAATTTTCTTTTTAGGAGTCAAAATGGTCTTTTGCTTTTGTTAAAGGAAGCATGCCAAGATGTTTCAAAATTACTTATTTATAAAGTATAAATGCATCTCTTTTGCTTAGGTTTAGGTGTACTGTGGACTTCTTCAGTTTCCTAACATATACCAGTCATTTTCATGTTTAATTAGCTAAATTCTCAAAATGGCCCTAATAAGACTAACAATTACCCCACATTGAAGATAAGAAATTAATATCATTCATTTAAAGTAATACATTTTTTAAAATGATTGAATCAAAAGTCATACTAAAAAAACCTAATATTACTTAATGTAAGGACATTTTCAATGGTCAAGTGTCTCTACTAACTCTGATGAAAATTTGAATTTTAACAGAACTTATATAGAATCCAGATGTTCTCTGAAATTCATTTATCCTATCCCACCACCTGCATCTCTCTGATATTATCAGCTTTGTAATGTCTCCTACACATGTTGCTGAGATAAATCAAACAAGCATATAAATGCATTCACAGGAGCTAAATTGCACCATCTTTTAACTCAAATTCCAAAATCCCATCTAGTGATGTTTTAATTACTTGACTGTGGATTTCCCACATTCCAGATTTTCTGTTAACATGGTTGTATCTTTGGATATCTACAGTAATATTACTTTCTTTCAGTGGATTCAGTGTTCAGTGCTGAAAATATTATAACATTAAGCTCGTTATTTATCTACTGACCTTTCCTTTATCGAAATTAACCTAGAGTAACTTCTACAGCTTCTATGGTCATAAATTAAAATAATTCATGTCAAAGACAAGCATTACAGACAGAAAGTAAACTTACATTAACTCATGGAAACTTAGCAAGCAAGAGATATTCAGGGTTAAATATTCTGAAAAAATAAATCTCCATGACCTCCATGACAAGGGACAATTGAAAGTTTTCTCTTTGAAGTAAACCTCTTTTATTCCACAGTAGGATGTGGCAGTTCCAAAAAGTAACAATCTATTAACTGTGCTAAGGAGGTTGACTTCTAAGAGGACAATCTCAGTGCTCTAAATTCCATGCCACTCCTGGTAGAAATGTGACAAATATGATTTTGTAGATTTCTGTGGACAGCTTCTATTGAAGAGATTAAGGCATTGTTCAACCATGAAGCTAAATCCTGTGAAAATGAACACTTGCTCCTGAACTGATCTTCAATCAGCCCTGTACCTCTACTCTCTTATACCTTACAAAAAAGCATTTTAACCTTCCCGGAGTGCACATCAGCATAGAGCAAAGATCCTTTCACATATCATGTAATACATTGTAAAAACAGTATCCATCCTGAACAGAATTTTAAAAGTATAAGGCCTAAATCAGCTTTTTCTCATAAAATCTCTACTCCTTTTTGACTTTTAAGCCTTAATATATAATTTATATGCATTTAGATATGGATTGGAAGGTAGTGTGGGGATGCAAATGATAAGATTATATAAGATTATGTAATTTTGATATTTTTCTTATTTTTGTAATTATAATAAAAACTATAAAGAACATGTATTTGTAGCGGAGAATACAATTGAAATTAAACTGAATTACTTTCTTTTTTTTTTTTTTGTGGGTACCGGGGGGTCGACCTCAGGACCTCGCGCGCCAACAGGCGCCCATGCCGCTGAGCGATATCACCGGCCCCTTTTTCGTATGTGGGATCCGGGAGTCAAACTCGGGCCCTCGCGCTTGCAAAGCAGGCACTTATGCTGCTGAGCCATCTCACCGGCCCCTGAATTACTTTCTGAGATACAAATACAACTATGTCTTATTAATACCATTTATCCACCAGGCCTTTTTTTTAGGGATTCTCCTTATGTTGCACAGGCTGGCTTCAAACTGGACTCTTGCCTTAGTCCTGCAAGTAGCTATGCTTAAGGGCACAGCCAGGCTGCCAAGGCCTCTTGATAGGTGTATTGAAGTACATTGCTGATTAGCAACACCCTCAGCATTAAGAAGGCATGGAGCTGCTGAAAAGAGCAGAACTCATCTTTTCACATTTACTGCCTATTTGGCCTCTCAAGGACTAAGGTTTTCTAGATAGATAGGACTCTGAATAAAAACCTGAAAAACTAAATACTGAAATACACCAGGTATAAAATAAGCTTACTTTTTTCAATACAATAAAGCAAAAACAGGAAATATGCTATTTCATCATCATATTTGGTGGACCGCTTGAGGTTTTTAATTCTTTAGTGACATCAACAGAGGCTGTTGTGTTCCATGGAAAGTAACAGAGCAGCTTCATCCACTCATATGGCTTACTATTAGAGAATGTTCAGATATTGGAGTAAATTTCATAGGATGTTACACTGTCAAGGTTTAAAGTAACAGACAAGGATTAGAGCCAGAAAAATAAGAGTTATTTATGCTAGTTAAACTCAATTTTTGCTGAAGAGTAGTGTGGCATGTGTTTACAAACATCTCAAGAGCAATAGACCTTTTTACCATTTCTTCTTCCAAAGAAGAAATATCTTTCTCATAATATTGGTAGGATCAAAAGATGGCTTAAACAAAGGTTTTTCAATTAGTTTTATATCTGGATTTAATAAATAGCAACTATTAATGTGGAATATAGGTGTTTTGTGTCATTTTGGGGATTTTAAGCAGTGGGATAATGAAATATTTGAAGAAGAACACCATTCCAAAAATAAGGAAGCTAGAAAATAAGAAAGCAAGAAAATTGATAAGAAAGTCAGTTGTGGAGGTACTACAGCATCAAGGACAAATGATGTAAGATTCTGCAGAGCGACTGGAAGGTGAATTCAAGAACCAATTAGGAAATTGAATCAATAGGACCTGTTGACAGTTATTATACCGAACACCATGTTCTAGGATCTATCACATGGGGTTTTCTTTCTCCAGTTTCTCAATAGAGTATGAAACAGTCACAAATGTGTGATGCTATGCAATGATCTGGAGGCCATATAGGTAACACTTCATGCAGGCTCTGTGTAAGCTCAGCCCATCTCAGGCCACCTTCCTCATGGTACAAAGCCTGACAGAAGGCTTTGCAGGACTGCAGGTGTTTGCTTCATTCATTCCTGAGGCTCAAGGTGGTTACTGAGGAAATTATCACTCACACACTGGAAAAAGCCGTCATTAATAAGGGCTGTTATTGGCAGATAATTCCATCACTCTTCTTTCAGGAGAAAGGTTGTGACGGTTCATCCATACAGTTTCTCCCAGAGCCAGTGTGTCCAACCCATAGTTCCCAAGCCATCTGCACCCGTGAATAGCTAGCAATGTGACCCTACAATAACTTAAAATTTTAATATTATTATGTGAATTTTAGCAATCATTTCCATGACTCAGTTGTTCACTGCTGGAGTGCAGACTGCATCTGTGACAAAGGAATGCTTGTAGAGAAGGGCACAGTGCAGTGCTAACTCCACCTCCCAGGCCTGCCACACATGGTCAGTCTAAACCTGTGTGTATCAGACCTTGCACAGGCTTGCACAGTGTGTAGAATGAAATGCAGTGATCACCAGTGGAAGTATTTCAACCTCCATACACATGTCTGTGCCTGTGAAGAAAGGTGTTCATTGTTATTAAGGAAGTATGTAAGTTTTCTGAATTATTACACTCAGGCTTATTGTGGTTTTTTTTGTAAAGTAAATTAATGAGTTAAAATATAAAAAATAAAGGGATGAATACTATGGATACTTATATAAATTAACTATTCTATATATTTTATGTGCCTCATCACTCAAGACATCCCTCGTCAGTCAATGCATTAGGTTGGGCACCGATACCTTACAATGTTCCCGGTGAGTTTGAGTCCCTGTAATGCTCATCAATCCACCCTTTTCCTTATTTCAATGTCTCATTATCCCCACTCATTCACTTGCCCTTCGTGGGATTACTTTTCAAATTAACATGCTACTCGAGTCTTTTTCTCACTGTTATCACTTCTCTTTTCTAGACTTACTTTCCTTCTTTCTTTCTTTCCTTCTTTCTTTCTCTTTCTTTCTTTCTTTCTTTCTTTCTTTCTTTCTTTCTTTCTTTCTTTCTTCCTTCCTTCCTTCCTTCCTTCCTTCCTTCCTTTCTTTTCCTTTCTTCCCTTCTCTGGGAGGAAGGGAA
Source organism: Erethizon dorsatum (assembly GCA_028451465.1). NCBI lineage: Eukaryota > Metazoa > Chordata > Mammalia > Rodentia > Erethizontidae > Erethizon > Erethizon dorsatum. The sequence goes on along the minus strand of CM051831.1, from coordinate 84,084,572 downwards.
GGAGGGGAAGTGAGGGGTACAGATCAAAAACTTACCAAAAGTGGCATTAGAGAATAGTCTGTCAGAACAAACTTCATAAATTAGCATTCATTTGTCAGGTGCCAGCAAAGACAGTACTGATGGTGGAAAATGGAAAATAACAATCCCTCTCATGATGCCAATGTGTCTCATGAAGCAGCTTCCAGTTACCAAGATGGTTACTTGTAGGTAAGGACAAATTACAGGTGGAAGTGCACTTGCTTGTACAAACGCCTCAGTATCTCAGAAAGACCAGGAGCAATAATAATTGAAAGGATTTTAAAGTTGACTGGCTTAACTAAAATAATGGACAGGCAACGAGCTAGGCTCCTGTTGGGGAAGATCATTTGCAGTTTTTTGAAAGTGAGGAATATGTATTATGCTTTTAAATGGAACTGGCAAAATGTTGGAAGTGTAAAAGCCAAAGTCTCCCTGCATGTAGATAGAGCTGTAAACAAGTCCTTGCAGGATAGAGTCAGGGGCTGGAGACAAACCCATGCAAGGTGTGCAGGGCCAGGTAAATGAGGCTTTTGTTTGCCATTTTAAGAACCATGGTTTTTATCTTATAGTTAGATAATGCAGACTGATTCTTGCAGTCTTTCTCAACTATATTTGGTTATTTTCTCAATTTTTCCTAGGAGAGTATATAATTAGCACCACTGGAGATGCATAAGAAAGTAGTACTTAGTGATTCCTTCTCTTACAAAATCCTATTTGAGAAAGGCTAAAGAATTTTACTATGCAGAGCACCACAGCCTTAGTTTTAGGTATACAATTCTTCAGTTACACTTTGTTTCTATGAAATGAAAAACCCAATTGAGTAGAAAAGTATACTTCTCTTCCCTCATGTTCACAAAGAAAATCACACCAAATTACCTGAGCTAAACACTAGACTTCTTAACAAAAATATCTTAACTTACGAAAGATTACTATACTGTATGAAATAATGAGTTTCTCTCTGCTTTTCTCTTTTAATTATACATTTAATCTTCAAAGAAACAACTCATAAACAAAATGTGGTTTCATAAAATATGCCTGCATGTAGTACTTTAAAATCAAATTTGGGGCACTGAATTGAAAGTTATTTTTATTTTGCCTTACAATGTATGAAACATCTCTAGGTCCATTAAGTAAAATAGTATATAATTTATTCAAAAAAGTAAAAATTTAGCTACCATATTATCCAACAATTCTGGTACTGTTTATATATCCAAGAGAAACAAAATCAGTGTGTCCAGTAGACATTCTGCCCTCTTATGAAACAAGAAGCGGAAGCAACCTAAATGTCCTAAATGTCCTGATGAATGGACTTTTAAAAATGTGGTTCATATACACAATACAATACTATTCAGCCATTAAGGGACTGAAATCCTGTCAGTTACTACAACATGATTGGAACTGGAGATCTATATGTAAAGAGAATAAGCCAAGCAAAAAAGACAAGAACTGTGTAAATTCTTTTAAAAAAATGTTGATTTCATAGATGTGAAGAGTAGAATGGAGTTACCAAAAGCTAAGAATATTAGAAAGGAAGAAGAGACCAATAAGAGTTGAGTAATAGGTACAAAGTCACAATCAGAAAAGACTGGAATTCTGGTGTACTATTGTACAAATTACAGATAACAATAATATGCTGTATATTTCAAAAAGCTGAAAAGAATTCTCATGTTTTTACCATAAAGAAATGATTAATGTCTGAGAAGATAGATACTTTTAACCTATGAGTTAAACTCTGCACGCTAAATGCACATTTCAAAATATCACATGGCACCCCATAAATATGTACAATTTTATATTTTTATACATTGAGTTAAAATATTAAATTTAATTTTTAAAAGACTATGGAGCACAGTTCACCTTAACAGAAATAAGGACAAAGAAAAATTTTCAAATGTTGCAAGAATTACCAAAATGTAATGCAGAGACATGGGGTGAGCATGTGCTGAAGGAAAAATGCAGTTGAAAGAGCTGCTTGACACAAGGTTGCCATCCACAATTTGCAAAATATGTAATGTCTGTACAGCAAGAAAGAGAATTATAATCAAACAAGGTCCACCTACAATTTGAAATGCATAGTTTCTTTCAGGGATAAGGTCCTACTATTTTGTCTAGATTGGTCTCAAACTCGTGGACTCAAGTGATCCTCCCACATTCGCCTCTTGAAGAGCTGGGAGTGCCCGTGCATGCCAACGTGCCCAACTTGAATAATTTTAAATCAGTTTGTTCTAATTTGATGATTTTATGAGAAAATTGAATTAAACATTTCTGAATTCTCTATTCAACAAAATAATTGAAAGTTTGATGTATCTCTCAGGATTGTTTCAGGTGATATTTAAAGGTTGGCATGTTTTGAAAAGTCTTGGAAAGTGCTTTATATCATTTTCCCTTAAAATTTTGAGAGATTATGACCTGCAAGTGTTTTAGAAAATGCAGCAAAATGCATCTTAATTACATGTGCTCATAATAAAAATTAGCAAAGTACATTCATGTTTATTCATAGCAGTTGCATAAGAAATTGTTATGCTAAATATTCAGCAGAATTAAAAATATCATACTCCAAATTCCTTTCATCCCCTAGGCCTATAATTTAAAGTTATCAGCAACAATTTAATTTTTTTCACTTTCTCTACACTAAGAAACAATTGAAAGTCTTAAAACTTGACCCTTTGAAGAATATCTGTTCTAATAATATCCAGTTTTTTCCTCACTTTTATAAATGAAATTTTGTGAAATATCTGTTTTGCATGTTTACATATATTTAAACAATTGAGTTGAAATTAAAATTTTCTGGCATTCCTTTTTATGAAGAAGGCACATTTCTGGAATGATGAATGTTTTATTTCACTGTGATAAGTTTATATCAATAATGGAGATTTTGAGATAAAAAATTTAAAGCCAAAATGATATTAAAACCCATATTTGGGCCGGTGAGATGGCTCAGCGGCGTAAGCGCCTGCCTGGCAAGCACGAGGGCCAGAGTTCAACTCCCGGAACCCACATACGGAAAAAAAAAGGCCGGTGATAGCGCTCAGCCGCAAGGGCGCCTGCTGGCACGCGAGGTCCTGAGGTCGACCCCCGGTACCCACACACACACACACACAAAATACCATATTTACCTAACCCATTCCTCCTCTTATCATAGACCTCTGCTCATTTCATATTATCCTTTCTTTTCAAACTTCAATCTTCTCTTCCCATATTCAGTCTATTATTTCCCTGAGAACATGAATCCAATAAGAAAATAGTACAGATAGTCTTGTTGCCATCCCTAATCACCTTCCTACATCTGCATTCATATTTCTGAACTCCTTCCTATTATTCAAATTGACCTGTTCTATGGTTCCTAAAGCCAAGATTTCCCCTTCTATGTTAGCTATCATCTCCTTTTTTAAAACGGAACACATTACAGGAGTTCTGCAGTCTCTGCTGTGTGATCTCATTTATCAGAAGATACATAAATGTGTTTTTTATTCCACCTAAAAAAATCTATCTCTAGACCTTACCCTTCATTAAGTCACTACATTCTTGGAACCATTACATGAACATCCTTGTAAAGAACTGGAGGAACCAATCATGTAGTCCCAGTCCAAGTACAAGGTCTGTGTAGTGGACCCAACGGTATAAATTCAAATTCAAATTCAAGAACCAGAGGCATCAATAGTCTAAACTTTAGTGTGAATCTTAATCCAAAGATATTGAAAACTCATGTCCTATGTCAAATATACTCAGCCAGAGAGAGTGAATTCTTCCTTTCTCAGCATTTTTGTTCTATTCAGGACTTCAATAATTTGGTGTAGCCACTGCAATGTATTTCACTTAGTCTCCCAATTTAAATATTAATGTGTTTCAAAAGCACCTCCACAGACCCTTCCAGAAAAAAGTTTATACAATGTCTAGTCACTCTACAGCCCTGTCAATTTGACATATACTTTTTACCATCACAAGAGCCTTATTTTAAAAAGTATGTTAAGACCTATGCTTAATTGGATACTTATTATTTTTACCATTTTTAATTAAAATAGCATTTTAAAATTATTTCATATACATATATATGTAATTAGTAATTACCAAAGGTCTAGAGGCATTGCACAAATTACTGAAAGAAAAAATTATTTTTTTTTAGTTTGATCTGCCAATTTTTTAGGGTGTAGAAAGGCCAGATCACTCTGCCCATGTTTTGAAAAATTTATATAAAGTAATAAAATGTGTTTCAGATAGACAACGATTACAGTTTCAACGTGACATAAATTTTCACCCCTTAGAAAAAGTTTTTATGTGGCAATTTATTGTGTTATTAATAGAGGTTATAGCTTAGCCATAATATGGCATGTAAAGCTCCCAAAGTGTTTTGGAAAGAGAAATAATTTTATGAGTATAAATCTGTTTTAAAATCTAGACTCCCCTCTGGCTTTATAAGTAATCTCAAACAAATTTCAATTTTACTTATTAATTTCAATTATCTGCCTGGTAGAAGGAATGGCATTATTTGATCTGTGAATTGATTGTTAGAAAATGATAGGTGTATTCTTTTTAAAGTTATTTGATAGCAGTACATAATGCTTCTTTGCATCTTAGTTGTTTGTGTTTAGGAGAGATGATGTTTCAGTAAAGATAGAAAATTTTCTCTACTATTTTCACTTCAAAGAATGTTGACTGAAATTCCATAAAGTTAGTGAATTTAGTCCCTAAATTCAATTTTAGTAAATTATTAAGCTTTATCATTGAATACTACCTCAGGAGATAAAGCTATGCAAATGTCTACTGTTTGAACAAAATTCTAATTTAGTGGTTTACTATGAGAAACTTAAATGCTACCTCAGAACTAAAGAAATGTATAAAATAATATGGCACATAATCATGAGATTAATTTTTGATGCAAAAAAATTGACTATATATCTCTGTCTCCAGTCCAACTATGGATTTAGACCAACTTCTTTGGTGGTCCAACTTCTTGAATAGAAGTTATGAAAGCCTTTTATGACTTTCTTTTTCTTGATTCAGTATTATTTAGTTATATTTAGACAATATTTCATTTTTCAAATAGTGTTCACTGAGGTTGAAAGGTTGTCATTTTTAAGTTCACTGCAATAGAGAAGAAATATCAAAGCAACAACATTTCAAATCATCACTTTAAGGTCAGTTATATGTCAAAATGTGTGATTTAATTTATTATATGTGGATTAAAATAAGTTTAGCATCAAGGAAAATCAATACTGCAAGACCCAGAATTAAATCATAGATACTCTATCCATTCATTTGAATATGCATGCTTATTATTACATATGAATTCATGTTAAGCATTGTGTCTATGTATATATTTTATTTATGTTGTTATGGTAACTTGTCCTATATTTATTCCTCTCTTTGTACACTGTCATTATTTGATTCCAAGCAATCTGTCTCCAAGTTTTATCTCCCTAACCATTCCTTTCTCCCAGCCCTACTTCTCCTGCTTTAAATTCTACATTTATTCTTCACAGAGACAATTTAAAAAATCACCCTGATTAGTTTATTTATGTCATATAGTCTAATAATTGATTCACATAATTTTGGAATCACATTATGAAATTCAAAGGCCTCCATCGTCCTTCATAACTATCTCTTGGCTTACTTGACATTCTAAGAATGAGTCATGAACTTTCGGAATTCCATAAAACTCTTCTGCCTAGTGTTTTCCAACTTAATTTTAAATAATTTAATTTCTACTCCAGATTTCACTGTAAAACATAAACCTCTGTTTTCTGGAAGATTTTTCCCCCGTCATATTATAGGGACTTGACTGACTTTGGTTAAGTTACCTAATCTTTGTGTTTTGAGTTCCCCTCTCTGGAGAAATGTATGTAGTAGTTTGATGTATGTGAAAATACCTAGCCAGACACATTGGCATACTCCTGTAAATGTTTACTCCTTTATTTTTCTCTGGTATTTTGTCACAGTGATGAAAAGCTGACTAATAAAATAGTTGACAAAGTCTCAAAAATTTACTTCTCGTTAGTCTAATGGAATTAAACATCTATGAGTAGAAAGAGTATGAGATGAAAAACCTATTAATAAGCTAAATGCAGCCTATCTTTTCTGACTCTTCTATAATCAAACAAGACAATTACACCCTAGAGAAAATCATGTCACTCAAGGATCTTAACCAGCAGTAAGTAGTGACTTTTTGGCAAGGAAGGTCTATATATAGCAGTAGCTGTAGCATAACAGCATAATTTAGAGAGAAGCAAGGAAAATTGGGGAAAAAAACAAAGTAATGCACTTTATCACAGTTTTGTCACAGAAATAGAGAATTCTCTAATAGAGTTTAAAAACATTTAAAATATATAACTGCATAGCAACTGAAAGACATAAAAGATTAAGGAAACATGGAAACAAAACAGAAGTGTTCTATAAAACTACTTATAAAAATTAAATTAGTTATAGTTATTTAATATCAGATTTGCAATACAACATGGTTGCAACCTAAATGTCCTCTATAGGTTGTGCTATAGCAGAACATTTCGAAAGGCAATTAGAGTCTGAAAAATTTACTTCAAATAGCTCTTTCAGTACAGTCCTTGAATAGAGTTTCCTTCTCTTTTGTCTTTTCTTTCTTTTTATGTGACTTTTTTTCTCAGCTTGCCTTGGATTATAAGGCAGTTCAAAAAGTTAAAACAATTTATTCTTCTGATTTTATCATCATTATCATCTACCAGGCACCAGTGACTCCCAATCTCTCTTCCACGCCTCTTTCTAATACTCTAGCTATACTCTAATACTCTACTACTCTAACTACTCTAATACTCTAATACTTTATCTCTAATACTCTAAAGTTTTCTAAAAATCTAAACTATCTTATTTGAAGAAGTCATAATTTTTTTCTGTTCTTTCATTTCAAAAACAGTTTAAAATGGGAAGATCACAGCCTTTAAAATAAGAGAAAAGTGGCTGTGAGTCCTTAACCGTGTTCTGGTATTCAGTGTCTTATTCTTGGACTATGGTACTTTGATTTATAGCTTTATGTAGAATAAAATCTCAATCTCCACCCTTTTCCATGTTCCAAGAATATAACAAGATTTTTTTTTTGCTTAAATTGCAAAAAGATTCAGGCCTCTCGTTTCACCTATTCTTGTCATTTGACAAAACCTACATATCCACATCTTTATCCCAATAACAAATGTTTACTTATTTCTCACCTTTTGAGCTAGGAATTGGAATACCCACTGCTGAAAATCTTCAAAAACTACTACCACCGTGGTTCAAAGTAACACGCTGCCTTACTGGTATAGTCACCATACTGGAAGTATCCAGAATTTCACTAACTAGAGAAATTCCACCTCAAGTGCTGCCATTGTCCTTAGGCTGGAGAGTAAAGGTCACCTGGCTCTGCTCAAGAGCCCACACTGACTGCTTCTGCTATAAATAGGACAAGGAGCAAGCACTAATCCTTTCAGACTAATACACTCCTCAGCTATCAGTAAATTCAGCATCCTGCTAGAGCCAATAGCGAAGGCGCCAATTTGTCAGCAAATTGCTGAAAGTGAGATATTTTGATGAGGTTTTCCATGCTACATTATCATATTTGTAAGCAATGAATAAGTTGTCTTTATTGATACCACTTTTTAATACAGACCTCATTGGAGTGCAACATAAATAAGAGTGTTCTGTAGCAAAATTTGTCTAGACTTTAAGAGTTTTAACCTTTTGCCCTTAATCACTCCATTATTTCCTCAAAGCACATTCTTATGTAGAGTCAAGTTGGTAAGGCAAGTTTGGAAGTCTACTTAATTCCTGCAATAAATTTTTGTAATGGTCATTTAATTTCACATTCATTGTTTTCCTCCACTGCTTTACAATGCAGGTTTTTGTTATAAATTTCAGGAATCAGTAATTTTACAAACAGATCATTCCTGCTCATAGATTCCCTGAAGAGTTTATGAAATTTGGTTCTTTTGCCTGAGGAAGGCTTGCAAGTTTAGAGCTTTAACGTTTCTTTCAAATGCGAGCATCAACATGTCATAAAATTCTCCAACATCATCTTCACCAATATTAGCGACATTAGCAGCTCTCAATTATTTCTGTAACAGTAATTAAAGTACATACCTATGTTCATGACCTCTTTTAACTCTAGCAATGTATATACTTTGTCCAACACTTTTATACTCATCAAAGAATGAGTTTTCGCCTATAAAATTAAATTTTTATTTAATGGATATTTCAAGATTAAAAATAAATTATGAAACATTAATCATGAGTGACAGATAATTTCATTTTGCCTATCTTTTAATTTATTTAATATTTACTTTTAACTCATGTTTTCAATATTTCTCTCCTGATTGTTTTATTTATACAGCTGTTTATTCTTCAGAATCATGGTTCAACCACTCACATATTGAGACAAGAATATGCTAATATACAGGATATAAAGCCTTTTATTTTATTTTATGTTGCAGAGTAGTACAAGGGTCTCATGTATTTGAAAACAATCAACTTCTAGAAGGTATAAAGAGGAGAAAAATTGTATAAGCATTCTATACATTTTTAAAATTATGATTATTGTTATAATTCTGTAAGATTTTATAATAATTTTCTTTGTTGATTGTGTGAAATTTCTATAACAAAATGACTTTCCTCCCATTTTATATCATCAGTGAAAAATGGTTTCAGATGTATATTGTAATCAACATTAGAATTGCTTTAAAGAACAAATATTTGAGAATACATCTTTTATTTACCCTCACCCCAACTGGCTTTAAAAATTCAAATATATTAAAGATTAAAATAGCCTTTCAGAAATAAATTTGATAGTAAGTTATTCCTCCTAATAATATAATGTGCATAAAACAAGTGAACTATTGTCATTTTGTGTCCCAAAGGTATTGTTTTTAAGTAAATGTTAAGTGTCAATACAGTGGGAAATTGGGATAGTTTCCTCGCTACAAATGTTTTAGTATAATTTGTATATTTTAAAAACATAATCTTGCTGTACATACTTATCCGTATTCGTTACTTTTTTTCTCATTGCTGAGATAGAATACCTGACACTCCAAGTTAAAGGACAAAAGGTTTATTTTGGCTCACAGTTTGTAGAGGTTTTGGTCTATAATTGTCTGGCTCCAAGGCAGAGCTGCATCACAGAGGAGAAATAGTCCTTGTGAAGCAGACAAGAGATAGCAAAGCAACAAGCAGAAGCAAGCAAAAATCTAGGACCCACTTTCTGTACCTTGCATTTTATCCAGGCCACCTGCACTTAGGGTGGGTAGCACTCACACCCAGAGTGGGGCACCCTTAATCCTACCCAGAACTATGCCAAACCAATCAATGGACTAACTTAGTAATCACACATCCTTGATCCCAGAATCACACACTGCAGATCCAGCCACATCCGAAAAGTCCCACCTATGACCGCATGAGGCTTTGTGGGGCCATCGAGACACGAACCACAACAACATCAAACACAATCGCTCCTATGTTGGTCTTTTAAAAGTAAGTTTACCTTACTACTGTGAAAGATATTTCTGTTTTTAAGTGAGGCCTTCCCTTTTGTAGGTGACACACATAGATTTTGGAAAATACATTATACACTATACTGGAACTATATACATATTGGAAAAAGCCAAAGGAGCTGAACACTTCAATGAATTAACATGTACTCGAGCTACTGTGAAAATTTGAAGAAAATAAAAATTCTTGTGATATTCCTATTTAAGTAACTAATCTCAACTTGTAGATATGTACTACCAGTGTCATTTTGAAGGGTCAATCTGTTTTAACAGAAGAATATACAGTATGTTCTATTTTATTTTCAAAATTACATTTAAGAATCTGACACTCCCTTCAGAAAGTAAAGTCAATCATATAGGATAACCAGAAAGAGAAATAAACTTTCCAAAAAAATGACTTAAATTTTGATACCTAAATGTTTGGTAGCTTACTGAACTTCTCAGAATGTGATTAAAAATCCATGATCATCTCTCTCTGAAAAATGTACTCATTTTCACACAGGTAACCTTTCAGATGCATTTCTACTGATCACCTTATATAAGGTGTTCCTTTATATAAGTGGAACATATAATAATAGTTATTATATATTTTTAAAAAGATTTATTGAACTAAAAACTTACATACCACACAATTTACAAACTTCAAATGTAAGATTCAACAGACTTTAGCACATTGACAAAGTTGTACAGTTTGTTACCCAAAATCAAATCACTCTGTCTACAGCTATTATCTCCCAATTCCTACCCCGCAAATCTAGAAAACCATTGAGTAGTCTCTATCTTCGTAGATTTTCCTGTTCTGGGAATTTTTTTTTTCAAAATACACCATGCCAATAACAAAAATAAAGACCATAACATATCCAAAGAAATGTAAATCCTGCAAAATGAGCTCTCACACCATGTTAGAGTGAAACCAGAGACTGACAACAGAAACACACTTAGAACATAATTGCTTTTTTCTTTCTTTTTTCTCTCTCTCTTCTTTCCTATTCAATTTTTCATATAAGGGAATTTATTTGATATACAAGCTTGTGTGTCTCATTTACTTCATTTAACATTATGGTCTCAAGGTGCATCCATTTTCCTAAATGCTTCAAATTAATCTTTCTTAACAGCAGAGTAGTACTTCATTGTGTAGAGGTACCACATTTTCTTTACCCATTCATCTCTTAGTGAATACATTCTCTACTTCCAAGACTTAGCTATTATGAAGTGTGCTGCTATAAACATAGGCATACATACATCACTCTGGTGTGAAGATTTTATCTTCTTGGGACGATACTCAAAAGGGAAATAGCTGAAACAGAATTTCTACTTTTAGTTTTTTGAGGAATGTCCCTACTGATTGCCATACTGGTTTTATCAGTTTACCATCCACCAACAATGGAGAAGTGCTCCTGTCTCCCCACAGCCTTGCCAGCATTTGTTATGAGTTAATTTTTTGGTAATAGCCATTCTTTCTGGGGTGAGATGGAATCTCAGTGTTGTTTTAATTTGCATCTCTCGAATGACTAATGATGTTGAACATCTTTTCATGTATTTATTTGTCATTTGTATTCTTCATCTGAGAAGTGTATATTCATCTCAGATGCCCATTTTTGGATTGGGTCTTTAAATTTGGGGGGGGGTCTGATTTTTTTCAATTCTTTATATGTCCTAGATATAAGTCCTTTACCTGAAGTACAACTGGCTAAGTTTTTTTTCCACTCTGTGGGTTGTCTTTTCACTCTGTTGGTGATTATTTTTGCTATGCAAAACCTTTTTAATAGGATGAGATCCCAGTTATTGATTCTTTGTATTATTTCCTGTGCAATTTGGGTTTTGTTCATAAAATCTTTGCCTACACCTATGTCTTCAAGAGTACTGCCCAGTCTCTCTTCCAGCAGATTTATTGTTTCTGTTTTAATATTTAGAGCTTTGATCCATTTCAATTTAAGTTTAGTGCATGGTGATAGACACAGGTCTAGTTTTAGTCTTTGGCATGTAGAAAAGCAGTTTTTCCATCACCATTTAACAGGACTATATTTCTTCCAGTGAACATGTTTGACTCCTTTGTCACAGACAAGGTGGCTGAGTGTGTTTGGGGATGGTTCTGAATCTTCTATTCTGTTCCACTGATATCAGGCCTTTTTTTTTTTTTTTTTTTTTTTTTTTTTTTTTTTTTTTTTGCCAATACCATGCTGATTTTATCACAGTAGCTTTGTACTATTATTTTAGGTCTGGGATTGTGATGCCCCCTGACTTGCCTTTGTTTCCCAGAATTGCTTTTGCTATTCTAGATCTTTTCTGGTTCCAAATGAATTTTAGGAGTGTTTTCTCTAGATCCGTGAGGTATGTTAATAGTATTTTGATTGGGATTGCATTAAATCTGTATAGCAGTTTTGGAAGAATGACCATTTTCACTATGTTGGTTCTTCCTATTCAAAAACAAGGGATATCTTTCCATTTTCTGATATCCTCTTCAATCTCCTTTTTTAGGGTACTGTAATTTTCACTGTACAGATCTTTTATATCCTTTGTTAGATTGATTCCTAAGTATTTCATTTTTTTGGATGTTACCCTGAAAAGTGTGCTTTCCCTAATTTCTCCGTGAGTTTGTTGCTTGTGTACAGGAATGCTATTGACTTCTGAGTGTTGACTTTGCATCCTGCTGCACTACTGAATTTGGATGTTAAATCTATGAGTTTTTGGTGTAGCTTTTGGGGTCTTCTGTGTAGAGTATCATGGCATCTGCAAATAATGATAATTTAACTTCTTCCTTTCCTATCTGTATTCCTTTTATTTCTGTCTCTTGTCTAATTGCTCTGGCTAATGTTTCCAGAACTATATTGAAGAGGAGTGGTGATAATGGACACCCTTGTCTTGTTCCTGATTTTAGAATGAAAGTTTTCAGTTTTTCACATTTAATATGATGTTAACTATAAGTTTGTCATAGACAGCTTTTACAAGATTGATGTAAAGACCATCTATTCCAATTTTCTGTAGGGTTTTTATCATGAATGGGTGTTGGACTTTGTCAAATGTTTTTTCTGCATCTATTGAGATGATCATGTGATTTTTGTCTTTGGTTTTGTTAATATGGTGTATTACATTTATTGATTTGTGAAGATTGAACCATCCCTACATCCCTGGGATGAATCCTACTTGGTAATGATGTATGATCTTCTTGATGATTTGCTGTATTCTGTTAGCCAGTATCTTATTGAGGATTTGAGATTGGCCTGTAGTTTTCTTTTTTAGTTGGTGAGCTGGGCATTTGGAATTGTATTTTGCTTTTTCATCTTGTCATTTTCTTTCTTTTTTTTATTTTTTGTGGGTACCAGGGGGTCGACCTCAGGACCTCGCACGCCCGCAGGCGCCCGTGCCGCTGAGCGATATCACCGGCCCCTTTTTCGTATGTGGGATCCGGGAGTCGAACTCGGGCCCTCGCGCTTGCCAGGCAGGCGCTTATGCCGCTGAGCCATCTCACCGGCCCATCTTGTCATTTTCAATTTTCTATTTTATTTTGTTTTCTGTGTCGATGCTTTTAGATTTCTGATATTAGATAGCCTTATCACTGATATCAAGGCTTTCCTAGGAGGTGTCTCTTCTTCAGGATGTCTCCTCTAGGCAGCACCCCCCGTCCCAGTTCAATGGGGGAAGCGCAGAGCACCTACTTACACTCCACTCACCAGCACTGCTGTCCTGGGCAATGGAGGAAGCGTAGAGCATGGACTTACACTCTGCTCACTGGCACTGCTGTCCCGGGGCCGAAAAATGTCTTTTGAATGATCAAACACTTCATAAACAAAGTAAAAAGAACAACAACAAAAAAAAAAACCTGATGAAAATAGAGACTTTCCTTGTGGGTGGTGGTACACATGTGAAATCCTAGCACCCTGGAAGGCTGAGACAGAAGGATCGAAAGTTTGAGTCCAGCCAAGCAAGTTAGTGACTTCAAGAAGGAATCTTAATGTTGTTTTCATTTGTATTGCTCAAAAAGCCAGAGACCTATTTTCATGTGTTTATTGGCCAGTTTTATTTCTTCATCTCAGAAGTGTCTATTTAATTCATATGCTCACTTTTTGATAGGGTCTTAAATTGGGGGGTCTAGTTTTTTGAGTTCTTTATATATTCTAATACTAAAAATTTGGAAGGACAGGTTGCAAACAATAAATCAAGAATGTGTGATTTTGTTGTATGTTATGGTAGGGTTCCAAAATGTCCCCTGAAGGCTCACCTTTTTGAAGACTTGATTGCCACTTGATGGGCTTTTTGGAAGGTGATTGGATTACGAGTTAATAAACTGAGTGGTTCACAGTCGAATGGCTTTAGGAGGTGGAGCCAGTTGGAAGAAGAAGGTCCCTGGCACTGCAACCTGAAAGTGTATTTTGTCTCTGGCTCTTTTCCTCTTTTGGCTTCCTGGATACTGTGAAATAAGCAAATTCCCTCCCCTATGGCCGCCTCACCAGAAGTCTAAAAGAAATGGTGCCAGACAATCATAGATTGAAACCCCTGAAACTATAAGCCAAAATGAACCTTTCATCCTTCAAGTTGTTTATGACAAGTATTTTGTGACAGTGACATAAAATTCACTAAGACATTTGTCAATGAAAATTCAGAAAGATCTTAAACATGATAATATGCTTACTTCCTCTCAATATCAAAGAATAAAAGATATATCTATTGTCCAAAAATTAAAAGTTCTCCATCCTTGCAAAAATGTCACCAGGGCATTTTTTCTCCTTCAATTTTGCATTCACTTGTTTAACTGAAAGGTATAACTTTATTTCTTGTCATCATTTCAAAGATTTGAAATTTCAAAATTTTGTCAAAAGTTTAACAATTGTAAACCTATCTATTTTCTCATGCAAAAAATATGTCTTATGTATTGTAATCAACTATTTATTTTCAAGTATTCATCAGTAAGAACCTTATAAAAAATAAGTCCTGGGATTTTTATTTTCTACCTTATTTATTTCTCAAAGCATAAAAGAAAAAAATCTTTATAGAACTTCATTTTTTAACATAAGTCAACTTATGCCAGGTGTATAACCTAATTGAACAAGGTTCTACAATCATAATTGTAGAACATAATTTTTTAAAAGTTTATAATTGAAAAGTATTCTAAATATTATAGCATGGCAGGCATTAATCTTGTACAGGAGCAAATCATATCACTTTATTCAGTTTAAAATTAAAACTACTACCTAAGAAAATGTTCAAACAAGAAGGGGAAGAAGGAAGGGAGGAAGGGGAAAGGAGAGAAGGGACAAGAAAAAAGGAAAATTAAAAAAAATGTAAACAAAGGTTTTGTAAATGATGAGGGGAAGTGAGGTTGAAGAGAGGGGATGGGAATGGAAAAAAAAAGAAGCAGCAAGATATATCATGTACAGGTACAAATTCCCTATGGAGAATGTTATCATTATGTATTTCTCAAATGTATCAATAAAAAACTAATACTTGATATATATATTTTTTTCAGAATGACACAAAATAAAGTAAAAAAAAATACTATTCCTTTTTTGGAAACACTCCAAAACCCATCTATTTATCCATAGAATAAATGATTATATCAAGGACTATAAATGGTTTTAGATAATATTTCTGTTCTAGAGATTTGCCATGAATGATTTTCTAAACAAGATCTAAGGAAGAAAGCATGGCCTTTATTGGTCACCTTTATTTAGAAACTAAATTTGGCAGAAATTAAACTGTTGTCAGCCTCGGAGTGAGAAAATCTGTCAAATCATCTAATCCAGAGTTCTTTCTTCAGAGATTTTATTGGTAGTTTAGTAGTTTTAAAATAAAACTTGGAGAAATGTAAGACAATATTAAAACAAGCTTTGGAAATGCAACAATTTTGAAAATTATAGAAAAATATTGATTAAATGAAGAAACAAATAAACAAAAATATGATTATTGCTAAAATGGAATTTGCTACTTTAAAAATATTTTAAAGATGAATTCTTAGAAATTAAACTAAAAGAATTTTTATCTTTCAAACCAGAATCATAAATAACAGATATAAAATCTATGAGATTTATTTTAAAATTGAATGTTAAAACTCTCAATTAGAAAATAGAAAGAGATTACTACTTTAGTGATTTGGCAATAAAATATTTTCTTTCTGAACAAGCTCTATGCTCAGATACAACTTGTTTGTGAAACCTGTGACCCTTCCAGTTTCACAAACAAGTTGAACCTCTGGTATCTCCAAAGCAAGCATGTAAATTTAACTAAAACAGTTCTGATCCACTTCCTATTCATCATTCTTTCTATTCTTCCTGGACCTAGTAAATGTCCCTTTCCCATCAAAATCATGCAAGTTTCTGTTTACTCTTAGAATAAAGCAGTTCTTAATATCTATTATAAATATATTCAAAGATCTAAATCCACCCTATTATAAATATGTTCAAAGATCTAAATCCACCCTGTTTAAATAATTGGAAGAAAATACAGTGTTGCCTCGGTTCATGAACTCGATTTGTTCCATGATTCTGGGGAAGATGACTGCATTCCTGTTCATGCAGGGAAGATGGCCATGGTTGTGTTTATCACCTGATGCAGAGTTTGCAAATAGAAGAAAAATTTTGCCCAACCCTTCCGTCTGCGAACAAAATTGTTTGCAAACAGAAGTGTTCATGAACCAAGGTATCACTGTCCAGTGAAAATTGTTTGTCCAAATGAAATATTGTTGAAGTGATAGAAATGAAAAAAGGAACCAAGAGGAAATTCTGGAGATTGAAGTATAATTACACAAATTTGCTTAGTAAGAACAAGCATAAGAGAACTAAAACTGAAATAGAAATAACAGGGAAATCCTAAGTTCAGAATACTTTGTCTTAGTAACTGTGGATATAACACTTTGGTGCATATTTGGAATGGATGAATATACTTGAGGTACATGGGGTGGGTATATTGCTATGTGATAGCATGCTTGGATTTACGAAAAGTAAGATGGGTTTTTTGTATGTTTATTCATTCACATATGTATATGTTTATATATTTGTTGTATGTACAAGAAAGAAACAAAAAATGTAAAAATTTAATTGTAATAAGTTTTCAGACTACACTTAACTTGCATAGGCCAAAATTTTTTAAATAAATTAAATCAATATTAATAACATTTCAGAAGTAAGCCCTAAACCCACTGGTTTCCAAAATATCAGAGATAAATGATACTAATTTTCTTCAACTTCTTCCAGAAAATAGAAGAGGGAAAATTTTCAGCACATTCTATGAGGGAAACATTATCCTAATACCAAAGTAGATAAAAACTTTATAAGAAATAAAAATTAAAGTCCAATATCTCTAGTGAGCAGAGATGCAAAAATTCAGCAAACTAGTAACAAGTCATATCTCACGATGTCTAAAAAGAATTACTTGTGAAACATCAAAACTTACTCAACTTATGCATGGCTAATCCAACATTCAAAAGTTATTCAATGCAATCAGTGACATTAATAGGCTAAAGAAGACAAATTACATGATCACATAAAATTTGAGAAAAAATATTTAACAATTTGAAACATCTATTCACAATTTTAAAAAAACCCTCCCCACAAACTAGGAATAACTAGTAATATTAGTTATTAGGAATAACTAATATTTATCAATAACATCATAAAGAATATTTAAAATAAATACAGAATAATATACTTAATGGGAAGAAACTGTACATTTTCCCCTTATGATCTAGATGATGGATTTTTTCAACACTATTTCTCTGTTGCACTGGTAGTTCTAGTTACTGTATCAAGTCAAGTAATGATATATAAGTATTAAGATTTGGAAAGAGTAAATGAAATTACTTTTATTCTCAGATGTCCTAAGAGTTACATAGGACATTCCAAAGAATCTATGGCATAACTTTCCAAACTGGTATATAATTTGCCAGGTCATGGTTTACAAGGATAATCTACAACTGTCAATCTCATCTTCTATATAACCAATTAAATTATATTTTGGAGTTTGTTAAAAAGCTATGTTTTATAAAAACATGAAAAAATAAAATACTGAGAGTTGACTAAGCAAAATATGTACATGGTCTATATGTAGATAATTATAAAATTTGGAGGAAAGATTTCAAAGAATTAAGTAAATGAAATATGATCATAGACTGGAATGCATAATATTAAGATTACCATTATTGCCAGTTTGATCGATATATTCAGTGTAATCTCAATCAAATCTAACCCAATTATTTTAGATACTGAAAAAATGATTCTAAATTTTATATGGAAAGACAAAGGCTCATGATCATTAAAAGAATACTGAAGAATAACAGTGTTCTAGAATGCAGAATCTTGACTTCAAGATTTATCATAAGCTTATTTCAATCAGTACATCGTGGTACAAATAAAAGAATAGATGCATAGATCAATGGAAGAGAATGGAAAACTCAGAAATATATCTATATAAATGTACTAAACTGATCGTTAATAGGTAACAAAGGCAATTCATTGACAACAGATTATTTTCTCAACAAACAGTACTAGAATAGTTGCATATTTATATGCAAGAAAATCTAGTCACTTACTTTATATCTTTTATTTAAAAATTAACTCAAATTGACCAAAGACCTAAGAAACAAGACCTATTATAGAGAATTGTCACAGGAGAAAAATAAGTGATCTCATACTTGATGATGAGTTTTTACATGCACCAACAAAAGCAGAATACATTGTTAATAACTTGAAAGTCAGGCTTCATTAAAAAAAAATCTGCTCTGCCAACAACACTTAGAATAGCAAGATAATAACTGGGAGAAAAAATATTTGTAAAATAAAGCTCTCGTAAAGGAGCTGCATATAAAATATTAAAAATAATACTTGAAACTTATGGGTAAGAAAACAAAAAAAATCCAATTTTTAAAAAATGAGGAAGTGCCTAAATTTATATTTAGTAATTAGTAATTGATGTTTCAGTTTTTTAATTTAGATTTTATAAGTATGTATTACCTAATAGAGCATACCTGTGAGACTTTAAATTATGTGAAAAGTTTATTTATAAACATTTATCCCATTTACCTTCTACTTATTTGTAAAAATTATGCCTAGGCTACTTATTAAAACTGAGATATTAGACAAACATAGTCATTGCTTCAAATTTCTTTATTATCAAAGAAAACTCCTAAAATAAAATTGCTACTCTTGGGCTACGGGAAGCAATGGACACTTCGTTGCATTTCCATCTCTATATTTTTTCTTAAATTAGACTTTTACTTTTAAAAAACCCAGACAAAAATATACTGTAACAATTTTGAAGACATCATTTTTATTCTATTAACAAATTTAAAACCAGCCTATTTATCAAAGATTTGCTGAAATCATGTGAATTAAAAGACTTTGGTTAATTACTACAATTCTGTTTGTTTGTTTGTTTTGAGACAGGGTCTCACTACGTAGCCCAGGCTGACCTTGAACTCAGCAATCCTCCTGCCTCAACATCCCGAGTGCTGGATTACAGGCATGTGCCACCACACCTGGCTAGTTACTATAATTTTAACAGTTTTAATTTATGTCACTACCAATTTATACATGAGACCATTTGAATAGACACAACAATATATAACAATATAAACTCACTTATTTATAAAAGATGATTCAGTCCAAATTATATTGCCCACAAAACAGATCAAGTGGTAGCCACCAATTTATATAGCTAAATTTTAAGATTTTTATTTACTTTGACAGGTAATCTTATGAATGATGTGCACCTATTTTTTTGGTCAAGCTGTTCTGACAGCAACTTAGTGTTTAAGAAGCTCTTTGTCCTCTATTGTCCCTTTTTTTCAGTCCAGTGAATTTAGAGGTTAACTTTTAAATGCTCACATTTTAGCTAGGAGTGGCTGGAATAACAAACCTCCAAGCAATTCTGGTCTTTATTTATTTATTTATTTTACTATTTTCTTTTTTTTTCTTTTTTTTTTTTTTTTTTGGTACCAGGAATCAAACGCAGAGCCTCGCACTTGCCAGGCAGGTGCTGCACTGCTGAGCTACATCCCTGGCCCTGAGCTACACCCGAAGCCCTGAGCTACATCCCCAGCCCCAGCAATTCTGAATTTAATAAGAAAATTTTCTTTGTTCTGTTTGCCAGTTTGGTTTGCCTGATTAATCAACATAGGTGGGAAATATTTTAAGAAAGAGTTTTTGAAAGGTTTTATCAGTTTTTTTTATCAGTTTTTTTTTCCTAGCCCATGTGTTAGCCAAAGCAATTTTCATGCCAGACAGAGATCTTTTCTTATTGCTTTGAGCTCAAAATTTTGACATGGTGGCACACAGCTGTAGTACCAGTGCTCTGGAAGGAGAATGGAAAGTTCAAGTTCAGCCTGGACTACTTAGCAGAGAAAAGAGGTTTTGGGGGAGGGTTTGAGATATAGCTCAGAGCAAAGGTCCTGGGTTCAAATCACAGCACTGTGAAAAAGAAAGGAAATATTGACAAAAGTATGAGTTTTTTTGATGCTGACTTGTTTTGAGAGAGTAACTTTCATAAACATTTACCTAACTCTTTCCTTTGATGTTGCTAATCTTTCAATTAACTATTTCATCACCTTTAGTCATGGTCAACCACGCAAACCTGAATTTTCATTTTCAAAAAGGTGATTATTAAAGTGTCTACCTTTGTTGCTGTAAATTGCAAAATCATTATTTGAAAGTTTTTTTTAATTCCCTGTCTTGACCAAAAATGCCCTTAGAGAGACTTAAGCAGGCTTCACCCTATTGTCATTTCATTTTGACTGTTTCTTCATATAAGCAAAAAAGTCAGTAGATTTCAAACAAAAAGAGAATAAAACAGTGAGGCACATATAGAGCTAAAGAGTCTTTTTACATGTTAATCCTATAATTGCAGTTTAAGCATCAACTTGTCATAGTTTTTTTTAAAAATAACATGTAAAAGAATGTAACATAATATGACCAACTGGATTCCTTGAAAGGGGATTTTGTCTGCCTGCTTTATAATTTGGAGTTATCATTTCATTTATTATCAGTCTCTCAAAAGAAAAGAAAAGTATTATCCATAAGCTTTGTCAGAGAACTAGGTGTGCACAGATTGTATTGTTTGGTAAGTGTACCTGATATAATTTTTCTTTGACTTGTACACAAAATGTGTAAATTAAGCACACAAATAAAATAACTATCTTGTATTTTGTATCTTGTATTTTGGGTGTCTCATATAAGAGAAGCCATGTGATACTTAAGCTTATGTGTCTGATTAATTTTAGTTAACTTAATGGTCTCATGATGCATCCTTTTTTCCTACAGATGACTCAAGTTTACCCTTCTTTATTGCAGAGTAGTACCACATTGTGTATAAATAGCATATTTTCTTTATCTGTTCAGCTGTTGATGGTCATATACGCTGCTTCAAAGATTTGGCTATTATGAATTGTGCCGCTAATAAAAAACAGGGAAAGGGGATGAAGAGATGGAGGCAGAGTACGGGGAAGAGGAAGGAAATGACAAAAAAATTAAGATGAGTTATAAATCTGTACCAACTCCTTATCAGGAATGTAATTATTATGTACTGCAAGCATATAGTAAAACAAATGAAAATTGATACAAAAAAATTAACCTAAGTGCAAAGAACCAAATGAGAATTCATGTGAAGTAATATAAAGACCACATCAAATGTAAATTTTGTGAAAATTTTTGTATTCAAACTTGGGACAGTGCCCTTATACAATAAAGGGGTGGCCAGCAAAGATAGCATTATTTTATAATCTCTACAAGTGATGAAAAGCCCCTTTTATAAGGCAGCAATTGATCAGAGAGAAACTAGCTAGGGCAGAAAAAAGGGGAGTCATGAATCAAAGAGCACAAAGGCTGAATGCTTATACCACACCTGGCTCTAGGAGCACTGTTTCTCTCTGAAGGTGATCTTCATCCCACGTCTGGGCACCAAATACATCTACCTAAATAACAACCTGAGAAATTCTCCAAAGAATAATGGTATTTATTTGGGAATAGCAGAGCATCGCAAAGGGAATGCACATGCCACAATTAGCTGAGTGCCTTCCAAGAGGTTGAGGCAAAGGGAAGATTACATAGGTGGAAAGGGGAAGGTCACACAAGATAGTTTGAAACAGTAATCCTCAGCTACAGCGATTAATAACAAGGTGTGTGCCAGTCTGAGGTTGAACAGAGAAAAGCTGGATAGGATAGATGTCTTTGTAGGAGTTTTTTTGTTTTTTTCCTAAGTAAGATTGTGATGGCCTTTGTGCAAGATTGTGGTTCTGACAGAATTTTTGTGAACAGTTCTTATTATGAAGTGTTCATACATGATACGCTCTCCTTCATAACTTCCTATATATATACAAATACATATATAGTTGCTGTGTTGTTAGGTTTCAAGAAAAGTGATTTTTTTTGTATGGGTACCGGGGGTCGACCTCAGGACCTCGTGTGCCAGCAGGCGCCCGTGCCACTGAGCAATATCACCGGCCCTTTTTTCGTATGTGGGTTCCAGGAGTCGAACTCGGGCCCTCGTGCTTGCCAGGCAGGCACTTGCACCGCTGAACCATCTCACCAGCCCTCCACTTTGATTCTTATAACTTTCACATTTGTCATTCGGTGAATGGAAATTAAAATATGTAATACATCACATACTTACTAGAATGGTTCAAACAAAACTTTTAAAAACTTGTCAACACCAAGTATTTGCAATAATGGAGAGCCCCGGGGGACCTCATTCATTGCTGAGAGGAATATAAAATGGTACAGCCAATTAAAAAGGCAGGATTTTATAAAGCTAAACAGAAGGACACATTGCAAAATAATCGACTGATAATCCTCGAAATTGTCAAAGTTGTTAAAAACAGGGAAGGCCTGAAAGACTGGCATAGCCAAAACTCTAAATAAACAGGATAACTAGATGCAATGTGATATTCTAAATAGCCTCATGGAACAGAACAACAGACATTAGGTAAAAACTGGAGGATTCTGAATAATTGTAAACTATAATAACAATATATCAAGATTGATTCATTAATTGAAATAATTATGCCATATATTTCATGTTTATTACTACTAAAAGAAAAAATATATACAAAATACAAGGGAACACTATATGGACTATTTTCAATTTTTCTAAAACTCTAAAGTTATTCTAAATTTTTTTAAAGAAACAAAATAATGGAAAAACTATCATGTAACCATTAACTTTTTTAAAGCAAGGCTAGTTATACTATATCTCATAAAGTTTAAAATCATTTTTTGGATTGCTAACATTTATGAATAAATCTCAAGATATATAAAATAAAAAGATATTACAAATTGAGTTGTGTGTTCTTTATTCACTCAAATTTCTTTTGCACATTCTCAATTGCAATCAACAAAGTATAATATATTAGTATATTATGTTAAATTCTAAAGGTTAGATTTCATGATGAAATATCCATTTCCTTATGTATTTCTCTTTTATGTTCTTACAATGCTTAAAAAATGCCTGGAGCTCACTCACTCAGAAAAAATAAAAGGAGAAATATTGAGAATTTGAAGCAAAATTGGTTATTGTATGTAAAAGAATAAAGAGGGGTTACATCTGCAGTAAGATATATTGTGTGCTCAAAACTCAAGAAAAATTTTAAAAGGGATGGCAAATGATTTTTCAAAGTCAAAATATAAAAAATAACCTATTCCCGATTATAATTATCATATTACATTTCACTTTAAATGTCACTGTGTTGAAGGTTATTTACACTGTAAAAAGAGATAACTGAAAACTTTGTATTGTGTCTTGTGTGTTCCTAAGATTTTATGACATTTTAAACATTTTCTTTTACAAATTAGTTGAAAGTTTATTAGTTTGTTAAATGTTTACACAATGCAAAAACTTTAAAATTGTAACATATTTATGAATACCACATTACATCTTTGTACATGTGTACAATGTACAATATTTAAATCTTGTGAAACGCATTTATCTCCTCAAAAATTTATCACTTTTTTTCTGGAGAAAATTTCTAAAGCCTTTTTTTTTAGATTTTTTATTTATACAGTACATTATCCATAGTCTCTGTGCTGTGAAATAACACACTGGAATCTCATCTTCATACCTAAAAATTATAACATGATTTTAATTAACCATTGGTAATCTTTGAAAAGTTTTTATTCCATAAAATAAAGACAAAGAATAATTTGTATGGAATTTACCACAGTCAATATTTCCAGCATAAACTGAAGTAGGGAGGGGAAGAGATTTTACCTCTGTCCACCCCACACTTTCCCCTGAAAACTTCTGCCTTTTTAAATCAAATCACTTTCACAGGAGGTGGTGGACACTTCTGGTATCTATCTCCGGGCCAGAAGGGATATCTGAACCTTCTTTGTGATCTGTTGTATGTTTTTTTCTCCTATCCTATTGTTTTTCTAATGGATTTCCAGAATTTCTTTAATCTCATAACTGTCCAAGCTCCACTCCTCAACTTTTAAGAATTTTAATCAAAAGTTTAAATTGAAGTTCCTATTTGTAGAATTACCACCCAATGAAAGTCACCATTCAGGACATATCCTTGAGAGTTCTCTTAAGAGAATGATGCTGGTCATGTGATTGAGGTAGCTCCAGTGTATCCTGATTTTTGATGACTGGCCACCTCTGCTGATATCAGAGTTTCCTGGCTTTTCTTCTCCCACTCCCTTCTTACCCTTTGCTGTCCTGTGTAGTGATTTGGTGAGAGATATTACTGCTTTGTTCTCCATCTCACCCACCCTCAACTCACTGTACACCCTGAACCACGTTAGAGTTTTATTATTATATGAAAATGCTTTATGCTGGCTTTCCTTAAAAAAAAAAAAAAAGTATAAGGCAGTGATATAGCTCAGCAGCATAAGCGCCTGCCTGGCAAGCACGAGGTCCTGAGTTCAACTGCCGGTACCTACATAAAAAAAAAAAAAAAATTAAGAAACTTGGTCAATAGTGCATATAGTAGATAATCCCCTTAAAATTTGAAAACAAAAATTTTAATTTTATTTAGGCATGCAGTTAAATTATTTTTATCCACAAATAATTTAAAATTACTGGCTTAAAGAGGAAGTACAGAATATTTGTCTGGCTGGGTTTGCAGAACAGCTGCAACGCAGGGATAGAAACAGTGGCAGAATTGAGCATAAAAGTGAAAGATTCATTGTGTCATAGGTGATGGGATCTGGGCTGGATAGAAAAGAAAATGAAGATGCTACAGTAAAATAACATAAAAAGGAGTTGGAGATCTTGATAAAACTGAAAAGATGGCTATTGACGTTGAGAGAGTAAGAGATCAGCAAAAATGAGAGATTATGTTCAAGGAGTGCAATATTGACTTCAGAGCAGAAAGGTGTTGGGAAATGAGGCCTGACTTGTGAACATGGGAACGAAGTTGCTAGAACAGTATATGAGTAAAGGACATTCAAATTTAATGGAATACATGCAAGTTTTAATCTTCTTTAGCATAGGCCAAATTTAACCCAAAGTTGCAAAAACAATGTTTCAGTGAGGGTTAATTGGAAGAATTTGATCTAGTCTCAGATTTTCAACATTACATTTTCCAGTAACAGATGCAGAAATATTGAAGTAATCATTGATGACACAAGAATCCCTAACCACTGTTTGAAGTTTTGTTCATGGATAAAGCATTCTTTCAAAAATAAATGTACTGAGGGACCTTTATTCATGAGGTGTTGCTTTATATATGAGGGATATAAAGATAATGTAGCCTCAGTTATAGAAAACAAAATGTGTACAGTGGGTATTAGTATGGAAGAAAACGTAGGACACAGTGGGAGAAAAATGGAATTGTGGAATCTAGGAAGGGGAAACCAGAGGAGAGTTCCATTATCTAAAGTAACTGGAGGAAAGAATAGAAAGGAAAATAGATGTTTTATTCCAATTAAATCTTTTTAGATTGGATTTTTTAAACCACCAATTAAGACTAAACCCATAATCCTCTTAATCAAAAAAAAAAAGTGCTTTGATTATCTGAAAACTCTTCTAATCAGGAAAATTACTGGAACTTCTCTGATTGATATCACATTCAAATGATTATTAACCAGGAGCAATGTGATACATTAACACAAGATTTTAAAAGATTAAATTCAACATGTTCTCAGATTCTCATATATAAGGAAATTTATGAGATTTAAACCTGGTAACATGGAATTTAATCAAATTTAAATGCTAACGTGATATAAAAACTATTAGTATAATGATTCTAGGACAGATATGTCAAAATTTATTTGTGGTATTTTCTATTTACTAGATATTCACAGAATGACAGAAAAATATTTTTCCAGTTATATCAGTCAAGAAACTATAAATAATTTAACACGTAATTTCTAATTTCACATGCACTAAGAATATCTTCCATATGTATTATGCAATTTGTTCATATATTTCACATACCAAGATTCATGACCATAAATCAGCTTCTTATTGTGTTGCTACTCTGCCGATTACATCCGGACTCTGTTATCTGCTGATGACCAGGCATTTCTGGAAACGTCTGATTAAGGCTTGGATAGTCCTATACACACAGGGGTCCAAAAGTAGGGTGATATAGACACAATAAGCTTGACGTAATATTAAACCGTGTTTTCTGAGTTGAAAAGAAATGTTGTGTCCAATATAAAATCTATCATACAGATTTAACTCTTGGCTTATACCTGAAAGGATTTATCTCTCACTTCTGTGAAAAGGAGGAAATAGGAATCTGAAGCTGAAAAAAGATATCGCATTAAACTTCTTAAAACCTGTGGATATAAACAGAACTCTTTTGAGATCTTTCTAATAATGTAATACAAAAAGGAAAAAAGAATGCTTTTCCACATATTTTTCAAGATAAACTAGGCTATTCTATGTAATGAATAAGCACAGATATCATTGTGATGTGAATTGGGGAGTATTCCTCCAATCTACAGTTATATTTGAATCACTTCATGTCAAATGTCACAGTGTCAGGGGAAGAAGTCTGAGAAAGGCACACTAGCTCGTAAATGCTATGGCACATAGGTGCCTTATGTCACTTCCAGTCATAGTCTAATCTGATACAATCACAGTGTTTCCCTTAACTGCCACAGAGGCTGAAAAATCAAGTGTTCTCAGGAGGCCAGAAAAACTTTCTAAGAAAATAGGATTTGATTTAGTGGGTGGAAAAATGCAGCACTGTATCTGCCTCCACACCAGCCTGACATTTTGATGCTGATTAATATCTACTCAGGATGTAAGTAGTGTTTCCCATATACCATTATTCTGGAGGCAGTGAGAGAAGTTAAAGTGCAAAACTGAGTACCACCCAGCGGAGCAAAAGCTGAACTTCATAACAGGAACAGCCATATCTACAGGAAGAAGGGAACTTTCTCTGTCCAATAGGACAGCAGCCCACAGAAGAAAAACCGTAAGGTCTGGGCTATGTTCTGTGTCAACCTGCACCATTAGTTACTGCAACTTGTAAGGCACCTCTTCCCGTAAGAAAAACAATAACTAAGTTTACATGTGTTTATTTATGCTTTCTCTTATTTCAACTTTTGTTTAATTTTCTTTTTGAATTTTAGAAAATTATTTAGTAACTTATTTTTTAAATTTAGTAAGTTATTTTTTAAAATTTTTATTAGTACATGTTTGCAGTACATAATGGTTACATTCACTGTAAGGAATTAGTACATTAATACACAATGCATCTCAATTATTTTCCCCCCCTTTTCATCCCCCTTTTGTTCTGCCATCATCAGGTTCATTTATTTATCTTATAAATCTTCATAAAGTTAATTATCATGTATGCAGATTAACAACCAGAATAATAGTCCAAGAAACATATGAAAATTATACTAAACCAAGGTACACTTTTAGATACATTGTCTATGCGGAATTACAATACCATTTTTTCTCTCATTTTAATATTCTATTTTATTTTACACTTTATTTATATATTAAGTTTTTCATGTAAGAGAAACCACGCTATATTTTAAGCTTATGTGTCTGATTTACTTCACTTAACATTATGGTCTCAAGGTACATACATTTTTCTACAAATGACACAAGTTTATCCTTCTTTACAGCAAAGTAGTACTGCATTGTGTATAAATACATTTTCTTTATTCAGCTGTTGATGAACATATAGGTTATTTCCAATATTTAGCTAATTTTCAAAGTTATTTTACTTTTGAAGGTCATCTGGTGCAATCTAAATAAAATTATTAGTGTGCCGAAGGTTTATACAAAATTTTAGCTGTTATATAAAAACATGAAAATTATACCTACTTACAGGTAAGATGTTATGTTTCAACACACATATATATATTTTGTAATGCTTAAAGCAGTGTAAACATTTATCATTTCCATATTTATCATTTTTATGATGAAAACATTCAAGATCTTTATTGTAGCTTTCTTGAAATATGCAGTACATCATTATCTATAATCACTCAGCAGTGCAATAGTGAACGCAGTCCTCTTACACCTTTCTACATATAACAACCCACTGATCAACCTTTTTCCATCTTTCCCTTTACCATGGAGTTTTCTTCGGTGAATTCAAGATGAGATGGGTTTAAGAAATTTATCTTTGAATTTCTAGCTTAGCATATTTTTATTCTAATCTATTCTGTTATGATCTATACATGTTCGTTGCTTCTTTTTGTGTGTAAAACATTATTAAAGGCATTAAAAGAAATAAAAAAAACTTGAGTAAATGCTTTCCTCAAGGAAGATTCAGATTAATAGAATAGTGAATTAAGTGAACAAATAACTATGGGACAGGGCTGGGGATATAGCTCAGCGGCGCAAGCACCTGCCTGGCAAACACAAAGTCCTGAGTTCGATTCCCAGTACCAAAAAGAAAAAAAAATTATGGGACAAAACAAATAATGGTAAGTTTGTTAGTAAATGTGATAGAAAATGTAGGAAATAAAAGAACACATGTGCTTTGGAAATAAAGAAAAAAATAATCTTCTGAAATTATTTTTGAAATTTCACATAATAACTATAAATTTAAACATAAAAGTTGTAGAAATGGACATATTTCCTGATCTCCCCAAACCGCACATTTATAATTTTAAATTTCTTGTTGAATAAATCTAATGTCATATCTCCCTGTCCTCCCGGCACAATTTTTCAGGCAAAGTGACCTACAAGAAAGTCTTTATTAATTTTATTTTATGAATTATTCTCCATACTTAATTAAAATTAATTAATTTTTCCATTCTGTCATACCTTGTCATAGGTATTATTTCTTTATGTAGTTTATTATAATTTGATTGTGCTCTATGCCCATAGTTCCCCCCTTTAATACCCTATTATGATATATTGCATTCAGACATCAATTCTGCCTTTCAAGCCCACCTAACACAAATATCACTCTGGAAAGCTGATTGTGTTAGTTTGTTTTCCATCACTGGGACAAATTACCTGACAACCACAATTTAAATGAGCAGAGGGTTATTGCTGGCTCAGTCTCACTGGCTTCGATCCATGAGCAGCTGGCACCAATGCAGAAACATCATGGCGGAACGGCATGGCTGAACAAAGCTGCCATTCCGGGAAGCAGAGCAGTGAACAGCATCAGAGGGGAAAGGGCTGAAGGACCAGATATGGTTCACAAGGCCATGCACACATGATGCACTCAGACACAGCCAGAAGTGTATTTTACTAATCTGTCAAGCCAATGAAGTTGACAGTCAAGCTTAAGTCTCACACTAGCCCTATTCCTTTTAACCAAACGGATGTCAGGTGATTCAAAATCTATTTAGTTAATAACTCTGAATTCTATCCAGTATGACAATATTTTGTTTGCCTGCTTTATTATTGCCCCACCAAATATTAATCTGATTAATTCACAGAAAATGTGAATGACCACAACCTGGTGCATATTAGTTGCTTAATACGTATTTTTAGATTAAATAAATTCTCAAACTATATCACTAGAAACTGAAGAGGGATGTGTGAAGCCATCAATATGACACCAAAATACATTTTAATTAGCCTCTCTAATGTTCTACATTACATAACTTAAGCAAATATAATAATACATAATTGATTATGTTATGTAGAGTATCTTTAATTTGAAAATATTTCCTGTTGATGATTCTTTATAAAACTACAATTTGTTAAAATAATGGTAGTCCGGTGATATAGCTCAGTGGCATAAGCGCCTGCCTGGCAAGTGTGAGGTCCTGAGTTTGACTCCCAGTACCCACATAAAAGAAAAAAAGGGCTGGTGATATTGCTCAGCAGAGTAAGCGCCTGCTGGCAAGCATGAGGTCCTGAGTTCAACTGCCAGTACCCACATAAAAAATAATAATAATAATAATAATAACGGTTGTCTCGGTTTTCCTCAAAAAAGAAAATTTTCGAATTAGATTCAGTATTTCCTTCAGGTCCCACAAACATAGAAATTTTAGAAATTAAAATAATAGTTTCTATTTACACTTTTACAACAAAAATGTTACAACATTATTAGCTCACCAAAGTCCCACTAGAACTTGCAGGAAAAGGTCAAGATTATTTATACATTATTTTATCCTCCAATATTAGTAAGAATTTAAGGGGGAGCAACTATTTAAGAAAGAAATGGACATTTTAAAGATTTCAAGTAAAAGCACTGCCAAGAAAAAAATTATGGGATCATAGAACTCTAGTAAAAATGTCAACTTGCCTATTTCAGTGTTTTATACATTTGTTAGCAGTAGTGCCAGGATATTGTCTCACAATGGAAAAGAATAAATTATGCCACCATTATCTGAAATATATGGGCCCCCACAGACAACGTTTTCCTTTATAGATTCTCGTGCGCTGTGGTCTCAGTTAAGCTCATAAAGCATGGACCTGTCAAACCATCTTACGATTAGTAGAGAAGTATATTTGGGAACATTCAGAGGGAAGAATGGTTATTTTTTATTTAGTGTACAGATTATATTTCAGTGGAAGTATAAAATTATTAGAAACAATAAAATTATTATTGCATGATGTTTTACATTGTGTTTTTGGAAAAATGTTCATTCTTTAAATTAAAGGATTAATCATTTTAAACACATTTTTAATTTTATAATAAACACATTTTTAATATTACAGTAATATAAAACATAAAAGCCTAAATTACCAAAGTTTTAGTTTATAAAATCTTTTTTCTCTGTTTGTGATCTTATCCACTATGAGATACTATAATGAAATAACTATATCCAGAAAAATTCATTATTCAGTCATTCTCACACAAGTATTTTAGATAAAATTATGAGGATTCTAATAGAAAGTAACTCATAACAGAAGGTTAGGTGAGATCAGGGAAGAACATATTTTCTTATGGAGAAATATAGTATATGTAGTGAAACTCAGCAACAGATTGAGGTCTCCACAGGCAAGGACTATTCTATAAGTAATGGATAGGATCCCACGGTTTAGAACTCACGCCAAAAAGAGCTGTATGGGATGCCTTCATTCTTTAATTTACTAGTATTTATTGAATATTTACTAGGCCTATTTCATTTTTCAAGTTAGTAGACGAAGAAGTTAATAAAACAAAATCAGAGTAGAATATATAAACACTAAAGAAAAAGTAAGCAAAATTATATGCATATGTATGTATGTGTGTCTGTGTATATAATTTCATTTATATACATATATTATCTAAAAATAATACTATAATGCTCACATAGTTGGTTGACCCTGTTGCTTTGGGCAAGGGAGAAAATCATGGTGGGATCATGTAGCACAGCAAAACCATTCTCCTCATGACTGCAAAATAGGAAAGGCTGGGATCCCATCACCACTTGCCAGCACATTGCACCCATTGACCCAAATTCTCCCCATAAGCCCCACCCCTTAATGTTCCTCCACCTCCCAAGAGTGCCACTCTGTGAGCAAGATTTTGCCAGATAGATAGAGCATCGGGCACCACTTATATCCAAACTAAAGCACACCATACAGTCAAATAGCAACTGCTACATTACAGAGGAATATTTGTGATATGTACTATAGATTAAAGGCTAACCTTCTACAAAGAATTCTTAAAAATTAGGGATACTGGCCTGCAAATAAAATAATAATTAAGAAAAAAACATGAAAAAGTCCACACTAAAGATATAAAACCTGCACTTAGAAACTTGTAAAGATATTCACCCTCACTCATAATTAGAAAAATGCAAATTAAAATCTCATTCAGATATTACTTTTTATTTATCAAATCAGTGAAAATGAAAGAGAAGAATGACTTCATTTTTTTCTTTGTTTTTGCAAAGCTGTGAGGAACCTGACATTTTGATGTGTTGCTACTGGAGGGGAATTTTCTTATAAACTAAACTTACTACATATACATTGTGATTCAGAATTTCCATTTCTAGGGATTGATCCTGGAGATTCATCTTAGAAGACAAAAATGTATTATCCCCAAAGCTATTCAATTTAACATTATTTATAACCGGAAAATTTTTGAAACAATCTAAATACCCATTCCTGTAAGAGTGGTTGAATATACTACGAAATCAAACACTATCATATTACGCAACAGAAAAAAATGAGGTAGCTCTATGTGCAAATAATGAGACTTTTTTTTGATATATTGTTAAAAAGAAAACAATAAAGTAGTATATACATTTTATGGTTGCTTTTATATAAGAAAGAAGGGAGAAAATAGAGTATATCTGCTCAGTTAATGAAAAAAGGAGAAAAAAATGAGAGGAAGGATGAATCAGAAAATAATCAAATTTATTATAGTGTGAGGGAAAACTAGGTAGAATTAGAACTGTAAATAAGTTTAGGTTATCTTTCCTTTATTGAAGTTATTTAGTAATGGTAGTTTTCTCTGTACAAAATAAGAGCAAAATGATTAATTGAAAGTGTTTCCTCTTTTCATCTTCTAAAAAGATAACAAATTTCAAATTATGCATAAAATTTTTCTTCCATATTATCTTGCCTTAAATGCATTCTATATAAACCATGGTCTTCACTGTGACAGTTTAGACTTTACTTTCCTTTTTTTTTTTTGAAAGCCTCCTTCCTTCGGGCTCAGAGGTGTATCTCCCTTAACAAATGTTATTCCTGAGTCTGGCCTTACAAAATATCCTTAAATAATACCCTTAAAATCCAAGTCTTCGGCCAGCCATGGTGGCACACACCTGTAATCCCAGGACTAGGGAGGCCGAGGCAGGGGGATCACAACAAGTTCAAGGCCAGCATGAGCAACATGGGGAGTTCCAGGCTAGCCTGAATGAAGAGAGACCTATCTCAAAAACAAAACAAAATAAAATAAAATAGAATGAAAAGCTTTGGACTCACAGAGCCTTGAGAGGGAATTCTGGCCATGATTTAAGACCTTAGTTTTTCTCACATGATGTTTTGAAGATATGTAACATAATATGTGAATTATCTATTCTTCAGCAAAAGCTTCAAGTAAGTACTTTCCACGTCTTTCCAAATCCGTTGCATATTTTACAGAGAAAAATGGCTGAATCTGAGAAAATGTGATCATTAAATAATTGCCGGACTAGTCAGTGAAATTAGTTGAGTGATAATAGTTCAGTGAAATTAGTTGAGTGATATTTTAATTATTTATGTTTATATATTTACCTGTACATGTTTCATCTTGATCATGTTTACTGTCCCCACTGCCCCCTTCCCCAAATCCCCTTCCCTGTCACCAAAAATTCTGCTTCCATATTTCCTACCATCTTTCCTTTATTTTGTTCTTTAAGTTATCTATATTTTGGGTTTCTCATATAAGAGAAATCATTTGATATTTAACCATTTATGTCTGATTTATTTCACTTAGCTTTATGGTTTTAAAACCCATCCATTATGTGCAAACAACTCAAATTTATCCTTCTCTTTATAATGATTTTAAATATACTTATTTTAACCCAATTATTTGATAAGAAATGTGACAACTGCGACAAATTTTAGACATAAAAAAGCCTATAACAACTGCATTCAGAGTTTTAAAAAGAGCACTGGAATGAAACATAGTAAAGGTAACTTGCAAAGTGTATTAAGCTGTATTTACTTTCTGGTAACCTTTTAAAAAATCATTTATTTTACTGTAAGAAGAGTCAAATCTAAGAAATTATAATTTGCATGTATATTTATTTCATAAAATCCTTCATTCTTAGCTCAGTAATATTCTAAGATCCTCTTGTCAAAGGATATATCCACTCTGAATAAATCACCTGGCTATATATACATTCTTTAAGAAGATGTACTTAAACTATTTTAGATACTTTAACTTTTAAATCTATTGCAGTGAATAGAATCCCCTTTAGAGTGTGAGCAGTCACTTGACAACTGAGATTATTTTTATGAACATTTCATTTTCATCTAAGCCTTACATTTCTGTTCTTCCCGCAAATTATAATTTCAAATGATCATAATTCAGAAATTGACTATGAAAAAGTAAGAATAAGTAATTTAAAGGAGTCAGCAAGATCTTTGTTCAATGCGGCATACATTTGCATGGCTTCCTTGGTTTCAAATTATAAATTATGAAGTATATTCTCATTTGTAAATTATATTCTCAAGAAAAGTCCTAGGATTATTATGTATTTATGACTATCCAGATATCAATAGAAGATTACGTTTAAGATCAAATTTATTAGAAGTGAACTATACAAAATTAAGGAAAGTGAACCATTCCATAATCTTTCTTTCTCTTACTGTAATATCACAAGAAAAGGCTAATTCATATCACTAAAGGGAAAAACTGAGATGCAATGATTCTTTATCTAAAAAAATTTCAGTCTTAGGTGGTACTTATGCAAACTCAATTTTGCAGACTTATTTTTTAATAATTGTTCAGGTAATCATTCCATAAATCTGTGTTAATTGATTAAAGCATTTTGCAAGTAACCAAATGAATGAATGAGTGGTGAAAAAATTAGTTTTTACATGTAAAACTTGCTTCTACAGATTTCTAATGCTGTGTATTTTCTGTTTCCAGCTTCTTGAAAGAAATATAATCATATATAATCAAATAATATAATCAAATATAGTTAAAATTCACTTAGAATAACTTAGAAATTGTTTTTTACTATTTAGTAGTTACCTGGTTCAACTAAAATTCCATTCAGAAACACACTACTTTCCTAACATCTACAAAGTTAGCAATGTGCCACTTCATATTTCAAGTTGATATAACAGACTACCTAGTCTATTAAGATAAAAACATGCTCACATCAAACTATAATCTAAGGATAATGTATAATGTATGATATTATCAGGAGTTCAACAACATTTTAAATTTAGACAAATTTAAAAAATTATGTGTATGTGTTGTTTGTATTTCAATGCATAGTTCCAAAATATCTGCAAACTTAATTCTGTGGATAATTCTATTGATGGCTGCACATTACAGTTTATCCTGAAATTAAGTTTATCTTTGTAAAATGGGAAAAAAATTGGACAGGAATAAAATAATCACTTTTCAGACATAGAATAAAATCTCCAAAACTTCTAAGTCCCTCCCCACTCCAAAATATATTTTCAACATGTGTTTAACAAGCTTGTCTAGGCAACTATGTTCCCAGTCACATCACTATTGTATAAAATTTAATGTTTAAGTACTGATATAAAATTATGACCTGCAAATCTTAATCATATGATATGTAAATGAATACTGAATTATGTGAATTTTCTTTATTGTAAAGTAACAAATATATTTATCATCGTGGTGATTATTCAGAATCCTAATAATCATGACAAGTACATTTGGCTGTAACAAAATAATAAGATGAATTCCACATTTTGCAGAATAATAATAATGTGACTGTAAGTGGAGATAGGTATCTATTGAAATAGATTGAATTATGATATAGTTTGAGTTATGTTCCCTCAAATTTTATATATTAATGCTCTAAGCTCAGGACCTCACAACATGACTGTATTTGGAGATAGGGCCTATAAAGAGATCTTTCAGTTAAAGTAAGTTATTTAAGGTACAGCCTAATGCAATAAAACTAATATGCTCATAAGAAAAGAAAATTTGGAAAAGTCAGGTTCTGACAGATATCACAATGAGAAGATGGCAAATTAAGTAGAGAGGAATCAACAAAAAGCATCACGATCCCAGATCTTGCCTCCTTGTCTATTGTTTAAACCACCCAGTCTGTGGTACTTTTATTTAGAAACTCTAGCAAACTCCAGAAGACCTTTCTCTGGAGAAGATGACATTTTAGCAGAAACACCACTGTTCAATGGCTCTGAGACAACACAACCAGAAATAGTTGAGCAGAAGAGAAGAGTAGGAATAATCTAAGCGAGAGAGGAAAAGAGTGGACAAACAGCGTTGCACTTGCAAAACAGTTTCCCAGAGTCAGTGATAAAGGAAAATACACATTTATGACTTTGAATTTTTCTTATTTTTTGTCTTCTGGCTTTTCAGCACTAAACTAAAACATGAAATTGAACAACTGAAAATTGACCTTCCAGAATTTCCAATCTCTGAAATCTCATGGAAATCAGTACTATAAAGTTGAAGGAAAACAAGTAATCCCACACATTGCTGGTAAGAAATTGATCAGTGGTATCCCTTCAAATTTCAAAAACAAATACCAATTGAGAGAGTACTTATGAATTTTCTATCAGAATGAATTCATAAATTTTGAAGGATACAAATGTATAATATTTATTATCCATTTATTATGAAAGAAAAGTCAAAAAACTTTAGACAAAAGATAGAGAAGTTTTAATACAAAGAGTAAGGGAACATACAGAAGTGAAATGTACTATAGAAAGAACAACAACTGATAAATAATTTTGTCCCCCATACTATGACCCTTTATAGTTTTTAAACTGATTTTTCTATATTATGTGATTTTACCGTGATAACACTTAGAAATAGCTACTTCCACTATAAAAGTGATGCATAAACCATATAATTTGAAAATGGTAAGATCAGTTACTCTAAAACTTGATTTAGATCCAAAACTAGTAAATATCTTTTTAAAACACCAATTCCCATGCTAGAAGATGGAAGAAGTTCATATATGATAAATGTATGGAAAAGGTCATGTGAACTTGGTGTACCAAGAGATAAGATACTGTCGATGGAAACACAAAGTTGTGGCTTCTACATGTCAGCAATTTAGCCATCTCTTGTACAAATAACACGATGAGAGCCTTTTGGCTTGAAATTTAAATCTACACTTCTAATATGATTTGAATGATTTCCAAAGTCACAGGTAAAGCCTGGGAGTGTAGCTCGGTGGTACAGCACTTGCCTATCATGTACAAGGCCCGAGGTTCAATCCCCACCACTGTTAACAGCAGCAGCAAAAAAAGTCATGGAGGCACCGGTGATATAGCTCAGTGGCATAAGCGCCTACCTGGCAAGCACGAGGTCCTGAGTTCGACTCCCGGTACCCGCATACTAAAAAAAAAGTCATGGATATGGTCATAACGTAAAGTATTAAATATTCAGATCTGAGTGGAAATGAAAATCTAACAGTCTGAGAGTATTAACCTTTCAAATACTTCTTACTCAACCAGAGTAGCTGTCCTCTCTTCCTCCCTCTCTCTCTCTCTTCTCCCTCTTTTTTTTTTTTTTTTTTTGTGGGTACCGGGGGTCGAACTCAAGACCTCGCGCACCAGCAGGCGCCCGTGCTGCTGAGCAATATCACCGGCCCTTTTTTGGTATGTGGGTTCCAGGAGTGGAACTCAGGACCTCACGCTTGCTGGACAGGCGCTTGTGCCACTGAGCTATCTCACTGGCCCCTCTTCTACCTCTTCAAATATATTGTCTTCTTTTATTTTAAAAAAACAAAATATAATCATCTGAGAAATACAACAAGAGATATTTAGAGTACTCTAGCCATGATACTTACATTAGAAAAAAATATGAAATTAATAATTATTCAAAATGAAAACAATATAGAAAAAATTTAGACAGAAGGCAGGGAATAATTATAAAAGTAGAAACAAGAACTAGGAAGCAAATAAATAACAGATACTATAAATAAAATAAGTGCTTTCATATGATTAATAGTAGATTCTTATCCAAGAAATACAACCTGAAGAGGCAAAAAATATAAAAAATAGGATATTAGTAAGGAATTTATTCACAAAAATACCACTATGACTGTACATACTCCACATTAAAAAAATAATTATGGCCCAAATAAACCTTAACTTATCTGTTTCAAAAGTTTGTACCATTTCCCAAAAAGAAAAATATAGCAATAAATGAATATTTGAATAACAAAGAGGACTATGTATCATTTATGTTTCCTTTGTATATTTATTCATATTTTCCAGACTTTCGAAACTCATTATGAGGTATATTATGATCTATATGAGGTATTTTATGTTCTGTATGTTATGATCTGTATATGATCATGACTGTATATTTTGAGATGCTA
Source organism: Erethizon dorsatum (assembly GCA_028451465.1). NCBI lineage: Eukaryota > Metazoa > Chordata > Mammalia > Rodentia > Erethizontidae > Erethizon > Erethizon dorsatum. The sequence continues at coordinate 84,046,783 of CM051831.1, read as the reverse complement.
TTTATTGAAAGTTGAGAAACATATAAACTCTAATTTATTCAAATATTGTTGAAATACTTTGGAAGAGAAGAAAATGATCACCATTTTTGCGTATGTAATTACTATACAAGTAATAATGCAAAAAGGTATGTGTGGTAGTAAACCTTATAATTTCAATAGACCATAGGTTGCCCAAATTTTGGCAAATGTTATTCTGTATCTGGGAGGGTTGTTTCAGGATAAAATGAACATTTAAATTGTTAAAGTGAGTAAAGCATATCATCTTCCCTAATGCAGATGGGTCTAATCTAGTTAATTGAAGACCAAAATAGAACAAGGCTGATTAAGGTCCAGGTAAGGAAAGAATCCTCCTTTTTACTCCATTTGAAATGGGACATCACCTTTTTTTCTGATTTCACACTGGAATTGAAAAGGTGGCTTTTACTTGCTCTTGAGCCTGCAGCCTTCAGACTAAAACTGCACAGTCAACCCTCTCGGGTCTCCAATTTGCCCACTCATCCTGCTGCTCCAGAGAAGTCGCTGCCTAGATAATCACGTGAGCCAATTTCTGACAGTGAATCTCTTTTATATGTACACTACTAGTTCTGTTTCTCTGGAGATCCCTAACTGATAAAATAATGAAAGAAAAGAATATGTGGGCCAGTTCTCTTTATACATAAATCAAATAAGAAGATAGAACACCAGTAATATGTCTACATGTATATTTATTTACACATATTCACAAGCACACACACAGTGATCAATTGGGATTATTCCTAGGAATGTGAGGACATCAATTCATAAATTTTTCTACATGAATTGTCTAAAGGGAAAATTTATTTTTAGTACTCATTAGAGGAATAAAAGCATTAGGTAAAATTTTAGAGTAATTTATGACAAATACTTCCAGAAAACAGAATCATAAGAAAAAAATTTAACTTAATAAAAGCTGCCTATCAAAAACCTGCAGCAAACTTCAGACAATAACCAAAATTTTCTTAATACAGGAAACAGAATTATCCACTACCATAGGTTTTATTCAACAGGATATTTACTTTATATAGGGAAATAGAAGTGGAAAAGGAATAAAGTATACAGAAATTGCAAGGCAAACATATTAAATTTTGTAATAATTTTCTCCAATGATTACCAATATAGAAAACTCAGTAGTATCTACAGACAAGATAGACGAATAAGTAAAATTAAAAAATAAAAAGTCAATATTTTTATGCTTTGTGAAGCTAATTTCAAAATGAAATTTTTAAAACTCATTTCACATAAATAGCACCTCATGTGAAGTAAAAATAAATGTAAATATATGAGAGATCTTCATATAAATGGTTGCATTTAAAAAATAAATAATATATATAAAAGACCTAATAAGTAGGTGGAGTGATAAATCAGATTGATACGTAGGAAAATTAAATATCATGATCCTAATATACCTCATAATGAGTTTCAAAAGTCTGGAAAATACAAATAAATATATGAAGGAAACATAAATGATACATAGTCTTCTTTGTTGTTCAAATATTCATTTATTGCTATATTTTTCTTTTTGGGAAATGGTACAAACTTTTGAAACAGATAAGTTAAGGTCTATTGGGACCATAATTATTTTTTTAAATGTCGAGCATCTCTGGATCATTACTGATAATTATATAAGTATATAATTTTATTTAAATCGATCTCTGGAAAGAAATTCTCCATTTCATGCAACTCGAGAAAATACTCATAAGTGAAATAAACCGGAAGCACATGTGTAAGCATCGTATTGTCTCTCTAGTATGAGAAACTGAAAGAGTAAATAAGATCCAAAATGTACAATAGACATGATGAATCAAAAAGAAACTGGTCAAAAGGAAAGAGAGACTGGAATAGGGAAAAGAAAGAAGGGAAAGGGAAAAAAATGGTATATATATATATATAAGATGGTTAAGATAGATACACTACCAATTTTACTTAGTTCATTGAAGAGTAAGGTTTGTGCCAATAATGTTCGGACAATTGAATGCTAATGTCTGGTATCCTGAATAACTAACTTAAAGATAATAATACGTAATGCATTAACCATTGTTACCCTCATATTATGTTGTTTTGAAAATTTGTTCTTTTTTTTTGATTTGTTTTTTTTTTCTTCTCTTTAAAATAAAAAAAAGAAATTCTCCATTTCAAAATGAAATATTTATTTACATAAATCTATGAAAATAGTAAAATTGTACAGCATTGTAAGCTGACATGTCTTCAGTCATTAAAAAATAACCAAATTAATTAACGCAATGTAATCACTTTATTCTATTATTTCCCTATTTAATATCGATTTCTCTTTACTCTTAACTTATAGAGAATTCTAGGCTGATTCCTAGGAATTTACAATGATATAATTTCGCTTTAATGACTTATTAGCTATATAGATATCTTAAATTTTTACTTGTCTTGATATTAACACCAATTAAGAACTGCAAATATAATTAACACACACACACACACGCACACACACACACAGAATGAAGAAAGCTTGTGAGCCACTGTGCAGTTTGCATGTACCTTGAAATTGTCTAATCAGCGTCATCAAATGAAACATTCTCTGATGCATCTGGTTTCATATTCTGCTTCCAGATGTTTTTTAAATCACACAGGATGGCATTGTAATTTACTATATATCTTCAAAAGTTAGGAATGATGAGTAGTGTAAATCAAATTAGGAAGCAAATATTTTGAAATCATCTAGCTTATGGAAAGCAAGAAGGGGCCCATTACAGCTCTCACCTTGACATAGCAAACCTAGACTATCACACACCCTGCATGAAAAACCACAATCATATTGCACTGTTATGATACTTAAACTTATAAACGATATCCCATAAGGTAAGCATACCATAAATGTCATAAAAACTTTGGAACCTGGCTTTTAGTACATTATGCAAAAGCTATGTCCAAGATATACTCAAGAGAATTTCTTCTTATTACTAACTGATCAAAATTTATTGTTTCTACATAAGCAAATGGAAGACTGTGAGATATAATAATCTTTAACTTGCTTGAGAATGCAAAGAATTTCACCATCATTATTTACATTACTATTTGACATGAAAGCTTATCTAACAGTTCCACTTTTTATGTAAATTCACACCTTCTTTTTATAATTTTAAGAAAAAATCTTAAGTTTTTATTATAAATAGTGATTTCTGTTCAAAGGAGTGTTTGAAATCAAGGCAAGAGGACAGAGGGAATCATTTAAACATTTACTTATTTATTTATTTATTACAAGTATTAATAAAATTCTGTGTGTTCTAGATCCTCATAAACCCAGTGTTTCTATGGAGAGATGAAAAGAGAAGCAGAAATTTCTCCCTTGAAATAGAGTATGTTTTGGGTACATTTAAATGAATTTCACAGCATCTCTCACATAAAGCTGAGTGTCATAATTTTTTTTTTTTTTTTTTTGGTACCAGGGATCGAACTCATGACCTCATGCTTGCCAGCAAGGCTCTGTGCCGCTGAGCTATATCCCTGGCTGGGTGTCATAATTGAAAAGAAAATTCTAGATTGCAATTTTGCAATAACACAGATCTTTGCTACAGTATTCACTGAATGACTCAACTTTCCGTATTAGTCCACCCTTTATTACTATAATAACATAACTAAGGCAGGGAAATGTGTAGAAAAGGAGATTTACTTGACCTTTAATTTTGGATGTTGGAAGTTCAAAGAATGGGATACTGATTCTGTCCAGCCTCTCGAAAGGACTTCCTTGGCTGTGTCACATGGCAGGTGACATCCTGACAAGAGCACGTGCATGTAGAAGTGATCACGTGGTGAGACAAAAAGCCAGAGAGAAAGACCTGGGAAGGTACCAGTCTTGTTTTTTCATAATACCTAGAGGACCACTTCTCTTTGGATCTAAGGATTAGGCTAATGAGAACAGCTTCTTGAACAGAGGTGAGGATGGACTAGAAGCTGTGATAGTAGTTGTGGGTGAAGGAAAGAAAAATGTTGCCAGGCGAAAGTGGATCTCTCATTGCCATCTTCATTTCTTCGGCTGTAGGACTGGGTCAGGCGATTCAAGTCTTGCTGAAAACAAAAGAAGCCCTGGGACCTTGCTGTCCCTTTTGCTTACTAGGAACACTGATCGCATCACAGAAACTTTTCTTTCTCATCCTGGAACTCAAATCGTGTCCAGTACTAATGGTAATCATATCTTTCCTTTGCTTACAAACATCCAGTGATTTCCTAGTGCATGAAATTTAAATCCAAAATTCATACAATTGCCTAAAAGCCCAAGGTGATCATTCCTGCACGAACATTTTGGTCTTATTTCCTTGCTTATTTTGTACTGTTGCAGCCATACTTTCACCTAGCTAGGGCTATAACTGTTCTTACTATTCTCTCTGCTTTAAATCCTCTCTTCAGATGTAGGCTGGATTCCTCTATGAGCTTTGTACTTTCTCTGAACAAACTTTTCTTCTTTGCACATTATTTCAACTAGCAACCCAATATTCACTATCCCTATTCTCTGATTATATGTTCCACGGCCCTTAAAAACAATCAACATGCTATATTATGCTTAATTATTTATTGTCTATGCCCACCACTCTTATGTACTTTCTGTAAGACTGGACATATTGTATTTTTAAAAGTAATACATTTATAAAATGTAGAATATCATTTAATATTTCTAGATCTCAAAAGATGCATTACATAGTTCAGTAAATATTAAAGATAATGGAATGACTGCTTGCTGAAAAGTTTCAAATTGTAAGAAGTACATCCTTGAAAGTAGAGACCACAAATCTTTATTAAGAGGCAAAGAAATGTAGAAATGAAGGGAAAAACTTTTCTAAAATGTACAATCCTGAAAGATATCGAATATATTTCTTTCAAAGTATATATTCTTGGAAAATATACAACTCTTGAAAATAACAAGAATACATAGTATTTCCAATACTTGTGACTTTATTACATTACTAATTTATAATGATTTATTTAAAAGCTGCATTTCCTTAGATTTAATAGCTTTTAGAATGGTGATCATTCTTTTTATCTCCCTTTCCATGCATAGTTAAAATTTTAGTAGTCCGTACTGGAAAACAGATAAAATGCAATGGTGCATTCTATGGTTGTATCTACGGTGAGTAAAGGTTACTATCACAGTCGAACAAAAGTCATCGCTTCTTTCTCTATGGAATTTAAATAAACGGGCCCTGAAGAATAGTTCCTGAGTGAACTTTATTAAAGATTAGTTTTCTAGTGATTTTTTCTTATTGCAAGATCCTTCTGGTGTTTGCTCTTCTGACATCTTTCCCTGCCTGAAATTTTGAAGCACAACCTAATATATTCTCAGTTCAGAATATCATAACTTTCTAACCCTCTCCTGTGGTTAAAACATATTATTCACTTAAGGTCAGCATTATTAACATAATTGAAAATAGGAGACCTGGGAAGGATGATGTGAGCCAACTACAAAAATATTTCAAAAGCAAGAATAGGCATATTCATTTTCCACAAGAGTCAATTTTATGACCAGATTACCTGCAGAAATACTATTGTATTTTTTCTTCTTTAAGAAACCAGATTTTTTTCTTTATTTGTTGACATACTATCATTTAACACAAGAAATTGTTAGATATTTTTGTCTTGTAACAAAGCTAATTTCAATAAATCAACATTTTTGTCATTAGTTTCAATCAAGTGGAAATTCATATTTAAATAAATATCGCTCTTATAAGGTTGCAATGATTCTCCTACAACTTTTTATAACTAAACTGTAAACATAATTTAAGCACACATTTTGTTTGTTGTTAGTGATAGCTTTTTAGTGAGCATTTAGTATAAGTCAACCTCAATGTGCAAACAATAATTCAATAAATGTTAAACTTTATCCTTTCAATATGTTTTTGCACTAATTCAAATTATAGCACTCCAGCATGGCAGAGTAAAAATGTGGCTAAATCATAGTAATTATGTTTTCTTTTCTATCAATCTGAATAGATATTTAATGTGACAGATCAACAAAGCAAAACATGTCAATAATACAAATATTAAAAGTAGTAAGCAATATGAAAATCTTCTACTCAAGTATAAAAACTGAATGTATTCCATTCCCTAATACCAATTTTACTATCGCTTATGAACCCAAAATGATGTGCTACTGTAACAAAGAAATTAACTTAAAATTGACCATTACTTCTATTTCATACATAGTAAATTCTAACTCTTATCCTTTTTGAATAGGATAGCTAGAGGAATTTTCCACAGATTTCCAAAGACTTGAATTCTGGAGATAATAAAAGTATTTAATATTAAGCATAAATCCTGACCAATATCTAGACAAGCCAAAAGAGCTAAAACAGTATTTTAAAGGTGCCAGTAATTAATTCCATATTTGCTGGGTAAAAGGGAGTCCTAGTGAAAGAGGTCAGTCAAATGGAAATTTGAATTTAAACAAGGCTTTGAGTCAGTACTGAAATAGTCCAACATTTTAACAATCATGGGTGAACAAGAGCATACAGCCTGAATGTAAGTTGTGTCTAACACAAACCTCCTTTAGGGGTGCAAATACTAAAAGGCCAGAGTATTGACAGCTGAAATCTCCAAATATATGACTCTCTCATTTTATAGGGTCCTGTGGTAAGTGCTTTTTATGCTTTTCAATTACTCTTTTTCGAATTCTTCTGAATTGCTTCAACATCACTTTATATGTGAATTCACCAAATTTAAATATTTGAATTAGATAGTGAGCTTATTTTATCCATTATCATAGCAATTTGGTTCTGTTCCATATTTTGGATGCAGTTATCACTGAATGGATTTTCTGGAATTTTTATAATGTAATGGAATTTGTAAATTTTAGGACTTCTTTCTCATCTCTATGTTCTTTCAAGAATATATTGGTTTCCTTTTATTTCATTCTGTGGAGGAATGCTATTAATGTGAAAGAGAATAAAAACTTCTTGAGTATCCCATACTACATCACAGTAGGAAGATAATGAATTTTAATATTCATATGAAAGTACTTTGTAAAAAAATAAAATGGGGTTGATACACCTTTGATACAGAAATGGAACTAGAAGACATTAGTGAAAGAAATGCGCCTATGCAGTTGAGATACTTATAGTGGTCATCTCAATGACAGAAGCCTGATGTACTTCCTTTTAAAGATTTCTGTATTCCACTCATTAACTGTAAGTTTTTAAAAGATGCATCAGAATGCTTTTTGAGGAAAACTCGACTTTTGTAAAAATATTTGATGTTTACATCAATTCTCACATCTCCATGATTAACAAAGAATTATTTTTATTACACCTCATTAATTGTAGTAACTTCTAGATTTGGGGAAACTCTATTGACTTCAAATCACCTTTTCCCCCTTACGTTTGCCTACCCTTTATATTTATGACTCTTATTCGTGACATTCTTCACTCTTCCAACACTGAAGCAGTAATTTTGGACCAAATTTGGTGTCAGGTTTTACTCTATGACAATGCATGAAATTACCATTAAATACTCCTGACTTGGTGTAGCTTAGTGATGTTATTAAAAGTCACAAAGAAAATCATAGTTCAGCTCCTAATCTGACATTCCTTGAAACATGCCTTGCTCACTCACTCCCAACTCTTTGAAAACAGCTTGAAATTTTATGATAATGATTTTGGTCTCTCTTTTATTGCTTCACTTTTCATTGACAGTTCCTAATTAGAATGTGGTTTACCATTCCATGCTTTAATAAGCTGACCAAGTGATCTTTTTTACTGAAAACTTCTCTTTTCCATCTATTATGAGTTGTATTCCATCCTAACAATCCAAGCTATTTTTTTCTACTCTTGTAATCCTAACTATATAGCCTGAATGTCTCTCCTTTAAAAACCTTGCTTTTCAGTTACCAATTTTGTCCAAGTGAGAAGGGAAATAAGCAAGTGGGGGGGAGGCAAGAGAAAAACGAATAGTAAGAAAAATGGAAACAAAGCTTTTGTAAATAAGGAGGGAAGAGGGGCTGAAGGGAGAGGAGGAGAATGGAAAAAAAAAAAGAAGAATAAAGATATATCATGTACAGGTACAAATTCCCTATGATGAATGTTATCACTATGTATATCTAAAATGTACTAATAAAATAAAAAGAAAAAACTACATTTACTATTTCTTTGTGCTGGGAATCTCTGGACTCATCTCTTTTGTTTCTTTGTTAAATATATAATAAATCACTGTAAACTGTAGTCATGCAAAAAATGTTACTTCATAATTTAATAGCTTAAGTAGCAATGATTCTATTATATTTCATGACATTTTAGGCAAAGAACTCAAGCAGAAATTTGTTGGATTAATTCATGTCTTCATATGGCATTGAGTAGAGTCACCTAATGAGTTCAGTAAGCTGGTGTTTCAATAGGAATATCTGGCACACTGGACTCAGTTAAGCCTCTATCCATTGTACATCATATCAGACACTTTTGAAGTTTTCTGTCCATCTGGATTATGAGAATTCCTAGGTGGTGGCCTAGAATTCCAATAGGAAATGTTCAGAAAAAGAAGTGAATGCAGTCAGTATCTTAGAGCTTGGGAATGGAGACTGCAGAATATCAATTTCACCATCTCAAAGAAATAAAAAGCCTGACAAATTGAAGAGAAGGAAATATTCATCCCACTTCTTTTTTGGATTAGTATGATGGTTAATATTGTCAACTTGATTGACATGGGAGCCTCCCAGGTGGTTAGTAAACACGCTTCTGGATGTGTTCAGGTGGATCATGCAGACATGAATTGGGGGTCTATATCTGGTCCCCGGCCCCTTCTTCCCTAGCACTATTCCTCTGCTCTGCTTCCTGGACACCAAGAAGTATCAGCTTTGCTTTCTCACACCCTTCCACCATGACATTCCTGCCTTGAAGCCTGCTCATCATAGATTGAATCTTCTGAAACAAAAAGAAAAACTAAACCTTACCTCCTTTAAGTTTTGTGTGTTTGTTAGTTGGTCCCCACACCTGAAAACTGACACAGTTCCACATTTCATCCACCATACATGCATCATGCATTGTTTCTGATTGAATAACTTCCCAGTCATTAGTCAGTGGACAGTTAACGTTTGTAAACTCAGACCAAAATTGAAGCATCAGAAAGTAAGACAACTAGATCTGTTGTTCATTTTTTTCCTGGTGACTTCTCAAATGAGATAAACAACCTCCAGAAAGCACTGCCATGTTCTCACCTCCTTTTCCTTTCCCTTCAACACCACCTTTTCTTTTTTTACTGCAATTTGTTTTCCAACAGTTCAACTGAGCAACACAGTATATTTCAACCATGGCACTTCTGTAGGCAAATGTAGCTCTTAAGCCAAAGAGTATCCCAGTGTCTTAGCACAACAGAGGCTTGTTATCGCTCAAAGTATTTAACACAATCTGTCACACAGAGATAGAAACTAAGAGATGTTCCACAATGTATAGCTCTAGAATGTAAAATGTGTAGGTTCTTCGGTTGCTGCCATGGAGGAAATGTACTCCTAGACATACCACATGTCTTTTATGTGCTTTGGGTGCATAAGATGTGACATATTTCACTTCATTCCACAATCTGTAGCTCAAAACTAGTCCAGAAGGAAAGAAAAACTGGATATAAGTGCACATTCACAATATCAATCATAAATTGTATGGCAAAAGTTTTTAAAAAGTCTTTTTAAAATTTGACAGAAAATTTGCAGATAAAGTCAAAATTTAAGACATTTTAAAAATATGAAATTTCATGGAGCTTTCTTGGCTACAGTTTTAGGCCCAAGAAAGGGATAAAATTTAAAAATTGTGTTTCAGATTGAATATTTATGTTCCTCCCAAGTCATATGTTGAAATCAAGTTGCTTGACATCAAGTTGTAAATGTTCAGCTAAATTCTTTTTCATTGATAAGCTAGTAGCAAAAGAAATTAGAGCCAAAAATAAAAGAATTTAGAGCCAAAGTACAAAACCAGAATAACAGTTTCAAAGAGATCAAAGAAATGATAATATACATAATATAATTTAATGTTATTTGAGAAAAGAGAAATTATAAAATAAAATAGGGGCTGGGGATGCAGCTCAGCAGCACAGCACCTTCCTAACAAGCACAAGGCTCTGAGTTCAATATCTGCTACCAAAAAAGGAAAAAGAAAAAGAAAATATATTGATTATCCACTGAAAAGAGGCATAATGACAGAATTACAAAATAATAACTAACCATAAAGAAGGTAATGTAGAGATATTAAAATTGAAATACAGATAAAAACTCTAAGATAGCCATATAACTAACCAACAGCTTTTTCAGAAGAAAAGAACAGAGAAAATGAAGGAAATTTTATTTAAAGAAATAATAGCAATTATCCAGAATTGAAAAGTATGTGATTTTCATACAGGAAAAGCATGTATGTTTAAAATAAGATAAGCAATTTAAAATCCACTTTAGTATAAATATTCAATATGATAATGAAAAAGTGAGAATTTTTTCTTAATAGAAAAATGTAGAGAAGAATATTTTCAAATTTAATGTTATTTGTTATAAAAATGCTACATATTATTGAATATTATATAAAAAGTATTAATTGAATTCAATTAGGAAAACCAGCTCATAAATTATTAAATTCTACATATACTTCTGGTAATAACAAAATGCATTCGAGTATCTGGTCCACTGTTTGTTAATTGCGTAGCCATAAGCATCTCTCTCTTTTTTTTTTTAAGACCCTCTCACTAAGTTTCATAAACTGTCTTATAATTTGTGATCCTCCTTCCTCAGGCTACTGAGTTGCCGTGACTAAGGGCATTCAACACCATATCTGGGAAGGATATCATATAAATTCTCATAGCCTAGGTGTATCAGTAGTAACGTATGACCATTGATAACATCTGTGTAAAAAAGATATAATAAAGATATAATTACATGATATAAAATTAAATTACTCAATACATGTGACACAATATCATGAAGAAGGTAAGTTTATAAGTATTAACATTCTAAATGAATTTTATCTATAAGAAGAAATGTATTTTCATCAATTTCAATAATGTAAATTGTGCTTAAAGTATACTATTTGTAGATTTTTAAATTTGACTTTTTAAAGATTAAGGTAGCTATATAATGCATCATCCAATAATAAGTATAAAGCATTCAAATTTGGTCATCTTGAGAGTAAAGGAGGGCTTCATTAATAATCATATCAGTTCAATCCTGGAATAATCCTGCACTTTCCAATGCAAAGCAAGTTGTATCTGTCTGTATATAGAATGTAAATAGATTTCGTTCATGAATTTCACACAGTGAAACTGGATGATAGAATCAAATAGAAATTGTTACCTCTTCTATAGATGAACATTCCCAATCTCAGGCACAATATCTAAATCTTCTACTAAATTGAAATCTATGAAGACACAAAAACTTATATTCTATCTGCATTCAAAATATATAATGCTATGTCTGCATAATTCTAATCCTACTAAAATTATAGGATGTTTCAACTAAATTAGAACACTATTCACAAATGCATATTGTTGACTAGATACTTTAAAAACCATCCTATTACTTCAAATCATTCCCTGCAAGTTGCCATCCAGTTGAAATGGAACCACTCAAAATCTTTTTTTAGTAATACTAGTAATTCACCAAGGGCTTTTCTTGTGTTCTCCAAATCTTCAAACTTGAAATGCTAAATAAAAAGGGTATTTCATGGTGATTAATTTTTAGAGAAATTCAGACAGTACTATTAACTTTAGTAAGGATTCTACTTTCTTAGAATATAAATGTCATTTATTATCTCAAAACTCTGAGTGAAATAAAATTAAATAATTTATTTTTCTTCTTGAACGATAAAATTGAAGATTTGTAAATCTTGACCAGAACATATCAATGAAGACAGTTTAAATGGACTAAGAAACAGAAGAGAGCCTCCCTTCTTATTTCCCTTTTATTCCATTCTGGCAAGCAAGCCTATTATTTGCTGTCAGTCACACCCACAGTGGGTCTTCTGTCTTCAGTAAATCCCTTCAGCCACACCCAGAACTATGCTAACCCAATCAGTTGGGCATTTCTTACTCAAGTTGACACAACAGTTAACTATCACAATTGTCCTCCAAAAAGTATGAGAACCTGCAATATAATATATGTCTCTCCCCTACATTGAAACAACTATGTGATTAATGAAAGAATTGTTCAGAATGAACTCATACCACAGTAAAATTTTAAATATAAATACATACATAGTAGATAGATAAATGTAAAGATAAAGATAATGTTAATTGTATTTCTTTGTTTATCAGAAAATAGTAATGCTAAATGTACTACTTGGACTAATCTATAAAATTCAAAACACTGAAAATTATATATGTAATTTTAAAGAAGGAAGAAATGAAAGGAGGGTGGGGGAAGTTTGCCTCTTTGAAGTTGGCTATCCTTTATAAAGTCCCTAGATTCAGGGATAAAGTCCTGCATGCCCATTTAGGAGCTAGTAAGTAGAGCTTAATAGAAGACAGAATTCCCTTGCAAATCCCTCAGTCAGTAAAAGCTCTACTTGATAATTTGAGATTAAAATCAACCTCTAGTTTGAAAATCTCTTATTACTTTATATGTGAGTGTTCAGAGGACATTAATTAGTTGTTCTTGGCATGTTCTGTCTTGTCATTAATGTTAAAGTTTGCTCAGGTCATCCACAGGTAGGGACTAGCCTGAAATCTTCATTTTAATGAGAATGTAAAAATTAAGGATGTAGACCAAAGAAAAAAAGAGCTCAGAAGAAAAAAATTTTATATAGTAGAGACAGTGTACAAGCTGGTCAAATTCATTTTCTCATCTTGCTGGAAACCAAGTGTATTTCCCATATCTTTCTGTAATAAATGAGGCCAAAGCATAAGTGCTAGTCAAAGGAATATGACTAGAAGGTGAACAATCCCAATATACAATATATAATGCCTTTTACATTTCCAGCAGCTTTATGTAGGTGACAAGAGTAACCTTGAATACATGTATAATAAATGGCAAAAACATAAGAAATGAATGAATCCCTGGGTCACTATGTGGAGAAGAACTACACACCAAATAAAAATACTCATTTGGGTTTCACAAGAAGGACAAATAACTTCTATTTTTAAAACATTACAGTATCTGACAGAAAAATATGACCAATTTTTAAGTTAAAATTTTATCACAGTAAAAGACACATTGACATCAATCCCCATAAAAATCTTTCCTCTCACCAAGAACACAATTATCCCATCATTCTTACCACTTTCTGAAGCACTTCTGTAAGTCTTTTTTTGAATATTTACTGAGCTCTGGCACCATACTACTTCTGGATCATCGCAAATGGATATAGAGGCAGAAATGTCAGTAAAAAATCCTCAGCAAGATACTGTTAAACAGAATGCAGTGAATCATCTAAAAGATCATATATCATGACAAGTTAGGCTTCATACCAGGGCTGCAAGGATGGTTCAACATACACAAATCAATAAATGTAATGAATAACATAAGCAGAAACAAGAACAAAAATTACACAACCATCTCAATAAACACAGAAAAAGTCTTTGACAAAATCCAACATCTTTTCATGATAAAAACACTGAAGAAAATAGGTATAAAAAGACCTTGTCTCAACATCATAAAAGCTATTTATGAAAACCCTACTAGCAACATCATATTAAATAAGGAAATACTGAAATATTTCCTTCTAAAATCAGGAACAGGACAAGGATGTCCACTATTACCACTCCTGCTCAACATAGTCCTTGAAACATTAGCCAGAGCAATAAGTCAAGAGAAAGAAATAAAAGGGATACTTAGAAGACCCAAAAAATTCCACCAAAAGTCTCCTAGAATTGATAGCCAAATTTAGCAATGGAGCAGGTACACAATTTATACCAAAAAATCAGTAGCATCCTCTGCACTAATAATGAATTCACTGACAAATAAATTAGGAAAACAATACCATTCTCAATAGCACCAAAAAAATTAAATGCTTAGGAATTAACCTAACCAAGAAAGTGAAAGGCTTCTATAATGAAAACTGCATCACTTTGAAAAAGGAGATCAAAGATGACGTCAGAAAATTGAAAGATATCCCCTGTTACTGGATAGGCAGAATCAGTATATTTAAAATGGTCTTAGTTCCAAAACTGATATACAAATTTAACACAATTCCAATCATAATACCAACAGCATTGCTCACAGATCTGGAGAAAACAATTCTAAAATTCATGTGGAACCAGAAGAGACCCAGACTAGAGAAACAAACCTGGATTTCAAAAGCAAGTCATCACGATCCCAGTAATATTACAAAGCTACAGTGATAAAACAAGTGTGATACTGACACAAAAACAGACATTTGGATAAGTGAAATAAAATAGAGGAAGTGAAAACAACTCCAGACGTATTGACCTACTTGATCTTTGACAAAAGGGCCAAAGGCACACACTGGTGGAAAGATAGTCTCTTCAATAAAGGGTGCTGGGAAAAGTGTACAGCCACATGCAGAACATTGAGTCTAGACCCCTATCTGTCACCATGTACTAAATTAAAATCAAAATGGATCAAACATATAAATATTAAAATAGAAATACACTTGATCTGCTGGGAGAAAAATGGGTAATAGTCTTGAAGTCACAGACATAGGCAAGGACTTGCTGAACAGAACCCCAATTGCATGATAAATAGTACTAAGAATCAACAAATGGGATCATAACAAATTAAAAAGCTTCTGCACAGCAAAGGAAACAACAGAGTAAAGAGACTCTCTAGAGCATGAATTAAGCAGCCTCACACACCCCAATCTTGTAGTTTATGACCTAAGAACACTTGCTAGAACTAAGACCCAGTAAGTTAGCTATGACTCCGAGGCTCCAGAATGGCTACCACAGTTGACCTCAAAAGCCCTGTGGCTTTGGTTTCACCCACATCTCACATACATTTCATTCAAAGTGAGGTCTACAGAGTTAGTTCAGCATCCTAACCGCAGCATTCTATACTCTATAATGCTATACATTCTGGAGAATAATGATCTGATCCAGCTTTCACACCCTGTAAAACTGGACATTCTGCACAGTGGTCCAATCATTCTCTAGATATAGTCTTGAAATATCTCCAGTTACTTCCTGCTACTGCCCTTCATGTTAATATCTCCACATGTACCTCTGGATGTGATTAAAACAAAAAATATCATTATAAATAACATCTTGCTTCTAATTATGATCAACTGGATTTTCTTCTGCTGTGCTCTGCCTCATCTTCAGCTGTTCTGAGTTTTTACTATTTTTTTTTTTTTTTTTTTTTTGTGGGTACCGGGGGTCGACCTCAGGACCTCGCGCGCCAACAGGCACCCGTGCCGCTGAGCGATATCACCGGCCCCTTTTTCGTATGTGGGATCCGGGAGTCGAACTCGGGCCTTCGCGCTTGCAAGGCAGGCGCTTAAGCCGCTGAGCCGTCTCACCGGCCCTGTTCTGAGTTTTAAGCATGGCTCTTTATGTTCTGTGTCTTAGACTCTCTATTCCATCTCTTCCTGTCCTACTGCAGCTGGTTTTCCTCTCCCTATTTTCTATCCAGTGCTGCTGATGAGCAACAATAGCTGTGCTGCCTTCATTTACTTAATTTCAAGACAAATTCAGTCTGACCTACAATTTATATTTGCTTTAAATTTATACATTTATATTGTAACTGAGTCTCTACCTCATATTCTTGATCATTTCCCTGAAGAACATATACTAGGATAAAACTTCCATCTCTAAAAAGCATTGTTGGGCTGGTGAGATGGCTCAGCGGCGTAAGCACCTGCCTGGCAAGCGCGAGGGCCTGAGTTCGACTCCCGGAACCCACATACAAAAAAGGGCCGGTGATATCGCTCAGCAGCACAGGCACCTGCTGGCACACGAGGTCCTGAGGTTGACCCCCGGTACCCACAAAAAAAATAAATAAATAAAAATTAAAATTGAAAAATAAAAAATAAAAAATAAAAAGCATTGTTACTCCATCTCTTATGTTGCTGTAAAAGGTAATACTGTCTTTAACAGGGCTGGTTTTAGGTCAAGCAATCTGTGCTGCCATATGGGCACCTACGCTGAGAAAGGATCTGGGTTTGTTTTACGGTCTCTTGCCACCATTTCAAATTCTAAATAATTTTATTCCCAAACGTATGTTTTCAAGTAAATTCCACTAGGACAATAAAAGATGTAACTTGAGGGGATTGGTTTCTCACATATATATCTGCTGTCCCTTGCCATCCTCTTTACATATTGTATCTGAAGTCTTCATAGCACGAGATTCCAGTGGACCCAAGGTACATGATAATTCAATGAGATTCAAAATGAGTAGGAGATAAGTTTAATTTGTCTATAACTGAATAAGCAGAGGCCCCAACAGACAGGCTACACTATGAATTAGAGCAAGAATTTGGTTCAAGTTTACAAAGGCGCTGGATTTCTAAGAAACAAAAATGCCGAAGGAATTTTTTCATATTCTTTTTCATTTGTGCTACTTCCCTTTATTAGTCAACCCCTTATAGTGAAATTGATGACAAAGAAGGAAAGGAAAAGATAGGACAACACATAGCTCTTTTTCCTTTTCAGTCTTTTATTACTTAGCAAGGTGAAGAGAGATTTTATGTGTATGTAACAGTAAGTGAAAACAAAAACATAGTTCCATTGTCTTTGTTCAGCATTTTTCTGTTCCTGTTAAATCAAACTATATATGAATGTAAGAGCTATGCAATAAAAATTAGGTAATTTTAGTAATTCTGCATATGAGTTAAATGTTCTAGTATTTGCAATTAAAATTGCCATTACACACTACAGTGGTAAAGTTCATGATAATAACATTTACATTACTTTATTAAGAAATTAGATAAGAAAGAAAATCACCAATACGTATCGAGAGACTGTGCTTTTTAAACAAAAAAGCCTTGCAGTTTTATTTTGCTCTCAGGTCCTCCAATTATGTACCCAGTACTGAACTTTATAACCAATTAGAATGTTCTACTCAGATTTTGGTGATCAAACTCCCTGTATTTCTAGTGGCCATACTGTATAGATTACAGAAGAAAGTTCATTTTGTGTCTGCTCTTGGGATGTCCAGGCTTGACAAAAACCTACGTGTTGGCTTCTGTCCTCCTTTTATTTTTATACCCAATGCCCCACTAAAGTACTATATAAAACTTAGCAGTGTTTCTGTTTGATCAATGAGATGTCTTCCTTTTCCAGCAACTGCTTCTATATCAGTTTGTCCTCAGAGACTTAAACACATTGTTTCTTCTCTTCTGCTATTTTTCTTCATTTAGAATCTCACCCTACTGGAGCGCTAGAGGATAAATAGATTGTTTCTCCAAGTGTAGCATCACTGTTGGGACACACACAACCTGCTGACTCTCTGTACCCTTTCTGTACTCAGTGGAATAAACTAAAAATTGTCCTAATGTATATTTTTCTGCTGTTTCTTCCTAAGTGCTGTATTGCTGTCTTTTCTTCTGGCTCTATGAATAATCACACAGATTTCTTTAAGCTTAGAAAAAAAATAGGGCTTTATTCTCCACATCCATCCCCCTTCTTATTACTTTTTTGAACCTGGAAAGGCCCGGGAGCATAATCCAAGTTCTTGGAATAAAATTTAAATAATATTGATTTGCCCTATTGTCCTACAGGTTAATTTCAGCATTTGAAATGGCAAGTGTTAGGTCTTCTGTAATGTTTCTTAACAATACATCATCTGCTATTTGTAGGTGATGTGCTTTTGGGTTTAGTATTATTGAAATTTCATTTAAATTCTAGCTTATCATGTGGTACATTTTATAGACATAAAGTTAAAAAGCAAGGTATAATATTAAATGAAAAATATAATTTACACAGAGTGACTGAATACTCAAAGATGGCATTAATATATGAAATGTATATATTTTTTGATTGTATTAAATTTTTAGGCTGACCTCTAGAGCATCCAGTAGACAATGCAGCTAGCCCTAAAGAGGCTGTGAAATAAACTTCCAGCACATCTTTAAACTTAAAAATAGACAAATACAATTTTTAGTAACACAAAACAGTATCTTTTTTCAGGATGCATGAATTATTTGGCAAATAATTTAAACCTTCAAATTTTCAAGTTTTTCAAGAATATAAAATGGTATACTGTGGTAAGATTTAAGAGGGAACTCTAACTAGCCAGCCTAAGTTATAATTCAAGCACCTCCACTTCCTGCAGTATGAATTCAGTATTTAATTCTCTGTGCCTTAGCTAACTCATCTGAAAATGAGGATACTAGCACTGATCTTATAAGTATGCTACAATAAGTAAGTTAATTTTGCAACTATGCAGGACAATTACAGGAATATAGCAGCTGCTACATGTGTATCAGTACATAGCATTTAAGATTAATATAATTTCTGGTATTAATACTACTTATGCCTCCATATAGAATTATAAACAAGTGAGGGGAATCAGTCCACAAATGACGGAACATTATAAAGAAATGGCATTCAGACACTATGTAGCTGGTGTCAATATTTTATAAGAGCAAATGTACTGCACTAAGAAGTACTCTATAGAACTTTCTAGATGCACAACTATATTGTAATATATTGTAATATCTATCTATTGTAATATCTATAGTAATAACTATCTAGAAACACAACAATATTGTAATATATGTGGGTTAAATATGTTTTGTTAGACCATCATAGACATGAAATTCAAGTCTAATTCAAGTCTAATATGTAATATAGAGAACCAAAACACCAAAGAGGCCGGTAGGAATTTTGCCTGAGCCATAAGTAATAAAACTGAAAAATTTCAAGTACTTGAAATTTCAAAAATTTCAAGTTTGTAAAATACAAACCAGTCTAATCTTGACTTATTGCTAAATATTTTCTACCTTTTTATGCTAATAACAATTCTATCATAATCAAGAGTTAACTCAGTCGATATAGTACACATATACTCATTTTGGCAGCAGGAAATATCTCTTTAAGTTTTTTTCAGGGCTTTTAGTACCTCATTTTAATTGTATGTCAAATTTAACAGGGTTGAAATAACAATACGCTGTCGCCTTCACACTGAAAGCTGACTCAGGTGTAGTTATGATCACCAGGAATCGAGCAAGAATAGGAGGAACCAAGTTGAATCTGGTTCTCTTTGTTGGATCTAAATTCAAGGCAGTTCAGAGCCTTTTATATCCCAGGCTGTGGCTACTACAATTTTCTGTAAGCTGAAGAGAAGATAATCAGTTCTAAAAATAAGTGAAATATTCTGAAGCTGATTACTGAAGCTATGTAAAGTCATAAACCATCTGATTGCTCTGGTTTGGGTGTGTTTTCACTTCTATGTAAAACTAACTTTCTAAACCTACAGACTAAAAAACAGGATTCTTTTAGAAGGAATGGCTTAATGTATTATTCAGTAGTATTACTAAGACAAATTAAAATATATAGTTTTTAAATTATGAGTGGATAAATCAAATGGCAAATCTAATAGAATTTCCTTCACTACTAAAATCCTAATGTTAGACTCTTACTAGACTTCTGAGTAATTTTCCAAACCTGGCAAAGATATAATCTCATGTCTCCATTATTTTACTTGAGTTATTTAGGAATATTTTCCAATAAATCTAAACTAAAGCTTAATTCAAATGATGTCACCTATCAGAAGTCATCATTCATCCAATTCACAAAATGAGTTATTCTCTAAGTAGTATTGCCCCTTCACTTTTTTAATTTATTTCTTTTTTTCTCTTCTTTTATTTCCTGTTTTTTAATTGTGTGCTTGTGTGTGTGTGTGTGCCATGTAAGAAGTCTTTTCCCATCACAGAGGTCAGAACCCAATCTTCGCTCTTTAAACTTAGAGAAGAAAATATAATAAATGCATTCTAAATATCCCCTCAAATGCTTTAGTATTCTTTTAGTTCAGATTTTAATTCTTGTTGAAGCTGAGATCTCATTTTAATATTTTGTAAATGGATTTTGAACAGTTACTTTTTAAATTGTTGGATATTCCATAATTTCTCTCAGTTTAAGAGCCACCTTCATTGTATATTAAATGTTCTGCTCATGTTTATTTCTTTTATTTATATTTATTTCTTGATTTTCTTTAATGTTGGACAATTTCATTATTTCTTCACTTCTAATATTATATTATTTTGTTCAAAGTTTCTAAATAAAAGTTTTGATGACAAGAGAATAAGACCAAGCCCTAAAAATTCCTATTCTTGGCCCTACCTTTTTTTTCTCTAAAATTTAATTAGCATATACTTTTGTAATCCTACATCTGTCTGTGAATTAATAAGTAGTCCGGGCTTCCTCAATTTAAAAAACTCATTGGAATTATGATCAAAAAGTAAATAACTTTCTAGATTAATTTTGAATGTGATTGATATCTGTATAATGAAGAGTTATGTATATATTAAATTGAATTTTTTTTACTCATTTAAGATTAACTATATTTACTCTTGCTGGTAGTTGTTTATAACATTTCCCACAGCCCTCTCATTTATTTCTTATTGAGTATATTAATACACATTTTATAATTTGTTCTCAATTGTTTTGGGATTTCCATTACATTTTTCGAGTTGCTTAGTCTTGTTGTATAGGAACACTATTCATTTTCTTATTTTCATCTTGTGTCTAGACATACTACCTGACCTTCTTAAATCACATGGCTGTTAGTTAACTTTACTTTTCTAGAGTCAAGCATAGCCTATGAAAGTAAGGAAAATGTGATCGCTCCTTCCAGCATGTATACTACACATTTCTTTTCCTTCACTTAGTATATGGCCTCCTGTAGCAACTTCAGTGTTAATAAAAATGATGGCATCTTTCTCTTCTTGCTGAGTTGAATTAGAATAATTTTAATACATGACCATAAAATATATTTGATGTAAATTATTGTAAATAAATCTTCTCAAAATTGTACATGTTTATTTTTAATCTCTTTCTTAAAGCATTTGCCATCAATGCATATTTAGTTTTGTTAATTTTTGGAAAACACATGGGCTTGTCATGTCTCATTTTTTACTTTTTTATGTAGTAGATTACATTGATAAGTTTTTCTACTTTTAAACAATCTTGCATTTCCAGATTAACTCTTGCTTGTTCAGGATATAGCCTATTTTTAAAAAATTTTATTATACATGTTTGCAGTACCTAATGACTACGTTCATAGTGGGGAGTTGCTACATGTACATACCTTAATTCACCTTACATCCCCTTCCCTTCTCTTTCATCTCCCCTCCCTCCATCTTTTGGTCCCCTTCATTTTTGCAAAAGATTTCTATTCCTCCTTCCTGTATTCTATATTTTATTTTGCTTTTTTATACTCATTGAAGAGAAGCTATGTGATATTTAAACTTGTGTGCCTAATTTATTTCACTTAACATTATTGTCTCAAGATGCATCCATTGTCATACGAATCACTCAAATATACCTTTCTGTTATGGCTTGTGTCTGGATGTCCTCCAAAGCCTCATGCAGCCATAAGACTTTTTCAGAGGTAGTTGAATCTAGAGTGCGTGGTTGATTCATAGATAGTGCAGTGCTGGAATTAAGGGTGGGTGATTGCTGGATCAGTCTACTAATTAGATTGGCACCGCCCTAATGCCAGTAGACTAGATATAATATAAGGGACAGAAAGAGGCTTATCTTGTGCTCTCTGTTGTTTTTGCTTTCTTCTGCAGCCATGAACTATGTCACCCTACCTTAGAGCCAACTATGGGCTGAAACCTCTACAAACCGTGAGCTAAATAAACCTTTTCCCCTTTAACTTTGGATGTCAGGTGTTTTGTTTCATCAATGAGAGAAAAGTAAGACACCTTCTTTATGGTAGAGTAATATTGCTCTATGTATAAGTAAAACATTTTCTTTCTCCACTCATCTGTTGATAGACGTATAGGCTGCTTCCAAGATTTAGCTATAATGAATTGTGCTGCTCTGAACATGGTTATGCATGGCTCACTGTAATACAATGTCTTTAACTCTTTTGGGAAGCTGGGTTAAATGGAATTTCCAATTTTGGCTTTTTGAGGAATTTATGTACTGATTTCCAAAGTGATTATACTAGTTTACATTCCCACCAACAGTGTAGAAGTATTCCTTTGTCCCCACATTTTCACAAGCATTTGTTATGTGATTTCTTGATGATAGCCAGTCTTTCTGGAGAAACATGGAATCTAAGGTTTTAATTTGCATTTCTTGAATAGCCAAAGATGTTGAACAGTTTTTTCATTTATTTATTGGCTGTTTGTACTTCTCAGAAGTGTCTATTCATTTCAGTTGCCCATTTTTGTCTTGGGTCTTTTATTTTGTGGTGTCTAATTATTTTTGAGTGCTTTATATATTCTAGATGTTAGTCTTTTCTGTCTGAGGTGTAGCTGTCAAAAAAAATTCTTTCCCATTCTGTAGCTTGTCTCATCACTCTGTTGGTTGTTTTCTTTGCTGTGTAAAGGATTTGAGAGGGTTGCACTATTTTTAAAATTTTTATTAATATGTGATTACGGTATGTAATGATTACATTCATCATGGGGTTTTGCTACATGATGTCCATAACTCATCTGATTTCCTTTTTCATCCTCTTCCCCTTTTCCATCCTCCCTCCATCTCATAGTTCCCCTCCCTTTGGCAAAGATTTATCCTCCTCCTTCTTATTATCTTTCTTTTATTTTACTCTTTAATTTACTTATATTTTGGATTTCTCATATAAGAGAAACCATGTGCTATTTAAGCTTGTCTGATTTCTTTCATTTAACATTAGTTTCTTTGAAAGAACACCTGATGTGAATTTGAAGACATTTTATTTAGCAGCATTGAATCTACATACATGACTTAATTTGGTATATAACTTGTCATTATCTTTGCATAGTTTTGATTGGAATTAGCTTGAAAACTAATTAATGAATTTTTCAACTTTTCCATGTTTTAAAAGTTTTACATTGTGAATTATCTTTCCTTAAAAGTAACCTAAACACTTAATTTCTTTCTTATTAGTTTATACCTATTCACTTCTAAAAATCTCAAATTATGGATTTTCTCATTATAGTATCTATTTCTTTTCTGTTTTAATTCAAACTTTACATGAATTATGGGAAATCTAAGTTTTAAAATTTATCTTTTGGTCTTCTTGGTCTTAATAGTGTTAAATTTACCACTACTCAGGAAGCTGAGGCAGTAGGATTGCCATGGGTTTGACACTGGCCTGGGTTACATAGTGAGTTCAAGGCCAGCCTGAATTAGAGAGTGGGACCCTGTCTCAAAAAACTAAAAAAAAAAAAAGTATTAAATTGAATTTTCCTTTTTTTCTGCTTCTCTTTTCAAATTTGTCATAAATTGGTCTTTACACAGGACTTTTTTTTCATATATCCCTAGCAGAGTGTTACATTTATACAATGATTGAGCCTATATTGACCCAATGTGAATATCACCATAGTTTTCTCTAGAGTTGGGTTAATTCTTGGTGTATATATTTCTCGGGTTTGGGTAAAGGTACTAACCATCATAGTAATCATATAGTTTTGCTGCCCTAAAAACACTCTACTTTTCCTGTTCATCCCATCCTCTCCACTAATCTTTGAGAATTTCCAATATTTTTACTGCATGCACAGTTTTGCCTTTTCCAAAATGTCATCTAGTTGGAATCAGACAGGATATAGATCTCTCAGAATGGCTTCTTTCACTTGGTAATATCCACTTAACTTTCCTCCTTATCTTTTCATGGCTTGATGCCTCATCTTATTTTTTCCTTCTTTTGTGGTATACTGACTTCATAGACCACAGTTTATGTGTCCACCTACTGAAGGACATCTGGATTACTTCCAGGTTTTGACCATTACAAAGAAAGTTGCTATAAACTTAGATGTACAGGTTTTTGTGTGGACATAAGCTTTCAACACTTTTGGATAAATATTGAGAAGCAAAGTTACTGGATTCTTTTACTAAAAGAATGTATACATTTTTTAAGAAACCACTAAACTGTCTTCTAAAGTGTGTGTACCTTTTGACACTCCCAACAGCAAGGAGTCTGTTTCTGCTGCTTCGTGTGCTTGACACCAGCAGGCGTCATCGGAGTTCTGGGATTTGGACACCCTGCTCAGATCTACTGAAAGAAGCCTACTCATGGTTTTATTGATTATTTGTTTATATCTATATTTCATTAGTACTTGCCTTCATTTTCATTCATATCTTCCTAAAAATTTAGTTTTTTATTTTCATTTTTGCTAATTCCTTTGTATTCTAAAAGCATTCATATCAACTTATTTCATTGTTACTGATTTCTAATAGTATATAATCTGTTCTGATTTTTCAACAATATTGTCTTAGAAATTGTCACATGCATACATACCTAGTGCTATATTTTTATTGGTCTGTATTCTTTTGTCTCAGTTAAAAATGGTCTCCTTTAAGATTCTGTGTGTTCTCTAAACAGGAACCAAGTTCATCAGTGCCATCATTCCCCTCCCCAAGACATCTCACCTATATTTCATCTATAGTTGTGCGCTATGGGAATGATGTCGCAATGTCCTCAATTATGTTCTCTCAATCATATTTCTCTCCCTTTCCTGGGGACTGGAAATAGAAAATTAAGGCAAATATGGCCAGAGCCTTCTTTGATTTTGCATATTCTCAGTGTTTTATACACTGTGGTACTTAATCTTTGGCAAATTTGTTAATAAAAGTATTCCTAAGAAAAGACATTCTTTGGTGATCAACATTTCTAGGTACTTCACAGTGTACAGAAACAGTAAGAATAATTAAAGAATATTTACTTAGGTAAATGCTGCAATACATTTTCTGCCTCTACTAGAATGTTAATAAAGAAGCTCATGAATCATAATGGAAATATAGACAGAAGGGCAGTACAGATAAAGTTAATTGAGGGAATTTTCATGGATCCTGACGTGTGGAACACACTGTGCTGCTGATGCTAACCATGTCACCACAGCAGTCAGCAAGCAAGAAAGAAAAGACTGTTTAGATGTTTCTTTCCCACTCTATATATTCTTCCTAGGAAATATAAACATTATTTTGTTTTAAGGCTATTTATACAATTATAAAGTACATGAAATATCTTAAATGCATGAAATATCTTAATACATGTAGCATTCCAACAAAAAATATCTCAAGATCATAGTTTTACTGCTATTTCCTTTTCATTCACCACTGCAAATATTGAAACATTGACACATTGGTTCATTCATTCAATCTCAGTTTTGGAAGGACATCTCCTCTACTGACTCTGGATGTCAGCAAAGCATATGATTGCCTTGAGCAATGTGATTGAGCCAATACGACATACAAGGAAGCTTGAAAAATTCTCCTACTTTCGGGCTGTTCTTCAAGGTTTTTTAAGAATCTCTGGCTTGGTTCATGAGCCACAGCCACAACAGAAAAGCTTACTATAGAAACCATCTAAGAAACATCAACTATACCTGGACATGATTTAGACAGTGAACTCACGGACTTTAGCTTCTACAGGAGAGGTGAGTGTGTTCCTATGTAAACAAAGTGTAAACTAGTACAGCCAGAGAGTGAGTGAAATAAGACAAATTGCAGGGCAGCCATTCTTAGCCTCCTTCTTGCTTCCTTGTCCTTGACTGGGAAATTGACCATATAGCTTGGTTTTGGCAAGGGGAACTTATAAAGTGTGCAACAAGATGAAAGTGGAGAGTGTTTTCTCAGAGGGTATGTTCTCTGATACATCTTCAAAATGTGAAATAGCTCAAAACAACACAGGACATGAGTAAGGTAAGGCAAATTTTCCCGAGCTCATCTAGAAACATTTTGCAGCTGCATGAATGAGGTAGGCAAGCACCTGATATGGTGCTGTTTTTCTAATACGTGATAGGCAACCATTTCAGTTTTCCATATATCTATAGGATTTTTCAAAAAAAATGAGTTACTATAGCAACTCTAAAATTCTACATGATTCAAAATATTACTAGTTACTAATATTTCTTCAAATGAGAATACAAGTGTAAATATATGAATTCATGATTAACACTGATTCATGATATTCTGTAGCATTTGTAACACTGTTGCTTTTAAAAAGAAATATAGTGTCCTGATTCAAATATTTTTGCTTATTTCAACTGCAAGAACAAAAATCTAGAAAGCTGTTGTGCAATGGATCTCAGAAACCTAAAATTATACTAAAACCCTACTGCTCATGTTATCTCCATATCAGATAGTTTTAAAAGTTCTATGAAGTCCAAGAAAAATTATTAAATAGGAATCTTATTAATAACATGTGAGAACACTTGATCCCAGTCCCACGTCTCACACATTGACTAATGGAAAGGAAGAATTGCAGCAAGTATGGATGAAAGCAACAAAGGTAACCCAGTACCTTAATTCTACATATCATTTTACTTAAGAAAGAGGAAATGCAGGCAGTGTGCTTACAATCCTCAGGTTTCGACTTAGTGATTTCAAAATTCTCCTGGTGGGTTCTTCTTAGTTGTAAAAATGATCTTCATAAATTTTAAAAAATACATACCTGAGCTGCTGTCTTCCAATCATCATTCTTCTTGTCTACAATAGCCCCCAAGCAATCTATTCTCACATTGCAATAAGGTTGTTTTACTGAAACTTTCATATAATCATGCTGTTCCCTGCTTTAAAATTACTTACACTAACCACCTGTCTGTATCATAACATGCAGTGCTTTTATAATGGTGTGAAGTCAAGCTTCTAGACTCGATTTTTCAGGACGAAACATAAGCAATCAGAAAGCTGTATATGAAAGGTCTTGAGGGGAAAACGGCCTGCCCCAAACAGATATGGTGCATACCTAGTGCCCTGCCAGCTCTGAAGGGAAAAGATAGTCACAGTTAATAACTCAGATGCCCCTGGTCAGTCATACTTGGAATATAATTGCATTGCCAGCCAAGCACTGTACCTTTATCTTTAGATCTTTTTATCTGAGGCTGTAGGCTGAGGTCTTTCTCTGCCTTTGCCACTTTATGCTTTGGAGAAGAAAGGGGGGAAATTTTTAAGAGATTTCCCAATCCAACTCAATGCCAAAACTTTTCCACGCTATTTCCTTACCCCTCATCTCTGCTTTGCATCCTTTAACAATTGCAGAGCCTTATGTTTGGGGCTCCCACAATATTGATATAACTCCCCCATCTGCCCTGAACCACCTGAACTTCTACCTGGGTACTTTGCATAAGCCACAAGGTGAATCTATGTTTTCTCTGGTTTTAATTTCTTGCTTACATCTTTGCAGCTAGCTATTACATTAAAGCCTTAATTAACATTTGGGGGGGCTTGTTTTTTAATTGGATACTCAGATATATGACAATTTAGTTCTCTTTACTCCCAGCTCAGCTAAGCTCCTGACATATAGCACTCAGTGTGTTTACTATTCAGCTTTGCATCACTATAATGAAATAGTTGAGGTAATCAACTTATAAAGAGAAAATGGTTGTTTCTGGATGTGGCTCTGGAGATTCTCGTCCAAGATCAGTTGGCCCCGTTAACTGTGCCTCTGACAATGTGGGACATGATGTCGGTAGTGCATAGAGAAACAAAACTGCAAAGCCTCATGAGCCAGGAAGCAAAACAGGAAGAAACTGGGATCTCGAATCCCTGCACAAGGAGGTGCCCCCAATGCCCTAAGGACCTTCCACTAGGTTCCACTTCCTCAAAATCCCACCACCTTACAATATCACTGCCCTGAGGCACAAAGGCTAAATACATGGATTACGGGGGACACTCAAGCAAACCATAGCAGGCCCTATCAAGTATCTTCCGAGCCTCTCTCCACTACAGCTTTCCCCACACTTCACATTTAGCCACACTGTACTTCCACAAATCTCCACACTCATCTTCTCATTCTAAGTGGTTTTCAATAATTTTTGTTTAGAAGCCTTCCTTTTTTTTTATTTTTTCATTTTTCTTTTTGAGACAGGTTTTCACTATGCAGTTCAGGTTGGCCTTAAACTCACTTGTAGCCCAGGCTGGCCTTGAACTCGTAACTAACCTCTCCTACCTCAGCCTCCCAAGTTGTGGAATTACAAGTATGCACCACCACACCCAGCCTAGAAAGCCTTCCTTTTTCCATGTCACTAAATAAAAGAAAATTATTAATATTACTAAAAATAACATAAACATGACTTTCTCTTGAGATTCTTGTCTCATGTATGTGGCACATAAAACACACTATAACAGCTTAGACTGCATCATAAAAGTGAGCTAAATATTTTGTGTAATAATATGTTGAATATGGGCCAGTGAGATGGCTCAGCAGCGTAAGCGCCTGCCTGGCAAGCGCAAGGCCCCAACTTCGACTCCCGGAACCCACATACGAAAAAAGGGCCGGTGATATCGCCCAGCGGCACGGGCGCCTGCTGGCGCGCGAGGTCCTGAGGTCGACCCCCGGTACCCACAAAAAAAAATAAATAAATAAATAAAATAAAATAATAATATGTTGAATAGAAGAGAAGGAAAAATACTAAATTTTCATTGTTTAAAACATTTGTAGGAAGTATATCTGAACTTGATTTATTTTTGCCCAATGACTGTTATGTAGAATTATAGTTCCGACATTCCTATGATTTGATATAATTAAAAAGTTGCACAATGAAAAGCCTTTTCTCTATAACACATGTAATACCCAGTGGTAAATGAGCTGAGGTTTGAGTCTTACACATTCATACTATGAATATTTCTGAAAGAAAGTATTGTATTCATGATGCTTAATCTTTGCCTAAAAGAATAACACTTTTCTATTTTGGTAGGTAAAATAATTAAAATTGCAACTTTTATTCTCAAAAAGTAATTCTGACAAACTTGGCTTTGCATAAAGCCAAGAATTATGTTAAAAGTAAGTGTAATCTGTTGTGCTTTGCTTTTTGTCTTCACATAAAAGAAATACGGATAGGAAATTTTTTAAATTTCTCCAAAATGGAACCATTGTCACTCTTCCCTTATGTCAAGCCCTATCCATCTGCCTCTTGGTCTCAAAACTCATAATTTTTTCTTAATTTTACAACTTCCATGTTTTGCTTCAATTTTGTTCTCATTTCACTCCTATATTTTGCTCTATTTATTCAACCATTTTTCCCTTGCTTCTGCTCAAGATATACATAATCACTTTTTGAAAAGTATCAAATATACCGGTAATATTTTTATGTAATAATACTTATGTTATTGCAATGGCTTTTTTTAGGTAGGCTGATAATAAATTTTCTGTCAAGATCTGAAAGAGCTTTTAAGTCCTGTTACATGGGAAAATATATTCTCTTTCACATTTGCCACTTCTGGATTTGCTATGTGATCCTAACAATTGTTCTTTCACTTAGCTAATATTTACTTATCCTGAAGTGTAGAGCCAGAAGTGTTGTTTAAAAAAATGCTTTCAAAAGTTTTAAGTTCAGGAAATTAAATCTATGTCTGCAAATACATATTTGTTACAATAAACACAAGCACAGAACCAAAAAACAAGGACCTCAGCACCCTAGTCATCTCGAGGCCCGAAGAATTCATTGAGGGTTGAAACTCACCAAATATTTATCACCTACCACACGTCAGCCCAGGAATAAGTGCTAAGGACTCAGAGGTGACTGGGACAAACATGGTGTCTAAGTTTGAGACCAAACACTTCGCAGTTGGGATGAGAGATAACAGGGGAAGGAAGTCAAGATGAGGGAAGCAAAGCCATAAAAAAAAAAAAGTGTGGGATTTATGGAAACAAAAAAGTCCAACTTTGTTTAGGTTTGTTTTATGTTGGTTTCTTTTTTAACAGTGGTGGTGCTTAGAGTATAGAGATAAAACTAGACACAAGGTAAAAAGTAATTACTGAAGCACGATTCAGTAAGCTGTCTTTAAGAGGGCTTCTATAAGCTGAAAAATAACTTTTTTTAGAGACAGAGTCTATGATTTACGCTCTCTTCAAATTTATTAAGCAGAGTTAAGGAATCAAATACTGACATTGGACAGGGTGTTTGATAAGCACATACTATAGCTCCTACGTGTTCTTCTAGCCTGTAACAACCGGCAGTGGTATAGGAATAGCCGAACAATTACAAGAAAAATAAACAAGAATTAAATAATTGTTCTGATTTTTGGCTTGAATAGGTAAAACTGGTAGTTTTCAAATTGCTTTGAAATATTTTGCTTTAAATTATGTCACCTCAGTCTAATATATTGCCAAAATCTATCAATTCATTCTTTATTCACTCAGATAATAATTTATTGGGTCTTAGAATATGACAAATTTGTTTCCATGCCAAATCTCCACCTATGAACAAACAGACATTAAAAGTAAGGAAACAAAATAATAATTAACAACCAACTGCGAAGTGTTTGGTCTCAAACTTAGACACCATGTTTGTCCCATGTGAATATGGGCAAAAGATGGTGGTGGTTTCGACTAAGGTGAAAGCAGTGAATACAGTGAAAAAGGGTCATCAGGATAGGCAGCCAACTCAAATAATAAAGAAAATTAAAAAACCACTTGTGTCTACACTGATAAAAATCACAGAATAATCACAATTCCTGGAACACCTTTCCTGTATACATAGTTTAAAATGTACACCCTATCTCCTCATTCAGAAACTATGGAGGAGGATGTTGGCTGAGTTGATGAAATGAAAGAAGTTCTTCTCCCCTCCTTGTCTCACTATCAAATTCAAATAGGAAGTTGAGTCATGAAATGATCAGACCTGCTTTCAAAGTTGTAAACAATGGAGAGCTCCAGAACGGTAGATAGAGCTGTGTCATAGCTCACAGCTTGTGAGCAGTGCAGAGATAGCAGGTTCTGTCACCCATCAGCTCTGTATCCTTGGGAAGGTTATTTAACATCTCCTTTCAACTGGGCACAATCGATATGCCACAGGATAGAGCTGGTTGTGCTTATTAAACAAGTTAATATGTAAAAACCTTAGAACAATGTCTGGCACATGGAAACAGCTATTTATATGTTAGCAATTTATTTTTCCTGAGGTTAAAGAGAAAATGGCTTTCCTCATTGTCTAATTCATCATTTTCTGCCAGTACTCAGTTTACTTAAAACTCAGAAAAGCATTGCTATGTTTAAAGAAGAGATTGGTATAGCAACAGAGATAGTTAGGAGTTTAAGTCAAATATTGCTTGGACTCAGGTCTCGTTGGGTCAAATCACTACAGATAGTTATGTATAAATGCCAAATTATATTAAAATGGAGTAACAGTTCATGAAGTCATTTTAGACAAATACCTGATAATGGTGAGTACTTGTTCAGTGAATTACATGGATTTTTTTTCAATTTATGTCCTGGAAATAAACCTTGATTAAAAACTCATATAAAACTTGTTTTGCTCTCTTACATTCTCAAAGATGTTCTTTAATTTTTAATTTTTTTAATTGTAACTATGGAAGACAGTATTATCAAATAAAACTAGTAATTTAATGTATTCTCAAAATGTGACTGACAGCATGCTACTTCTATTGGATTCAAAAAATGGAATAAGTATTGTTTAATGTATTTATTGATTCTGGTGGAAGAGTAGGACTTTAATATTAGAAAATTTGGAAATAAAATCTTCTATTAGCTGCCATTCACATTTGGTTCATGCTGATGTATCTTGGGCTCCATAATGACTACAGAGTTTTGCACTGAGATGGTAAAATATCTGTCTCAATTCTATATACATAGTTCAGTTTCAAAGTTCTAAATTCCCATAAAAAGCGTATTTGTGAGCCAGGTGTGGTGGTGCATGCCTGTGATTCCAATACTCAGGAGGCTGAGGCAGGAGGAAGTCAAGTTCAAAGACACCCTGGGCTACATAGTGAGTTCAAAGCCAGCCTGGACTACAGAGTTCATCTCAAATCTCCCCCCAAAAACTTTATTAAAATGTCAAATCCAAGCACTTTTTAAAAACTTCTAATTTCTTATGCAATAATTCCATTTGGCTTCCAAATGAAAATTAACTGAAATAGAAATATAATGTATAGAAAAATTATTTTTACATTTCACTCATAACAAAATTGCTTAGCATATGTTTATGTTAGCAGTCTAAAATATGGCTGACACTGATATTTAAAAATAAATTTCTAACTAGAAATTTGTGAGAAAATCAGATCTTATTGTTCTCATGAATAATTTTTAAGAAATTACTCTGAGTTTCTATAGTTTTTATTTATTCAAAAGAGAAGCCTCTTTTAGACATTTAATAAAATGGATCTAATATTTATATAAAACTACATTTTTCACAAACTCATAATCTGACTTTAAAATAATTTTCTTTGATGATTATATTTCAATATTCTAATTATCATAGTTAAAGATAAAAAGTTGGCAGAATTTTAGATAAAGAAAATTATCAAATTTATACATAATATCCTTGCCTTACATATCTATTTTCATTTAGAATGATCTATTTTATTTAAATTGATTTATCTTACTTTGGTCATCAATCAGTGTCACAAAATATTACAGAATACCTAAATTTCTACAAATAGATTGAAATTTGCATATTTATATTTAAAATCAGAGATTGGAGCTCTATTTATATCTCCACATATTTTCACTTGCACCGGGAGCTTAGGAGCATATCTAAGTTAACAAATCACATCATTCACACCAGAACTACATGCAAAGCATTGACTCATTGCAGTGCTATTTTCTAGCCTCTAATCAAATTACTAGCTCACATTTCACTTTAGCTTTATGTACAAATAAACATGAAAACTGTTGTAGAGGGAATGAATTCCCCGCTTAATAGCATGAGGAGTCTTGCTCCCAAGTTAAATGAGAGAAAACTTAGGAAAAAATATTAAACTCTTTAAGTGACTGGAAATGGTCCTAATGGCAAAGAGAAAATGAAGAAACATCTGTTTAATAATATCTACAAATATTTGGTCAGAAAGGCAGAAGTTTGTTGTATCTTTAACTCCCTCTTAACCACTGCTTTTTGTTGGGGGGTACCAGGAATCGAACTCATGACCTCGCACTTGCCAGGCAGGTGCTAGGCCACTGAGCTATATCCCCAGCCCCTCTTACCCACTTCTTAACCCAGTAAGCGGAGACTGTACATCAGATTGTGGCAGCTGATATTACAGGGCTCTCAATATCTCCAGAACCCAGATGCCTGGGAAAAGGAGGACATAAGTATTTCTTATCCTATCCCTGGGTGTCTATTGTTGATATTAATCCTGGGCTAGCATAAATTGAGAAACACGTGGAAGAGTGGCTTTCCTTTGACTGTGGCAGGCTGAGAATTCTGAGGCCCTGATCACCCTGCTGAGCTCTACAGGTGCTTGTTTTATGCTAGTAAAAGCAACCTAAAAGGATCTAGGGTCCTCTCCCTCCAACTCCATACTCAGCTTCTGTAGCAGAAGCTTGCCCTTGTCCATATCCCTAACTCTAGGGTTCTGGCTCAGAGATGTTTGCCTGGAGGAAAAACAGATCATGCAGCAGACATATCTCATGGCTTCCCAGAGGATCTAACTATTTTCACCAATTACAGCCTAAAAGTACTATCATGAACAAAGAAGGAATTGATGAAAGGCATTTGAGAGGAAATGAAATATGTAAGTGTTATGGTTTGTGTCTAGATTTCCCCCCAAAGCCTCGTGCCATTTTAGGTGGTCCTTTTTCAGAGGTGGCTGAATCTATAGTGTGTGATTGATTGGTTGTGCAATGCTGGGATTAAGGGTGGGTTATTGCTGGATCAATCTATTGATTGGATTGGCACTGCCCTCATCCCAGCAGCCTGGATAGAGTATAAAAGGGGCAGAAAGACACTATTAAGGGTAGGTTGTTGATTCTGCTGTCTTCTGCCACCATGAACTGTTGCCCCTCTGCCATGTGCCACCCTGCCTTGGAGCCAGCCAGTTATGGACTGACACCTCTACAAACAGTGAGCTAAATAAACATTTCCTCCCTTAACTTTGGGTATTTTGTCTCAGCAATGAGAAAAATGACTAAAACAAAATTGGTACCAGGAGAGTGGGGCCATTGTTGTGATGTTGCCTGGCCATGTGACTTAAGAGCCTTAGGAATTAATTTGGAAAGGCTGGCTGAAGAGGTAGCCTCCATATGCTGTTAACTATGTGGGAGACTCTGGTCAGAGCCAGAAATATCAGAGTACTGATGGAAATGCTGCCGGTTAGGATGAGGCTCAAGAGGCTTCTACTGAGAAGGACGGCATTGGCTGCTGGATCCCAGGTGGTGTATGCTGTGCTTTGGCAGAAAGTTGGTGTGCATTTTGCTTGTGTTAGAGATATTGCCTAGGTGGCCAAAAAATTTCAATGCAGTCTACTGTTAGGTTGGTGGCATGGTTACTGTTGAAGGTTTTTGGCCAGATCTGTCTTGGATATTAAGAGCAAAAACCAGCAGGGTGATTTGAAGCATTTGGACAGAAAGAAGGCTCCAGTGTAGCTGTGGATTGCAAAGATGAAACAGAGGAGAATGTGGTTGTTGAGAAGGAATAGGACAATGAAAAAATGACCTAAGGCCTTTCACCAGAAGGGAGGAGTGTATATGAAATGCAGGAGATCCCTCTTTCTTAGTGTTGCCATGCTCTGTTGTTAAAAGTTAATAGGGGGCTGGTGAGATAGCTCAGCGGCATAAGCGCCTGCCTGGCAGGTGCGAGGTCCCGAGTTCAACTCCCGGTACCCACATAAAGGAAAAAAAGGGCCGGTGATATCGCTCAGTGGCAAGTGCCTGCTGGCAAGCACGAGGTCCTGAGTTCAACTCCCGGTACCCACATAAAAAAAAAGAGTTAATAGGAAGCAAGGATTGTGATTGTAATAGTTCTCTTACCATGATTTTAATGTTTTTAGATACATGTTTGTAATCAGATTAATTAGCCAAAGTATTGTGGTTTTAACCTTGAATTTTGAGCACCCTTTGAATACTTTGCTTTTGGAGCAGAAATGAGTGCAGTAAGAATTGTAGATATGTAATTGTTATATTAATGTAAATCTGAATAGACCAAGACATGTTAACTTTTCACAAATACGCCGCTGGAGACTACGGTTTAAGGAAATGTCTGGTTATAAAGGTGACCAGAGGTGGATTGTGGTGGATTAACTAATGGTCAACTTACAACACCCAGTTGAACTGAATCAGCATGGTGCTGGGTGTGGAGGGCCCACCTGAGGATTGTTGCCAACAGCATAAAGGAGAACTGGAGGGGAAGATGGGGTGTTGTTGATTCTCTTGGAGAAGCTTGTCATGCTGGTTTTCCTGATATGAACTCAGCTGTTCTTATCATCAGAGGAGGCCAGGTCCTTCCTGTTGCTGAGGATGGCTGTGGTTCTCTTTCAGAGAGCTCTGGTCCTTACCTTGAGCATCACTTTGTGGCTCCAGTGCAGATCCCTCACTGGACCAGTCTGCTGGCACAGATCCTTCATTCCACTGGTGCAGACTTCCTAGCTTCCACCACTGACCTGTGGGCCTTCTCAATGCAGATCTTTGATACAGACTTGCGTGAGACATTGTTATATGCTCTAGGCCTCCAGTTGGACTCATGAAGGACATTGCCATGGGATCCACGTCCTCAGCTGGATTCTTTGAGTCAGCATGGAAAGATCTCCTGCACTCTTCTGCATTTGACTTTTTGGGTGAATATTATAAAATAATCCTATAAATTATGTGCCCTCTATTAAATCTATTCCCTTGCAAATGCTGACAACAAGAGAATCAGGAAATAAGAGGAGCACTTCTGAGGTCAGAAAAACAACTTAACAAGAACAACAACAAAATCAAACATGGACTTCCAGAACTATCTTTTCAAAGAATGCAGCATTTGATTGGGCTGATGTGTGGGGCAATTTATATCTGAGGGTGTTATGGGAAATAAAATAGCAATCAGCAAATAATTAGTGAGGTTTTGTTACTGGAAATTTGGGGTTGATCTGCACTGGGTCAGTTCTGTATTGTTTTGCTGTGTGGACTCATATTCATGTGAAAAAATTTGCAGAGAGGTCTACAGAATGGAAATTAAAGTCAGAAATTAGTATGTACATTGAGGGACAAGAACATACACTCTACAGAAGATGAAATTCTGTCAGTAAGGGTGGTTCACTTGGGAGAATTCCAAGCAGGAAGAGGTGTCAACCATGAGGAATGAAAGCATACCCTCAAGAAGAGAGTGCAGGCAGTGCCCAGAGATGGCAACTAATAGAGGTCCAGGGTTGGTTTTTCTTTGGTTTTCCTAGAATTTGAGGAGTGGAGTGGTGGTGGTGACTAATGGGGCTTGTTTCCAATCAAATGTGAGTTTCCACCTTCACGCCAGGAAGAGGAGTTTTTAAATTTGTATGGTCTTAGTTGGAACAAGAATGGGGGTCAAAACCCATGGAGGCGAGGTCAAAACCACAATGCAAATACATGTAAGTGAGGCTTAATTAAAGCAATTGGGTCAAAACAGCTTAACTTGAGGCTCACACCTGAAGGTGGGACTGTGTGGGATTAAAAGGTGTAAAACAAGGTAAGAGGGGAAAGTTGCAATGGGACACAAATAACTTTTCTTGAGGCATCTGAGGACCACAAACTCAGGAAATCTAGACCATGCCTTTCTTAGAATATTTTTCCTAGGGCCATTTTCCTAGATCCAGTTTATTTCTAACTACCCATATTGTTTGTTTAATGGCTGAGTGTGGTATAGTTCATGCTATGAATAAAGCTGAAGTCCCAGGGTGACTGTAGATCCGTCCAAACACGTGGCTCTCTAAATGCTATGGTTATGGTGATCGGGAAATCAGAGTGGGATAGATTTCACTAAAACAAGGTATTAGTCACTAAACAAATAAACAAATAAGAATTACAACCCCAGTTAGGGACAGGAGATCAGTACCCAGACTTGATATATTATCTAAAATGTCTGGTTCCAAGAAAATATATAAGACACACAAAGAAGGTGAGACCAATGCACTGAAATAACAACAGCCAACAGAAATTACTAGTGAGAAATTAGACATTGAATTTACTTGGAAAAGACATAGTATGCATTGGAAACATGTTCAGAGAACTAAAAACTAACATGATTATGAATTAAAGGAAGGAATGATAACAATATTGCATAAGATACAGACTGTCAATAAAGAGAAAGAATCAGATGCAGTGGAGCACCTGTAATGTACCCCAGAGGATGAGGTAGGAGGATCCCATATTCAAGGCCAATTGGAGAAATATAATGAGAACCTGTCTCAAATTAAAAAAAAAAAAAATTCAAAGGCTGGGGGTGTAGCCCTGTGTTAGAGTGCTTAATAGTGTTAGTGAGATCCTGGGTTCAATAATCAGTATCAGAAAGGAAGAAGGAAGAAGGAAGGAAGGAGGAGAGAGGGAGGGAAGGAGAGAGAGGGGGGGAGGGAAGAGATACTTATAAAAAAATCCAAACGGAAATTATAGAGATGGGATATTCTAACAATGAAAAAAGAATTTAAAACTACTAGAAAGGCTAAACAGGAGATTTGAACTGGCAAAATATCACAATAAATTAATTTGAAGATGGACAAAAGAACAGAGCATATGCAAGACAAGAAGAGAGGGAAGCCTCAGAGAAACATTAGGTATACCAACAGCACACAATGAGAGTGCCGGGAGGAAAGAAGAAAGACGGATGCTTAGAGAAAACAAAAACAGCAACTCGGAGAAATAATGTCCTAAAATTTTGAATTCAGATCTGTATCTGCCACTTATTAACCAGGAGAGCTTCTCCAATATTTAAACTCTAATTTGCTCACCTACAAAATAGAATTTATATTTTAAACAAAATTATTCCCCGACCAGTGCAATAGCATATATGAAAGCCTCTAGAAAATAGTAAATGTCCAAGAACACTACAA
The DNA here is from genome assembly GCA_028451465.1 of Erethizon dorsatum. Taxonomy (NCBI): domain Eukaryota; kingdom Metazoa; phylum Chordata; class Mammalia; order Rodentia; family Erethizontidae; genus Erethizon; species Erethizon dorsatum. Next base: position 84,009,067 of record CM051831.1, on the reverse strand, counting down.
AGTGCATTTTAAAAAATTGAACACATTTTGGGAAATTAAACTAGGAACCTCTATTCTGGTAATTCATCCTTTTCTTCTCTGTAAACCCAACCTTATCCAGAAAGCAACTGGCAGAAACAAAGGAGACCATTTTCTGTATTGTGCAGGCATTATTCTTCTTTAAAAAACAAAATTTATGCATCACTAGAGGCAAAGAAAATGCATTAGTGTAGTTGAAGAAGCACTAGATCAATAAACTCTAAGTCAACTATTTGAGGATTTATTCAGTATCATAATGATCCAGTGCAGTAGAATATGCCAGGGGCTTATATAAAGTAAGGCCTATATTCATGTTGATCAGTCTCTCTAGAACACAAGCATATGTCCATTTCTTTTTTGATATAAAACTAGTAAGTAAACAGTTTTCAGTGAATATAATTTATATTGATAATATTTAAATATTGTTATCCCTGTAATGTTGACCTAATTATCTATATAAATTACATATGTGTTATACAGTACATATAAAATGTGTGATAAATTCCACAAAGAAGACATTAATTTATGGAAATTAATTATACTTTCTTAGAATTTAGTGGAAATCATGATTCTGTTTCAGCAAAATGTAATAGAGACTAAAGAGGCTGATTTTGCTAAAAAATAAACTACTGACTCTTTACTTGGGCTTTCAAATGCCAGATGGGTACCTAAAAGCAGGGTGAATCTCAGCATCTCTACTTTTCCTTTGCTACCTTAAACTGGGGGTCAGAATCTTGCTCAGCTCTGCACATATATATGTTAATCATCTAAGCAATGTCCCCCTAAAGCTGGTAATTGTCTCCCTTCATGCCTGAAGACATCAAGACCAGGTAACTAAGATATTTCCATGGTCTTCAGGGACATCGTTTACAACCAATTGTCAACTGGCAGCTTTTACAACATCTGAGCCAGACCACGAAGGGCCACTTGCAGTCACTGCCCTAAACATAAGGAACTAACCCCATCTTGCTTTTCTGACCGTCCTTTTCTTTGAGTCCTTCTTTCCTGTAGTCACTTTGGATTTCAGGAACAACACATATGATCAATAACATCCTGTGACAAGAAGCAAAGTCTCCATCAGGCAAAAGCAGCTTTCTTATCCAAGGTTCTCGTGGCCCTTCCAGAGATAATGATTAACCAGCTTGACTAAGACTACATAACAACACATGCCTCTTGCCCATCTCCACTTTGCCTCTGTTATTTCCCTATTTAAGCCTGAAGCTCTTGTAGGTGCCTCTAAAAGGACAGCTGTGTTCACTAGACATCTCTGTTCTTCCCAGTACAGATAAAAAAGCTCCTATCCTGCCTTGACCACTGCTTGTCTCTGTTATTGGGATTTGGGATTCATTGACAAAATTGGCCTGTTGGGACACCAGGAGCCAGGGATTTCACCCTAAATATGGTAAAAAATAAATAGCCAAATGTCCACAGAACTAATTTTAATTTTGATAGTTCCAGAAAACAGCATCATTAAATAGCAATGCTTTAAAGAAATGGGATTTAAACAGCATGGAAAAGTATTTGGAGTTAGGCTGTCCCAAGCATTCATTTATCCACTTAACAATATCATCAATAATCTCGACTTTTCTGTCTACTTTTCCAATGATTTCCTTGAATGGTTGCACATAGATTTAAGGTTCTGTAAGCATGAATGAGGTAGGGATAGAAGTCAGTTGGGCTTTTATCCAAAATGCACTCATTCTATTAATGAGAGAGAAAGAAAAATATCCATAAGCTTCTGCTATGGATTGGATATAATTTGTCCCCATGTGCCAGAAGATTGGTCACCAGAGTGGCAGTGTTGAGATGGCAGAACATTTTAAAGGTAGAGCTTACTGGAAGGAAATTAGGTCAAGGGAAGGCCACACTTATGATTGGGTAGAATAATGTTGTGTCCTGAGACTAGGCCAAGAATGGATTAGTGTCTAAGAGAGAGGAGTAGGCTGTTGTTATGAAAGAGAAATCTGACCCTTTTATATTTTCTTGTGACCTATTTCTCTCTCACACACACACAAACACATGCGTGCACACATGCCCACATACAAACACACATGGTATTATGGTTTGTGTCTAGATGTCCCCCCAAAGCCTCCTGCAGTCATAGGTGGACTTTTCAGAGGTGGCTGGGTCTAGGGTGTGTGCCGCTGAGATCAAGGGTGTGTGATTACTAAATTAGTCCACTCATTGGTTTGCCATAGTAGTTCTGGGTAGAGCTAAGGGTGTTCCACCCTGGGAGTGAGTGCTAACCACCCTAAGGGAGGGTAGACTGAACAGGATATAAGGGACAGAAAGAGGGTTGCTGCTTGCTGCTTCTCCACTACTTCATTGCTTTGCTCCCTTCTACCTACCATGAACTATTTCTCCTCTGCCATAGCTATCTGCCATGCCACCCTGCCTTGGAAACAGCCAATTATGAACTGAAACCTCTATAAACTGTGAGCCAAAATGAACCTCCCCTCCTTTATATTTGGGTTTTGGGTATTTTGTCTCAGCAATGAGAAAAATAACTAAGACACATGGGATCTGCCGTGGGAGCTATCAGCCATCAAACCCTCATTAAAACCAGTGCTGGCACCATGTTCTTGATCCTCTAGAAACGTGAAGTTAATAAAACTTTTCTTTATAATATGCTCAGCCTCAGATTTTTTTATGGTTTCCAAGGGCTCAGATCCTCAGTTCTTTTTTAATTAATTTATTTGTACTCTTTAAATATACATAATGGTCACATTCATCATAGGGAATTTGTACCTGTGCATAATATATCTTGATTCTTTTTTCCCCAATCCCCTTCCCTCCCTTCAACCCACCTTCCCCTCCTTATTTATAAAAGCTTTGTTTCCATTTCTTCCTTCTATTCTCTTTTCTTTCTTTTCCCTTCTCTCAGATGTTTTGTTTATAACAAGACAAAATGGAGTTACACAGAAAATTGGTACCGAAGTAAGGTTATTGCTATAATGATACCTGAAAATGTGGAAGCAGCTTTGAAAATGCTTAATGGGCAAAGGGTTAAAGAGTTTGAGCAGAGTAGAACAAACCTAAAAATTTTAAAAAGCATTGTAACAGTCTCTATTGAGAATCAGAGGACAAAGAGACTACACAGGAGCAAGAACTTCTTAGAGATTTGTTAAGTTGCTCTCACAATAATGCTGATAGAATCTGGGTGTGGTGCTGCACACCTGTAATTCCAGCAGTCTGGGAAGTAGCGGTAAGAGGATTATTCTGAGCCCAGCCTGGGAAAACCAGGGTGACCCTGTCTCGAAGTAAAAATTAATTAATTAATCAACTAATTTTAAAAGTTGGGGATGTAGTTCAGTATGTAGGCCCTTAGTTCAATACTCAAATAATTATTATTATTAATAATAATGATAATAATAAAAGTGTTAATAGAGATGTGAACAGAAAAGCCATGCTCATGAGGTCTGGGATAGAAATGAGGAATATCTTTCTAGTAATTGGAGTAAAGCCCATTCTATTAAGAAGTAGCAAAATAATGAAACTATGAAACTTTAGAATGATGAACTAGTTTATCTAACTGAGAAAAGATTTTGCAATGAAACATTCACACTGGTGCTTGTTTACTTTTTAACTGCTTAAGCACAAATAAGAGAAGAAAGAAATGGCTTAAAGACAGAATTTATAATTAAAGGGGAAGCAGAGTGGAAAATTTTTCACCCTGCTCAAGGAAAGAATTTTTAAAAAGCATATAAATGTTCAGTCCACCAATTGCTTGCAAAAAAGATTAACACTGATAGAAGGGAGCTAGGTGCTAAGTATCAAGATAATGGGAAAAAGCCTCAAGGTGATCTTGGAAGTCTTCAAAGCCACCCCTCCCATCATAGGTCTAGGGCCCTTGGAGGGCAGAACAGTTTAAAACCATATCCATGCCTTCAGTGGGCTTGCTGCCCAGGCTTCCTTGGGATTCTACCTCCTTTTTTTTGCAAAGTGCTATGAGCTGCTCCAGTCATGGCCCAGGCAAAGCTTGTGCAGATACTCTGAAGGGAATCGGAATCAGACTTTAGTGGTCTTTCCACGTGGTTCCAATTCTGTAGGCACACAGAATGCAACAGCTATGGCATCTTGATGGCTTCCACTGAGATATAAAAGGGATGTCTGAGAGGACAGGCATAAGTATGCCGCAGGGGCAGATCTACTTCAGGTGTTTTCCACTAGAATGCCTAGTGGAGCCGCATTCAGGAACCCAGAAAGATAATGCCAAGAACAATATTAAGCATTAATTTGGAAAAGCTGCAGGTACCTAACGCCCCTGGTGAGAACACTCTTCAGGGCTGAGCCCAGCAAAGCAGTGGAGTTGAGGCTATTTGTGTACCTGGAGACCCACTCACATCCCAGTGTGCACGAGATAATGGATTTGGAGTATTATATTAAAATTTAATGTCTGCCTTGTGAGGTTTAGGAGTTGCTTGGGCCTGCAGGCAAATTCCCTATTTCTCCTTTTTTGGAATAGAAACCTTTACTCAATTCCTATTTTACCATTGCATCTTGGAAGTAGAAAGCCGGAATTTATGTCACAGGCTAACAGCTGGAAGGAATTTGCCTCGAGTCTCACATATGACTTTGGGAGTGACCTTTTGAACAGATGCCAGAATGAGGTATGGCTCTGGGGACTACTGGCAAGGAAAGAATATTCTATATTGTGAGAAGAGGAGCATGCATTTTGGGTACCAAGGGAAGAATGATATGGTTTGCTTCCTGAAAGTTCTTATACTGGAAGCGTGATACCCAGTGTGGAGATGTTTCAGAGGTGATGGTATCTTTAAGAGTCAAGGCCTGGTGAAAAGCAGTTAGGACATGGGTATTCCACTCCCATGAGTGGATTAGTGCCATTTCACAGGGGTGGGTTAGGTCTCATAAGAGGGGTTGGCTCCCATGAAAGCTGTTTTACATCAGAGCGAGCCTGGCCCCTTCCCCACTCTAGTGCTTCCTGTCCACATCACCTCTCTTGCTCACAGGTGCCACTGCCACGTGAAGCTATCCACCACTAAGACCTCACCAGAAGCCAGTGCCTACCCAGTATTTTTGGACCTCCAGAACTGACATAAGCTTCTTGTCTTTATAATTACCCCTTCGGTTTCTTTGTTATAGGAGTGGAAAACTGACTAAAAGAGCTTCCCAATAGGGTTCTTTTTATATGCAATCTACTCTCACAGAACGTGGACCATGGCCAGCCTTAACGGCAAATAAGATAGCAATGTACTTAATTTTATTTATTTATTTATTTTTGCCTGAACATTTCAAGATAAGCAATTGAGATGTTGGGAAGAGCTAGCTCTTATATTTTATCTAACAGACAATGTCTATCACAAGTACTATAAAAGAAGAAAATATCGGGTTTACATATCTGCATATGTACTTAAAATATGATGGATAAGCTTTAATATTTCAGCAAATGAGATAAGATTTAAGCACATTTTTCAATGTATAAGCTGTGCATAAAATTCCCAAGTTTTATTTTTTCCTTGCATTTTAAATAATTGTCTTTACAAAAAATGTAAATTTTGAATTTGGTCCAAATATACCACAATATGTGACTTAAATTCTCTTTTATTGTAGGTTTGTTTCCAAACAAAAATTTCAACTTTTGTTCCTTGCAAAAAAATTTCTCCTACTAACTCAAAGTTTCTATAATTTTTTTTGGTTTGTTCACCAATATCCAGTTCTCTTACCCCAAGAATTTACTATGATTCTATGAAGTGTGGTCAGAAAATATAGTGAACACTGCTGCCTCATGCCATCCAGCAGAAGAGTAGCGATCATCAAGGCAAGAAGTGCTGCAGCACCGATCCTTACTAACAGTGTGTGATAAGTTCTAACTTTCTGGTTCGATCAATTGTGGTTTATGGTTGAGAAAATTTGAGTTTTAAAGTGTGCCATAAATCATGGATCACAAACAGTGCATTTCATTAGAATTGCACAATTGTGCCCCTTCATATTTCCACCTTTTTAAGAAACATCATCACAAAAGACAAAACCTGGGTCTGTGATTATGACTCTGAGGCCAATGGTCAAAGTTCTCAGTAGAAATCAACTAGTGCTCTTGCAAAAAAGAAGCATGTTGAGCTGCTACAGAAATCTGATATCAAACCAAATGGAAAACTCTTTGCACCTGAGGAGATGGAAGGCAACCTTTATTATGCTAGCAGGCTGAGGAGAATCAGGTCTCAAATCATCAGCCTAGAGTCAGCTTAGAGCTTAGCTTAAATACATTTTTGTAAGCCGGAAATACAAAGCTGATTGCAGGCTATTATGTGATTGGTTACATAGGCTAAGGCATATATTCTCAGGCAGATTTGTTCTGGGCAGGCTCTGCTAGGAAGGAGGCTGTCCAAGTGGGTGGGTGAAATCAGGCAAGCATGTCCTTGACTGAGTTATTCTGTCCTAGGTGGAAAGTTCCTGGAATAGGCAAGCAAAACAGAATATGTTTATAGGCTAGAAAGTACAGGCAATGCAGCTGGATTCGGTCAGATAAGGCTGAGTCAAACTGTCTCTGAGTTACACCTGGTGTGGTGGTCAAGGCAAGCTGAGTCTAACTACGTGACAGGCACCATGAGCTTAGGCAGAGGCTACTAATTGATTTCGAATTTCTGCTATGAAATTTCTACAAGTTTGCCATTACAGAGCAACATCGATATCAAGGTGATATTACTTACATTTTTTGACCTCAGTGGAATTGTGCAAACCAAGTTTGTATCCAGGAAAGACTATGGTGAAATTTGAATATTCTAAGGACTTATTAGAGTGTTTAAGAAATGCTGTTCATAGAGAATGGCCTAAAGAATGGGTATTATTTTGTCCTCCATTGTGACATCACTGTGTTACATATCACTTCTGGCATGAAAGTTTCTGTCAAATAAAAACATTAGGAAGGATCCTCACAGGATCTGGCACTACATGACTTTTGGCTCTTCTCCAAAATCAGAATGATCTGAAAGTTAAACATTTTGAATCCATTCAGGATACTGAGGCTACCATGGCAGAGCAACTAAAGATACTCACAAAGGACTGCCAGTACTGCTTCAGAAAGTGGCAAGAATGATGGCATAAGTGTATTTGAAATGGAAGCAGGTACTCTGAGGGGAATTAATGGCAACATGTCTTTCACTGTGTTACTGCTTATATCTAGATGCCTCCCTCAAACTGTCATGCTCTCATAGGTGGGGGTTTTCAGAGCTGGCCATATATAGGGCATGCCATACTGGGATTAAGGGTGTGTGATACTATATTAGTCCATTGATTGGAATTAGCATAGTTCTGGGTGTGCATAAAGGGAGCCCCACCCTGGGGATGGGTGGCACCAATCAATAGGATTATAACCTGGATGGAATATTAAGGGAAAGAGGGGAGGGCAGGCTTACTGCTGCTGCTACTTCTGCTTGCTACTTCGATGCCTTCTGCCATGGTCTGTTTCTCCTTTGCCATGGTCTGCTTTGCCATGGTCTGTTTCTCCTTTGCAATGACCCTCTGCCTTGGAGCCAGACAACTATAGATTAAAACTTCTAAAAACTGTAAATTGAAATAAACCTTTCTTCCTTTAACTTCGGGTGTCAGGTATTTTGTCTCAACAATGAAAAAAGTAACTGAGATATACAGTAATTTTTTATTTAAATATGCATCATATTTTTCATCACATTTCATAAATTTTACTTACCCACCCAGATAAATTCAAGTGTGATCCTGTCACTTTTTTGTACCATTGCAGTAGGATAATTCTTTCTGCCCCAGTGAAATGGGTGTTGACCATATGCAGTTTTCTCAATGGAAAATGCATGGATGGGATGGATACAATAGCTGATCAGAAATTATAAATCATGACACAATCTGCTCAATTTCTTTTTTCTTATTTCCCAATAAATACATGAAACACAAACTAGTTCATTCATTTAACAATATTATTAGTAGAAAAAATTTAGGTTAACTTTTAAATCTTAAATAAACATGTGTTTAAAACAGCATGTTAGCCTCACAGTTAATAACAGTCATATGAATATATTGTCCCCTATGGGGAGGCATCCCCCGCATCCAGGTGAGCTCTTGGAAAACACATCTACATATTTTGTAGAAAGACTAAGAAAGAGCAATTAGAAAGCACAGAGCCATTCACCACAGCTCCCTTTTTCAGGCTATTTCCTCAAGTAAGCAGAGCATCTATAAATTTGGGAGAGGGAGTGGCTCAAGGTAGTCATTGAACCAAATGGCTAAATACGTTAAAATGGTCATTCTGAAATACTCTGCCTTATGAAGAATTTCTTCAGCCGTTCCTCATGGGCCTGCGTTAATTCCTGCTCCAACTGGTAACCTGGCCTGACAATGAACATGATGGAGTCAAAGAGTCAAATGAGTGATTATAGAAAGTAGGATGTGATGGTGGTTATAAAAGTAACTATTATAACACAAGTCTAAATCAGAATTAAATTTAATGAGATGATTCTGGTTTGTATTACTTCTTTACTTGCCTTAAGAAATGAGGAGGGCTTTTTTGGTACTTATGATATAAATTGCAAATTATGTTCAGTATTTTATTAAAGAAAAATTCTTTGTTCTTCATTTAGTTCATTATATTCTCACATTTGTCTAGGGAACATTAGATTGAAGATTAAGAATATAATATATAGGTTTTCAGAAAAGAAAGATTGTAACAGGTTTCATTTGTAACATAAGAAAATAATATCTGAGAGTTTGTCCAAATTAATAACCAATTATAATGTATTCATCTTATAGTGCACTACATATAATTCCTTACTACAGTAACTAGATACATGAATGCCATTATAAATTACATCATATAATCACTAATTTCATAATTCATATTGATTTTACTTACTGACAGGTTGGCAACCTGACTATAATCTAGTTATAGCTACTGATTCATATGGTAGGATAACAGTTTGAGTCTTGCAATAGAAAAAATAAAATACCTTCTATTTTTCCTATCTTCTTGTACATACTGATTTTAAATCTCAAATCAGCTTATTTGTGGAATTGTTGTTTTTTATTATTTAAAACTTGAAAATAAAATGAAAATTTTGCCTTAAGAAAAGTAATAAAATGATATAAAATAATGAATAAATTTAAAATATTTCACATAGCCTTTAGAATTGATACTGCTAATGAGATGCTTTAGAAGTTTAGTTATTCAAGTTACATTCATGTGAGTGTGACATTCTTAAGGCAGGAGACAAAATTATTTCCAAAACTAATACTCCGTTGTAGTCAGGGTTTGCAAGGGAAAAAATATAATACAGGACATATAATTTATAGGATTATTTTATAATAGTCACCCAAAGAGTCAAATACAAAAGAGTGCAGGAAATCTGTCCACACACTAGAGACCTAAAAAGTCCAGTTAAAGGCCTGGATCCTATGGCAATGTCCTGCATGGGTCCAGCTGAAGACCTAGAGCCCATGGCAATGCCCCCCACAAGTCCAACTGGAGGCCTAGAGCCCACGACAATGTCTCATGCAAGTCTGTATCAAGGATCTGCACTGGGAAGGCCCAAAGGTCAGTGGTGGATGCTAGAAAGTCTGTGCCAGAAGGATGAAGGATCTGTGCCAGCAGGCTGAGGGGTCTGCACTGGAGCCAGGAAGCAACGCTCAAAGTAAGGACCAGAGCTCCTCCAAAGAGAAGAGCAGCCATCCTCAGCAACACGAGGTCCCAAGCTCCTCTGATGATGAGAACAGCTGAGTTCATATCAGGAACGCCAACATGACATGCTCCTCCAAGAGAATCAACAGTACACCCTCTTCCTCTCCAGGTCTCTTTTTTATGCTGTTGGCAACAGTTCTCAGGAGGGCCCTCCACACCCAGCACCATGCTGATTCAGTTCATCTGGGAGTTACAAGTTGACCACCAGTTGTCAATCCACCACCCTCTCTCTACATATATGTTTTCAACAGTGTTTTGTCCTGTGAATATAACTAATTATTTGCCTCAGTTATAGACCAGGCTGATTACTAATAATCTCAGTGATAAAAGTAATTGTTCTACACATCTTATTTTCATCCTTTATCCCTAATATAATAGATAAAGTAATCTTTTCATAGGAAACCAACTTATCTGCTATTTCTATATTAACAAATATGAAATAAAATTTCTAAATATTTCTTTCAGAGCTTCTCCTTATTTTGTTTGGTTATTTTCTATGTTATTTTAAATGTTAAATGGATGAGCTTATTTCCTTGCCATCTTATCCTCAAACAAAAAACAAAAAAAGATTAGAGCTAAGTGAGAAGACTTTAAATTATCCTACTAAGTAATGCAAATACAGATGTAATTTGTTTTTTGTTTTGTTTTGTTTTGTTTTTTTATGTAGGTACCTGGGTTGGAACTCAGGACCTTGTGCTTGCCAGCAGGCGCTTGTACCACTAGAGATATCACCCGCCCTTTTTTCCTTTTTATGTGGGTACAGGGAGTCGAACTCAGGACCTCACACTTGCCAGGCAGGCGCTTATGCCGCTGAGCTATGTCACCGGCCCCAGATGTAGTTTTAAGGTGAGCTTCAGCTCACCTATTTACTCAGTAGGGGAGTCAGATACATGAATAATAGTTTTTCTAAATTATAATGACTTAGTAAAACATCTGCACAGAAGAATTTTTAAAGTGCTATGGTAGCAAAGAGAAAGAAAAATTTTAGTCTTCCTATTCTGAGAAGTTTCATAGAAAATAGTTTTTAATTGCATATTGGGTAATGATTAGTAATTTAACAGATTGCATAGGTGTGATGAAATGGTCTTAGGAAAAGGGAACAGTGTATTCAAAGGAATAAAGGAATTGAAGTGAATTGAATTTTTGGTAAATGGCAACATTGGCCCAATTTTCCATCTATACTTTATGTATAAACCGGCATGGACTAACCCTCAGCAGTAGGTACTCTTCTAGTATTTGTTTTGTAGGCCTAACTATGTGACTTGCTTTCACTAATGAAAGATGGGATTAAAAAACTTTTATGTCTTCACAGACATTATATATTTTTAGTCCCTCACATAAACTTCTACACTTTCCAATGAAAGAAAGTACTGTGGCTAAAGCATTGATGAGAGAGGCAGAGAGACACACAGAGACAGAGAGAAATATGCACTGCTGTCCCAGATAATAAAACCTGCTGTTTAAGGTAGAGGTGCCTAATTCAACACACAAATTCATGTGTGAGAAATAAATGGTTGCAACTGTAAGTTGCTGAGGTTTGTGGTTTTATTTTATGCAACATTACAGTATTATTGAAGCACAAATAAACTTTGGAAAGCAGCTTAGGAAGAGAATAATAAAATTTCATTGCAGAGTTGGAGAGTATAAATAGAAGATGAATTCACAGTTATCTAAGAAACAATTACAAAGGCAGACCTTTTAACACATAAATTAGGCTTCATTTTTCACACAATGGGAAGCAGTAGATGACTTTTAAAGGATGATAATAAAAATTCAATTGAATCTAAACGATCGCTCTGACAGAATTGTAGTAGATAAATAAAGGAACACACAGGCTGGGGACAAATTTTGCTATGATGCTATTGTAAGTGTTCAGTGAAAGAATTTTAGATGATGAACTGAAGCATGAAAATATGAGCAAAGATGAGTTTAAAAGAAATACAGGGTTGTTCTTTCACAGGATTATGTGGATGAAAGAATGTGGTGATAGGAGGAAGCAGCTACCTACTCAGAGATTCAGTTGCTACACTTTTGTTCTTGGTTAGACAGAATCTTGGTTGTGACATTCCGTTATAGCAAGCAAGGGTTGAGATGGAGAGCCAGGTGCCAGATGCCTCAATAAAGGATAAGAGAAAATTTTGAAATTAGTAGATGTTAGAAGGCAGAAAGATAATGATACATCCACATAAGTTGGTCCTTAAGTTGAAGCGATTTTTTAAGTAGAGTGAAAATAAATTGATTTGAAAATAAGAATAGAATAATGTTTTTAATATATTTTCTTCAGGATAGGGGAACACAAGGCAGAATCCCCTGATTTACAGTGTAGAGAGAACTTCAAATGAATAACTATGTGGAGAGTATAAATAAACTAAAATATAATTTAATATATTGGAATATCTAGTGACAACTGAATAGAATTAACAGAATAACTGTTCTGTTAAATGTATAAGTGAAAGAATTAGATACTAATTCAGAAAACAGATAATTGTCCAGAGGAATGGTTTTAAGCTGGATCATATTTTTAATTAAAAACTCTATTCAATTATTTTTATTAGTACATTTCATTTTCATAAGATTCCTGGATGTATAAAAATATTGGACAGTGAGTACAGAGTATTCCCACATGTCCACTTCCACTGTGAATAGCTTCCACTAATATTATCATCTTACATGAGCACAGTACATTTTTGATAATTCATGAACCAGTATTGATATACCAATATTTAGTGGAAGTCAACAGTTTATTTGGCTCCTCTTTATTTTCATCGAATATTCTATTTCTGTTCCACCACCACATTCAGGTAATCACATTAGATTGTGTTGTCATATTTCCTTACAGCTCCTCTTGGCTATGACAATTTCTCCAATGTTCCTGGTTGTTGATAACAATGTTTACGGGTAACTGGGCAGATATATTGGAAAATGCTACTCTATTGGAAAGTATTTTGTGTTCTTTTCATGGCTAGACTGAAACTATGAGCTTTTAGGAGAAAAGAGAGTTGAGTGACATTTTTTTCTCATCGTAACAATGACACTTTTCATCAGCATGATTTATCATGTTGCATCAACAAAAACGTAGGTTTCATTTTTAAGGGCTATGGACAGCATGGGGAAAGAGTGATTCCTTTCTTCTAAAGTGAGAGACATGGTTTAACTTTCCATTGTATTTATTTTGGTACCCTACACTCTGCACCTAATTCTCATTACACTGACCATAGCAAAGCATCACATCAAACTGAAGTCCTAAAGATCCTTATATTTATTGTCATTAACACCACAAGATTCTATAGCCCCATGAACACTTTCAGGCATGTGCCTCCATGCATAAACACACATATACATGATCACACTGTTTTTTGGAGAATCCCTTTTATTTTCTACTTTTCTCACCTGTACTTTGCAGTTAATTATAAAAATGTACTCTCCCATCTCATTTTCAGTCTCTTTTTTCTCCATCCAGGCAACTCTTCTAATAGTTTCATAAATATCTTGTGGCTTTTGTGTGCTTACAAACCATGTGCTATATTTTGAGCACAAAATTAGACTTACATAGATGGTATTATGCATCTCATTCTTTTTCCTGCTGTTTCCATTAAAGTTTCTATGTCTTGCTTCATGTACAAGTAAAATCATGATTGGTGGTCTCAATTTCTATGTAATATTTGAATTTGAAAGGCACTATATTTCCCCATTGAGGGGCACCCATATTGTCCTTTAACTTGCTGAAACTACAAAACAGCAGAGTGAACATCCTCAGGTGTGCCTGTTTATTGTATTCTCTTAGTGTTACTATTGAGTAATACCCAGGCATACAGTTTTATCTAGGACATGCACACATAGTTTCCTGAGTTTGCTCTAGACTGTGATGCCACTTGCAATCCTGATACTTTAGTTTGCTTTACATCAGGGTAACAGAAGTATCTAAGGTATCTAACTTATAGACGGAAGAGCTTTATCTTGGCTCATTCACTGTTTTGTAGGCTTCATTCCATGATTGATTGGCCTTAAGGATGCAGCATATAATGGTGAGAGCGTGTGGCAGAGCAAATGGCCTAATGGTGCAAACTGAAAGCATAGAAAGGGCTTGGGGTGATCTGTCCCTTTGAAGGCAAACCTCCAGGGAACTAAGGGCTTACCATCAAGCCTAAACCTCCCAAATGTTCCTCCACCACCCAGTAGCATCATTCCAGAAGCAAAGCCTCCAAGGGACCTTTGGGAATATTCCAGATCCAAAGGATAACACTTGTGAATAGTTTAATGTCACATTCCCACAAAATCAGCATTATCCATCTTTTTTTTTTTTTTTTCAAGGCATAGTACGGTGATACCTCAAGACTATTTTAATGAGCATAGCCCATATCATATTTAGGCTTTGAAAGTTTACTTTGATTAAATGTCTGCATATAAATTTGAAAACTTTTCTGTTGAATTTCCTGTCCTCTATTTTCTAACTTTTTAAATAATTCCTTTTAAATTATAACTATAGGGCCGGTGAGATGGCTCAGCGGCGTAAGCGCCTGCCTTGCAAGCGCGAGGGCCCGAGTTCGACTCCCGGAACCCACATACGAAAAAGGGGCCGGTGATATCGCTCAGTGGCACGGGTGCCTGTTGGCGCACGAGGTCCTGAGGTCGTCCCCCTGGTACCCACAAAAAAAAAAAAAAAAAATTATAACTATAAAACCTTTGGCAGTTTTGGACAAAATAAATATCTTCTTTCCTTTATGTCCCTATTAACTTTGTCCATGATGACAATGTCATACTTCGTTAGATAAAATTTGGTTAATTTAAATTAATTTATTTGCCCTTGCTTACAATTTCAACTACTTTATAATATAGTTATTAACATATGAAACACATGAAGAAAAATGGGCTTTTCAATAAATGATGTTGGAAAATGGAATTCCATGTGAAAAAATAAACCTCATAATTCACATGACATTTAAAGTGAATCATAGGGGCTGGGGATGTAGCTCAGTGGTAGACTGCTTGCCTAGCATGTTTAAGGCCCTGAATATAATCCCCAGCACTGCAAAAATACATACCTACATACATACATACAGATGGCCATTGTGGACTTTTTTTTTTTTTGTGTGGGTACCGGGGTTTGAACTCAGGACCTCGCGTGCCTGCAGGCGCCTGTGCCGCTGAGTGATATCACCGGCCCTTTTTTTGTATGTGGGTACCAGGAGACGAACTCAGGACCTCATGCTTGCCAGGCAGGCGCTTATGCTGCTGAGCTATCTCACCAGCCCAGCCATTGTGGACTCTTGCCTCTGATCCTATAAGCTTACTGAATAAATCCCCTGATGTAAGTAAATATATATATATATATATATATATATATATATATATATATATATATATAATACATATTCATTTTAGTCAATATCCCTAAGTCCCTATGAATTATATATATAAATATATATTCTATTTATTTTTCTCTTCGAGAGAAACTATTTTAAGATGAATGCAACTAAGAAAGTATATTTTTTTTATTTTTATTATTCCATGTTTGCATTATATAATGTTTCTATTACTCATGGGGAGTTGGTACATCCCTCAATCTCTTCACCAATACAGTAATTGCCTACTTAATTTGAAAATTTGTGACCACACTAAAACCTGTACGTTAATCTTTATTAATTTTCACCAAAATCTGTATACAACCAAGATGTCATTCAACAAATCAATTGATAAGCAAGTTTGGTATATCCAAATAGTGAGCAAAAATTCAGCAATATAACTAAAAGAATTAGCCTTCAATCCATGAAAGAACATACACAAATCTTAAATTCATATTGCTGAGAAAAAGATTTCAGTTTGAAGTGACTACATATTATATAATTCTCATTACATGACATTTTGGAACAGGAAAAATTATGGAGAGTATCAAGTAACTGGTGGTGCTGCAGGGTGCAAGGGGGTTGTGACTAGGTAAAGAAAAACAGTTTTCTTAGGGAAGTGAATTTGTTTTGTATGGCACTATGATTTTTGAAACCCTTAGGACCTTACAAGAGTGAAATTTAATGTATGTAAATTGCTAAATGTTATTTAGGAGATTGGGGAATATAAACACCCCGATGGAAATCACCTAATATTTCATCAATATCCCTAAATCCCTAAGAATTAACACTATCCTCCTTTCTAATCCCACATTTTATTTCTGAGATTCATATTATAAGTAGTTGTAAATCATTCATTTTTATTCCCTCATATATATTGTATATAATAGTATATACCACAATTTATTCATTCTGTTTAATGGACATTCTTTAATTCATTATGCTATTACAGTGAATGTAGTTGCTTAAACATTTTTATGCATGACATATGGCAAAGAAAAAGACACATTTCTGTTTTGTTCATCTGTATCATAGTGTCATGGTGTATTCATATGCACAGCTTTAACAAATGATGCTAAAGGTATTTCCCAAATGGATTCACTGATGTATACCCTGCAATGTGAGAGATTTTCAGTAGCTCTGTATCCTCTACAAAACTTGGAACTAATCTTTCTTATCTTTCTTTCTTTTTTCTTGGGGAGGGGGGAATTGATCTTTCTAATGTAGCCATTTGTAGAATGTGTAGTTCTATCTCAGTGTGGTATGTTTTGTACTTCCCTAAAGACTAGTGAAGTTGAATATCTTTAATTGTTATTAGCCATTTTCCAGCCTCTTTTATGAGGTTATTTGTGAACATACATGCCCACTTTTTCTAATTAGTTTTTTCCTATTAATTTGGAAGCATACTTCATATACAATGGTACAAGTTTCTATGAGAGACAGATGTAAGAAATGTCTTATAACACCATGTAGATTGATTTTTGCTTTTCAAAGATGGCCAGCACATATGTGGCTTTGGTAGTCATTGCTCTACGAATTTTTGTCTTCATGTAGCATCTCCTTGCAGCTAGATTTATTGTCCTCTATAAATGTTTGTCTCAGGGTATTTGGACTACTTATACAATAGCAAGATTTTCCTAGAATATGTACTTCCAGAGGAAGGAGATGGATGCCGCCACTGCTCTTAAAAGCTGTGTTTAGACACTGTAAATCATCACTTCTGACATAGTCTACTCACTATGAAATTACAGTACCAGCTTATTTTCAAGATAAGAAACAATAAACCTTTCCTTTACTGAGAAAAGTGATAAAGGATTGTACCATTTTTAATACACCACATATATTTGTTTCCATTGTCTGTGGCTAAGCTACAGTTCTTTTTCTAATCAAAATATAATTGATCCACAGTAAACTGCAATGAAAAAGTTAAAATGTTGCTATTTTGACATATGTATACAATACTGAAACCATCACCATTATAAAATAATGACAAAAATCTATCATTCCCAAATTTTCTCGGTGGCCCTTTTCACATTTTCCCAATAAATTGTGCGTGTATCTTTGTACAAAGCAGTTGATCAGCCAGACATGGTGGTATGTGCATCTAACCTCAGCTACTCAGTAGGCTGAAGCAGGAGGACCACAAGTTTGAGACCAGCCTGAGAAACATAGCAAGATCCAGTCTCAAAAAAAAAAAAAAAAGAAAAAATTAAAGAGGGGCTGGAGATGTAGCTCAGCACTCATCGGGTTCAATCTCTAGTACTGAAAGAAAAAAAAAGTTATCTTTCTAATAGATATTGAAGTCAGGTACTGTTAATTTATCATAATTCTCCTTTAAAAAGTAATTTTGGCTATCATAAGTACTATGCATTTCCATATTCTTTTTAAATCAACTTTGAAATTTCTTTAAAAAAAATATTTAAAAAAGCCTCCTGAACTGCTCTGAATCTAGAGATAAATTTGGGTAGACTTGGTATCTTAACAATATTAATACTTCAAAACCACTTAGGTTTTCTTTACTGTGTTTTAAGGTTTTGTAGCTTTCAGCATGCAGGTCTTATACATCACTTATAAGATTTATCTCAAATAATTTCATATTTTTATGCTAAATATTGCTGTCATGAAACTCAGGCATTCTGATATGATGTTTTCATTTCCATTCAGCTAAATTATTTTCTAATTATCCTCTGATTTTTACATTTGTCTCTAGGTTTCTTAGATTTGCTTTATTTATATTCTAAGTGTATGAGATAATCCAGATATCTTTCTGTTACTGATTGATAAGGTAATTCTTTTATGGTTAAAAAAAAAAAACTGTATCATCTAGAATTCTAAAATTTGTTGAAACTTGTTCTCTAGGTAAGAACTTCTATCACAAAACATTCTAATATTTGTGGCAATATTTCAAGTATTAAGTGAAAAATGTTTAGGATCATTATGTCGTTATGTGTCTGTCACTGCCAATAAATAATCATTGTTTGTCCTCAACAATAATCTTTGCTCTAAGCAATAACAAAGTGACTATGACTGTATTCAAATCTAGATATAGCTGTTTCACTGTTGCATAGATGGGCATCAAACATAACGCATTCCTTCTGAAGTTACCTAAGTAAGAAATGATTAAATGTTAGTAACAGAGTCAGGGGGCTTTTTCATAATCTTTGAGAAATGTTTTTAAGTTTCTGTAAAGATAATTGACTACCTTCATTATAGCATATTTCATTTAGATGAACCAAGCTATAAAGAAATGTTTGTTTAAATTACAAAATAGCCCTTCTGGTAAAATACAATGCTATTAGTTTTGAGAACACTCAATATGTTGTAGTCATGTAGATACTGAAAACGATGTAAAAATGTAAACACAGTTAAATAAATACTAGGAACAAGATATAGTAAGTCCGTGTAATGGAATGATATTTAAATATTTGAGTAAATGAATAAATTTGAAATAACAACCAAATTCTTTGGTTTTCTCTTGTTTGTAAAGCATATTTTTTTTCTTTAATAAACAAGGTTAATTTCATAGAACCAGGCTTTTGCAGTACCATATCCTTATATATTCTTACCTGAAGAGAAAGACTTGTTAAAATATTCATAAACACATTTGTAACACCATGAACTAGAATATAATTAGAATTATTAGAATTATGGCCACCACTCACACAGATTTAATCATCATCTTCTCTACTAACTAGAGATGATTTTTTCTTTCTTTTTATACCCATTTAGTCTGAGTGCAGTGGCTAAAGAACTGCTACAATATCCTGGCTTTTCTTTCTGAAGAATGTAGTAGTAAGTTATGGATAAAAGAGAAGTCGAGAAAACAAGACAGAAGCAGCAAATGTGGTTCACATAAGGATTCAATAGGGGGAAAAAATCACATGCGATAGGCTCGCCTGTTCTTGTGGAAAAGAACAATGAACTAGTGGCCAGGATCCCAGCCATGGTCAATCTATAGGTGTCTATAGATATCAGTCTCTTTAAGACTCACTTTTTGCGACTTTTAAATTAGTATAACATGTATTAAACAAATAATTTTGGATTTAAAATTCCAGACTCTTGTGTTCAAATTATAATGTTCCTTGTATGTTTTGTGTCTTTGGATATGGTCTGTTTCCCTCTTGCTGAACATTTACATGAACTAAATATCTTTAGAATATGTTGAAACCAGTTTTGAATTAGATAAAGTGTAAATAAAGTTGTTTTAAGTTTCTCAGAATCTTACACACTGTCCAATTTATTTGTGCTAGACAATTTTCAACATCATTAAGTCCTTAAGCACCTAAAATAGAAGAATTGTTTTTCCATAGACAAAGTTTTAAAAAAAAAGTGTGACCCCAAGTGCATAGCTTTTCACTTCCAGTTGGCTACAGAGTTATGTAGGCAGGCATTCTTCTCCCCAAAAGTATGTAGCTAAGGGTTCAGGGATATAATATCTCCTTGCATTTAGTCTCAGTGACTTAAGTTTTCATTCATATAGACAACCAGAGAGAAGTATTAAATATCAATATAACATTCTCAGTAGATAAGTGCCTGGTAAAATGGAGGGTCCCAGTTTTCATGTTGCCTTCTAATAATTGACAGTTCTATTCCTTCACCATAGCATGACTAATTTCATACCCATTTTTCTTCCCCAAAATAATTTTATCAGAAATATGTAGTTTTGCACTCACTGGCTCATTTTCCTCCATAATCCAGAAGAGTGGGATTCTAATTTATATTAAATGTTTTAGGAAAATGTTTGGAAGTACTGCATACTGTGACATTCATTTATTAAACAGTTAATTGTTGGCTGTAGGTCAGACAGCCTCAGTTTAAAGTACACTGACCAACTGAAGCCCAAAGTTAATATAACAAAATTCCTGTGAGCAAAAGTAAATAAAATTTTCTGAAGATAAAATCCTATATAAATATACTCCAAACTCACTTATTTTTCTTAAAACAAAAATTAAATATCCACAATCTGAATCTACTAAATCCTAAACTTAAAATTGTTAGAGAAAAATGATTTTAAATCTATTCTATGTCTTTAACTATCAGTGATTTTATAGATTAAACACATTAATTGTGGGATCCATAAATATAATCCCATCTAACTAGAAGAAGCATTCATCCCCACTATTAAAATAAGGAAAGTAGTTGCTGGGTTAACAGAACAATGCGCTGTACCTTAATATTTGCTAAAATGTTTGTCTTAATTCCTTGATTCCCAAATTTACTTGGATCACTGACCCCACTGTGATAGCAACAGACATTCAGAAATATATTTCTTTTGAATCTCATTTACTAGGACAATCATGCTGATCACATCATCCTCTTCCCCCATGCTTTATTAAATTTAACCTTTACTAGTATTCCCTTCACAGGTCCTTTTAACCTCACGTTAATTAAACTTAATATAATTTGTCTTCTACTACATCAGGGTCAGCTTTGATCATTACTCAACACAATACACTACTGAGAGGCCTAATACATAGTGGTTAAATGCTGGAACTTTGAAATCAGTCTAACTGCTTTCTTTGTCCACTTCATGGAGTTATTGGGAGAATTAAACTCATACAAAATGCCTAAAATATCAGTGTATTGTAGGATCTCAATGAATTTTTTTTCCTAATCATTTCCAGTTGAATAAATTTGTTTGTTTACTACATACCTCCTTCCAATAAAATACACTTTCCACAAGAGCAGACTTTTTGATCATTGCTGTAGCCACAATATTTCTGAGAGTTTCTGCATGTACTAGATTCTTGAAAAATATTTCATGAAATAATATATAATAGTTTTTTAGTTTTTTTAAAACATGCCTATACAGTGAATGGTTGGGCAAAGAGGAAATTCTTGAGTATCCAGGAGAAAATCTGAACATTCCCAATTTTTTCTTGCAAAATGATATTATAAAACAATCTGATAATATACTAATCCCAGCATAATGGAGAAATAAATTAAGGGATACAGATGTTTTCTAAAATTTAACCAACTTTAATATTAGGCAATAGGACTATGACTTGGATTTATTGTGTTCTGATTTTGTGGTACTTTTTTGTAGTTTCAACAGGAGGCAATTATTGCATTTTGCAATTAGAAAAAAATGTGTCTCATAATTAAAAAGACAAAAAAATTATTTAATTATAAATTAAAATATAAACTATAAATTTAAAATAACAGTTGATTCTTTGTTAGATCCCAAACACCAAAAAGAAAAAAAAAAGGAAAAAAAATTAGTTGTGATAAAATTCGTAGCTACATTTTTGTGTGTCAAATATCTGGAACTGAGATAATACTTGGTACTTAGAATTCCCAGGATGTTCAATTAGTCTAGACATCTACCACCATCACAAACTACAGGTAAGAAAATATACGTCTCAGTGGCAGCCTGTTATTGCCTAATGGAAGTTATTATTTTTCTCCAAAGTCAATGATATTCTGAGTGTGAGTAAAACATCTTTTGTCAAGTTTCGACGTGACTGAGAATACCCTGCCCTTTCTTTCTAGACCCACATGCACTGCTACACAAATGACAGAGTTACATGATGAGGAAAAGAAAGAAAAAGGAAGCCATGAAAAAAAAGATCTCTCTAAAACCTGGAACTTCAGTGTGAAATTTTCACAACCACTTTTTTAAAATTTTATTTTAAAGAGAAAAAGAAGTAAAATAGAAATAAAATAAAACAGTTTCAAATCAGGCTATTAGGAGAGTAACAATAATTAATGCATTGCATATGGTTATCTTCATAGTAGTTACTCAGAGCACAAGATATAGGCATGAAATATTGTCCAAACAATATTAGCACAAATCTTTCTTTTCAATGAACTAAGAGAAACAAGCTGTATAACTTCTTAACTATCTTGTGTATATATGTATTTTTTCTCCTTTTCTCTTCCTTCTTTTCCCCTTTCCTCCATCAGTTTCTCTTTTCTTTTGAATAGTTTCTTCCCAATTCAAAATATCTATTGTACATTTTGGATCTTATTTACTCGTTCAGCTTCTCACACTAGTGAGACAATACGATGTTTACACATATGGGTCTGATTTATTTCACTTATGAATAGGGTCTCAAGTTGCATCCATTTGCCTATAAAAGTCTCAAGTTTATCCCTCTTTGTGGCTGAGTAGTACTCCATTGTATAAAAATACCACATCTTTTTTTACCCATTCCTCAGCTGATGGACATTTGGGTTGTTTCCAAGATTTAGCTATTAAAAATTGTGCTGCTATAAACATGAGTGCACATATATCGCTGTGGAGATTCTTTAAAAAACTAGGATTAGAGGTCCCATTCAACCCAGCTATTCCCCATCTGGGTATCCTCCCAGAAGAATAAAAACATCATAGCACAGTCACTTTTTTGTGCATTAAGTGAATTCCCTAAACTGAAAGGAGCTATGATTACCTAAGGTTTTTTAACATAGCAAGATGAATGAAATCCCAAATGGTTACAATGTAAAGAAGAGAGAAAGACTATGGCATTATTTCAAAAATATTCTACCCTTAACCTATGTACATCATATGCCCTTTCTTTAAGAGGGAGAATGTAGGGAACTGGAAAAAAAGAAAGAAAAAAAAAACCCACTCCAATAACTTTAATGTTTCCTTAAAAGCAATGAAATAATCCTGTAATGTTTTTGTGTTTGCATGTATGTATGTTAACTCTTCTTCCACTAAATAAAAGCACCATGACAGAAGAATATGATCTAGAAAATAATTACCACTTAATAATCTTTTGTCTATGAACTACTTATTTTGTTACCAAAACTGACAAGAACACAACAGTAAGTATATGAAACTCTGTATATTTGCTTGTACATATGTGTTTACGTGCATATGTATAAAAGATGACCTTCATAACTCAGTATCTAACAAAATTTATAAAAAATGTGTATCAGTAGTATTCTTCACATTATGCTTTCTTTTATTGATAATGACATTTTTACTATAGTAGAATTATATAATCCATAATCATACTGTTAAGTTTATGATGTCATGGTCATGGGTTGGTTTACATTACTTCATGTAATATTCATTCATGGTCATATTATTGCAAGATGAAAATGAATGTATATTTTTATATGTTACATGTTAATTTAGCTGTTCCTTCCACCCATCTCCTGATTCCAACTTAATTAAAACAGTGGAACCATAAATCTGTTAAGACATTCTTTCCTTCAATTGTAACTGCTTCACCATAATTCCTTCCATATTATAAAAAGCAGTCTTTCAGCTTTTACATTTAATTTTTGTTATCATATAATTCTCCTATTTTAAATTGCATTTCGAGGAATGTCTTAAGCAAAATATTCCTTTTCTTTATGTTATGGCTTGTTTTTAGATGTCCCTCCAAAGCCTCATGCAGTCATAAGTGGGACTTTTCAGAGGTGGCTGAATCTATGGTGTTTGATACTAGGATCAAGGATGTGATGCTGAGATGAATTCATGGTGCAATGCTAGGAATCAGGCTGCCCTATCCTGGGTGTGAGTGCTACCCGCCCTAAGGGTGGGTATCATGGATAAAATGTAAGGAACAGAAAGAAGGTCGCTGCTGTTCCTTGTTGCTTTCTACTCCACTACTTGCTGTCTTCTGCCTGCCATAAAATTTTTCTCCTCTGTGATGCCCCTCTGCTGTGCCTCCCTGCCTCAGAGCCAGCCAATTATGAACTGAAACCTCTACAAACTGTGAGCCAAAATAAACCTTCCCTCCTTTAACTTTGAATGTTGTATATTTTGTTTCAGCAACAAGAAAAGAAACCAAAGTACTACATTATGCTCCTATAATCTATCTTAACTTTGAAAAGAAACTTTCCAGATCTAATATAAACAATACTACAATGAATATCATTGCTTATATTTGTACATTAACAGTAGGAAGCCTATTTCATGAGATCTTACATAAAAGAAGCAGAAGTGTTTTAGTATATTATAAATCATGAGGATAAAAATTTTGTCCTGGAGCCAGTGAGATAGCTCAGTGGCACAAGCGCCTGCCTGGCAAGCGTGAGGTCCTGAGTTCAACTCCCGGTACCCACATACAAAGGAAAAAGGGCTGGTGATATTGCTCAGTGGCATAAGCGCTTGCTGGCAAGCATGAGGTCCTGAATTCAAAACCTGGTACCCACACACACACAAAAAAATTTTGTCCTATCTGATGTTCTCCAGTACATAGTGTAAGCCAGAAAAACACTGCATGGGCATACATATCTCATACTCATAATTAACTGTGGCCATCAAAGTAACATAGTCTTATCAACTATACAATCAAAATATATTATTCCTTATTTTTATATAAAATAATATGTTTAACTATTTAGAGGCTAATGTTGTCTAATTATAAATCTTGATGGTCAAAGCTTAAAGAAGAATAAATATTGAACTAGTTACTATGTAACCATTTCAATTAATTTCAGTCTTAAATGTTTATGAAGGGTACTTTTTCAAGTGCCGTCAGTTATAAATTCTACATCATGCTAGGATATTTATAAGCATAAAATTATTTTCAGAGATAAACATAAAAATTAATACAAATGAATTAGTGATTTAATTATCAAGAAAAAATAAACTCATTGAGTTCATGCATTGTTAAAATATTTAAAGGGGATGGAAAACATACATAACAATGATTACACATAAGCTCTTCTTCAATAATACTAATACAAATAAAGCTTACTTTATATTATTCATAAATAGTTCAACATGTTGACTTCAAATTCAGTTTAATCTACATAATCAATTATCATTTAAATTAGAAAAAAGAATAAAAGTCTGGTGTGTGTTTTTATTAAAAATGATGGAAAAATAGTATACGATTCAGTTAAATGCAGATGTTGTTACCATTTTTCAGACTTCTCATTTCATTAACACTTATTTGCAGTATATGAAGTTTATGATCATCTTAGAAAATAGGTGCATGTATTAACACAATCACTACCTCCCTCTTCCTTTAAATCCCCTTTCCCCATTTTCATAGTTATAGTTTTTATTAATTGTTATTATTAATTATTATTATTAGTGCATGCTTATGACATAGCATTTACATTTATTGTGGTATTTGGTGCATGTAAATGACACACCTTAAATCTTTTTATTCTCACTTCTTCTCCACCCCTCCACCTGCTCTCATTCTTCTGGACCCTTTATTATTTTCAAAAGATCTATCTCTTTTTTCCTCCCATTGATCCTTTATTTTGCTCTTTATTTATACTTTGCCATACTCACATGAGAGATACCATATGCTACTTAAGGTTGTGTGTCTGATTTATTTCACTTAAAATTATACTTTCCAGGGCCGGTGAGATGGCTCAGCGGCTTAAGCGCCTGCCCGGCAAGCGCAAGGGCCCGAGTTCGACTCCCGGATCCCACATACGAAAAAGGGGCCGGTGATATCGCTCAGCGGCACGGGCGCCTGCTGGCGTGCGAGGTCCTGAGGTCGACCCCCCGGTACCCACAAAAAAAAAAAAAAAAAAAAAAAAATTATACTTTCCAGTTGTATGCATTTTCCTATAAATGTCACAAATTTATCTTTATTTATAGCTGAGTAGTATTCCATGTTTGCATACCACACTTTCTTTATCCATTTGTTTGCTGATGAGCATAAAAGCTGCTTCCAGAATTTAGCTATTGTGAATAGCGCTGTTATAAACATTGGTGTATGTATCACTGTTATATCATACCTTATTTCTTTTGGGAAGATACCTAGAAGGGGAATAGCTGGGTAAAATAGAATTTCTAATTTTAGTTCTTTGAGAAATCTCCAGACTGGTATACAAAATTACATACTCACCAGCAAAGTAGGAAGATTTCTTTTTCAACACACCCACACCAGCAGTTGTTATTCTTTGACTTCTTGATGATTGTCATTCTTTCTGGTATAAGATGAAATATTAAAATTGTTTGAATTTGCACTTAATGCCCAGAGATGTTGAACGTATTTTTTATTTGTTTGTTGGCCATTTGCACTTCTTCTGAGAAGAAGCTGTTCATTTCACTTACTCATCTCTTGACTGGATCTTCTATTTTGGGTAGTCTTTTTTTTTTTTTGCATTATTACATATTCCAGTAAACTTTTAGCTAAAACTGGTCAGAAGAGACAAAGATGTCACCACATACTAGTTAAAGGAATAATCCAACAAGAAGATATAACATTCATAAATATGTATGCACAAAATATTGCAGTACGTATCTTCATAAAACAAATATTACTGACCATAAAAGATCAAATAAATATTAACACAATCATAGTGGGTGATGTCAATACCCAACTTTTGCAAAGAGATAGATCAACTAAACAAAATATCACTAAATATCAGAGCTGAACTTCACCCTTGGACATATGGACTTAATAGATATATACAGTGTTCTACTTACTACGACAGCGTATGCATTCTTTGTTGCAGCACATAGAACTTTCTCCAAAATAGATTAAATACTAGTCCAAAAAGCCTGCTTAAATAAATATGAAAGAATAGAAGTCACCTTGTGTTTACTATGCAATGAAAATGAAATCAACCACAGTGAAAAAAAAACACAGAAAATTTACAACCACTTTGAAACTTAATAACTCACTCTTGAACACCAAATGGATCACAGAAGAAATCAAAGAAAAAATTAAACAATCTGGAAGCAAATGACAATGCCTCTAAAACATATTAGAACCTATGGGACACAATAAAATCAGTCTTAAGAGAGAAGTTAATTGCAATCAGTGGTCATATTAGGAAAACAGAGCAAGATTAAATAACATAACAAAGAATCTCAAGATACTTGAGAAACAACAAGCCAAGCCCCAACTGAAATTAAGGAGGGAAGTCATAAAGATCAGAGCAAAAATTAATGAAGTTGACACAAAAAATACAAAGAATCAACAAATGGAAGAGCTGTTTCTTTGAAAGAAAAAATGAAATTGATTAACCCCTAGCCAAATTTATCAAAAGAAAAAGAGAAAGGATTCACATTAACGTAATTAGAAATAAAAAATGGCCAGACATGGTGGCGCACGCCCGTAATCCCAGCACTCAGGAGGCTGAGGCAGGAAGATCACTGTGAGTTTGAGGCCAGCCTGGGCTACAAAGTAAGTTTGTCTCAAAAAGACAAAAAAAAAAAAAAAAAAAAAAGAGAGAGAGAGAGTAAAGAAAAGAAATAAAAAGGTGAAATCACTACAGAAGATATTCCATATCTATCATGAAAAATTGTATTTCTTGAAGAAATGGACAGATTCCTAGATTCATATGAATTACCAAAACTAAACGAAGAAGGTATAAAAATGTTGAACAAGCCAATAACAACCAATAAAATTGAGAACAAAATTTTAAAAACCTAGCAGCTCAAAAGTCCAGAGCCTGATTTATGCACTGCTGAATTCTACAAAACTTTGAGGACAGTATGTCCCCAATACTCCTCAAACTGTTCAATGAAATTAAAAGGAACTAGTGCTTCCAAACTCATTTCTGGAAAACAGCATCACTCTGATCCCAAAACTGGTCAAAGATACAACTAAAAAAGAATCAAGAGGCCAATTTCCTTAAACACAGATGCAAAAATCTTTACAGATATTGGCAAGTAAGAATGCAACACATGGGCCGGTGAGACGGCTCAGCGGCTTAAGCGCCTGCCTTGCAAGCGCGAAGGCCCGAGTTCGACTCCCGGAACCCACATACGAAAAAGGGGCCGGTGATATCGCTCAGAGGCACGGGTGCCTGTTGGTGCGCGAGGTCCTGAGGTCGTCCCCCCGGTACCCACAAAAAAAAAAAAAAAAAAAAAAAAAAAGAATGCAACACATCATCGAAAGGATCCTGCATTATGACCAAGTAGGTTTAATCCCAAAGTTGCAAGGATGGATCAACATACACAAATCAATAAATGTAGTACACTACATAAACAAAAGCAAGGACCAAAGCCACATGATCATATCAATAGATGCAGAAAAGCCATTTGACAATATCTAACACCCTTTGTGACAAAAACCTTAAAGAAAGTAAGTATAGAAGTACCTTACTGGAACCTGATAAAGCTATTGATGACACACCAATGACGAACATCAAATTAAATGAGGCACAACTGAAAGCTTTCCCTCTAAAATGAGGAACAAGACAAGGATGCCCATTATCAGCACTTTTGTTCAACATAGTACTCAAAACATTAGCCAGAACAATCAGGAAAGAGAAAGCAATGAAGAGGATATGTATAGGAAAGAAAGGAGTCAAATTATCATTATTTGCAGAGAACAAGATACTCTACATGGAAGACCGAAAGAATTTCACAAAATATCTTATAATTAATAAGCAACATCAGCACTGTAGAAGGATACAAAATCAAAACACAATATCAATAGAATTTGTGTATACTAATAATGAACTCAATGAGAAGGAATTTAGGAAAAATATAATATTTGCAGTAAATAATTCAGAAAAATTAAATACCTAGGAATTAACCATTGCAAAGAAATGAAATACCTCTATAAAATAAAACTATAGTACTCTGAAAAAGGAGATTGAAGCAGATCTCAGAAAATGGAATGACATCCCCTGGTCCTGAACCAATATTTTCAAAATTGCCATCCTCCCAAAACTAATACAGTCATGCTTCAATTTATGAACTTAATTTGTTTTACAATTTTTGGGAAGATGAATGCATTTGTGTTTGTGTGGGGAAGGCCAAGGTTGTGTTTGTCACCCAATGTGAAGTTTGTGAATGGAAGCAAAATTTGCCAAATGCTTTTGTTTGTGAACTGAATTATTTGCAAACAGAAGTGTTCATCAACTGAGCTATTACTGTAAGTAGATTCAGTGCAGTTCCAATCAAAATACCAACAGCATTCCTCACAGAACTGGAGAAAACAATGTTAAAATTCATGTGGAAACAGAAGAGACCTAGAATAGCAAAAGCAATCCTGGACAACAAGAGCAAAGTAGGAGGCATCGCAATACCTGATTTTAAACTATACTACAAAGCAACAGTGATAAAAATGTCATGGTATTGGCCTCCAAATAGATATGTGGATCAATGGGACAGAATAGAAGATACAGAAATCTCCCAAGACTCATTCAGCTATTTAATCTAAGACAAAGTGACCAAAAACATATATTGGAAGAAAAAAAGCCTATTCAACAAATAGTGCTAAGAAAACTGGATCACTGTTTGCAGTAGAACGAAACTGAACCCATATCTCTCACTACATATTAAACTAAAATCAAATAAATCAAATATCTCAATGTTAAAAAAGAAACACTGAACCTACTCCAAGATAAAATAGGTAAAACATTTGAAGTCATAGGTGTAGGAAAGAATTTTCTCAGTTGCACAAGTAATAACAGCAAGAATCAACAAAGGGTATTACATCAAATTAAAAAGCTTCTGTACAGTAAAGAAATCAGTTAGTAAAGTGAAGAGACAACCTACAGAACGGGAAAAACTTTTGTCAGCTACTCCTCAGACTAGGGACTGACATCTAGAATATAGACAACCTAAAATAAAAGACCCAATCAAGAAATGGGCAAGTAAAATGAGCAGAGAGTTCACAGAGGAAGAAATACAAATGGCCAACAAATACATGAAAAAGTGTTCAACATCTTTCACTATTAGATAAATGCTAAAACAATGCTAAGATCACATCTTACACTAGAAAGAATGACAATCATCAAGAAGCCAAATAATAATAATAATAATAATAATAATAATAATAATAATAATGCTGGCAAGGCTCCGTTGAAAAAGGAACACTCCTAAATTTTTCATGGGAATGTAACCTAGTACAACCATTATGAAAATCAGTATGAAGATTTCTCAAAGAACTAAAATTAGAAATTCCATATGACCCAGTGGTCTCTGTGCTAGGTATCTTCCCCAAAGAGCTAACAGCATCAAAATACAGAAATACATATATACCCATGTATATAGCCACACAATTCAAAATACCTAAATCCTGGAAGCAGCCAGTATATCCATCAACAGACAACTGGATAAAGAAAATGTGGTATCTACACATAATGAAATACTACTTGCCTACAAATAAGGACAAACTCAAAATTTTTGTAAGAAAAATGGATGCACCTGGAAAATATAATGTTGAGTGAAATAAATTAGACATAGAAACTTAAACACCATATGGTATCTTTCATTTGATTGTGGCAAAATACAAACAAAAAGCATAATAAAGGATGGATAGAAGGAGTCAGGGGAGTGGATCTCTTGCAAGAAGATGGGGGTAAGGGTAGAGGAGGAGGGGAAGAGGAAGTAAGTAGAATAATATTGTGCCATGTACAGCACCCTAATAACCTCAGTGAATGTAAACATGATATGTCACAAACATAAGTTAAGATTAATGATATCAAGAAGAGTGAAAATGAGGAAAGAGGATTTTGAGGAGGGAAGGAGGTGAGAAGGAAGAGGATTAAAAAAATAAATAAGTGGGACCAGGTATGGTTCCAGGTGTGGAACCTGTAATCCCAGCACTCGGGAGCCTGAGGCAGGAGGATCACCATGAGTTTGAGGCCAGCATGGGCTACATAATGAGTTCAAGACCAATCTGAACTATATAGTGAGATCCTATCTCAAAAAACAGAAAACAAAACAAAACAAAGAAAGAAGCTATATTATGCACATATACTCATTCCCCAAGATTATTGTAAACTGCAAACATGTACTAATAAAAAAATTGAAAAATATCATGCATCATATACAGAAAAAAATTTAACAAAATATAAAATACTCATGATTAAAAAATAAAACTCAGCAAACTAGAAATGAAAAGGGGTTTTCTTTCTTTAAATTAAGTTTATTGGCACATTTCAGATATACATAATGATCATATTCATTATAGGGAATTTGTACCTGTACATGATATATTTTGATTCCTCATTTTTCCCAAACCCCTCTCCTCCCTTCAACCCCTCTTACCTCCCTATTTACAAAGCTTTGTTTTCCTTTCATCCTTTTCCTAATCTTTTTTTTTCCTTTTCCCTTCCTTCCTTTCCCCGTTCCTCAACCCTAGTTCCTCTTTCCTTTTGAAAAATTTCTTCCCATTTCACAATATGTATTGTATATTTTGGTCCTTATCTTCTTTCAGTTTCTCACACTAGGAAGAAAATGTGATGTTTACACATGTTAGTCTGATTTATTTCACTTAAGTGTACGGTCTCAAGTTTCATCCATTGACCTAGAAGTGTCTCAAATTTATAATTCTTTATGGCAGAGTATACTCCATTGTATAAAGAAATGATATCTTCTTTATTCATTTCTCGGTTGATGGGCATTTGGGTTGTCTCCAAGATTTAGTTATTACAAACTGTGCTGCTGGGCTGGGGATATACCTCAGTGGTACAGTGCCTGCCTGGCAAGCATGAGGTCCTGGTTCAATTGCCAGTACAAAAAAAAAAAAAAAAAAAAAAAAAACTGTGCTGCTGCTATAAACATGGGTGTACATATATCACTGTGGTATGCTGTTTTTAAATCTTCCAGGAAGATACCCAGAAGGGCAATAGCTAGGTCAAATGGGGCATATAATCCTAGTTTTTTGAGGAATTTCTACACTGATTTCCACAGTGGTTGCACCAGTCTACCTTCCCATGAACAGTGGAGAACAGTTCTTCATTCCCCCACCCCCTTCAGCATTTGTTATTGGTTGATTTC
The DNA here is from genome assembly GCA_028451465.1 of Erethizon dorsatum. Lineage (NCBI taxonomy): Eukaryota > Metazoa > Chordata > Mammalia > Rodentia > Erethizontidae > Erethizon > Erethizon dorsatum. Next base: position 83,977,431 of record CM051831.1, on the reverse strand, counting down.
TTGATGACAGCCATTGGTTCTGGAGTGAGATGGAATCTCAGTGTTGTTTTAATTTGCATCTCTTTCAAAACCAGTGAGGTTGAATGCTTTTTCATATATTTATTTGCCATTTGTATTTCTTCATCCGAGAAGTATGTATTCATCTCAGATGCCCATTTTTGGATAGGGTCTTTAAATTTGGGAGGTCTGATTTTTTTAATACTTTATGTGGTCTAGATATAAGTCCTTTGTCTGAAGGACAACTGGCTAAATTGTTTCCCACTGTGTTGGTTGTCTTTTCACTCTGTTGGTGATTATTTTTGCTGTTCAAAAGCTTTTTTTTTTTTTTTTTTGTGGGTACCGGGGGGTCGACCTCAGGACCTCGCGTGCCAGCAGGCGCCCGTGCCGCTGAGCGATATCACCGGCCCCTTTTTCGTATGTGGGATCCGGGAGTCGAACTCGGGCCCTCGCGCTTGCCGGGCAGGCGCTTAAGCTGCTGAGCCATCTCACCGGCCCTCAAAAGCTTTTTAATGGGATGAGATCCCAGTTATTTATTCTTTGTATTTTTTCCCATGTGATTAGGGTTTTGTTCATGAAATCTTTGCCTACGCCTATGTCTTCAAGAGTTCTGCCTATTATCTCTTCCTGCATATTTAGCATTTCTGCTTTGATATTTAGATCATTGATCCATTTCAATTTTAGTTTGATGCATGGTGATAAACATTGGTCTAGTTTTAGTCTTTGGCATGTGGAAAGCCAGTTTTTCCAGTATCATTTATTAAAGAGGTTATCTTTCTTCCAGTGAACATGTTTGGCTCCTTTGTTAAAGATAATGTGGCTGAGTGCGTTTGGAGTTGTTTCTGCATCTTCTAATATGTCCCATTGATCCTCAGGTCTATTTTTTGCCAGTACCATGCTGTTTTTATCACAGTAGCTTTGTAGTATAATTTCAAATCAGGAATTGTAATGACCCCTGCCTTGCCTTTGTTGCTGAGAATTGTTTTTGCTATTTTAGGTTTCTTCTGCTTCCAAGTGAATTTTAGGAATGTTTTCCTTAGTACTGTGAGGTATCCTAATGATATTTTGATTGGGATTACATTATATCTGTATAACAATTTTGGGAGTATGGCCATTTTTACTATGTTGGTTCCTCCTATCCATGAGCAAGGGATATCTTTCTATTTTCTTTTGTGTGTGTGTGTGTGTGTGTGTGTGTGTGTGTACCGGGGGTCGCCCTCAGGACCTTGTGCACCAGCAGGCACCAGTGCCGCTGAGCGATATCACCAGCCCTTTTCTTGTATGTGGGTTCCAGGATTCGAACTCAGGCCCTTGCGCTTGCCAGGCAGGCACTTACGCTGCTGAGCCATCTCACTGGCCCCTCTTTCTATTTTCTGATTTCCTTTTCAATCTCCTTTTTCAGAGTACTGTAATTTGCAATGTGTAGATCTTTTTCTTCCTTTGTTAGATCGAATTGAAACAGAAGTTATCTTGTGTTTATAAGAAAAAATTCCCCAAAATCAAAAACAAATACATTTTACCTGGAACTTAGAAGTGATTTAATAAGGTACAAAGTTAAACCAGACCTGGTGTGCATACCTGTAATCCCAGCACTCAGGAAGTTGAGACAGGAGGATCGCTGAGAGTTCAAAGCCAGCCTGGTCTCCATAGTGAGTTCAAGGCCAGCCTGAACTACATGGCAAGACTCTGTCTCAAACAAACAAACAAGCAAACAAACAAAAAGGCACGAAGTTAATTTGCAAAATCAATTGGTTTCTTATATACTTGGAATGAAAAATGGAAATTTGAAAGTAATGTTATACTGAAAATTCCAGTACATCAATACTTTGAGAGATCTATTGAGACCTCTCTGTAAACTGCATCACATAGAATAAATGGGAAAAAAATTGGAGAGCCCGCAAGTATAACTGATTTTGTACAAATGTTGTCATCTATCAGTGGAGATTTTTCTTCCAAGGAATATTTAGCAGTGTTGGGAGTATTTTCATTTGTCACACTGGTTGATAGGGAAATGGTGTGTTGCTAGCGGGTGCTGTTCTTCTAACAAGAGGACAGCTAAACTGCTGAACACCCTACAAACCACAACACTCTCCTTCAAACTCACAGCAACAAATTGGCCCACAGTGTGAAAATCCCTGATCAACATAAAAAATTCTCAAACTCATGCTTAGATGGTTTCAGCCATAGTGACACAGAAAGAATTTGAGGCTAAGAAATAATCTACCTCTAATCACACTATAATAAATTAAAGTGTTATATAATATATCTATATGTGTACACATAGATATATTAGATATATTATGTAATATTCCCCATAGAGAGAATACTAGTATTTTACTGATTTTAAACATGTAATAAAGGACAAAAGAAAAAGAAATACTTTTTAAAAAATTGGTCCATAATTGGAATCATCTTGCTTATATTTTAATTTAAATAAATGTCAGACAGAAAGATTCACATAATTTATATGAAGAAGATGGAAATTTGTGTGTCTCTTTCAAGTAGAAGAGATATAAATTTCTAGGACTCCTCTTGTGATTTATGAAGAGAACTATAGTGTCTTTGCTTTTTTCATTAAAAAAAATATTTTTAATAAGAACAAAGACGTTTCCTAAGGAAAAGCCACTACTATTCTGTCTGTCTTTGTCATAGAGTATCATTAGGGCTTTGTACAAATTCAATAAGCATAAAATAAGTTGGCCATCTTGTCATTTACCTTTTATCCTTCTTCTTTGTCAGCCTCCATAATTAGAAAGAATTATGTGGCTGGAACTCCGGTAGAGAAAGACACTTGCAGCTAGGAACAAGTGATCTAAAATTTGAGAGATCTGTCACTAAATTTCAAATTAAGATTAAAAAATCAAGAAAATATCAAACAGTGACAATGATTACCCACCAAAAATGTAAAACAAGAACATACTTATAGTCAACAGTGGAAAGATGACCTATAGAATTGGATATGTTTTGCTAGCCTTCTGATAGAGGACTAATATCTGCAATGTATAAGGAATTCAAAAATTACCCCCGAAAACAGTTATCCAATCAAAAAATAGGCAGATGAACTCAATAGACTTCTCAAAAGAAGTACAAATTTCCATTAAGTACATGAAAAAAAATTTCAACATCTTTAGCCATCAGGTAAATGCAGATTAAAAAGACTTTGAGATTCCATCTTACTCCAATCTGTGTGGCTATCAGCAAAAACACAAAAGCAATGTATGATGGTGAGGATGTGAGAAGGAAGTGTTTTATTTTATTCCTGGGAATGTAAACTAGAACAACCACTATGGATGCTAGTGTGGAGATTAAAAAAAAAAAACCCTAAACATAGAAATTCAATTTGATCCAGTAATACCTCTCCTGCGTATACTCCCCCAAAATGAAACACATCTTACTCTAATCACACACACATATTTATGTTTATAGCGGCATAATTAAAAATAGATAAACTCTAAAAACAGTTTAATGCTTGTCAACTAATGAATAGATTAAGAAAACGTGATATATATTTATGTGAACATTATTGAGTCATACATAAGAATGAAATCATGTCATTTGCAGGAAAATGGATGGAACTTGAGACCATCATGCTAAGTGAAATAATTCAGACATGGAAATTTAAATATCATATGGTTTTTTGTATATAAGAAATTTAAAATATAAATAAATGAATGAATAAAATAAAGGAATGATCATAGGAAACAAGAAGGCAGAGTGATGGAGATGGGATAGGGGGCCACGGGAAATGATAAAATAGGTCACAGGCATGTACCAGTTCTCCAAAATGAAGACTGCTATTCTGTTTAGTAAATATATATTAACGAAGTAGAAAAATATACTTTCTGTAACAGAGCAACTTGTATACAATTAACCTTAAAATATAGCATAATCTTTCCAGTGAACACAAAAATGAAAAGTTAAAAATAACTGAACAAAATTACACATTTATTTTTATTGTAGCAAAGCCACTTAAAACTTTTAACATTTACAACTGAGCACCCAGTGAAAACAAAAAGAAAATTTAAAAATAAACTAAGATAATTACACATTTGGTTTTATTCTAACAAAACAATTTGTACAGTTTTAATATTTAAGACAAAATCACATTCACTGAAAATACTGAGGGGGCTGGTGAGATGGCTCAGCGGCATAAGCGCCTGCCTAGCAAGCGCGAGGTCCTGAGTTCGACTCCCACTACCCACACAAAAAAAAAGAAAATACTGAGGAAATAAGGTCTTGACATTGCTTTCAAGAAGCATAAAGAGCATAGTGATAAACAATGAAACATTACAAAACACAAACGCTTAAATTTTTTCTCAAGAATTTTAAATTATTTTACAAATTCAAGAAAATATTCTAATTTTGTTTAAATGTAGCACTAATAGTTTTTTCTTTTTTCAAAGGTTATATATATGCCTTTTTTTTTTTAATGAGGGTTCCGGGAGTCAAACTCAGGACCTCCTGCTTGCCAGCAGACGCTTATGCCACTGAGCCATATCACCGGCCCATATATGCCATTTTTAAGCTTCAATGTCTGGATTTCTTGCATGTCAGCAGGTTTTAGTTTGTAACTAAAATTAAAGTGTTTTAAAATTTGACACAGATAAAACATGACAGTTTTGTTTAATTGAATATATTGTTAAAATCTACCAGTAGTCCTAGCTATTCGGGAGGCTTGGGTGGGAGGATCATGACTTTGAGGACAACCTGGGCAACATAGTGAGACCCTATCATAAACAGAAAAAGCATTAATAAATTTTTAATGATGAAACCTGAACACATAACATAAATGTGTATCCTTAAGCTAAAAAGGAATCATTAGCTCTGTAAGTATATATACATAAAATGTTGCTAATTTCCCTTTGCCTTGCTCACACACCTTCTCCAGTCTCTAAACCCCTTTAAATCAAAGTTTCTATACCCCTATGTTTAAGAAGACTTAAATTCAAATACATTACTTGCAACATCAAGTTGGCATGACTTCAAGTCTTGAACTTCTATTACTAGCTGTGTGAAATTGATCAATTTACTTAAGCCAACCTTTCTAAGACTCATGCTTCTTGTCCATCTAATGGAAATAATACCTATTTTTTATATTTGTCATACAGGATAAATAACATACAGTAAAACGTATAACTGTTGTAAGTAAGCATGGTTTTCTCTGGGTCCTATCAAGATTTTTGTGATAGTTTTTACTCCTGAACTCAACTTGCTCTGCCAACATCCACAGTGCAGGTTAGAAGCTAGTTTAATGGCTTCTGCTTTCTAACCTTGTCCAGAGCCTGCAGTTGATCCCCGCCTGTTATGGTTTGTGTCTAGATGTCCCCCAAAGCCTCTTGCAGTCATGGGGGGGTTCAGAGTGGGCTGAATGTAGAGTTTGTGATTGATTCATGGTCCAATGCTGGGATTAAGGGTGTGAGTGTTATACCTGACCTCAGGTGGGCAGCCTGCATACAATATAAGGGACAGAAAGAGTCTAGTCCCTCCTCCCCTCTCTTGTTGCTTTTGCTGTCTTCCACCACCATGAGCTGTGTCCCCTCTGCCATGTGCCACCCTGCCTTGGAGCCAGCTGATTATGGACTGAAACCTCTACAGACTGTGAGCTAAATAAACTTTTTCTCCCTTAACTTGTGGGTGTTGGGTATTTTTTCTCAACAACTAGAGAAAATTAACTAAGACACTGCCTCACTCGGGTTCAGTTTGTCTCCTGACCAAATCTCAATCCTGCCTTTTTCATGGCCTCCATCGCATTGTCAACTCATCCATTTTTGTGTTACTCCTAAAGGAAGGTCAGCTGGCATCTATTTCAGCTATATTCCCAAGTTTCCTGAGAAACTTGGCAAAACTGAACTCCTTTCCTCTCCCTCTCTACCTTCAGATGAAAGCCAAAATTTTTTGTGCAGACGGCGTTCAGGTTGAATTGGGGTGCAGTTCTTTGGGAGACTCAAAATGTCATTTCTCCTGAGTCCAAAATGTGAATGAGAGTAAAAGGCACCTGCCACCATCCCCCAGACATTACTGAAAACATACATTTTAAGACTTTATTTCTTTTCTGCCACCTCTTTGGTCTCCCCACAATCCATAAAAATTAAATTGGAAAGTTTCTCTTCCTAGCTTCAGCTTCATAGTGAAAGTTTATGGCAGAGAAAGCATGAAAGAGAAAGGGCAGGACAAACTTGCCTGTAAGAGTGACTAAATTCAGAAATTTTTACCTATTACTCACTTCCATTGATATTAGTAGATGATCAATCTTCACTGTCAATTTGAGAAACCCCTAGGAAATTAGTAAAGCATTCTTTTGGGTGTGCCAGTGAGAGTATTCCCAGAGGGGATCGTCATGTGCAACAGCAAGCTGTTGGGGGAGACTCACTCTAATTCTTAAGAGCTACCGTTCAAGAGGGTGAGAGCCCTGATAGAACAAGACCAAAGAAGGAGGACGCCCACTAGTGTGGCTCTCTGGCTCTTGCTCTCTCTCCTTACCTCCTGTCTGCCATAAGTTGAGCCACTTATTCTTTCACCTGCTCCCTGCTTTGAAGTTGTGCCTCACCACAGCCCAGAAGCAACAGAACCAAACTAGGGACTGAAACCTCTGAAACTGTGAGCCAAAATAAGCCATTTCTTCCCTTAGGATGACTTTCTCAGGTATTTTGCCACACTGACAGAGGGCTGACTAATGCAATATTATACTTAATATTCATTTAACTAGCACATATACACATACGATTTATATCTGAATTTAAGGCCTTGTAAATAATCATATATCTTTAGGTTCAACTGATGCCCCTACTAACCACTATTCCAAAAGGTATTACCCAGGAATACTATTTGTAGTAAAATATATGTGTACATAAGTACATACCCATGCACACATGTCATTACACACAATATTATATTCTTTCACAAACAATTGCAATTTTCTGAATGAATAGAGTAAGGATGGTTTTCAGGCAACTGAAGAGCAAAAATAATTCTCGATGAATTAAATCTTCTACAAAGTAAATCCTATCACAACCCATGATTCAAGCAATCAGTGGAGAAAACAAAAGAATTTTCAGAAAATATTTTTATGGATTATTGCTAATTTGCTTATAATGAACTCCATTTTTAGTTATATCATTAATGAAATTTAAGAGGATGATTTTATCTTTGTTTCTACCTGCCAATGAGAGGTTCTAGAACATATTTTGTGACTGAAATTAAGGGTAATATCAGTTAATTTGGAATATATTATCAATTTGTCTCAGTGAATTTTATTTAATATTGTCACAAACTATCACTTTAATAAAGAGTAAGAGTTTTCAAAGAGTAATTTTTCAGAAGTGCTTCAGGGGACATCAGGGTTTTTGAAACACTTCATCCCTAATGTTGCCCTCCTCCTTTTAACCAAAGCCATATGAATTTTATCCCCTTTAATTATGACCTCTACCTTTGGGGGTGTAAAAGTTTAAAAGCTCCTATGTCTTAGAAAAAGCCAGGAGTGTTGGTATTTAGTCCTGGTTTTGTCATTAACTGGCAATATCATTTAGAGAAATTTATTACATGTTTTCAAGTCACTTGCAGATCTCATGTTTAACACATTCAATATTCTACTGAAATTTCATTTCTCATATAACCTATTTAGAATAGAGTGGTAACAGTAACAGCATATTGTAACAATTAAAATTCTGCTTCCAATAAATCAGAAAACTCTCTGTAACTGAAAGAATAGGACACAGACTCAATTCATATTTACATATTCCCAAGTATCTAGCAGTGCTTTGTAATGTGGTTTAGTTAAATATTTGATATATTTATATCAAGTTGGAGAAATGATACATACATACAAACATTTCATTTAAATGTGTGAACATCAAACTGAAATCCGGGGAGAGTTTTGAATTAATGTAAGATAAACTAAGAACAATTTGTGTTTCTTCTGCTTTTTTCCAATTAAAATAAAACTTTCCCTTCCTCTATGATACGAGAACAAGCATGGCCTAATCATTGTTCTTCTTGTACCCCTGTTCATTATCTCTGTTCACATTAGCATTCATTTTCTAGTCTTGGGAACTAATATGATAGATTTTGCTCACTTAACATAAATTTAGCATGTCTTAATTGCTAAGCCTGGGACCAGGCTTCTGAGATCCAAAGATGAATAAATTAAATCTTCCTGCGTTTATAATGCTAACAGCCTGGCAGAGGAAGTGGAAGGAAAAAATTCTATTGTTACACCAAGTGCACAGTTGTGAAGAGCAACTGAGGGAATGGGTACAAAATGCTTAGCACATAGCCTCAAGCACAGGAAGCACTGGGAACCAGGTCTTTTGGTGAAGTATTTATTGCTTTATACCAACAATCCCTTGTGCTCTGGTATGTCTGATGCCATGATATCTATTGTCCAAAATAAAACTTGGCATACTAGTATACGTGCTGCCGAAGCGAGCACAAACTTGGCATACTAGACCAAACAAAAGCATCACAATATTGTACTTTAATACAAATTACTAAAAGCCACACTCCAGATGTCAGCCAATTTGATTTGAAAGAATGCATTTTGTTTCAGTATTTCTTTGAAAGTTTCTCACATTGGGATTGGGTAGGAAAAGAAGTTGGAGAACACATAGTGTTAGTGATCAGCTAAAAGTTGGGGGAAGCTGAATTAAAGAGAACAAGTGCTGGCTTCCTGTCTGGACCCCAAGAGGCAGCAGCTTTACTGCAGTCTCTGAAACATGACAGAGGAGAGTTAAAATAAAAGGGTCTCAAGAAGGAGCTGTCTGGAATGCTGGGGGCAGGAGGAAAGAAGGGATGCCTAGTGAAGTGAACATATTGGAGGCACAAAGAGTTTAGGAAGCACTCAAACTGCTCTAATTTCTGGAGGAAGATATTGGAGGTCAGTTGAAAGGAATGATGTGCCTGCGCCCTGAAGAAGTCTATCACTTCTGATGAGAGGAAGAATTAGCAGTGGTCCATCTGGTCACATACCCAGAGCCTGGTGGTGAATGGAGGCATACTCAATGCATGCTCTCTGCATATTATCAATTTGTAAGTACAACTAATAATTAAATTTCTCAAACATAATGTCATAAAACTATTTAGACTAAGAGATCTTCCTATCTGGATGCAGGAACTGAAAGAAAATATACCGGACAGTGTAAATCTGAAATGACTGAATCCAGAATTGACTAAAATTAGATATTTTCTCTTAAAAGTAAGTCACTTTTCTACATAACTGAGACTTGTTGCCTATGATTTTGAAACCTAGAATACTAAGTAATAGTTACTACCTTATTATTGTCAGGTCAAAAGTCTAACAAAACTTGTATAAAAGTGGAGAAGCACAGGTTTTTAGAATGATCCTATATAGATAAGACAATATGGCCATTAAAAAGATATTTTCCTTTACTTTGAAAAAATCAGTAATCTCATGAGTCTGCTTCCTGTGAATTCCACGTGATAGAAGAGTATTTGAAAGCAGTGAGCAGAATCCTGTAGCCTGAAAGTAATCTAACATCAGATTTAGCACCACAATTAACAGAGCACTGATTGGTCTCCAGAGTAACTTATATGCATAGATTAAGTGTCAAGATTGAAGAATTAGGCTTTCGATCACGTCATCACAAGTGTAAGAAAGTTTACACCACAACATAACCGCAACCTCTTATTTGCTGAAGTTAGTTAACTTGAAAAGATCTGTGGTTAGAGTTGGCACATTTAAATTATTTTATTTCCTTTAATGTAAATCTTAATCAGTAACTAGGACAATCTCATGAAATAAAGACTAAATCTAAGATAACACACAAACTATTAAAACAAATAAATTCCAAATTTAATTATCTAATTTGTCAAAGAATATTTAAGCAGTAAGTAGTATATTAGAATCCTGTATTGATGATTTGTGAACTAGACAATTATATTATCAGCAGAGAAGTTTGAGTCAGAAATGTCTGCTAGAGGATAGATAGTACATGCACTACATTTAAAAAGTTGATTTTGCTCAGTCTTGAACACTGCCTACTGATAGTGATGGAAATATTATAGTGCTTCAAGAAATGAATAACTAGAACCACACCAAATGATATCACAAATAATATTTGCTAGTTACCCCCATATGGACTAGATAGTCTTTTCTAATAACAAATTACAGCTAACAATATATGTCTTTAGCCAGCTCCCATTTGGCCCTGAGTCAGCAACCAGTTGAGAGTCTGACTTACGTGTAATGAAGAGCTGAGATATCTCCAAACCTTCCCTGACATTTTCTTGTGTTTCTCAATCCCCGGTCACTTGCAATTTTCAGGAATTTGTTATCTCCTCCTCATACCATATTAGTATGTCATATTATTACTAACATCACTCACAGACTACATCTCTCAGAACTCTTGTGTTTCGTGGTGGACCCTATATATTCTTTCCTTTGAAGATTTTAGGCAATCCAAGATCTTAAAAAATAGAATTGGGTGTTCTTTTTTTATTATTGGTGACTGACCACTACAGATTAATTTTTCCCATTCTTTGTACTGTTTCTGTATTGTCCAAAACTATATGACTAATTAACAAGAGAGAAAATTGCAATTTAATAACTCAAGAATACTTAGTTTTATTCATATATGTGTGTTCCTTTGAATTGTTCTGAACTCGAAAAAAATTTAAGCAACAGAGTTTAAACTGGGTTTTTCTAAATAAGACCCATTATTTTAATACTAGGAAACTAAATAAGAGTTATTCTCTTGATTATTAATTGTCATATAAGAAATACAGTAGAGCTTATTTTAAGCTGGAGAAGCATAGACTGTTGGGATGATCTTTTTTAGATACAACAACATAATTTAAAAAGATAGTTTCCTTCACATTTCAAAATTGGTGATATCATTAGCTGGCCTGAATCCTATGATCCTGTAAGTCAGGTTTAAAGCATAATTTGGTCTGAGATTCACCTTAAATTATCTGTGATAACCGTGAGCTTGTGTTTCTCTTACACTAACTTGTTCTTCATTTTGTTCTCCAGCAACAACTATTTACATACTACCTCATCCACTTCCAGGAAGGGAATATTTCTCTTTGCATAATCTTTGGATAACCTCGTAAAGCTTACTTAAATTAACCTCTTAGACTACATCCATTGAGGATTTAGCACTGTGACAAAGGTGGTATTAACTCAATTGGCTTAGACCAAAAATAGCTTAATCTGGAAGTTGAATATAGGATTCAGTCTATCTAAATTGCACAGTTAATTTACTAGTGTAAGGTAGAATGGCTGTTGCTGAGGAATTATGAAATCTTTTACAATCAAATTCTCCCTACATATACAACATTGGTACATACCTCAAAGTTTTCAAAGTTTTTGAAATTATTAAGGCATGTGGACTTTGTAGGAAGATATATGTATTATCCGTTAGAAATAACTAAGGTATTATAATACTAATCTACTTTCCCCCCAGAAGGAGACCCCAAGTTTCAAACACCTATGTCTGCATTCCCAAATCCAGTCCACAAAGATATTCTATGTTCCTTATCTGGTCCTCTTCATGAGCATTTTTTGCTATTTGTTTAAATGTAGATTTATCTTCTTAACAGTATCGGCACTGTCCCATGGTAATAACTCACACATGGAAATGGGAAGGATTGGATGGACTACATGCATTCCATTGGCCATAGCACATACTGTTAATTAGACACGAATGCAGTCTCTCTGCCTTAGCAGTAATAGTGAAATCTTTGATCAGTCAATCTGGAAGCTGCCAGCTTTGCCTTCTGGGTTAACTGCTCACTGTTCTCCATAAACATAGCTAATACAGGCATAGGCAAGATGTTCTGAGAACTGGAGCAATTTAGCAGTACTTTTGTTGAGAAGTTCTGAAGCTAAGGGTTAGGATAAGATCTTGCTGTGTCACTAAGCTGTCCAGGCTGGGCTCGCACTTGGGATCCTTTTGCCTCAGATTCCAGAAGTGCTGGGAAACAGGAGTGCACCACCATGACCAACGTGGAATTTGAAAGCATGATCTGGCTCCTTCAAGCTACATTGGATAAAATGTATTCTTTTTTGTATAAAAGGAACGATCTCAGGTAGAAAATAGGCAGTTTACAAATAGAACTGAGAGAGACTACAGGAAGCCCAGAAAAATCTGGGACTTACTAGATTGGAAAAATAAATGTGTTTCCCAGCTTCAATAAAAGATTAATTTAATATAAACCGTGGGTGCTAAGCCAATCAAGTGCATGTTCAGTAAATACACCTGGGGCATAGATCAAATCAAAGACGGAATGACCTTCACCTCGAAAAGAATTAGAGTGGCACTGCTTGGGTCTGGTTGTCCCACAGATTATGAGCCACAGATTCAGGTGTGAGAGATGCATCAAGGAAATGGTTTTAGGAGAAAGCACCAACAAAGTGTAGCAAATTGGGTAAAAAAATGGAAAGAAAAAAGGTGCAATTTTAAGGCTAAGACTCAACATGAAATCTGGGGATGCTCTTTCTGTATAAATTAACATTTTTAAATTTATCTCTCATTAATGGTGCTTATTTTTACATACCACTAAAATTTGTGAGTCTGTTACACTACCTTATTTTAAGTGAACTGATTGGTATATTTAGTTAAAGCTTTGGTAGCATTTTGAAATTTGTCTCTCCTTAATCATGCTTATTTTTGTATACCACCAAAATTTGTGATAGTCTGTTACACCACATTATTTTAAGTGAAGTGATTGGTATATTTAGTTCAAACTTTGGTAGCATTCAGTATCAATTCTACACTATCTAAAGCCAAAGTTTATAAGGATTTATTGTTTTTGAATCTCCTAATAGCAATTTCCATGACTCAAGCAATCTCTCTTACACTGCTTTTAACCTTTATTGAAAATTTTTAAAGAAAGTACAATATTTTGGATAGACATAGAAGATTGAATTCTCTCTTCTTAAATTACAATTTATACTTCTTCTATGGTGTCCATCCTTTTGCTTCATTTATCTTGTTTGAGACATAGATTTAGACTGGGCCAGCCCTACTTCACTCCCGAGTTCTGGGCTTGGAGCCATTTGGAGATTGCAGTCCCCAGGCAGAGAGTATGCTTTCAGTGATGTTAGAATGTACTGCTTGTGTGAGGCTAAGTATATCTCTTCATTCACTACTTCATTGGAATCTAAACGAACTTGCCCCAAATCCTAATATTCTGAATTTTTCAGAGAGCTCTACTTGGTATAGTATTATATAATAATTACATAAACTCACAGATTGTGGTATTTCTCATATCTTATTAGTACTAATTGCTGTACATATGCAAGAAAACATCAGGTATCATTTCACTGAGCTTTTAAACATGTTTACAGTCTTATTTGCACAACATCAAGATTTTTTTAGCCACATGGCAAATGTCAAATACCATAGCAACTTGGGAAATAAATGCTGGTAACACGTAGTAAGGTTGCAGGTGAGTTAGTAATGCTAACCGGTTTGTTGTGAAGAAGGGTGCTGTAAGGTATGAAAGGAAATGATGACTCCCTTTTTTTCCCTTGCCAAGCAAAAGAAATGAATACCTATATACTGAAATGGGAAGAATTATAAGAGGACGAGGTTTGATGAAGGAAATAACTTGTTCTGTTTAGGACATGTTAAGTTTTCGAAATTTGATGTTCTTCCAAGTGCCAATGATGAATACAGAGGTGGATCTGAAAAGAGAGGTCCTAATACAGGCAACCCTTTTAAAATGATATGCTTACAAATATTTAAAGTCATGGAACTAAATGTAATTGTATTTACAATTATTTTGGAATTTAGGTGGCACCTTTCTGGGTCACAAATTATACTTGTCCTGAAGCACCTACGACCTAAAATATGCTGAGATCTGACTGTAAACACAGGTTAAATGGCACAAAGGTGCTTGTTTAAGGGAAAAAATAATGTTCTCCTTGTGAAGGTACCAACCTACTGGAGGTTACTATAAAATCTTCAAAAAAGGGGTACTAGTATCCTCAAAGCATTTTTATAACAAGCTCCTTTATAATTTATAAATTATCTCTCAAGTAAAATAAAATCAGTACTTGGGAAGCAGCAGGTCTACCAAAATTGATAGCTCTAAGATCTCCTTAATACATAATATTTTTCATAAACTGAGCTTCATGAAAACATTGATTTTTACCTAAAATGCTTCTATGCTGTGTTTATAGACTTTAAACATAGTGACTGCTTGTGGAGTAGACAGAGTATCAATAATTTTGTTATTAAATTAATATAACTTTCACCTGTACTTTAATAATTTGTCCTTTTGTATCCTAAGAAGTATGATTCTTGTGCAATGTTTGGTTTTATCTTCGTTCAAACATTTCTCACTTTATTATATTTTCATATACCAAACAGGAAAATTCAACCTGAAAATATAGTTACATCATTAATACTTGAAGTATGAGTATCAATTAAAATATGATTTATTCTAAAAACTTAACAAATCAATAATTAAAGTCAATTCTTGGTGACAATATATTCCAGGTAACAAATATCTGAACCAAAGTTCCCTAAGGTTTCCATGGACAATTGATCATGAAACTCTTGAAACATTCTTAATGCCAAGAAGTATTAGAAATAAAAGGTTAGAATATTCTTTACTTTTCAGTATTTCTCAAATACTTCAATGTGGTAATGTTCTTTTAGATCCTGAAACATTTTTAATATTTATTTAGACATTGTTTTCGGCACATAATTTAGGAGAAAGTTCCTCTAGATGAATACAGTTATATATATATATATATATATATATATATATATATATTGTAAGCATATTAACAAAGCAAAAGGGAAAAGCCAATAAATGAGAAGAATTTATATTTTTAAAATATTCATCAATGGATAATGCTCAAATACGATAAAAAGTAAAGAAAGAGACAGGTAGATACAGAGAGAGAGAGAATGTGCCATTTAAACACAGTGGAGTACTATTATGTTATGAAGAAGGATAATTTTATAAATATGAGTCACTTCAAGGAAAATGGATGTGCTTTAAGATCACAATGTTAAGTAAAATAAATCAGACACATAATAAGATTAAATATTGCATGGTTCCCCTTCATGAGAAACTCAAATTATAAATAATTTAAAGAGCAAAATGAATGATAGACAATAGGAAAAAAGATATAGATCTCTTGCAAATGGGAAGGGGACCAAAAGATGGAGGGGAGAGAGAAGAGAGAGGAAAGTAAAGTAAAAGGAGCTTTAAATGTGTTATGCAAATGTACCAACTTCCAGCAATGAATGTGTTCATTATATATTGCACACATATACTAATAAAAGTTAAAAATGTTAATGACATTCTATTGTTAATGCAATGGAATTTGATCATAGCTTATATTATGCTAGGAATGCTTATATAAGGTAATTTTTATTATAAGATAATAAAAGGTGATCATATCTTTATTCAAATTGTTATTAAAATTTATTCTGTTTATTTTTAGTTTGAAAAAATTGAATAACTTGATCTACAGTACACATAAAGCTTTCTAAACATGATAATGTTGGAAAGAGTTATGAGTACTATTGCCATTACCCTCTAATGTGGAAAGGAACTGTATATTATCCCTATTATAAGATTCTATTATATCATAATTGTGTAATAAACATGTTAATATGCTTAAGTTAATTTTTAGTATGCCAGATATTAGCTTAAATTTCAGACACATTAGGAACTTAGTTATATAACTGTCAGTTTCCTTAGAAAAATACAAATAATAGTGTCTAACTTTTAAAATACTCTTTTTGAAGAGTAAGTGGAAAACTACACTATCTTCAGAACTTTATACAGGTCTAACACATATATGTAATTGTTTTACGCAGTTATAGTACTTCTATAAAAAAATTAAAGCAGTGCTTAGAATTTCTGAAAATTCTGAAATTAAATGGGAAAAACTATCTAAAATGAAAAGTATCAGATAACTGAAAATACACATAAATAACATTATACTTTTAGACTCTATTCAAAAGTATTTATATACATTTACTTGTTTAATTATTACAAAATGCACATATTGTTGTTATCTGCATTTTATCTTGGAGAAAAGAGTGGCACAGAGCTCTTATCAAGTTCCAAATTTCTAGTAAGAGTTAAAAAGGGAATTTTACTGGCAGGAATTTGGCAACGAGACATCTGTTCCTTATTCTTATCATACCCTCTCATTTATGATATGGATTTATTATTGAATAATTATGGAAAAGCTAGATTAGATTATTGAAAAAAATAGATGAAAATGTCAGATGAAATATATAACAGTGAGAAAGACGGAGAGAGGCGTCAGCTCAAGGAATATGAGCGTGAATCCAGTCCAGTATAGATTGACAACAGACCTAAACATAGCCTTTATTACCAGAAGAGATGGATTTCTAAATGGCATTCACACTTCCACAGTGGGACAGATTGCATAACTTTTAGACTACAAACAGCATGACTCCCCACAGTTCTGAACTGGGGACTGAACCCAGAGTCTTCACACAGAGCTGTACCCCAGGCCATTTTCAATAATTTCTTAAATTTTGAATCTCTAATTTGCTTAAGCGAGGCACAAACTTGCCTAGTAGCCTCAGCCTTCCAGAGTGCCGGGATTACAGAGCTGTGCCACCAGGCCTAGTTACATATATCCTTTTAATGAAATATAGACTAGTCTACTGCAAGACATTAATAAATGCTTGAGTCAAGTAATTTCTCTTTGCTATAATTCATTCATTCATTCACTTACTGTTATATTTAATATTCAGTACCTATTATAATCAGGGATTGTTATATGCTTGAACTGTAGTGAAGAGCTATGCAGCCATAAAGAATCTTTAAAATATTTTGTTGATGTAACACTTGGAAAATGTTTGCCCCTCCACTTGAGCCCACTTGGTAGATATAAAAGAAGGACTTAGAGTCATTCACCAAGACAGGAAGAAATGTGCACTTCTGATCACTCGTGAAAATAAATCTGGAGAGGCTGGTGAGCAAGAACATGAAGAATGTACCAGACACCAGCCCTTTCTTTCATTTGCAGAAAGGCCCCCAAAAGTCCTGAAAGCTCAGGAACTAAAATCCTTCTTATATCCCTTCAGAGATAAGAGAATATTACATCATTAAAAAGTGACATCTCTCTCTGAAACCTGTTCACGAAAGGAAAATTCCTGTGAGAGTAGGAGGGAACAAAAAAATGAATATCACAGTTTCCTTACTACGCTCTGAATATTTCTAAGGAAGAATTTTAAAGCACAAAATTCACGTTCATACAAATCCTTTCCTACATTAAAGACATAGTATGCATCTTCAGTTAAAACACTGCTCAACTCTATATCATTAGCTAAAGAGTGGCTGTATATTAGAAAGAACATTTTTAAAGTACAAAGGTCTTATACCAGAGCAAGAGTATAATCTTAATATGGATGATGATTGAGTTGTAGTCCTGATTGACACAGATGTAAACAGAAGAAGTAACAGTGATTACCATGAAACTCTGGTGTTCCATTTCACTTACAGGAGAGAATAGAAGTGGTCCCAACCTTGCACTGATCTAAGAGAGCTAGACTGGGGAAACGGGGACAATTACAACGCCCACTGCACAGCTACACAGGGGCGAAAATAAACTATCTATAGCGTGACTGATACTGAGTGAACCAAAACACTAAGCGAAGATTTTCATCTTGGTGTGATACTGGCTCAAATCAAAGAATAATTTTTTGTAATGTCGATAGCATTATCAAGAGAGGTGGTGTTCAGAACATACTATAATCATCTCTTATATAATCCTTCGGGGCTGGTGGCTGTACTGCTAAGTATTTATTAAAGCATTCAACTTAGGGATACTTTACTGACATTTTTATTGCACTCATGTAGCTTAAAATTAAAGCCTGTAATATTTACCTTGTGCAATTTATAAACATATTTGTTATCATCTCAGGCAGTTGAGAAGCGTGGCATCCAGTAAATTCAATTTGAGAAATAGTTTTTCTAAGAAATGCTTTTAATCATTAAATACATGTACAATTTCACAAATTTAAGCTACATATCTAAATCTAAATCATCTGAACATTTTGCAAGAAAGTATGGTTTTTCTAAATATAAAATATTCTTCACAGTACTTCTTCACCTTATTATAGTAACTGGACATATGTTTTAATTTATGAAGGAATTTTATCTGTACCAATATCATGGTGTAATCTTGAAGTGATCATTATCTTAAGCTTATAATACATTTTTCATTCAATTTAATAAATAGAATTTTAAAATCACTTTTAATTGCCACAGAATTGCACAAATTTATGAAGTACAATATACTGCAATGATATAATCTCGAACATTCGTCATTTATCTCAAGCAAAACATTCAAAATCCTCCCTTCTATTTTGAAATATTACATAATTACCAAATGTAATCACCCTATTATGCGACAGAGTGCCAGAATTTATTTTTCCTATCTAAATGTAACTTTATACCTACTGATCAACTTCTCTTCATATTGCCTTCACCCCACCTTACCCAGCACCTGTAACTACTTTTATACACTCTACCCATAGAAATAATATCATTTAAAATTTTTAAATGATATTAGGTTTGTACACACTTATAAGACACAGTGCAATAATCCAATAAATTATCAAATCAGTATAATTAATCTTTCCATCTTCAATATTTATCATTTCTATTTGTTGGATAGATTCAGACTTTTCTAATTATTTTGAAATATAAATTTTTGTAGATCATAGTCACCTTGGTGTGTTATGGAACATTAGACCTTATTTCTCAATTTGGTACCCATTATCTAACCTCTTTCTAGACCCCTCTCCTTGACATTTCTGTCTCCACTGACCAATATTCTCTTCTCTTTTTATATGATTTTATCTGCTTTAGCTTCCACAAATAAATTACAATGTACAATATTGGTGTTTTTAAGTCTGCTTTATTTTGTATAACTATGTGCTATGGTTCCACCTACAGTGTGGCAAATGACAGAATTTCATTTTTTAATGATTCAATAACATTACATTTCATGTATAGCACATTGTTATCCATTCAGCCATCAATAGACACATTGGTTATTCTATATCTTAGCTATTGAGAGAATGCTGCAAAACATGGAAGTGCAAATCTTTTGTGTTGTATTGTTCATCTTGATTTCATTTACTTCTACTCTGATCTTTATTATATTTTCCTTTCACTAATTTTGGGTTTATTTTGATCTTGCTCTTCTAGGGCCCTGAGCAAGTTGTTTATTTGGGATCTTCTTGCTTATTTTAATGTGATCACTTATTTCTATAAATTGCCCTTATTATTATTGCCTTTTGTGTATCCCACAGATGGAATATACTGTCTTAATTTTAATTTAAGAATGTCTTTTATTTCCATTTTAATTTCTTCAAAGAGACATTGGTCATTCAAAAGCATATGTTCAATTTCTATGTATGTGTATGTTTCCATTGTTCCTGTGATTGTGCTTAGAGGAGATACATGATCTGATTTCAACTTTTAAAATGTTGTAAGACTTGGATTTGGGTCTAATAAACAACCTATCCTGGATAATGATTGTTACACTTTACATTTAAAATGCCCCACGAAAGTCTCATTTGTTCAGAGGTGGGGCTTTTGGAATATGATTGGATCATGGGAATGCTGCACTCATTAGTGGGTTAATTCATTGATGAGTTCACAGCTGAATGTATTATTAGAAAGTGGGGTCTTATCAGAGTTGGGTCACTGGAGGCATGACCGGAGGAGTGTATTCTTGTTTCTTTCTCTGTCTCTCTCTCTGTGTACCTCTCTCTTTGTCTCTCTCTGTGTCTCTCTCTGTCTGTCTATCTCTCTGTCTCTCTGTCTCTCTGCCTCTCTGTCTCTCTCTGTTTTCTAGCCACTATTGGTTAGGTAACTTCTGCCAGGTATTTCTACCATGCCATTTCTGACTCGGAGCCAAGCATCCATTCAGTGAACACTCTGAAACCTGGAGCCAAAACCTCTCCTCCTACAAGTTGAGGGTGTCCTGTATTTTGTCCCAGCAACAGAAAAGGAATTAATACAATGATCTATGTGCTAAAGAGGAGAATGTGTATTTTGTAGCTTTTGAGTAAAATGCTCTACATAGATCTACTGGATTTGTTTAACCTATCATATAGATTAAGTCTAATAATTCTTTATTGAGTTGTTTGGATATCTGTCCATTGTTGAAAGTGGAATATAGAAGTCCCCAACAATTAAGGAATTGATATCTGCTTTACATTTAAATCCAATATTTACTTTATATATTTGCATGCTGTAGTGTTGGGAGCACATGAAGTTATTACATCTTGCTGAACTGATACCATTATAGTTACATAATGTTCTCCTTTGTCTCTTAAAATTTTTGATTTAAAGTCTATTTTATCTGATAAAACTATAACTACATCTGTTTGCTTTTGATTTCTGTTTGCATGGAAAATCTATTTCCATCCCTTTACAGTCACTCTGTATGCATCTTTACCAGTGAAATTAGTTTTCTTTTAGGCAACATGTAGTTGGATTTTTTTATCTATTCAACCAATGTATAACTTTTAATTTAATGAATTTGTATTCAAGGTTAATATGGGAAGGTAAAACTTTACTCTTGTCATTTCATTAATTTCTTTCTAATTGTTTTGTATATTCTGTATTCATTTCTACATCAATTATTGTATATATTTTTTGTTTTAATAATTTCCTATAATGATAAGCTTTGATTCCTTTGTGTTTTTAATTTGTGGGTCTGTTTTATCAGTGAATTATTATTCTTTCATGTGTTTTCATGATGGTAGTTATCATTCTTTTGTTTCCAGATATGGGATTTCCTTCAGCATGTTTGAAGGACAGTATAATACTGATGAATTCTCTCAGTTTTTCTTTGTGTGAGAAACCTTTTATTTCTCCTTCATTTCTGAACAATAAGTTTGCTGAATATAGTATTCATCCCTGCCAATTTTTTCATTCAGGACATTGAAAACATCATCCCACTATCTTCTGGCACATACAGGTAATGCTAAAAAAAAAAAAAACAGCTGCTAGTCAAATGGGATTACCTTATATGTGATGTGACACTTTTCTCTGTTTAGAGTTCTCTGTTTTTCACTTTTGACTATTAAATAATGACAAAACTTGGAAACAGTCTTTTTCAGTTGAATCTACTTGTGTCTTTTGAGCTTCCAGAATTTGTATACCCATTTATATTTCAAGACTTGGGAGGGGCTTTGTTTATTATTTCATTAAATAGTTTTTCAATGCTTTATCCTTCTATGTAAATATTATTTTGTAGAGTGGTAGCAGACATGTCTCATCAGCTTCTTCATATTTTACTTCTTGCTTGTTGAATAGCTATTTCAAAAAAATCTGTCTTCCTGCTCAGGTTTTTCTTCTGCTCTATTGATCAAAGTCTCAGTTGTATTTTTATGTAACTGATCAAATTCTTCAGCCCAAGATTTTTGTTTGGCTCTTTTTTATGATTTCTATCTCTTGCATTTCTCATTTATACTTCATTTTGCTGAGCTACCTGTCTGCATTCTCTTATATGTTACTGATTTTCCTTAGGACCATTATTTTGAATTTCTTTCATGTCAAGGTGAGCATCAATGGCTGTGGGGTTATTTGCAATGTCAGCCACAATGCCACGACCACAGATTTCAGAGGGCTTTGTCCTTAAGCCAAGCACATATGGCAGGAGTGCCTGAAGTGATGTGATGGCAGCCATGATGCTGGGGCAGCAGTTTGTGCATGAGAATGTCCTCAGGCCACACAAATGTGAGTGCTGATTTCAATGGGGATTCTGGTGGCAGCAGCCATAATATGACATCAATGAGTCAACAGGCTAAGGAGGGCTCTGTACTTAAGCCTTACAGAGAAGTGCTAGTGGCTGTGTCAGCTCTTCTGGCACTAGGATCAGGTGGATGAGGCTTGGGGTCAGGTCCTCAGGCCCTAGAGGATGAGCGTATCTGTTCTCCTCGTTGTGGGGGTGAATTTCCTGCTATCCTTGGATCACCTGTTTTCTGGAGTGCAGATGACGCATTGGCTTGGATGCCAGTGACATAGTCACATAACTGAGTCTGATTGGGTTCTTGAAGTAGAGGCTTTTGGGGCTAGAATGGGGGGAATTTGTAAGGCCCCAAGGATGAGGAGATGTAGTGGCTACTGAGGCCCTTAGGCCAGAATGTACTTTAGCAGTAGCTCCATTTTCAAAAAAAATAATGTTGTAATACCTTGGGCCCTGGAGGTTGGAGGTCTTGTTGTGGTTTGGATCTGAATTGCCCCACAAAGGCTATATGCTAAAGGTTTTGTTGCCAACTTGTGGCACTATTGGGAGGTAATACAACCTTTAGAAGTTGAGGTGCAATTGGGAGATGTAAGTCATTGTGGATGTGCCCTTGAATGATATACTTTACCTCTGGTTCCATCCTTCTTGCTCTGCCTCTCTCTTTTTTTTCTCTTCCCCTCATCCCTCCCTCCTTCTCTTTCCGTCTTCTATGAATTGAGCTGCTTTGCTCTACCACATGCTCCCTGCCATATGTTCTACCTCACCACAGACCCAGAAGCAATAGAGCCATGTGATCATGGACCAAAATTTATGAAACTATCCCCAAAAGAAGGCTTTCCTGCTTTTCATTTGCTTATTCAGGTATTTCGTCAAAGTTAGAGAAAGGTGACCAACAGGAGAACTACCATGAGTCCTTTCTCTGGACCAAAGGAGACACATGGTCTCCAGATAGCTCTCTAAACAGGGTTCAAAGCCTTTGAGACCTGTGGGACTCTCCAGTGGTTACAACTGCAATTCCGCAGTGGTGATGGTGGCCTCTGGAGTTTTCTTGCTTATCTTTTCCCAGCAATGTGGAGTGCATAATAGCCAGAGAGCCAGAGTAATAATTGCACTATACATTGCTCTATGCTGCAGTCTGTGTCATATATGGTTCCAGTCACTCCTTTGCTGAGTTCCAGTATTTTTCCTCAGTCATTCTCCAGAAAATGCAGCATCCCTTTCTCGTACCAATACTTTTCTGTGAAGGAGGCAAAGACTTCCAAACCTATTCAGCCAAATTAGATCATTTTTAATTGATAGGAATTTAACCATCATAGCACATGTCTACATTTTGCACTCAGTAAAACTTATGTAGAAAGATTAGGGGATTTTCTTTTCAGTGTTAGTAGCTCTCAGAATCTAAATCATAAATGTTAGTTTTACAGAGTTTAGAATATTTCCTTACAGTTATTATACTAGATAAGAGGATTTATCAGGTATTACTGTGAATAGAATTATAAAATATTCAAAAATATGAAAAAAATTTCTGGAATCGAAATCAACCCTCCATTCTGATTCATGCACCAGTTATTAATTCATTAATCCTTACATTCAAATTTATGTGCATTCATTCATTTAACATATATTTACCAAGCAGGTAATGTATCAGATATTTTAGTGTGTCCTGGCTAAAAATAGATGAATCACAGACAGTACATGTTCTTCTGAATTTAGAGTGAATGTCTTAGTTCATTTCCTCTTGTTGTAACAGAATACCTAGGACTCAGTAATTTACAAAGAAAAGTTCACTTTGGCTCATATTTCTGGAAGCTTGGAAATCCAAGAGTATGGCACTGACATCTGACTGCCTTCTCATGAAGGCCTCATGCTGCTCCTAACACTGCAGGTAAATTGAAGGGAAAGTGGGCTTGTGCTGAAAAGTCAATATACAAGAATCAAACTTGTTTCATAACAACCTGCTCTCATGGTAACAATCAATTCCCATAAGACCAAAAATCTCACATGAGAAAAATTATATGTAGTCTCTTACTTCACAACACAGCTACAATGGTAACCTAATTTCAACATGAGTTTTAGAAGAGATACACCATATTCAAGCCATAGCAGTAGAAGACATAGAACTATAACACTCTGGCTAAAAGGCTGTGGAATATCGTTTGCACCAGCTCATGGTCAATGGAACAAAAAAAAACGTGTTCAGCCATTTCCTAATTGTGCAGTTCAGGTTAAGTTCCTTCAGCTGTCTAAACTCTAGTTCCCTCTTCTACTAAAGGAATCTTCCTCTGTTTTTAAGCAGTAAAATAATATCAGTTATCACATATATGTTAGATGAAAACAATATGTGCAAAAAAACTAGTCTAATGGGTGTATTTTTTAAATTTATACAGATAGAAACCCAGAAATACAGTAACAAATTTGAAGTGATTATTCTGATCATCTATACCACCTTTAATTTGGAGTAAAAATATAAACTTTTACTACCACTATAAACTACCAGATCACAAAATATAAAAGACTGGTAAGCATCCAAAATTAAAATTCATGTAGCACCTAATTGAAAAAAGGTCACACATTTTACATATGAAACCCTAAAAATATAGGAAAAATTGTTCGCATCCAAAATCGCACAAGCTAACGTTCATTAGTGTTTACCGCTATGGACGCCTTTCACACCACACTCCTTTACATGTACTCTCAGAGTATAGTGATTCTCAAAAATAGATGGGCCAGTGATTGAGAGAGAAAATACATGCAAAGTCTTGAAATATTTTCCTCATCTTTTCATTATAGGAAAAAGTATTTAAAGTAGTCCCACTATGTGACAGGTATTTGATTTCCTATTTTTAAAATTTCACCAACATAAGGTGGATGGATATATTTAAGTTTCTATTGCTTCATATGGACTCACTTACACAAACTGATTCATAAAGTAG
This sequence comes from Erethizon dorsatum, assembly GCA_028451465.1. Classification (NCBI taxonomy): domain Eukaryota; kingdom Metazoa; phylum Chordata; class Mammalia; order Rodentia; family Erethizontidae; genus Erethizon; species Erethizon dorsatum. The sequence goes on along the minus strand of CM051831.1, from coordinate 83,952,768 downwards.
TTGATGCCATGAAAATTATTCTGAAAGTTGAAAATTTATCTTCTTTCATACTGTTTTTCAATGAAACACCAATGCTTCTTTAAAAAAAAAATCATATAAGATGTTAAAACATCCTAAAAGAAGAATTAGAAGGGAAGAAAGAACAATAACAACCCCCTTTGATGAAGAGATTCAGTGAAATTCAGAGATGGAACTTCTTGAGGAAATCTTTCCCTGTGTGTCCCCCCTATTAAAAACAAACATCATGGAAACAGAGACAAAATTTTCTAGGTGTCACAAAAGATAGAATTAGAGGGCCGGTGAGATGGCTCAGTGGCTTAAGCGCCTGCCCGGCAAGCGCGAGGGCCTGAGTTTGACTCCCGGAACCTACATACGAAAAAGGGGCAGGTGATATCGCTCAGCGGCACAGGCGCCTGCTGGCACGCGAGGTCCTGAGGTCGACCCCCCGGTACCCACAGGAAAAAAAAAAAATGAAGATAGAATTAGATCTTGATTATTTTCATTTTCATTTGGTTGTGAGTCACTGAAGTCAAAAGATTTAGTGGGAGATGACAAATGTAGCTCAACAACCCATGAACATAGTGCAAAAACCAAGTTTCAACAACTTTGTGTTTCAAATTCTCAATTCAAAATGTCTAATTAACAGGAAAAAGTCTGAAGGAAGTTGCGGCAGGAGTACCGTGTTGAAGCACTCTGTTACAAATTGGGCACTGGGTCACATTAACACACTGTAGATATCAATATAAACCATTAGTGTTTACCAACATAAGGGGGGATTTTAAAACCCCGAGAAGTTATAATAAATGGCAATTACTGTAGAGTGGGCAGTATTTTAACTAAACAATCAATGTTTTCATCTTCAGACCAGGAGAAAGACTAAGAAAATGTTGTATACACAGAATAATAATTTCTACTCCATAGATCTCAGATTTTGAGAATTCCCAGAATGTATAATTATGAGATTCTATCAAGTACCAAAATTTAGTCACAGTTAAATAGTTGTTACATATAGCAGGTAGGACATTGCTTAAGCAGCTTTAAACATTCTTGATGTACTAGTTATTTCAACTAGACACACTTTTTACGCTTTCTTATGTTTAAGTTCAGCAGGAAAATTTCTATGCAAAACAGAGAGCCATTGTTATCTTCAATTGTAACTTCCATGCTGGAGTCCACGCAAAGTATGGTACTCATTTTATTACTATCTACAGCCAGGAAAAAGAAACAATAAGAATTAGTAAATTCATGCTCATTTATATTAAGGAAAAGAGCTAATGATGGCTTATAGTACTTGTGTTCATTTCTGTTGATAAGAACAATCAAATATCAATACTAAAATGCAAGGAAAATTTAGAAATGTACTATTTAGTTTGGGGGAAGATGTAGCCAGTTATATCTCTTACTCTGGTAAAATGAAAGATTGGATATTGGTGGACAATATCAAGTATAGCAGTCTAGGTTAAAGAAAATATGCCGAATATTTCATTCATATTTAGACACCCCAAATTGCATACCAAATAAAAATTTTTGCTCCCCCACTAAAAAACTGTATTAGCTGGGTAAGACACATGGCCCATTTATTTGATTATTTATAACATTAGGGATTCATGTATATTCATTTATTTTATCCGTTAAAATCAATGTCAGAATTATTTATTTTATTGCTTAAGTTGTTCTAACCATGAGCTCCTTATATAAGAATGATTCTGATATTGTATCAACACATGCCCATCTTTTATATAGCATTTTTATACTTTCTGGCCAATATATTTGAAGTTCACATTTTCTCTGCCCTAAACCTGGAATCATTTCATTCTTAAGAATTTGAGATTAAGAATTTGAAATTGGGCCGGGGATATAGCTCAGTGGCACAAGTGCCTGCCTGGCAAGCGCAAGGTCCTGAGTTTGATTCCCGGTACTAAGAAAAAAAAAACAAACTTGGGATTACTGAAAAATGTTTAGAAACCAAGATCTGTTAAGTGAAATAAGTCACATACACAAGCTCAAGTATCATGTGGTTTCTCTCATACGAGAAACACAAAGAACAAAGAAGAAAAGAGATAAATATGAAATAAGGAGAAGTTCAAATACTTCACCAGATTACAAATTCAATTGTTTTAAAAATATTTCATATACTACTAGTTTATCTTAGTTTGTTGAAAAGAAAGATCTGTGTTATCTGTTTCTTTTGTGTAAGCATATTTATGGTTTACATCTTGTACTTTGAGTAACTATTTTAAAGATATACAGTATTTTTTATAAAATATAATTTAAAAACAAGGTCTGGGCACTTTGCTCATTCTTACTGAGGTGTCATTGCTTTGGTGGATACAGTCAGAAAATATGTGTACAAATATCAATCAGTGCATAAGCACACATCTATGTATATATCTATCCACCTGTTTATGTACTTAAGTATTTGTGAGACAATACAAATACAAATTGGATTCTAGCATTTATGCACCTATTTTTTATGCAGTAACTAGTCAAGGCACTATTAAACTAATCATTTCTTTTCTTTTCCATGTGCACCAGTGTATTTACTGGTTTTATTTTTAATATAGTGAGTTACACTTCTAGTGTTGATCTCCATTGGTTTCCCCAGTATCCTGGCTGGTTCTATTTGTCTATTTGCTGGGGGAAGGGAGTAGGATTAATGTGAAACATTACTATGGCTCAAAGGGTCAGAGGTATACAAAAAGTGCACACTCAGAGAAATAACACTCTTATTCATCCCTGCTACTCTGATTCTATTCTTCCTTCTTTTTTCCTTTTTTTTCAAAAAGCTTTTAATGGAATCTAATCTATATAGAAAATATGATATTAACCTTGTGCCTAGATTATTATAAAGATTACAGATAAATGTTATATATTTTTAAGTAAAAAATTCCAAACAAATGTAGCTTCTTACTGTTTTGCTTTTCTCACATTATAGACATTTTCTGATATGTCTATCTTATCTTTCTATTTATAATGCTGGCATTATTTATATTTTCCCTTTTATTTAATATGTGTGTGTTCTGTTTATATAACCCAACATTTTTCAAGATGGTGAGACATATGAAATAACTGAATCTTGAGTTTTTATTATTCTCAGACTGTTTGAGAACAAACTAGGTCACGCATTTCAGATGGAACAAAATTTTAGGAAATGTGAAAGTAAAAATAAGTACGAAAGTCAAAGGCAGATACCATTTTGCTTTATCTTTCTTTTCTATAGTTTCGATGGCCTGAAATATTTAACTCCCCTTTTTTGGCCATAATATGATACTTTTTAATTATCTCGATACAGAGTTTGAGAAACAGACATTAAATATAATGGGATATTCTTTAAAAGTTAATAAATGTTCACTTTTTATTTTAAGAAAATTTACACATTTAGTTTATATACATTTTATAATATACAATATATAGTGAGAAAGAGATGGAAAAGTAGACGGGGAGATCTTGTACATTTGTTTCACCTCAAACTGTTTCATCTAAAGTTTGCCTCTGGGCCGGTGAGATGGCTCAGCAGCATAAGTGCCTGCCTGGCAAGTGCGAGGGCCGGAGTTCAACTCCCGGAACCCACGTACAAAAAAACGGCCAGTGATATCGCTCAGCAGCACGGGCGCCTGCTGGCATGCAAGGTCCTGAGGTCGACCCCTGGCACCCACAAAAAAATAAAATAAATAAATAAATAAATAAATAAATAAATAAATAAAGGTTGCCTCTGTTTTCAAATGAGAATGTCAAAGAATCAGAATAATATGTAGATCTTGTTTGTCAAATAATCTAGAATTTATGAAAAGAAACTTGAAGCCTTAGCATAAATATGTTCCAAATATTTCACTAACATATTTAAAGTAAAAATTTGTTGTCATTACTGTTTTTATCTGAAATTCAAATTTAGCTCTATGCTGTCTTTTAGTGTAGCCCTATTACGACAAACTTAAAACATTATTTAGAAAATAAGGTAGCATTTTATACACACTTAAGAACATGGAATAAGATTCAAAGTTTCTAGAAAAATAGGCTTCATCAAATTGTAGTTGACATATATATGGAAGTTCAACTATACTTTTTTGCTGTAACCCATAAATATTTTAATATTCTTGTGACAAAGACCAATATGAGCCAAGTCATATAGAAATTTTGCTGAAGGTCTTCAGTTGCTGTTTACATGCTCTGTAAAACTGGCTCCAAAGGAGGAACTGAAAAAAAGGGAGATCATTCCCCTTCTGTATGGAGACTGTTCTAATTGCCTATAGATTCATTACCATGATTTTTGGTTTTTCTGTGTTTCTATCATGAAAATCAGCCCCCAGAATTAGGGAAATTTAAAAGCATTGACTAGGACAAATAAACAGGATTAAGTTGGGAATCACAGTTCTTGTCCACTTTACAGAGATGGGTTCAGGGTTTTATAATGGGCATAATTTCACATTTAGAAAGTCTTTGCTTTGCTGGTTACTCAAACTTAAATTTAAGGTTATACAGAATGGATGTGCTCATACATTGTCGTGGCTTTATCTAGATATCTCCCATGATAGTTAACTGATCGCATCAACTTGAGTAAGAAATGCCCAACTAAATTGTATCAGAGTAGTTCTGAGTGTGACTGAGGAGACTGACTGGAGACAGAAGACCCACGCTAGGGCCTTGTTGCCTGAATGGTATAAAGGGGAAACAAAGAATGAAGGCTCACCTCTGTTTCTTTGGAGGAGCTCCAGTCTTCACCTTCACCTTGGATGTCACCTCCTGGCTTCCAGGGCTGACTCTTCAGCCTCCAGCACAGATCCCTCATCCTTCCAGGGAAGACCTTTCGAAACAGACTTTCCTACTACACTACACTGAGCTCCAGGCTGCAACTGAATCCTTCAGATCTCCAGCACAAGACAACCCTCTGTACTCTTCCACACCTGACTCTCTGGGCAGCCACCGTAAGTCAATCTTGTAAATTCTGATTCTTGTAAATTCCGATTAAGTCTGATTCTCTGGTAGCACTGACTGATATACCTGCCAAAGCCTCAGGTGCTCATAGGTGAGACTTTTTGGAGGTTGCTGGATCTAGGGTGTGTGAAGATGGAAAAGGATGTGTGATAACTAAATTAATCCTCTGATTGGCTTAGCATAGTTCTGGGAGTGGATAATAGGATGGCCCACCCGGGGTGTGGGTGGCACCAACCAATAGGCTTGTAGCTGGAAAGGAATAAAAGGAAAGAAAGGCTCAATGCTGCTCTTTTCCTGCCTCCTGCCTGCCCTGCCATGGACTCTTTTTCTTCTTCCATGCCACCCTACTTTGGAGTCTATGGACTCTGTATTGAAATTTCTTCAGACTGTGAGCGAAAATAAATCTTTCTTTCTTTAACTTTGGGTGTTGGGTATTTTGTCCCAGCAATGAGAAAGTAACTAAGTCATACTTGAAGCTTGAAGGAGTTTTCTTAGATTTTTCTGCTCAGAATTTTTTTGATATTTCTGCCACAGTCACACACACACACACACACACACTTGATAGATAATATAGATAGATATAGATAGATGATAGATCAATAGATATAGATAGATGATAGATGATAGGATATATATATATATATATATATATATATATATATATATATATATATATAAAACTATGTCCCATTTCAAAGAAGAAGAAGAGCAGGTGCAGCAGCAGTGGTATAATGAACAATGGTATTAGCAAGAGTGACGGGATAATGTTCTGAGGGCAGCAAAATTTGCTATCTTTTGTATTCATCCCTCCATTATACTTTGCCACCAGAATTAGTGTTACATGCAAGTGAAAAAAAATTAATCAGTGCATACATTTGTTACCCTAGTTTATGAAAGATCATCGGCATTTCCAAACTCTGCATAAATAAAAGTAAATTGCTTAACCAAGATGTGCCATGAAAAATAAAGAACATAATTATGTTTTGTTTAATGTATTCTCTAAGGTAAAGCATGTCAATTTGTTTTACTACTTGTAACACATACACATATTTATAATAAGTTTACTTCCAGATATTTATCAATCTCCCACTCATTAACATTAGTTATTAATGCTTCATTTGGAAGTAAATCTTCAATTTATAATATAATATAAACACAATACTAGTCAATATTACCTTTTAAAATATATAAGCAATCCTTACTGTATACAGTGATATAATATCATAAAAATGACTATGTAAGGTAAATTGTGCAATGCAATCATACCCAAAATGACACATTCTACAAATGTTACATGGCTTTTAGAAATATTGTGAAATCATCAAAAACTGTCTTAGTAAAAGTCTTGGTTATAAATATAAGGAAATGTAAACATAAATCGAATATTTGTTTTGTATACTGTAACTTAAAATATTAAAATCATACATTTTTGTTAAATATATGTAAAGTTGTTTTAGTTAAAAGAGTATACTTTCCTATAATCATATAACTTAGAATATGTAATATTTCTCCGTGGTTTGGAAAATTGACATGCTCCTTTTTAACTTTTGATCACTTTTGGACCTCCTGTCCCTTTTCCCACTCAATGACATGGTGGTTCTGAAGTTCCTCCACTGGGAAGTTTTCTTGCCAGCACTGCTTTCTCTTCATCCACTTCACCACAACCATTCCTGTCACTGACATTGATAAGTTTGCCTCCACTTACCCCGTCTAGAGTCTGTGAAGTTACATTTGCTAGAAAGAAGTCTACTTGCATAAAATTCTTATTCTACTTCCAGCACTATCCGTTTTATTTCTCTGCTTCATTTTCATCTTTATCAGCCAAGTACTTTTGTATTTATTTGTTTACTTACTTATTTATTTATTTTTGCTTGCTATCTTCATGAATTGTCACCTGAATTTACCAGGAAGAAAGCAACATTATTGTGGCTTAGCTATTTGTGTGTAAACTGAATAACAAATACACACTTAGCAAGCATTGACAGATCTTGGAGGTCACTGGTCACTGATCATTATCTAAATCTGTTATTTAGAATGATTTGTGGGGCCGGTGAGATGGCTCAGCGGTGTAAGTGCCTGCCTGGCAAGCGTGAGGGCCCGAGTTCGACTCCCGGAACCAACATACGAGAAAAGGGCCGGTGATATCACTCAGCGGCACGGGCGCCTGCTGGCACGCGAGGTCCTGAGATCGACCCCCGCTACCCACAAAAAAAAAAAAAATAAAATAAAATAAAATGATTTGTGGACTGACAAGACAGCAACAAAATTTGTGCTTTATCCAATTTCTTGTAGTTCATTTAATGTAACTGAAATTTAAGCCATATTTTTGGAATGTCTTTCATTAACTAAATCATTGTAAATGAAATTTGTTTTTATTGGAACTCTGCAAAGCAAGGACTGACTATAATTCCTGCAAGTAGAAAGATGCGGTATATTAAGATTAATTGGCAGTGAATTTTTTCTTCACTGACTAATCAAGTATTTCAATAGGGTTAAGAACATAGGATAATTTACAAAAGATTAGCTATTGTCATAAGCTTCAGAGGAATCCACCCAACATATACCAGTGTCCAAGCCAAATAGAATGTAAGTAAAAAATAGCATACTTGCTATTTATACACAACTTCAATACTTGTGCCCCAGTTGCCTCAATCATAGACACAAAGAAATCTTTCTTATTCAGGAATTACAGAATCTCCATGGTTTCTTGATTTCTACATTTGATGTTGTCATCATCAACAAAAGAGCACAGCATATAAAAATAACCTTATAGAGAACTGCATTCAACTAAAATTTTGAGCTCATTGTTCTCTCAGTAATATTAGACAACACATTTAAATTCTTTGCACAAAACTGTTAGCCTCTGAGTCTGCCAGCTTATATTTATTAGTTATTGTCTTTACTCCTAATTATTAAACTTGATATAGATGTTTACACTCATAACACTATCCTAGACTTGTGGTCATTTGGAGATCACGCTTATTCCTTTCTACTCACAACCTTCTCTAATCTTTCTAATTACTTTCCACTCTGCCACATGGATTCTTTGTACTAAAATACAAAAGATTTCCCCAAGTAGTTTGGAATACTATGCTCACATTAGACACACCTACAGTTTATATAAAGTTTTAAATTAGTTCATTTTCCTGCTATTGAGGAAAAAATAGATAACTAAAATATTGCATAAATAATCTAATGTATATGCTGAGAAATTATGAAAAATTAAAGCTACAGGAAAGATTTTAGACAAAACTTAATAGGAAATCGATAACTCTTTCCCTAAACTGTGGATCCTTCCCCTGTTGTTTTTTTCCCGTATAGAAAAAAGAAAATATATTGTCATGGGATAGACTCTTAAACTTTGTGGTTATGCTCTACAAGAAAAGAATGCCCTTAACTTATTCTCAGCAGTCAGCAGCTAATGCTAAAATCTTTTATCTGACATTATAAGAGTTCGAAGTTTGGTGTAAGTGTCAGTAATCAAATCTACAAAGGATGTCTCTCAGGATGGGATTAGGAAGAAGATACATCCTGAAATTAACTGTTAACCCCAAATTATATCTTTCATATGCCAGGAATACATCAAGGAGATTAGAATCAAGAAAAAACCACACTCATTGATAACTTACTAATAAAAGTCAACTACAAAGACTAATTAGATCTGTGTACAGTACCCAGAAGGTTTAATCCTCTGCTTATGTTGCAATATTTAACCAAAACCCCCAAGAGGCATTGCCTCACCATGGGTGAGGGGCATCCACAGGTCAGGCAGTTATAACATTAAATTGGTGTAGCATAGCAAAGACTAGCATTAGGAATGGAGTGTCAGAAATTTCACTGTACTTTGAAGTTAAGTTCAAAGTGAGTAGTTTTATCTCAGTGTCACAGTCAGATGAAAACAGGCAAATTTTAGAACTAAATGACTAACCTTGGAGTGAAGAACTCTCAATTTTTATGCTGAACCATATAATCATGGGAATAGAAAGCAAAACATATTGACTGAAACATGATTATTGTGATGGTCAGGTGGCTTATCAACTTGAATGACTTGGGAGACACCCAGAAGATTAGTAAAAGTACACTTCTGGGTGTATCTGGGTAGGTGAGGGAGATGTGACCTTGGCACTATAGCTGGCCCTTTGTCCCTTCCTCTCTTGCATTGTTCCTTGCTCTACTTCCTACACTATGAACTGAACTGAGCAGCCTTGCTGTGCCACACACCCACACACTGAGGTTTCTGCCTCAGAGCTAGCAGACTACAGACTGAACCCTCTAAAACCATGAGTCAAATAAACATTATGCCCCTTTAATTGTAGGTGTCACGTGTTTGGTTCCAGCAATGGGAAAACTTATGAATACCGATATTGAGAAATAACACATATTTTTCCATGACAAATCTCTTCTGAAAGTTAAGGTTAATGCTCTTTGCTTTCGTTCCTTTTCACTTACAGTAAAATCGTATTATAAAACATAGCATATGAAAATGAATACATGCTATGTTTACAAACTTCTTTAGAAGCACTCTGACCTTGGGCAGTACAATATTTAATCTTCAAGGAAAAGGGCTCCATAAGTACACAGGCTTTGAAATAGATATTGAGTTAGTGAAGATTATTTAGTTCTATAATGTATTTTTAGGCATTAGGAATTTAGTAGGGCCTGAATAGTTTATTCAATTTGGTCATAGTAAATTTATATTTTAGTCAAGTTATATAGATCTTTGTCCTTCCTTCATTTTTTCCATTCAAAGATAATTATTGATTGCCTACATTGCTTCAAAAGCTTTCTTTCCAATTTATTGGAAATGCAAATATGAAAAGAGGAGTTCCTCCCTCTATGAGCTTAGATTCTAAGGGATGTTTAATGATGCAGGGAGATGAAATAGAAGAATCTAACATCAATTTTTGAGTATATTAACATAAAGTCTTAAGTAATGCCCTTATAAAATCCCTTTTGCCCCTTTTACCAAGGAAGTACCCTTATTTTGTTAACACACAGAAAATTATCATGTCTTTAGCAGCCATGTAGGCTAAAAGCAGGAAATGAAATAATACATCCTTTTAAGGAAAGGTCAAATTTTTGCCATGTTATTATTGCTTGACATGAGAATTATCCAATGTGTTTTCTGAAATGAGGGAGAGGGATATAAGACCAACATGCACCAAATGACAATGAGACACATAGTCGATCTTCTGATTAAACAAAAGATAATGCCAGGGTGATGCCATTATGCCTTTTATATTTCACTAATCCTTGTTAATCTCCTTTTACAGAAAACAAGTCAGGCTGATATTAAATCCTTTCTAAGGCAAAAGCATTCAGCTCAAATTTTAAAACCTAGCTTCATTTTATTTTATTTTTATTGTTAGCTCCTATTTATAATAAATTATACTATTTTTAAAATAATAATATGGTTTCAAAATACTTATGTTAAAAAGTGAATTGTTTCCAAGATCTGGCTATTACAAATTGTGCTGCTATAAACATGGGTGCACATATATCGCTGTGGTACGATGTTTTTAATTCTTCTGGGAAGATGCCCAGAAGGGGAATAGCTGGGTCAAATGGGACCTCCAACCCTAGTTTTCTGAGGAATCTCCACACTGACTTCCACAGTGGCTGTACCAGTCGACACTCCCACCAACAGTGAAGAAGGGTTCCTTTTTCCCCACAGCCCCTCCAGCATTTGTTATTAGTTGATTTCTTTATAGTAGCCATTCTTTCTGGGGTGAGATGGTATCTCAGTGTTGTTTTAATTTGCATCTCTCAAATGACTAGTGATGTTGCACATTTTTTTGTATATTTGTTTGCCATTAGTATTTCTTCATCTGAGAAATGTGTATTCATCTCAGATGCCCATTTTTGGAGTGGGTCTTTAAATTTGGGAGGTCTGATTTTTTTGAGTTCTGTATATGTTCTCGATAGTAATCCTTTGTCTGAGGAACAGCTGGCAAACATTTTTTCCCACATTGTGGGTTGTCTCTTCACTCTGTTGGTGGTTTCTCTTGCTGTGCAAAAGCTTTTTAATAAGATGAGATCCCAGTTATTGATTCTTTGGGATAGTTCCCGTGCGGTTGAGTTTTTATTCATAAAGTCTTTGCCTACACCAATGTCTCCAAGGGTTTTACCTATCCTACCTTCCAGCAGATTTAATGTTTCAGTTTTAATATTTAGATCTCTGATCCATTTTGAATTTAGTTTAGTGCATGGTGAAAGATATGGATCTAGTTTTAATCTTCGGCATGTGTAGAGCCAGTTTTTCCAGCACCATTTGGAAACAACCCAAATGCCCATCAACTGAGGAATGGATAAGAAAGATGTGGTATTTTTATACAATGGAGTACTATTCAGCCATAAAGAAGGATAAACTGGAGACTTTTATAGGTAAATGGCTGCAACTCGAGAAAATACTCATAAGTGAAATAAACCAGAAGCACATGTGTAAGCATCGTATTATCTCTCTAGTATGAGAAACTGAAAGAGTAAATAAGATCCAAAATGTACAATAGATATGGTGAATCAAAAAGAAACTGGTCAAAAGGAAAGAGAGACTGGAATAGGGAAAAGAAAGAAGGGAAAGGGAAAAAAATTGTATATATATATATAAGATGGTTAAGATAGATACACTACCATTTTTACTTAGTTCATTGAAGAGTAAGGTTTGTGCCAATAATGTTTGGACAATTGAATGCTAATGTCTGGTGTCCTGAATAACTAACTTAAAGATAGTAATAAGTAATGTATTAACCATTGTTACCCTCCTATTATGTTGTTTTGAAAATTTGTTCTTCTTTTGATTTGTTTTGTTTTTTTCTTCTCTTTAAAATAAAAAAAATAAAAAATAATAAAAAAAAGTGAATTGATCTAATCAAAAATAAATGGCCCAAGGAAATGCTTGGAAATGATTACAGTTTTAAAGGTGGTATGAAAAAGACTGAAATTTGAGAAACACCTTTTAAAGTCAGAAGATAAAGTGGATTATTTGCCATGAAACATAAAGGAGATATCAAAACTAGAGTTTGGACCACGCTTAGCTTCAAGGAATTCTTCATAGTGCTGTAAAAAGACCACAAAAAAACTGCCCTAAATGGAATTTTTGATTCCCCTTCCTCATTTTCCACAGCTCATAGTGTTTACTCAAACAGCAAACTCATAGTCTTCAGTTTCTTAAATGACTAGCCAATCCAGACTTATTGCTCATATTGACCTACAAGAGTCTTTAGTCTTTTCACATCTGACTGGTTGTTTTATCTTTCAATTCTAACCTGGCACCAGTACACTCTAAATTGCCGCTGACATATAGCTTTACCATGATGGTTCTACTTTGTCCTCCCAAGCCTAATACGGATCAGAAAGTTCCAAACATGCTTCTTTTTCCCACATATAGTTCTTGGCTCTACATATGTGAATGTACAACCTAAGGGGACATATCACATTGTTGTGTTATAATTCTACTCAGACATGAATTTGCCCTGACATTTAACTAGTAAAGGCACTATTCGAGACCATCTATTTAATGATTTTTGATAATTAATATTCCTTTTCTATAAGAGGTTACCAAATTATATAAGCTTAAAACTCCATAGAATGTGGTCATTACTGGTTTGAATTATAAAAATGATTCAGTCATGGTACGGTACTAAAGAGACATTTTTGAAAAAATGATGTGTACAATTAGAAGTGACAGAGCATTGAGAATAAGTTAGTGTACACAGTTTATTTTCTTTTTTTTTCTTTTTTTTTTGTGAGTACTGGGGTTCGACCTCAGGACCTCGTGTGGCAGCAGGCGCCCATGCCACTGAGCGGTATCACTGGCACCTTTTTCGTATGTGGGTTCCAGGAGTTGAACTCAGGACGTCGTGCTTGCCAGGCAGACGCTTACGCCGCTGAGCCATCTCACCGGCCCCACAGTTTATTTTCTAAAATAAAAGTTTTGTTATTTTATTGCCTTCATTAGTATAGCTTTACTATTCCAGGAAACTCTTACCCATGTAAACAAATATGTTGGTTGATAGAGGAAATTTATTAAAGACCCATCAAAACTTCAATATAAGTATCAACAGTTTACATACTAACATTCTTTGTACCTCTACTCCCAAAAGCCTTGGTTTACACTTTCTACAATCCTAAAGAGTTACATTATGATTCTTACACAGTGCTAATCCACCTTTCGCATGTCCTGCATTAACATACCCACTTTCAATTAAACTGTAGATTTTTTAAAAAATGAGTCTTCCCCATGCACTACAAGATACTTCCAAAGTTCTGTAGAAGTGACCTTCTCTCTTATTATGATGAGTAATAAACTTGAACCTGTCTTATGAGCAGTGTCTTGATGATATTTGGTGAACTGCTATGCAGCAGTTTATAAACCAATTTTTGTTTTGTATTCATATACATGTAAAGAATCAGTTTAGCAAATTTATAGGTTATGACCACAACGGGTGGTTAAGAGGATATAATTTGTAATGATATAAACATGTAAGTTCAAACTGGTGATTCATAGAGTTACCTTCATTTATTGTGTCACTGTCTGTAAGAAGATGGAAAAACAAATTTTAGTATATAAGTACTGAATCTGAATTTTCTACAGTTTTTCATTTTTTTCTGAAAATATTTGTGTTTATTGGAAAGTGATTTCTGGTTTCTTTTATGAAATTCAAGTAAGTAATTCAAGTAATTTCTTATTTCTTTTCTTTTATGAAATTCAAGTAAGAGTCTTAAACCACCAAGTTTTAGTTCCAGAGATAAAAGAAGCAGACAGAGATCAAGTGAAGAATACCCTGGTTCCTGAATTCAGTTTATTCAATCTCATTCGTGCATACTTGTGGTCCTTCCTTATATTTCCCTATCAAATGCAATGCTAGAAAAAGAGAGGAGGGTCTGTGGCTCAATTCTGCATGAAAGGATGAGGAGACAGCATGCTTGTTGAACAAAAATAATTATAACTGAAAATATTCACCCATCTTCACTAATGCAGAGGAAAAGCAGAAAACCTCCAACGCTTTTTACCTTCTGCATTCACAGTATTTGAATTCTTTCTTTTTCTAGTCCTGTTGATCTTGATATTTGTGCAAGCCACCTTCATTTATGCAAAAATGTGTGTGATGAAAATGTGAAGAGGTAAAAAGAGGAGTGAAAATCAAGGACCCATTGAATAAGGACCTTGCATTCCTCTGTGAAGACCTGTGATGGTAACAAGTAAGGCAGTGGTTTCTATTTGTGGAATTTGTATTCAACATTATAAACAATATATTACTAGGGTGATAGGAAGGAAATAAAGATAAAGGTGAGGATTAATGGTTTGGGAGAAAATGAAGGATGTCAAGGTTCTCAAGTCAAGTCAAGAAGTACATCCTAAATGTTCTATCAGCAGTTATTTTTGGACTAAACCATTAATTTTTCCACCTTTTCTGGAAAGAGATATGTAACATTTACAAGGAAAACTTTGGCATCCAAATTTTAAAACAAAACTAAACCCAAAATTAAAAAGCTGGCCGGTGAGATGGCTCAGCGGCTTAAGCGCCTGCCCAGCAAGCGCGAGGGCCCGAGTTCGACTCCCGGAACCCACATATAAAAAAGGGGCCGGTGATATCGCTCAGCGGCACGGGCGCCTACTGGCGCGCGAGGTCCTGAGGTCGACCCCCCGGTACCCACAAAAAAAAAAAAAAAAAAAAAAAAATTAAAAAGCTGTTAGTCAAAAAGGGGGAAATTATAGAGGAAAATAATCTCCCTAGATTTTTATTCACAGGAAGTAAGAAGGTGTATGTCAAGTGATTATAACTTCACAGAAGTATGCCACTATTTTAAAATAAAAATATCAACTGAAAATGACATAAATAGAAGTTTAAATACATGTCTCAGTATATTTTGTTTAAATATGCTACAGTACATATAACTTTAAGTACATCTATAACTTTTCATTTGAAGAGACAAAAAAATAATCTTTACTGAACACAAGTGAAATCTGTAATTGTCATCATTTGTTAGAATTATACTAAGAGCTAAATAATATTTGCATATAAAATTTAAAATCACGAACTGTTGAAATTCAAGGTTGATTATAAAACATCTTGGCAAAATAAAAAGGAAATGCCTCATGCAGCGTTTTGATTTTGATTGTGGTAATTATGACTAAATGAATCAAATAAATAGTTTAGTCTGTGTTACAAGACAAATAGAAAAAACAGTATTTTCTTGACTATATGATTCTGTAATGTCCTGGAAAACATGTCCTTGTATGAATTTTTCTACTGAAATTCTAATCATTGTTATTGTTGAGTCTGTTTAAACATAGAAAATTTTACAAAATTTCAGAAATAATTTTAAACAATTACACAGTAATTTACTGTGGAGTTCTAAAGCGAGTCAGATACATGTTGAGACTATACTTATGAATATAACAACCACATAATGAAACTAGGTGGTGAAGAAGGAGGAGGAGAAGGAAGAGAGGGGAAGAGAGAAGGGAAGGAGAAAAAGAAGGAGAGGGGAGGGAAGAGAAGGAGCAGAGAGGAAAGAGGGGAGGAGAGAGGAGAAAGCAGAGGGGAGATGAAAGAGGGGAAGGGAGGGGAGAGGAGGGAAGAGGTGTTGTGGACTGAATGTTGGTGTCCCTCCAAAATTCATAATGTTCTGCTCCTAATTACCAATGTGAAGGTCTTTTGAGGTGTGGCCTTTGAGAGGTAATTATGTATGCACAAGGGCATGAGGACCCTTACTGTGCTTTGTAAGAAGGATAAAGTCTTGCTTTCTTTGCCATACAGTGAGAAGGCAGCTGTCTACATGCCAGAAAGAGAGTTCTCAGAAGGAACTGAATCTGCTAGGACCTTGACCTTGGATTGACCAGTCACCAGAACTGTGAGGAATAAATGTTTGTTTATAAACCCTCAGTCTATAACATTTAATTACAGCAGCCCAAGCAGACTAAGAGTAAAAGGAATGGGAGAAAGGTAAAGTAAGGAAGAACAAGAGAATGAAAGTCTTTTTGACATTCACTGTTTGAGGATACATTGAGATAAATTGGTTCACTGGTATTTTTGGTTTTTGTGCTAATAGCACTGTATAAAGAAAGCCAAAGTCAGATTCCATCAAATCATCTGCATGTCTGCATATAAACTTGATTTTTAGGATATCTTATTATTTATATAATTAAAAATGTAATTTGTACATTTGCAATTCAATGCAACACTGAGAAATCTCATTCCTCAGATATAATGGACAATAAGTCCAACAATCTAATATTTGATATAGCAAAATGTAACTATTAACATCAAAATGTATACTTTTAAAACTTTTGGTATTAGTATATGTTTGTAGTACATAATGTTAACATTCCTTGCAGGGAATTGGTACAAATACATAATGCATCTTAATTTCTTTTTTTCACGCCCTTCTCTTCTCTCCCTGGCCCTCCATCCATCTCTTGCTTTTGAATGCATTTGTCAAACGCCAGCCCCCGAGAAAAACTCAGAGATAATTACAATCCTTATAAATACTCTAGGGTTGACTCAACATATCTAAATCAATAAATGTAATACACCACACTAAGAAAGGAAGCAAGGAAAAAATCACATGATCATTTCAATAGATTTCAATAGATTCAGGAGAATCATTTGACAAAATCCAACATCAATTCATGATTAAAAAAAAATCACTGAAGAAAACAGAAAAAGGAGGTTTTTATCTCAACCTGATGAAAGCCATCTATGACAAACCAACTGCCCACATTGTACTAAATGAAGAGAAGCTGAAATCTTTCCCCCTAAAACTAGGAACAAGACAAGGATATCCACTATCACCACTTCTTTTTAATATAGTTCTCAAGACATTAGCTAGAGCTATGAGAAATAAACATTAAGATAAATAAATAAAAAGGGTATGGATAGGAAAGGAAGAAGTTAAATTATGATTCTTTGCTGATGACATGATCCTCTACATAGAAAACCCAAAAAATCTACCTAAAGACTCCTAGAACTAATATCTAAATTTGGTAGTGTAGCAGGATACAAAGTCAACACTTAAAAATCAATAGCATTCCTGTATACCAATAACAAACTCACTGAGAGGAAAATGAGGGAAACAACACACTAGCATCAAGAAAAAAGAAATACTTATGAATTAACCTCACTAAGAAAGTGAAAGGCCTCTACAGTGAACAGTACTCTGAAAAAGGTGATTGAAGAGAGTATAATAAAATGGAAAGATATCCCCTCTTTAGGGATAGGCAGAACCAATATAGTACAAACGACCATACTTCCGAAACTATTATATCAATTTAACACAATCCCAATCAAAATACTAATAACATACCTTACAGAACAGGGGAAAGCAATTCTAAAATTCGTATGGAACTAGAAGAGACCTACAATAGCAAAAACAGTTCTGGGTATTAAGGGCCAGGCAGGGGGGATCACAATCCTGGACTCTAAGCAATACTACAAAGCTACAGTGTTAAAAAAAAAAAAAAAGCATGAAATTAACCAAATACAGACTTGTGGTTCAATGGAACGGAGTAGGAGGTATAGAAACAACTCCAGGCACACTCAACTAAGTTATTTTTTTTTTTTTTGTGGGTACCGGCGGGTCGACCTCAGGACCTCGCATGCCAACAGGCACCCGAGCCGCTGAGCGATATCACCGGCCCCTTTTTCGTATGTGGGATCCGGGAGTCGAACTCGGGCCCTCGCGCTTGCAAGGCAGGCGCTTATGCTGCTGAGCCATCTCACCGGCCCTCAACTAAGTTATTTTTGACAAAGGGCCAAATCCTTTCGCTGAAAGAAAGAGCCTCTTTAACAAATGGTGCTGAGAAAATTGGCTATCAACATGCTGAAAGTTGAACCTACACCCATATCTCTCATCATGCACTAAACTAAAATCAAAATTAATTAAAAATATAAAAATTAGAACAGAAACACTTAATCTCCTGGAAGAAAAAACAGGTAAAACTCTTGAAGACATAGATGTAGGCAAAGAATTTCTGAAGAAAACACTGTGCAAGAACCAATACCAAGAATCAACAAATGGGATCACAGCAAAATAAAAGGCTCCTTCACAGCAAACAAACTACCAACAGAGTGAAGAGACAACCTACAGAATGGGAAAATATTTTTCCAGCTACTCTTCAGACGAAGGACTATTATCTAGAATATATAAAGAGCTCAAAAAATTAGGACCCCCCCAAATTTAAAGATCCAATTAAAAATGGGCATCTGAAATAAACACTTCTCAAATGAAGATATAAAAATGACTAATAAGTACATGAAAAAATGTTCAAAATAGCTGGCAATTAGAGAAATACAAATTAAAACACTTGAGATTCCATCTCACTCCAGAAGGAACAGCTACCATTAAGAAATCAACCAACAACAAGTGCTAGCGAGACTATGGGGAGAAAGGAACATTTCTCCATTTTTGGTGGGTTTGTAAACTGATAAAACCACTAGGGAAATCAGTATGGGTATTTCTCTATGAATGTAAAGTAGAAATTCCATTTGACACAGCTATTCCCCTTCTAGGTAACTTCCCATAAATGTTGTCTTAGTTACTTTTCTTGTTGCTGAGACAAAATACCCAATACCCATAAGTTAAGGAAGGAAAGGTTTATTTAGCTCACAGTTTGTCGAGTTTTCAGTACATAAATGGCTGGCTCCAAGGCAGGGTGGCACATGGCAGAGGAGCAACAGTTCATAGCAGCAGAAGACAGCAAAAGCAACAAGGGAGAGAGCCAAGAGGCAAGCCTCTTTCTGTCCCTTATATTGTATGCAGGCTACCCACCCTATGGCAGGTGTAGCACTCACACCCTTAATCCCAGCATTGTACTATGAATCATTCACAAAATCTTGATTTAGCCACCTCCAAAAAAACTCTATGATTGCATGAGGCTTTGGGGGGCACATCTAGACACAAACCATAACAAGAGTTAAGGATATCATACCCCACTGATGTATGCATACCCATGTTTATAGCAGTGCAATTCTTAATAGCTAAATCTTGGATGCAGCCTATATGTCCATCAAGAGATGAATGGATAAAATAAATGTGGTATTTACATACAATGGAATACTACTCTGCCCTAAAAAGGATAACTTTGAGTCATTTGTAGGAAGATGGCTACACCTCGAGACCATAATCTTAAGTGAAGAAACTCAGACACACAAGCTTAAATATCATGTTTTCTTGAAAAACGTAAAAAATATATATCAAAATAAAAGACATGTAATGGGCAAAAAAGAAAGAAAAAAAAGTATTGTATTCCAGTGTAGACAATATATCTAAAAGTATATCTTGACTTAGTACAATTGCCTTACATGTTACATATGTTCTTTAGCCTATTCTGGTTTTCAATCTGTATATATGAGATAATTAAATTTATAAGGTCTTATAAATAAATGAATTTGGTGCTAGAAAAGTAAAAGGAGGGTGGAGGTAGGGGGGTAAAAGAAGGGAACTGGGGCCGGTGAGATGGCTCAGCGGCTTAAGCGCCTGCCTGGCAAGCGTGAGGGCCCGAGTTCGACTCCCGGAACCCACATACGAAAAAGTGGCCGGTGATATCGCTCAGCGGCACGGACGCCTGCTGGCGCACGAGGTCCTGAGGTCAACCGCCCGGTACCCACAAAAAAAAAAAAAAGAAGGGAACTGAAATGTTATATGCATGTAACAATTCCCTACAGTGAATGTAATTACCATGTACTGTAAACATGCACTAATAAAAGAAAATTTATTTTTAAATTCTTAAGGGGTTTTAAGTGCAATATACACCTACATCCAAATTTATTTCTTAACAGAATAGCCCTCTTTATAAAACAAATAATCCCAATGTTATTTTAAATATAAAGTCAATAGTCCCAACTATTATATATTTAACTCCAAAATCAAATTTAAAAGTACAGAAATAAAACTTTGTGTCTTATGGTAAATAATGGATGAAAAATATTAAGTAAAATATTGCTGGATTTTACTTACATTAATTTATCAAAGACTGTTATTTTAAGACTCCAAACAGAAAGTTACATATTAATGGTGCCAGTACCTTTGTCTTCTACTTCAGTAATTTTTCACAACACATAATCCAAATCTCCATCTAAGAAGCAGAATTTACCTACCAAGCTCCCTTAATTCCACCTGTAGCAGTCTGACTCATAAGAGAAGGGGCCAGTACACAAGTTGATTTTTTTTTGTGAGAGGAAAAAGCCAATAAAGATAATGATATAGAATTTCAAAACAAGATAGTAGGAAATTAACAATAGTTAATATGTTTCATATTATTATCTTCAAAGTAGTTGCTCAGATTACAAGATATAGGCATGAAAAATTAATCGAACAATATAAGCACAAACCGTTCTTTTCAATTAACTCAAAGAACTTACTAGTATAATTATTTTAGCTATCTTGTGTGTATATATATATTTTTTGTTTGTTTGTTTGTTTGTTTTTCTTTTCCCTTCCTTCTTTTCTCCTTTCCCCCATCCCAGTTGTTCTTTCCTTTTGAGCAGTTTCTTTCCCTTTCAAGGCTTTTATAAGTAAATGCATGCAACTAGAGACCATACTCATAAGTGAAATAAATCAAACTCGCATGTGTAAACATCGTATTGTCTCGCTAGTGTAAGAAGCTGAAAAAGAAAATAAGATCCAAAATCCACAAGTTGATTTTGCTAAGGGAGAATAGGAGAAAGATTGCAAGCTCTGGAGTCTAAATTTGATGAAGTCCTGGCACTAACTTCCTTTGTTCCATGGCATCAGAATATTGATCTATTTTTTCCATATCTGTGCCCGGCTGTATACCTGCATCTGTAAGTAGATTGTTGATAAGCTTTGTGCGTTCAGTCTAAAAAACTCTGAATTCATTTGAAGATCTACTGAATTGCTGATACACTATAGTAAATTCATTTTCTGCTTAAACTATTTAAACATGGTTTGGGTATTTGCAAGTGAGAACCATGAATGACACAGTATAAAAGTAATTGAAACAACTTAAAGTTGTAGGCAATCTATCAGCAGATTGATTTCTTTTTTGTGTGTGTGGGTACTAGGGGTTGACCTCAGGACCTTGCGCGCCAGGAGGCGCCCGTGCCGCTGAGCGATATCACCGGCCCTTTTCTTGTATGTGGGTTCCAGGAGTTGAACTCGGGTCCTCACGCTTGCTAGGCAGGCGCTTATGCCACTGAGCCATCTCACCAGCCCCAGATTGATTTCATAATAAAGAAATGAAAAATAATTATACCAATCTGCCAAAATGATACATCACTATTCTTAATATACTTGTAATAAAAAACTAAACAAATATACATAAACTTACTACCAAAAGTTTGATGATGATCCATTCTAAGGAATGTTTCTATTATATATAGAATATTATATAGCTATAAAATCACCAGTACATGAGGAGATGTATTTATACATATCATGACCTACATAGACAAACCATGCCTCAGAAGAAAAAAGATGGAAAAAGAAATATGAACTGAAAAAGAAATTATCAAGATTATCAAACATAAAATTTAAAATAGTGAGGTGATTTTAATTCTTCACTTTTTAACTACATTAAAAAGTAAAACATACATAAGTACACATTTTTTGTTAGAAAACCTGTAGAAAACCTCATCAGTTTTTTCACTTCAAAATAAGTTTCCATCTAAGGAACCAGAAGCTTTTATATCATTTCTGTTTATTTTAAACAATTAATACATTACCATTCAGCTGTCTCACATGCCAAACCATTGTCTCCTTCAAATATTCCTTGCTCTCTCAAATACTTAGTTGTTTTTTTTTTCCCTAAATTTCCATAGTTAGTTATGCTTATATTTAGAACTCAGAATATTGTTTTGTACAGGAGTTTGGTCAGTTCCTTTGCTGAATATTTTCTTTCTATCTCTGTAGCTTCTCTCTTCAACCTTATCTACTCTGGTCTCTGTCCTGAAATCTGACTTTCCCACAGTGTGTCATCGATGTGTAGCCCTAGCATATGACAATGATGAAAAAAGAGGAGTGAGGTATTTGTCCTCTGGTTCCCTCGACTTGAGGTCATCTCAAGCAGGTTATATTCCTTGACCTAAGTTCAGCGCTCCTCTCCAGACCATGCTCTTCAGAGGACGCTAACCTTTCTGTACATTAAATGCTTTCTCCACTCCTTACTTCAGTCCTGTGCTGCTTACCTTGGGTGTCTCCTGCATTAGGCCTACTACTTTCTAATATGTAACTTTATAAATTAATCATCAATTTATCCTAACTTTTGTGTGTCTTCATATCCCAAGTAATACATTTATATCAGGAATTATCATTTGTTTTGTTAAGACAGGCCATATCACACACATCTCATCATTAAGGCAGATTTTCTTCGATATAGTGGATGTTTAATAAATACGAAATCAATTTTATTGGAATCATCTTTAAATCAAAAATTACTGGCAATGCCAATAATTATATATGATCTTGAGAATCATTGATTTAGTCTTCATATAAGCAACTGTGAAAATAAATGAAAAGTAGTTTGACAATAGTTCAGCAAATTTATATAATAAGACAAAAACTATCTAAAACACTTTAATATACTGCCCCCTTTTGAAAAGAAGAGTTTTGTATAAGGCAAACTATTGAAGGATTGTTTCTTTTCTTTTCTTTTCTTTTCTTTTTCCCTTTTCATTTATTTATTTTTTTTTTAAAGACAACAAGTAAACGTTCTTATGTATTAACAAACTCAAGCGTTAGAGAATGTACAAATACCTTTTGGAGAAAAATATTACTCAGTATAAGATTAAGCCATGTAAAAGCTAGGTAAAAATAAGACTAAGGAGTGGAATAGTCACAGTGAAATTGCATTTTCATACTAGGGAGACAATACGATGTTTACAAATGTGCATCTGGTTTATTTCGCTTGTGAGTATTTTCTCGAGTTGCATCCATTTACCTATAAAAGTTTCCAATTTATCTTTCTTTATGGCTGAGTAGTACTCCATTGTGTAGAAATACCACATCTTTTTTATCCATTCCTCAGTTAATGGGCATTTGGGTTGTTTCCACAATCTAGCTATTACAAATTGTGTTGCTATAAACATGGGTGCACATATATCGCTGTGGTAGGATGTTTTTAATTCTTCTGGAAAGATACCCAGAAGGGGAATAGCTGGGTCAAATGGGACCTCCAATCCTAGTTTTCTGAGGAGTCTCCACACGGATTTCCACAGTGGCTGCACCAGTCGACACTCCCACCAACAGTGGAGAAAGGTTCCTTTTTCCCCACAGCCCCTCCAGCATTTGTTATTAGTTGACTTCTCGATAATAGCCATTCTTTCTGGGGTGAGATGGAATCTCAGTGTTGTTTTAATTTGCATCTCTCGAATGACTAGTGATGTTGAACATTTTTTCATATATTTATTTGCCATTTGTATTTCTTCATCTGAGAAGTGTTTATTCATCTCAGATGCCCATTTTTGGATTGGGTCTTTAAATTTGGGAGGTCTGATTTTTTTGAGTTCTTTGTATATTCTTGATAGTAAGAAGGATTGTTTCTTAAAGCATTATTTTTCTGTCTTTACTGAAGTGCAGTTGACAAAAATTGTATTTATTTAAGTTATACAACATGTTGTTTTGATATACATATACACTGTGAAGCGAAAAAACAGAAGCAACTCAATTAATACTGTATATCCATTCCCTCACAGTTATTTGTGTGTAGTAAGAATTCATAAGATCTATTCTCTTTGCAAATTCCAAGTACACCTTATTATTAACCATACTCACTGTGATCTGTGTTAGGTCTTCAGAACTTACTCGTTTTGTAAATAAAAATATGAACACTTTGAATAATTTCTTGTCATTTTTTCCACCCTCAATCTCTAGAAAACACTTTTCTATCTGTTCTATGAGCTTGACATTTTTTCAGAGTCCACACACATGAGATATCGACCCATATTTGTCTCTCCTTATCTAACTTATTTCACTTAGCATATTGTCACAAATGAGAGAAATTTATTTTCTTTTTTCTAGACTCTAGAATTGACATATATAATATACATATTTTATTTTCTTTGCCCATTCTTTACCAATGGACCCCTAGGTTGACTTTATCCTTTGGCTGATGTGAATAAGGCTAGAATGAAGATAGGAGGGCAAATATCTCTTTAATATATTGATTTGATATCCTTAGATACATATCCAACAGTAGGATTGCTCGACCATATGATACTATTTTATTTTTGTTTTTAAGGAATTGCAAAACTGCTTCCCTTAATGATTGTACAATTTTCTATATTCTCCAACAATGTATAACGATTTTTCTCTTCACATCATCACCAACATATATCATTTTTCATTGTTTTGATAATAATCATACTATCACAAGTGAGCTGATATCTCATTGTGCTTTTTTTGATTTGCGTTTCCCTGATCATTAATGATTCTCATAAGCTTTTCATATATCTGTTGGTCACTTATATACCTGCTTTGGAAAATATTCTATTTCGCTTCTTTGTCCATTACTCATTCTCTTTATTTTTGTTTGTTAGTTTGTTTGCTACTGAGTGGTACAAGCCTCTTACATACTTATATTTTGAAACTCAACCACTGACAAACCATAAGATAGTTTGCAAATATTTTCTCACATTTTATTTAACTTTTAATTTTGTTTATTATTACCTTTATTGTGCAGAAACATTTTAGTTTAACACAGTCCTTTGTACAGTTTTGCTTTTGTTGCATATACTTGATATTTCCAAAACAAATCATTATTTTAATTTCTTAAAATTATATAAAATATGATGCTTCTTAATAGTCCACATTAGTATTTATTGTGAAATAACATATATCTAAGTAAAGTGAATCAATGCAGGTAATTAGTTTTATTTTTCATTACATGTGAAATCTCAAGTCAAGACATTCCTACCCGGCATTTTTACTGTAACGCATTTTTCTCCATTCCCTACTGATGCTTTGGAAACACACTTCTGATAATGCAATTCCCTCTAGTGGCATCTGATGTGAATGTTGAAATATAAATAAAATGTTTAAATTTTTATTAGTGCTAAGAGTCTACATTAAGACATTTAAAATTTTATTAATAAAGTTGGTATTTAGATGTGATGCAATTATCTGTCATTCATTTCCTGCAACATCGATTTACTATAATATATATAAATGCTTGTTACATTAATTTTATAATTGAGAAATAAGAATATTACCTTTCCTAATTTGAAAGGTACAGTCTGAAAGTAGGAGGGCAAAATGTATTTCTTGAGCATCTAATCTGTCCCAAGTGCTTTATTTATCCATAAATTAATTTAATTTCATCACTGATGAGTTTATAAAGTAGATTTTTTTATATGCATGTACCGGGAGTTGTATATGCAGGAATTCAGGACCTTGCACTTGCCAGGCAGGTGCTTATGCCGCTGAGCTATATCACCAGCCCTATAAAGTAGATTTTATCATGTCCACTTTAAATAAAATAAGAAGACTCATATATCCAATTAGAGATTGAGCAAAGGGTTCACATATAGGTTTGTCTAAGCCAGTTTTTCTATACATTTCACATAATATTAAGCTGTTTAAAACTGAAGAGAAAGACTGTCACATAATGAGAAAACTTTGACAGCTAATTCTGAACTGATGAGAAAAGGGCAATACTAACCTGTAGGTAGGTGAATGGGCCAAAAAGAGGTTTCTAAACCTCTGGAATTTTGATGTGATTAAACAAACTCTTTTATTCTCTCTCATACTTTTTCTATTTAAACTGATGATGTCTTACCAAAAGATAAACTGATAAGTATGCTATTTCATTTTAAATTTAAATTTAAGATTTTATGATTTATCATATGATAATGTTTACACTTGGATTTCAGTTGAAATAATGTAAGATATATTAGTTTTTCATTGTGGAGACATAATATCCAACATCTGCCACCTAAGGGAGAAGAAGTTCAATTAGGCTCATGGTGTCAGAGGATTCAGTCCATTGTCAGACATCTCCAGTGTAGGAATATCATGGCAGAATGGTCGGATAGAACAAAGCTGTTCACTGCATGGCAGCTGAGAACCAGAACAGGGAAATGGTGACCAAGAGGAAGAGACAAGGGACTATGCATAAACTGTGTGACCTACCCAGACACATCCAGAATTGAGCTTTACTAATTCCTTAGGTGGCTGTCAAGGTGACCTCATTGACAATTCAGATTAACTGTCACATTCTACTCCTTGTCAGTGTGACACCCAACATATCCCTTTAAACCATACAAACATTCCAAATAAACAGAAGGTCATAATTCATCCATACATGATATAAGTATTTGCTATACAACCAAAAGTGCACTGAGGCCCTCACCAAAGTCTCAATAATTCCATCAGTGCTCAAAAGTCCAAGCTCAAAGTTTTCTCTGAGATGCAAGACAAACACTTAGTTGTAACCTCCATAAAATTCAAAACACAAGTTATATATTCTTGATACAGAAAAGTAGAGGGTAAACATTCTCACTGCAAAAAGGGGAATTTAAGGAGAAGAAAAGAATCAGACAGTGCAAGGCTATATCCCAGGACTTGAAACATTAAATTATGTAGTTCTGTGTCATGCATTCAGGGAATATGGTGGTAAAATGTGTGTTCCAGGTGACCTCACCTCTATGGTCTCACTGGTTGCAGCCCACAAGACCTTTCTTTTGGCTGGTTCTGCTGGCTCACTGGCATGGTTTTGCTCAGCAGACAGTCCATGTCCCTGGCATCTCCAACTTCCTGGGGTATCCACTTTATTTTGGTTTCATTCCAACAACTCCATTCACACCCTCTCTGGGCTCCCAGGTCTTCTTTTGAAATATGGATGAAAGTTTCCATGCCCTCATAACTCTTTTATTTTTGTGGCAGCCTTGGGGTTTGAAATCCTGGCTTTCACACTGAGCTACATGCTCAACTCTTATTTTGATATTTACTCTTTATTTTGAGAAAGGGTCTCTCTAAGTGTCTAAGTTGCCCACATTGTCCTTGAAATTGCAATACTCCTGCCTAAGCCTGCCAGATTGCTGGAATTGCAGGTGTACACTACCACATCCACAAACCCTACAACTCATATTCTGTATGCCTGTAAAACTAGCAGCACTTGTATGATGCCAAGGTCTGCTGCCAGCTCCAGTAGTAGCTGGTTTCCCTTGGATCATGGCTGCAATGACCACTGCGTGGCTCGAGAGCTGAATACAATGAAATGGATCCTGAGGAACCTATTCTCTAGATGGTCTTTCTGGAACAGATGATCTAGGGCTAATAAAAGGTTTATATTTTGTACCCTTAAACTTGCAATGGGTGGGGTCTTGATGATTCCTGAAGTGCCCTCAAAACATCTTTCTTCTCATTCTAGTATAAAATAATTAGTTTCTTTAGGATGGTGCTAATCTTTTCAACAGCCATAACTCCTTTGGCCTTAACTTTATTTTGCTTGCATTGAGGCTAAAACTTAGGTTTTTCAAAGTTTTCTGCTCTGCTTTTTGTTTCTGATTCTCACTGTATATCTGGCTAAGAAAAACTAGCAGTATCCATGATACAGCTTGAATATTGGGTTGCCTTGAAATTTCCTCTACCAGATCAATTAATCCACCACCTTTAATCTCAGTCTCCCCAAATGGGCAAAGGTAGATAACTTTTGTCAGAGAGTAACATATGCAGCCTACAGTCTAATTCTCAAGAGTGTTCCCATCTGAAACTTCCTGAACCTAACTTTTGTGGTCTGCATTCCTATCAGTATCCTGACCTTCTAAACTCTAACTAGAATTCCCAAAGTTTTTACTTATAGCATTCCAGGCATTCTCCAATGTGCACTGTCAAACTTTTCCAAATTCTTCTCACAATCCAGTTTCAACTGTTTCTGAAAAACATTATCAGGTTTAGTCACAGCAATGGCCCCACTCTTGGTACCAATTTTCTGTATCAGCTTTTTATCTCTGGAAAACAATGCTCAACACACACAATTTAAAGAAAAAAGTTCATTTAGCTCATGGTTTCAGATGATTCAAACCATGGTCAACTAGGTCCAAGAGAGGACCATCATGATGAAAAGGCATAATGGAACAGCCTCTTTTCTTGATGAAATTTATCTGTCACAAAAGAAATTATCCCAAATATTAAATTATTGACAATTCTGTATTATTGGTATTTTATGTCAGGTATAGCTTCTGAATTATAATGATTCTATTATTTTAGTATTCATGTTAGTAGACCCAAGTAATATTTAAGTATCCTGTACTTATAAAAATAGATTTAATATTTCCCTTTTAGCCATCTTCAGCAGTATGCCATCACACTGGTACTTCTTTGAGGCAATGAAAAAATAACTAGTATTTTCATGTTATCTACCTTTTATTTTGCTCTTTATTTACACTTTGTGTTTCTCGTACAAGAGAAACCATGTGATATTTAAGCTTTTTGTCAGATTAATTTCACTTAACATTATGGAGATGATATTTCTGACAATGAGAAACTTGGAATTAAAATAAATTTTAGTTATAAGAACACATTAAAATCCTTGCACTTGATTTTGAGGAACAAGATATGTATTTGCTAACTTAGAAAAATAGATATTATGGACATCTTTAATAACCAGGCCTTAACAGGAATTCTAGTCTTCTGGAAAGTAGTCTGTGTAATTTACTGTTTTTTACCATGCAACTAAGGAATAACTGAAGTACTGAAGTACAGTTGTGCATAGTATCTTAGGCTATTTTATACAGCTCTGTAAGGATAAACAATGTGGCTCAACTATCAACTTGGAAAAATGAAAAAAATACTGAATAACATAATAAACCTCAATAAAAATAAAAAGTATTCTCAACTTTATTGTTAGTTAAACCATACAGACATCACAATTTATAGGGCCAGTTCCTCTGTCTCTGTCTTTGTCTCTGTCTTTCTCTCATTAGAGCATGTTAGCAGTATAGAACTGTGAGGTTTATTTTGGGAAACTGGTATATGCATTTAAAATATTTCAATCATTTTTGATTCCATTACATCTTTCCTCCCTTCCTCTTTTCTCCCCTAATCCTTTTCCCTTTCTCCAAAAGTCTACCTTTTTGTTTCCTGTACTCTCTTCTTTAATTAAATAGATTGGTCATGTAAGAGGAACTAAGTGATATTTACTTCTTGAGTCTGGCTTATTTTACTTAATATGATGGTTTCCAGTTCCATCCATTTTCCTGAAAATAACAAATTTCATTCTTCTTTATGGCTGAATAATATTTTGTGTATGCTTATATATTGTATATATAATGCACACATATATATATACATCCCATTTTCAAAAAATTCATGTGCTCACAGTCATCTAGGCTGTTCCCACAGCCTGTTAATGGTATCACAATTAATATGGATATGCATGTACACTTTCTTTAATTTTGGGGGGACTATAACCAGGAGAGATAGAGCTGGATTAAGTGGTAATTTTACTTTTAGTTTTTTTGAGGAATCTCCATACTTCTATATTTGTTGTGCTAGTTTACATTCCCACCAGCAAGATACGAGGGTTAACTCCCCTCCCCATCTGTGCCATCATTCATTGTTTTTTGTAGTCTTGATGATAATTATTCTGAGTAGGGTGAGGTAGAATATCAAGGTAGTTTTGATTTGCATTTCCTTAATGGCTAAAGATATTGACATTTTTTAAAGTATATATATTGGTCATTTGTACCTCTTCTTTTGAGAAGTATCTATTCAGTTCATTTGTTCATTTTTCATTAGGTTAGGTGTTTTGGGAGGAGTTAGGTGTTTTAGATTTTTTTACATATTTTACAGATTATTCCCCTATCAGAGGTGTAGCTAGCAGTGATTTTTTTTTCTCCCATTTGTAGGTCCATTAATTGCTTCCTTTGCTGTGATGTAGTTTCCATTAGTTGATTCGTGATATTATCTCACCTGCTATTGGAGTCCTAATCACTAAGTCTTTGCCTGTGGCTATGGCTTAAATTATTTCACTTACATTATCTTCCAGCAGTTTTAAAGATTCTAGTTTTATATCTATGTTTTTTATTCATTTGGACTTGATTTTAGTACAAGTTAAGAGATAAGGATCTACCTTCAAATTTTTGGCATGTGGATATCCAGTTTTCCTAGCATCATTTGTCAAAAGGCTATCTTTTCTCCACTATGTTTTTGGCCCCTTTGTTGAAAATCAGACAGCTGTAGGTCCATGGGTTGGTTTTGGTTTCTTCTGCTCTTTTCCGTTAGGATCATTTGCTTCAACTGTTACTACATCATCCAATAATGGTCAATGCTTACTGCATGAAAGTTAAACCTCTGACATTATTGACAATATTGACTTTCCTTATCCATCAAGGTTTACTTAAATCTTTTAGTTGAGAGCGGTAGCATACACCTGTAATCACGGTACTCAGGAGACTGAGACAAAAGGACATGGAGATAACTAGCCTGGGCTACTTAGCAAGACATGGTGTAAGAAAAAAAAAGGTTGAAATGAAAAAACAAACAAAAAAACTAAAATGAAACAAAATGAAAACACCTTCTCCTTAATGTATCCAAGTCTGTTGATCCTCATCTCATCTGATCCAAATCTGACCATTTATGAATCGTCATTTCCTTTATCTTCATGGCATCCAATTAACCCTTATTCAAGTGCACACTGGAAGACTCTATGTTTTTCTCCACTAGAGGGACAAATACCCTAAAGCATTACTCTTGTGAATTAAGCCTGTCCTAACTCAGCAATATTAATAAGAAATCACTGTGTGATCATAGAACCCTAAGATCCTGTGGAGCTCATATTTTACAAAACTTACCAACATTTGATGAACTTACAGTGAAAAATCTGATGTTCTAAGCTTCCATTCATGGTTTTATAAGCCCTGTCTATAATAACTAATGCTCTGTAATATGAACTTTTCTGTGTGTAATATATAGAATACATTTATATCAAATTTGAGCAATTTGGGCCAAGTACAAAGGTAATTATACTAATTTCAGTTGTTAAAAGTCAGATTCTGGAATATTTTCTTAAATAACAAGAGCATATTTTCCTCACACACTGAGAAACTTGCTGACAATTCTGCTTGGTTAGATATTCTATACTCATTATCTATAAGAGAGTTGTTTACCCCACTAATGATCACAGAGAGCCGGCAGATGTCTAGAACCAATTTGGCAGCCTCTAAGCTTTATGTCCCTATTCCAAGAATCCATTAGCTGAAAATAATTTTTAGAAACTTACACATCAGAATTCTGCCAATGTTTCATCCATAAGAAATCTAGAATTGGAAGATCATATTGCTATACACTATTTCTCCTGGAATGGTATCTGAAAGGATGGGTTTAAATGCCATCTGGAGTGCTTACATAGTTTCATCAATATCCTCGTCAAAATGTTTAAAGTTTCCAACATTTTTAAACCTAAAATATTTAATATTTCACTTGTGTCTCAGTCTCTCATTGACTGGTGGTGGGAGACAAAGTGAAAGAGTGGTAGCTCATGGCCATGTAGGCCTTATCATAATTAGGTTTTCCACAGAAGCCACTGTTAAATAAGCTGTGGCCAGTTGAGGAATTCATCCTTAATTTTCTGCTTCTGATCCAAACTTATCTTAAGCTAATATTTGGGAAGTTTCAACCTATTTTCTGGGAAAAAAAAATCTCCTTCAAGAATGTTTTTGATTCAACTTCACAAAGAATAATATGGGTCTCTACTTAAGAGAGACTGTATGCCAATATCCTAAATTATGTAAGATGGTATCTATTCCACCCGAGTATCTAATTTGGAGTCATAGTTATAGTCAACAGTATAAAATATGGTACTCCAATAACTAGTGTCAATTAAAATATTAGATCTACTGAGAAATGGTACTTGTCATAAACTTACGTGCAATATTCATTAGTAGGAAAGTGCTCTTTGAAGGACACTTTTCTTCTTTGTATTGTGCTAGGATCTCTACACACGTATTAAATTAGTCTCAGTCAAGGCTACTTACCTGATTGTATTATCATAGTTACCCAAATGTATCTTTTAGAAATTGCAATATAATTATGTGCTTTTGTTATCATTCATGTGATAATTTAAGAAATCTTCATTTGAAGATGGATTCTGTACCTCATATTTTTACAAATATTAATTGAGGGCCAATATAATACTTCATACACTGTGTAAGGGCTAGCAATATTTTAAAAATTCAAGGTCAACTACACTAAGAAGTTTCAATTTAGTTTGACAAATGGACATATAAATTTAAAAATATATAAATATGCAAGTTGGTATAGTCAAGAGATGTGGTATATATGTGGTGCTAAGGGAGTACAGAGGAGGCTCACTTTTAATATTGTAACTGAATATATTTTCACTGATCTTATTTAATATCCCCTATACACAGTGACATGATGTTAATTCTTCTAGAAGTCAATGAAGAGAAGTAAGTTTATTCCATAGAGAAATTCTATGCTTTCTTTTTTTTGTGCGTGAGAACTAGATAGCCTAAAGTAATTTGCCTTTTCATTCTGACTTTAGTTCACTTCAGTAAGTAACTCGTACTGTGGGAATGGAACATTTTTACCTCTTCTCCAAATTACCTCCTGCTGTTTACCTTATAATTGCCTTGTTTTACACATTTTTGAATTGTGTAATATGGAAGCACTACAGAATAAAAAGATAATCTATTTTTACCCCCTAAAGTTTTGTGCAAATTAATTTAGGCCTCAGATTGTAAATGATCTGACCAGGATTACACATTTAGTTATTTGCAAAATTTAGATTAGAAACCAGGTCACCTGATTTACTTTACTTATGTCTTCTGTCTAAAAAATGAAACAGAAAGATCTGTGGACAAATCAGAAAGAGAAATAGAGGAAGGAAGACATCAAAGGAAGCAGGGGATATGGGATGTAGGAAAGTTTTAAAATTTAGTTTACCCAAAAGTTAAACATAAATCTTTAAGGAATGCCATTGTCAAAACCTTACCTTAAAGTGAAAATATAATTTTCTTGGCGTTTTTTCTGCCATAAATAAACAGTCATAAAAAAAATTTAAATACAACAAAGCATGTATTTGCTTCAAGGTCATTAGTCATAGATGTGTTTTAAATTGTAAAGCATGAACAAGTCTATTGGTTTATACATTGAAAAACAATGAGATGTACTCTTACCTCTTTTCCTATATTTCCTAAAGTAGACTGGTGTCTTAAGACTACCAGTCTAACAATCCTACTAATGTCTATGTCAGTATTATTTCTTGATTTATAAGAAACAATTTATTAACAAATACAAGTTTAATTTCTTCTTTAGAATATGCACAAAATTGAAGACACACGTTTGTGTGTTTGTGTCTGTGATTTGAACAGTTAGAAAAGCAGTAGCATCTGCTTACAGTTGACTAGTGTTGAACTTGCTCTGTCACATTTGTTTGACCAAAAATATTATTTCAATTTTTTATCATTTTGTTAGTGTTTGAAAAAAATCACATGGCCTTGAATACCAAGCAATACTCATTACGAACTGTTCTTCTGTGAGACAAAGTACAAAAAAAAGTAGTAATTCATAACAAATTCTTACCTTTCAATTTAATACAATAAGTTTATTACTTAGGGTTCTATTGGGATGACTAGGGTCCACTGGGCGATGTGTTCTCAGGATCTGTCATGTGGCTGTAGCTGGAAACTTCTAACACATCAACTGGCTGAGCAACCAAAATGGCTCACTCACCTTGCCAGCAGTCAATGCTGTTAGCACTTTTATCCTCTGTCATATTTTTTATTAGTACATGCTTGCACTACCTAATGATTACATTCATCATGGGGGATGTGTGCATGTACATAGCACATCTTAATTCTTTTTTTTCTGTATGCTTCCTCTCCCCTTCCTCTAACCCCATTTCTCCTCTACATTTACAAAAGTTCTATTTCCACTTTTTTTCTTTCGATTCTATTTTTTCTTTAAATCCCTTTTCCTATCCTTCCCTTCCACTCCCCCCATCTCTTGTTCCCCTTCCCAATTGAACAAGTTTTTCTTACTTCCTAATATCTCTCCTCCGTTCTGCTCTTTATTTATACTTTGGATTTCTCACACAGTGAAGTAATATGATGCTTAAATTTGTGTGCCTGATTTATTTCACTTAAGATTATGGTTTGGAGGTGCATCCATTTACCTAAAAATTCCTCAAGTTTATCCTTCTTTATGGCAAAGCAGTACTTCCTCATATGTAAATATCACATTTTCCTTATCTGTTGAAAGCATGCTCATGTTTATAGCAGCACAGTTCATAAGAGCTAAATCTTGAATGCTGTTAGTTCTGAGTTCAACTGAACTGTAAACCAATCACCAACAATAACCTTTACATATGGTTTGGGCTTCTTATAGCATGGGGTCCATGTTCCAGGAAGTAGAGTCCTAAGCATCCCAAGGGGCCCAAGCAGAAAATGAAAGACTACTAGAGTCCTAGATAATCACTTTTACTGCATTCTAATAGGTAAAATAAGTACCAACACCAGTCTAGATTCAAGAGAATGAGGATTTAAATTCCACTTTACAATGGAGTAAGAGCTTGTTGTTACCAAGAGCAAACAGTGGATTTGCAGCCATTTTTCTTTATTATGTACCAAAAGAGGTCCACCAGTGTTCTCATACACATGGAAACTCATCTCACAACTGCATGGATACAGTCCACAGGGGACATACCAAACCAAAATATTCTTCATTTTTATATGTTCAAGTAAATAAAATTATGACTTAGGTGCACTGACATTCACAAGTTTCTTTCTACAGAACCAAGTAAAAATGAATTTTTAATTTAAAATTTTCTAATTTAAATTTTTCTAATTTCTTTCTAATTTAAAAATTAAGTTATTACATATTGTTTAGTTTCACTTAAAGAATCCCAGCATTTTTGTTTTTATACAAAGGGAATGAATGGAAATCAATTAAGCAGTATGTGCTTTCTTTGTCATTATATTTTAAACTATCTTGTCATTTTCATTATTGATCAGTTATTTTCAATTAAAAAAAGATTACCAAGATAATTATTAGTGGACATAAAATTTCCCTGAAAAATTTAAGCATATATATATATATATATATATATATATATATATATATGCATATATTGCTATTACTTGCCACATTCTACTAAGTTTATTTGAATGCTTTCTCTGATATAAAGCTAGAAATAATATAATGAATACTTGAGTTGTTTTATCTCAGAGTTTTTGTTTCAAAGGTCTTTTAAGAACAATCCCATCATATTGCACACAATTCTACAGCAAGTAGTAATATCCTATGCCATATCTATATTTCCTTTTCCCAGTTATCTTGAAGATCTACTGTCCATATTAATACTTTCATCTTCCAAATATCGATAAAAAATCACAATGTCTTGTGGTTAGAATATTTTGGTCCCAGAGTCTTATCAGTTATTATTAATAACTGCATTTTCTATAAGAAAATGTTTTTTCATAAGCAGCCCTGTTAAAATTCTCCTTCAGAAGTATTTTCAACACACACGCAGTGTCATATATCTATACATATTCTCACTTCATGCTAATATCTGCTAAATATCAACAAATTTACCTACTCTAAAAAATGTAAATTAGTATTGCAATTACAATTTATTAGGCTATTTAGTTAATACTTGATTGTTATTTTATTAGTATAACATTAATACAGGTTTTGTTGTGTATTATGAAATTCAAAGTATTACCATAGTACCAAATGACTCACTTCAGCAAACCAGCAAAATTTCATTTTTCAAACCAGTTAATCCCCAGAAAGTGATAACTTTAAGATTGCTTTGGCTAGGCTACTAATGCTTCCACTGCTGTCTAGTTAAAACCTGAGGAATAGTGTCCTACTTCTTCATTAGGATAACGTCAGACCCGTGCACTTGCAATTCTGAAAAGCAGTACCTCGGTAACATAACCTCAACTGTACTGTCAAGGACTTTTCAAGGTCCATTTTATATTTCCTAAATCAACTCTGATGTAAATTGATATCTCGAATACGTGTGGGACAGTTACCATCTAGAATAATTTATTATTGTCCCATAAGGCATTATCTAATTTGCATGGTGAGGAAAGGATTTCAATAGAAAATTATTGGGATAATAGGAGAAATTCCATTTTTAAAAATGAAATTATGGGCCGGTGAGATGGCTCAGCAGCATAAGCGCCTGCCTGGCAAGTGCAAGGTCCTGAGCTCGACTCCCAGTACCCACATAAAAAAAAAAAATAAAATAAAAATAAATAAATAAATAAAAATGAAATTATAACAACTTGACATGAAAATGCTTGGAAATCTGGTACTCAATATTTAAAATGAGGGCCAGTGAGATAGTTCAGCGGCGTAAGTGCCTGCCTGGCAGGCGCGAGATCCTGAGTTCAACTCCCGGTACCCACATAAAGGAAAAAAAGGGCCGGTGATATAGCTCAGCAGTACAAGTGCTTGCTGGCAAGCATGAGGTCCTGAGGCCGACTCCCGGTACTCACATTAAAAAGAAAAAATTTAAAATGACTGCCTCACTCAATACTTCTTTGTCTGGAATTTAAGCTCAACTGATGATGTATGATTTCTCTCTTTCCTAGTAGTAAAAAACGACAGTGTGTAATTTAACAGTACTTAAAGAATCAGGTCACTAGTTGAAGAGAAATATGGATAGATTTTTGTTAAGACTGAACAAAATAAGCAATATATAACTGGTGTGGTTAATTTATGACTCCGGCAATTTCATCTAAATAAGTCTATTTTGATTTCCTTCTGTCCTTTTAATTTTTTTTTTTCCACTGGGGATTGGACCCAGAGCATTTTCACTGAGCTACATCCCCAGGTTTTATGTATATATATATTTTTTTCTTTTTTTTCTTTTTTGAGACCGGGTGTCATAAGTCACTCAATCATCCAGGCTGGGCTTGAATTTGTGAAACTTTTGACTCAGCTTCCAGGAGACCTGGGATTACAGACCTGTGTCATATGCTCCGGCCCTTGAATTTTTTTTTTTTTTTTTTCCCTCTAAGGAAGGAAACGAAACATTCTGCAGTGCAGGGTATACATTTGGGCACACACACCATGAACACTGTTTCATACAATGGATACTCATGTAACCTAATGATCATAGACTCAACTTAAAATAAATAGTAGCATTCAAATTTCTAAACACTTATTAATTCAAATGTATGACTGTTTGAAAATGTTTTTCCTCTTCCAGCTCTACTTTCTTATTAAACTCTGAAAGACGATACCTAGTTCTATATTTGGGCATGTAGTTGATCTGTACTCTTTCTTGATACCAAAAGGGCTTTGCATTCACCAGAGAAGGTGCATTAACATTTCATTCTATTTTTATATTGTTCTCTCTGGTTGAGGGGCTGGGACATTTTTCAAAACTTTGTATATCCCATTTTAGGTACTGTCTTCAGTGTACTGAATGGAGATTTCTTAGTCCTTACCTCATTAATAAATACATTATAAACTCATGTGGCCTTGGAAAGTATAATTCTTTCTGTAAGAAAGTTGGTGATGGGCTAAAATAAATACAATAATAGGTGGAAAATGGTGATGCTTATGTGACTACTTTGTATAAGAGTCAAAGTTAATTTTTCTTATTTTTATGGAAATTAAAGCTATATTCTAAGCTATTTCTGGAGATGCCAACTTTATTTTGCCTGGTTCAGAATAAAGAAGAATATATTGATAGTTTTTTAAAGTTAAGGATTTTGAATAGTCTGAGATGATTTTATGGTAAAAAATTGGAGCAGAATTCTAGAATTCTGATTTGAAAATGGACAAAATTATTTCCCCCACTGAAAGATATGTTTTAAAAGATAGAAAAATTGTTTCAAAATCAGTAATTAATGATTTGAATAAACTTTTAAAAATGTAAATTGCTATCTGTATAATTAGGCACTAACAGGATGATCCGCCACCACCCAAATCATTATGAAGTCTTATCCTTTCTACCATCAAAATGCACTGGAAATTCATCTATTTCTCCACTTCTGTCATCATTCTAGGTGGAATCAGTATGTTTCACTCCAGAATTATTGCCCAAATCTACAAGTTTTCCCGATTATTTCCTGGTCAATGTTACAAGAAGAAGACAGGGCACTCTGAATTTTAAAGATCATTGCACTGCCTATTATTAATACATAACATCCACACTTTGGCATCATTTGTAAAATAGGCACAATAAGAATACCTAACCCGTATGACTGTGAATATTACATGAGCTAGCACAATGATCCACGTAGAGCAGTGCGAGGCACTTGATAAACACACACGTTAACCCTATGATAGAATCTCTATGCGAGAAAGTTTTTGTACATTTACTCACCACTTAAATCCCCAGTGCTTTGAGAAAAGGCTCATATGCAGGACTAAACAGGATAGCTGAATAAGGATGAGCTGGTACGTTTGGTGACAGCTGCCATTTCAGAGAAGTATTTTATGAGAAAATAGAGTATCTTGCAAGAGTCCCAAGTGTTTAAATGTTGGAGTGGGAGAGAAGTAGAAGGTCATGTAGCAACTTAGTCACAATTGGGAAGGGGTTCACTGAAAATAATCCACGATTTGAGCTTAATTTTATGGATTCTATAAATCTTACAGATAAACACACAGATATGTGCAAAGCATATCATATATGTGCATGTTTATGTGAAATTGGGTGAGCATTCATGGAAAAAGGAGGTAGCATAGCAATGAAAAGCAGAGCTTCTGGAGCCAGACTGCCAATTCTAGTTTCCCTGCTTTACCACCAACTGTTTGGGTAAATGTGGGCAAGTTTTATGCTTCAGCTTTCTAATCTATTTTATTTATTTATTTTTTTTTGTGGGCACTGGTGTCGACCTCAGGACCTCGCACTTGCCAGGCAGGCGCTTATGCCGCTGAGCTGTCTCACTGGCTCACTTTCTCATCTATTAAATAAGGATAATAATAGCAACTATTTCAGAATGTTGTTTCAAGGATTAAACAAGTTCATATTGTTATTAGTATTTATAATTATTATCTGAAATTAACATTTGTATTTGGAACAGTGTCTATCACATAGTAAATACTAGGTAATTGCTAATCAATATAAAATTAATAATTTCTTTTATTATGTTTGAAGATTTCTTTAGGAGATGAATTTTATTGGATTTAATTTTGCTTTACTTTGACGCTTACAACAAATTAAAGCCATCGAAGGAAACCATCAAGTGACAAACTTGAGGACAATATAAATGAAACCATAGTAAACAGATTCTCTGGCTTTCATATCCACTCCCATATTTTTGAATATCTGTGGACCTGACAATATTTTCTCATGTAAATCAAAAAGTCAAAAAAGTGAAAGAACAACAACAAAAAAAAATCTAAGACAAATTTAGCAATTAAATGAAAAAATTCTTACTGCCTCTTACAAATCTCCCTGGAGGAAGTTAATTTTCTAATCTATATACTGTTACTGAGTCTCTCCTGCTCCATAATTTTGCTGACATGGGGCAGTGAAGTAGACAAAATGTGCTGAGTGGGGATTATAGTGCCTTCTGAAACATTTTTAAAATGGTAGTATTCAAAATTAGTCACATTAGGTAAGTAATCCTTTCATAATTAAAATAATACTTAAAGATTGTTGAGTTTCTACCAGAGTGAATACTTTTCTTGTCTTCTAATCAACTCAGTGTAATATGCAAAAAGCACATCCTATCAGGCTTGCTTTGAAGGCAGTGTATACACATAGTAACAGAGTTATTGAAGGAAGTGAGTTTTATTTTTGTTCGCCATAAACACAGCTGTGCTAAACATGTTTGTGTGTAACAGTTTCTATATTAAAATTTAGCTGTGCTGAGCTGGGTGTGATGGTTCATGCCTGTAATTTCAATGATCCGTGAGGCTGAGGCAGGAGACAGCAAGTTCCAGCCCATCCTGGGCAACTCAGCAACATAGCAAGCCTTGTTTCAAAAATGAGTAGGGTGGTGCTTTGTAGCTTAGTGGAAAGGCCCTGGGTTGATTCAGCAGTACCAAAAATCAAGCTATTAGCTGTTCTTGTAGAAAGTGATACTATACACGTTAGTGATTAATGCACTCTTGATAGTTTTAAAAGAGTTTAAAAATTTTTCCCCACTATCAACATGGAAGTATTGAAAAGTGGTGATATGTGCGATCCAAGGCAGTTGCTACTGCCAAACATGGGTTTATCACTTAAAACTAAAACAAACAAACAAAAGATCTAAAGCTAAAAATGCAGCTTCTGAGTCACGCTAGAAACATTCAAATATTCATCAGCCGTCTGAAGTTAGTGGCGACTGTATTGGAGAGCAGAGCTTTAGAAATATCTCTAACATTACAGAAAATGCTATTAGATCAATTTCGTATATAGCCTTTATTTGAGATAAATACTATAGACAGTGATATTGTTTGAAAATCGAACACATCCTCAATGAGCAAGCAACATTCCAATTATTCAGAATTGGATAGAAACACTCAAAAATAAGCATAAATATATTTCTTATTTTTATATTTTTCAAGGTATAGTATAAAATAATTTAGGCTCAAATAAATATAGAATAGTCATTGACTATAAATTAATAGCAGTCTAAGTCAACCAAGTAATTATGGTTTTTTGCATTAATTTAGAAAATCTAAGTTTCAACTATAAAAATAGCAAAGATATCACAATGTAATTCCAAATACTGTAAGCTTCAACATACTTTTAAAACTCTTCTAAGGGTGTCTCACATTAACTCTATAGTAGACTGAGGTTCCCTGAGCTGCCAAAGACGATTTCATAAAAACTCACCTTAGGCACAACATGTATGTGACATATATTATTCATATAGTAATTTGTAACATTATTTTCATTCAAATGTTATTAATAGAAGTATTTAATGATTGACAGAGACAATTAGATTATTTTGTTGTTGAAATATGCAAGTATTGAATTACCCTTTATGAAAAGATTTATTGAGATGATAAATTTGACCAAAAAATTAAATATAATTTCCATTTAAATAACTCATTATTTAGTGTGTAAAGATACAAAAGAAACATTCCCTGTTGGGGAATTAAATAAATTTAATTTAATACGTGTATCAAAGTAAGGGAAGCATATGAGGAATCATATGCTAATTGTCAAATGATTGATATAAGTGAGTCCCACAAAATTTTTAGTTGTCTAATAAATATGATATTTAGAATCATGTTAATAGCCTAGGAAAATAAACACACTATGATTCAAATGATACAGAACTTCTCACTTAAAAGGAGGATATTGGACATGTCAAGCAATTATTGTGTTTTCATTGTTCACTTTATATATAATAAAGTGGCTCTCGAGATTTATTGTTTTATTTTAAATTTAGTATGTAAAGAATACAGAAGTGAGAGCAAAAATACAACCAGGTACCTGTTGTAAACTAAACTGAAATATTTTAGGAAGGAATTTTACCCAAGAAGTTCAGTTTACAAAATGCATTCAGGAATCCCTTATCTTCATCTAACATGTTTAAACTACTCAAGATTCAGTGTAGCAAAAGAGAATACCTTGCATTATTAGTATCAAAATAACTAGAACATTTAGATGATAATTTTATTCAAATACATAATATTGTTAATAAATTTAACATTTAAGTACTTGACATACCGAAGTGTTCTTCAAAAATCTAACCTTATCTTTTCCTGAAACAAGTTATAAATTATTTTAATGTAGAAAAAATACAAGATAAAATACAAGGTATATTTGATTAGCTTTCTATTTTGAATAGTTGAATAGAAATTAATAGCAATACTCCTGTCATACTTGTTATGATGGAAATAATCAGAAATCTTTCACTATACAAAAATTTTAAAGGTATATTTTCTTTTTTGATATTTAGAAAATGCTTGATTGATATTTAGAAAATGCTCTTTAATGATATTTATTATTATTCAAAGAAAACAAAGTTATTTGACATGGGCAATTCTGGGGCATGAAAGAGATACTAATATGCTATTCATAAATAAATTTAAATATGTTTTGAAAAATTCCCTGTATCATGTAGGTAAATTACTTTATGAGGATACCTGATGTGTATAGAATATAACTCAATTTCACTAAAAATGCAAGTTAGTTAAATCTGCTTGAACTATTTGTCCATGGTGCATAGACCTTAGCATGTATTTAATGTTTGTAAAAGTTCATAGACAAGCCTTCAGAGGATAGCCTCTCCAACCCATGCCAAAAGCATGTGTACTTCAAACAAATGCAGTAACTATAGAGATTCAGGCCTTAGAAGGAAAAAGTCTGACTCTTCTCCTGTTATCTAACTATAATAATTTGGAACTCCATTATGACACCATACAAAATGATTTCTATTGGAATGATCCATATGTCTGTGTTCTGTAATATAATAAAACTTCTGAGACATCAGAACTAAATCCAAATAACCTTTCTAACTTCTGCACAGTGTTTGGCATAAATGTACATGAAAATCTTGTTTGGTAAATAGCTACTGAATTAGAAAAGTACTGAAGAGAATATTTTCATTTAATTACACACAAATATAAATATGATAGGTACATTATATATATTTTTTTTTCTTTTCTTTCTTTTTTTTTTTTTTGTGGGTACCAGGGGTCGAACTCAGGACCTTATGCACCAGCAGGCACCCGTGCAACCGAGTGATATCACTGACCCTTTTTTCGTATGTAAGTACCGGGAGTCGAACTCAGGACCTTGCGCTTGCCAGGCAGGTGCTTACACCACTGACCCATCTCACCGGCCCTACATTTTTTCTTTTACTCTAATATATCACACAACACAGGAACAATATATAATTATCACAATAGAATCAGATATAGTATGTCTTATGCAATTTCAAGCTGCATCA
Source organism: Erethizon dorsatum (assembly GCA_028451465.1). NCBI lineage: Eukaryota > Metazoa > Chordata > Mammalia > Rodentia > Erethizontidae > Erethizon > Erethizon dorsatum. Next base: position 83,910,052 of record CM051831.1, on the reverse strand, counting down.
TTTTTCTGTAAGTTTTTTAAAGTTTTCATGTACTAAAGTAAAATACCCAGCATTATTTTGGATGTTTTCTTCAAAAGGTAATATATGTATATATTCTTGAAATAAGCAATGTGAGTGTCTCCCCTAATTTTGTATCTTCTGAAAGCAAAGAACCTCAAATTAACAATATATTACTTTGCGGATTTTTTAAATTTAGCTGCTTGTATGCTGAAACATACACAATTAATATATATATATATATATATATATATATATATATATACACACACATAAATATTATTATTGTTGTCATCAGTATATCTATAAATTTTATGTTAACCAAAAAGGCTTAGGCAATTTTTATTGTTTTAAGTACAAACCTAATCTTTTAAGATCTGATGTTTTGATAAATCTGAGGATCAATACTCCTTGTATTTGTTTCTCCTAATTTGACCTCAGAGAATGCAAATCACTTCTATAAATGAATTAATTTCCTCTTCTACCAAAATAATATACTTGAGGTTTTCTCAAACCTTGAAACATGCTTAATATTAAATATCATAATCGTTCTTTTCTTTCTTCAAAGAAATTAATTGCAGGCTTAGTTTTTCATCATTTTATAAGCAAATAGAATTATGAATACTGTTATTTCTACTGTAAATGAAAACAGACTAGATTTTAGTGTCATATGTATCTTTTACTTAATAAAAACTTTAATCATTTCTTACCCAAATCCAGACCACATCTATCATGAAGAACCATGGTCTGAGAGAATACAAAACAATTCTGAACAACATAGCTCTGACAAATGATACAGGAATGCTTTTCTGAATATTGGTATGATTCAAACAGACAAGTGCAGATAAATCTACATGAATATTGCATCTGGTTCATTGAGTGGTTTATAATTTTGAAATTGTGAAATGTCAGCAGATATACAAACACTGGTAGAAAATAAAAAAGTAGCACATTTCTGTTAAGTGCAGTTGCTTCTAGCTCACATGAGATAACCATGCAATCTTCATGAAACAAACTCTCCTTATTCATACAAGGTAATTAACTATTAACTCTTCCCCATGAAAACACAATTGCGTACCTAAGAAGAGCTTAACAAATATCTTAGGATAACACACTAATGCTCAAACAGTTACAGTAATTCCTTTTGCAACCATGTTTTGAAAATAAGGTATGTCAACTACACAGAATCTTGCTATAGTCAAAGTGATTATAATTATATTCCAATTCACCTTTTGAGATAAGGTTTTACTAAACAGGCCTTTATATTCAGATATACGATAGACACTATCCAAACATCTCTAAACTTTTCTATGAAATGTGTTCTTATATTGAGAAAAATTTTGTAATTATTTTTTTCATTAAAACCCTACCATGTGACTACCAATTAGCTAATCAGGTAATACATAATATGACAAGCTTGACTATGACTTATTAAAAAAATTGTGAATAGTAAAAGAATTGTAGGTATATTGGAGGAAGAGAAATTCAATTTCATCAAATTGTTACTGTTACTTCAAAGTAAGTGTTTATATTTCAGACATGGTACTATGATTTGTAAATAATAATGAGTTTCGGAAATAAACTTAAGTTTTTCATTTTTTCTTCTTCTGTTTCTTCTCTTACAACCATTTCCTTTTAGTCTAATTTTAAGGGAAGTTTCTTAGTGTTCTGTATTTATATTGTTTAAAACGTGATACTCAAGCAAAGCAACAAAACTTCATTTAAAGTTTTCATGTTAAAATATTTTATGTTAGAGATTATTTTGGTTATTTTACATAAAAATCTCCTCGTAAGCCTTGATTTGGAAAGGAAAAGTTCAGAAATACTTTAACATGGTTTACAACTCTAAGACACCAGTCTTATGCATTCCTTAAATTTATCAGAAAGTAGTATGTTTACCATTTATCAGGACTGTCTTCTTGAACAGAACGTTTCTTCTGGTAGGTTGTTAAAGAACCTCTACAATTATTTATTGAAAGTCAATATTTAAAAATAAAAATTTAGGGCCAGTGAGATGGCTCAGCGGTGTAAGCGCCTGCCTGGCAAGGGCGAGGGCCCAAGTTCAACTCCGGGATCCCACAAAGGACAAATGGGCCGGTGATTTCGCTCAGCCTCACGGGCCCCTGCTGGCGCGGGAGGTCCTGAGGTCGACCCCTGGTACTCACAAAATAAATAAATAAAAATTTAAAAAACCATGGAAATATATTCTTTTCACAGTATATAAAATATTTTATATTAAACATCAGTATAATGAATCTTTAAACACTTCCGTAAACATTTTTATATGTAATGATTTATAGCATACTGTTCATAACATAGATTTTTATTTTACACCTAAGTTTGTAAACTGTAAGTTGACTTTGCAAAAGCCCATGTGATCAGTCAGTATCAGTAACAGATGTACAAGTAGCAAAATCAGATTTTAAAGTACCCATATATAGATTTCTTACTCGGCGATCTTTTCAGAAGTGATCTGCATACATTTAAGTTGGAACGGACCCCGTCAAAGAGAAGCTGTACGTATTCACGAGTGGGAAAGTACAGTCACCAATCAGAGACCTTCAGATTCTCAAAATCACTTGGATTTCACATTTCCCTTCACGGAGCGGAATTTTAGATGGGGAGCATCTCTTGCTCATCTCTTTGCTTTCCTTCCAATAGTTTGTAAGACATTAACTGAAACTCCTTTAAGGTATGTGACGAACATCGCAGCGCTGAGAAGCATCTCATAGGAGGGTCTTTTCATTTTCAGAATTGTCTAAGGCTTCAAACGCTGATCCACAGCTCCTTCACGGACAGCTTTCCCGACTCCTGCCACTGTGCGTCTCCCTCCCGCGCCCTCTGCCCACTTGGACAATACCGCCTCCCTTTTACAATCCCTCTGCTTTCTGTTTGTTTCACTTTTTTTTTCCCCCGTTGCTATCAACATTCCTTCAAACCTGAGCTTTGAGGTGAGTTTTTCGACCTCACTCGACTGATAGCCCATGCCCCCTCAAGAAAGAAAATGGTGAGGATAACATAATGAAGAGAGCATGCGTTACGGAAGTTCCCACAACTGCGATGTTTCCAGGCGCGCCCTTAACAAACACTAAAGCATCCCCCGCTTCTGTTTTGGGTTTTTTTGCCCGTTTAGCCTCCTCCACCTGCCAGCAGTGGAGGAATTTTGTTGTCGACTAACCCCCTCTAGCGCCGAACTGGCAGCATCCGAGCCGCTGCCGCCACGCGGGAGAGCGCCGGGCTTGGCAGAGCTCGGCTGCGCTCGCCGCTCCTCCAGCCCTACCCTCCCGGCAGTGGGGCGAGAGCGTGGGGACTGCGGAGCCCGAGGCCCCTCTACAGCAGCACGCCTGGAGCTCTGGACTTGGGGCGGGAGGTTCCACCAAGTCGCCCCCGCCGCGGCTTGGAGCGTGCGAAGCCGGGCAGGAGCAGGGACTGAGAGGGGCGTCTCGCGCGGGCAGAGCGGTCAGCTCGCCGCGCACCGGGCGCCGCTGTGAACGTGGCCACGCGCCGCGCGCGCTCAGCTCTCAGGCAGCTCCGAGCGCGCAGACCGACGCTGCCTCGTCTGGAGCGCGCGAGAACCCCAGAATCCCAGCGCCGCGGGGCGACGATGCTCATGACCTCCACGGCGAAGTCATCGCCTCACCGTGACGCGAAGACCTCGGCGGGCCCGGGTGCGAGGTGCCCGCCCGTGTCCAGCCTGGTGTGACTCCCCTTTGCTGCTTCCTCCCCCGTATCTTCCCAAGGACTGGAAACAGCGGCGGCGGCCGCAGGGCGAGTGTCTCGCCTTGCTGAGCAAGTTTGGGCGACTGGCACTGAGCAGCGGCCGGGCCGACCACCGTTGCGCCCAAGCTCTGCCCGTGGCCGGGAGAGGTGGCCCACAACACGCACCCCCTCCAGCGGCGGAAATGTAGGGAAGTGAGGGGGAGGCAGGCTCGGGAGCTGACTCGTGTTAAGACGGTCAGCGTTGCTGCCGCGAAATGGGGGCTAAGTGCTTCAGGGACTAAGCGCGGCCTCAGAGATGCCGGGGGAGCGGCTCGCACTGCCCGGGCGCGGCGCGGGTGCAGCCGAGTTGGTGTCTGCCTTGCAAGCCGCTGCCGACGCCGCTCAGGCCAGGGGCTGAGCGCTCAGCCCGCAGCTCGCCCGGACCGCTCGCCGCACCGCGGAGCCGCGGCCGGAGGAAAGTTCTCGCGGCCCCGCGCCTCTCAGGTGCTGCGTCGCGCCTGCTCTGCACAGCCCGCTTCAGTCCGGAGAGGCGCTCGGGCCGCCCGAGCTGGCCGAACCACCTGGTTCCCCCCACCCCCATCTCCGCCGCGAGTCGTCCTCCCCCGTCCCCTCGCTCCCCGCCCCCAAACCACAGCCCGAGCTCGCTCCTGCGCGCGCGCGCTCTCCCGGGCCCAAGTGAATAGTCCTCGCGCGGGTGGGACACGACGGTGAATGCCATTCCCCTCGCCTCCAGCCGCCAGGAGCTCCCCGGCGCCGCAGGCAGGGTCAGCCTCCGAAGCAGCTGTGCCTGCACCTGGGCAGCCTGGACCCTCGTGCCCTCCTCCTGGGGCCTCGCGCGGGGGGCGCCCCGGGACACCCCCTGCGGGCCGGGTGGAGGAGGAGGAAGAGGAAGAAGAAGAGGAAGACGTGGGCCAGGACCCCCACCCTTCCCAGAGCACCTGGCTGCTCTGCTTCCACTTTTTTTATACAAGAAGGAGAGGAGAGCCAGCGAGAGCCATGGGGGGCTGCGAAGTCCGAGAATTTCTTTGGCAATTTGGTTTCTTTTTGCCTCTGATGACAGCTTGGCCGGGCTACTGTAGTCCTGTCTCCAACAACCAAGGTAAGGGACAGGTTCAGAAGCGGGAGGGGGAGGAGGATGGCGCTTTGCGCGCTGGTGTACAGTTGGCCTGCTGTTGGTAACTTCGTCTCGGGTCAGCTTCTCCAGGGCTCACCTTAGGAGTGTGTTCCTTGACCGGAGCGCTCAGTCTGCACCACCCGGAACGGCGGCCCTAGCAGCTATGATCCCTGTGCTTACAGATCTCTTTAAATGGATACTTGAGCATTAGCAGCACGGGTCCCTTCACAGACTAAGGGCCCATAGTCCCCTACCCTCTGGTCCGCAGCCTCCCCCGGAGGTCAGCCTCCTAGGCACAGACTTAATGGAGACTCCTGCCTCTTGGCTGTTGTAGGTAACAGGGTGAGATGTGGATTCTGCCCCTTGTACTCTGGAGCAGTTGTCAGCCTTGTGCCCCTAGTAACTCCGTCTCCCTTGCCCATTCTCAGTCCTCGAACCCAGTCTACCATCTAAATCATAGAATGTAGACTGCTTCGAAATTATTCCTAGACCTGATGCTCACTGATCTGTGTTGTGGTTTGTATTTCTTGAGAGTGGGGAGTAAAGTGTTGAGTGTGAATTTCCAAGTTGTGAATATTCTAGTCAAAAAGTCAGATCGCTGTCAGATTTTGGAGGGTTTTGTTTCCTTGTGTAAAGTGGTGAAGAAGTGCGTGCAAGGAATGGAAAACAGAACCTTTGAGCATTTTCTTTCCTTCTATTCAATCTTTATAAAATGTATCATTTTGGATTTCTGTTACGGATATTTGAGTAGTTAAAGATCTACAAAAACATCATCTGCGTATTCTAAATCCCATTAGACTAAGTACTGAACAACCATAAAAAGTTTTGCAGTATGTACCTGGCTGGGTGCTCTCACTGGTGCTATGATGACCACCAATGTATCACCTGTTACGGGAGGTTTTCTAAAGGCTTTAAGTATAAACACCTGTGGTCAGTTAGAGTTGCCATTTAACATACAGCTCATGTATTTCAGGTCTTGAATTAATTTGCAGATGTAAAAGTGGAGGTCAGATGACTTGAGATTCTATACTACAGTATTTATGTGAAAGGGAGAAGGCTGAGAAGGCAAGCGAAACAGTACAGACTTTTTTCGTAAATCTCTACGACCATGTAATTTTTTCTAATAAATATTTTATATAGAATTCAGAATTGCTATGCACTTCTCACTTATGCAATTGGCATGTTTTTCTAATTATTATTTTTCACCTGACAGAATGTACCCACAAATGCATATGCGAATTTGGAAATCATAGATAACCCTTATGATTTTGAAAATACATCCCATAATGTGACAACTGTAGTGCCATACTCCTATACCTCAGACCACGTCCCTCGTTTGTTTTCAAGGACTTTTGGTATTCATTATCGAAGAGGTAGTTATTTTACCTCGAAGAAAATAGAAGGTTGTTAAAAATAATGGAATTATTTACTTGACCATTTTTATTATGAGAGAAAACAATTTTTAATACTTGGAATGTCTGACATTTATATTATTAAGTTTTATATCATTATTTATGGATGCTAAAGAGATGTATTCTTTGAGAGTCAAGTTTGCTAGAAGTTTTTAACTGTTATTTCCATGTAACAATTTTTCTAAATATTTAGTACCTTTGAAGCTTCAACAACCTCTGTAGGTACTGGGTTTACTAATATAAATACAACATACATGTGAGTCTCCACATTGCTAAAGTGGCAATCTATCAAAACAGGTCATAGTAAAGTATGGCCTCTCCGATATTTATATTTAAGAGCCAACTAATGTTATTTTGTAACTTCTTCGGGTAATTTTTAACTATTTTAATGACTTCTCCATACAATAATGTTTTACATGTTAATAATGTTTTACATCAAATATCAAATATATATAGTTATTTTTATAAAGTAGCTTAAGTTAATGTTGAATTTTTTCATCAAATAGGATTGTTAAATACTGTCTACTAAAACTTGTAATTTGTATTAATATACTGAAAACAAGTTATGCATAAGAATACACTTGGATAAAAAAAATACCTAAAGGTTAAATTGTATAATATTCAGGTTAGTTCTTCAAAACAAAATTGTAGAGAAATTATAATCATAATTTTTCACTAGTCACAATGATAATTAATAATTTTTTTGTTTGTTTGTTTTGGTTTCTTGTTTGCACTACCTCCAGGGCTTTCACACTGAGCTATATCCCCACCCTTTATAAAAATTATTTTTGAGGTAGAGTCTACTATAAAGTGCTTCTTACAACCTAAATTATAGTGATTAGAAATTGTGCCTGATAAATGTAGTTATGTTTAAATACTGAAGACATCACACAAATGGTTAATTAAATATCAACCTTTTAATGTTATTCTTATGAACATTTTAGGAATATTTTTAAATTTGTAATTTTATGAATACTTAATTAAAAATATCTATTTTTGTACATCTGAAACATGGGACATTACAAAATTATATATATGTAATGTGGAAAGATTAATGTCATGTGTAAGTTAAATTTCTTATATACATAAAAATAAATAGCACTAATATGATTAGTATTTATTTTCAAAAGGACAGTTTTCATATTTCTAGTAATTTTCACTAATGTTTTATTTTTGAAATTTGTTTATGGAGGATAAAATTACATTTTTATGTATCTCCTTAAGGACCTTGATAGATTTTTTAATGTTGTGTATCTACTTTTACCAAATTATATAAAATCATGGCAAAAAGAGTGGATTAGGCCCCTTCACCCCTTTCTTCTAGTTCCAGTTTCTGTAATTTAGACAGGGTCAAATAATGGCAATGAGAAAAAAAATTGAACTACCTCATTCTTTTAACATGATACTAAGAGTAATGTGACTATACGAAAGATCTCTTGTCTTCCAACTGATTGTAAAGCTGTGTGTTGTATAGTCAAAATAAATAAATTTTACTCTATTACCTGAACCTTCTTGAATCAATCAGAAAGTAATGGTTCTTCCTAGATCATTTTTTCTAAGTGAAAATATGTGTATTCATATCTCTTATCCCATTAACTTTCCCTGTATTTAAAGACAGTATTAATTACATGTTTGTAACTTATTTAAAAATCAAATTTTATCTCTTCAAGATATAGAACATTTTATTTCTGTACTGGGTTCTTAGGTAAGTATAAAACAGTCTTGCTTCATGTGCAAGTTAACCATGTATATCCGTTTTACAATAATTAGTAGCCACCAGAGGTCCATTTTTTCAAAGATTACTGTACTTTAGCAAAGATAGTTCATAATTTAACAGAGTTGGTGCATCTCTCAGAGTGTACTCATGTTTATGAAAATAATCAATTACATGGATAATTCAATAAGTCACGATAGGGTTTGGGTACATAAGTCACACTATATATCAACCAAATCCTAGTAGGTTGTTTGTACCCTTGTCTCTACATTTATTGGGAGTATAAACGTGGTGAAGATTAACGTATACGTTTCAGTAATCAAAATAGTTTGAATTTGCTCAATGTACGTTGTTAGTAAACACTTACAGAAAGATTAAATTCCTTATACGTCTACAGCTTTCTATTAAACTTACGATTTTAATAGACTTCACTGTTTCAGTACACCTAAAATTGAAAATATGTTACATTTGCTCTTGCGTTATTTTTTGATGAATATAAAATTTAGATGGAGAAAAGTGGTAAGGCAGGTAGATGTGTTTTGCATCCTTATGGAGTAAGGTAAATATATAAAAAAGTAAATAAAAAATCATAATGGTTTTTGAAATTCTGTGGATGAACCAGCTAAAGCAATGAATGGGAAAGTTGGAAATCCATGTGCTTTGGGGTGATATTTAAACCTCGTTCTTAGGGAAGAGAAAGAACTAAATGTGAGGAGTAGGAAGAAGTACATTGAAGGTGGAAGAAACGGCCTGAGCAAGGGAGAAATGAGCTAGAGGTATCTGAAGAATTGAGTCCAGGGTAACTGGAATCTACCAAGCAAGGAAGAGAGTTGCAGAAAGTGAGGTTTGAAAGATAGTAACCAGATTCTATGAAGTAGAAAAAAAAAAAAAAAACAAAAAAACAAACCAAAACAAAAACAAAAAAAACTCTAAGGAGTTGAGTTTTTGTATTACCTCAAGAAAAATGTAAATTGGGAGATGTTCATCAATGCGTAAAGTGAGCCGTTTTACATTTTAAGAGTATACTGTGACTAGTGAGCAAAGAGATGACTGGAAAAGAGCAGGATGAAGAGTCCCTTGTAGTTACTTGGGAGAGTGGTCATTGTGGCTGCCAGTGGAAATAGAGAACAGATAGAGCTGTGCTACATTTTGTAGGTAGAATTTATGGGACTATCTTGATTCTACAATGAAATATAATGGTACCTCGGTTCTCAAACAGAAGCATTTGGCAAAATTTTGTTTTTGTTTGCAAACTCTGCATCAGGTAACAAACACGACCATGGCCATCTTTCCCATACAAACACAAACATGACCATCTTTTCCAAAATTGTAGAACCGAGTAAGCTTGTGAACCAAAGCACCACTGTAAATGTAGATATTGAACATTCTTTTAATTTTCTTTTCAAGGACCTCAAATAAGTGTTCTATTACTATGACTGTGCTATATAATTATCGACGGTTGACAGGTGTTAAAAGAAATAAGGTGAAGCAAAACAATGTGACAAGTGTGGGATGTTCCTTTCACATTTTATTCAGTTTAGATTATCATTTAAAACATAATCCTAATAGTACAATTTTGCTATTTCAAACAATTGTATAAAATAAAAGTCCACTTATGTTGGATCTGCAAAGGCAATTTGTTTATGATTTTCTGACACCGTAGCTTTCCTTATGTAGTTATTTTTTGTCAGACTGAATGATTGAGCAAGTAGGCAGGGACATCTTTAGAAGACAGCATAGTAATCCAGTAGAGTCTGGTTTTAGCTAACGAAGAGCAATACACATTTGAGGGTTTGCGAATGCACCAGTTTGACTCATCACTGTTGAAAAATTACTTCTATTGGAAACAAAAATTGTAAATAATGCAATACTGGATATAAAATAGATGTGTTTTCAGATATTTTCCATTAGTCTTCTTTTCTCTCTGCATTTTGTTTAAATAAAGAGAAATAAGTTATTTTTGAAATCTTAGAGCTAGAAATGAAATTTAAGGATGGTTATTGTTCTTGGGAACTCAGGCAAGGGAAGAAACTTTTGGACTTTAACTGCACAGCACTGAATTTTATGCAGTTTGAACTTCCTTAACAAGTTAATTACCTATTACTTTGAGTTGCCTTTTGCTAAAATTATATAAAAATAGTTACTAATTATATAGAAGCATAAAAATTTCTAGCTTAAATAACACTCATATGCTTAGTGTATACAGTATTTAGAAAATTCATACTTTATAGATATTTAAACATTTCTACATATTTTAAAATATATTTTCAAATGTAAAATATATTTTCTCACCTTAGTGCTTCAAAATGTTCTGGAAATTTTTTATAATTATTCCCTCTCAATAAAAATTGTGGCTTATTATGGTATATACAATTTCAGTTATAAATATTTAAATGAAAGCATTCTTTTAAACAGATATATAAATATAAATATAAATATATATATGAACTTTGCTATACACTAGGCAATGTACTTCCTATATATAAATATTCAAGGAGAACTTGGCCTCTTGGAATATGTGATCCAGTGTAGAGGTTTCAGTCTGTTTCCAAATCTGGCAGTAAAAATTTCTAAAAATGAAATCTATAGTCAGCAAGGAAATCTTTAAAAACATATTTGTTATATGATAATGTATACTGATACTCATTAATGATCAGTCTTCATAATATGAAATATTTATCATTTATTTGAAAATATTATCTATTATTTTATTACATTCTATTTGAAAATTAAGAAAATAAGTCATCAGTAACCACATGTTAAATGTCCATGGTTCTCATGCTGGCCACTGAGGTTACAGTCATAATTATCTTACCAAGGCCATTCTTTAGAGTCTTGGTTCTCTGTTACTGTTTAATATCTTTAAGTAATTGATATTTACTCTTAAATTACAGTACTTAATAGTTTTTGGAAGATGAAGACTATTACATGAGCTCGCGTGAGAGAAAAGGGAGTCAAATACTATCTACATTTTTATATATAAATGGCTTCATGAGAATCTTATGTTAACTTTACTAGATGTTCTGTTTAATTATGTGAAAATATAGTGAGCAAATACACATTTTAAAAACATACAGTATTTGTGCTTACAAAAATATTTCACATATTTAATGATTTCTTTAGACATGTGAAGTGAACATTTGTTGAAGTGATATTAGAATGGCCTATTCTGATGTGTTTATTTAAAAGAGATTAATTTTTAAAAATAGTAATTCATGTTGAAGATGCAAGTTTCAAGTTTCGGATAGCAGTGAGAATATGTTTTTACATAAGCATCAAAGTGTATGCTTTCAACCCATGTTCTGAATAATAGTATATCCAGCTACTTTCCCAAGTCCTCTAGCTGTTGGCCTATTTGGTGACCTGTACTTGGTAGATTAATTGAAAATCATTGCTCTTCCTTCTATCTCATTTAAAAATTTCAGGAATAAAGGTCAACTTTTTGATCATAAGAGATACAAAATAGTATAATAATATGGCCTTAGAAAAATGGATGTTGAGGTAGAACCATTGTAATCTGTTATTTTGCTATTATAGTTTAGATAATCTTGTGGGCATCTGGATCTGATAAAAAGTAAACACTATATGTAATTATTTATATAAAATTTATTTATAATGTTAATTTGTTAGTAACAGGGTAATTATGTTCTTTCACATAACTCTGATATACACTAATACTTGTATCTTGTGGTACATGAGCCTTGCAAATGGATATACATTCTTTGAACAGTACATTGAGTATAACATCTAGAATAAGGAAAAGCACTTATTGTTAGTAATGAAAGTACACAGGATTTAAAACAAATATATAAAAATATACCCACCTAAGGGACTAGTAATTAAATACAATTTAAAAAGTTAATAAAGAGAAATATTTTGTTAACTAGAAAACAGAAATGCATTCATTGTGTTACTGTGTATTCCAAAAGAATTATCTGAACATAATTGAAATGATTGCCTCCAAATCTGAGTTGAATTATGTCTTAATGGCACCTTAGTTTTTCCTTTTAAAGACATATATTTTCAATTTTAATGTTGCTATGGTAATTTAATATTGCTAAAATAATTGCAATTAAATATTTAGAGAATTTATGTAGAGGCCAGTAAAGGAGGTATTCAGAGAATTAACATCTTATATTATGAAGTTGATTTTTAAATATAATGTATTACCTAAGTATCAACAAACATATGAAAGATCAGAGAAAAATGAAGGTGGAGAAAAAGCTTCATCACTGCACTATTTTGAAAATGAGCTTTTTGGTTAAGGATTTTCTGAGATAATATATTTTGAATAAAATACTGTGATTGAGATCCTTTGATTTCTGTAAGTGTCCATTGAAGAAAATCTTAGTTGAAACAACTTTTTCAATATTAAAAATTTATTTTAATTTTTTCTGAAATTAAAGTATACATAAAAATATTTATCTTGTGAATGCAAATGAAAATAATTATAGTAGTGCTTGTCATTAAATGTCATGACAAATAACTGAGCAAACTGTTAGATTCCAATGCACAAAAATCATAAATCAATTCTATCAGTTTCTGAAATAAAATGAAATCTATGTTTTGCTCCCTTTATAAGCTATCAATATATTCTTCAAAAAAGAAGAAAGAAAAAAAAGAAAAACAAGATTTTAATACCCAGGAAAGTTTTAGAATGATAGCTCATTTAATGAAGGAAGACAACTGTCACCTTTGCTATTTTTTATGCTCATTTTAATGAAGGAGCAGTTGGAAAGAGATTTTATCTAAACAAAAAGACCAAGAAAATTAGAAAGTGTATACTTTCAGTATATTAATGTGTTTTTTAAAAAGTTAATATGTTCCAGTTATGTTATTTTATACTATGCTAGAACAAAAAATACATAAAGTACAATATATTGTCTTATAGTGTTATATTGTAAAAACTTTATTTTATAGATTAGAGAAAATGAGGCTTATCTAGTTATTAAAATAACAGTTTAGTTTGGTAATTTGTTTAATAAAAATTGCACGTGGAAAAATCTTTGTTATATTCGCTAGTTTCTGAGTACGAACCTATTTCTGGATGCATCCCTTTTAAATTTTTCTAGATGCCTAGTATCTAGAAATATGGAAACTTAAGGATTTATTTTAAATATTAACATTCTAAAATTTTAATAGATTTATTAAAGCTAAATGGTACTTTTTCTTAAAAATGATTCCAAGCCTTAAAAATCAAATAAATTTTTAAACATGATTCTATTTCGGGTTCTCAGATATATCTTCATTGTAATATATACTTACCTTTGAGTTTTTTATTCATTTTTATTTTATTTTTTAGAAATAAACACTTCAGTTCTCAATCTCTTGATTTATATATATACTTTCCAGAATTTTCAAACTGGTTCAGTTTCATTTATTTATTCACTCATTTATATATCTAATTTATAAATGAAATACCATATATTGACATTATGTTTCTTTCTTGGGCTGGGCATAGGAAATACAAAGGAGGACCACTGCCCCCCAACTTCTTGAGAGTTTAAGATTTAGCTTATGAAGCTATTTATTTGTCAGTGAATAATTAAAACATTAATGTGTACATCAAAATATTGTTTGAAATACTGTTTAGAGTGATAAAAGAACTGTTGTCAGGGATCTATGACTATATGGAGATGCTGAGAATAAATATTCAATGTATTCATCACAATCATCTATTGGATATGATTTTGTGTGACTACTGGAAGTGAAATAAAATCTGCCTCATTCCCAATCAGTGTTATAAAATGAAAGAGATGTACCTAGTATCAGAATATCACTATTAGCAATATCGCAAAGATGAAGTGAAGTGAAATATTAGAAATTTCACAGATAACCTTGAGTTACACATGAGAAATTACAATGAGTCTCATATTTATCAGGGTTTATTATCATGTATATGTGAAAATAATGAGAACTAAGATGGGTGACTCCTCTGGAGACCTCAATTTTTAAGTAAATTTGATGAGTTTTTCTGCATTGAAAGATAAAAGTCCAAATAAACAATTCTTACATTGAGCATAGAATGTGTAAGTACATGGTATGATTTGGCATTTCATTAGAAGTTTTATTTTCCTCCTTAAAAGTACTGATAGGGTTGCCTTTAAAAATATAAAAGCAGAAAATTATATTTTAAAAGGTTATATGTAGCCTACCCTATTAATTATTTAAACATTTAAATAAATGTAAAATTGACAGTAACCCTATGGTTTACTTATATATGATTTAAAATATTTCTTTGAATTATTACTTGTCATCTCCCTATCATCTAAAATTCTTGGGCCGGTGAGATGGCTCAGCGGCGTAAGTGCCTGCCTGGCAAGAGCGAGGGCCCGAGTTCGACTCCCGGAACCCACATATGAAAAAAGGGGCCGGTGATATCGCTCAGCGGCACGGGCGCCTGCTGGCGCGTGAGGTCCTGAGGTCGACCCCCCGGTACCCACAAAAAAAAATAAAAAAAAATAAAATTCTTGCTTTGTTGTAATTTTCTCATTCCTACATTTATTTTATTTTATTTTATTTTAGTTTAGTTTAGTTTATTTTATTGGGAACTGCCACGACCCGCGCAGCTCTCAAAGTTCCCGGGTGGAAGGATGGCGAGAGGATGGAGAAAATAAAGATAAGAGACAAAAGCTGAGGTCGGGTGGAGCCCTCTCCCCTGATGGAGGAAAGGAACTGCTCAACCAAAGCAATGAGTTTATTTATACATTTAGCAAGTTGGTGTCACATGACAACCCTTATCCTAGCAACCCATTGCTTGGAATGTCTTGGGGCTAGGTGTTTTTTGGGGTGGAGCACCTTGTTTAAGTAGCCCACCTGGGCCGCTCTTTGTTGCTCTTTCCTCTCTGGCTGGCCCTTCTTGCCAGTGGTGGGGGAGATGGAGCAGGAGCACAACTGTGATCAATTTCCAGCTTCAGCCGCTCCCTACAGGGAACCAGGAATTGAACGCAGGACCTAGCACTTGCCAGGCAGGTGCCGTACCGCTGAGCTATATCCCCAGCCCCTCTTTCCTAAATTTATTACATTTTGTTTTTAGCAGTGTTTCAGAATTTGGAAGTTACTGGTGTTCTTTAATATTTGTCTTTGGAAATTAGTTAAGTTACGGTTTGATAGATTCTGTACTTTATGTTTGAGAAATGTTCCTCTAGAAGCACATAGAAGTAGAAACTGCTGCCAGGACTTGGTATTTCTAAGCAGATAATTCAGTAGCAGATTACCCATGATTAGCTGCTGACATTTAGATGTGCACATTTAGAATGTCAAAACACTGAAAACTATCAATCTAGTTTCTAAATTACAATAATACTCCTATTTTCACATCCAACATTTTTTGTTCCTCCCTTTCCCCATAAAACATATAGTTTTTCTAAAATAATTATAATAATTACAGATCTCTTCAAAAAGTGATGGAAGTTTAAAAATTAATTAATTGAAAAATTAGCAATCTGCTGATAAAGCTCATTGATTAATCAGTTTGCATACATACAAGTTTATCATACATTTTTCACTGATGTATTTATTATTCAAATGTAAGATTAACTTCTTCAGTTCAGTTGTTCTCCACTTCTAATTTAAACTATGAACTTGTTTCAGTCCAATTCAAAGGTAGGGAATATTATTTATATGAATTGACTTTTTATTTATCTCTGTCAGCTGTTTTTAAATTTCTACACTTATAGTTTAACTTTTATAATGTTAAATTCTTAATATACAAATTACATGTGTTGCATTAATTCCAAGTGTTTCTCCCAGTTGACTTTTAATTATTTTTATTATTTTTTTGGATATCAAGATGGACTTCAGCCCACACTAGTGTTTTCTCTTCAACATTCTTTCCCATCTGAGATTTGCTTCTGAAGTCTCATGAATACATGGATGAATAGGAAAGTGGAAAATAAAATACCCATTTAGAAGTCACTGTAAAAGCACCTTGTGCACTAATGATAAGCTTCCTGACAAGAGGTTAGCTGTAGAATTATGACTAATAGACTATATTCTTAAATGGTGTTTCTTACCTTCCAGTTTAAATCTAAGTTATCGAATCCACTTGCCTGATATTGACATGAACAAGAATGGTTAATACCCACCTAGTTATAGTGGAGGAGAGCGAAGGGGAAAGGTAGACTTAAACCTAGGAGGAGCAGTAACCACAGATAATAAGGCCAACATAAAAGTAGATGCAAGTGGCTTTACTGCAGGTGTTCTTGAATCTTAAACACCCCACACATGTACAGTCATTAATTTTGTCCACTTCTGAGAAATGTCTTGACTAGAAAAAGTTAGAACATAGTTGAAATTGGGTTGAGAATTTGAGTAAGAGTTTAGGACCAATCTCCAGGTGAAAGCAAATTTCATTCTTCAGCACTTAATACATTGGAGGAGGAATTTACTTGTTTTGTTTTGTTTTGTAGTACTGGGTTTCAAACCCAAGAGGCCTCTATGACTGAGCTACACCCATAGCTCTGTTTACTTTTATTTTGAGATAGTTGCCCAGGCAGTCGTCCTTCCTCAGCCTCACTAGTAGCTGGGATTACAGGTGTGCACCACTGGACCCAGCTGCAAGTTGCAGTTTTATCTTTATTAAATTTTTTCTTAGTTAATTTTGTGTGTTCTTTTGTTTGTTTGGTTTTGGTGCTAGGGATTGAACCCAGGGTCTTCTTCATATCAAACTTGGCCTAGACTACAGAGCTATATACCTGTATAATTTTATGCAATTTTTAATGTGTAGAGACTTTTGCCCATTCTTTTAATTGTATTTTCTAGATATGTCATGGCTTCAGGTTAATACTTTATGCCTCAGAGGATATCCTGATGGCAAACATTTCTTTTGAAAATGTAAAGTGTTAGAGAAAGTGTTTAAGCAGAATGTTGAAAAATCTTTCTACACTTGGATCTGTTACTTTCATTTTTATAAATTCAAGAGAAATGACAACAAAAAGATAGGCTGAGATTTATATACAAGGATTTTCATTGCAGTCTTATTTATAAAATTGAAGAATTGGAATCAAAGTAAATGAACCCAAACAGAAAAGTCTTAGAAATCTTCCTTTGTTTGACAAAAAAAAAAAAAAAAAAAGTCTCCAATGAAGATATGTGCCTCAGTAGAAATGTCCAAATTCCTTGCGAGATAAGTGGAAGAACTTGTTTTGTAACTGATAGAACATAAGAGGTGATACATATAAGGAACAAAAGAAGGCTTACAAAAGGAACAGTCTGATGGAGATTTTGGGACTAGTGTGGCCCAGGAGACGATTTTAAAATGATAATGATTATTCTAGTTGTGCTTGTTTTGGAGGCTGGAATGTTAACTCTTGTCCTCACCATATTCACCTAGAAAATTGCTTCAATCTGTTACACTCTGGAACATAGAAAATAGAAGTAAACATTCTCTGAGGAAATGTCGGTTGATTACCCCCCACACCAACCCCACAAAAACCCTACCTGTATCAGAGCTTTAGCAAGGTGGAGTGCCATAAGGGCTTTCTCTGTCTTTGTAGGGTATTCCGCATAGCATCTGGTTCAGGAATTCTGTTCCCATCTTGAGCTCAAGTTCTAATCCTTTCTAAACAGGTAACATGGATCTACCTAGTGGGACAGCATCTCCACAGCAAATTCACAGAGAGTGAAGAAACCAGGTCAGGAAATAGATCCCTGTATCATCTCATAAACAAGTTCTAAACTCAGACTCTATTTATTGGCTGTGTTTTGGAGCTTGGAAATTATCCCAGACCAACTCTATAATGGTTATAAAAGAGAAAACACAGTGGTTTGCTGACGAAGCACCTCACACTTCTTAAAGGACGGATAAGTGTCATTTCTTTGTAAAAAATATTTAGTAATTTCATTTAAGTTACAAGATCCCTTTTAAAAAATTAAATGGATAGAAATGGGTTATTGATTTTATATTTGGCAAACTTACATAACGGGGAAAAAACCTCCACATAGTACAGAGAAAAAGGAATATAATTGAATATAATTCTTATTTTATAGGTAAGGAAATTACAGCACAGAGAATAAGTAAATGTCTTGGAGTCACAGAACCAGAAGAGTGAGGATTGAAATTCTAGGCAGTTCAGTTTTTGTCAAAATCTGTGTTCTCAACCATTGAACAATGTTGCCTTTCTTATACAATTGTGTTAGAAGTAGCTGGATTCAGCATGTAAGCTCATTATAGCCAGGAAAAAAGAGGCATGGTCAGTTGCTTGTTGTCCTGCTTTTTGGTACTACTATAATCTTAAATATTGTTATTCTACAGTTAATGAATATTTCTTCTTAAAACTAAGTGTGTAGACACCTGTAGCAGAAGAGTTATCTTCCCGTCTCAAGTGAACATAGTAGTTTCTGCTCCTGCTGACCCTGTTCTTCTCAAGCTTCTGATTTGAAGATTTAAATTAAAATAAGTATAAATGAGTATAACTATCATGTATAGAAAATGAGAATAAGTAAGTTTTATATGTTAAGTGTGAGTTACTGTTTTTTTTTTCCAAATTTTAAAAATTGTCTGGCTATTTCTGCAGTCCTATAACTTTTCAAGCAATTGCTTATATTCAGCTCATACCATCTGTCTGCATACATGCGTGCACACAAACACACTCTGAAACACTGCTATTTACTCTAGAAAACTTGTTTTTTCACTTGGGTGCAGTGGTTCACATAATTCTGTGTACCTCATTTTATCTTGAACTATAAAGAATGCATACATTTTTACTTTTTCAGCTATAGTTAAGATGATATTGCATTATGCTTTCCAAATATAACATTGCTTGAGGCTGCTGTTATTAGTAAAATCAGTTCTAACTTAAAAATAAATGGATAGTGTAGACTTGTTTTTACAGAGGATTTTTTTCTCTGAAAAACATGAACATGTTTTATAGTCAGCAGTCTCTCCCATTACATGCATACATAAAAATATATCTCTGGATGTTGGAGAATTTGACACACTAGGAAGAATAAAGCAAAAGACCAAATGCTTTTCAACTGTGCGTATTAATTTAATTCTAGAGCTACCACTTTTATCTTTTCTTTATACCACCTCTCCAAAGTAAGTAAGGAGCATAAATTACAGTATTTTACTAATGGAATTTATATGGACCTTAAATTACTTGGCAAAGATGATAGGGTAACTTAGTAACCACGAAGGAAAAAGAAAGCTACTTGTAAGGCTGTTAGGGCTATGTATTTCTTTTTTTTTTTTTTTTTTTTTTTGTGGGTACCGGGGGGTCGACCTCAGGACCTCGCGTGCCAGTAGGCGCCCGTGCCGCTGAGCGATATCACCGGCCCCTTTTTCGTATGTGGGTTCCGGGAGTCGAACTCGGGCTCTCGCGCTTGCAGGGCAGGCGCTTAAGCCGCTGAGCCATCTCACCGGCCCCAAGGCTGTGTATTTCTAAATGAGAAGAATTTCAAGCAAATCCTAGAATTTAAAAATGCAAATATTTTATTTTGAAAAATATTTATCCATTAATGTTTTAAAACATTTGTAAACATCAAAACTATTCACAGTAAATAATGCTAGCCTGTTTTAAAGGAATAAATATTTATTTAGAAAAAATTATAAAGAATTGCTTTTCATGGTATTATGTATTCCTTGCATATTTTAAACCAAAAATTAATAATTATGACTGTAAGTAATATTGTCCACTTCAACCTATTTTCTTCATATATTTTTGTGGCTATGAAGACATTTAGTGTATACCTTTCTTTCTCTATCCTTCATTTGTTTTTACACATTTGTCTTGATATTTTAAAGCTATCTGCTAGGCACTGTATATATCATCTTAATTAATGAGCAATGTTATAACTTAGGTACCTAGAGAGAAACCTCACAGTTTGAACCAACCCTGACTCTCTTCTATATTGGGTTCTTTTCCCCCAGTTTAGAACTAGCATAGCAACCATCCAGTCTTAGTTTGGATAAGAACGGCTGTGAACTTGTTTAAAGGACAGATTCTTGTGGTGCAGACCAACTGGTTGGATTTAGTGTATTTGAGATAATGTTTAGGTCTGTTCATTTTTAATAAGCACCTACATGGTTTAGGTGCAAATGTTTTAAGAAATCGCAATTGGAGGTCCCATCCCTAGCCATTTAAGTTCTTTGCAAGCAATAGGAATTGAAGCTAGCTAACCTAAGCAGCAAAGAAATTCATTTATGGGCCAATTGGATAGCCCACAAAATCAAAGAGGATTCCAGAGAACCACCTTTGGCTAGGATGAGAAACAGGGCAGCCCCTGGAATTAATTCTCAGTCTCAATGGGAAGAATTGGTTTCAGCCATTTCCTGTCCTTGTATTTCTCAGCAGAAAACCTGTTCTGCAAGAGGAAATATAATGGGCCTTAAGTCACAAGCTTCAGCATCATAAAAAGGATGCTGCCCTTCGATGAACAACTTTACCAAGAATGGACTTGGTGTGGGTCAAGTAATTCCTTTAAAATATCATTACTAGTGGGATGGATAGTCAGTGGCCCAAACCTAGCATATATCTAATCACTTATAATCACCCAAATAACTTATTTTACAATTTTATTCTCTTAAGAAGTAAAAATAAGTAGACAATATAATTTTGTCTACTTAAGACTGTGTGGCATTTCCTGGTTGTGTCCAGGAGAGTTAGGTATTATTTTTTGCTCCTACCCTCAGTAGAATGTTAGCAATATAGAAGTGCATCTAATAAAATCTTGAAGCCAATTTTTCAAAAGGATAACATATATTTGATTTTGCTCAGTACAATTCAAAACATTTTTTGTCCTGATAAGCCTGTTATTCTGTAGTATAGAAGAAGAGAATATAGGAAAGATGTCATCTAATCTTTCTTTTAAAAGTAACTTTTAGCAAACTGGCTTATGCTGTCAAAACTTCAGTGCATTCAAAATATGGTCCTTAATCTGTTATTTCTGTGTGCTTGCTTAATATGAGAAAATTTGTGCCACAAAATATTGTGCTTGATAATGACCTAGCTTTGATACACGATTATTCTATCAAACCGATTCCTAAACTATAGAACAAAACAAATATACTTCTAAGCTTTATATTTTTAAAATAGTAACTGGCATTTGAAGGACCTTGAATTCTAAGAATGCCAATATTTCTCTAATAAAAATTTTAAGGAGAGATTCCTTTTCTGTGGGCCACTTTCCCAGAAATAACTGCCCACGTGAAGTAGTATAAACCATGAATTCTTTTGAGTGCTTACTTTTTGTATGGCACCATTGTTAGTATTTCAGTTATGCAACCTAACAGTCTTTAAAGTAGATACTCATATTGATTTCATAGGTGAGGAAATTGGGACACAACAAAATAAGTCACTTGGCCCAGTATTAACATTCATCAAGGAATCTTATGAGTTGAGTTGTGTAATTCCAAAATTATATGCTGAAGTCCTAACCCCCAATACTTCAGAATCGGACCTTATTTATAGGGTTGTTATAGATGTAATTAGAAAGATTATACTGGAATAAAGTTGGTTCCCTGACCAGTATGTCTGGTGTCCTTATTAAAAGAACTTTTGGCACACAAGGAGATTGCCAGGTGAAAATGAAGGCACATACTGGAATAATGCAGCTACAGACCAAGGAATGCCACATTGCCAGCAAGCCATCTGAAGATAGGAGAGAGGCTCTCCCTCAGAGCCTTGACGAGAACCAAGTCTGGAAACACCTTTGGATTGGACTTCTAGCACGTGCAAATGTAAAGAGACAGGTTCCTGCTATTCTAAACCAACCAGTTTGTGATTTTTCTTTTTTTTTTTTTTTTTTTGTGGGTACCAGGGATCAACCTCAGGACCTCACGCACCAGCAGGCGCCCGTGCCGCTGAGCGATATCACCAGCCCCTTATTCGTATATGGGTACCGGGAGTGGAACTCGGGACCTCGTGCTTGCCAGGCAGGTGCTTATGCTGCTGAGCCATCTCACTGGCCCTGTGATATTTTTTAAGGCAACCAAATGACTATAATGTATAGAGGAAGGATTTAGATCTTAGGCATTACAGCTCTAAAGCTTGTATTTTTAATGAACACACTGTGTTTATCTGAAGTTGGGAGAATTGAGTAAATTCAACATCACTTAGGTCATGAATGAACTCTAGCTTAAGGAAACTAATCCAATCTAAGAAATAATGGCCTTGTTTTTCTTTTTCTTTTCTTTTTGTGAGTACTGGGGGTTGAACTCAGGACCTCGCGCGCAAGGAGGCGCCTGTGCCGCTGAGCGATATCACCGGACCTTTTTTTTTTCATATGTGGGTACCGGGAGTCGAACTCAGGACCTCGCGCTTGCAAGGCAGGCACTCATGCCACTGAGCTATCTCACTGGCCCGCCTTGTTTTTCCTAGTAGTTTGAAGTGCTTTTTTGCAATAGTTTTGTGTGAGAAAGTAGTCTAAAATGCAGGTTAAGTATCTTTATCTGAAATGCTTGGGACCACAATGTTCTAGATTTTGGATTTTTATGGATTTTGGAATACTTGTTCATACGTGAGATATGGGATATTTTGGGAATGGAATCTGAGTTCTCACATAAACTGGATTTATGTTTTATATACACATTATACACAACCTGAAGATAATTTTATACAGTATATTCAAAGTACTTGCATTCTAAGTCACATCATGTGAAGTCGTATATGTAATCTACCACTTGTGATGTCATGTCTGCTCAAAACGATTCAGATTTTGGATTTGCATATTACAGATGCTCAACCTGTTTTACTTTCTTTTGTGATTCATGATCTTAGAACAAAAATAACAGAAACAGAACATGACTAAAAATAGTTGGAAAAAATAATGATCTGGGAATTTACCTATCAGTTATAAATTATTTAAGTTAACCAGAGTTTATTTAAATGTCTGAAAGCATGTATCTCCCTTAATAATCTCTGGACAATCGTGAAGATATTCTCTGGTCCTATTTGGATGATGACTATTTACAAGTCTGTCAGTTTCCAGAGGACATAAATTTTGAATAGAACCAGGCTTTGAATACTAGTGCATTAAGCAGGAAAAAATATGAAAGAAAACATTTTTTCATTACGTACAAACTATATTACAGAATGTGCCAGGCCTTATGCCCATGGCCTTTTCTAGTTAAAACAGACAGCTGTGGAATAAAGGAAAATCTGGTCCTTTTCTGTTTAAAATAAATAGAATGAAACACAAAATGAGAAAGAGTTAGAAGTAGGAATTACTTAGAAGGTATTTTGATGCCTCAACTCTGCATATTAGAATTTGTAATAAAATGCTGGAGATGTCAGGGTTGTTCTAAATTGCCAAAGATAGCTAAAAGCCTAGAAGTCCTGATTTTTTTTTTCCTTCCAGCTCTATGAATTGATTAAACATAAATTAAGGAGAAATTTCTTCCTAGATTCAATGGAGGAAGTACTGATTTATAAAGCAGAGAAAGCTTACTGTTAAATTTTGGTCAGTAATGCACTTGATTTGTATCTTTTTATATTTCTTTAATTTTTAAACTCATTTCAGAGCTGCAGAGTCAAATAGACCTGGGACTGAGTCCCAGTTCTGTGTCTTATTAGGAGTTTCTTGTAAAATGGCCTAATATTTTTGTCTTGTTTTAATAATCTATAAAATTTCAAAAAGGACACTATTCACTTTTGAGGATTTCTAGGTAGAATATATGCAGAAGTGCCTGGCTGCACAGCAATTACTTTAATATAATAACTAACTTTAATGGGATTATTACTATGTTTTAAGCACTTGGTGTATGTTTCATTCAGTTCTCATATTCAAATTAAGAAGCAGTTCATATTACTCCAGTTCAGCAACTGAAAAATCCAAGGCGTGCATGCTTTGAGTAATTTGCTGAAGTCACACGTTTAGTAACTTACCTATAGATTTGGGAACCAAAGCTAGACCCTACCTTGAAATTTATTAACACTACCGGCGCTTATTAAAGATATTACATTTGGCTCTGTATTAGGGATCTCTCTCTCTCTCTCTCCCCCCTCCCTTTCTCTTTCTCTTTCTCTGTCTGTCATTAGGTTACAAGTAGTTACAATCATTTCAGACAGAGGAGAACATACAATAGTATGTTGAGGAGAGACTGGTAAATGGCTGGGAATAGGTAGAGACTGAGGAGAATTGAGACAGGAAATGAAGGAAGAGACCTGGGCTGGGGTCAGGACGTGACAGTCATTGACTGCTATGCTAAATGCTCTACCTTCGCAGCCAGAAGTTCTCAATCCTGGCTGCACATCAAAGCATTTGGGGATCTTTGAAACAAATAACCATTGTTGGGTACAACCCAGATATATACCATTGTATTTTGAGTATTTTCTCATTCTTTTAAAAACGTAGCTATTAAGTGTGTATTAGGTACTTAATAAATATCGATTTACCTTAGAAGTAATCTTTTGCTGGTTGTTAGTCACCTCAGAAAAATTTTTAATTATTTCAGTGATGTGAAGGGAAATTTTATTTTCATTATTGAAATGTTACCACTTTATGGGGATTATACTACAATTCCAAAAATATATAGTGGTATGTAGTGATGATTCACTGATAAGTATCCAGAAGGTGAGTTATTTGTTAAGCAAAACATTTGTGTATTCCTCTTCCATCTTCCGTATTGGTCCTAATGAAAGGCACACTGTTTTTGTTTTTTTTTTCTCATGACCTTGAATTTGACAGCCTAGTTATTTCCTTATTTCAACTTCTAGAATAAAATGACTGTATTACCTGTTTTTTTTTTGATGATGCTTCATACAGATTTTTTTAATTAGTACCTCAAAGACAGATAAGAATAAAATTATTTAAAAAAAAAGTGTTATCTAGAATATGAAACTTAAAGTACATGATTCCAAGGTTAATTACAAAACAAAAAGAGGAAGGAAGGATAAAGAGGAGGAGGAGGAGAAAAAGTCAGATAGCTAGAAAGAAAGAAAGAACCCACTCATCCACAAACTGAAAGTCAGTTATATGTGTTGACCTCATACTGACCTCATTGCAAACTACTTTTGTTCAGTTATTATAGCTTTATTTCTTTGCCTCAAAATCATCAAAAATATATTTATACATGGTTTCTAAGATGTGTACTGTTTTCTGTAGTAAAGAAGGGTCTTAAATGTAGAATAGTTTACATTTTATTAGAAAAGTTTTCTGAGTCAGTGCTATGTTCATTTTTAAAAACTTAATATTAAAACAAATTATTTACTTTTATGTGGTACATTTAAAGATTCTTGACTATTTTGGGTTTTTTTGTCATAGTAAGATGTTCATGATTGATGTTTTGACCCTTCCTCCAGTAAGACAGTGCTTTCTTTGTATTATTTGCTATTGAATGATTGACTTGGACAGTTTGGTGTATACAATTAAGAATTTAAAGGCAGGTTGAAAGCCAGAGATTATTAGCATAACTCTGTGATTTATAATTACATGAAATGGGACCAAGAAATAGTAAATGTTTTCATAGTAGTCACTTAGCTTTTGTTGGCATACTATAATCTCTACAAGAACACTGAATTATATGAATTTACTTATGTGAGTATTATACTTTATATGTGACAGAAAATGAATTTTCATTGATATCAATGAAGTCAGTTCATTTTACCAATAACAGTTAAGTGGCTTCTGACAGGTCATTTAATTTTTTGGTCTCATTCCTCTAATAAATGTGATAGGATAAATTTTGTCATGTCATTTCTAAATGAAGGTGCATAATAATCTTTTACAGGAAAATTATTCCACAAATATTATAAAAATTTCACTATATTAAGAGGAAATAAGTGTCAATAATTATTTCTTACAGTACTTGTATAACATCCATATCATGTCCTCTATGATAAAGGGAAATTATATAAAAAGAACATTGAAATGCAATGTAGAGACTGTATACTTCTGTTAAACTTTATCACTATGTGAACTAGGCAGTATTTGGCAAGTAGCTTTTATTTGCCTAATTTTTTCCCCCAAAAAGCAGGATAGTCATATGTTACTTTTCTAATTCTCTCAATTTACGAAGTTGCTTTGGTCAGTCATGTTACTAATGCATGGATACTATTGAGCAAAATCATTTAAGCCAGTAATACACCAAATTCTGCTAATTCATTAAAATAATGGGAAAACATGAGAAAAAGCTTTGAGAAAAAATAACCTTTTCCTCAGGCAGGCAGCAGCAGACTAATTAGACTGACACTGATCTTTTTGTGGCCTGGGGCAAATATTTTAATATTGTTGAGCCACAGTATCCACCTTTGTAAAGTGCTGGTAATCCTTAAAGGTTCTGTTCTATGGGATTTCAGTAGTGATGGACTATTGTTTGTCAAAATGTTTTGAAAATTGTGAAGTGCCTCACAATTGCATTATTTCATTTGGTTTCACAACAGTGCTGGAACATCTTCACACATTGTCGATCAAGTCATTTAATCATTCATTCCACATTTACTGAACAAACATTAATTGAATTCCAGAAACTGTGATTCATGTTAGCATTAAACAGCGAGCCATTCTGCCTCCCTCTTGAGTAAAAAAAAAAAAAAGGGAGAAAAGGGATGTGAGCTAGAAGGGCAGGCAAGCTGGATTGCACTGTAAACACATTAGCCAGGTTGCAGCATCCGACAGTAAGCCTTGGTTTGTGCTGCCAAGATAAATAATTTGGCCTTGGGTTGTCAAATTTAAATAGGGCAAAAAGGGAAAAGGAAGTCTACTCTTCCAAATAGATTATATGCACTAATTCCTCCATTCCATGATAGGAGGTAAATATCATTATTGCATCCCCTTTTATAACTGAGGAAAGTGAGGCAAATAGAGGTTAAATAATTTGCAAGGAAGTGCAGATAAAATGGAAGCATTAAAAGAAAAGCATACTATGTGTTCGTCATTCTTCCATTGGTGGAAGAAATACTTGACACAATTTAAAGGAAAAAAGGATGAGTTCTGGTTCACAGTTTCAGAGATTTCAGTCCATGATTGGCTGCTGCTTCTAAA
The DNA here is from genome assembly GCA_028451465.1 of Erethizon dorsatum. Classification (NCBI taxonomy): domain Eukaryota; kingdom Metazoa; phylum Chordata; class Mammalia; order Rodentia; family Erethizontidae; genus Erethizon; species Erethizon dorsatum. The sequence continues at coordinate 83,883,171 of CM051831.1, read as the reverse complement.
GCAGAAACATCGAGGTGGAAGGGCACGGCAGAAGAAGGCTGCTCACTCTGTGGCAGCCAGGAAGCAGAGTAAGGGAAGGGACAGAGGTGAAGGGGCCCCGGACCAGATGTAGGCCCAAGGTCATAACTTCATGCCCCACCCTGACACACCCAGCAGTGTACTGTACTAATCTAGGCATCTCTCAAGCCAATCAAGTTGACAATCAAGATTAGCTTTTACATACTGTCCAGGGGCATCTAAACTGGGCAAAAAGGTAGGGAGGGCAAAATATTACAAAGATCAGGAGTTGGAGGTAACTTTTCATAGCATCATATACTAAATACAGGTATGCACTGCACACTCAAACCCTAATAGATGGAAATAGCCTTTTAAATTAAAAAGCTCAGATTTCATGAACACAATGGAAAAATATATAGCCTAGTTATTATAATGCAGTGTGGTAATTACTTGCTTGTAACAATACTCAAAGGATGAGGAAGCACGGCATGACTTACTCTCTGTGGAGGAGTCCACAGAGGTTTTTTACAGGATACAATGTGTGTGCTTAGTCTTGGATGACATTGTTTATGATGAGAGACAGCCAGCAGAAAAGGGTTTTTCCAAAAGACAGAAGAGGCCATTCAAAGGAAAACCGACAGTGGAAGAGGTTGGTGTGTTTTTAAAAGTGCAACTAATTTGGTATAGTTGTCTTATGGAGGGGCAAGAGGGATTGGAGATAGGACAGCAATTGAAAAATGAGGCAATCCTGAACTGCTTTTCAGGTCAGCATGCTTCAATAATATACTTTTGGATTCCTTTCATTCTGACACAATATCTTCATTACCTTTAAATAACAGGTCATATAATTTTGGTGACGGTTTTGGATAAAGGCATTATGATTACTATAAAAAATAAGAGGAAATCAAAATATAATTTGATGTTTCATTTTTTTATTTCAGAATTAAATAGTTTTAAATGAACTATATAATGACTATGGTTTTTCTATAATTCATATGTGTATTTTGTCAGTTAAAATGTATCTACTTTATGTGGTTAAAAACCTGTTAATATTTTGATATTTCAAATTTACACTGAAGTCAATGGTCTTTTTTTATGGTGTTCATATCTAGTTCTAAGTGATGAAATTAATAAAGTTTGAGGTGCTTATCTGAGAATAACACATTTTGGTATTGAAAGCTCTTCCCCCCAAATAAGTGGTTAATTACATACAGCCTTTACTGTATTTTACCTTTTTAATGTGACTTTATATTTAGTAGTTTTCATGATTCCTACTTTAATAAGTGGCCACTTGTGGGTGGATATTTAGTGCTATGTGAGATCAGTTTCACCCAGCCAATAGTTCTGACTGAGACAGGCTAAACGAGCGCTCACTTTATCTCCACTGATACTAATTTGCAGCCTGCGACCTCCATTTTATTTATTTATTTTTTTTTTTTTGTGGGTACCAGGGGTTGACCTCAGGACCTTGTGTGCCAGCAGGCGCCCGTGCCGCTGAGCGATATCACCGGCTCTTTTCTCGTATGTGGGTTCCGGGAGTCAAACTCGGGCCCTTGCGCTTGCCAGGCAGGCGCTTACACCACTGAGCCATCTCACCGGCACACAAACTCCATTTTAAAGAAAAACTTTGGACTCTTTCTATGAATTTATTTAAAAGCTATAAATTGAAAATTCAAAATGAAAAGTGTTTTTCTGTATTTATAAATTTAATTTTCGGTGTTCTCTAAAGACCCAAGGGTCTTAGTTGAGGAACCATTGTTAAAGTTGATTAGAAAAAATTAATAGATTTTAGGAAATAAGTCTGTAATGTAATTCATGTTTTATAATGCCTTTTCCACATTCTGTGAAGACTGTGGTCAGAGGCGCCAGTGAAAAATAGCTGTGGTAGAGTAGAATAAATAAACAAAGATTTCTAAGAAACTGTAAGCTTGATTAAGATTTGGTAGCTTGGTGGTAATTGTTGGGTGGATTGTTGTTTTTCTAGGCACTTAGGAATTCGTTATCACAGCAAAAACCTATCGTCATGTTTTCTGGGAAAAGGAGAATTAACTCAAACTTCTTTATAAAAGTGATTTTTCTGGCACCAGGATGACAAACAGTGGTTGGAAGGGGCAGCAGTTGACAATGAGTGATGATTGAGGACATTACTGTCATTATCAATGAGTGACACTCAGTGAAGAAATTACAGTGATCTGGAGTAGAGTAGTGGCAGTGCGTATTCTGGAGAGTGGGTGGACGTGGGAGGATCTTGTGCTGGGTATTACCCTGCTCAGCTCTCAGCTGATTTAACTGGAACCCATCACATGCAGAGGTCTGACCACCCGGGCAGAATAAGAGCGGTTGTGCCACATGTCCGTTCCTGGAGAGTACAGACCTCTGTTTATTTTGTGAGGAGCAAGAATGATTTCCTCGAATTATTCTATTGGTAACCAGATAGCTAATGTAATTGCCTCTTTTTGGCAAAATACACTCTTACCTCTTGGTAGTGAGTAGGGGTATCTGTTATATCCTCAACTTTTGATCCGTTCAGAAATATTCTTCCTCTCTTGATTTTTTAAGGACCACTCCATAAAAGTGCTATTTTCATCTTTATTAGCTCAGTGTGTCAGTGTCCAAACCACTCTCACAGGATGTTTAAAATGCCTTTGCTGCTCTGGATCTTGGACTCCTTGGAAGCATAAGTTATGGCAACAAAATTTTAGCATTCTGAGCAAAGCATGAGAGTAAAAGCAGTGCTGGGGAGATGGTGAGGAGCAGGTATGGCCTGCTGGCTGCCTGCTGTCTACATGGATGGTGTGGCAGTATGAATTTGCTCCCTAACTCAGATGCAGCCCATTCCTCATGGGTAAATGTGGAGTACTGAAGTGGGCAGGAAAAGTACAAATTCAAACAGTGGTGAAATTGCCTGGCTTAGTGGCAGTGTCTTGAGGTGAGAGAGAAATCTGAATTTGATAAAGTTTCATCGTTACAGTGAATGTTGAGGAGAGAAATGGAGTGCAGTGCTCTTGGCCTCACTGTTATCAAGTGAGCTGACAGTACTGAATTAAAACCAATTCATCTGTGTTTCAAAATTTCAAGGAAATCTATCAGAGCTTTAAAAGTAAAAAAAAAAAGAGGAAAAGAAAAATGAATCGGCAGTAGTTAGTGCTGTGGGTACAATGTTTCTCACTTTCTTATTTCCAAATACAAGGTTGAATTGCATTTCCCAGCTGCCTTTGAGGGTGGATGAGGTCATGTTCCTAGTCTGGCCAGGGAGCTTGGGTCAAAAGTAATGTGTACGCTCTGCTAATTGTCAGTGTGACACTCTCTAGAGGCTCACATTCCATCTTCCTTGGTGACCAGCAGTGATCAAGCTGGTGGCTCTTTATTCATCCGTGGTTTCTGAGTAACATGTCAGCCACAGTAGAGACATCATTTCAGGAAAAATTCAACATCTATAGTTTCAAGTCCATTGAACTCTGTCTTTTTTCTGCAGCATACCTGTCCTAGAAAATAGACTTGACTCCATATTTGCAAACTCTTTGATCTTTCTAATGTGTTAGGTAAAGACTATTATCATGGTATACTAATGTGCTTTTCTCATAAGGACAGTGGTTTAGCACCGGATTCTGACAGCACTGCCTCGAGAACATTGAAGCTGTTGCTCCTACCACCACCACTGAAATTCTGTCTGTGCTTCTTACCATCACTCCAGATTAAAAGGGCTGAGCCTTGTAGTGAGTAGCACTCTTGTAACACGTACCTATTTTATAGCTGCCAAGAAACCAGGGGAGGAAATATCTGCCCTTCTTTAGATTCTCTAGTGAGAGACACATTTTCATCTATCTTGAGATTTCTCTCCAGCACAAGGGTAATACTCTGGGCTTGAAGGCATAAGCATGAAAATAAATATATTTTATTTTATTTTAAATATCTTTTATTTTTAGTTGATAAAGACTTTTAAAATTTATAGGGTAAAATGTGATCTTTCATTGCAAGTATACACTGTAGAATGGTGGCCTCAAATCTGATGTACTAATTGGCGTATCTAGCATCTCAAATGTTTATCATTTTTTTACTGTGAGAACATTTTAAATCCTTTATTTCAACTATTTTGAAATGTACAGCTCATTGACTGTATTCACCATGCTGTGAAATAGAACACCAGAACTTATTCTTCCTGTCTGACCGTAACTCTGTACCTATGGCCCAGCATCTCCGCATTCTTCTCTACCTCACACCTAACTCCCGCCTATGGTACCACCTTTCTACTCTTGTATGTCTCTGAGTTGTTTTAGATTACACATGTAAGTGAGATCATGCAGTACTTGTCTCTCTTTGCCTAGCTTATTTAATATAACTGAACATGCTCTACTTCATCCATGTTGTTATATATGACTGAATTTCTGAATAGTATTTCAATGTGCATTTGTACTAAACTTTAAAAATCCATTCATTTGTGGATGGACACGTAGATTGTTTCTGCATGTTGCCTATTGTGAATAATGCTGCAGTGGAGCATGGGAGTGCAGACATCTCCTTGACAGATTTTATTTTCTTTTTGTATAGACCCAGTAGTGGGCTTGTTGGCAAATCTTGAAGAGTAACAGACCCAGAAGTGCTATTAGTGTCATACAGAAAAACGGGGAACTTCATCCCAGAACTTAGGATGAGTTAGTGAAGTTTATACATGTAAGAAGCAAACTTATGTCTACTAAATCAAGAATAGGTGTTAGCTGCCCTTTCCCTGCTATTTATATTTTGTAACTAGTGTGGGAGGACAAGGGCAAGACGTGTCTTTTATGATGACAGAAAATTCAAAAGTGATGCTGCTCTCCAGATGATTACATCTGAGAGTTAAGGTTCTTGCCAAGTTTCATTTCCCTCTCTAACCTCTCACTGTTTCTTTAGCACTACATTTTAACTCCAGTCTTATAAACAGAAAAAGATTAAATTTAGATTAAAATGCACCCTAAACTTAAAATTTATACTGACATTCTCCATATAATTAATCCATTACATATGGTGGTAGTTATTAAAACTTCAAGGATTTTCTGATCCTTAACTGGTTTTACTTTTCCTGCTTAGAAAATCTTTAATATTATTCAAAATATATCATCCTAATATATTCATTTTTAATATAAAGAGGACTAGTTCCCCAGAAAAGAAAACCTACAGCATCACTTTCTCTGGGTTGGAATGTTACAGCTCAAACATCTTTATTTAGTTAACATTTTGGGTGGAAGCTGTTCTGTTTTCAATGCAGTGGATGTTTACTCCTGGTATATTTTTAAATATCTAAATCAGCTTTTCTCTGCATTGCAGTTTTCAACTTAGTGTCTTTAAAATATGGTGCAAACAGAAAATTTAAAGTAGAACTCAATTAAAACCCAATTCAAGATTCTAAGATAGTTTTGTCATGGCAGAATTCCTACGTGGCTTCTGGTGAATATCTGCTTGTGTAGAGGATTTCCTTTGTGCACATCGATACATGTCACACATCAGCTGGTCTGAGGAAAGCTATTAGTACTCGGGGTTATTATTGTTCTTTCATGTTTGCTAATGAAAATATGATATGGAGAGGTTGGATGGAATCTTCTTATCAAGGTGGATCTATTATTTACCTATCAACAGGAGAGTTTTGTTTTGAACCTTGCAAGAGTAAGGACTTGGGGCTTGATCTTCAGCTAGAAGTGAATGTTGATGGAAATATCTTGGGTCTTGATACCTGAGAGAGTACGGGGGGACATAAAATATATACTGGCTGAAACATGTTCATTTAAAAATGCTCAAATTATTATTATGTTTTTTTTTGTGGGTACCGGTGTTCGAACTGAGGATCTCGCGTGCCAGCAGGCGCCCGTGCCACTGAGCGATAACACCAGCCCTTTTTTCATATGTGGGTACCGGGAGTTGAACTCAGGACCTCACACTTGCCAGGCAGGCGCTTATGCTGCTGAGCTATCTCCCCAGCCCCAAAATGCTCAAATTATAAATTTGGAATATTTATAGAAATTTTGATGTAAGGAAGTCAGATTTACTTAGGATAGTTTCAATTTTGTGACGTCATTCTGTCAGTGAGGTGGTGGTATGCAATAACAGTAGCAGTAATGCTGTTGGATGTAAGTTTGCAGAAAGGGAAATTTGGGTGTTAAGTGTGTTCATAATAAATTGATTGTGTTGGAGTGAGGAGCAAGGAATTCTGTTGAGTACAGTCACTTCAACTGACAACTAGCCTCAAATGGGGCTAACTTGAGAACATGTGGATTAATGCTGTGAATATACCCCACATTAGCCTTTGTTTATATGTTTATATGATACCTGAAAGGATTACTTAAAAAATAAAATTACTTTTAATAAGATTTTTAAAAATTACCTATTTCTGCGAATTGTAGTTTTTATTTGTTTTAAAGAATATACCACGGGCCGGTGAGATGGCTCAGCGGCGTAAGCTCCTGCCTTGCAAGCGTGAAGGCCCGAGTTCGACTCCTGGAACCCACATATGAAAAAGGGGCCAGTGATATCGCTCAGCGGCACGGGCGCCTGTTGGCGCGCAAGGTCCTGAGGTCGATCCCCGGTACCCACAAAAAAAAAAAAAAAAAAAAAAAAAAAAAAAAGAATATACCAGTATTGCTTAACAAATGTTTTTTGAATAGATTTATATAAAATTTATATAAAACTGCTTGAACCATACAATTCCGTCCCAAACAATTCTTCTTTCTTGAACATAAACACAGGTCTTTTCTAAACTAGAGGGTAGGAGTAGCATTAAGTATAAAAGTTTGTTTTTTTTTTTTTTTTTTACTTTAAAACTAGCACAAATAGCATCAAATCACCAGTGATGCTGCTCTGAGTTTAATCTTGTATATTCAGTCTAATTGCTAAGCTCTGACTTTTTCTTAAGATCAAGTCCTAATGATTTCTTCAACTCTGTGTTTAAGTCCTTAACTTATATCTATAAACTTGATCCCAAGGTGCTACCATATTCAAGCTGTTGTCCACTTCGAGTTCCAGGGTTTGTGCACTTCCAGTAGATCAGCACGTAAGCTTATCCTGACTGACCCTGTAAGCAGATAGAAAAATGTATGTTGTGCATTATTTCTTTGCCTTTGTAAGTTATTTCTATATTAAGTGAGCCTATCCTCTGCATAATATGATAAACATACTCTGACATTCATTGAGTTTACCTTCCAAATGTAAAGGTCTTACTGTATCTGGTTTATCTTAGAGAGATGTCAAATATGATGAAGTATTTATGAGTTTATACAAGTAGAATTGAGGTAGGTGTGATTGAAATATGTCTAGAAGAAAACTGAAATATTTGAAAAATAATTTTCACTTAAAGGATTTAAAAATACTTAAATATCCAGGGGTTTGGAATGGTCTTAAAGTCTCTTTATATAAAGCCTGAATTATTCCTTTTAAATTATTAACCAATTTGCTATTATCGGTTTATTTACTTTTTGAATATTAAGTGTATGGAGTATCTAAGTTGTGATTAAATAGTTCAGAATCGTGGCATGATTTTGAACAGAAAACAGTAAAATTGTGATGAAATGAAAAGGTATGACTATCATCAAGAAATCAGATAGTAACATATGCTGGCAAGGCTGTGGGTGAAAAGGAGTCCTTCTACATTGTTGGTGGGAATGGGAACTAGTATAACCACTATGGAAATCAGTACATAGATTCCTCAAAATATGAAAAACAGAAATTGTATTGAACCAAGAATCCTCATTCTACATTTTTCACTGAAGGAGTTAAAGACATAGTACAGTTATACATGCATACTCATGTTTATAGCAGTACAGCTCATAGTAGCTAAATCTTGTAAGTGGCTTGTATGCCTATGAACAGATGAATGGAAAAAGAAAATGTGGTATTTGTATGCAATGGATTACAACTCTGCCGTAAAAAGATAAACTTGATTCATTTATTAAAAAGAAAAAAAAGAATGTACCTGGAGACCATAATGTTAAGTGAAGTCAGACAAGCTTAAATGTAGCATGATTTCTCTTATATGAGAAACCCAAAATGTAAATAGCAAAATAAAAAAAGATAACAAAACAAAGGGAGATAGATCTTTTGCAAAAGTGAAGGCAGGGCACCAAGAGATGGAGGGAGGGAGGAGGGAAGGGACAGGAAAGAGATGAAAAAAGAATTGTGATGTATTATGTACATGAACCAACTCCCCACAATGAATGTAATGATTATGCACTGCAAACATGGACTAATGAAAATAAAAATTAAAAAAGAGTGACAGATCACCTGGTGAGGACAAAGTAAAAATGTAATTGCCTATAATCAGTTGTGGGGTACACATAATGATAATTCCAACAGAACCAGGCCTGTGAAAGAGTAGAAAACTTATAAAAAAGTACTTGTAGAGAACAGGTAGGAAGCATGAATGATCAAAACAGGTAGCAAGAAAGACGGAATGAAAATCAGCTGAAATAGTAAGTCAACCAAGATAATCCCAGCAGGCATAATTATATTTTAAGGGAAGTGAATCGCCAATCCCTCTAGTTAATGTGAGACTAACTGATTAAAGAAAATATAGAATATAGTCCAATTAAGGCCAAGTTTGAACGTCTATAGATAAAAAAGTATGTATACTGTACATTTGATGAAGATATTTTTATTTTTCAGGTCACTACTGTCTGTCCAGCCTAGAAATTTGTTTAATGACAAGATGAATATTTTTGAATTAATGAGTACATTTTTAAATGAGGAAAAATGAATTTAAAAAGGTAGCTTTTAGGGCCGGTGAGATGGCTCAGCGGCATAAGCACCTGCCTGGCAAGCGCGAGGGCCCGAGTTCAACTGCCGGATCCCACATATGAAAAAAGGGCCGGTGATATCGCTCAGCGGCACGGGTGCCTGCTGGCACGCAAGGTCCTGAGGTCAACCCCTGGTACCCACAAAAAAAAAAAGGTAGCTTTTATGATCAAGGAAGAAAATTAATTTTCATATTTTAATGAAAAATTTTTTAAAGTAATGTAACTAAATGGCTGCATATGAAAAGTGTAAGTTGCCTTTTTCCAAATATAATCAATCTGTAAGAACACAAGGTGGGCTCTGATAGGAAACTTAGCAGTTTGTTGAACAGCTGTGTTGGGTTTGGTGGCATGCTGTACCCTTTTCACTTGGATGCAGGGTGGCTCCTGCTGCCAAACAAAGGCTTCCTATCCAGCTGGAATGCAGCGAAGTTCTTACATCTGTAACTTTGTTAATGCCCTGTAGTATCAATCTAAGCCTTGGTGATTGCCCTCAGTAGTTTGTACTAAAAGACTAAAAGTATTGTTTGTGTGTGTGTGTGTGTGTGTGTGTGTATTCTCTGTTGTGCTTGCCTTAACTTCCTTACAGCCATCAGTAAATTTGAATGATGAACCTACAGTGAAAACTGGTGTATTAGCTATATCTATGCTTAATCAGGCCTTTCCTGATTTGAGTTACTGGCAGAAGGGAACCTAGGACATTCCTGTATGTCTTTGATAAATTGTGGGTTAAGGGATTTGGTGGCATGAAGAGTAACAGTGAATTCTGTCGCATCCATTTCCCTGACTCAGAACTGACTCTGCTGCACTTCCAGGATATATTATGAAATCTAGGGATAGTTAGCTAACTTGTTATTAGCTGTGATGATGTAGTAGAATGTATGATCGAAGTATGAGTAATGAATCCATAAAATTTCTCGTAATATTTCAGAGTAAAATTGTAGAAATAGTTATGGATCTGTGAGTTCTTGATGAAGACTAAAATCACCAAGATTACATCTGTTGAACAGTGTTTTTCAAATTGTCTGCTATGAACCTGTGGGTTAATAAAATAAATTTTAAAAGAAAAGGGAATAGAAATATGAATTACATCAGAGGCAATGTTGTTTTATGAAATTTTGTTTCATTGACATATATATTGGTTCATAATGTAAACTATATTTTGAGTGTGTATAACCAACAAGAGTAGAAGCCACTGGCCAATTGCTATAAGTCTGTGAAGCGATGGATATGTTAGTTATCTGCATTGTAGTAATGATTTCACAATGTATATCTATCTCGAAACATGATGTCAAAGGCTGGGGATATAGCTCAGCAGCACAAGTGCCTGCCTGGCAAACATAAGGTCCTGAGTTTGATTCCCGGTACCAAAAAAAAAAAAAAAAAAGAATTTGACTTTGGGCCGGGAATATAGCTCAGCGGCACAGCACCTGTCTGGCAAGTGCGAAGTTGTGACTTCAATTCCTGGTACCAACAAAACAAAACAAAAACAAAAAATAATGATAAACATGATGTCATATACCATAAATACATATGATGTTGTCAGCGATAATCAGTTTTAAAAAGCCACTGACCCATAGCAGTAACCTCAGAATGTGATGTGGAGAATTTTCCCAGCAGCTTGTTTCAAAGTAAATTAATAAATAAAAGAAGGGCCGGTGAGATGGCTCAGCGGCATAAGCACCTGCCCCGGCAAGTGCGAGGTCCTGAGTTCGACTCCCAGAACCCACATACGAAAAATGGGCCAGTGATATCGCTCAGCGGCACGGGCGCCTGCTGGCGTGCGAGGTCCTGAGGTCAACCCCTGGTACCCACAAAAAAATAAAAAATAAAAAAAAAGAAAAGTTAGGAAAATTACATATTGCCTGTCTTTACCCTGTGAATATAATTTATTAGAATTTATTAGAAAATATCCCTGATGACTGAGTGCAGGAGGTCTTTATGTAACATTTTAAAAACCAATGCTCTTGTGAAAATAGAAGAAAGAGAAGGAGGTTAAAACTTCCTGCTCTGGAGATACAAGAAAATATTTTTCTGATTTATTTTACTATTCTAATTGTTTTACTAAGCCAAATATATTTGGAAAAATGAAGTAGAAATAAATCATCACATAATTTTATACATTTGATATGTGGAAACGATGCACAAGTGCTCTTTCAGTAGATTGAGAAATTCAATTTAATTAATTTATCTAGACTTCCCACTTGGCTCAATAGTCCTAAGAGGGGACTATTTATTGCATGTGGTATGTCAAGAAAAAAATTATAGTAGTAGCTGCAGTCATTCTCCATCCTGTATCTCTAATTACAATGCAGTTATTGTTCCTCACTGTCTTACTGTCTGTCCATAGATAGACTGTGCCCGCAGATTGCTCCTGGGCCTGACGTTGGATTGGCCCGGTTGAGGTTATGGGATGTCAGTGGTGGCGTGCTGGGTCTTGTCTCCCATCTGTATGGCAGCAATCTTTCTTCCTGGATATTGGTGCAGCTTTCTTAGGGTGGACAGCAGCTCCTGGCTCCTGCCCATCAGAGCATACTAACTAGTATCTCTTAGCCTGGTTTCTTCCTCCTCATCTCAACCAGTAGAATGAAGCTCTGTTTATTTTAACCTCAACTCTTTTGTCTTGTATAAGAAAACAGTATTTAATGCATTTCCCATTTAGAAAAAAGTGCAGCTTGCTGCCAGTGTTCATTTAATTTTCAGTGATCCAGAAGTACTATATTTTATGAATGAAAATGCTACTCAAAACAGAGTGCTATAAACAGAAAGATGTCTTTTGTTTCCAAAGACTACCAGTGTACTATAGCAATACAAAAATAATAATAAAACTGAGATATTTTGTGTCAAACTTTGCAAGTAAGGTTAGGACAGTAATCTGCAGGTTCCTAGGATAAATGCTGCAGCACAGGTGCTGCCAGCATATATTCTCTAAGAAAATGGGAAATACTGCTTATAAATAAAAAATGCTATTCTAATCAGGTCTCGTTAATAAATAAATTATATATGTTCATGGTAAACTATTTTGCAAAAAATGCTCAGGAATCAACCCAAAATAGTCATTTCTTAAATTTATTCATCTTTTCATGCTCACAATTATAATTTTAGATATTTACCAAAACATAGATTAACAAATTATTTTTTTCTCATCCAGCACGATGAGATAACATAAAGAGACCACGAGTTCTCCCCCACACAACAGTATCTTTTCATTACTGTTGTGCAAAGTAGAGTAATGCTTCTCAGAATTAAAAAAAAAAAAATTCTTGTGGAATTGGTTGGATGTGCTATGCTTAGATGTATCAGTATGAATTATTATTTGTGAGATTAGGAAATATTTAAGCAAAAGATTCTTGAATAGGTATCATTCAAAAATGTGTCTTTCTCTAAATAGATGAAGGGGTACATGGTCTGAGAAAATAAAACATTTATATATTTTAGAAACTTGGGAATTATATAATCTTAAACTAAAATTCAGTTTTCCGCAAAATATATGCAGCAGTGTTTTTGCCAGTCATTCACAATTTGATTTGGCCAGATAAGATAGTGGTAAGTAGGGTCAAAAGGGCCATGTTCATTCATTAAGTCCATATTATTGATTGCTTATTAGACATTGTACCAAAACCCAGGGTTGAAAAGGTAGAATATTTGGTTGAATGTTTTATATGCTTTTTTGTGTGAAACAAATTACAGTAACTAGGAATTCTATTAGCAATAGGAAATATATTAACTCATTTCACATGGGCTTGCAATTAAAATATCACCCTTGTAAATGCTTATACATTTGCTCATTCATATTAAGTTTTCCATGTTTAATCAAAATTTGGTTAAATCCAAATGTTTTCTAAGATAATTGCAGAAAATGTGTTAAAACGAAGATGTAAAAACTATAGTGACCACATTAATCATTATGAAAACATTTAACTTTCTCATTTTAAATGTTTTATTTGAAAATTTTATTGACACACTTTGCCATGCTGTATATAATACTGAATGGTTTTTAAGAAATTGTTCAAGCAGTCATTAAGATAGGGTCAGTTGGCTGTGCTTATAGCCTTAAAAAGTGAGATGTCATTCACACAAGTCCAGTTTGGCTTCATTTTACTTGTTCTTACATCACAAGAATAATTTTATGCTTCTATTACTTATAAATTTTTCTAAGGTTAGTAATACAGTTTACACACATGAAAATATTGGGGTCCAGACCTTTTTAAGTGACATAACTGCAATTTTCCTTTTTTTTTTTTTTTTTTCTTTTAATGTGGGTACCGGGAGTCGAACTCAGGACCTCGCCCTTGCCAGGCAGGTGCTTATGCCACTGAACCATATCACCAACCCTGCAATTTTCCTTTTTGATCTGTACAACACACAGTAACTGCTTTTCCCAGAGTAATTTTTTTAAAAAATGGAAATTTCCTTGGGGAAAATATATGCTTATCAGTAGTCAGAGCTGTCTTCTTGAGCAGTCTTCAAAGCTGAAGTAAATAAGACATGAAGTTTAACTTCCCAGGAGGCTTTAATTCAGAAATTGCTGACTGAATACAAATGTTCATAATCTTCTGACATAAGATTTGTTCATTACCTTGGTCAAGTTGAGAAGATTAGGTGTAAAATATTATAAAATTCAAAAGTAATAGCTTAAAAATATGCCTGCTTAAATATTTTATTGTTCAGAAGAAATGTGTATGACTGGTTCAGTATTTATTCATTTCACGCTGTGGGAGATCAGGCAGTTAAATGAGACTGTTCGTAAAATCAATTTAAAATCAAGGTTCAAAATTATAAATAATATTAAGGTAATTATTTTGTTAGTGTTATTTCAGGAAAAGATCCATATAAAGTTATGTAAACTTTTTAGTTTTAATTTTTTGTAGCTACTTTTTAGAATCCTTCAGTAAGAAAACTTTGAAATCCCTCAAAAATCTCACTTCTAAGAGATCATTTTGGCTCTTTACCTTCTCTTGCACTATAAGCTATTCCATTTCCCTTACTGATAATTTCTTCTTCTCTTGTCATTCATAAAATCAGAGAGACATCTAGCGTAGTTTTTAGATACTTGGTATTTAAAACAAGATCAACTGTCTAAATACAGATGCTTTTTTCTCTTACTACCTGTGCTTATGATACTTTTAACCTCTTCCGGATTTCAATTTCAATTTCTCAATTGGTAAAGTGGGAGTAGTAATAGAATTTTTTTAGAAAATATGTTTGAAGTAGTCAATGAAGTAATGCAAGTAAAGTATATTTAGCAAAGTGCTAGGGAGAGAAATTATTGAAAGTTAACAGCTAAAATTAATATATTACAATACAGGATTTAAACACGAGACTCAAATTCAGCTGAAATTCTAAGGCCAAGAACAGTACACAGGTGCCAATAACTGCAAATCTTCAAATGAAGTGCTAGACTAGTGGTGACGAAGCTACGACACATGCCACAGCGGGCTCTTTGTATCATTGAAAGCTCTAAAAGGTTCACCATCACTGTGCTAGACCATTCCCTGTGAAACTTGTAGTAAAAGCTTTTTTTTGAGCCTATCTTTTCAGCATTAGAGATGTACATTTCCAACTATGTTTTTTTAATTTTTTATTAGTAAATGTTTATGATACGTAATACATTTCATCCTGCAGAGTTGGTACATGTATATATCCACATCATGAAGCTTTTTATTTCCCCTTTCCACCCCTTCCCTCCCCTCTTCCTCCATCCTTTGATCCCTTTCCCATCTGCAAGATGTCTACCTCTCTGTTTCCTATAATATTTTTTTATTTTGTTCTTCAAATTATTCTTTGGATTTCTCATATAAAACATGTGATATTTAACTTTCTATGACTGAATTATTTCATTAGCATTGTGGTTTCAAGGTGTATCTGTTTTCCTACAAATGACTCGTTTATCCTGCTTTAAGGCTGAGTAGTATTCATATATATATTATATATGACATGAATATATAATATATATATATATACAACTATCGTTCATGATTGAGTTGAGATGATTGGAAGGAATTGCATTTTATGGGTGAAAAAGAATGTTTTACAGCAGAGGATACCTAGGGGGTGAGTCAAAGGTTAATATCATTCACTGTTGGGCCGGTGAGATAGCTCAGTGGCATAAGCGCCACCCTGGCAAGTGCAAGGTCCTGAGTTCGACTCCCGGAACCCACATAAAGGAAAAAAGGGCCGGTGATGTCGCTCAGCATCACAAGCGCAAGGTCCTGAGGTCAACTCCTGGTACCCACATTAAAAAAATACATATATATCTATATATACACACATATATATATACACACACACATATATATATATATATATGTATGTATCATTCACTGTAATTTTAGAAGCATGGGATGGTGAAGGTTTTGGTGTCCTGAGACAGGAGAGAAGAGACAGAAACAAGGTTGCACCAGGATGAAGCTCCTTACATTGCAGAGAAAATTAGAAATATGCATTCTGTATGAGTAGTGAATCCTTAAGACAGGCACTGTCCTGGATCATCTAAGAAAGAGTACTACCTGAAATGCTTATTTGTCTTTCTGGGGGTATGATGCACTCTAGGAGCTGAGGAGGGAGAGAATGACAACTAGAAGAGGTGCTGAATTTTGTAGAACTGGAGTCTCTCAGCAAGAGAACTCTGAGTGGCCACAGAAGGGAGAGCCACCTTTGGCCATCGTCTAATCCTGAAAGGCATCAAAGCCAGATCAAGATGGAAGCAGTGAGGAAAAACAATCTACCTAACTACTCAATAAGCTGATTTTGGTGAGTCACAAATAGCAGCCAGGGAATGGCAGATAAGGAAGAAAATTAAACACACATCCTGTCGTGCTAGTTTCCAGATCTTAAGCAAAATCAGTTTGATAGAGGAGAGAAATGCAAAGTTGTGTGAATTTTGGTTAATTTCTAGGACTAAAACTCTACATTTTTATAATAAGATATTATATGAAGAAAAAGATGGATTAAATTAATGAGGCTGCCTGTAATTTCATTGGGTTATGGGTTAAAACTTGTTCACAAAATTATTTAAATGGATAGTGGCAAAAAAATTAAATAAAATATACATAAAATAAATGAATATCTAAAAGAAATGAAAATAATAAAAATGCCCAAATTTTAAAAATAATTAATATAATCAAATATGCCCTTAATAACTATGTGACATATTTATAGGAGATATGTATCTTGCTGGCCCCTAGAAGCGTATATATGGTTAAGAATATGGAATGTTCTAGGCTAGAGTACTATAGAATATTTGTAGTATTGTGGAGAAAGCAGTATGCCAGGGGACAGAGCTATAAATTTCAATCTGGTGTTAACACTACCCGAGTGATCTTAGTCTCCTGATGTTTCTGAGGCTCCTATCCACATCTGTAATATGAAGTTATATATCTTGAAAAATAACAATACAGACCTGAATAATTGTAGACTATAATAATGAATAAACATACAGACTCTGAGGCTGAACAAATCAAAGATAATATGAGAAGATATAAACCAAGTTTCCAATAAGAAGCAGAACTTCACATATAAAATACAGTTATAGGAAAGAGAGCTTATTGTGGCCTTGATGAGTTCAAAAATTTTTTATGCCATAATTGGCTACCATTATTTCTCATTTATATTCTTATAATATCCTTTTGATAGGTCATCGTGCACCCTAGAAAAACGCTGGTGAATAACATGGCTGAGGTTTCTAAACTTAAGAAATTTAGTTTCCTTACAGAGCTAAGTTTGAATAGATGGCTACAGTAAAGTCATGGCTGTGTGCATGGAATGCACATTAATCTAAGGAGTCACCTTGAGTGTTTTACTTCCACACTATCAGAAGGAGGATCTCAGGTGGTGCTTCTAACAGGAACTGTTATGCGAATTGAGACTGAGAGTGAGGAGACAGTCATCAAGGTGAAAGAATACCAGCTTGTAGGAAGGTCCTAACAGTGCAGTGGTTTTGAGAAATTTATGTTTTGAGAACTAAGTTCAGCAAAGCCTAGAATACTTAGAAGGATTTTAGAATGGTGAGAAGAAAAACAGAAAGAAAAAAAGCTTGAGAGATGAATGCCTCGATCCTACAGGGACACAGATGCATAATGTGGTCGCTTGGGAGTTGCTCAAGGTATTTGTTGAAATTTAGGCAATATTGGAAAAAATACCATTCTGCAATTACTCACTTAACAGTTTACCCCAAGCATCACTTGGGCAGCGCATTTGTTTACGTACCGACTATCCCGAGTGTTGCTCAGGCAGGTGTCATTTCAACCAGTAGATTCTTGTATTGAATAAATTTGATTAAAATGTTGTTTTTATATTTCCTTTTATATTCTTATAAAAATTCATGAAAAATATGCAATTTTTGGTCAAACTATTTAAATAATTGGACTGGTAAGCGGTTAAGAAAGGCTTGATAAATGCATGTTAAGAAAGGCTCAATGCATGTTTGCAAATTGAGATTGTGTTTATTGACCTGATATTTTAAACAAAAGTTTCATCATTACTCATGGTAATACAGTAGGAACATTGTGTTATAATGTCTGATATTTTGGAGCTAATCTGGAGCAACTGCAGTGTTAATCTTCTAGAAACACCAGCAAAGCTTATTCTTCTCAACAGGAGTCTAATACTGCATTAGACAGTAGGAAGAACTTTTTCAATTAGGAAGGCAACAAGATATGAGGGGATGAGGGAGGGAAGGAAGGGAAAAGAGATAAAAAAAAAGGGTTGAAAGAAAAAAATAGATATTGAGCTTTTTTAGCTATGGAGGGGAAGAAGGGTTGGAGGGAGGGAGGGGGAGAGGACAAAAAAAGAATCAAGATGTGTTGTGTACATGTACAAATTCCCCATGATGAATGTGACCACTGTGTACTGCAAAGAAGTACTAATATAAAAGAAGAGGAAAACCAGGGGGAAAAAAAGAGGATGCTCATTGAAGTTTAATCTTCTGAACAGGATGAATTAAAAATTGTCTTTCTAAATCACTCTGTTTCACTAGTTTAAGTCAGTTTACTGAGTGTTCCCAGATGCCTTGTTCGCCACAGTTTTACCTTATTTAGTATATTAGTTTTTGACATATCTTGTTTTTGTGCCCCCAAATAACCTTCTAATGTAAAATAGTTTAGTCCCCATGAACTTGTTGCCTTCTGTCCCGTATTTATTTGAGCATGTTATGTGATTCACGGGTTTTAGAGATAGGTACTTAATAGATGTTTGACAAAGGTGATGAGGAAGAGGCAGATAATTGTTGGTGTCCTGTATCAGTAGTTCACCTAACTGGCATTGGATAATTAGGCAAAATTATTTACTTAATAGATTTTTTTTTTTTAGTTTTATGAAATCCCAGATGACTGGGAGAGAGGATAGAAGATAATTGCTATTCATCTCATTGTCGGAGTAACTACATATTACTAATTGTCACTATGGCTTTCTTGCTTAGAAAAAAGAGCACTCTTCAGAGAAATAATATGAAATCTTGGCTCTATAGGAGCTGTTTATATTTCCCTGTATTTACAACTTACTCCTGTAAGGAGCACAGGCGTGTCATCAGCACTTATAACTACAACTCAGAATAATAATAAATGAGATGTTTGATATATTGTTTTATTTTCTGAAGTTTCAATCTGTTCTCTTGTGTCACCTTTACCAAGAGTTTGAATTTTTATGAAAAGTCTATCAGATAGGAACTGTGTAGAAGATATTCTTGTCATATCAAGACGAAAGTGTCAAATTAGTAGGATCCCTAAAGTTCATTTTTTAAAATTTAATTTAAATTTTCTATATTTCTTTTTAAATGCTTTCAAATACCATTTAATGTCACTTTTCTTAGTCATTCTCCAACCTCAGTGGCTATAATTCATTGACTATTTTGTGTATCAAGAGTACCACCTGTTTCATTTTATTTTAATTAATAATTATTATTAAAGATTGATTATTATTAATTATTAATTATTTTGTTTTATTTTATTTTAATCTGTTCATAGATTTTTTTCTTATATTTAGAGTATTCTTGAGGGTATTTTATAGTTTGGTGTTATATATAACTAATATAATAGATATTACCTTGAGTGCCCTTTAAAAGATACATTGCTTAAATTATTGAAGCTTCTGAATCATGTTTAAATTATTTTTTTCCTTCCCCCATGATCAGAATTTGAAAGTTATTACTGTGGCATGCCAGTGCTTTAACTCTGCTCTATTATTTCCTTTGCACAATCTGATGCAGAAGTACCAAGTACTTTTATTATTTATTGCTTTTGGACCAGTGAATTTATAATCACAGCACCTCAATTACTCCTTCACTGTACTGTTCCCAATACTTTACTGCTGTTGAACATAGAACATAGTTTTTGTAAGCATATTCTGAGCTAACCATTTTGTTTGTTTCTGTAATCAACTTTATTACATTTACTTTATGGTGGTGTTGGTCCATTATGAAAATACTTCATCTCATCTTTATGGTTTTTCTAAACAGTGCCTATGCCTTCCTAACTTGGTTTTAAATGTTTTCTTTTTTATTCTATGAAACAATAAAATAAAATTTCATAACAAAATAATAGTAATAGAGTAACAAAATAATAAGAAAATAATAATAGTGTATCATTACCTTCAAAGTAGTTACTTACAGTACAAGTCATAAATAAAAAGTTTCTCTTACAAAGAAGAAAGATATTGAGCTAGCCATTCTTACTCCACATTTGATCCATATTTTGAATAACTACATAGTGCTATATATATGTGTATATATATATATATATATATATAGCACTATATATACATATGTATACTTCTATATTGCACTATATTTGTAGTTGTTCAGCTTTTTTTCATTTTGCAGTTCCTTTCCATTACTTGCTTTTTAAAAATTTATTTTTAAGAACAGTTGTAGGTGTGCTGTAAAATTGAGAAGCTGCTATTCATTTTATAAACAATCATGGAAAAGAGTGTAGGGAGTAAAAAGATAGGATCTAGCTATTAAAAAATTTAGTCTATCAGAGAACAGTTATGCAAATAGATATGGACTTAATGATAAAGTAAGATAATTACACATAGTTAATAGTGTATACAGTTTTCAGTGAAGCACCTAAATAAAACCATCCATATCTTTTGGGTGTACATTACTAAAGGTTCTATGAGAAATCACATTTAGGAAACCAGGCTTCGTCCTGTAATCCCAGCATTCAGGAGACTGAGGCAGGATTGCCACAAGTGTGAGGCCAGCCTGGGCTCCATAGTGAGTTCATAGCAAGACACTGACTCAAAAAAAAAAAAAATTACATTGAGGGTAAGACATAAATGGTGGCTTAGATTCTGCCTGGACAGTCAGTAAGGCATGTGTATTCTATGCAGAAAGGAGTACCATGAGGGATATTATAGAAAGATTAGAGGGCAACGTGAGTTTAAGGATTGCTAGCATGTAAGAATAATGTATGATAGGGTAGATGTGCTGCCAAAGAAAAGAAAGTTGTGTGAGATATAAGTGGGACCAAGCCAGGAAGCATCGTGCACACTGTGCTAAGAAATTCAGTGTACGGTTGGTCAGCTGTATCAGCAGGATCTACATCCATGAATTCAACCAATTGCAGACTGAAAATATTTGAAAAAATTTTTGTTCCTAATATGTACAGACTTGTTATTCCCCACACAATATAGTGTAAGTTATTTACATAGCATTCACATTGAATTAAGTATTATAAGTAATGTAGCAGTGATTTTAAAATACACAAAGTATGTGTCTAAGTAAGTTATATGCAAATATTATATCATTTTGTATAAAAGATTTGAACATCTGAAGATTTTGTTATCCTGGAAGGGTTCCTGCAGTCAATCCCCTGTGGATACCAAGGGATGGATGTGTATATTTGAAGGTAACACTTTCTAAACCAATGATGCTTAAATGTTTCACCATAGAATGTTACTACACATTCAGTGAAAAAGGAATGTGTTAAAAAGGTGGGAGGACTACTGAACTAAAAATAATGAAGCCATTTCTTCATGTCTTCTCTAATTTATTATTGTATAATTCACATTATGATTGTAAAAGGTATATGTGGAATAGTTCAATTTTATCTAATAATGACTTCCTATTTAGAAATTTTCTATGAAGTCTCAAATCTAAATTAGATTGATAGCACTTCTGATAATATATAATTATATATTTAATTTATACTCATATACATGTTTTTTCTGTTTTACAACCTGAATGGTAAGTCTGTGCCTGTTTTGATGCAGTTTTATGATCAGAACTGTTCTCTACCCCAGATATGTGTGTGTAGGTGGGTGTATGTATGGATATGTGTGTGTGTGTATGTATGTGTGTGTGTGTGTGTATGGATGGATAAGAAACACATTTAATTCACACCTGTGTGTGTGTGAAGGAACAAATTTATATTTTAGCAAATATATGGGAGAGATTTATATTTGATGAAGATGAATTTTAAGAGAATGAAGAATTCTGAACAGAAAATACAGAAATTAATTGTGTATTTTAGGTCAGCCACTGAGGCTGCATTGAATTCAATGGGATTGGTAAGATCAAGGACATCTAGTCCAGGTAAGAGATGGGATAGGTAGAAAATCGCACAAAAGACATTTGAAGTTGATTTAGAAAGTTCAGTATATTCTCTGTTGGTGCTGTACCGTATTACAATATATTTAGCACCTTAAACAACACAAATTTATTCTTGCAGTTTTGTATCTTGAAAGTCTCCCTAGACTAAAATCAAAATGTTAGCATAATTATGTTACTTTCTGTTGACTCTAGGGGAAATCTATTTCTTGTGCTTTCTACTTTCTGGAGGCTGCCCACTCTTGATGGCTTGAGTGCCTTTCTCTATATTCAAGGCTAGAAGCGTCTAGCCTTGAAGAAAAAAGAAAAGAAAAAAGAAAAGAAAAAAGGCATAGAACTGCATATCTCTATGTCTTTTTCCTGGAGTAACATCTGACTTACTGTCTTTTCTATTTATTATACCATTGTGCCCTTCCACATAATAAAGACTAATCTCCCTATTTTAAGGTTAGCTGATTTGCAGCCTTATTTCAGTATTCAATCTTAATTTCCTTGTACTGTATCCAAGTGTTCACAGGTTTCTTGGATTAAGACTTGAACAGCTTTGGGGTGGGGCATTATATTGCATCCAGTGTGCAAACTGATAGATTCATTGTAAACAGTGAAGGAGTGTGCTGCAAGGGTGTCACTATTGTTTGAATGTTCTCTTCAGAATTTAGGTGTTGTCACCATTGTAGACTAGAGGAAGAGCTTTTAAGAGGTGATTAGGCCTCAGAGGTTTCTCCCTTATGAGTCAGGTTAGATATCCATATAAAGGATCTGACCGAGGATGATGTTTGTTTTGCCCACCTTCTGTCACATTAGAACATAGGAGGAAAATCCTGTCCAGATTCTAGCAACTTGATTCTGTATTTTTACCCTTCAGAATTGTGCAAAATAACTTTGTTTTCTGTAAGTTGCCCAACCTCTGGTATTCTTATTTGGTAGCACAAAATAAACTAACATATATGGGATATTGGTTCTTCATTTCAGTACTTGAGATGCTGTGTGCAAGTAACTGCATAGGGAAATCGGGGTAGTGCACATTGGCAGGAGAATGGTGAGCTCAGATGTGGACATGTTAATTTTGTGGGGTTTCTGAATTGTGTCTGAAGTGTGAGAGAGGGGCATGTGGTAGAGATACTGTTTCAGGAGTTGACAGTAAAGTAAAAAACAGATTCCTGAAGACTATATAATGAGTATTCTTTAAAATATGGCAGTTTTTGTGTATTGGATGAAATATTCATTGGGGTAGAAGAAAACTATTAATTAAGATAGATTACTTGGGAAATCAATGATTTTAAGTTTTAAAACTATTTTTATTGTTAGTCAATAAAAATAAGGACTGCAGTGTATTTACCACTGAAAAGAGCAACCAAAGACAGAAACTATCTGGCCAGCTAATTGTGGATTTTTTGCCTAAAGATTTATATTCTTCCTGAAATCATGCGGCATGATCTGTGAATGTCATTCTCTGTCCTTGCTTGACATTGTATAAAATCAACTCATAGAATGTGAGAGTCCTTATGGGAAAAGAAATATATATTTTGTAGGTGAAGTAAATCTTCATATAGGACAAATTTTCTTTCCAAAAATTCAAAAGTAGACCTTCCAAAATTTAGCTGATATAAGGCTATAACAATGGATACTATAACATGTCTTATAAATAATGTTCAAAATGTGGAAGTTATGATTTGACAGTATGTTCATTTGAAAAAAAAATATTTTAATTAGAAATACTTTTTCATGTTACTTCAGCAATATTCAAATTTGCAAGCTTTAAAACGGGTAGATAAAATTCTCTTAAATAGAATGGGATCAAGAGGATTCTTAAAAAGCAAAACAGGATCACTCCTTTCCAGTAATTTAGTACTCTCCAAGAAATCTTTGATCTCTAATTTGTTCTCTCCAGTGGACTTACCTGCAGAAGAGATTCCCTGGGGAGGCAAAGCATCAGTGACTAAATTGACCTTCACATGTATAAACTGGTCTCCTCTATGCCTGATTAACAGAATCCGTCTCCTAAAGTATGATCATTCCTCAGTGGAGGGATAATATCTGAGCTCCTGTGGCATGAAAGCTGGGGACACAATTTGGATTCTGATGACTTGACCAAAAAAGTTTCTCAACATTATACATTTCTTCCTATAATTCACGTCCTAGATAATTGGCAAATTAAGAAAACTTATCAATATCTTATGAAAGCCTGTATCTGCTTTCTTATGCTTAATTATACTTGAGAAGCCCATGTTGAATAAAATATTCTCCATTTGCCTAAATGTTCAAATGTCATTATCATTTCTATTGCATTCATTTTATATTACAAGATCCTGGTAATAAACAATTTCACCATAGTACTTAATGACTTGCCTTCCCTACAGGGTAATGATAATAATAATGTATGTTTTTATTTTATTTTTATGCCAACAATAAAGATTCCATCTGTCATTCTTTTCTGTATACTGAAGTAGTACTGTTCTTGGCATGGGTCACATTTTTAAATGTTTCATTTATGAACCATTCCTCCTTGAATCCTTGCAGTTCAGAAATATGCCAAAAAAGATAAGCTGTCTTGCAGTTCATGTGTCTCTCAATTTGGCTTTGCATTTGCTGTGATATTTCCTCAATAGTTTCCAATAGGAAGTTGTCCTACATAGTTCTCATGACTTTATTTATTAAATAATTGTGCTAAAAGCTGTTTAATGTATAAATGGTGTGACAACTGGTTGTCTTAATATTTTACTTAAGTCTTCACTTTTTTCTTGCCTATTTCTCTAATTATAGACTATTCTGTTCCACAGGCAATGTTATTTACCAAGTCACTCAGTAAAGTTGAATTTAGGTATTCAGAAGACAACACACATCCTTTAGGCAGTCAGCGATCATGAAATTATCTTAAAAAGTGTTAGAAAATTACATTTTCATTTAAATTATTCTTTTATAGTATCTCTGCAGAATGTATATTACTGTATGAATAGATTATCAAGTTTTATTTCCTGATAACCATATTTCATGAGCAGTTAAATCTGACTGTTCATGAACAGAGTTCAGGTAGTGGCTTTAGAGTACAGTCTTCAATAGCGGCAGTTCATCTCCCCAGTTTTAGGGACAAATGGAGACAGGTTATTGGAATCAGTGGCAGACAGGGAATGGGAGAATCTAAGAAAATGCCTTGTATTTAGATATTTCTTAAAGATTCCTTGAGTGGATCAATTAATGAGAGAAAATAAAAGGAAAAGACAACCAGTGCACCAATTATGTCCCATGACACAAACTTCTTTTTGTTATATTACTGATTATTGAATCCAGGATGCTGCCACTGAACTTCATCTCCCTCTTTAAAATTTTTGAGGCCAGGTCTTACTAAATTTCCCTGGCTGTCTTAGATTTGTGATCTTCCTGCTTCTGCATCCTAAATAGCTGGGATAACAGGCATATGGCACCATACATGGTTATATGCAAACTTTTGATTATTAGTCTTACTTTTATACATGTTTATTTTATCCAAGAAAGGTGACTAACAAGATCACATCCTGTTGATACCTAGGGGAGGGCAGATACTAAAGCTTGATTATTCATTTTAGACCACAGTGATTCTCAGTTATTGGAATAAGAATTATGCTTGGCCAGGGTTATACAAAAACAGATTATTGGAATCAAGTATAGAGCTCCAGATACAGATGGAAAATATAATCTAAACAATGAATAATTTCTTCAGGCATGATACAAGTTGCAGCTTTAGGAATTACCATTCAGTATATTTCTGTGAAAAGTTGCTTAAGTATTGTAATTTTAGGAGTAGCATGTAACAGTTCCAAGTTGCTGTCACCCAAAAGATACCATTATGAATTTACATTTAACTTGGTTGAATAAATGCATGAATAAATAAAGCAGAGGAAATAAGGAGAAATGAGTAATAATAAACACATCTATGTACTGAGTTATTTTCTTTGTATAATGGGTGTTTCAGTGGGGCAGCCAATAAGAGGGGGAATAATTAGATGCACAGGATTTAGACTGAGAAAAAGCAGCCTGAGGGCACTGCATTCTAAAAGGGTTGGGAGCATGTTGGAGCATAAAAATGGACTCCAAACAGTAAAGAAGGTGTGTGACATTTAACAGACCATTCTGTACACAAAAACAAATGTCTATTTTGATTTCATTTTACCTACAGACTACTTTGCCTATTACCTATAACTCAGAGAGATCATTTGTAAATAGCTCTTGACCATATTCATTACAAAGTAAGCATGATGTCCATTTAAATTTCAAGTACCTGTTTTCCTGCTTCTCTCCACTGTTTTCAATATTTGGTGAAGAAATTTTTCCAAGGTAAGAGATTCCTGTCCTTGCTCCTTTCCATTGACTGCTTTCATTCATTCATTCATTCATTCATTCATTCATTCAAGTTATTCAACACAGGCACACACACACACACACACACACACATGGACACACACGCACACACTCCTAGCCGTTGAGAAGCTAAAACTATGTTGACAGAAGTAATTTTTAAATGAGTATATGTTGATAATTGTGGTACCTTTTATGGTAATAATTAATGGATAGCATTCTGTCCTTTCAATTGTTCAATATGTATTTGTTTCAAAATTATGAAACAAAATTTCCTATTGTGTTCTCAAAACTGGTTATTTCCTATTTCTGATGGCGAAAGCCTGTATTTTTAGCAATGTCAACTTCTGATAAGTTTAGTCCATTCTGTGTAAAGCACTAAGTCTCTAGACAAATCTAGTAGAAATTCCTTGTATTTGGGATTATTTTGGAACATATTTTACAGGCGGAAAATTATTATGTCCCATCCCATTGACTCTGGAATGCATTTCTGCCATCTATTCACTTATTGGCACTTATATGGAGACTAAAATAAGTGGTCCAATTATTGACACCTGATAGTGGTGTTGATGTGATATTGGATGTCTGCCCTTTTGGAATAGCATAATTCTACACAGTGTATTTAGTAGCTGCAGCCTTTCTTTGCTGTATTTCCAAATACAGACATCTGAATCCATTTTTCTGTTTATATGTTTGAATAAACTACCGTAGTGTGGACACGATATCCTGATAGTGGAAATGGTAAAATGACTACCAGTACTGCTTGAAGGTAGACATTGTGTCTTATAAACTGTCTATGTCTGCCAGTGCCTAGTATAGAGTCTTCAATATAAGAGACTCAATAAATGATTGTTGAAGTCATATCAAAATATATTAGATACAAGCAAGTAACGTTTCTATGTCTCCAGAGTGCTCACTGAGGGAAGTTAAAATTTATTGCCAGTAAGTCCATGTAAGTGTAATGGAGGGAAAAAAAAGCAACTCTATGGTAGGAAATTTCCTTCCATGTTCAAGAGGAAAAACAGACATTTACTCATTGAATTCTTTCCTAAATTCAAGTATATTCTTTCCTTCTACTACAAAGCCACTATTGTTTCTTTTTGGAGGTTTCCATAGTTTTTTATATCTTTTTCATTATATAGAAATTGTTTTGAATGAGGATGCCTGTTATATTTAAGACCTTGAATTAAGTAGTTATAATATTTTTAACCAGAGATATAAAAACTATGATTTAAGAGTATTTTAGGCCTTATGTTTCATCATACTCGTTTTAAAAAGGGAAAGTGTCCAAAGCCTGTGAAGGACGGGGGAGATGTAAGAAAGGAGGGAACTGGAAAGGCAAGAGGCAGCTCTGATGCTGTGGAAGCGATGGGGAGCAGATTTAGTGGTCTGGGCTAAATAGAGCTCCTCTGCATGAGACACGAAAAGCTCACATTATTAAATATATTATGACTGATAAATCCGAGAGTAAAGCCAAATCATCTTTTTTACCTGTATATACTGTGTATGACTGAAACAACGCAAATAATTCAGGTCCTAAACAAACCCTTCCTAATCTAATTATAGGTCAAAGTGCTGAAGATCTCAAAGTGGAAGAATTATACATTGCTTTTAATTAGGAGAATGCCAAATTCTCTGTTGTTTTATTATCTTCTAGCCATAGAAATAGTTTGATGGAAAATCACAACTTCTCAGGTGACTCACTGGTAAGTCTTAATAACCATGCTCAGGAACCCAGGTGTGACCAGGAAGCTGAGTTTCCTTGGGTAGATCAGATTCGCACCTGGGTTCTCCTTTGACTTCTGTGGTAAGTGCTGGTAATGACAGGTTATAGGAAGGAATATAAAGGGGAACCAGATAAAAGTATCAAGCAAGATAACTATACAGAGGTGCTTGGCTAGAAATTTGAAGGTGTAGTGGGGATGAATATTACCAGATACATTTTTAATAAACCATTCACTGTTCATTGTTTGGATAAGGTTTTCAGTGGCAATTCTTGCTCTCTAGTAGATTTGTCTTCTATATACTGGCGATCTTGTTTACTTGATTTGTCCTAAATGTAAGTTCAATTAGGATATTCTATACCTTGGTTATTTGGCAGTTTTTTTTAAGGTAATAGCAAAAAATATTCTGAGCTTTTTAGTTTATTTTTCCATCAGAACTAAAATGGAGTGGTTTATTTTGCAGAAAGGATGGGGGAACATGTAGTATAAAAAAGATATTATTTTCTAGGGACTAGAGAGCTGAGGGTATGAAATCAGAATTTCTGGACTTGATTTTTTTCTATCTAAATGGAGAAAGTTCTTTAGCCTCACTATATTCTCAGTAACTTATTTTCCAAAATAATATTTTCAAACTCTCAGAATTTAAAGGTTAGTTGTCATTCTTATCATTCACATCACATATATTAAAAACAAGGAAACAACAGAATTAGGAATAGTTACAACAAAACAAAATGCTATCAGTACAGCCAGTGAACAAATCGTGATCATATATTGTAGATAAATCTAGTTTCATTATTTTTAAGAGGGAGTGATCCTTTTTGGAAGATGTTGTTTTAAAAATAATATCAATACACATAGAGGCATACTAGGGTTGAACAGTATATGTATATTTAAAGCAATCTGCATTTTCATGCAACTAAATATTGATTCTAAATATGAGGGTAGATGCTTACACACAGTATACTAATCTGGAAGTAATCTTTATGTTTTTGCGAATCAAAAATACACAATTTTGTCAAAAATGAATTAGTGAATTTGATATCCTGAAAGTTTAAAGCATATAAACAATATAAACTCAAACAAACTGTTTTCAATTCAATGCATAAATATGTATTTGTTAATGTCTCTATAATTAAAAGTTTTCTTTGATTTTATCTGGTCTTGATACCCAAATGTGTTTCCTTTGTTTATTTGTTTGTTAAGCTATTATAAAATGGTAGGGTGTATAATAGTCACTGGAACGTAGACTCTAAGAAGCCTCTAGAACTGAGTCATTACACTCCTCACTGTTTGTAAACTTACTGTTTGTTGTTACCCGATAGATTACAAACCCTGATGGGCTTTAGAGGCTCTAAATTAAATTACTCTATGAAAAAAATTTGTTAAAGAAAATTCCCCAAACATGTATTTATGATTTCCTGAACTCTTAAGAATATGGGGAAATTTTAGGACTCAGGTCACATACCACTAATTTGAATTTTCAAACAAAATTAATCTTAAAGAATACTTTCTTGATGGGTTAATTTACTTCCTCACTTAATTTTTCAAAATAATATATAAGTAAAATCTCATCTTCTTTTGTTCCATTTGAATAAAGATGATCTGTTATATACCATAAATCAATATACTATTTTAAAACTAATATCCCTTAAGTTTACTAGAAGGGTAAAGACTTGATAAATTATTCTGAGACAAAAATGATATTGTCCTCTTTAATCTTAGGTACACATTGTTTCATATATAATATAGTGTTACCAAAGATATCTACTTAAAGAGCTTTTAGAATACAATGAAATTATCTTATTATCCCTAAAAGAATGAGTAAAGAAAACAATAATAAATTGAAAGATATTTTCAGAAAGAAATATATGTTGGAAACTTTTTCTGCAAGGTATGTAGAAAATCATATGCAGTTTTATAAGCATTCTGTGCATTATGTAGCCTATTAAGTAAAATATGTATTTTCAAATTTTTATTTTGATAAATGAGCCTTTTTGTTTTGGTTAATTTCTCATATTTATTAATAAGTAGTTATATTTTCAGTTGTACTTCTAAAAATAATGTTAATGTTACTATTTAAAACATTGCTGTTAAATTTAAGATGAAAGGGGATTGAGTTTTTAACTGAAATTAATAATGTAATTTGCTTTTCCTTCTGCTGGGCTTGCAGTAATTTTGCATCTGGTGGGGACTAGGTAACTTTTGTTTAAAACCAGCAGGAGGAGCTCTCACCTTGCTGGGTTCCACATAATGAGTGTAGCTGGCAAATTTGAATTTGAGGGGGTTTTGTACATGACACAAATGATAAAATTAAAATACTTATCACATATAGTGATATTCACAAATCTCAAAATACTCAGTTTTATTTTAATATTAAAGTACTATTCACTTGTCTGAAATGCAAATTTGAAGTTTTATCATGCTTAGAAATTTTTAAAAGTCATTGCTATTTAAGAAAATGAAGCAATCAGGTGAGTCTTGTTTCTGGAGCTACTAAGAAACCCAGAAAAAAATTCTTCCTAAGCATCTACATTGTTGTAAGTACATACACATTTTCTTTTATATTTGTTTTAAAATGAATACACTTCACAGTTTATAACTGAATACTAAAGCAAAGTGACCCATGTATTAGAAAGAATAGTATTATATAAAGTAATCGATTAGTTTGCATTAATTTCTTTGTACAACTGATGAAAAGGAAATTGATAAATATCAATGCATAGCCAAGAATTTTGAATACTGTTTCCAATAAGCTGTTTATTTAAATATCATTTGTAGTTAATATCTTTGAATGGTCTATATGAAACTTTGATGAGAAATTTAGATTCAGACTTATGAAGACTTAAAATCTTAAAAAGAAATAGTCATGTTTCTCTTCATCTACAAAAGTAAGAAGACAGTAAATGAGGTTTTGTATTTGATCTTAAAACCATAGGAAGAACAACACTTTTTTAAAGTTTTAGAGTATCGTAATTAAAAGCATTCTCCTTTGTTGAAATCCAAATATATCACTTTGTGATTGCAAGGAAAATTATGTAACCTCTCTGAGCCTGAGTTTTCCCATCTATAGTTTAAGCATTGAGGGCGGGAGAGAGACAGACAGAGAGAGAGAGAGAGAAAGAAACACTCAGAGTGGAAAAATAAATAACCTGATTAAATAATGGGTGCAGTTCTTAAATGCACATCCTTGCAAAGAAGACATACAAATGGCCGACACATATATTAGAAGGTCCTCAGCATTACTAATCCCCAGAGATATGCAAATCAAAAACACTGAAATACCAGATCACCCGTTAGGACAGCGATTGTCAAAATTTTAAGTTACCAAGTGTTGGCAACAATATGAACAAAAAAGAACAAACCTTGTTCATTTTTGAAGGGAATGTTAATTGGCACAGCTATTACGGAAAACAATATTGAGTGGTTTCAAAAAAATATAGAACCACCATATGATCTAGATATTCCATTTCAGGATATATATTAGAAAGAATTCAAATCAGGATCTTAAATAGATATCTGCACTTCCATGTTCTTTGCAGCATTATTCACAATAAAGAAGATAAGAAAACAAATTAAATGTCACCAACAGATAAATGGATAAATAAATGTTTATTTATTTAGGCAAACAATGGAGTTTTATTCTGCCTTTAAAAAGAATGAAATCCTGCTCCATGTGACAATATGGATGGACCTGGAGAATATTATGCTGTTAAATAAGCCAGTCAGAAAAGAACAGGTACAGCAAGAATTCATTTAGATGAAGTGTCTTTAATAGACTCAGAATCAGAGAGCAAAATGGTGGTTGACAGGGCCTGAGGGAAGAAGATACAATTTTCAAATATGTGAAGTAAATAAATTCTAGAAATCTGTTGTATATAATATAATGCCTATATCAGCAATGCAATATATGTACTATAAATTTATTGTGGGTATCACTCATGTGAAGTATCTTTCTAAATCACAAAAAGGACCTGAAAACAAAAAATAAACAAACAAAAAACCTGAAAATGAGGAAACATTTGGAGGAGGTAAATATGTTTATTATTTTAATTGTGGTGATGGTTTAATGGGTGTACATGTGTGTCCAAACTCATCAAATTGTATACATTATGTACAGTTTCTTTTATATCAACTATACCTTAGTAATGCTGTTTTTAAAAAGAGAATAAAGTTTATCAATGATTACAAATACGGAGCACAATGTATAGACAATAATCACTTCAAAGGAAATTTAGATTCTTACCAAAATGGAGAAAAATCATTGTTCTTTATAAAGTTGACTGCATAATCAAAGTAGGATGATAAAATGTAGATGTGTTTTTCAACTTTTATAAATATTTTAAATATTTTAATATAGAAAAATACATTTGTACATATCAAGTTGCTAGCATGTAATATTTTAATATATTATTTAATCTTTAAATCAGATTAAACAAATTTATCTCATTAAAAATTATCATTTATAGCAAAAACATTCAAAATCCTTTCTTCTAGCCTTTTAAAATGTACAGTACATTGTTGGCATCTATAGTCACCATACTGTGCAGAGGCATATCAAGACTTCTTTCTGTGTCTAACTGTAATTTAGTGCCTATTTTTTAATCAACCTTTTCTCATTCCTCCCCCCTCTCATACTTCTATGGCCTCTGGTAACCACTATTTTACTTTCAACTTCTATGAGATTGGTTTTTGAGATTACATATATGTGTGGGTTCCTGCAATACTCTTCTTTCTGTACCTGGCTTATTTCATTCTACCCATGTTGCCACATGGGACGTCATTATTTCTTATTATTTCCTATTCAGATACTTGAGGAGTATTTGTGTATGTGTACCACGTCTTCTTTATCCACGCTTCAGTTTATCGTATGTTTCCATTTCTCAGCTATTGTGAATAGTGCTGAAATGAACACAGGAGAGTGTATGTTTCTTTGACATACTGATTTCATAATGATTTGTTTAAAATGGAAACAATGATAGAACATTTTGGGGATTGAAGAAGAGTGTATATAGACATTCCTTAGTACAGTGATTGAGAATTAGTATTGTCATTTTCACCACTGGTTAGGGAACTAATGAAGTATTTCAAAAGGAAAAATGCACTCATAATTAACATTAAATTTTTAAGTAACCTAAAGTACATACTGATATTACAGACTTCTGAATTCTTTGGAATACTTTATCCCACAACTAAAAAGGAACTTTTATTCAATAGCAAAATAAAACTTATTTTTTCATAGTTATTATAGTGATGCACTCAGGTTTTGCTCTAATGTGTGGAATTATTTCTGTTGCACTGAGTGAAGCTAGGGGTGTGTGTGTGTGTGTGGGTGTGGGTGTGTGTATTGTGTGTATCTTATCTTTCCTGCACTTTCTATCCATTATTTCTGTTACAACTAGGCTTTTTAATTTTTGTTAATGTGAAGTAAATTAAACTGTAAAGAAAATATTTTTAAAAGCTTTAGCCTTTTATTTTTCCTTCTTTTTGTGATTTTAGCAGTCATGGAAAACCATTAGCTAAATATATTAATTCATTAAGAGTAGCAAATAGTACACTTTAGTCAGTCATTCTTCATTTATTTATTTATTTATTATTTTTTTTTTTTTTTTGTGGGTACCGGGGGTTGACCTCAGGACCTCGTGCGCCATCAGGCGCCCGTGCCGCTGAGCGATATCACCGGCCCCTTTTTCGTATGTGGGTTCTGGGAGTCAAACTCGGGCCCTTGCGCTTGCCGGGCAGGTGCTTACGCCGCTGAGCCATCTCACCAGCCCTAGAATATTTCAATAAGAGAAATGTCCTTCATTAACAGTTTTGTTAAGCAGAAATAGTTCATATAGAAAAAGCAAAATACATGTTTTATTCTTCTTACTTTCTTTACCAGGTTCTTTTTTTGTTTGTTTGTTTGTTTTATGGGTACTGGGAATCGACCTCAGGACCTTGCACTTGCCAGCAAGTGCTTGTGCCACTGAGCTATATCACCGGACCCGTTTTTCCTTTATGTGGGTTCCCAAAGTCGAACTCAGGACCTCGCACTTGCCAGGCAGGTGCTTATGCCACTGAGCTATCTCACCAGCCCTACCAGTTTTAAAAGTAATGTTTTTCTAACATTCTGCAGAAGCTACCATGAGGTATTTATTAACATTTTGAATGTGTGAATTTAAGCATTTTTGAAGTGTTTCAATCTTTCAGTTATTACCCTCATGTATGATCAACTTACTTTTTTGCTAGTGCAGCCCTTTGAAAATTTATTCCGAGCTGCTTTTGTTTTGTCCCTAGTAGACATTGATGTCTTCCCTATTTTTCTGATATTAGGGCTAAAAAAGACCACCAGTGAAGTTGGCTGACAATATATAAAAATAAAAATAGATTGAACCTGAATCTGATCAAGCCACTTACCTACTGATTTAAAGGAAATACAGAAAATGGCAAAGCATGTTTAGTGGTATCTCATGTAGTACAAAACACTCTGGTTTTTCTCTTTTTTCTTAGGAAATAAATTTTAAATGTTGAAAATGATGATTTGTTGTTTTTCTTTAAGGAAAACGCATATTAAAATAACGAGACACTGTGTGGCACACCTGTTAGAAGGAGTTTAAAATACTAGACGGTGGTCAGGCCTGATATATGGAGAAACTGCAATTGGGAATGTAACATTTCTTAACCATTTTGGAATCCATTTTGACAGATAGTGTTATTTATTTATTTATTTATTTGCTAACGGAAATCGACCTCACAACCTCACACTTGCCAGGCAGGCGCTGTGCTGCTGAGCTGTATCCCCAGCCCTGACAGATAGTTTTAAAAATAATTATTTTGGGGCCTGGTGAGATAGCTCAGTGGCATAAGCGCCTGCGTGGCAAGCACGAGGTCCTGAGTTCGACTCCTGGTACCCACAGATGAAAAAAGGGCCGGTGGTATCACTCAGCAGCACGGGCGCCTGCTGGCGCGCGGGATCCTGAGGTCGACCCCCGGTTCCCACAAAAAAAAGAATAAATAAATAATAAGTATTTTGCATATAATCCAGTCATCATGCTCCTCATTATTTCCCTTGGAGTAATGAAATCATTAAGTTCATATAAAACCTGTAAATGAAAGTTTACAGTGGCTTTATATACAAGGGGTGATTGAAAAAATACTGTGAATGTTTAAATTTGAAGAAATTACAGTAAAAGACACATTGCCATTAATGTCCCTTAAAATATCCTCTCCCCCCGCTTTGAACACACTTATCCCATCCTTCTTGCCATTTTCTGAAATAGTTCTGAAAGTCCTCTTTCATGAATGTCTCCAGAGGAATGACAAGATATAATAAATGCTATTGGCAAGTGCCATCCGTTGGAAAGTCAGGTTCATGAAAACATTACCTTGTGTTCAAATCCACCTTATTCATCAGATCTGATACAGTGTACAACATCTGGCTCTTTCCCAAAGTCAAAATGACCATGAAAGGTAAACATTTTAAGTTGATTCAGGACATCCAGACAGCCATGATAGAACAACTATGACACTCACAAGAGAGGACTTTTGAAACTGATTCCAAAAGTGGTAAGAATGATGGGATAAGTGTGCCCAAAGTGAGAGAAAATATTTTTGAGGGCGAATAAAGGCAATGTGTCATTTACTGTAAAATTTATTTAAACACACATGTTAAGTGGCCCACATGTTCATCAGCCAGCAAATTCAATACAATGAAATAATTTTCAGCAATAAAATGTAAGTTATTATTGGTACTTATGAGGCAGTAAAGATGGATCTCAGATGCATTATTGTAAATGAAAGAAACCAAGCTCAAAAGAATACATAGCATATGGTTTCTTCACTTGATATTTTGGAAAAGTCAAAGTTATATGGGCAGAAATTAGTTTAGTGGTTGCCTGATGATGGGAAGGAAAATAGATCACTATAAAGGATTGCAAGGAATATTTAGGGGGTGTTTAAAATATTTTATAGCCTGATGTAGCCATGGCTTACAAGGATGTGGGGGTTTTGTCACAATTCATAGAAATACACCTTTGAAATGGTGAACACACTTTAGTCTAACTGAAGAAATAAAATGGGAAAATTTAAAAAGTAAACTCACTAATGTAGAGCAATATTTTGATTTTGATTTCTGTGGAAATAATATTAAAGATATTTGATGACATTAAGTAATTACTATCTGTGTAATGTACTAAGATGTAGTTCTAGCAGAAGACTTTATTTTAGAAATACACAAATGCCGACAGTTTTACAGATTAAATGATTTGACTTCTGAAATTTGCTTCAAAAAATCTTTCACTGAGAGAGTAGATGTAGATGAAACAAATTGAACATAAATTGGTATTTAATAAAACTTGGTAATGAGTATATGAGGGTTTTTTTAAGTATTTTCTCTTAAAATATGTTTGAGAATTTTCCACGTAAAAATTAATTGAAAAAGTATAGCTGAGTTTTACCAATTTGAATATTCAGCGATGAGTATATATAGAGTTTACCACAGAAATTTAATATTAGGTGCATCTTTTATAACATGTCAATGAAATATATTGTAGTGGCTCAACTAAGGAGAACTGCAAAATTCTTGTAGTAGACAGAAGAGAGATGGAAAATAATGAACTAACAATGGCATTTTTAAAAACTGCACTTAAAGAACCCTACCTCATTGGCAAGGTGAACTGAAACCAGTGATGAGATACGTAAGCATTGTTTCCTCAGAGTGTATCCCATGGCCTACCATACCTTGTGCCTAGGTTCTAATGCTAAAAAGTATAGAATTGCTAAATTTTGGGGACTACATATTTTCCTATTGGAAACATAGCAAAAATGCTCTTAGCTCCTCTCTGTCTTTTCACCTTTGTTTCTATCTTCCTACTTTTCCAGAATAATCCCCACTCCTGTTTCACACTTCAGAGACTGAGAATTTAATTACAACACAGTTATTTTGTAGAAGGAATTCTTTTAAAATTGTCTGTCTGTCTCTGTCTGTCAGTCATCACATCTGATTGAAGACCATCTTGTCCTGGCCTAGCTCAGGTTTAATCTTTGTGAATTCTTCCAGATGTGCCCTTCAGCCTTAGCCTAGCTTAATTGCAATTGTATTTTATAATTGTTTATTTTAGCATTTAACACAGTTCTTGTTATTTGCTTAGCTTACTGCATTTTTTACCTAATGGTGGTTACTCTAGGTTAGTAAAATAAAGGGTTATAGCTTTAGTTTTGTTTTTTCATCTTTTAGAAAATAGTAAACTACCTATTATACACAGTAATGACATGTATTCTTTTTTTTTTTTTTTTTTTTGTGGGTACCGGGGGTCAACCTCAGGACCTCGCGCGCCAGCAGGCGCCCATGCTGCTGAGTGATATCACCGCCCTTTTTTCGTATGTGGGTTCTGGGAGTCGAACTCGGGCCCTCACGCTTACCAGGCAGGCACTTATGCTGCTGAGCCATCTCACCGACCCCCATGACATCTATTCTTAAGCATAGTGTTTTTTTCAAAAGAGTTGTTTTCATACTTTGCTGTTTATTTATGCACATTTAGTATAAAAAAGAAACCTTTTTAATGTGGCTTTTTTATTAATGTGGTATAAAAATCTATACATTAAAATAGGAAAATAAGCAAAGTTATGTATTTCCCCAGTTTAACATTAATATTAGTTTTAAAAATCTAATAAAAATCACTATTTAAATTCTATTATTATTTATTTTACTCAGCATTGTTAAACCTAATGCATTTAAAATTAATTTATTACCATGCATTTTATCATGACTTAATATTGTCATTATGCACTTATATTTCACATACATGAAAAAATTTTTGAATAATATAACTTATTAAATGTGATGAATAATAGTTAGGGTAATTGATATTAATGATTTAAATAACTTTAATATATTTTCCAGTTGAGAAATTCATGCAAGTTTTATCTGTTTACTTCCAGTTGTGTTGCTTGATACAACTACTGTGCTGGGAGAGCTAGGATGGAAGACATATCCATTAAATGGGGTAAGTTTAAATGCATTTGAATTGTCATCCTTGTTTTAGGGACTTGCAATAAATGAAAAATGTATTTTTGGTACTCTTTAATATCAGTTTTGGTATAAAGTTTAAAGTCTCATGAAAAAGAGTAAACTCTAAATGACAAGTTGATGGGAATTATATGTAAACATCCTGCTTTCTTCTCTATTTTAGTAATTGTTGTGTTTTATACATAGTAATGTTAGAATTCTTCCCAAATTTTCCTTAGAAATGAATTTCTATATGTAATATCAAGACATTTTTCTGTATAAATGTTACATATGGTAATCTATGAATTTACAGACATAAAATTAAGAGTTGCATAAGTAGATTGTACAAATATTAACAATTTGGTTTTTAATTAAAATACAACTCTACTAAAACAATATTTTAATTTGGCAAAAAGATACTTTGTGTTTAGGTTTTCGTTAACTGGAAATAGTTGCTTTTGAAGGCTTATGGGAATGTATAATTTTCATAATACAGTTTTCCAAACAGTGACCTTTCACCTATGGTTGCACTTGAATTTTTATGTTTTATCTTTTCTGCATTGTTTTTACATTCTACTTCTTTTTATATCAAGCTAAAATGAAAGGGTTATTTTGAAGATTGTTACTTAGATTCTTTTTCTAAAACAATATTCAATAATAAAATCATTTAGATGTTTTCTGCTGCACCTGGTTTAACTTTTTTTCTTGGAAATTGGATTTTCTTATCATATTCTTTGTTGATATTATTTACATTGCTTCTATTATATCTTCAAATTTAAATCTGGAAATTAGACTCAGATATGAATTTTTTAGAATCTTCTAATATTGCTGTTTGAATTTAGTATTTTACATCAAAAGCTACTCATTAAATGTGTATTTTTTTACTAAAAATCTTATAAATAGTTGAATCTTCCTCTCTTCCATACCTTATTTGCTTGAGATTTATTTTATATTCTGTGATTTTATTTTTAATTTTCTTTTTTTCTAATAGATCTTTCATTAAACTATCTCTGAGAAATAACCTTTTAAAGTAAGATTGTGATTTTATCTTTATCCTCTTATTTCTGTGAATATTAATAAATATAATATTGTGTGTATTAAGGTCATGTTTATCATTAAGAAATATATATATATTCTCAGTAAACGAAACAATTTGTAAGCACTTAACCAATAATTAGGTAGTTTGGAACCCCTGTTTTTTCATTTACTGAAAAAAGGAGAAAAACTATTACCATCGTCCTCATGTATCATAGCCAAGTATCATTTGTGGGGAAAAAAATGTTATGCCCTGCTCTCCTGATTATGTTCAGCTTGATCAGGCTTCATTTCAGAGAAAACTGATAGCCAGGAAATGCAGAGACTTATAGCCACAAATGAAATTGGAGCTATCAGTCTTGTTTGATTTTTTCTTATATGTTCAAGTACTTTTAATGTGTATGGAGAGAGAGGGCAGAATTGTTTTGGGAAATATCACTTACCTCAGTTTTCTATTTCACAGACACTGTCCCTAAGCATTTCACATTCTATTTTTGCAATGCTCCTTTGAGGTATGTCTTCCCTCTGTTTCCCAGGTGGAGAATCCCAGTTATAAAAAGAGTAAAGAACATACAATACCAACAGGTATTTGGTATTTTCTAGTACCAACAGCCAAATAGTAAATGGTGAATTCTCATGCTAAGATAATTCTGACTCGTGTGGGAGCACTTTTTACTTTTGTGTTACATTTGAATGATTCAGATTTTTTTCCCTTTGATAATTATAATGGTAGTATAAAATACACAGTTTGGGCACTGCATGTTAAGATTACCAAGAGGAAAAAGAAAAAGAATAGGGGAAAGAGAACACTGTATTAGAAAATAAATAACAGAATAAAGGAAAACATGGCTAAAACTTATTGAGTATTTCTCATGTACTAGATTTTGCTGCAAACATTTTACTCACGTTAGTCCTATATATCATATATAACATCCTAATTTATAGATGTAAAAACTGAAACTCAGATACATTAAATAATTTTCACAAGGTCACAGAGCTAGGAAGTAGTACAACAAAAGTCCTTAGCCAGACATGCCCTGATCTCGAACACTTACGGATGGTTATTTCATAGCAAGCTGCTTTTTAATTTTTCTAAGATTCTACTTTGTAAGAATAAAGACTGATGACCTATGAAATTAGATTACAGGGGGAAAACTAACACATGGATTCAGACATTAAAAAGTAGATTAAATACATAATTAAATTGAAATATTACTGATAACGTGAGATACATTACTCTTACATTATCCCTTAGATTATATATTACTCTTACATAGTAATGTATGTGAAAATTGTTAACAATAGAAATATTTGAAAATATTACATGGACTAATTTTATAGTACATGTGCATGAAGCTATATAACCTAATCCTTACCCTACGTAAAAGGGAATTGAGAGAAATAGTATTTAAATTATTCCTTGTAATAAAGAGGATTAACTATTTGTAAAAATTGAGTTTTACTTAATGCTATTTATAGGCAAAAACAAGTGAGGAACTAATCACTAAGGAGAAAGAACTTTGAAAAGAAACTACTAAAATGCAAAAATGAAAATAATCTAGATACAAAGATAGGTTAAATAACTTAAAATCTATGGGGCCCCTATATCAGTTTGTAACATTTGAACTATTATTTATATACATTGTAAAATCTTTTCATTGAACATATTCTAAATAGTATATAGTTTTAAAAGTCTCTGTTTCATTGACCCATGCTAATTTGATTGGCCATTTTTAACCATTTTAGGCACAAATTCAGTTGATTTATGAATATATATTATGGGTGACAAAAATTGTACAGTCATAGAGAATTTGTGGCATAAAGTTTATCTGACATTTCTGTGAAAAATGTGTTTCCTAGGAATAATTTTCAGTTGAAAATATTGTCTTGATGTAAAGACTAAAACTATTTGTGAAAACCTATGAAGTACTATGTAAAATATAAGAAATTTAATCCACATTTCCATAGGTTGGTCTGTGTCCCTCTCCTTTTCCCTCTCCTCCCTGCTTAAAAAAGCCATTTGGCCAGCAGTATCATGCCATCGTAGTACAGGAGTAGGTATTCACATCGTGCCTGAGAACAAAATCACCCCTGGCCATTCAACGAGGA
Source organism: Erethizon dorsatum (assembly GCA_028451465.1). NCBI lineage: Eukaryota > Metazoa > Chordata > Mammalia > Rodentia > Erethizontidae > Erethizon > Erethizon dorsatum. The sequence goes on along the minus strand of CM051831.1, from coordinate 83,842,686 downwards.
GTCGAGCATCTCTTTTTAGTAAACTTGGAAAATGGGTGAATAATCCTGAGCAAAAGCCATAATTTTAGGCTTCTGAAAGTGAAAACAATATATTAATTTTCTGAAACATTTTCTGGTATCAGCTTTTAACATATAATTTATTTTAAAAGTATTGTCCAGAATGTAATTTAACAAAGTTATATTTTATGTTCCTCTGTGCCATGTGCCCTGTTAGTAGGCTTATAATAGATATTCTAGCCTAAAGCACTCTTGGTTTATAGCGATCATACTACACAAACAGAAAGTGTCCCCATGTAGTTTCGTGTAGTGTTTTGTGAAAGAATATTAAAGGGAAGGATTAATTCTGGTGATAGAAAATTGGGAATGAGAAGAAAAATATCACCTCTTTTTTTTTTTTTAATAAACTATTCAACACATCGTCTGAAAAAGAGTCACTTTCAAGGCAAAGGGAATGGCTGGCTCAAATGCACAAAAGTATGAAATGTGCACTCTTTCTGTGCATTATTTGTTAACTCCCATGCATCAGTTCTTATATAATGCTTGATGAACAGTAAGTTTTAGTAATGCTGAGAATCATTTGGCTGGAATAAAGGGATCTGGATTAGAAAATAAGGCTGTGACCATGGGCTAAATTATAGAGTGAAAGACAGAATTTCAGTGTCTTAGTTGATCTAAATACTGTATATTTCAGACCAACAAGTAAAAGTAAAAAAAAAAAAAAAAAAACAAAACTTACTGAATTCACTTAAACAACCAAAAATTACTGAAGTACTGTATCCTTTTGTTTAATACAATAATTTATACTACTGGGAATGAATGACCCCCTTGAAAATTGGAAAGAATAGATACTCAAAATATAGGTCACATGACATTGCTGATATATTGGGAATAAAGTAAAATTGACTATATTTCTGATGCTTATGGTTGAAGTTTATGGTTGCACTTATGGTTGAAGCTAAGTTTTAGAAGAGATTGAATACATCAGAGAATTTGGGAACCAATGTTCATTAAGTTTTCACATTGTATTCTCACCATCTAAAGTTAAGAATTCTGTGTTGCATAACTCAAAAATACTTAAGAACTTTGTGACTCTTTCACTTCTATCTGTCAGAGTAATACACTAAGTTAATATTATATGATCTAGCAAAGTAACAGGTTATCATGATAATCAACAAAAGCATGTGCATAAATAAAATTTTTTCTATAGCCTAATAGATGTTCTAGGTTAATACCAAAGAAGCATTTTTCGTCTCCATTAAGTATAGCCATGTGCTTTGTCTTTTCTGTTCACTAAATAAATAATTACTGGTTAATCCTAAATCTTACTCTGAAAAAAAGGAAGGACTAGTTTCAGTTCTTTAAGACTCCTGGAAATGAGACAATGATTTTAATGCTAATTAAAACAAACCAAAACGCATGTGTGCACGCACACACACAAACACTGTTTATACAGTAGCATTGTACAGAAGAAGAAATTGAAGAATATATATTCTAAAATTATTCTTATATTTCAAAAATAAATGTAGAATTATATAAATGTTTTTGAGACGTTAACTCTTGTGTGTATTCCTTTCTTTTTTATTTTTTTTACTTATTTGATTTAGTTTTAGCCATTGTAGAGCATTATAAATGAAAGGATAAAATACAGAAGTAGTAATAGGACCTTTAGTTAAATATAATATTCAAAATTCTTAATAGCCATTACAGATTGTGCCCCATTTTATGGCACACAACAGTACGTATATCATATTGGCGTATCATGCCTTAATATTAACTCTTGAAAAGAATGGTTTATGCTTACATTGTTTGATCAGTTGTTCATGCCTATATCTTGTAATCTGAGCAACTACTTTGAAGATAACAATACACAATATATTAACCATTGTTAATCTCCTATTATCTTGTTTTGAAATTCTGTATCTTTTTTTCTTTTTAAAATAAAAAAAGATATTAACTCCTGCTAGTAGTAAGCAACTGCTCTGAACCTGAAAAATGAAAGGCTTTTTATAATATAGAAAGGAATTTTATAATTAAAACCTATTTTCTTTTCTTTGAGCTTCAGTAATTATGTTTGACAACTTCTTAAAATTTAATAGCTGTGTGGTTTTTTAAAATTTTGATGCTATAATTAATGAGATAAGCAGCTTCTTTTAAAAACCACATACTGGTTATTAGGGGTAATTATACTTTAATAAAACCTGTTAATTACTCTATATCATTTCATAATTTTATTAGATACTATTTAATTTATAACTAAAATTACGTATAATACTGTGCTTATTGTAGACAGAACTTGATTTTAAGCACTCCATTAATTCATCTGAAATAGTAATGTCATCATTTATTTTTATGTATAGTAACATTTTAGTGAGAAAATATTTTATCTCTGCTGTTTTTCACTTTTTGTTACCAAGAAGTAAGTTTTAAAAGTTTGTCTTTAACGTATACATGGTAGATCATACCTTTTTAACATCATTGTACTGAACTTATATATGGGTCTTCCAATATTTAAAGTTAAATTTAATTTTCAACAGAATAATACAGTTGAGATTTATCAAAACTTAAGGGAAAAATACAGTGTCATATAGATCAGTGGTGGCAAACCTATGTGTCACAGCCAGCTGTTTGTTATCATTGAAAGCTCTGAAAGATTCAACATCACTGATATACATAATTCCAAGTTCTGCTGCCAGCATGCCCCTGGGATATGCCTATACGAGCCTCTGAATATGTAGATGGATGAGCACAGTGAAATGAATCCTAGAGATCCAATTCCCTAGGTAGCTTTCTGAGCAGGGGCCCAGGGGCTCTCTTAAGTAAAAAGTTTACACCTTTGCACCTTTACGACTGCAGCTGGTTGGGTCTTGGTGATTCGTGACATGTGTTCAAGGCCTCTTTCTTCTTGTTCAGGTTCAAAGTACTTGGTGTTTTTTAATGGTGTTAATCTCTTCAACAAACACACCTCCTTTGGCCTCAGCTTACATGCACTTCCTTTTCTGGCCAAGATGTGAGTTATTCAAATTTTTCAGCTCTGGTTTTTGTTCTTGATGCTCACTGTACATCTGGCTAAAAGAAACCAGCAGCCTGAATGCTCAGCTGCTTTGAAATTTCCCCCACAACGTCAATTAGTTCACCACCCTTAAAGACAGTCTCGCTCAGTCTCTAGACAGACACAAAATGTGGATGAGTTCTTTGTCAGAATGTAACTTGCTTGGTCTCCATTTCCCAATAGAATCTGCACTCCTATCTACAGTCTCAAGGGCAACCTTAACTGTCTGCTTTCCTATTAGCATTGTGGTCTGCTGAGTCAATCAGAATTGTTCATAAGGGTCTGCTTACAGCATTTGAGGGTTTCTGTAGCCCCTGTCTCCAAACCATTCCAAACTTTTCCTGCAAACCAGTGCCAAAAGGTTGTGAACCACATCGTCAGGTATAATCATAACAATGACCCAACTCTGGTAACAATTTTCTATATTGGTCCTAGTTAATTTCTTATTGCTGAGACACAATACCCAACACTGACAAATTAAAGGAAAGGTTGATTTTAGCTCAGAGTCTGTGGAGGTTTAAGTCCATAGTCAGGTGGCTCCAAGACAGGGCAGCATGTCTGAGGGGCATGGCAGAGGAAAAATAGCTTATGACATGGCAGCAGGAAACAAAGATGTATCGAAGAGGAGAGTAGAACAGGCCCTGCTAGGCTACACCCCCAGTGACCCACCTCATCCAAACAGGCTGCACCTCCCAAGTCACAGTTAGCTATAAATTCATCAGCAGACTAATCCACCAATGAGTTTCACACACTCATGTTCCAGTCACCTTCCCAAAGCCCCACCTATGAGCCCATGAGGCTTTGGAGGGACATCTGGATACAGACCATAACAGTCAGGTATAATCACAACAATGACACCACTGTCTGGTAACAATTTTCTATATTGGTCATTTCTCCCCTTGCTAGGGCACAATTCTCAATATCCACAACTCAAAGCAGGGGACATTTATTTACATTCATAGTTTAAGAAATGTTAGTTCATAGTCAGCTAGTTTGAAGGCAGAAACATCATGCCTGAAGGGGTGTGGTAGAGCAAAGCTGCTCACTTCCTGGCAGGCAGGAAGTGGAACTCAGGGGAGAAGTGTCAGGAGAGACACGCTCTCCAAAGGCATGTCCCAGCAACTCCCTTCCTCTACCCAAGTCCCACCTCCAACAGCACATCCAACTATGAGTGTTAGTGGATTAATCCACAGATGACTGTATCTACCCCATGATCAGTCCTCTCTCCAAATATCTCTTAATTCAATCTAGTTGACAATTAAGCTTTGCTGTCACAAAATCCCCATAATACAGTAGTTGCTGAATTCGAATTGCCCTAAAGATGAGTCTGGAGGCCAGTTTATGAACATGAAAGTGTTCGCTGAAAGCAATTCTCTAGTAAAGCAAAGAATAAACCTAGGATACACACAGCAGAGGGACAAATATAAGAAACATAATTCTCGCATTTGGATTTTTCCTTTTGTTTTATGTCTTGCAAAAAATTTAAAAGAACAGCATATAAATGAACAGCCTCTGCGACAGCTGAGCCTATCTGAACATGATCAAATTAAGTCCCGAGAGTGTGGAGTGACACACTGTGAAGCACATCTCTGTTTCTTCGGATCATTCCTTTCAAGAGCTTGTCCCCATGGACGCACTTGTCAGCAAAGGATGGCTTGTGGTTGCCTGGGGACCTCCTTGTGGCACTGTGGGCAAGAAGAAAGGACACAGCAACGTAGAATAGAAGGCATCCTGTGTTCACAAAGGGTGACATCCAAGGTAGCCTCTCTCTGTGCCCTTTGTTTCTTTATATATTTTCAAGTTTCTGAACTGTATCATTTTCCTTCTTTCTGAAGAATTTCTTTACTGTTTGATGCAGGGTGGATCTAAGTAAAAAATTCCCTCAGTTTTCATTTGTTTGTGAAAGTCTTTATTTCCCTTTACTTTTAAAGGTTAATTTTTAGGTTACAGAATTTTCAGTTTTGGGTTTTTCTTTTTATATTTCATTTTTTCCTCAAGATTTTATGTTTTTCATTCTATATTCTTCTTGCTTCCCTGTTTTCTGGAAGGTTGAATGTATTTTTTATCTTTGTCCCTCTGAAAGTTAAGTGTTTTGTGCCTCTGTTTTTTTCTAGGTTTTTTATTCTCTTATATTCCGTAATTTGAAAATGATATGATTAGGTATAGATTTTTTTCTGACAGTTATCCTGAGCTTTCTCACTTGGTGTTTTCTGAGCTTTCTCACTCTCCTTGTAATAATCTCATTATTATAGCTTTTTTTTTTTTTTTACTACAAACCTTCTTGTGTATGATATTCTTCTAGTCTTATTTTCTTTGCTTTTTAGTTTTGAGAGTTTTTAATTGACATATCACAAAGCTGAGAGAGATTCTTTCCTTTGCCATGTCTGCTTTTCTGACATGGTCATCAAATGCATTTTTTCTGTTAGAACATTTTTTATTCTCACAATTTCTTTTGATTCTTAGAATTTTCATTTCTATTTATATTATCCAGATGTTTTGGCATACAGCCTACTTTTAAAATAAAGCTCATAGCATATTATTCACAGTTTTTTTAAATTATGTTCAAATAATCCTAGCATTACTATCATCTCTGACTCTGCTTTTAATATTTGTTTGGTCTTTTCAGGCATTTTTTTGCCATTTAATATGCCTGGTAAATTTTGGTTGAAAAGTGGACGAATGTACTGGGTATAAGGAAGTTTAATAAGCAGACTTTTAGTAATGTAGTGGTTAGGTGCTGGGAGGGGAACGCTCTAGTAGCCTATGATTAGGCCTTAATCTTTTGTTGACCCTTTGTCCTAGAGTATGACTTTCCCTAGTGCTTCTTAGGTTTCCTCCACCTCGCAGCGTGTAAGGTGGAACAGGATGGCCAGAGGAAGCTAGACTTTGGTCCTTACCTTCCCGCAATCTGTTAGGTTGTAATAACACCCAACAGGTTAGGCTCTGGTAAAATAGTTTCTCCTGAGAACAGATAGGACAAACAGAAGGCTTTGGCATATTTCAAAGTGTTTCTTTTCCTCTTCTTCCACAAGTACAGATTTTTCTTTGACATTTATTGTGAGGACCTGGTAGAACTCTCAGAAGTAGAATTCATAAAAAGTGTGGAGCTCCCATAACTATATCACCCTGGATTTTTTAACTGCATTGAAGTGTTCAGGCTGAGTCACCAGGAATGTGTTAATTACAGTTTAATTTCCTATCTCGGCACTGATTCCTACAGTACTTTTTATTGGTGTGTTTCTGCCCTAAGTTGTGATTCTTTGCATTTGTCTGTATGTTTCTCCAACTTTGGGAATGGTGGTGGTTCTGTGATTTTACTTCCTTTCCTGGTCTAAAAAGAGTTGATTTTCCAGTTCATTCACGTTTTCATTTTTTGGTGAGGAAAAAGCAGTTCTAAGCTCCTCACATGCTAACTGGACAAAATATTACATTTTCAACTATAACACACATTATGTAATTTGCTACATTTGCTTAAGTAAAATTATGATTTTACTTAATTTTCTCTAACCTTTTATTCTCTTACAGTGACCTATCTGAAGTTGTTTATACTTTAACTTTTCTCATTATTTGTATAATCAGCTTTATTTTCAAGTCTGTTCAGTCTAAAATATCAAGATTTTGTGGCTTTATGTGCTTGAGATTGTTTTCATTACATTTACAAATAAATACACGTAAGAATAGTTTAGAGATTTCCTGTGACTTGCAAGTTTACGTAAATATCTATGTAATGTAAATATTTCAACAGGATGTTTCAGATAAGGAAAACTGAACCTGAGACAGATTTGAAAACCTGCCCAAGTTTGTGCTGATTTTAACTAAAGGAAGTGGTTCTAAAACCATGGTCATCTCAATCCTAACTTGACTTATAGCCATTACAGGATATAAATAACTATGGATTAATATTCAGCATTGATTATTTGTATAGAAGGAATAAAACTGTAACAGTGATCATGTATAGACATAAGTTATAGCATTGTTAGAAGGACTAGATTTTGTGTAAGAAGATACATAATTATTGAAAAGTATTGAAAGTGTTAATAGATCTTTGAAAACAAAATGATATCTCAAAGCTAAAGAATAATTATGCACATCTGCATGGTTAGTGGCATAAGAATATTTTGTAAGTGTTTAGATTATTTCAGTAGTTTTTCATTTTAGAAAAGAACTATCCTTTACCTTTAAGAACCAAAGATGTTGGGCCGGTGAGATGGCTTAGCGGCATAAGCACCTGCCTGGCAAGCGCCAGGGCCCGAGTTCGACTCCCGGAACCCACATACGAAAAAAGGGCCGGTGATATCGCTCAGCGGCACAGGCGCCTGCTGGCGCGCGAGGTCCTGAGGTCGACCCCCCATACCCACAAAAAAAAAAAAAAAAAAAGAACCAAAGATGTATTTCTTTAGCATGTCTCATTTAGATTTCTTCGTAATGCATATATAACTATGACTTTATTATGTACCTGTAATCCATTATTAGCTAATTAAGTATAAAATACAGAGAAATGTAGTTCAAAAATACCTTATGGATGGGTCAGTGAGATGGCTCAGCGGCATAAGTGCCTGCCTGGCAAGTGCGAGGTCCTGAGTTCGACTCCTGGTACCCAATACGAAAAAAGGGCCAGTGATATCACTTAGCGGCACGGGCGCCTGCTGGCGCACAAGGTCCTGAGTTCGACCCCCGGTACCCACACACACACACAAAAAAAAAAAAAAAAAAAAAAAAAAAAAAAACTTACGGAAATAAGTACGTTAGAAATGTTAAAGTGCTTCTCACTCTAAAAACCATTGTCAATGTAAATTGAACAAAAACCTTGCTGAGAAGTATCGGCTATAGTGAGTGGTACGGTGCCCTACTCCCTCAAGCATAGCTTAGAAGGACAAGCCTGGGCACCTAAATTGAAGACACTCATTTCATTGGCTAATGAGCTGCCTATCACTTCTCACATACGGATTTCCATTAATGGCTAAACAAATCGATTCCTCATTTTGCAATTTAGTATTTCTCAGTTGAAACCAGGGGGAATAAAAACCAGAAAATTGTGTCATAAAGATACACTTAACGGTACACAGGGAAGGGATAGAGTAGGGGTACATGGTACACCACTCATGTGCAAGTACCAGTTCAAGGAGAGTCAGGAAAAACAGTTAATGGGCAGCCATTGAGTAGTAAGAGGAGAGGATAGTGATGCAGAGGAAAAGCCATGATAAAAGGAAACTGTGGAATACTCAGTACCTTTAGATCAGTCTCACTGTTTACCTCTAGACTGAATTCTTAGGTATTCCTAAATTGGATTACCAGATTTGACCACTATACATTGTATATGTATGCTGAATCATCATATTGTACTCTGTAGATATGTACAATTAAATGTCAGTTTACACAAAGGTGAATTATGTTCATGTAGGCTGCCATATTGTAAATGCAGATTGAAAACTAATAGTAGTGATAGGAGTAATGTTTATAATAACAAGGAGTGAAACTATTTTAAGGCCAACCAGGAAAAATGAGAGGCCATACAAGGTAGAATCTTCTTGTGCACAGAAAAACGTAAATCATCCAGAGCTGCTGAATTTCTGTTATCAGCTCATGCGTGGGTCAGTAACCTCCCCTGCATGCAGGCAATGTGGAGAAATAGGTGAGTGAATGTGCATAGGTTATTAGGGTCCATAAAATTTTAAATATTTAGTGTATAAGCAACTATGATTTGTGTCACTTCTCTCTCTGCTATCTCAGAACATTCCTTCTTGTATAGCATCTTCTGCAAAGAAAATGAATCATTGCAAAAGCATGTATTGTAAAATGATTGCATTCATTCTATATCAAGGAAGAGAAATAATGGAAAAGCAGCTAACAGTGACTTAGGAAATAAGATATAAAGTGTTTATCTGTGAATATGCAATTACCGTGATAGTCTTCATGCAGTATGCATGGAATTCATTTTTTGGTCATTCTGCTGCTCTTTAATATACAGTCTTGATAATGTCTTCCTGTATACATGTATTTTTTTTTAAAGAGATATAACCTTCCTTAAGCCAAATCTCCTTATTTAATATAGTTTTCTTTATTCTCTGATTTTTATACTGTTACTTACAAAGCTTTAACTTCCTGTCTTCTATTTCCAAGAAAAGTTTCCAGGTTTTAAGTGAATTCTTGTATTGTAAATTTAAGTTTCAGATTGTTTTTTTATCAATGTGTTCTAATTATTTTATCTAGAATCATTAGAAATATTTATAAACCATTTTATTTATGAGTCTACATGTAAGTACAAAACAAGGGCAGACAGATATCCTAAGAGATTATTAGTAGAAAGCTTAATTAGATAAAACATGTTAGATCAGATATTTTATATAAATAAATGTGTTTATTTACTATATGATCAATTTATTCTTATGCCCCACAACCAACTACCATATCCTGTTGATTGTTCTTCCTGAAGCTCTTTTAATCAGTCTGTATAACTAGTTTCATCTCTCGCTTTATCATTAGTTTGACACCTCATTATTGCTTCTCCAGATTAGCATGCTATATCTTAATTGTTTACCTGTCTCAATTCTTTCACCAATTCCTTTTCCTGGTCTACCAGGAAAAAAAGAAATACTAGGTCTACCTTAGAGGATAAAAATGGCTAAAACAGAATAACTGGTTACCCCTTCAGTAGAACATAGCTTACCTCATAGAAGTTAGAGAGCAGCAAGTGAGAAAAAGAAGCTAAGGATTGATCCGGCCTGCGGATCAACTCGTGGGTCCCACCTGGAGGAGAAACGGGATGGGGGGACAGGGCAAGAGGAGAGAGAAATGGAGACAAGATGAAGGGTTCCAATCAAGTCTCGTTTATTGAGGAAGTGTCTAAGGCACTTATAGAAACGGGGGCGGAAGCTCTCATCTCACGGGGAATGTAGTGAGCACGGATAGGTCGTCGTCATTTCCGTATTAGGCTGGAGAGGATCATGGGGGATGTAGGCTCTCCACATCCCTCAATGTGCAGCCAGACCTGAAGTAAAATGAAGGTCTTACTTGTTCAGGTCCCTACCCTATTAAACCTACTCCCTTACCTACCATTTAACTTGTTGCTCTCTTTCTTAGTCTTGTGACATTCCCCAACCTTCTGCCACCTCCAGCTTCCAGCTTTTCAAAGCTAGTAGTTTCTTCTATTGACTTAACTTCCTCTTGTCTATAGGCCTAGGATCATGCTCTTGAGTCTGGAAAGATTTCTTTTATCTCTTGTTATTTCAGCTGCCTTTTTTTTTTTTTTTTTTTTAATCATGCTTTCTCTTCTTAGTCTTTTAAGGCATGAAAGATTCTCTCCTTTTTCTGGAACATTTATGAAAAGTTTAAATAGGAAATACCTTTTCTAGGACACCTGAAATTCAGTGCCTATCATAGAATCTATCTCACACTATCTAAGTGTCTCTTACTAGATTATGACTTGTTGGAATAATGGATTGAATATTTCATATTTATGTGAATTGGGCAGCATAATGACTACCTATGACAAATACTCAATAAAAGTTGATCAAGTAGCTGAATAGATGCACTATCAAGCTGGGTGTGGTGGCACATGCCTGTAATCACTTGGGAGGCTGAGGCAGGAAGATTTCAGTGAGTTTGAGGCCAGCCTGGGATACAAAGTGAGTTCAAGGCCTGGCTGAACTAAATAGCAAGAACCTGCCTCAAACAACAACAGCAACAAATTATGTGTGTATGTGTGTGTGTATATATATATATATATATATATATATATATATATATATCAATGTATATATATCAACATATATATATATATATATATCAATTGTATATATATATATATATATATATATATATATATATATACAATCAACATCATTTTAGAAAAAAATGATTTAGCATTAGATTTAGGGAGAATCACCTGTGAAGAAAAAGAATATATGGTTATGAAAATTGAACTATGTACTTATCATTATTCTTGAGTACAGGTAGAAAAGTTTATACATTTGATTTAATTTTTGTATTTTATACAGTCTAGTTCATTTTCTTATTATCAATTTCCTCACTAAAATGGAAGTTTAAAGGTGGATGGGGAGGCAGTTACCTACAAAATAAAAAGACTGTAAAAAACTTATAAGCTATTTAAGCAACACTAATCAAGACATAATACACTTTCAAATAATTAATGACCAGTTTAGAACAGTTGATGATCTGAATCCATCTGGGAAATATTAACCCCAGAAGGTTATTAATCCTGCATCTTGTTATCAAGATGAAAATAAAAAGTAGAACATATGGATCTTTAATGGTTGGTAGATGGACTGCAGATTTTAGGGAATTTATATTATCTAGTCATGCCTTCAAAAAGCATAGGTCAGCATTAAATGTTAAATAGGTTTTTATAATCTGTATTCCATGCAGTTAGTATTTTGAAGTAATGTACCATAGTAAGCAGAATAGGTTGTTAAAATGGTATGACTTTGTTTTATTTCAGCAAAGCAAAACCTGTTGGCTAATAAATGTAATGCTTAACTTGGTCTCCATCTCCCCCATAATTAAGAAGCAATATCTACAAAATACTTCAGTGAAATTAAAGAAGTCTTTCAACTAAATGCATGAAACTAGGATATGTTATACTAATAAACACATACACATTTCTTTTGACTATTCATGCATTTTGAATACTGTGCTTTGAAGAGCTAAATTAAATATGTATTTTTCATTTAGATAAGCTCATTTAATAATGTTACTGATTTAATCAAATTGTATGGTTACCTTAAATATAATGGTGTCTAGTATAAGTCTGAAGGAATATCTTCATAATTACCAGTGTGAAATATCTCTAAGAAATTTCCACATTATAAATCTACAGTAAATAAATGTGTACACCCAATATATTGGAGTTACTTTTTTATTCCTTCCATTGATAAATGCTATACTAACTGTTTAGGTCACCATAAGCCCTGATTTGCCTGAGAGAGTTCTAGTTCACTTATCTTGACCTAGAATGATTATTAATTTGCCATGTTCATGATTTAAAGTATAAGATGAGTCATTGTGGGGCAGGATGCTTGTATACTATTCTATGCTTTGGCCCAAACCTGCCACATCATTTCTTATAATGCATTGGCCAAAACGAGCCATATGTCAGTTCACATCAGTGGAAGTCCAGTACAGAGGAAAATTCATGGAACAAATGATGGTCATTTTTACTGTACTACTGACTAAAATCTCAGAACCCACTTTTAATTTTATGACTCATGGGATGTTTTTGGTTGTTGTTTTCTCCCCATCAAGAATGTCATGTCATGAAGGTGTGAACCTTCCAGTTTATTCCTAGTTTCTCCAAAAAGCTCTTTCATAATTGTTTATTTCTCTTCTCCTTGTAGGTAAAGCAAGATAATTTGTTAGTGTTGTGTTTTAACAATAGTGTAAATTTTAATTTTAGTGTATATTTAATTTGTTAATCACTTTTTTAATCCAGTGTAGTTTTTAGGCTGGCCCTGATTGTATTCCAATTAATACATATGTATAAATTTCTAATATTTCTGATTGGCTGGTTTTGCTATCATCTCCCATCTCCTTTTTGTTTTATTTTACTCTGTCCTTCTGTCTCTTTATTTGTATTTATTTATTTATGTATGTTGGTTTATTTTGTGGTACTGGGGATTGAACCCAGGGTCTTCATACTGAGCTATATCCTCAGACCTTTAAAACTATACATACATATTTATATATTTCCCTTTTTTGAGACAAAGTTTTGGTAAGTCAATAAGTTGCATTGACTGGGCTCAAACTTGTGATACTCTTGCCTCTGCCCCCCCCCATTATTTTTAAATCTTGTATAGAAAAATTTTTCCATCATTTTTATCATTCATGTCTTAAATATATTTATTGATCATTTCAGATATATTTTGTAATTATTTTCATCCATATATACTTTATCTTTCAATTATTGGTTATACTGGTTTACTTCCCCTGGGTTAGATTTCTTTAGGTTGGTTCAGATCCTTGTTGAAAATTGCTTCTGAAGATTACTCTGCACCTCTATGTTTTTTTAGTTTCTTGTCATGTGTTGAAGAGGGCAAAGAAATCGTGTAAAATTTGAATTTTATGCAAGAAGCCTATTGGTCTGGAATGCATTTTAGGTTTTGGGTCTAAAGGAAAAATTAAATTACCAGCTTCTACCCTCAGTCTTTAAGACCAAGGTTTCAGTGGTCCTGTGAGAGTAAGTCTTCTCCTTGCTTTGAATTTATATTCTTCCAAGAAGTTCTTTGTTTGTTTTTATCTTAGCCGTATAATTTTGATTACGTTCCAAATTTTACCATTTTTCTTTATTAGAAAAGAGAAGAAGGATCATCAGAGCAAGGGGTTACAATATCACTTTGAAGGGAAATTGTCAATTTTTGTAAATTTTTAATTTTAGAGTTGAATTGTACCTGACATCTGTTTAAATTTTTAGAGCAGCCCCTTTACAAAACAGCATGCAATATTATATTTTTAAAGACTGTGAATAGTATTTCATCCTTTATTTACTAAATGATATCACAAAAATAAAATAGCTTTTTCCTCAGGTATCATTAAAGCATTTCATATAAAACATCATTATGAAAATGTGCTTCATTTTTATTGTGATCAAGAAATTGTATGATTTTTTTAGAAATACATTTTAATGTCATTTCCTGTTAAAGCCTCCACAAATTCTAACCCATCGTTAACAGAGTTTTGTACAAATATCAATGGACATGCAGTACCAGGAGCCTACTTCAGTATGTGTTTCCTATTAAGTTTCTGATAAACACACAAACACATCATTTATCAGTGTTCTTGATACTGCGTAGTAACCTTGCTATGTGGTATTAGAAGACCAGTTATTTCATATAGCATCTGTTTACTTATGATCTTGTTTTAAAACAGATCTTGTTAGGTACCAGCACACTTCATTTCTGACTCTTCACATTTGCTCTTAAGGAAACAGAGAGGATGTGATTCAACCATTGACCCTGTCTCTTCTGTTCAGAGACTGTGTAGGAACGCAGGATGCAGTGTCCTCAAAAGTTACCCTCCTCATCCTGTTCCTTATAAAGTAAGAGCAGGATGTATGTCTTTTGTTCCTGGATAGGTTTTAACAAATACAAATGCAGGTCTAATGCAGCTACACATAGGAAACAGCAAAATACAGAGGGGAGGTACTAACTAAGATTGAAGGGTGGTTCACTAACTTCCTTTTTGTAAAACTCTTCTAAAATGGATTTCAAAATTAATAATTATTTCTGAGGGTGTTGATTGACATTGTGAATGATGTAAACAAAATGATCACAGCAGATTTCAACATTAGGATACATGAATTTGGTAATTTCTACCTTTGCCCATGGAAAAATAATGTAAGGGAATGAACTGGTCCCCACTGATGAGTTAGCTAATGCTGCCATTTAGTGCCAAACCGTTATTAAGAAATAATATTTTATCTCTCAAAGCATAATTTGTAAAACCTTAAGATTTCAAAACCTAGAAGTGAACAAAGAAGGAAACAGTGATTTTAAATTGTTTTACTTGATTTGGATTTTAAGGAATCGATGATGCTACAGTTAATTATTTTGAAGTAAATATTGCTAAAGGAAAACATTTATTGAAAATGACGTTGTACAGTGAAACTTTTACATTTCCAAAGAAGAAAAAATCTATTGATTTAATGATGCAAAGTGGAAATTAAACCCTTAAATAGAATACTACCTGGAAGTGAAGCACAGCCTTTACATATTGTATTAGTAACCTTTGAGATACTGTAGTAAAATACCTGAGGTAATTAACTTATTAAAAGAAAACTTAGCTTACAGTTTCAGAGGTTCCAATCCAGGGCAAGGTGGGCCCATTTTTTTGTGCCTCTAGTGAGGACACCATTGGTGGGGAAGCATATGGTAGGGCATACTGTGTTTACATCATGAGCAGGAATACAGACAAGAATGAGATCAGGACTCCAATCCCATTTGAGGGCATTCTTTCAGGTTATCTGAGGACCTCCCATTAAGCCCTATTTCCTAAAGGTCTTTAGCACCTCCTAATAGTGCTGGCTCAGGGATCCAAGCCTTTAGCACATGAACCTTTGGGGGCACACTCATCCAAGCCATAGTCCAAATAGCGGTTTTTGTTTTTTAATGTATATAATTCAGATTACTCTGAAAATATTTAAATAATGAACTCTACCTGTATAATTATTTTTTTAATGTTTGTATTGTGGTGCAAATGTTAAAGAGAGCCATGCTTAAGATATAATGATAGTTGATAGAAAAATTCTGTTTTAGTGTATAAATAAAAAGGATATTTTTACAACTTCAGTAATACTTTTCTGCTGTTAGTCCACTTTCTAGTACTGTAACAAAATACCTGAGATAATCAACTTATGAGGAAGAAAAGTTTAATTGGGCTCATGGTTTCAGAGATTTTAGTCCATGTTCAGTTGGCCTGCTGCTCTGGGGCTTGAGTTGAAGCAGTACATGATGGTGGGTGTGCATGGCAGAGGAAACTGCTTTCTTTTCCAGAAAGCAAAACAAAGAAGTGGGAAGGAGGTAGGGTCTCAATATCCTCTTCAAGATCATATCAGCAGTGACCTACTTCCTCCCACTGTGTCATACCTCCTAAAGGCTCTACCATTTTCTGATACCACCACAGGTGAAGAGCAAGCTTTTAACATAGCAACCTTGGCAGAACATTCACATGTAGCATCTTCCTTCATCCCCTTACTCCAACTACCACTTAGTATATCTCATCTGGGGAGTCAGAGTCATCATTAAAAATTTCAAAGGATTCTATTATTCCCAATGTTTTCCATTCATAAACTACTTAAATAATAAGTATGACCAATGAATCATTTATCCACATGGGAAATTTAATTTGCAGATAATTTTAATAATAATAAGGTCGACCCCCCGGTACCCACAAAAAAAAAAAGAAAAAAAAAAAAAAGAAAAAAGTGATGATTAGATATAACTTCTCTCATAGTCGTTAATATTTCACAGTAATATTAAAAAACAAGAAAGTTTCTAATGTAGATGGATTACTGTGCCAATTAATGTCATCCGTTTTGTAAAATTGCACAGAGGGGAGAAGCTCCATATGTAATTTTTTTCTTTTCCTGTGGGTACCGGGGTTCGAACTCAGGACCTCGTGCACCAGCAGGTGCCCGTGCCACTGAGCGATATCACTGGCCCTTTTTTTTTTTTTTGTATGTGGGTACTGGGAGTTGAACTCAGGACCTTGCGCTTGCCAGGCAGGCGCTTATGCCACTGAGCTATCTCACTGGCCCTCCATATGTAATTTAGAGTGAAAAGTAAAAGCTACTGTCTGTTTAATTTAAAATTTACCATAATAAACTAAATACTATTCTTGCATATATATCTTTTTTATTCCAATTGGTTAGATTACTGCAAATGAAAATAAATGTACTAAAACTCACCAGAATATCATTGAAAGTATGCTAAACATAAACTGATATTTAAAAAAAATTTAACCAAGATTACACCCCTTTGGGGCAAAAGTATCAAAATTTTCATTTTAAAATTCTTAGTTTCAAATAACTGAAAATTCATTTATATAAGATCCTCTTATGGGTGTCACTTACAATAAAGGATATGTTGAAAGAAGAATATTTCAGGAATATGCTTTAGAGTCCTCAATTATAAGAAAAAGAATCAATGTAGAGGGAAAAGAAGACACTGAATATAATGAATATAGAAGTATAGGAAATTGGAAATAAATAAAGGGGGGCTTTTGAGGAACAAAGAATATGTCTGTGTCAACAAGCATAGAAAGAGAGGTTTGATTTTGAAAATTCCTCATTACGTATAGAATGAATGTTACTGGATTAGTAGCCTTATATAAAGTGGTTTTGCTACAAGAATAAGCTCTGGCATATGGCAGTGCAATTAAGTATCCTATTTGTCTCTGTCATGTTCCTTCAAAGACTGATTTTAAAGAATTGTTTGTTAGAGGACAACTGATTAATGACATCCTTATAGCCCTCTAGCTAGTCCACTAGCTATTATGCAAAACCTATAATGTTGGTGTGAAAAACAAATGGAAACAAATGGAATATCCATGGGCTATCTAGTTTTGATTCTTTGAACCCAAATAATACATTAACCGTTATAACAGGCTACAGGTCAAAGACTAGATAGAAAGTCTGATTTCTTTGATCAGTGTTGTATCTAGCTACACATTTGACTAAGAGTAGAAAAGAACAAATATCACTTCTGTTACAAAAGATGCGACACTTCATGACTGAAGGGAGCATACTAGGAGAGGCTAGAATTCATGGAGAAAGAGACTTTCTGTAAGACTAGGTAGTTTTTGTCAATTTACGACATTCCCAATAGCCAGGAGAAGCTCTGCTATAGGCACCTTAAGTTAATCCAAGTGGAGTAATGTGACTAACAGCCCAAACATTTGAGTGTGCGGATGAGGAAACAGCACACATACTGGCTGTCAAAAGGGAAAGATAGGTAGATTTATATGTGCGGACTTGTGAGGATAGTCGTGATGCACATACACTTAAACGCAAAAATCCATTTCAAGGCTATGTATTGTGTAATGTTATTTTTGTGAAAATAATACCATAAGTATCATGCGATCATAGAAAAATAGATGAGTGTCTTCCAGTTTGTTATACTATGGTAATCGATTACTATCTGGATTCAGGATTAGATTGAAATGACTCTGCGAGATGAGGGTTTTTTTTTTTTTTACTTTATGTTTTTAAAAAAGGACTATAGTAGTAGATGATATTCATATTGAATTCTGTATTTTTATAATGAGCAAGCAAATGCTTGGACCACTAAAAAAGGACAGAATTATTAAATTCATAGCTGATATGATAAAAATAAAACCACATGACTTATAATTTGAACTCACAGAGATGGGACAACAGCCCTCTTGTGTTCAACTGGATAAGAAGGTTGTCTTAGCTCTTAGGGCAAAAAGTAATGAGGGTCAAATTGTGATGATGGAGGAGTCAAGGGGTAGAAATTTCCTGTTGCCAAGGAGAATAAGGTGACTCTTGGCTTCATTTTCTGTGTAAGATTCTACAAGTATAATTATGGTTTTTAAGAATTTTCAACCCACTGCTAATCACTTTCTAGCAAGTCATAGAAACTGGTATTATCAACTATCTGGATATAATTGACCTTATGAATTAATGTGCTACTTGTGCCAAACACTTACGATATATGTAAGATTCAGCTACCCAAAATTGTATGTTTATGTATTATACTTAACAAATAAAGAATGGAGCCATAAAGATACCTGTAGTTTACTACAGAGGGTATAGATAGTTAAGCCAGTGTCACAGAAAGTACTTCTAACTTAATATAATTGTATATTATGCCACAACTAAGGAAGACGATGAAAGGTAGGCAAGACACGGAAAGGACTGGCACAGTGGACATGCCTCGGCATCCTCTAACATTTTGTGGGATTCCTGCATTATGAAGTGTGGGCACACTCACTGGTAGATTGAGCAGGTATTTGGCAGAAAGTTATTTTCTAAAACTATATCAGTATTAGCTATGTAGGACACCATAACCTCCCTGGTTAGTTCAAACGCAGAGAATTTAAAATAGGAAAATTCCCCCAAAGTATTAGAAAAACTAGAGGAGTAGAAAGGGAAATTAATATACATAAAGATCAGTAACTGCAGAAAATTACTATCATTCCTAAGGTTGTGGGACAGAAGGAGAAAGTGGTCACACAGTGCTCCAGGGCAGTGCTCAGTGGCCGCTTCTGCTGCCCCTCCCCTTTTCCGCAAGCTGAGAGTCACAGAGCACTAGAGTGATAGTAAGCATGGTGGCAGAGTCTGGCCGCATCTCCTGGGCTAATCAAGACCATTGCTGGAGTCTACAGCTCAGCTGCTCCTGCCGCATTGCCTGCAACCAGAGCCAGTGAGCACTGTGTTGCGGAGACTGTGGAACTAACCCTACCTCTGCTGCCGATTCTAAAGCAGAAGAGGCCAAATGCCTTCTCCTCTTCTGTTTTCAGTCTCTTGATAACAGTGTCTTATGGGGAACCAGGCAACATCAGACTCGGGGAAATTCTACCTACATGCATGAATTTAGTGTTTTCATATAGTCAATGAGCGTATTTTGACCATCTACAATGAGCCAGGTATATTTTAAACACTGGGGACTCAAAAGTCCAAAAACAAAAGACAGGCTTCTGCCTGTGGTACTTACATTTTAGTGCAGAGAAAAAATAAATTTATAAATTAATTATGTAAAGAATTATGTATATATTAAAGGTATAAATAAACATGACCAGTAAAATTATGAAGTAAGAGTAATAGATTGAAGCTGGAGATCTCACTAATAAAAAATATTTGAGCAAACTGCTGAAGGAAAGAATGGTGAGCCATTTGGATATCCATGGCAGAGTGTCCTTCAGAGAGATTACACCTAGAGCAAAGCCTGGTGACTTCAGATGAGTGACAAGTACAAGGGAAATCAAGGAGCCCACATGGCAGTTGGAGGGGAAGCACGGGCAGAAGTATGCAGAGTTGAAGACAAAGAGACTCCATTCTCTTCTCTCTCTTCCAGAAATTTGAATTTATTATGGGTGGTTTTGCTTACAGATTAGTGTTTATATGTTATTTTTTTCTGCCAAAATCACACTTTAAATGTGTAATTTTAATTTTTAGGAAAAGGAAATGGGGAAGTTGACATGTAGTATTTACATATCCAAAGAGTGTTCTGATTTGGATGAAACAATTGAATTTTTACTACTTAAACAGATTCATTAAGAATTACTTTTTCAGAAAGATGTGATGGTGCGTGCCTAGAATCCACCACTCTGGGAGACTGAGGTAGAAAGATTGCAAATTTGAGCTAAGCCCAGCTAATTTAGTAATTTAGCAAGGTTTTATGTGAAAGTAAAAAAATATGAAAAGGCCTAGGGATGTAGCTCGGTTTGAAGGCTCTGTGTTCAGTTCTCTAGTGCTGCATCCTCAAAAAGAAAACAGACAAAACAAAACAAAACAAAAAATGGTATTTTTCAAAATCATCATGACTTCTTGTTTTAATAACCTTTTCATAACTTTTGGTAATTATGGTTTATTTATTTATTTATTTTTTTTTGTGGGTACCGGGGGGACGACCTCAGGACCTCGCGCGCCAACAGGCACCCGTGCCGCTGAGCGATATCACCGGCCCCTTTTTCGTATGTGGGATCCGGGAGTCGAACTCGGGCCTTCGCGCTTGCAAGGCAGGCGCTTAAGCCGCTGAGCCGTCTCACTGGCCCGGTAATTATGGTTTAGAAAAAATTTCTTCATAAGCAACATGTTTTGAAGTTGAGTATCCCATTATATTAGAATCAGATTTTCTTACATTGTAAGTTATATAGGATTAAAATGATTTCTAATGACACATTATGATAAGCCCTGGGTACATAAAGAAATTTAAATGATTTTTTTAAAGGGAGAGACAGTCCTTCGTGGTTTTATTTTTTAAAAGGTACCAAAATGAGACACTTTGTATCACCCAAAATGTCGTAAATATAATTTACAAAAAAATGATAAACTGTCCTGGGACCATTTGTGTAAATATTCATAGTTTACAGTTTTTAGGTGACTGTCAACTGCCTTTGTAGTTACCAGTCAGTATACAGTTGGAAGTAAATTCACACTGTAGACAAATAAAAGCATGTTTATCTAGAAAACTGGGTGTTTCCTGTAAAGTATAGAATCAGGACAAATGTTTTTCTGACCCATATGACTTGGGAAACCAAATCAACGCTAATCTGTTATCAGAATATTGACTATTTGACTTAAATGTAGCAAGTATGATGGCTTATGAGTACACAAAAAATTAAGCGTGACTAAGGTAAACCATAAGATCTAGATTAACACTCTTAGAGACTTCATTAATACCAGTTTCTTATTTGATTCAGATATGTAAAGGACTGTTGCTTGAAAACTTCTGTTCAAAGGGTACAGAAAAAATGAGATATTTGTCATGATTCCAGCAGTGATAATATTTCTAAATTTGATACACAGGGTGATGATCTCTATGAAACTTCTAGGAAATAAGAAAATTAGCCATTAAAGAAATGAAAACTATGTTTCACCTGTCAAACTAAAATTGTAAACAGACAATATGGACAAAAGGCATTAAAACCAGTATTCCTGTTCATACTGATAACATGACCTGAAATAACCATTGTGTGTATTAGAAAATTAATACATTCCAGAAAGTATAAAACCCACTGTATCTTTATACTCTTTTCTGGTATTATCATTTATGAGAATCTTGCCACGGAAGTGTAAAAAAGCACATGTGACATATTCTTCAAGATGTAATTGCCTAGTTATTGAAAATTTGTGAGAGAAAAGAGTGGCTTTGAAATTAAGTACAACCTTCATTAAATCTATGATACTACAGTTTCACTAAATTGCAGATGTTTCTGGTGGCTCAGGTCTTTTCAAAACTCTAGGTTCTTAATATCTTTCCTTCTCTGTAAATTAAAGTCTACTTTTACAGGAATATTTAATTTTAAAATTAATTGAAGTATTTTAAATAAGAATTGGACATGTTCTTCATTTTTTGTCTTTTTTGTTGTAATTTAAGTGGTCAGAACTATGAGTCTGAACATGTAGCTACTCCATGTCACATGGCCTACTCATGTAACATCATGAGTTATTCTAGTTATGTGCGAAAATACATATTTAAGATAATCTACGAGATAATATACCTTTCTGCAAAGAAAATTAATAAAAATTAAAAGTTATAAATGTTGTCCAAACCAAAATGGTAGTACTAGTAGTAATTTGATAGCATTGATTTCTACAGTAGTTAATGTACCTAAATTGAGATGTCTCATACATTTCATTTTAGCAAAGCTTTTAGTTTGTAGGAAAACCTTATAAGTTAAGAAGGCTATTCAGTATTCTCATGTTATTTTTCTACTATTTTAGGAATTTCCAAGAATGATAATCTCTAGGAGAAAAGAAACTGGTGTTAATTTATCATACATGAATCTTTTAAATGTAAACTTATAGGTCATAGAAGTAATAAATTTTTGTTTGTTTGTTTTTTTGTGGGTACTGGGGGTCGACCTCAGGACCTCGTGCGCCAGCAGGCGCCCATGCCGCTGAGCGATATCACCGGCCCTTTTTTCGTATGTGGGTTCCGGGAGTCGAACTCGGGCCCTCGCGCTTGCCAGGCAGGCGCTTACACTGCTGAGCTATCTCACTGACCCAATAAATTTTATCATAGCTTACCTATACATTACATATTCTCATAATTTAGGCTTTAGTCATTGGAGTAACTTTGTAAGTACATTAAGTACATTTCTAAACAACTCAAAATCATGAAAACACCTTTTTCCTCAAAAATTGTCTTAATTTTATTTAATCTGAATATAATAAGTCTATTGAAAACATCATATTGAGTATGAAAACCTCAATGAATTACTCAAAATGTTACATTTTCTTCATTTTTTTAAAGTAGATTATCTCAGTGTCTGTACTCTTGGAACCCTGTTCTTCCTGTTCTGACTTCGACTCACAAAGCAACAGGATTTTCGGGCTTCACTTATTTATGCAGTGAGCATCTGGAGCACGCTGCCAAGAGACCTCCTTGGGTCCAGTTCAGACACCTGACCTGCTGTGTGCCCTGTGCCAGTCGAGTCTTATTTAAAGTATCTCTGTGCCTTTGTACCTTTGTCCACAATTTCCAGACACAACATTTGTTCTTTGTCTTAATTTACTATGTTGCTCATTGGTGTCCATGAGACTACATTGCAGGGCAGAATTCCATAGGAGGTAGCCTAGAAAACCCAGTAAGAGGTAAAGAATCTTTCAGATCACCTGTGTAGAAACTTATGCGTAGAGTGTGGGAAGGTGGTGCAGAATATGGGTGTCTGGAAGTAAAGGAGAAACCAGAACATAAGAAAAAACACAAAGTTCTATAAGGATAAGATTATTGGGTTTACATTTGCAAAATACTCATTTCCAGATAAGTGAATTCTGGAAACCAGGAGAAGGGATTGCATATTAAGGAAATATAAATGGGCAAACATAGACACCTAAATTCACATTTAAAAATGACTTCCTACTACTTGTCCTGCATTTCTGATTAAGCATTATGGAAGGACATAAAGGAAGATCTGCTGAAATTAAAAGAACAGGGTATTATAAATAATAGCATGTCATTGATTTATGTTATATATCATTTCATTAATATGCAATTAGCATTTTGTTAAAAATTTTACTTGAGGGGCCGGTGAGATAGCTCAGTGGCATAAGCGCTTGCCTGACAAGCACGAGGTCCTGAGTTTGACTCCCGGAACCCACATACGAAAAAAGGGCTGGTGATATTGCTCAGTGGCACAGGCGCCTGCTGGCGCACGAGGCCCTGAGGTCAACCCCCGGTACCCACAAAAAAAAAAATTTTTACTTGAATCCAAGTCCATAATTTCCTTGAATGCAAATATTTTAAGATTGGCCCATTCAGCATTTTACATTATTTCCTTGTTAGTATTTCTTGTGCACTGATTATATTCAAAAGGCTGTTCAAGTGTTATTTATAATATAGTTCATGGGAAAAAATTTTCCTCCATTTCTTTGTATTATTCTGATTATCTGTTCATTGTAATGATCAGAAGCTTACAAACTAGGGTTTATTCACCTCTAGTGTCTGAAAGCTATTTGTAGATCTTTACCTATTTTTGTGTAGTAGGTACAAATGCTATTACATTTTTCTCCTGGCGTTGTTTTATATATACTTTATTTTTGTATCTTTTGTATGCATCTTATGTTTGCATTGATAATTTTATCTTTAATATTCACTAGAAGGTGTCAGGTCATACGAAAGATTTAGAGATTTTTAATGTTAACTTGACATTCAGTAATTAATGGTTGTTTTACTATCAGTTTTAAAGTATCCAGTAACCCCTCTCCAAAGTCACGTATTTTATGTAATTCAGCAATATAGTTTACAATATGCCTTTAAATAACAACCTTGGAAATCTCTCTGAGTTCAAACAAATTCAGCTTTTCTGGACTTTCTCTTCTATGAGTTTATATGTTTAAATATTATTCCATGCCAAAGGTAAATTTGTCCTTTTATATGTATTTGATTTCTGTTTTATTCTATCAGTATTGTAGGTGTAAAACTGAACAATCACAAAGTTTTGCATAATGTTTTAGATACTTAAAAAATTTGCCATGGCTTCTCACCAATGACAGAGTATAACAAAACAAAATATTGACTTGTATACTTCTTTGTCATGTGTGGGAGTGTGTTATGGTAAGTTGAACCCAGGGCTTTTGCACTGAACTATGAACCCAACATTTTTTGTTTGTTTGTTTAGATTTTTAGACAGGTTCTCATTAAATCAGTAACTGGCCTAAGATGGACTTCTACAGTTTTAAATTTAAAAAAAAAGTTTGGATTTTAAATTGTATACTTTTCATATTTTGTGTTCTTGGGTAGCTTATCATTAGTTCTAATCTGGTGTCAGTAGGATAAAAGTATATTTCTTTTATCTCTTTGATTTTAGAAGTTTTCATTTTATATTTTATGGTATATTTCATGTGTTGAACATTGTTAACTGGGCTGCTCAGTGAATTGCAGTGGAATCTAGTGGCAACTGAGTGCAAGTGTTGGTTAGGTGAGAGGACTTTTGTACAAAGGGAAGCAAGTATTTGAGTATCTTGAACTTTTCTTTTTCAACAAGGAAAGTAATTTTCTCTCTGTCAGTTATTATTGTAAAGTATTGATGACTAAGAAAGCAAATGCTATTTGGGTTTATTTGAAGGCATTGTGAGATGAAAGAATGATTCTAATCTGGTGTTAAGGGGATGACTTCGATGGAATTAATGTGCTCTGTGCCAGAAATTCAGTGTTCAGAGCTTTGTAAAGTAATTGAAGCAGTTGGGAAAGATAGAGAGACAGAAGCTGAGGGTTCCTTTTGCTTACACTGATTCAATTATTGGAAAATAGTCTTTAGGCTTTCACCAGATGTCGAGAGAGATAGACACAGGTCTTCGATGGCAGATACAATATTCTTCATGTTAATTTAGCTGCTTTAACTCTATTCTTTTTTTTTTTTTTTTTGTGGGTACTGGGGGGTCGACCTCAGGACCTCGTGTGCCAGCAGGCACCCATGCCACTGAGCGATATCACCGGCCCCTTTTTTGTATGTGGGTTCTGGGAGTCGAACTCGGGCCCTCGTGCTTGCCGGGCAGGCGCTTACGCCGCTGAGCCATCTCACCGGCCCTTTAACTCTATTCTTAAAATATAAAAAAGATTTTTTTCAAGAAAAAGATAATGTAACATTAACTCATTGTGAATTAATTTTTAAACTAATATTGTTAGTGTAGAAGGGCAATAGTTTGATATGTCTCAGATAATTAAAATATTAACACTTCATTTTATCAGATAATTAAAATATTAACACTATACATTTTAATTTCTTACATTAGTTCAAAGACTCATAATCTTTGAAAGAGTTTTCAAAAATAAGTGCCAGTGAAAAATTTTGGCATAAAGAAAAATACAAGATAAATTTTGTTTCACAAGTATCTTTCAATACTAGTTTGTTTGATTTTTATTCCTTTTTTCTATCTCCTTATTTGTATTTGGGAATGGCAGTATCCATATATGAGATGTTAGACTGTGCAATGTGTTTGTGTTAGTAATATAAATAAGTGTGCATGTTTGTTTTATTGAATTTATTTACATTTTACCTCTTAAAAAGATACGTGGCAGCTAATTATAACACAGTACTTTCTGTGTAAATTAGTTTGTAAACTTTCAAACCAAAAATGCAGTAACTGGAAAGTATTCTAAGTATTACATCTTTCAAAGAAACATTCACTGTGCCTTTTACATTGAAGTTAGCTAGTATATATTTGATTTATACATGAATGACCAAAGCAAAAAGACATCCTAAAGCTCAGGAAATGAATAACTCAATAATTATGTGAGCAACTGAACATTTTGACCTTAAATGTCAACTTTCTTAGCACTTAACTCTAGATGCTGTCTCTGCTACTAAATTTATATTTAACCTTGAGCAAGGTCCTATGTATGTTTGAACATTTATTTCCTCAATCATGTAATGTGAGTGGGTTGTGATCTAAACCTGTATCTTTCCATGTGTTGATGAGAGTAGCCTGTTTGTGCTTGCACGGTCCCATTAATAGATAGCTAATTAATTAATGAAGGTGCCCAGTCAATCTCTGGATAACTCTAATGCCTGTCATTTTTTTCTTGTATTGATCTAAAAATATCTATCTTTACCTACATTTTGCATTGTTCAAAAATGGATTAGGTGTGTTCACGGCATATTCATAGAAATTATTGATGGGAGTAATATGGGATTGGGCAGGGACTGTATTATGTTTACATTTTTTAACAATAGCCGCAATAGCAAAAATAATCCACCTAGTTGCTCTTGTCAACAAATCTTTGGGCCAGCCTTGATCCCTTCTTACAATCAAAATATAGCTTTATGGGGCCGGTGAGATGGCTCACCAGCGTAAGCGCCTGCCTGGCAAGCGCAAGGGCCCGAGTACGACTCCCGGAACCCACATACGAAAAAAGGGCCGGTGATATCGCTCAGCGGCACAGATGCCTGCTGGCGCGCGAGGTCCTGAGGTCGACCCCGGTACCCACAAAAAAAAAAAAAAAGCTTTAATCTGACCACTTGCTATCATCATAACCACTGCCTTCTTTACTCCTAATCTAGAAATAGCTTGATCATTGAGCTGTCTTCTTTTTCTTGCTCTTTATTCCCCACAGTAGCCACAATGTTCTTTTAAAAGTGGATTGTATCAGGGTTTTGCTCAAATCTTCCCATAGCTTCCTTTAACTCCGAGACAAACTGATGAGGTCCAGCCTCCCCTGTAACACCAGCATCTGTGACTCCCTCTGGTCTTCACTCTGCTCCAGACATAATGGCTTTCTTTCTTTCCTTCAGCTTACCTAAAAACTTGTGTTTTGCTCTTAGATGTCCCTTCTTAAAGGTTTCACATGGCTGCTTCCTACTTCAGTTAGCCCTTTGCTCAAATATCACTTCCCTGGAAAAGGCTTTACCAAACCTGTCTGAATTTACCTTGCCAGCTTATCATTCTCTATCCCTTTATTCCTTTGTTTTTTTGCTAACACTAACTGCCTATTTCTTCCTAAGAGTGTGAGCTCCATGAAGTCTATCTTGTTCATCAATACATGTAGAATTCCTCACCCATAGGTAGGAGCATAGTCATTATTGCTAACTAAATGATCCTTGTTCTATTTTAAATAGCATCCTATTTTCATTGCAGTTATGATACTTTGTGCTTTTGAATGCCATATGAGTTGTTTTACTTTGATGTATTTGCTTAAAATATAATGATGGCATTATAACTTTCATTTGAAAAATCAAGCTGGTATAGGGAGAAATGCTGTTATATTAAAAAGTTAGCCTTATAAACATTCAACACATATAGTTGGAAATATCATTTAGCTTAATTTTACAGATTTAATAATAACTCTAATGAGTATATATAATTATTATAAAATTAAAATATCAGATAAGTATAATATATTATTGAAAACTCATATTTTGTGCTTATAGGTCAGAAAGTTAATGTTATTTCTATTTATTCAACTTTATTTTTTCTATTCAAAAATACTAAAGCCCCATGTTAATCTTTTTCAGGTTAATCTTGCTTTAATGAAAGAATATGAACCTTTTTAATAAGGGTGGTTTTAAATTCTTAACACTGTAACATAAAAATTATCAATATATGTTATAAAATATGAACAGTGAACACCAATTTTAAGATGTAAGCTAACTTTGCATTTGCCCATAGCATAAAGCAGGGAATATGACATGAACGATGTTTGTAAAAATTTATTTTTTGAAACAAAAATATGGAAATTAATAAAATCAAAGGTTAACATTTATTCAAACATAATGCTGTGCAAATTCTTGCCTGTTTCATATTACTTACAAATTTTGATATGTTATACATATTTTTATAAAAAAAACCAACATTTAAAAATAAAACTGATGATACCATGTTATTTAAAACATTCCAGGCTGGTGAGATGGCTCAGCAGCATAAACGCCTGCCTGGCAAGCACGAGGTCCTGAGTTCGACCCCTGGACCCCATATACGAAGGAAAAAAGGGCCGGTGATACCACTCAGCGGCACGGGTGCCTGCTGGTGCACGAGGTCCTGAGTTAGACCCCCAGTACCCACAAAAAAAAAAATTCCATGTCCTAGTAATGGTTAACTCTGTGGATAATTTGAATAGGCTTGCTACTAAAAATAGTGCATTTTAAAATAAAGTATATTTGATCTACTTATTTTAGTATATAGATTTAAATGCCCTTTTATATATTTGATATTCATGTTATAAAATCATTCAGTTTTCTGCATTCAGTTACTTTTCCTTTATTTAATATAGACTATCTTAATTTAGATGTCTCCAAACTGGAGAACACAAAAAATCTGAAACAGAAAGGACCCATCTTAAATAAATTCAGATAACATTAGATAGGGATGGAACATAAGTAAATACCTTAAAAAATTTAGATTCACCGTCTAAAACTGTCATTTTTAACCTCACTGTTATGGTTTGTGGCACCAGTCTTCCCTCTTTTTGTAAAGGTTTTATTTCTGACCACACATCAAGCCAGCTATTAAATATATAACGTGTAACTGTTACAATGCTATATGTACAGTGTACAATTAAGTGGCCCCCGTAGAATCCTGTCATATTGAAGTAAATTAAATCACTAAGAGCATTCACCATGAGCTAGGATTCAATTCCCAGTCTATAGTGAAAACAACAAATACACCATCATGAAATTTCTACACTTAGATATTGAAAAGTGAACAAGAAATTCCAATATTAATATGTAAGTGTATTGGTGTGAATACTGGGTTTCATACAATGATAGAGAAGGCACCTTTACCAACCACAGGTTAAGAAAAGCTTCTTAGAAGATATAGCTTAACTGAAGCAAAGCTTCTTAGCAGATATAGCACTTAATTGCCCTGAAGGACGGTAGGATTTAGCCGGGGAAAAAGTGGAAAGACAAGGGTTTATTAGACATATTTACAAATCCTTAAGTAAAAGAACACAGTGACATAAAGAAATAAAATGAGGTTAAGTGTGCTAGTGGCATGGTTTTTGAGGGAAGGAGCAGAGTAAAGCGGAACTAAAGATCTCCAGGAGAAGTTCTGAAGGCTTTGTGTACACCACGTGAAAGAATGTAGATTTTTAGGGCTAGGGAATGTCTCAGTAGGGGAGTGACTGTCTAACCTGCCCAAGGCTCTGGGATCAGTCTCCAGCACAGTCAGTCAAAAATCAATCAGTCAGTCAATGTTACTTTTATTCTAAGGGAGTTTAATGAATAAAAAATTATTTTAACAGGAACATAATCCAGTTCACATTTTAAATTCTCTATGGCTGCATTCCTGCGCCAAGTTATTGGGTAATTTTCACTTTAAAATTTTTGTCAGGGAGACTTCCCTAACTTCCCAAACTTGGTCAGATCAGGCTAATATATGCTGTCCTGGAATTGTCACTTCACCTTCAGAATGCGTGTTGTAATTCATGTTGAAATAAGTTGTGAGATTCAATACTCAATCCACCTGAATCCACCTCCTCCACCTTCTGTGTCATCATCTGCTGGACAGTAGAGAACAAACTTTCTGGGGTACTGCTGCATCCTTGGGACCCATCTGAGTATAGTATGTGTTCAGTAAGTGTGAATTGAGTGAACAATCGATATCTAAGCTTGACGAGTAAGGCAGTTTTCAAGATGAACTAATATTTTAGCTAAAGATAACCCAAACCTACACAATTTCAATCCCTTTTTTTGTCATTTTTGGTCCCCGAATCTATTTACAGCTTTATCTGTGACAAGTCTTATGATGGAAACTAGGAAGAAAAATGGTATGAGGAGTGTGAATAATAAATATTTTTAAAATTAGTGACTGTATATTCAAGGAATAACTGTGCAAGGGCCATAGTCAACAAAATCAAATATACAGGTAATGATATATACATTTCTTCCTATTATTACTACTTAAAATTTGTTTTTAATCTGGCAGGCAGAGAGCAGCAAGGCAGCCAGCTACAAGCAACAAGCAACAACCCTCTTTCTCTCCTTTATGTCTTATCCAGGCTACCTACCATTGGGGGGCGGATAGCATGCACACCCTTAATCTTAGCATTGCATCATGAATCAATCCCTGCATCACATCCTTGATCTCAGAATCACACACCCTAGATCCAGCCACCTCCAAAAAGTCCCACCTGTGATAACATGAGGCTCTGGGGGCATCAAGACACGATCCATAACATGACAGAAATGAGTGGCAGTATGCAGAGTTTAGTAGAGAAACTCCTATGAAAAGAAATTATATATGTATTATTCAGAAAGAAAACAAAATTGAGGGGATTTTCTTGTTTGCTAGGGAAATGTGAAGATTTATAAATGTTCTAAAGCTATATAGTGTGATTTTTGCTCCCATACCCTTTCTGTTACTGAAACAAAAGCATGTTGAAGACCATTTAAATTCTTCTGTGAGATTAGGAGGGAGATGTGGAGAAAATAAAATTTTACTTTAGCAAAATTACATATGCATTTGTTAAAATATGGAGATAATGTTAGTATTTAGAAGTAATGAAATTTAGATGGGTGATTTAATTAAAATATTTTGGTCAGTAGTATTTAAATACTAAGAATGGGCACCATGATAATTTCTAACTGCTTATTAAATTTATGGATATATCAAGGCATGGACATCTTTCAGACTCAAACACTGGGAGGAAATGTTGTATCATCTTTAAGGAAAATAGGGAAGAAAGAGGAATTTAAAGTAAACATGGCAAATCTGAGTAATATTAATGTAAGGAAAATGTCACACAAATACTTGTTCATATAATTTTTTATTAGGCTGTGCTCCCCTTTATCCATGCTTATGAATTATTTATGTCTTAATAGTAAGCTTCAGGTAAAAGATATACATTTTATGTAAGTGGTACAAAATTTAGGCTATTCATTTATACCTGAAGAAAATCATACCTGAAATTATGGAAATACTGGCATAGTATATCAAAATGATTTTAGGTTATTATTACTTGGCTTGAGTGGGAGATGATATGCACAATAAATTCAAAGAACACTTATTGCTTACCTACTATTCTACCTATATTTCCAAATTCTTGCAAAAATTGTCCATTATTTATTGTTATTCTCACTTTGTTGTTAAGGAAACAAGCTCATAAAGCATATGTGTCTTATTTTATCATGTTTTTTTTTTTGACACTGACATAGACCTCTCACATGGGGTTGATAACAATAGCAATTGGAGCAGTCACAGTAATAGGCATAGTGATAAAGTACACTTACTGCACTTTCTGTATTCCAGTGTTTCTAGCACATTATGTAGATTAATTCTATTAATTTAATTTGCAGAAGAATTTTATGAAATATATACTGCTTTTTCCCAGATTTACAGATGAAGAAAAATATCTGGGAAACAGGAGTAGACATATGATATGGGAGTATATAGGCTTACCGCTGTGGAAATGCAAAGGAGTGAAATGCAGGCTTTTTAAATTAAAAATTTAAACATCTTTTCTGTTTCAATGTGGTTTTAAATATGTGTCATACCTTTAAGAATTTATTACTTATAATGCTGTAAATCAGGTTCTAAAATGTTTATGAAGCATCCAAGTCCTAAAGAAAGAGAAGATGGAGAATAGTTCTCTTTACATTCATGGATGGGTAAAGAATAATGTGGGTGTATTTGAGTTTCTTGTTTCCAGGGACATCAAAAAGGAATAATTAAATTTACCTATTGATTTATGATCTTGAGCTAGACCTTTGGGTAGCATTCAATATTTTAAGCAAGTGTCTTATTGGAGATGGAGGGAAATAGTGTTTCTGATCTGCGGTAGAGAGGAAAGAGGTAACAACACAATGGACAGGGCTCGTAATTGTAAATGCAGGGAGTAACTGAACTGTTCTTTTACAATTCAACATTTTTTGGTTTTTTGATTTTTGTTTTGTTTGTTTGTTTCTTGGTACTGGGGTTTGAACCCAGGGCTTCTGCACTCAGCTATAATCCCAGCCACTTCTTACTTTTTATTTTGAGACCATCTCCTAAGTCAGTAAGTTGCCCAGGCCTGAACTTGAAAACACCATTCTTCTGGCTCAGCCTCCCAGAGTCCTGGGATTACAGGCATGGACCACCACGCATGGCTTAAGCTTCACCTGTTTTTAGAAATAAATACCTAGCCTACCACTGTTAATATTACATAGTGGTGATATTGTTGTTATTAGTTAGTAGTTAGTAGGTTCACATAAGTCCTGATGTACAAACTGAATGAGAAAATTAAAATACATATATCAGTTTTAAGGTACCCATAGAGAAAACAGTGAACTGTGGGGACAACAGAAGAAATAAGGACCCCAGTGTGGAGTGAGTAATGAGTGGATTGGAATAGCACCAAAAATAAATTAGATATAAAATGGATAAACACATTTAAGGTTTTCTTTTTGATTGTGGCTTACAGTATTATTGCCTGCGAAGAACATTATTATTTTAGCCCCCAGAAGAGGGGTCCAGTGAGTTCAAAAATACTGGCAATCAGGATCTACCAAAAGCACTGCTCCCCAGTGGTGAAGATTTAATCTAAATAACTTCATAAATTTACAGAATGAG
The DNA here is from genome assembly GCA_028451465.1 of Erethizon dorsatum. NCBI lineage: Eukaryota > Metazoa > Chordata > Mammalia > Rodentia > Erethizontidae > Erethizon > Erethizon dorsatum. The sequence continues at coordinate 83,809,954 of CM051831.1, read as the reverse complement.
AAATCAGTATGTCTTATTAATTGATTCGTGTAGTCCAGTGCCTAGCAATCTCCAAAAGTGTGAGAGATTTGGTATTTTTGAATCACTACAGTGCCTGTAAAATATTTAATTTTATAATTGTAGCTAAAAACCTTTTTTTTCCTACAGAACTCATTTAGATCTCCTATGTAATGTCTTTAAAGTTTTTTAATAGAAAAAACATTGTTTATATTGTAGACCAGTATACACATCTATTTTTTAAAAACCATAGAACAATACTTATCCTCGTTTTACATTTGGTTTTGAGTACTATTTTATTTAATATGCTTTATAGTTGGCTTTAATATTATTTTAGTGAAAAATGTGCATTTCATACCTTGCAAATGAGGTTGAAGTGGGTATAGAGATAGAGGAGAGTACACTTTAATAAAAAAATCAGATTTTCCAGGTATATTAATGGAATCTAAAAACAAGTTAGACAAAATGTGTTAGAAATGCTTTCTGGGGCCGGTGAGATAGCTCAGCGGCACAAGAACCTGCTGGCAAGCATGAGGTCCTGAGGTCGACTCCCGGTACCACATAAAAAAAAAAAAAGAAATACTTTCTGGAGGGATTGTGAAACAGCTCATTTTGTATGAATTCTCATTATGAAGGTTAATTTTGGAGTTTTACAAGCAAATGATCATAAACTCCTTTCATACGATTTCAGTCCTACCTAAGTAAGAAAAAGTGTTTATAACTGTGGAACTTTTAAAATACTTCTTGTTGTATTTTGGGGACTATAATATTTCATGTAACTGGTAGCAGAGAAAGTAGAAAATTTATTATTTTGAAATCTTACATATAATTGATTGTTTTATAGAGTTAAACATAAGATGTTGTGATTTTCAGAATTATTTTCAGATATAACTTATATGAATCTATTTTATCAGTCTTTATATACTCAGTTACTTAGGAATATTTATGTATAAAAATTAGATTTTAGCCCATTATATATCTATATAGATAGATATATAGATATACAGATATCAGATAACAGATACAGTGATTTGAAATCATAATATATGATTTTTGACTCTATTTTATTTCATATTCTTAAATATCTCAGTTTGTGAATAATAAGCAAAATAATTTTTAAGGTAGAGTTTAATATAATCCAGTGTGAATTTTTCTTTTTTTTTTTTTTTTTTTTTTTTTGTGGGTACCGGGGTGTTGACCTCAGGACCTCGCGCGCCAGCAGGCTCCCGTGCCGCTGAGCGATATCACCGGCCCCTTTTACGTATGTGGGTTCCGGGAGTCGAACTCGGGCCCTTGCGCTTGCCGGGCAGGCGCTTAAGCCGCTGAGCCATCTCACCGGCCCCCAGTGTGAATTTTTATAGCAAATCCAAATACATAAATGAAGAAATATTACTTTCATAAAATATACATACATTTCTTACTGTAAGTCAAATTTTATAGTTAGTATAAAACAAAATGTTGTCATTTATTCTGCTACATTATTCACTAAAAATACAGAAAAAAAGAACACAGCCAAATGAACATAGTTCAATAAATGTTCAATTGTGAGAAAAAGTCTGCCCTGTACTAGGTTAAAGGATATTTTGAATTTTTTACATTAATATAAACAGTAAATTATGTCATCCATTAGAATATAACTCTGCCAACCAAGGAAAATGAAAACTGTCGTGAACTTCAAATTGTGATAATCATTCTTGGAGTAATATAAGCTTATAGATTCAGGTTTGAAAGCCAAAATTAAATATACATGTTTCTACATAAAATGTATAATAAAAGAAGTTTTAGGAAGAATTCAATTAAAGTTTGTGACAGGATAATAGATTCTATGGAAATTCATAAAAGCACATTAATTACATTGTCTATAAAAGAATGTTGTCTCTTACTTAAAAATGACTCCTTGAGTCACTTCATTTAATTTGGCTTTAGGGAATTTACAAAATATATTTATGTTTATTTCAAGTAAAGAAACCCATCCTTTTACAATCTATGATGGCAAAGATTATAATTGACTACAGTAATTTTTAGATATTGGCTACTATTTAAAGTTTCATAGATATCAAAATCTATGCGTTTGGTCAAAGAAGAAATGTGTGTCTACCTCTGATAGTACATTTCTCAATATTATTTCACCTGACAGATCACATTGTTGAAAGATTTTCATGCTAATAAGTACAGTTTGGATTTTTTTTTCCATTAGGTGTGATTGAAATATTATCCTACTTTACAGAAAAAAGAGTGCATAAAATCAAAATAGATTTCTTAGAACACATCTCAAATCTGTAAATTCTTTGTGAATTACCTATTTTTTTCAAATAATCATTAAAATATTTTAAGTAGTAGGATAAAACCTAAAACTGTAATGTTTCTAGCACACAAAAACAATAAAATACGTGACATTTTAGTAGCCAAACATGCCTTAAAGACTACTTGTAATACTTACACTAAAAATCCAGTGGAAAAGGGCAACTGAAGTAAAATTTTTGTTTGTTTGTTTCTAATCATAATAAATAGTTGGTGGAGGAAATATTAAAACATATAGTAAAAATTTTGTAATTGTGTTAATTTGGTCAGCGCATCTATTCCTATAGCAAATGATGTTTAATCTTAAATTTTAAAAATAAATAATTGACAGAAAAAGTCGTGAAGTTATGGAAAAGTCCAAATAAGGACACAAAATGAAACATGCCTTAATTTATTCACTTAATTCATAATATATTTATGGACTACACACTTAGTGCCAAAGATCTGCTCTTCATGTGTTCTTTAAAAGCTAATTTTAGGGCCGGTGAGATGGCTCAGCGGCGTAAGCGCCTGCCTTGCAAGCGCGAGGGCCCGAGTTCGACTCCCGGATCCCACATACGAAAAAGGGGCCGGTGATATCGCTCAGCGGCACGGGTGCCTGTTGGCACGCGAGGTCCTGAGGTCGACCCCCCGGTACCCACAAAAAAAAATAAATAAAAGTAAAAAAAATAAATAAAAGCTAATTTTAAAATTCTGATTGCCAATTAAATTCTATTTATAAAAATAAACCAACATATTTGCATTTAGATAAACTATACTTTCGATATGTAGATCATTGTTTAGTAATTTAACTCAAACACTTAAAGAACATTTTAGCCTTTGGTGATCTTAATGACAGTGAATTTAAGTATATATTTAAGTCTTAGGATATATATATGTGCTCGTTTTATGAAAACTACCTCTTGCCCATTTAAATAAAAAGCTGTATAACATAGCTTGAACTTATATAAATATTTTTGTTGTCTGTAATGAAAATTTAAATAATGACTATTCATGACATAGAAGGACAGAAATAACTTGTTTTATGTAGCTTTGGATGAATAATGTTGTATTTAGTTCAAAATTTTAAGTTATCTTTGCCTATAATTCCTTAAGGTCATTAATTAGCTCTATAAGAAAACTATTTCAATTCCCTACAGCCGTCTAACAATGTCGTCTTTGTTTAGATTTGTTTTCTTATACAGTACTTTAAGTCTAAGGATTATACAGATAACTTCATCTAGAAAAATACTTGAAAAATACATATTACAAAAACTGATGGCCATATTATGTCATTTTAATTTTCCTTCAGTGCAGTGTTTCTAAAAGTGACTAAAATCGCGTGGTATTTAGTAATATCAGTAGGTAATTATTTTGCTGTTTCAGATCATACACATGTAGTTACTGAGGAACAAATTGTTTAATTATGTAAATCATTTTACATTTTTACCATTTGTATTTATTCTGATATTTTAATATATTTCCTAAAATTTTAAAAATACTAAGAAAAATGTAATATATAATTTTAAATCATGCCTTTTAAAGTGTTTCTCCTTGAGTATGTTAAAATATTTTTGATTACCATAAATTGGCAAAGGTTAATCTCGCCATGATTTCTTTTTTTTTTTTTTTTTTTTTGGTGGGTACCGGGGGTCGACCTCAGGACCTCGCGCACCAGCAGGTGCCTGTACCGCTGAGTGATATCACCGGCCCTTTCTTCTTATGTGGGTTCCGGGAGTCAAACTCGGGCCCTTGCGCTTGCCAGGCAGGTGCGTACGCCGCTGAGCCATCTCACCGGCCCAAGCTCTTCTTTATAAAAAATGAAAAACAATAAATTTTTAGAGATAGATTTAAGATACATCTGAAAGTCCTAACTTTTATACACTGAATGTATGTTTGTGATAATATAGAAGTTAGTTTGATAAAGCCTTCTTTTGTCCAAGATTGTGACAATTTAGGCATCAAAAAGAATGACTAAAGTTGATTGTTACACATTATGTATTTTAAAGTCCGTGAATCTATGCGGTAGAGAAAGAGTGTGGGGGAATTTTTTTTTTAATTTAAAATTTTACTTGTACCTGTTTGCAGTTCATGTAGTTTACAGTTGTCTTGGGAAATGGTTATATGTACATATTAAAGCATGTTTGTTTTTTTAATCCCCTTCCCCTTCCCTCTTCCACCTTGCCACCTTCTTCACTTCCCCTATCCCATTTTTCAATCTTGTTGATATTGTTTTAGCTCATGTTATGGTATATAATGTTTCTATTGATTGGGGTTATTAGGTTTCTGTACATGGCACATCTTTACTCTTCTTATTTCCCCTTTCCTTCCTCCTCACCACTTGCCCTTCCTTATTCCCTTGGACCACTGACCTGTTGTGAGAGATCCATCCCCTTGTCTCTTTCTGTCCACCCTATATCGTTTTCTTTGTACTTTGCTTCACTCAAATGAGAGATGCCATATGGTATTTAAGCTGTGTGTCTGGTTTATTTCACTCAACATAATATTCCTACAAATATTTACATTTGCAAATTGTCTACAAATGCATGGTTTTCCTGCAAATGTCTCAAATTTGTCATTTTTATAGTTGAGTAGTATTCTATTATATATACATAGCACATTTTCTTTATCCAGTTGTGTATTGATGGGTATACAGGCTGCTTCAAGGATTTAGCTATTATGAATTGTGTTGCTATAAACATTGGTAATTATATATTGCTGTAGTATGATGATGTAAGCTCTTTGGGAAGGATAGCTAGCAGGGGGATAGCTGTGTCATGGAATTTCTAATTTCAGTTCTTTGAGAAATCGCCATCCTGATTTCCATAATGATTGTACTAGTTTGCATTTCTACCAACAGTGAAGGAGGGCTCCTTTACACCACAGCCACACCAGTGTTTGTTATTGTTTGATTTGTTAACAATTGCCATCTTCCCGGAGTAAGATGGAACCTTATCGTTCTTTTAATTTGCATTTCATAGAGCTTAAATTTTTTTATGTTGGCTGTGGTAAGTCCTTACTCGGAAAAATTTGTAATGAAAGGAAAGACTGAAGCTCATTTTCCAATAGGAACTCTTTATCTGGATAAAAAGATGATTCCAGATGATGAGGGACAACTTTTTGTTAGAATGAAAGAATTTAGTTATGAAATTACCAAGATACAGAGTAAATTTATAACATTTAAATTGAAATTGGAGGAAAGTTGAAGTTGTGAAATAATTAGTTTTGAATTGAGAAGTGAGAGAACAGAGAGAATATGGATGTACCACGTCTTTGGAACATAAACAATAGTCTGATATCATCCTATCAAGCAACAGGAACTACACAGCAATTATAATTATTTATTATGTTACTATAGTGTTTTATGACCAACTATTAATAACAGTGGTGAAAAAGGCTCCAAGTTTGTCACAGAACAGGGTCTGAGGAGGTTCTCCCAAAGAGGAGATGGGGACCTCAACAGCCCACCCACAGGATAGGATGTAGGTTCACTGATTTATGTTACAGAAGAGAGTTTCAGGACACCATTAGTAAGAAGCATAGAAAGATTTATTAGGCAAAAGACAGTATATACTCAGAAGGGAGTGCTGGAACTCAAAAGAGGTACATTATTGTCTGGGGATAGGAGCATTTATGTGTTCTTATGGTGTCATCAAAACATCTAGGATGTATATTCCTACTGCCTGTCAGGTTACCCATTTATTAGGCTGGGTTAGACTGCATATGATTGGCATGTGTTTGAGGTTTGTTTTCTTGAGGATGGAAGTCTATGAGATTTGTCAATCTGTACTAGTACAGGGAAAAATGGGCAGGCTCGATTTACAGGTGAAAACCATAGACCCAGTTTATAGGCCGATTGTACATGTCGGACTATAAGGAGTTTTTGAGTGAGTTTCCCGGAAGGGAAAAAAGCATTCTAACTTTGGGTAACTTTATGTTCTAAAGTTGAAGTTCTTTTAAAAAATACAATTTTAAAATTTTAATTATATTTGTCTCCTTTTTATCTATCCTTGTTTGTTGTATTTACCTCAAAATGATTGGAGGGGATATTGTAGTTTAATGTACAGAACAAAGAAGTTTAAAGTTTATTACATCAAAAATCATATTGAGAAATATTTTGACAAATATCTAAAAATCATGACATTTTGTTTTCTGACACATTCTACCTCTAAACACAAATACACACAGGTGCACACACACACACATATATACACACACATGCATACACACACACACAAGCACACAACCTTTTCTGGCAGTTTGCTTTTCTTGAAACAGCTAATTTTTGGAAGTAATTTTTTCAAGGAAAGACTATTTGTGGAATAACTGCAGCCAGCCACATGAACTCTGTGAGATAACAATTGAAATATTTTCCTCCTTACTCATTAAAAATCACTTTTATTTATAGCTAAATAATATGCTAATTACAAAGACATATATATATATTTTTTTTTTTAGTCACTTGGATCTTTGGAATTCATCATATAAGATTATTGATTTTATTACCCAATTTAATACACTAAAAATGTGTTGATTTGCAGCACTGAACTTTGCTTACTAGGTGACCGTTGGGCTTGACCACCGATATTTACATGCCATGAAATGTCTAATCGTACCTTTTCAAGTTATCAGAACTTGTCTATGTCCCTTGCTTTTCAGATGTTTCCCATGGTTGTTTATGAGCTTCTGTACTACATACCATTTTTATTTTTCAGTTCTGGGATTGAGTCCAGTGCCCTTGCACTGAGGGATATTCCCAGCCCCTTTTTATGTACATATTGTTGTATTTACCTCAAAATGGTTGGAGGGGATATTGTAGTTTAATGTACAAAGAAGTTTAAAATTTATTACATCAAAAATCATACTGAGAAACATATATTATTTGGAGGCAAGGTCTTCCTAAGTTGCCCAGGCAGTTATGAACTTGAGATTCTCTTGCCTCAGCCTTCCAAAGTGCTGTGTTACAGATGTGTGCCACCTCACCTGGATCTGCACTACGTATAATCTTGATTATCATTAGTAAACATTTCATAACGTGAAACAGATTCTCTATCTTCAGTCTTCTGCACTAAAAAAAATAAACGTTCATGCTGTATATATGTAGACAATACTGACAGAAGAATACAATATGCTAACAAGGATGTTTTAAAAGTATATTTATAAAATGTACCAAAAGGAATTAGGCTGGGTGTGGTGGCCCATTCCTGTAATCCCACCAATTGAGAGGCTGAGGCAGAATTGCTTCAAGTACCTTTGAGGCCAGTCTGGGCCACAGAGTCAATTCAAGCCCAGCTTGAACTACAAAGTTAGACTTCATCTCAAGAGAAAACAAAACAAAAACAATAAAAAAGAAACCCAAAAACCACACCATGAATTTTATTTAGTTAGCTGTATATTAATACTCTTCTAGGAGTATTTTATAGTTATTACTATATTTATATAGTTTATTACACTGAAATAACTCAGATTTTGTTACATGCCAATATTCAGTTCCATTAATTCACAAACAACCTGCTCTTCTGATAACTACTACTTTGTAAATATTTTAAAAAGACTCATATTATTTTCTTTTTTTGGGGGGGGTACCGGGGTCGACCTCAGGACCTCGCACACAAGCAGGCACCGGTGACGCTGAGCGATATCACCGGCCCTTTTTTCATATGTGGGTACTGGGAGTCGAACTCAGGACCTCGCGCTTGCCAGGCAGGCGCTTATGCCGCTGAGCCATCTCACCGGCCCTCATATTATTTTCATAACAAAAATCACACCTGTAATTAAAATCTCCCATGTCCATAATTTAAAAAAAAGAAAGAATGATATTTTATCCCGCTTTGAATTTGCTGAGCTTCCAGAATCTGTGGATTTTTCTACATTGAAATTCAGAAAATTTTGATCACTATTTTTTAAAATAATATTTATGCTTCCATTCATTTCTTCTATCATATTGGAATTCCAGACAGTTCACTGGGGTGTAGGGTCACTGAGGATCTTTTTCATCTCTGTCTACTGTAACATGGATGATTTCTGTTTCTGTTTTTTTCTCTTTTGCCCAATATGTTTTTTTTGGGGGGGAGGGGGTACTGGGGGTCGACCTCAGGACCTCATGCGCCAGCAGGCGCCCGTGCCGCTGAGCGATATCACTGGCCCTTTTTTCATATGTGGGTTCCGGGAGTCGAACTCAGGCCCTCGCGCTTGCCAGGCAGGCGCTTACACAGCTGAGCCATCTCACCAGCCCCGCCCAATATATTTTTATCTCAAAGAATGGATATTTAGTTTTAGGTAATTCATTGTGTTATTTCAGAATTTCACCTTGGTTTCTAAAATCTTTTGCTTTTATCTCTCAAGTATTCAGGTTGTTGTTCATTTCCAGAGCTTATTCTCTTTAGTGGAAGACTTAGCCTAACATAAAAAATTCTACCATTATCAGAAGTTAAAAATATCTCAGTGTACTTTTCAAATAGCTAATATCTAATAATATCATTTAGCACCATAGAACTGAGAAATTTATCATTGATATTTATTTTTCTGTTGACATGTTAAATTTATCTTCTACTAGTATTATGCAGACACATTTTTATTCATATCTCACTCTAAATTCTTTCTTTCTAGCCAGCTCTGAACATCTCTAATATCATGTCATGTCAAATTAAATTTAATTTTGGAATTTTTTCCTTCATTTTTAGGGTCAGAAAAGCATTAAGTTTGCTTTAAATGCACTGGAGTTATCATTCTAGGATCTAGGGTAAAAAGTACCTCGAAAGTATTTTCATTCCTTAGGCTTAAGGTCCTAGTTTTGTCAAAACCAGGAAGCAGTTGGATTTACCCCTGCCCATTATTAATCCAAGAATAGGTACACTAGAGTTGGATTTAGAAATATAATGAGAGATCTTGATGAATGCCTGATTGCGCCCTACCCCTAAGATCATATGTTGAAAACTACTCCACAGTATGATGCTGTTTGGAAGTGGGGCTTTCTAGAGGTTATTAGGTCAAGACATTGTAGCCCCCAGTAATGGCATTAGTGACCTTATAAGAAGGGCATTCATGTTCTCTCTCTCTGTGTGTCTGTCTCTATCTCTCTCTCTGTCTGTCTGTTTTTCTCTCTCTCTATTTGCCATGTGAGGGTACATAGAGAAGGTAGCCATCTGCAAACCAGAGAAGTACCCTTACCAGGCACTAGATCTGCTAATGCCTTTCAAAACCAAGAAAATAAATATTTGGTAGTTAAGCATTCAGACTATAGTATTCTGTTATGACTACCTAAATTGAATAAGACAGGAAGTAGTACTGGAAAATGGAATGGTACTGTGACAAATACCTAAATTTTAAAGTATCTTTGTAGCTAGTTAATAAGTGGAGGACAAAAGAGTTTTGAAAAGTCCAATATTTCTATGAAGAGATGTTTGAAGGTGATTTTGGTGAGGCCTCAGATAAAAGAGTTGTAGATATCTCCTGTTTTCTTATTTAATACATAAATAAGTATGTAAGGAGTGTAGAAATAATAGACTGTCACACTATTCTGCTGAAATCTCAGAAGAAAATGAAGAATATGTTATTGTACAGTTATTATGTAGCAAATAACTTGGATAAATTCTTTTCATTTTTTAGCATTTTGTGGAAGGTAGAATTTACGAGTGATGAAATTGGATATTTTTGCTAAGATTTCTAAACCAATTGTTGAAGATTCCTTCTGTTTATTGTAAAATGTGAGAAAGAAATGAAGACTGAATTGTTATGGAAATAGAACTTTAACAAATGATTTTGGATAATTCTCAGCCTGTGCATAACACAAACAATAAGACAACATGATTAGAATGGGGTTCCAAGGACGTGACAGAGAGACCATTTGATAAAGGTGATTAGTGTGGATGTGAACCACAGATGTAATCAGCCATTTCAGGATAAGCTAGGAGCAGAGAGAGACTTACACCAGCCATTTGGAACTTACAGAAACAGAAAAGGGTACAAATAAAGGAAATGTGAGAATATGTGCTGTCCATCAAGAAAAGAAGACCCCCCCCAAAGGGAATTCAGAAATCACCAGAGCCACAGTTTAGTTCACACTTGGCCAGATGGCCTATAGAAGCTGTGGGTATGCGGCCACCCTGTGGAGGTGTGACGGATGACCCCTGCCCAGCAGAGAGGTAAGTTTGTGTAGGGCTAGGACAGCCACTATGTGGGCAGCATGATGCTGAACCATGGGGGGGGGGGTGCCCTTGCCATCCTACTCAGAAGGCTTAGGATCAAACCCAAGAGGATTATGATCAAACTTTTATGTCTCCTGGAATTTTCAGTCCTAGATTTGAACTATTTTGGATGTCAACTCCCAATTCCTTCCTATTTCTTCCGAGATGGGAATGTCTGTTTATTTCTGCTTCCACCATTGTATTTTGGAGGCACATACATTTGGTTTCACAGGTTCAAAACTAGAGAGGAGGGCCAGTGAGATGGCTCAGCGGCGTATGCGCCTGCCTGGCAAGCGCGAGGGCCCGAGTTCGACTCCCTGAACCCACATACAAAAAAAGGGCTGGTGATATCGCTCAGCGGCATGGGTGCCTGCTGGCGTGCGAAGTCCTGAGGTCGACCCCCGGTACCCACAAAAAAAAAAAAAAAAAAAAAACAACTAGAGAGGAATTTTGCTTCAGGAACAATACCTAGTCTGGCCTATATCTGATTTAGAACTTAAATCCTTTTTAAATGAGGTATTGAACTTTATATTTGATGATGGAACAAGTTAAGACTTTGGGGTCCTGGGATGGAATGGGTTTATTTCACATGCAAAAAAGAAAATGTTTTTTCAGATCCAATGAGTAGAGTATTGTGGGCTAAATGTTTGTGTCACTGCAAAATTCTTTTGTTGAAGCCTAATCTCCAGGGTGATAGCATTTAAAAATTAAGGCTTTGGGATCTAAATTAGGTCATAAGAATAGGGCTTTATACTAGAGTTTTGTACCCTTGTAAGAAGACAGTTTGTGTCCTCACATTCTGTCCTTGGCCAAGTGTAATATTATGAGAAAATATCCGTCAGCAAATCAACAAAAGGAGCCTCAGCAGACATGGGATCTGCCAGTACCTTGATCTTGGACTTCCCAGCTTTCAAAATTGTGAGAAATAAACATTCATCATTTAATACCTGCAATCTTTGGCACTCAGTGCAGCCCAAACAAACTAAGACAATAAGAAAGTCGAGAAAAATTTTGCTATATATTTTTTTACCATTAGCTTTTTCTGTTGCCATATATTGTATTTTGTACTGTAGGCCAATCTTATCTAAAATTCTGAAGAGGCATCCAGTGATGCATTTCATCAACACTGGGGGCATATAGGGGGCCACCCCTGGTAGGTGTATTTATCTTTGATTGCGCTGCTCTAACAAAGTGTCTTAGACCTGGTGGCTTAAGAACGTGACTTTATTTTGCAATTTCTGCAGGCTGGAAGTCTTAGATCAGGTTGCCTGTTTCGGTTCTGGTGAGGGCCGCCTTCTGTGCTGCAGATGCTGACTGCTTCCTATATCCTCACATTCAGGACAGAAGAGCACAGCTCCCTGACGTTCTTTTTAAGAGAGCACCAATCCCATTCATGAAGGCTTCACTCCCATGACCTGATTACCTGCCAAAGAACCAACTGCCAGTACCACCACATAGAGGGTTAGGATGTCAACATATGAATTTGTGGATTAAGACAAGATACAGAAACGTTGAATATTTTTTAGTATTCTCACGTGAAAATGGGGTTCTGAAGGCTTTGAAATATCTTTCCATTATAAAAATAATCCAACACAAACACATGAATAACATTTACATTTGATTATCTCAGGTTTTCCAAAATTACTTCAAGTAATCTTCTTTAGTTATTGTAATTTTATCATGTTCCTGCTCCTTTGATAAATTACCTTGTGTGCTTATATTAAATTCAAGCTTATTTCAGCTTCTTTGTGTAATTTTACCAGTTATTTTCTATTGATTCTCTCAGTCTTTAATTATTATTGGGAACTTTAAACACTTTAATGCCAAAATTGCATTAATCTTTATTTTATTCTAACGAACGTCTATGTTTTAACAGTGTCCATGACTTAGCTGTCATTTTATTGCTTCATTTGTTTATTCATTTTTGTACTTGAGCAAGCGGTATGCTTAGAAAATTCTATCACGGTTCATGACTATGGCACAGCACAAAGGATGGAAGACTACTCAAAGATTGCTCTGAGTCAGTGTCCAGTTCACAATCCAAGAGGGCCCAGAGGGGCTGCCATTAACCTGAGTGTACCCTGTACTAAACGTGAGAGAGTCTAACAAGGGCAGACACAAACTGAAGCCTCTGTGGCCATTTATTGATAGAACCAGGAAGCAAGGATAAAGGACGAAGGAAGGCTGATATCTATGGAGGAATTCATGTAGGGGACAGGGGAAAAACAAGGGAAGGACAGGGTGAGGTCAGGGTGGTCTGTTACATGACTGACCTTAGAGCCAATCTAATAAGTCAGTATGGTGAGGATGAGGGCCAGAGCATTCATAAGGCAATGTGTTTTGATCCTACTTGGACTTGTGGCCCTATCAATTATCTTTTAATTTCTAACTATGCATTCTGGGAGGTTTTGGGCATGTGGCTCCAAAAGTCCCTTACCTCTGCATATCCACCTTATACACACCTCTGGCCAATGCCCCCACAAAATTCCACCTCACTTCCTTTAAACTGCAGTCCATACTCTTTTATATAGTACTGCCTTTAATTACCTAAAACAATTTATGCATGATACTTAAATATTTTCTGATATTAACTGATAAACTCATATGTTATATTTAATTATTTGATGCAATCACTCTGAAAGAAAAAAGAATATGCATTTGCTAGTATGTCATTTTTCTCCTTTTATAGTACCTGTTTTATTCTACTCTGACTGCTATAGCAAGTTACCATAGACCAAGTAGCTTATAGGGAATAAAAATTTATTTCATGGGCCAGTGATATGGCTCAGTGGCATAAGCGCCTGCCTGGCAAGCGCAAGGTCCTGAGTTCGACTCCCGGAACCCACATAAAGGAAAAAAAATAACAAAACATTTATTTCACACAGTTGTAGGGTCTTGCAAATTTCAAGTTCAAGGCACTGACAGATTTGGTGAGTGGTAAGAGCCCATTCTTCATTTTTTTTTTTTTCACTGTGTCTTCATGAAGTGGAACGGGGAAGGGTGTTAGTGGAGTCTCATTTACTAATTCCATCTATGAGGGGTTTACCCTCATAACCTAGTCACCACTCAAACGCTCTACCTCCAAAAACAACTACGTCGATAATTTAATTTCAATGTGTTACTTTGAGGAGACACACAACAGTTTGTCCCCCTGAAGCATCTGCAAGCTTGTGGTTATCTGTATTTAAAGATTTTCATGGAAAATGAAGTTTTCATATCAGCTGTAAAATGTGCTGGCTTAGCATATCTCTGAAAAAATATTTGTTGTGGACTGTGCTTTTGTTCAGTAACAAACTTTTCCCTGGTTCTCTTTGTTTTCCTATACAATTTGCTCTTTTCAATCTTGGAATTCTGTTTCCTTATACAAAGTAACAACATGTTGGGGAGAAATTTATGAGAGTCTTGTTACAATTAAAATGTTACTGTCTTTTTGTTTTAACTTTGATCTCTTCAGATTTAAAAGATATTTAGCACAGAATCCTTTATGAGTCTTGTTGTTATAGATACCTTGAAAAGTATAGATAAGTTGCTTACATTACAACTGATCTTTAAGACATCTCATCTCAGTTATATAGCTAGTTTATCTTAGTTCATTGAAAAGAAAGTTTGGTGCTAATATTGTTTGGACAAGATATTATGCCTGTATTTTGTATTCTGAATGACTACTAGGAAGACAACAATGCGCAATGTATTAATTATTGTAACTTTCCTACTAACCTGTTTTGAAACTCTGTTTTATTGTTTTTTGGGGTTTTTTTCCTATTAAAAAAAAAAAGATATCTCCTTCCAGGCTTTTTGTCACAGCCAACTGTCTCTGAACACACATTCGACTCATCCAGTTTTCTGATTGTTTAGTGTTAGTTTTCTTAAATATCTGAAATATCATGCTTGTCCCCTTCACTTTAAATGCTTCTGTCATTAAATTATGGCTTTTTTCCCCACAATGTATTATTGTTCCTGCTAAACTGAGGTATTAATAGAGTTTCTCTTTCAAATGCAAAATATGTTTTCAGGTTTTGATGGGTTTCATTTATAGGGATAAATTTGCACATATTTAATCCACAAAGGTTGTTTGTAAAGTATTATATAATACTTTTACTTTGCCTATTTTGTTTTTAACTTTAATGGCCTGAAGCTTATGACAATTTCTTTCATATTGTCCTTCATTACCACTTTAGTTTATATTTCTGCTTTTAGAGTTTATTCTTAATGGTGAATTTTGATATAACTGTATTCTGCCATAATATTAAGAAAATTAAGTTAACATATTTCAGATTTACAATTTTAGTTGTAAGTTACCATTTCTATAAGTGATAATTCATTTATCAGAACTGATTTTTCGACATGCTTTCTTTCATATTTTATTAACCATGGTTTTGAAAAAAATCCAGAGTTTTGGAATGATCAGACAAAGTAATATATAAACAGAAACAGACAGTCCTACTAATTTGTGCTTTGTTAAGTAAACTACATTTTCAATAACTATACTTTTTTCTGTATATGATGGAGTAATAATATGGTAAGTGGATAGAGGAATATTTGTAAAAATTATTTAATATTGTTTATATCATTTTATAGTATTTTAAAGTATTAGTAAATTTTATATAAAATTATAAGTTAAGAGGGGACAGTGAAGAAGCCAATTGAAATTAAAATGATTATTAACAATTTAAGTACCATAAAACAATCAAGTAATTTAAGAGATCTTTCTCTAAAGGATTGTCAATCCTAAATATGAAAATTTAGTTAAGAACAAAAACTCCTTTAAATACAATGGCTATAAATCGTCTTTGTTCCTAGCATTATAAAATTTAATATTTTTCTTTATTTTAATATACTAGTGACAAAAAGAAATAGAGCGATATCATTTACAAATTATATCCACTTTCATTAAATAATATCTGTTCTCTAATGTTTACTCAAGTCTTAAACAAGTATGAATGATCTAGAAACGGTAAGAAGGTTTAGATTAATAGTTTCCATTTTAGCAACCTCTCCCCTTTAAATTTTTATTACCAGGTTCTTTTTCATTAAACCTGAAGACAATGCTCCTATTAAAAACATCTTTATGTACTTCAGAAAAGAACTATAACTAAATCAATAGTTTACTTACCTGCCCTATAGTCAGTATTATGGAAAAGTAAAATCAAAATATATTTTTATGTTGCAATTAATTATGTCGATTGTTTGAACCAATTGATTCAAACGAGATATAGTTTCATGATATCATATTAACTTTTTCATTCTAGGTTAAAATATAATTAGTGATATATTAGTTTTGGGTTAACACACATATAAAACACATATGATAGTTAGGACTATTGTCTTTTTGTAGTACACATGGAAATAATTCTTACAAGAAAATTCATTTCATGTTTTCTAAATTACATAACAAATATTTATTTTTTTAAAAATCCAATTTGTAAATATAGTGTATCAAAAGACTCAGATTGTTCCAAAGTATCATACTTCATTTTGTATAATGAATATCATCCTAAATAATTAAGCATTCCTTAGAAATTGTGTATATGTATGTGTAGTTCTAAGAATGCATTTATACACATGCATATTTTCAAATCATGCATATTTTCTAATTTGGATTAATACAATGTAATTATATTTTTCATAAGGATATTGTTAATTTGACATGGGAAACTCATTATTGAAAATAAATATTTAATGTCATACCATATAGCACCTTCACCATGAAAAGTTGCTACAACAGCATGGACAAAAACCTCCTAAGGAAAATTTGATATAGATTTCCTATGCTTTTCCAGACCTATTTTCAACACTGCTAAAAGGGGGGAAAACTCAAGAAGGCACTGAAGAGACGGCCTCAGCAGACCCCGATGTTACTTCTGCTCTGGATGTACATGCTGCAGCTCCATAGGAGCCAGGTTGGAAAAGTTTCTAGGAAAACAGCATATTCATGTGTAACATTTTTTAAGTAGCAAGATTCTTTTTCTGTAACAGTTTGGTTTTGTAGGCCCCAAAGTTGAGTAAGTTAAAAAGTCCACATTGTAGTTTGAATTTAACATTAATTTTCTTAATTGTTTTTATAAATATTAGTGACAAAGTTTTTCAAAAATGAAGCATAATGGTTTAAAGCATACAAAATTATCTGATTAAAAAGCATCATGTGTCTGTTTTATGCAAAAAATATCAAGCTGTTATGGATCCATTATAATGGTAGATTATAAAGTTTTTATAAATTATAATATTTTTATCAAATTTCTCAAACTTTTCTGTGTATAGTATGTGATGACAGTAGGAAATTTCTATAATTCTTTTTTGTCCATACCTCCAGTACAAAATAACTTCCTGCTTTTGATTTTCAGTGAAATTTTAAAAGTAATAAATATTTATTTGTTGTTAGTTCCTAACTCAGAGACTCTGGAGATAATCATCAAAATGACTTTGAAAGGGCACTTTTTTGTCCTAAGACTAACCTCAAAACCTACATTTCAGATTTTGCTTGCTTTTGAAGATATATCAAATCTCTATTCAGAATGTTGAAATGCATTGTAATGGAGAGAAGTGTTAGCAATTTTATGAATAATTACATAAAATAACTACAAGTATAAATAGTATATTTAGGACAGACAGTGAAGATTTATAAAGATTTAATTGCCTAGAAATAACTGAGATTTATGAACATGAAAAAGTAAAAATAAATTTAATTTTGACTATAGGGATTTAAAAGCGAACTAATAGGGCTGATGAGATAGCTCAGTGGCATAAGCACCTGCCTGGCAAGCACGAGGTCCTGAGTTCGACTCCCAGTACCCACATGCGAAGAAAGGGCCGGTGATATCGCTCAGTGGCACGGGCACCTGCTGGCGCACGAGGTCCTGAGTTCAACCCCTGGTACCCACAAAAAATAAATAAATAAAAGCGAACTAATACAGTTAAGTTTTAAATAAAAGAACCAGGAAAGTAATAGGAAGTATCCCTGATATTTTAAAAACTGAAATAATAGGTACACAGACATTGGGAAATAACTTTACATGTATGTAAAAGCTAATACTAAAATATTACGTGTCTATGTATATTTAATGAAAGTGTGTCACTTCTAAACTTTAGGGCATTTTAAAAACATAAACTTGATAGTAATCTATACCCGTTATATAGCCTTTATCACATTTACATTATATTACAATTGTTTTAGGTGGGTATATTTTATTTTGCTTCTATAGCATTAAATTATAAATACTTTTAGGGAAGTAATGCTATTTCAATATTCCATTTATATTTCAGTCTTTCATGAGCCCTGATAAGTTGGTTTTCAATGATTATTTACTTCTGATATTTGTTAACCGAACTAAATGTAGAAAATTAGAAGCATCAGAAGCAAATACTTGCCTAAAAACATGTGCTTCAGTGACTTTTTTGAAAATAGGTCATCGTTTCATAACAGTTTATATTAATTAACTCAAAGATATTTTTGAGTCCATTTACCTGGAATCTAGAAAGCAAAAATGGAAAATTACATTCCTGCTGTGAACAGAACTAGAATGGTCATCCGAACCATATTTTAAAATATTGTTAACATTATGTTGTATTGCATAAACAATCAATGAGACCAAGCTGTCCATTTATCAAAGTTATTTAAACATAAATAATAATGTAAATTTCTTTAATTTTTATAATGAAGCATCATTAACAAATTTGGGTGCTCTAGATTCCGTAGCTATGATATGGATGAGTGAAATTGAAAAGAAACAAGACAGCAAGAAACAAAGCAGCAATTGTTAGAGGGAAAATGGGCCAGTGAGCACAAGTTGCTAACAAGTTGACATATAGGAAAAACTAGCCTCATTAACCTGTTAATAAGCAATTTCTGGAAGTGTGTTAAGACTGTTTTCTTTTCAGTAAAAAATAACTGGTCATAAATAGATCATTTTCAAGGATAGTGATATAGAAAGATAAACAATAGTGCCCCAGACACCTGCTTCAATGGATAAAGCAAAACTCCACACAGGTTATAAGACAGGACTGTAGTCCCTTAGAAGCCATCTGGTGGCCAAGAGATAATATAATTCAGCCCATTCATTTTGTCTCATAATAGGGAATAAGTTGGTACACATGTATGTATACTTGTGTATATACATGTGCATTTGTGTGTACATGCATGTACATATCTGGGGGTATGTGCATATATATGTACACATACATAATGGCATGAAATTTGTAAATGAAACCTCGCAGCCTACACTTCTATGTAATGGCTCCTGTTTCAAAATTCCCCATAAGAACGGTGTGTGTGTGTGTGTGTGTGTGTGTGTGTGTGTGTGTATTTATTTGTTTATTTTACAAATTATAAGCCTACATTGACAAATCATTCTTGTTCAGAACCCATACTTTACACTGGGGTTTACTATATTCTGTGGATTTGGATAAATTTAAAATGCTATTCACCAATATATTACCATGTAGAGTTCAGTTGCTTTGCACAAAATTCTCTGTGCTCGAGCCGTTCATCCCTCTCTCCTGCTTAACCCCTGGCAACTACTGGTCTTTCTGGTTCCTTATAGTTTTGCTGTTTCCAGAATGTCATATAGCTAGAATTATACAATAGATGTCGCTTCTTTCACTTAGTAATATGCATTTCAATTTTCTCGATGTCTTAACATGGCGTGACACCTCATAACCTATTTTGTTTTTTTTTTTTTTTTTTTTTTTTTTGTGGGTACCGGGGGGACGACCTCAGGACCTCGCGCACCAACAGGCACCCGTGCCGCTGAGCGATATCACCGGCCCCTTTTTCATATGTGGGTTCCGGGAGTCGAACTCGGGCCTTCGCGCTTGCAAGGCAGGCGCTTAAGCCGCTGAGCCGTCTCACCGGCCCCTCATAACCTATTTTGGCACTGAATAATATTCCATTTTCTAATACACCTGTAGTTTAAAAAAGTGGACACCTGCATATGTTTTGAATATTTTTCAAACCATTTTTAATAAGTGTGAGGGCAAAATGGAGCTTTGTTTATACTTTGGTAAAATTTATCTTTATGTATTTTAAAGTAGTCAGTATCATTCCAAAATGAACTGCTTTATAAATTGTTTTTTTCATATACACTTTCTTTGCTTCTGTATGTTCTATAAGTCTTCAAGAAACCTGCTATTGCTTGTTAACTATCACATGAAAAAGCTGCAGTTCTTTGTGCATACTCAGCTTTTATTCTGTTACAGTTAATGTCAGACTTTGATGTAATTTTGGCTATTTTAAACTATATTTCAAAATTTAGGCATCAGTGCATTGTTTAAACTTTAGGAAAGTGTCATACTTAATGATGTTGCTATGTTTCCCCGGAAGTTAGGAAAAGAAATATGTGATAATTTAAAAATCAATCAATTTTATGAAAAATAGCAAATATTTAAAAGTTATTTCATTTTAAGAAAAAAATAAATGACTCAATACTGTAAAATAAGTTTGTGGAGGGAAAGGTCTTGATATCAGGTTAGTGATCTTTTTTCCACATTCAGAGACATCTTCTTCCACCATGAGTTCAAGAAACTAATAGGTATAGAACACATACAAAATCAGTGCAATTCTGGCCGGGTTACTACTTATTGAAGCAAACACTTACATTTCACTTTTGACATAGGGTACTTTGTCGTAATTGACCATATTCATGTAGTAGAGAGTAAGAGCAAGGTTTAGAAGAGTTAGGGCCCCAGAACAGGTGGATTCCTAGAAACTGTGGTTGTCCGCATCTACCTTCTGTTGCCTCTTTTAACTCTGGATCTTTAACTTCTGAGTGACTGATACATTTAGGAGCCATCGCTTAGAGTCGCTACTATGCTATCTCCTGTTACCATGTGTAGTGTTTTTGTGTGTCTTACATTCTTTTTCATAATGCTAAATAAACTTGGTGTTAAATGAGGTCTTTTGTTTCTGTTGCATTTGTTAAATCAAATCCAGGAACACTGTGGCAGATTTATAAAGGTAGACCAAGTCAAAGATAAACAAGAATCTATCCCAGCTACTATTGCTAGAGAGGAATTGTGAGTGGCTCTGCACATTTTTTGAAAGTTATTCTCCTACGAAATTTAACTAAAATTAATAAAATGAAAATAACATGACAAGAGGAATTAATGGTAGTAGAAAATATTCTGTGCAAAGGCAGTATAATATAGCCATTGAGAAAATAGGTTATGGATTGAAAGCATCATTCCTCATTTATAAGCTATGTAATTTTGGGCACATTACTTATCCATTAATTTCTTTATTTTTTAAATTTAGGTCAACAATAATTAATAACCTCATGAGATAGCCTTGATAATTAGATGAGATATTTTATGAGATGTACATGTAACAGTGCAATACGAGGTTATCTAGCACATAAAATTAAACCTCCATATTTATTTAGTAGGAATTGTAAGCCACTGATACCTTGTTAAAATAAGGTAACAATTTCAATAACTGAGATATATTAAAATGAAGGAAAAGATGTATGTGGGGAAATTATTTTATTTGACTAAAAGCAAATAGAGTTTTAAATTGTATTTCTTTTCTTTCTTTAGCTGCTTTTTAATATCAGTATTTTTACCACTTTCCTCACTTTTCCTGTATAGTTTATATGCAGCCCCTCTGGGACATCTCATTTGTGACTACCATGCTCACAGAACTTTCCATGTTTTCCAGAATACCTGGTGCATCATAGAACTTTTATCTGAGGAGCTGCATCATAATCTTAATTGATTTCTGAAAATTTTTATTTCTGTATTCTTTTTAAAAGTAATTTTATTGGTACACTTTTGATATACATAACGATCACATTCATCGTGTGGAATTTGTACCTGTACATGATTCTCTTTTTCTCAATCCCCTCCCTCCCCTTCAATCATTCTTCCCCTCTCCCTTTACAAAACTTTGTTTTTATTGTTTTCCTTCCATTTTTTATGTTTTTATCCCTATTCCCTTTCCTCCCCACTCCCTCCTTCCTTGTTCCCTTCTCTATTTGAACATTTTCTTCCTACTTCCTAATATCTATAATTAATTTTGGTCCTTATTTATGCTTTAGTTTCTCACAAAAGAGAAACAATACAATATTTAAACGTGTGTCCAGTTTATTTTACTTAAAATTATGTTCTCAAGGTGTATCAAGTTACCTAAAATGTCCCTAACTTGTCCTTCTTTATGGCAGTGTAACACTCCATTGTATATAAAAACCACACTTTCTTTATCCATTCATCTGTCGATGGGCATCTAGGCTGTTTCCAAGAGTTAGGTATTCTACAAATTGTGCTGCTATAAACATAAGTGTGCATATTTCTGTAGTGTGATTCTTTGAACTCTTTCAGGAAGATACAAAAAAGGGGAATAGCTGCGTCAAATGGAACCTCTAGTTTTAGTTTTTTGAGAAATCTCCTTACTGATTTCCATATTGGTTGTACCAAGTTACCTCCCACCAACAGTGAAGAAGGGTTCCTTTTTCCCACATTCTTGCCAGTATTTGTTATTGGTTGATTTCTTGATGATAGCTATTCTTTCTGGAGTGAGATGTAAGCTCAGTTTTGTTTTAATTTGCATCTCCTGGATGGGCAGTGATGTTGAAGAACATTTCATGAGTTTATTTACTCTTTGTCCTTCTTCATTTGAGAAGTGTCTATTCCTTTCAGATACCCATTTTTGGATTGGGTCTTTAAATTTGGGGGCATGATTTTTTTTAAAATTCTTTATATAGATATTAGCCCTTTGAGGAATAGCTGATAAATATTTTTCCCATTCTGTAGGTCATCTCTTTACTCTGTTGGTAGTTTCTTTTGCTGTGCAAAAGCTTGTTAATATGATGTGATCCCAGTTGTTGATTTTTTGTAATATTTCCTGTGCAATTGGGTTTTGTTCATAGTCTTTGCCTACACTTATGTCTTCAAGAGTTTTACCTATTTTATCTTCTAGCTGATTGTTTCTGTTTTAATATTTAAATCTTTGATCCATTTTGATTTTAGTTTAGTGCATGGTGAGAAAGATGGGCCTATGTTTAATCTTCAGCATGTGGAAAGCCAGTTTTCTCACCACCATTTATTAAAGAGGCTTTCTTCCAGAGGCTTTCTTCCAGTATTTGGCCCCTTTGTCAAAGATAATGTGGCTGAGTGTGTTTGGAGTTGTTTCTGTGTTTTCTATTCTCTTCCACTGATCCTCAGGTCTCTTTTCTTTTTCTCTTCTTCTTTTTTTTTTTTTTTTTTTTTTTTGCCAGTACCATGCTGTTTATTACGGTAGCTTTGTAGTAGGACTTCTAATGGGAGATTGTGATGCCACATCTTGCCTTTGTTGCCCAGAATTGCTTTTGCTATTCTCAGTCTCTTCTGGTTCAAAATGAATTTTAGGATTGTTTTCTCTAGTTTTGTGAAGTATGTTGTTGATGTTTTGATCAAGATTGTGTTAAATCTGTATAACGGTTTGCTATATTGGTTTTGCCTTCCAAGAACAAGGGATATCTTTCTATTTTCTGATATCTTCTTCAGTATCCTCTACATAGAAGACCCCAAAACCTCCACTAAAAGACTCCTAGATTTAATAACCAAATTCAGTAGCATAGCAGGATACAAAATCAGCACTCAAAGATCGATGCTATTCCTGAACACAAATAACAAACTCATTGAGGGAGAATTTAGTGAAACCACTCCTTTCACAGTAGCACCAAGAAAAATGAAATGCTTAGGAATCAATCTAGCAAAGCAAGTTAAAGACTTTCACATAGAAAACTTCAATACTCTCAAAAAGGAGATCAAAGGGGATATCTGAAAATTCAAATCTTAACATTAAACATCTTGTGTTTTCAAATTCAGTACTCTTAGCATTAAAGCCTTTGTGTCTTTCATTTTTCTTATCCTTTTCATGCAGTGTTTTCCAATGAGTCCCCAGTTTTAAAACCTTCAATGACTTGTCAGTACCACAAGTTACTATGAATGACAAATTTTGGATGTTTCTGGAAACCTGGTGTGTGCCTGTTTTTCCAGCTTTGTATCATTTTCTCCCCATTTGTCTCATTGTCCAATCAAGACAACATGTTAGCATCCTGTAGGCATAATTTCTAATGTGTGTCTCTATACCTACAAGAGATTCTCTCATTTTCTAGTTCTTGGCCTGCCCAAAACTACTCACACCATAGTTGTGATGCTAACTCTATGCACTTGTCTATAAACCCTGTGACCTCGTAGGTAGAAAGCATCACTGATGTTTCTGGGCTCCCCTGGTATCCTATGCACAATGCTGTGTGACCTTTGTGCCCTGCTGTCCTGAGGTACATACATTGTGGGTACCTCTTTCCTTCATAAAGTTGTAACTCTGTGAAGTCAAGGACTCTGGTTTTTTCTCTCGGTTGTAATAGATTAGTTCATGGAAAAATGATTTTAGTAATAGGATTTTTAAAATTAAAACAACAATGGAAGCTGAAGAGAAACAAATCATCATTATTCATTGGAAGTAATCTTTCTAAGATTCCCTCACTCCTTAATAACTAATTACTTATTAACTCTTAAAGCTCCTAATTCTGTAAAGTCAATTTTAAGTTTACTGTTTTAGTGTAGATGTCCAGGTTCAATTTTGTCCACTTCTCATGGTTATAAATCTATATTGCTATAGGAACATTATAATTCCCATTCTCCATAATGATATGTCAATTTTCTACTGATGTCTAATTCATCTGGCTACATCTTCATTATTTATTTTTATATGCGGGAACCGGGAGTCAAACTCAGGACCTCGCGCTGCCAGGCAGGCACTTATGCCGCTGAGCTATATCACCAGCCCTACATCTTCATTATTAAACATTGAAATATTTTTGCTGCAAGTGGTGATTTAAGAGTGGTGAAATGGCTAAATATAATTTTCTTGTATTTAAACTCAGTTTTAGTTTTAATTCTTTCACTATTTCTCTTTTTTTGAAGTATATTTTAGTGATAACATTTTTTTTTTTTTTTGTGGGTACCGGGGGGTCGACCTCAGGACCTTGCGCGCCACCAGGTGCCTGTGCCGCTGAGCGATATCACCGGCCCCTTTTTTCGTATGTGGAATCCGGGAATCGAACTCGGGCCCTCACGCTTGCCAGGCAGACGCTTACGCCGCTGAGCCATCTCACCGGCCCCAGTGATAACTTTTGATTCTTTTTACTTAGTTAAGAACTGGTTTCCAATGTTGGCAGTGAAATTAGTGAAAAAATTTATTACTTACTGTTTATTTGCTTTGCCATTTGCAATCTCATTTTAAAGAAAAATAATTAACAGATTATCTGATAGAAGACAGAGTTTCTCCAACGTGGTCAATATTGCCTTTTTAACCAAGACCCTGGTCCCAGAAATTCTGTTCCTCTATGTAGTGCTATTTTTAATCTATCACCTGATTTAATACCCTATTTTCACTCACTTTGTCTCCTGTTTGTTACACAAAGAAATCAAAATGTGCTTTATCTTTTATTTTAATGAGAATAAAGTAATTTGGTAAATTGATAGTATTTGCACAGGACTTGTTACTAACCTAATTTCTTAATGCTTATTCAAAGTATTTAATGAATAATCCTTGATATCAAGATATTTATGATATAATAGAATGTGACCTGTGGTAGTCATGCAAAGTAGCATTGTCTGTGGGAAGGAAGAAAGATGAAAGAGCTGACATACTGTTTCTCAGCAGTCTAGGAAACTATAGTGTATGCAATTAGAGCTAAAGACAGAGAAAGTGGGTAGGTCTAATCCTGACAGCAAGGGTTCTTAGAAAATTTACTACTTTCTCATCACCAAGGCAGGGTATTTGTTCTCTGGTCCTGTGCTGTACCAGCAAAAGACTATTGTCACTATGCATACTCCACTGTACCCATCCAGATGACAGGGTACAGTAGCTGCGATCTGATGCTCTGAATGGCCAAGCACCACTCAGCACAGTGCCTGGCAAAGAACACTTCTTCTGAAGTTACTTTTCATTCCCCCAGTGTCGAGGACAGTATTTCAACTCAGGGCATTCTCTTTTTTTTTTCCACAGCATATTTTTTTTTAACCATACCATGACAGTAACATATTTATGCTTTTGTATACTAATCAAATGTATTTTTTTAAAAAGTAAGAAATTGCATTTGGAAATTCAATTTAGTATTTATGTCATTGAAAAATACAGATGGTAAGATTTATGTTTCTAATGATTAAATCTATGTATTGAAAAGTTTTATTTGTAAATTCATTTAGTACTGATAGTGCTGAGAATTATGTCATTTTTCAGAATTATACTTCTAATTACTTCTAATTACTTTTATACTTCTAATTTGAAAACTCATGATACCCTTTGTCATTTCTTCCTTCTGGCAGTGAAAGAGGCCTTAAATTTGCTTTAAAAATTACACAGATAATACATTTTAGCGTAGTCTACCAATACCAAAGACTAAGAAATAAAATGTCAAAGTTTCTAGCTCCTACCTCTTCTTAAAAGGAGAAACTTGGTATCTGTTTCCAGGCTTTTTTGCAATAAAAATGAGACTATTCTACACATTTTCCTATGTTCAATCTTGATATGTATCTTTCCAGGCCTTTAAAAGAAAATAAAGATTAACCAAGTATATACATTTTTCTACAGATTTTTTTTAATCACACCTGACAATATAGGCAACCTTCTATATCAGCATGTGCTAATCTATCTCATACTTGATATTTCTTCTTTTTCTCTTATTTGTTGCAGGATTAACAAATCCTGTCTGGTCAGCTTTACAGTTTATCTAGACTCTCTACCCATACTGTAGCTATCCTAATCCAAGATCTGCCTCCTTTCACCTGCTCTATTTGAGTAGCATCTTAACTGGAATCCTTTTTTTCACTTGCTTCCTTCAGCCTATTACCCAGATAGCAACCTGAATGATCCACTTAAAATATAAGCAGCTCTTGTCATTCCTCATGACTAAACTTGACAGTAGATTGAAATCCTAAGAGTAAAATGCAAAATCTTCTGGATAGCCTGTCAGAGTCCCAGCGATCTTACCTCCCTAGCTATTTCTTTGAACTTTTTTTTTCCCACTCCAACCCTTGCACAATGAGTTCTAGTGCACTGGGCCTCTGCTGCTTCTCTGATAAACTGTGCTTGCACTTAACTTGTGGCCTTTGATCTTACTATTTCCTTTTCCTTTCAAGTTCTTCCAGATTTATTGTTGATTTGCACCGACCTCAGCCAGGTTTCAAATATCAGTACATGAAAGAAGCGATCTCCGTTATGTCATGTGAAAGAACACCTCCTTCATTCACTCACACTTATTACTGTACTTTACTTTTCTCTATAGCACTTTTACCACTGATACTTTGGGCTTTTTTAAAATCATTTTCTTTCTAAAAAAACTGTCTTCAAGGGCCGGTGAAATGACTCAGCGGCATAAGCACCTGCCTGCTGGCACACGAGGTCCTGAGTTCGACCCCCGGTACCCACCAAAAAAAAAAAAACTGTCTTCAAATAAAATTCCATGAAAGCAGAAAATTTGTCTTACATTTTCCCTCTGTATAGCACTATTTAACATTACATAAATTCTTATTGAATGAATTCTTGAGTGATTTGAGTGATTAATTAGGTGTTAGCATTTACAATATAGTCATAATATAGATAAACCATAATTTATCAATTTACCTATTGTAGATATTTCATTTATATCTAATTTTTCACTATTCACAATTTACTTTGATGTATTTTGAAGAAAATATTTAATAGTAGAAATATTACATGAAAAAGGATAAAGATTATTAATTTGATATGAGCATAAAGTTAACCTCCAAAAATAAATCTTACGTGTCTTTAGAGTACTGAATATTTTTATTTGTATTTTATGACTCTTGCATTTATTCAGAATTCTATGTATTTTAATATAAATTTTGCTTGTAAATGGACTTGATATTCATTTATACTGTTATGGTTTTTCAGTGCCATGCAAGGAATATATATGGTATTCAGTAATGCATATTTTCCAAGGAAGCAGAAGGAAAACAGTTTTTGGTATGTGAAAAATTTGCTCTGAAATTATATAACTTAGATTTATTTTCAATTGTACCAGTACTCCTAGTATGATTAATCAGCCAAGTATTTTTTTTAACTCAGATGGAAATCATGAAATTGACTTGTATGAAGTCAGAGGAGGACCCGCACAGAGGAGACGGGGTCCTCAACTTGCCCCTAACACCAGAGTAGGTTAGTTGACTATCATCATAGAAAAAGAATTTCACGATGTGTCAGTCAGAAGCGTGGGCAGATTTATTAGTAGTTAGGAAGTAAGAGAAAATAGGAAAAAGGCTTTAGCACAAGAGGCTAAGGGGGACACAGCTAATGGTCAGACTGGTCACTTAAAAGAGTTGGAACTGGTTTTCATGGCTGCTGAGGGAGTCTAGGAGTTGGTACTTTTCCAGTGAGTCCTGGGTCTTGTGCTTTCTTTTAGACATTTCCCTTGTTTGTGAGACTTCCTTCCTCTGGGTTAGCGGCCATTTTCATCCTTGCCGTTACAGTGGACCTGTCCTTTCAATAAGAGTAGGAGTGCAACAGGAGGGCACATTCAATGTATGCTTTGTAAGGGAAGATAAAGAGGCATCTTCATCTTTAGTGGGTAGCACATCATGGATTAAGGTCTGAGGATCTGTGTCTCCTCTCCCATTAGGCTGCCTGGTCTCTTTCACTAATATTTTCTTTTCTTTTTTTTATATGCGGGTACCAGGAGTTGAACTCAGGAACTCGCGCTTGCCAGGCAGGCGCTTATGCCGCTGAGCTGTATCATCGACCCTCTTTTCATTTTTGTTAAAATTTTCAGATTAACTTTGAAAAGGAATTATATCCTCTTTAGAAAACACACTGTGCTAATGCATGTGTAGAAGCAGCAGAACTTTAAAAATAAGAGTCTAAGGGGTACTTTTTGTTGAAAATATGTTTATTTTGTCTCCACAGATGGAATTCCATGATTAAAATATATTATAAACAAAAACTTTATTATCCATGTCAGTAAGTCCAATATTTCCCACCTTCTCATGCATTATGCTAATGATTTTTCAGCTGAATGCATTTTAATTAAAAAACAGTTGTCACTTGAAAAGCATTACTCACAAGTAGGAGCAAGTATGAACTGGTTTGTGTGATATAAAAGTGTTTGGAAGAAATCAATAGAGGAATTGTTTGCTGGTAGCTCTAAGGGACAAAAATGTTTTAAACACAACCTTTTTTATAGTTTTATAAATCCGTATGCAGTAGGTATGGAGTAAACATGCCCTCCTCATTCCTGGGCAAATGTTTCAGTAGATCATTGTTAAAAGGTTGCTAAACTGAAAAGTGTTTTATAGTGTAGAAAGAACATGAAAAATAATTTTAGGACATCATTCAATGTGGATGAATCTCTTTACAATTGTCTGCCCGAACATTCTAAAGAAGTAACAATACAGACACATAGAGAAGCAGTGTAAAGATTGGTAATTAGAAGAAAAGCCTCCCATCACATGCTTCTCTCTTCCAGAATGTTGTTGAGAAATTGCTTTTCAGGGGCACCTCAGTGATATTATAACTACTCCTGAGGAGTGAATTAGAAGTTTAAGTGTGCCCAGATACTTACACTTTTAAAACTGACTAAACAAGTGCTAACATTATTTGTTTCAAATAGAACCAAGCTGGAATACAAGTCTCAGAATTTCCAGATTATGTAAGGAAAACTGATGAACGCTGTTGACATTTATATTCTTTCTAATCAATCAAGTGTTACGATTTTGGAATGAAAATAAGAAACGTATGTAAACAGCACATAGCAGTTTAGAATTCCATGGAAATCTTCCTGGCAAACTAGAAGGCACTTTATGTAAAAAGACTTGAGTGCATTGATTTGTCAGAATTGTTTTTTCTATCAGGAAGGCATGAAAATAAAGCTTAGTGGGAAAAAGTTGTCAAAATACACACACCACAGTATGGGAGACAAAAAGTTTAAAAAGCATAGAAAACCTAGACCATAGTAATGAAGAAAATATAAATTGGGTATTGTAAATGACTTACGGAATTAACTGAAATACATTGAGCAGAGCAGAAATAATGTGCAGAGTGATTTGGAAACTTCAAGTATAAATACAAGTATTAAAAAGCAGCCATTACAGGGAATTTGGGTAACAGTAATTCAGTGACATTCGTGATCAAAACATGAGATCCAAAAGAGAGAGAAGTCTATGAAGTTGTAGAATATTTAAATAACATAAAGAGAAAAACTAATTTCTGTTAATTTCTAACAACATACCAGGGGACTTGTGAAAATAATGGAATCCTTGGGAGAAAACAACCAAGTCACAGTGTCATTCTCAATAGTTAAGAAAATAAGGAGGCTATTTTTGTTAACTTTTTATTTAACTTAAGTCAAAAACAGGTATCCTAATGATGTGTGCATGAGATCTCTTTCAAAACAACTTATTAGACCACAAGAAGAAAATGTAAAATTATGCCACATAAAAACTGCTTCAGGTGTATTCTAGGGTCTGAGGAGTGGGAGTTTGTATGTTTGTTTTCTGTTTCCCATTGTGACTCAACTGCTCGCTGAATATTGAAGACTCCATACTCTACTGTCATGGCTTGTTTAATAAGATTTTGACTTTCAGTTTATTTGTTTCAGTTTATTTATCCCAAAGGCATTCTCTGACTTTGGGATGCGTGACTCAACTTGCATAAAACTCAATTTTCTTTGATGTCAAATGTGAATAACAGTATTACCTCATTAAATTTTTGTGAGCAATGTAGATGATAAGGTAGATAAAAATTTCTAATGAGTGTACTTAATAAATATTCATTATTCATGATGAATACTATTATTAATATTAATGATGAAATATTTATTAAAGGATTTCTATTTTCTTGTACTTGTTTTATGCAAAGCATTCTTGGTTGGAGGGAGAAATGTATGGTATTGAACCATTATCACGAAGTACACATTTGTTGATTATTCCGATTGCTAAAATTCAGCTTTCATTTTTATATTGGTGAGTCCTTTACAATAATTGCCTTACTTATGTTTTAGAGGTCATTTTGTTTCACCATCATATTAAGTGGATTATGAGGAGGCTAGAATGGAAGTAGGGGGATTTTGAGTGGTAGTTGCAGTGGTGCCAGTACAAAATGATGATGGCTTGAACTAAATTATTAGCAAGATAGATGGAGAAAAAATAATATATGGTGCATATATTCTGGAAGAAAATGTATCTGCCCAGCTATTGAACATGTGCCAAATATGAGGGAGGAAAAGTAAATGAAGGAGCAATCCTAGATGTTGACCTTTACTATCTGGTAGATTGCAGTTATATTTACTAGGATGAGTAAGACTGGAAGAGGAACAGAAGATAGCTTTAATCAAGAGATCTGTTTCAGCCAAAACTTTGATGCCTATTAGGCAGCTAAGTATATATTTCAAAAAGGGTTTTAAGTTCAGCGAAGAAGTCAGGTATCTGGATGTAAATCAGGTAATGAGAAATCACACAACGGTGGCGAACCTATGGCACATGTGCCATAGCACTCTGTTTGTATCGATGAAAGCTCTAAAAGGTTCACCATCACTGAGAGACATAAGCATAAAAACAGAAGTGGAAAGAATTTATGGCTTTTGTTACTCCCAGTAATCTGTTCATTCATAGGCTAAATTTCCATATTGTTCTTCTGGTCTTTATAATTACACTGTATAATAAAAATAAACTTTCAGATTTATTTCCAAATGCTAACTGGTATTCCCACCTTATTCTCATCTCCCAAATCATGTTTCCTAATTCAGATTTTTAAAATGGAATATCTGATTGGCCGATATTGACCCAATATTTTTTGATGATTAAGTCTGCAGTTAGTGGAAGCATTCACAACTTAAAAATTCAAACCCAGTATTCATTTGCATATTCAGCAAATATTAAGATCCTACTAATGTCCTAGTATTGTATTTACCTGGTAAGATGGATGCAATGAAGTACAAGATAAAGTTCCTATCTTCATTGAGCTTGCATTCTACTTAAATTTATTTTAGTTTTTAAGAAACCTTCATATTCATCAACAGAACATTCCACATACTTTTGGTAATGATTTTTTTTTATAAACTCTAATGAGTCAGTTCTTTAAGTCAGTGTCCTTATCTGTAAAACAGGATAATAGACTTCATTTGTACTACTGTACATGAATCAAACTCAATATAATTTTGAGATTATTTTGCTATGCTTTCTATATTTGTGAAGTCCTATGAAACCTTCCATGGTGTTCATATGTTATTGAACATAATACTAAATGATTAAGATAAATATTGATTATCTTTTAATTGTCAAAGTCCTGTAAATACCCAGTGATAGTGTTTGCAGCATAATACTCATTTGTTGAGTTAAAAAATCTCAAACTTTGGTGATACCAATGGACTATATTAGAGAATAGTTAATCGTCATTAATATTTTATAACTTTTAAAATGGGATAATCATTCTTCTTAGTGACATTTATCCTTATTGCTATAATATTTTGGTCTTATTAATATTATTTAATAGGAGAAATCTACCAAAAGTGACAAATTTGTTCGAAAGACTTAGTCTCAGCAATTGTCTTACAGATACACCACTGAATTCATACCTTTTTTTATAAAATATCTTTCTAGTACTAATAAAAAAGTTTTATGCTGCCTAAAGTGAAATAGAAATGTATCTTTACGTGATACATTTTGCTTCTCATTTTATTCTCCGAAACTAGTTATCATTTAAGTGCAGAGCCTTCATTTTTCTGCTGCAAAAAAACAGATTTATGTTATTAACTACATGCCTAGCAGCAAAATTCAGGGCACTAATTTTCAAAGTTTGTGTCAGGATATTGACTCAAAGTGAATATTTAAGTGGTTCTGAAGAAAATGCCGCATTAAAATAAAAAGGCCCCTTAAGAAGCTTTTCTTTGATAATGTTAGATGCATATGCTTTAAAAATTAAGTCACTGCAGAGTTACATAGTGAGATGCCTGTGTATCTTGGACAACCATAATTTATTTGACTTACTCAGCATAAGAGGAAGAATGTTTGGAACAAATCACATTTATGTCATTTCATCAAATGAAGTGTCCTTTATTCTCAAATACTGTTACTTTTAGAATGAAGTTAGATATGCTTCTCCCCTCTGTCTCCTCCTATTTAAATTGAGTTATCTGGGTGAGGGGATAGTTAGTTATAGTCTCAAACTACAAAATACTTTGCAACAAGTTATATAGGGAATCTGACTAGGACTTACAGATTTATCATTATTTTACTGTCATATCTTTGTTTTACTTTTAAATCTATCTTTAGATTGTTTTGAAATGGAAAAAATAATATTCTGTGGCATTACTATATGAATTAATCATGTAATAATGTAATGGTAGACAATTTAAAAAGTTATTTGGTCTTTAGAGTTATATCTTTGAAATAATGTTTTGTGATAGTCTATCTGCATAATTTGCTCTTTATATATTTATCAGAAACACATTTTGAGGAGGAAAAAACAAGAAAATTTTCTTCACATATTTTTCCCCTATTTTGTATCTGTTACAGATGGTGGCAAAAATAAATTCAGGATTTAATAATTTTAATAAGTAATGTTACATCACGTGATTTTAAAAAGAGGCAAAGAAAAGAGAGGAATATGGTTTGCCCTATGTATAAAGAAGTACTTAATCATTTAGGATGCATAAGTAAAGGGCAAACACCAAAATACTTTTTTTATACCTATCTCTTGCCTCAATACTATTAGAGTGCTTCCTGATTTATTCCCTACTGTCAGCACATATAATACTGGTTTTTTACTGAGCACCCCACCACTGTTGATTCAGAACATTTCCACTGCTGTTTATGATTCTAACGAACTTAGAGTGTGATTGCTCCCCCACTTCATCGTTCTGTAGATAAAAGAGGTAAGCATCTTAACAGAGAAGAGGTAAATTACTGATTTTTGCTTTCGCTGTGTGCTTTACGTAAGTTATGAAGACTTACTGGTGCACCTTGAGTTTGTATTTTGAGAAACTATCTGCTTTTATTTTATATTTCAGTTATTTTAAATAAAAATTTACATTCCTGTTCTAAAGATTTTCAAAAGGAAGAAAGTATGAATTAGAGAGATTTATGTTAGGATTTTGGAGATGTGGATCAATTTACCAGCATAGTATCTAAACATTCTTACCCTAGAAAGGCTACTTGATTGCCTTATTTTATTCTCTGACAAAATAAAGCAACCTGATTTCTCAATGACTGCTAGTTGCTTTAAAAATTAATTTTCTTGTTCTAACTTTCGAACCCCAAAAGGAGTTGTTTTTTGGACTAGTTTATTTAGCATGCAATAGAAACAAAATTTCATTTATTTCTAGAGAACACTCAAGCATGAATGGACTGAAGATTGCTCAGAGCTCTTTACGTGTATATTTTCTTATCACTTCTAACATATATTAGCTTCAAATTAGGATGCCAAGAGTACATCGGCAGAGAACTCTTCTTAGCTGCTATAAAGCAGTAGGATATATGCATGTATTTTTGGCAACTTTATCCCTGTACCATATTCATGTAGTGGGTAAAAGTCGTTGCCCTATTTAAAACAAATATACATGCAAGGTATTTTTCAGCTGTAAAATACTTAAATATGCATAAACCTGGTAATTGTAGAAATTACAAGATGAAAATAATGAAACCCTTCATTAGTACTTCTTTATTTATTTTTTTTTTTGGTGGGTACCAGGGGTCGACCTCAGGACCTCGCGCACCAGCAGGCGCCCGTGCCGCTGAGCGATATCACCGGCCCCTTTTTCATATGTGGGTTCCAGGAGTCGAACTCGGGTCCTTGCACTTGCCAGACAGGCATGTACGCCACTGAGCCATCACACCAGCCCTTCCTTAGTACTTCTATTAAGTTGGTTAATCCTTTATATAAGGCCCTGAACCTTATGCCAATTCATACATCTCATTTTGTTGTTTTACATTTTTCTTACAAGACATAGAATACTAATATATAAAATAATTCAGCAGCATATAATATAGAAAAGAGTTCAGTAAAAGAAAAATGAATTCAGAAGAATCATGCTTTTGCAGAATAGAATTCCTTGCAAATTATATCTTCTTATAGCCCGTATAACCAAAAGAGAGTTACTTTTGTCTTATGGTCATTTTATAAGCTGTTTTCTTTGGATCCAGGAGTAGATACTTGAATGGTGATTATGGAAGTGGTGAATGGAAGTTTTGTCACTCAGAGTGTCTAGCTCAGTGAAAACTTTTTAACAAGAA
Source organism: Erethizon dorsatum (assembly GCA_028451465.1). Taxonomy (NCBI): domain Eukaryota; kingdom Metazoa; phylum Chordata; class Mammalia; order Rodentia; family Erethizontidae; genus Erethizon; species Erethizon dorsatum. The sequence continues at coordinate 83,775,272 of CM051831.1, read as the reverse complement.
TAAGTTGTCCTTTGAATATTTTCCAAAAAGAGTGTTTTAAGATCCATATGAATGTTCATTCTAACCATGTACATGTTGGGTAAAGTTGCTGTGTCTACAGGAGGAAATGAGAGTAAGTGTTGGGAGGAGTTTGTTTCTCTCACAAGTCTCAGAGAAGGAGTTAGCACATTCTAGGAAAGGCCACCGAGATTTTAGTCAGGTGGCAGGAGAAAGGAGTTTAGACCAGAAGCCTTTCACGGGCTTGCTGAGAGAAGGGCAAGGCAAGGCAGGGCTGACTAAACATCTTAGAATGGCTGATTTCAATAATTTGTGTGGGTTTGACTATAAGGGTGGTTACTGAGTACCTGATCCCAAGCCTAGGATGATTTAAGGCAACAGCAACGCTGGCTTCCTGGGTGAAGATTAGGTAAGGAGTTGTTTGGTGCACCAGATTTAGGATCGGTTGGCTTGCTTGTGAGACCTGCAGTGAAACCAAGCTTTACCCTGTGTCTTTGATGTAAAGAAATTAAGAAGCGCTGCAAAGGGCAGTTTTTCTCTCTTCCCAACTCTCCCCTCCCAAATTTTATAGGCTGTCACAACCTAGGACATTGAAAATTGAGCTAGAAATCTTGGTTCTAATCGTTGGGCAATGCAAAACTGGGGAATTAATGAATGTTGGGTTCCATACTGGTACCAAGAAGTTGAAAATATGTCTCTTGCTTTATTGGATTGATGAGGACCAAATGAGTTTACACTTGTAAAAAAGCTTTAATGAGCATAAATTCAGTATAGAGTTTATAAATAGTATGTAACTTCAGTCTATAAATAGTTTCATTACAATCGAGGTCACCTTGTAACATATGGAAGAATCTTTTGAACTACAATTTATGCTTGCTTAACCAAAACTTCTTACTGAGCAGGGCATTCTGGTTCCAAACTTTGTAACTCAGCCGTCTACTCTTCAATGTAAAGAAATTCCTCGTAAAATGACCATAAATCAGAAGCTCTCTGTTCTATTCATCCTGGCCATTAAATCAGAAATAATTTCCAGATGTTCTTCTCTGCAGAAATGTATGATTTGCTTTGCCTTGCTAAGCTCTTTTCTATATTATATATTGGTGAATTAGCATATAATGGTGTGTTATTTTTCCATAACTGTTACAAAATACATGAGATAATCCATTTAAAAGGAGGAAAGTTTTATTTTGGTTCACAATTTCAGAGTTTTCAGTTGATGGTCACTTGGGCCTATCACATTTGGGCCTGTGGCAGCATAGTAAATCATGGTGTTTTATGATGGAGGACCTGCTCAGCTTACGGCAGCCAAGAAGCAAAAAGAAAGAGGGGCCTTGGGCCCCAATATCCCCTTCAAGACTATGCACACAGTAATCTAATTTCATTCCCACTTGGTTCCACCTTTTCAGCGTTCTACCATCTCCCAGTTGTCTGGGGATTTTAGCACATAGATCTTTGGGGGATATTCCAGATATGAGTTATACCAAATGGTATGTTATTTTAAGTCTTACATAAAAGATATTAAAAAAAAAAAAAAAATATATATATATATATATATATATATATATATATATATATATATATATATATGAGGTTGAGGAGCTGGGATACTTCGGGTTCAGTGCCAGAATCCAAAGCAAGCAGCTGACATAAATAACCAACTTAGAATCAGTGGCAGGTTTGATACGTATTTTCATCATGTAATTTCTGAATTTAGTTATTTAATTTTTGTATTTAAGTCAAAACTTTAATTCACTGGAGGATATATGTGGTATAGGGCTAAAGTTGCCTAGAAGTGTACACAAATATGTTAGTTTTATACCTAAATTTCTACTTTCTCTATTTGCCTTACTGAATCTTTTAATTCTTTAAGGTTCAAGTCAAGTTCTTCTTTCATTACCAAGCCTTCCAAACCATTCCAATCCATGAATATTGTCCCTTGAACACTTACAGTATTTATCACATGCACTATTTCATTCTTACTCTCAAAGCTGTGGCATAAATTATATTTTCATAATTTATTAATTTAAAACTGTTATAATACATCCAATGAGAGCAAACATTATATCTTCATTCTTCATTTCTCTTATGGAACTTACCATATGCTATAAATTCTCTAATATTGTTGATTGCTTATTGACATGTGATCTGTAGTATTCACAATATATTTTACGAGATAGAAAATTTTTTGAAGCAAATGCTTGTGTTAACTATAAACTAATGAAGTAGAACATAAGTTTTTATATCTCTTTTTTGTTAAAAAGTAATTATAGCATTTTGTATTTCCAAGTGGATTTTTAATCATGATTACCATCTTTAGACCAAGAAAGAGAAGATCATGGTCTGTGCTAGAGCTTTAGATGATCTTACCCATTCTTTCCTCTGATTACAGAATAAGGATAAGAATGTTTGTCAATTAAATCTATACTTTCTTTCTGTACCATAGTACAGATATTCAGGACTCCAGAATTTCTCATTCAAGTGGACTGAAGTCTACTTTCAGGAATCCCATGACTTCTTGATGGGATCCATGCTCCACTGGATATACTGTGGCACTTGTGTACTCGAGTGGAGGACCAAAGTTGGCAGTTGTTTGTAGCTAAAGAAGGACACACTCGTATGTGAAGACTGGGATGCTCACACATGTACACATGTGAAGCCTCTCATAGTATGGGAAAGAAATGGAGTCAGCCAATGAAGCAGAAGTGGGATTGACTAAGGTTAGGAGCTTTCTGTATAACACAGCACAACGTTCCTTTGTAATTCTAAGGAGCTGAGGTATTTTGAATATGAATCTGGATTCCCAGGTTATTATGAGGTTATCTTTACAAAGTAAAAAATTAAAATATATTTAAAGGTGTATTTAAAAATGATTTATCGGGCCGGTGAGACGGCTCAGTGGCTTAAGCGCCTGCCTTGCAAGCGCGAAGGCCCGAGTTCGACTCCCGGAACCCACATACGAAAAAGGGGCCGGTGATATCGCTCAGCGGCACGGGTGCCTGTTGGCGCGTGAGGTCCTGAGGTCGTCCCCCCGGTACCCACAAAAAAAAAAAAAAAATGATTTATCATTTTAAAAAATTTAGACATATGAGCCATGAGCCAGACTCATTCTTGCCTTGGACATCCCATTTTAGGAGGCCCTATTTGTTTTAATACTTGAAAATTACAATGAACCATTTATATAACTGTATAAATATATATTCAGCACTTTCAAGTGAAACATTATGCCTAAGATATATAATAATTTACATCTACTAATGTTATATTTTGTAGTGAATTTCATAGCCTATTATATTTGTATCGGTTTTGAATTTATACTCTTGTTTTAGGGAATCTGATCTAATATAAATTATTTTCTCTTTTTGGTTAAGAGGAGATTTAGTAGTTGATCTTTCTGACTGGTTTGGTACTGGATTCATCATTTCCAGTACATTATAATACAAATTATCAACTGCGATGACTAACAAGTTCTCCCAAATTTTTGAAATAAATGAAAGCAGAAGAAATACTACTGTTCATCATACATCACAAACTTAATATGGAAAATGACACACCATTTTAAATATTCTTATGTACTGTCTTTTAGAAGATTCATATTTTTCATTTTATTTCACTCCTGACCATTCTCTTCTTTAAAATATCTCCCAGGGCCGGTGATATCGCTCAGCAGCACAGGCGCCTGCTGGCGTGCGAGGTCCTGAGGTGGACCCCCAGTACCCACCAAAAAAAAAAAAAAAAAAAATCTCCCAAACCAAATTATTTTTATTAAATGTAACGATTTTATTATTTTTCCAATAAGAGATTTTTCACATTTCGGATAAGTTAATCTCATATTTTACAGAGTTGTTTAATGAGCATGTCAATGCCTTTTAAAATTTAATTATTCAAACTGAGTTTAATGGGAATATAGATTTTTACACTGATATGAGAGTGAAGGATGTAGTAATGACAGTAATTACATGTGTTCTCTGAGAAACAAAATCAATTCTGATTAGAAATTTATCCAGAATAAGAGCAGTTACTAGATAAGTGATTTAGAGATTTTCCTGAGAAATGCTGAGAATTTTGAACATTGGCTTTGACGGTACTGAGATTTTATTACTAATTATATCATATATCTTTTTTTTTGTTTTTTTTGATACTACGAATCAAATTCAGGGCCTCATGCTTGCTAGGCTGTATCATATTTCTTATTGTCTTGGTTCAAGATTCTATTTTGAATGATTAGTATGAAGTTTAAATAAACTATGAAAGAACTGGTTTGTTCTTAATTTGAAGTGTAAGAATAACATAAGACTTGTGATATGCTAGGGTGAAAGGAATTTAGATGAGTAGTTTTATATAAATCTCATGAGATTATTGGAACACCCCTGATTAACAGTGAGTATATGTTGTAAAATTATATCCTCAATTTTAAAGGAACTCGTTTTTCTGGAATATATCCTCTGATACCTACAAATGAAATTTTCAGATAGAGATTGCATTTAAATTTGCTTGGTAGATAATACAATTATTTGTAGAAATTTATAGTAGAAGATTAAAAATACTTATTGTCATCATAGTCTTATATACTGAATAAAGTAGCCATTCTGTTGGAAATGATACTAATTGAAATTCAACCAGTTTTGATTAAATGACACTCTAAAACCAATTAAAATGAGAAACTGCAAACAGAATGTGTTAAATAATCTTATTATAAATCATTGATGTATGGTATCAAGAAAGAAAACACTTATGCACTGTAGGAAATGGTTTATCATTTCCAGTATACTCTAATAGAAATGATCAACTCTGATAACTAGCATGTTCTTCCTAGAAGGCTGCAACAATTCCAGAACTGTTTTTTCATTTATTGGTAATTCTCAATTATAGCTATACAAATACAAGTACCATATAAAATTTACAATATAAAATGTGTAATGTAAAATGTATAAATACTGGTAATACCAATTGATTTCAAGCCACTAAAATGTTTTTAATTTCTTTTTCTAATTTTCATGAGTACATTTTTGCAGTACATAATGATTACGTTCATTGTAGAGATTGGTATATGTACCTAACATATCTCGATTATTTTCTTTCCCCTTCTTCCTAACCTCCTTTTATTTTGCCAGCATCAGATTCATTTATTTATCTTTGTGTGTGTGTGTGTGTGTGTGTGTGTGTGTGTGTGTGTACTGGGGGTCAACCTCAGGACCTGGGGCGCCAGCAGGTGCCCTTGCCACTGAGCGATATCACCGGCCCTTTTTTTCATATGTGGGTACTGGAAGTCAAACTTGGGACCTCGCGCTTGCCAGGCAGGCATTCATGCTGCTGAGCTATCTCACTGGCCCTCATTTATTTATCTTATAAGTCATTTTAAAGTTAAGTATCATATATACAGATTAACAGCAAGACTAATAGGCAAAAAAAAAATTTAAGAAAATCATACTAAATCAAGGTTTGCTTTTAGATACAGTTCATATTGAATAACAAAAGCTGTTCTCTTTTTTCTCTATTGTCTTTTATTTCACACTTTATTTATTTATTTATTTTTTTTTTTGTGGGTACCGGGGGGGTCGACCTCAGGACCTTGCGCGCCAGCAGGCGCCCGTGCCACTGAGCGATATCACCGGCCCCTTTTTCGTATGTGGGTTCTGGGAGTCGAACTCGGGCCCTCGCGCTTGCTGGGAAGGCGCTTAAGCCGCTGAGCCATCTCACCGGCCCCACACTTTATTTATATATTGAGTTTTTCATTTAAGAGAAACAATGTGATATTTGGGTGTCTGATTTACTTTACATTATGATCTCAAGATGCATCCACTTTTAAGAATTTCTTTGAAAAAGAGTAACAAGGTCTTCCTATGGTAAAATGTTTGTATGTGACACATAGAAGGGAAGGTCATCCAGGGATCTACCCCAGAATACTAAAGGCTAAAGTGGTTAAGATGCTTATAAAGTCTTTTTGTTTGTCCCTTCTCACTATCCATATCACATCATGTGCTTTCAGTATCCGGTGTGGCTGTTCTTAAAATATACCCATAACTCCAACCTCAGGGTATTCACACTTACTGCTTCCTCTTTGAACTCTCTCTCCTCTAAGATATTGCTGAGTACCACTTCCTCTGCAATGCCTTCTCTAGGTACCCTATTTAAAATTGTAGCCCTCTTCCTCTTTATCTCTGTGACTAGTTTTTTCCCCATTGTACTTTCTATCATGTTATTCACTTGACCCATTTATACTTTCTATTGTCTCTCTCCAACAAGCGTTTGTTCAGCAAGTTAACTGCTGTATTCTCATGTCCAGAATAGTGTCCTGATAAATATTCGTTGAATAAATTTAAGAAAAATAATCTCTTATTTTCTCTAAACCCATCTCAATTTGTGGCATTTTGGATATGAGGACAGATAAGAAAGCTAGAATACATGTGTCATTAATTCTGTTGTTTTCATAAGACAGTAGATGCTACTTTTTGTTATTTTAGTATCCTATGAACTATCTTTACATCTTTACATATACTTAAATAATTTATGTCTTAAAATAGCAACCCTATGAAATAGATGATATTACCAGCTCCGTTTTATAGTTGAGGAAATTAGAGGTAATAAATTAAGTTTTGCTTGGTCATGCAATAAATGTGTATGAAGGTATGATTCTGGACAGTCAGTTCCAGAAACTGTATTCTCAAGCAGAGTCTCCATTGTTAAAATGCTGCTGCATTCTTCCTTTGAATAGCTTAATTTGTATCCTTTTAATTCACTTTTTTTTTAAACATTGGAAAATGATCATTTCAGTTTAATAATTGATATTTTATAATCACTTAATTTTTTCCCTTTTTGTAGTGGGATGCCATCACTGAAATGGATGAACATAACAGGCCCATTCATACGTACCAGGTATGCAATGTAATGGAACCAAACCAAAACAACTGGCTTCGTACAAACTGGATCTTTCGAGATGCAGCTCAGAAAATTTATGTGGAAATGAAGTTTACACTGAGGGATTGTAACAGCATCCCATGGGTCTTGGGGACTTGCAAAGAAACATTTAACCTGCATTACATGGAATCAGATGAGTCCCATGGAATTAAATTCAAGCCAAGCCAGTATACAAAGATTGACACGATTGCTGCTGATGAGAGTTTCACCCAGATGGATTTGGGTGATCGCATTCTCAAACTCAACACTGAAATTCGTGAAGTGGGACCTATAGAAAGAAAAGGATTTTATCTTGCTTTTCAAGACATTGGAGCATGCATTGCCCTCGTCTCGGTCCGTGTTTTCTACAAAAAGTGCCCTTTCACTGTTAGAAACTTGGCCATGTTTCCTGATACTATACCCAGGGTTGACTCCTCCTCTTTGGTTGAAGTAAGGGGATCTTGTGTGAAGAGTGCTGAAGAGCGTGACACTCCTAAACTGTATTGTGGAGCTGATGGGGATTGGCTGGTCCCACTTGGAAGGTGCATCTGCAGTGCAGGATATGAAGAGATTGAGGGTTCTTGTCATGGTAAGAAAGAAACACATAATTTATCTTGCATATTCATTATTTTTGAAAAATAAATGTCTTCTACAAGAATTTTCAAATAAGCTTAGACTGAAGTGCCTTATAATTAATTGTGAAAGAAAATTCTACTAACTATAAGAAAATGTCTGACCTTTTTTTTATCCTTTGGGAAAAATATCTCATATTGTTTTCAGTAAAGGAGTGAACCACTATAAATTTGTGTATTCTCCATTTTTATGGGGAAAAAAGACATCAACAGTAGCAACAACAAGTAGTGGAGATTCAAAATAAGGATTTGTCTGATGTTTGTGCCTCAGTGGGTTGGGGACAAAATAATCCTTTTGTTTATATTGAATTAAAATAGATGCATAGTTTAAGCTAAATTCCTCATTCAACAAATGAGGAATTCATATATGTTTTATATTAAAAAATTTAGGCTGTTTTATACAGATTTTACATGTATGGTATTTGAGTGTAGAACTTATTAGAGCTTAATTTATGCTTTGCTGTTGTTAAGGACAATTTTCTACCATATAACACATTAGCTTTTAATTTTATTAACAGCATTCATGTAAGAGCTAATTATCAGGAAATAGTAGCATCATATAATGCTAGTTAAGTTTAGAACTATACTTTTCACATTGTTGTGACAATGAAATCCCAATAATTTTCAAGATGACATATTATCATGGACTTGGCCTTGCCCCTATCTCCCAAAACCAGTGTACAGCAGTTGCCTTAAGTAATGAGAGACAATGGAATTTGGTTCGTGGGGAGTCCAGGAATGTCAAAACTCTCAGAAGTAAAGGCTTTCTGGGAGTAAAGACAAAGAGTGCTACTGGACAGCCCATACTTATTTAATTTTCAATCATAGGAAGGGGATACTGAGGCAAGGGAGGAACTGAGCAGGACCTTGGGAAGTTAGTTCGAAGACTTCTGCAAGCAGTAAATTTTTCCAATTAAGAGAACTGTTTGATCTCTAAGGTTAGCAGCTTTATTGCTCTGGAATAGGGAGTGTCAGCAGCCTGTGTCTTGGGCTGCCTCAGCTGTGGTGTTATCTTGACTTCAGAGTACTGTGAATATGAGCTTTTCCAACACAGCCAGAGGTCCCTTCATGATGAGCAATTTAACTTTTACATAGCCTGATCGCCAACAAAGTATTTTCTCCTTTTTATATTAATAATCCTTTGAGAGTTTATTAATCCAGTGAATATACAAATTAAAAATTTTATATAGATATCTTTATAATCTGTTATATTTGAAATTAGTACTCATATTTGAAACAAAATATAGAAATATGGTTTTTATTGGTAAATAGTAACATACTAGAGAGATTTGCTTCTCAGTGATGAATTATGGAATATTCTCCTATCGTTCTATATTGAATTTATTGCTTTTCTGTTGATACTGTATTTATATTAGTTAAAAAGGATGAGAAAAATAGATAAGAAAACTTGTATGCATATAAGGATTATGGGTATTATAGGTTGAACTTTTGAAGTTTTTATCTGTTTATAAAATACTTGGGTTCTCCACTTTTGAAAGTTTGCTATTGGTTTCAGTGATCATCATGTTTGGTTGTTAGAGAATTATAGTATTAACATGAGAAGTCTGTAGTTTATAATTTAGAAAACATGAACCACTCTTCCTCTACTGTTTAATCACAAAAATACATTTGATTTACATTTATCAATAAAGATTGAATCTAAAATTTTTATTCATCTGTAAAAGGATTTATAGTGGAGGAAAAATAAAACATAAATGATCCCAGAGAGGATTATAAAATATTTATGGAAATTTGGTAATGAAAAATTTAGATACATAAATAATTATTTAGTTAAATTGAGAAGACAATAAGAGCTAGGGAAAAATATATTACACCTAGCAACCATACAGTTTTGCCACATTTTAAATTAAGTAGACATTATTTATATTAATAGGTAATAATTATGGTTTTTAAAATGTTTAAAGAATAGGTCAGTAATCTAATGATTTATATATTTAGTTACTACTTAATATTTATATTCTTATGGCATTGACCACAAGATTAAATTAAGCTACTAAGGGGACTAATTTTTTTTTAATTCTATATGCTTGTGTTATGAAATTTCTTTTTGTATTTTTATGCATTAAAATTTATTCAGTTGTTTTGCAAAGATGAATTTGGACAAATGATAAATAGTAAGAGTTTATCTAGAGCTTCTACTTGTCTGTCTTATCTTTATTATTGTTTATGTGGGTGTAGGGACATGAGAGAGTGGGCACCGTACAAATGTTCATCATCATCTTGTAGTGCACAACAGAAATTGGAGGAATTAAGCTTGAATTTATGCCCGTGGCTTACTGATATTAAAATCAGTTACCTTATCCATAAAGTATTGGTTATAATTGTGATAAAGTACCTATAAAACATGCATGTATGGTTCCAATTAAACACAACAAATTACTCTTTGCAAAAGGAAAGTCAGAGTGGATACAGAGACCTCATTTTTAAAGACAGGTATTTTATACCATTTTAAAGTATTTAGGTATGTATGTTCCTGATGCTTTATGTGCCCTTTTATTTTTTCCATTATAGTATTTTCCTGTTGATGAAAAGTATTGGTGTTTAGCAACAAGTTATCTCACAGCCTATTCTCTGAACTACACAAAACTAAATGTCAAATTAAACCTAGAAGAATAAAGCATAACTCAAGTAGTAATGTGACTACACACATAATGGGAAAATAAAACACAGTATCTGCATATCATTTTCCTTCTGCTCTATTCTGTTAAAACAATATAAACTGTTGATATTTCTGTGACTACTTTATCACTTCGATAGATGGTAAAGATGAATATAATGACACATATATTTAAGTTGTGTATTATCATGAGATAAAGTAACACAAAATTTATGGGCTTAAAACTACAATGGTTTATTTTTTCTCAGGGGTAGTCCTATTTAATGAAGAATAAACAGAGGTTACACATAAAGCTAAATTCCACTGGGTGATTCACTGGAATTGGGGTATTCAAGATGATTTCTCATTTCCAAGATCTTTCTCTACGTGATCTCTCATCGTTTAAGAATCTGGCCTAAACTTTTCCACAGTACAAAAGGAAAGGGAAGGAAAGGATTAGAGGAGAAATTTCACTTTTTCATAGGTGTGAAATGAGGATATGAGGGGTTACACAAGGCAGGGGATACTTGGAAGTATGTTGAGGGAAGGGAACTACTGGAATACTATACTGAGGTCATCTTGCTGAATTCCTCCCATCCCCATCCCATGTCCCTCCTTCATTCACAAAACCACACATGCTCTACCTTTATGGCATCGTGTTAAAATTCAAAACAGCATTATTGAAATCAATTCCAGAGATGAATGAAGATTCTTAGCTAAAGCCTCTGTTGACCCCAAACACTAAGAATTTATTCTTATAAGTTATTGTTCTCCACACCCACAATAGAAATGAGTCTGAATTAGAATAATTAGAAAGGACTCTCCCATTCCAAAAGGTGGAGAATGCAGCAATCACTGGCCCACTGTGGCACTGAAATTCGACAAGATATTCTCATGCTTCTATGCCATAGATTCCCTATGTCGTGACTCCCTGCCATAGGAGCAGGGAATGTTCTCTGACTAAAGTCCAGTTGAACTGGACTAAACTCCTTGAGTTTGGCTCTCTTTGGATCTTGACTTCTTTGCTGGACTCTTGACTCTGCCATCTGAGTCACCATCTTTGTAAGAATTACCTGTGTGCCAGTTGCTAGTTTCAACAGCTGTGTGGATACATTCTTAGTTTCATCAACAGTATTAAGAAATGCTTTTTAAAATCTCTTGTAGGTTATTACAGACAATATTCTCACCATTTATTTTCATTATATAACATGGGTTGTTGATCTTACATTATCTCCAATAGCATTTTATATATATTCCAGGTTCTATCACATTCCCCTTGCTACTTTTCCAGCCTCCAAAATCTGTTTAGTCTCAAAGTCTATGCCGCTGATTTTAATTTTTTGTTATGGCAGCACCCTTTGTCCTGTACTAATCATTTGCTTACTATTCTGCAATTAGGAAATCTGGACTGGGTTCATTGGGTGGTCCTTTTTAAATTTGATCAGGGATCACTTACGCAATTGCAGTTATTTGGAAGTTTAACAGCTGGATTTCTGAGATGACTTCATTTATGTAAAATGCTGCTTCTGCAATATTTAAAGTCTTAAATTTGCTTGCTGTCTGTGTCTTAATAACAGTTTTAGTTTATTTCATTTCTGAAACACACTAGAATTTTTTCTAGTATGTTTATTCAAAATGGTTATTCTCTATAGAATTCAAGAAACTTCACAATTTGCCGTGTGTTGTTCTTTTCCTAATCTTGGCAAATTCTATCTGCTATCCTATTTTTAACACTTTTGAACAAATGTCTTTCATATATATTGCTTTTTTCATATTTTGTCTGGCTGCTTGATGTCTCTTTCATCTTCATTTTTCTGTGATGGAATTTCACTCTTCAAGGTCTAGCATAAATATCATATATGGGTTTTCACAATTAATTCCTCTCTTCTCTGTGCTGCAGTTTTACTAATTATTTATGTGTCTGTTTCACCAGGACTGTCAGATCAAAGGTATATTTAAAAATCACATGGTGTAATAAAGGGTGAGGAACTGACTGATACACAGTCATAAGGCACTAAAATTGGGGTCTGCTGAGTAAAAGTGGAACCTACTGGTATGCCTATGTGGAATGCTCTGTTGCTTCTCATTTCTGTGAAACAGAAAGGTTTCTTTCAGGGAGTTTTGCAGTGTTTTATATCTAGAAGGATTTAGAATATACTTTTATCCATGATTTTATGAATTTGGACAATTACTGAGAACAAAACTTAATTTTCTAGAGTCAGACACCTAAATATTTTTGCCTTTGGGCTTCATGTGTTTTTCCTCCCCATTTCCTCTGTTCTGCCCTCTGCTCTCTCTCTCCTTGTTTTCTCTTTTCCATTTCCTCATCCAGGCATCCGTGTATCTTACTTTAATAGTTTAATTTTTCATGTTTACTAAAACCAATGCAGAGGAACTCTATGTTACTCATTAATCAGACTCTATTTGTCCTAGGTTTATTTTCTCTAGTTTGACATGGGCAGTTTTCAAATTGGATTTTTCTGTCCATTCTGAAATTTAGGCTGCCACAAATGATGGAACAATGTGTAGGTTTATATGGAACTTTGCTGTTAGAAATGATGACTAAGAAAAATTACAGCGAGGCTTTGGAGATTCTCATAATTTGCTTGAATAAATTTGAAAACTCACTCTGGTATATGACAAAGATATAATAAAGTGGCTTAAAATAGAATAAATCCATTTCTATCCTTAGTTATGAAATGATATTTATTTAGTTGTATTTAATTATTTGTATCATAAAAGCTGTATTACTGACGGTTGAATTTGTGATTCATTTCTTTATAACATTATTAAGTATACCTATATACAAATTCTAGAGGCAGAAAAGAAGGAAGCTGTCTTATTTCTGCTGTAGCCATCAAAATTAAAGAAAAATACTATTTTAAGAATGTAAGCAAATTTAAAACCAAATGTAGGGTCGGTGAGATGGCTCAGCGGCATAAGCGCCTGCCTGGCAAGCGCGAGGGCTCCAGTTCGACTCCCGGTACCCACATATGAAAAAAGGGCCGGTGATATCGCTCAGCGGCACGGGCGCCTCCTGGCACGCGAGGTCCTGAGGTCGACCCCCCGGTACTCACAAAAAAAAAAAAAAAAACGTAAATAATTTAGTTTCTGTTATACATAGTAAGCAGTATTTTAATCTTGGCTTAAATAGCAACTTATTTTTTAAATTGCTTTTTTATTTTATAGGTTCTTTATGAAATGATTATGCTGGCCATATTGATGTTACAAGTACATTTTTAATTGTTTTAATGTATTCTACTTTATGTTAATTTTTCTAAGGTTTTGAATTAAAATAATGTTAATTTATAAAGTGCTAATGTACATTAAATAGTCCTTCATTTTATCTGTTTTAATAATTAAGAAATAGGGGCCGGTGAGATGGCTCAGCGGCTTAAGCGCCTGCCTTGCAAGCGCGAGGGCCCGAGTTCGACTCCCGGATCCCACATACGAAAAAGGGGCCGGTGATATCGCTCAGCGGCACGGGTGCCTGTTGGCGCGCGAGGTCCTGAGGTCGACCCCCCGGTACCCAGCAAAAAAAAAAAAAAAAAAAAAAAAAATTAAGAAATAATGAGAAACAATTAACATGCAAAATCGAATGCATTCTTTTCAGTTGTGTGATCTCAGTTATGAGTTTAAGGAGTGATAGCAATCCCTAATAAGCTTCTCTTGAACATTAACTTAGGATAAGTCTCATTACAAAGTAGCATTTGTAGTTAGAGATGTTAGTTTGAGTTTAGAATTTTAGACCTAGTGGGAATGCATACATTCTGCAAAGATATTTTCTTTAAGCCTATAAAGTATTGCACGATATAATTTTAAAAAATAATATGCAGTGGAAATTTAAGTTCAGAAACATTGAGAATTTTTAAAAACCTTTCCTTGTGCTAGAAACATGTTTTTAGTTATTTATTTTTCCTCTAGTGCTGCTTTAAAATTCACGAGGAAAAGATGTTTGGCGTTCTCGGACCATTGCATTATTGTTCACAGAGGTGAATGGGATTTGCCAGGCCTTCGGTGACTAAGCTATTGATTTTATCTCCTGGAGAGTGTCATTATTAAGGCATCACAGCACTGTCCTGTGCTGCAGTTCAGAAACACTGATGCTTTGAGTTTATGATCTTCTGCCTAATCATGTTATCATAGATGACTGTGGAAGCAGAGAGCATAAAGAAATTTGAGATACCAGGATTTGTTGGCGTTAAATAAGGGGGTTTGAGGATATGATGAAAAGCTGAAAGGTGAGGTGGAGTCATAAAGAAAAAGAGCAGCCTTTTTGTCCCAAATAGAATTTTCATGTTAGAAAGGTTCTCAAACACTAAATATAAACTCTTGCAATATAACCTTTGAGTCCAGACAAAGCTGCTTTTACATGAAGCAATTCCAGGCTTTCCTCTGGCTTGAGAAGAATATGAAATCAAGATGTTCGAATGAGTCTAAAAATAGAAAATATTCTTTCCAAGAAAGACAGAGTAAAGTTGAATATTGTTGTTGTAAGTTTTTAAAATAGATTAAAAACCTATTTTTGACTATTTCTGTCTCAACACTAATTTATAGAATATGAATTTTCACTTTTGGCTATAGTGGTTATGACCTTATCTCTCATCTATTGAGATAGTTTGACCTTTGCTAGTTTTAGTTAATTCGTTTTTCATTCTCACTGTTATTGTTTCAGTACTTTGTTTTACAATTTACTTGTCTCTTTTATGAATATTATTTTATTCCTTATGGATTTTCAGGATGCATTCCAACTGATTTGAGATCTAAAATAATCTAGCACATTGGGTGTATTTCTGAACATCTGTGTTCATCATATGCTTTGAAATTGTAACTTCTAGGATAACTTGTCTGGGAATTTCATATTTTATTGTTTTCTGTTTTCTTGTGGTTTTTTAATGTTCCTTTTAATTTTCAGATTTTGTAGTTACATCAGCCCAGTTCCCTGAGACCTTAAGTAGGCCTAATAAAGTTACCAAAGAATTCATGTTAGTATTCCTGGTACTCAGTGGCACTTCATGCAGTGATCCAGATTTCTTGCATTTAGCTAAATAATCATTCCCAAAGCCTTGCCATTGTTGATGTCCAGCTCAGAGACTGTAGGAGGCACATGTTCTTCTTAATCAAGAAGACTGTATCCTATCACAGACCAACAGTGAGAAAATTACATGGCGATACCTGGCTGCAAATACCAGCATCCTGGCCAGGAGGCTGCTGTACATTGTCCCTGGCTCACTAGTCAGTTTTTAGCAACAGTTCTCTATCATGGATGAAGAAATCCAACTTATTCTGGAAAATTAGTCATCTATGAAACCATCTGTCCCTTCTCCCACAGAAAGGACACACTTATCTTCATGTATGTATCTGATAATGCAAAGATTTCTGTATGAGGTTTAAATGTGTCTTCTTGTCATGTGGTATCCCATAAGTTCAATGTCAAGGCATCCACTCCTAGCATAAAATACAGAATGGTGTAAATAAAAAGAAAATTCCCATTAATAAAGAGTAATAATGCTGGATATCATTATATTAAGTGAAATAAGCCAGACACAGAAAGACAAATACCACATGTTCTCGCTCATATGTGAATGTTACAAAGAAAACATCGATCTAAGTACATAATAATGATTGCAACAGGCTGAGAAGGGTGGTGTTGAGGAGTACAGGGAAGTTAGATAATGGGTACCCGAACACAATTAAAAGCAATAATGTGTGTGTTATACAGCACAGCGGAGTGACTGTAGTTTACAAAAACCTATTACAAATCTTACGAATAACTAAAATATAAAGCTCAAAGTCTCCAAACACAAAGTAATTATAAGGAGATGGAAGCATTGATCATTACTCTTATTTGATCAGTACACTTTGTCTATACATATTAAAATAACACACTGTACCATCTAAGTATGTATAATTATTGCCAGTTAACCAAAGATTTTTTTTTTAAATTTGAGGATATGGAAATATTAATTAGCATAATGTGATCATAATACTGTATGCATGTATTGAATGGCACTCTACCCACAAATTTGTACAATAAAAATATACAGATGAATGAGAATAATGGAAACACATAGGTTTGATTGCTTCTTAGCAATGATGAAATCTTTTGAGGCAGGCATTGTGAAGATCCCTAGCAAATGTGAACACTACCTCAGCGGTACACTCCTATCCATCTTAGCGTCACTTGGCCATGCTATCTTCGAGCTTCTTTTAACATCTATGCCCATTTCTGATGTAGTATTGGTGGCTTAACCACCTTTTATAACCTGTTTCATGCTCATCCATTTGGTAAGTTCAAGGACTATTTTATAACTACAGGCTCTCTTAGTTAAGACTTGTGATATATTGGCAAAAAGAGTCCCTAAAGTTCATAGCATCCTTTTTATCTTTCTGTCAATTCATTGTGCCAGAAACTATGCACTAAGTACACACCTCAAATGCTTTCCTTGGCATAATCTTTATGTATATTCCATTTATTAACTTATCTATTTGCTTCATTATTCATTTACCGCCTTTAACTTCAGGCTGCTAAATTAAGAACCTTCAACTTAATGCAGCTTAATTGAGATCATCTTAAAGGATTGAGTTGATCTGAAGCATAAGACTGAGTCTCTTTAAATAGCATGTCTTAATCTATCATTGGTGCCTGAAGTATTATTTCATACTTTTATCTCTGTCTGACAGAGAAAAATTACTTTTTCCCATCTTGAAAGGTTTAACATTGTACATTTTCCTATTTCTTCCCTTTCAGTTTGCAGCACAGCTAATTATTGTCTGAACTTATCTGTTTTTGGGAATATCTTTTTAAATGTAGGGGCCGGTGAGATGGCTCAGCAGCATAAGCGCCTGCCGGCAAGCGCGAGGGCCCGAGTTCGACTCCTGGAACCCACATACGAAAAAGGGGCCGGTGATATCGCTCAGCGGCACGGGCGCCTGCTGGCGCATGAGGTCCTGAGGTCGACCCCCGGTACCCACACACACACAAAAAAAAAATTTAAATGTATCAAGTTGCAGTCTAAAACACACACACACACACACACACACACTCACACGCCATTATTTATGCTTAGCCTGCCATCCCAATAATTGCATATCAAAGTTTTACCAATAATATTGCTATTGTATAATATAGATTTCCATCTGTCTAGCTTCCTATTATAGTTTACATATCACCTGGCTCCCCAACCACTGAATTTAATGCCACATGTTTTAAGCTTTGTTACAGTTATATTCCACTTGAATAGTATAACCATGTGTGTGTGAGGGGGTGTTACTGGGGATGGAGTCCAGGGCCTTAGCACTGAATTACATCCCCAGCACATTTTTTTAAAGGTGAGACCTCCTTAAAACGCTAATTTTCCCCATCTGGACTCAAACCTACAATCCTCTTGCCTCAGATTTTCAGAGTACTGATATTATAGGCATGGGCCACCATGTCTGGCTAATATTTTTAATGTTTGAGCTATCATATTGAAAAGTTGAAATAAATTCTGAATTTCATAGCCTTAATATATAGAATTTTTTAAAAGCACAGGTCAAGGTGCTTCCAGTTTCTATGGGCTTTATTTCTACACAAAGTAGAACCACGCATTTAGCATCTCTATTATTACCTTTCCTTGCCTTCCATAATCAGTGACTACAAGAAGAAACAGAGCATATGGAGAACAAATCTGCTTTTTGAAAAGTTTCAACATGGAAGTTTCATATACGTTTTACCCATAATTGTCACACTTGCAAAAAATTATGTGATTAGTAAAAGTTTTTCATATGAGTTACATTAAGCTACATACAGTGTAGATAGCCAGGAATTTTCCATTTAATCATCAGAGGAGCAATAAAATAAAATATATATGTAAATTTCCATGAAACCAGATAAAAATGAACTTAGTATGCCAAATTAAACATAAAATGCTATTTTTATAAATATAAACCTTATTGTTTTATAGAAATAAAATTCAAGTATTTTGAGGAATGTGTGATTATTTCCGTATAGAACCCATAAATATCATCAAAGAACATTAGGAATAAAATCGTCCAATAAGAAATTTTGTAGGACTTTGAATTTGTGATGAAAAACATTTAACAAGACACTTTCATTTTATAAAAATGTAATATGTTATTTTACTTATTAAATTTCTGTGTAATTCAGATAATATTCCAAGTATAATATTGATAACTAATAAAATTATTATATACCTTTAAGTTGATTACACTTTCGCAGAGGTAGCATTGAAACTACAGAGGTATGATTGTGTGTACTCTATATGAACAATTTAATTAGCTGCATTTTTAGGATATTCACACTCATGTGAATTATATTTAAAGGGACTTCATAACTTCTCTTCTATGAGAAACCTGAAGTACAAATAATTTTACAAAACAAAATCAAAGGTACACAATAGGACACAGAGGATAGATCTTTTGCAAATGGGAAGGGGTTGTAGAGATGAAGGAAGGGGGGCAGAGAGAGGAGGGGAAGGGGAATAAAGAGAATTAGGAACACACATGTGTAAATATTGCATTTTCTCTCTGGTGTGAGAAACTGAAAGTATAAATAAGGACCAAAATGTGTACTAGATACTATGAAATAGGAAGAAAGTGCTCAATTAGGCTAGAGAACTGGGGGGGGGGGGAGGAAAGAAGAGAAAAGAAAAAAATAAGGAAAGAAGGAAAAATGGAAACAAAGCTTTTGTAAATAAGGGGAAGAGGGCTTGAAGAGGAGGGTAAGGAAATGGGAAAAAAGAATTGAGATAAATAGGTACAGGTACCAATTTCTTATGATGAAAGTGATCGTTAGGTATATTTAAAATGTACCAATAAATTTAACAAAAAAAATCTGCAATGCCTTCAAATACAAAAATAACACATATAAATAAAATTAGAGATGATCTAAAAAAAAAGAATTAGGAAATATTAAGAACATATACCTAATCCTTAAGATGAATGTAAACATTAAGTATTGCCAGCATGTATTAATAAAAATAATAAACAAGGACTGCAAAGTTTAAGTTTCTAGATATTGGCCATCAGGTGAAAAACAATGTCTTCTGGTGTACTAGACTTTTTTTTTTTGGACTATTGGCATGTAATACTCTTAAGTGGAAAATTTTTCGTTTTTGTTTTTTTAGTATATGTGCTGCTGAAGCAAGCACAAATTTTACTGTTATTATGGTTTAGATCTAGAATCTACCCCAAATTGCATGAATTCAGAGTCCAAGGTTTTGGAAGGTGAGTGGGTCATGGGTTGAGCAACTGAGTGTGCTGTTAAGAGTTGGGGCCTAGTTAGAGGCAGGTCACTGGAGGCATGTCACGGGAGGGTGTAGCTCCCTTCCAAGTTCCGCTCTTCTCTCTCAGCTTCCTGGCCCCCGTGACATAAGCAGCTGTCTTCTGCCAGGCTCTTTTACCATGTAGTTTCTGCATTTGAGCATGCCAGCCACAGACTAAAACTTTTGAAACTGTGAGCCAAAATAAACCTTTCTTTAAATTGTGGGTGTAGAATGTTTTGTCCCAACTACAAAAAAGTGATTAAGACTGTAGTTTTCTTTTTTTTTTTTTTTTTTTTTTTTTTTTTTTGGTGGGTACCGGGGGAACGACCTCAGGACCTCGCGCGCCAGCAGGCGCCCGTGCCGCTGAGCGATATCACCAGCCCCTTTTTCGTATGTGGGTTCCGGGAGTCGAACTCGGGCCCTCGCGCTTGCCGGGCAGGCGCTTAAGCCGCTGAGCCATCTCACCGGCCCCCAAGACTGTAGTTTTCTTTTATGCTGCTGTATGAAATATAAATTCTAGGAACCAGTTCTATTTTTAGTATGAACTTAGTACAAACAGCTTTTAGAGTGAATCTTAATAAATAATATAGTATTGCTGAAACTGTTAGTCTCAGTTTTAAAGGAAACTGTAGAGCAGTGATAAATTTAAAGGGATGCAGACTTCCAATTGCCAGTTGCTCTATTCAAGGACTATCACCACATAAAGAAGCATGCAGTAGCAACAATAGATGGTAACTTTGGGAGCATAAAAACAAGCTGTGTTTTATCTTCAACAGCAGACAAAGAAAAAGCATGATTTATTCCCCTTATCTGTGAGTATTAAAAGTGACTCTATGAAAAGTCGTGAAAATCTTTTGAAAGATGCAAACCCTGTTTTATTGAACAGAGATAAACAGCCATTGTCTTGGATAGAATTCTTTAAATAGGATCATGGTATCTTTTATTTTTTTCATAAAATGACAAATACCCTCATTTTTTTTTCAATTCATATATTAAGCTTATTGACCATTCGGGATGGAGTATTTTTATCCTATCACAATAAAGAAGCCTATATATTCTATGTCCGTGTTGACAGATAGTTTTTAATTGAATTAAATAAAAATGTTTTAATCTGTAAAACTTTGAAAAAGGCAGTAACAATGGATTATGAAAGAGCTTTTCAGAAAATTCTTTATTAATTTAATAATTGCCTGATAACCAAAAGTCTACTCTTTCAAAAGTCTAATTGAATGTGGTGTATTCACATATAATAGTATGAACTAATTTAACATTCATATAAAATATTATACTTTGCTATGAAGTCTTCAAAATTGCTGTATAAAATAAATAGCAGATAATATCATTACTTGAGTAAATGTTTTTATTCATGATAGTTTTTTATAAGTTCTCTTGCATCTATTGAGATGACCATATAATTTCAGTACTTACCTATTTATACTCTAAGTACATTACATTCACATATTTTCTTAGCTATCCTATATTTGACTCAATAAAATTGTTACTTGCATTTCATGGATTATTGTTTTCATGTTAATTATTATTTTTATTACAAGTGGGAATGAATATGGTTTCTACCGCAGTGAATTAGAAGTTTCTTTTGAGTAATATAAAGAATAGAATTGTTAAACACATTGAGTTCTTGGATGAGAATATGTTTAAAAATATAAATGTTAATTTAGAACTGTAAATGAGGTACACTGAAATTTGTATTGTTTTGCCATTTTGAACTCAGTAGAAATGATTTCATATTTTATGTGAAATAGTAAATGGAAAGAAATGTAGAAGAATGTTAGAAAAGTACCATACGAAACAATAAAATCTAAGGCAGATATTAAAATGTATTCAAGGGAAAATATTTTATTTTATTTATTTTTTTTTTTTGTGGGTACCGGGGGGTCGACCTCAGGACTTGCACACCAACAGGCACCCGTGCCACTGAGCGATATCACCGGCCCCTTTTTCGTATGTGGGTTCCGGAGTCGAACTCGGGCCCTCGCGCTTGCAAGGCAGGCGCTTACGCCGCTGAGCCATCTCACCGGCCCTAAGGGAAAATATTTTAGAGAAGTGTTTATCAATGGTACTATATCAAAAGGGAAAATAGATTATTGCCTTCATGATTTAACTAAAGTATAATCAAAAATTAATGGAAAACATATATAGATTATTTAAGGTAATGATTGTCATTTTATAGAGGACAGATTGAGATGGGTAAGTAACAATGATTTGGGTGTACACACGGCACTGCTACATCTTCCTAAACCCAAAAGTGTGACCTTCACAACTGAAAGTATCTCTCTTTAGAATATAGTGAATTAACATCCATAGTACTTCAGTGCAGGGAGTTATTTGCAGACAAAAGAATTACCATAGTGAACTTAATGTTACAGTAAAATGATGCCTAAGGAAAAGATAGCTTTCTGATTTGTAGGATACAAATTAAGGTTTGTATCGAAGTTTACAGCTATGATGAAACTGTGATTTTTGAAAAATAAAAGACAAAGGAAACTGGTAAATATCAAAGAATTAAATTTACAGCCCAAATTAGTTTTTGTTATCTATTTGATAGTGAAGGTATTCAGATATTAAATGTGTTTATGATCAATCAAAGAAAAATTCTGGATTATTTTTGGGTGTCATATTAATAACCTATACCGTGGTTAGTGAAGTGTTTACTGATCTCATTCTACTTTTATAAATAAAGGTTTTTGGAACACAGCCAAGTCCACTTATTTATATATTCCTTTTCTTATTTTGAAGCTGCAGTAGCAGGGTCGATTAATTGTGTGGGAGACCAAAAGGCCTATAAACCCTAAAATATTTACTGTCTGGTCCTTTACAGATAATGTGTACAGACACTTTATAGGCAAATTAACATATATCTGGATATACAAAGAAGGTTGTTATACTTGTTATTTTTAGCTAGTTACTAGTATGTGGCACTTTTACACTTAAACATAGAATAAAACCTCCAGTGCAAATACTTTG
The DNA here is from genome assembly GCA_028451465.1 of Erethizon dorsatum. Classification (NCBI taxonomy): domain Eukaryota; kingdom Metazoa; phylum Chordata; class Mammalia; order Rodentia; family Erethizontidae; genus Erethizon; species Erethizon dorsatum. The sequence goes on along the minus strand of CM051831.1, from coordinate 83,752,881 downwards.
CTGAAAATTTAGCCTTGTTTTTATTCAGGCATTTATTAAAGCATCTAAGGAATATAATTTCAAAAGTATTCCAGAGCATTGCATTTTGATCTCTTGCAAGAATCTAAAAGATCATATTAGTAAAAACCAAATGTGTGTGTGTGTGTGTGTGTGTGTGTGTTTGTGAGATTTATGTATTTTCTCACTGGGGTGTGTCTATATTGACTTAGGAGACTTTTTCAAGAATTCTCTTTGGTATTAGCTCATTTTCTCATTTTGTAATATCTTAACTATTTGCCATGATAGACACTGAAAATATATTTGTTTACAAATTGGTGAGTTAATCTTTTATATTCTTTGTAGATGCACAGAGGCAAATGATAATTAAAATTCAAGTTACCTTTTACCTAGAAATTGCAAGAAAACAGATTTTGTATGAGACATACTAGATTCCCATTTTCTTTCCACTTTCAGGTTAGATTGACATTTCAGCAATGGCAGAAATGTCTTTATTAAAATATGTGGGATTAGCAAACATTGATTTCATATCTATTAGCTTTTGGAAACTACTTATTACTAGTAATTACTGTGACACTGCCAAACAGTGTACACAGACATTGCCACCCTCATCTAATGCTATTTAATTAATTCTCTGATTACTTTTGTAGAGGCACATACATTTGTGTGGAAGTTACATTTTTATATGCTTTGCTTGTTATATTATAAAATATGTTTAAAATGGCCATTCTTTGAAATTTCCACCAGATTTTTGATACTCTTTAACAAGGCTTTATACAATATATTTCTAAAATAAGCAATATACTGCTTAAGGAGTAAATAAGGACCTTTATTTTCAACCAAAATATAGTTCGTACTTTATGTTTGTATTTGCTATTTTTTTGGTATGTGTTTTCAGTAGTCCCTTGCAGTGCATTACTGTATTTTTTCATTTGTGGGTTTTTTTTGTTTGTTTGTTTTGTTTTGTTTTTGTACCGGGAATTGAACTCAGGACCTTGTGCTTGCCAGGCAGGCATTGTGCCACTGAGCTATATCCCTGGCCCTATTTATGTAATTTTATATTTGTCCTTTTCCCTGTCCTCCACTCTCATATCTCTCTTACTTTTGCCCTTGGAAGAAATAAATTTAAGCAAGTCAGTTAACATTATGTTTATAAGGTTTTTAATAATGTGTACTTTATTAAACTTTGCTGTAGAGTTGTATTTTCCCATTCTTTTACTGCTATCCATCTTTACCAAATAAAGATATAACTAGATATTCAAATAACTTTTTTCTAATTCATCACAACTTAGAATTTGCAAAGCATTTGATTTTGTATCCTAAAATAATTTTTAGTTTTTCACTGTGGGCATTATCTCCTTCATAAAAACCGTCAGCCTTATTCTGCTCACCATTTGAAGTCTTGCTCATCGAACAGAAAAGCTCCGTTTTGTCTTTTTGCCCCCCATCCCCGCCTTCCTTCTTTCCTTCAGTATGTGTGGGACAAATACACAGAAGTTTTACTGGAGGAAATAGGCAAAACAGTTACTTAACACAGTTTCTTTCAGTATGGTTCTTTTTCGTGTGTACACAAGACATCTATAGGAAGGGATTATGAACTGGTAATTTAGATGTTATGCTTATACAATTTAATAATCTGTTAGGTAAATAGAGGACATATAAAGTAATAATTTATATATCTAATAATGAAACTTTGAAGAGAGTCCAACATTTGGAATATGTCTTTACATGGATTTGCCTTCAAAGGGCTGAGGTCAAACTGTGTAATAACCCCTAAGGGAAATGACTGTGACTTTGGGAGAATTTTCCATAATACAATACCAATCAGTGCCTAGTTATTTACTGCCTAGATATTGTATACAGTTTTTTGTCTTATTTTATTTCATTTTTTAATTTAATTATTTTAGTTTTTAAGGCAGTTTCTCACCATGTACCCAGGCTATCCTCAAATATTCTGTCTTCCTATTTCTGCCTCCTTAGTACTGGAATTACAGGTGTGTATCACCAGTCTTGTCTTTATATAGTTATTTAATTGGGTATATAGTTGTATGTCTGTTAAAGTCTGGAATGTACAGATCATATAGTAGACATACATGTAAATTTTAAAGAAAATTTTTCTAAAACAGTTTTTACTTGACACTCCCACCTTAAAGAAGGAAAGGGTTTTTGTTTTTGGGGGTTTTTTTGTGGGGGGGTTGGGGTTTTTTTTGGCACATGGTTTCATAGTTCATGGCCCAGGGCAGAAGTGGTATTGGAGAAGGGTCTACCAAGAGGACAGCTGCTCATGTCATGGTGGCCTGGAAATGGAGAAGGAAGGAGCCAGAAGAGAGACATACACTTCTAGGTCCTGTCTCCCTCCCCCAGCGGCCCTGACTGCTAACGGCAAGTCTGATCCAAGCCCCATCTCTGAGCTCACAAGCCTTTGGGAGACTTCTAGATATAAACCGTTACGGGGTTATTTCATTTTACATTTTCACCATTAATGTCAGTGTTTCAGTGGTTTCAGATCTTCACCAACACTTGATTTGATCAATCTTTTTAAATTTTAGATATTCTAAAGGTGTCTAGTGACATCTCATTGTGATTTTAGTTGTAGTTCCCCTACTGACTAAATATGTTAATCATCTTTTCAGGCACGTATTTGCTATGCTTGATGAAGTGTCTTTTTAATTTTTTTGTCCACTTAATTGGATTATATGCTTGATTTAGAAATCAAGTATGCTTGATTTTTTTCAATTTAAAATATAATTGTACAAATTTATGGATTCTAGAGAATTGATAAGTTGTTATGTATTCCTTTATCAAATATATGACTTGCACTCATTTTTCCTTATTTTGTGTCCTTTATTTGCCTTCACCTAACAAGTGATGTGACCCACACAGCCAGTGGGGACCTGACAGAGGGCAATGGGAGATTAAGAAAAAACTAGACACATAGTAAAAGGAAAGCTGGGTCCAGGTGGGACCTGACCTCTCTGATGGAGAGGCAGCAACAACCCAGCATGGTTTGCATCTTTATTTATACACAATAAAAAGGGGGGAACCATGCAACAGAGCCAAAAGTGTAAGTTCTCAGTGTTTTGCTGAGAACACTGAAAGCAAAACATTCTCAGAGCTATCTGTGCTGTAGTTAACAGGGAGGAACACCAAGGCCGGACGCCTGCTGGACTGGCCTGCTCTCGTCCCAGCAACTTGTTCACATGGCTGCCTCTGGAGCTCTGTGTTCTCGGGGCTGGCCTTGCTCTAGCCTGGAATATGTGGTGGATCTCCGGCTCAGCTACTCCCCACAAACAAACTTTCAAAGAATAGATGTTCCTAATTTTCATGAAGTCTGTTTTTTGGGGGTTTTTCGTTTTGTTTTTTGCATTTTGTTTTTGGTGGACCTTTTTCAGTGGTGATTGGTTTGTTTTGTTCTGGTTTGGTTTCTTTGGTAATTGTCACTGGTGTTTGGCTAACTCCAAAAATCACATACACACAAAAATTCTCCTGAATTTTATTCCAGGAATTTTATAACTTTAGGTTTTATATTTACATCTAGCATTCTAAATCTAAATGGGAATTGTGGATATAATTTTTTTATTGGTGGTGGTAGTCATTGGGATATCCATCTGTTCCCAACACCATTGGTTAAAAAGGCTTTCTTTTCTCCACTGAATTGTCTTTGAATCTTTATTAGACATAAATTTAGCATTTGTGCATATATTTTTAAATTTTTTATTCTGTTCTATTGATTTGTTTGTCGGTTACAATTTTATTATTCTAACTGTGGGATAAAATCTTTGAAACAGAAAGTGAAAGTCTGTTTTTTGTTTTTCTTTTTCAGAGTTGTTATGACTATTGTAGATCTTTGCATTTATTTCCTAGTGAATTTTAGAAGCAACTTATCAACTGTTCAAAGAAGGAAACTTGGGATTTTGATTGAGACGATGTTAAATGTATTGATCAATTTGGAGAAAAAGCAAGCCTTCTTATTCATAAGCATCTCTTTCCATATATTTTCTCAATTTCTCTCAACAATATTTCTTTATTTTTGTATACAAATTGTCCACATCTTTGGGAAGATTCTTGCCTAAGTATGTCATATTTTGATAATATTGTAAATATTTCCAGCTGTTTATGTTCATAGTTACAAGTAATTCTTGTACATTGATCTAGTCTTGTATCCTTCTTAAATTACATTCCTAGCTCATCTAGGATAAAAGCTTATCAATGTTAGTGATATTTCTGAAGAATAATTTTGATTTCATTCTTTTTTCTATTGGTTTCTTGCTTCCCACTTAATTGGATTTTATTCTCATTTTTATTAATTTCATTCCACTTACTTTGAGTTTCATTTGCTGCTGCTGTTGCTGGTGCTTCTGGTGCTGCTCCTCCCCCTCCCCATCCCTTCCCTCTCCCACATTAGTTTTTTAAATTAAGAACTGAGGCTATTGATTTGAGACTTTTCTTTCTTTCAAGTACAGGAATATCATGCTCCAAATTTATCTCTATCAGTTGTATCATAGAATTGTGGATATGTTATTTTTAAATTTTCATTTAGTTCAAAATAATGTATAACTTACAATTTTTATCTTTAGCCCATGGACTAGATGATTTAATCTCATATTTTTAAAATATTTAAAGAATGTCTACATAATCCTTCTCTTACGGGCTTCTAATATAATTCCTGGGTGATCAGAGAATATATTTTGTATGACTTGAATCCTTTTGGATTTATCGAGACTTGATTTTTGCCTACAGTATGATCCATCTTTGCAAACACTCTGTGCATTTCAAATAATTTGTTCTCTAGCTTTTTAGATGGAGTGTTCTATAAATATCAATTAGATGGTATTAATTGATAGTATTTTTCAGGTCTTCTATGTTATGATTTTGTGTTTATTTCAATCAAATATTGAAAGTATTATGGAAATATCTGTAGCTGTGTATAATTCTGAATTTGTCATTTTCTCTTTACTCTTCTATCAGTGTTTGCTTCATGTCTTTTAAAAGTCTGTTATTAGGCACATACACCATTTAGGAATATTACAGTCTCTTGGGGAATTGGTCACTTTTTTCCTTGTAAAATTACCCTTGTTATTCCTGACAATATTCTTCGGTCTCTTATATTAATATAGCTAATTTTAACTTTCTTTAGATCCTTACTATCATACTACATATTTTTCTATTATTTATATTTCAAATGATTGCTCTGTAGATAGCATATAGTTAGGCCATGAATTTTGCTGTTGTTATTTTTGTGTTTTGGGTTTGTTGTTGTGTTTAAATCAGAAAATTTTGACCTTTTAGTTGTTGTGTTTAAATCTCTGAAGTTAATATGATTGCTGGTATGATTAGGTTTAAACCTAGCATCTCAGTGTTTTTTGATTGCCCATCTATTCTGTTCTTGCTTCCTTTATATTATTTTTCTCTTCTTTTTAAAATAATTGACTAATTTTTATAGTTCTGTTTTAACTTCATTGTATTATTATTAGCACTTTTTAATGTTACTTTACTAGTTGTTTTAGATTTTATGTCTTTAACTTTTCAAACCGTTCTCTGCCGTGGTTTTATACTACTACATATGTTGTATAAGAACCTTACAACAGCTCCCCTTTGAGTGATTTTTATGAAATTTCAGCTGTGCTATAAGAACCTTACAACTGTGTAAGTTCATTATACTTTCCTGCACCACAAGTCTGTGATATCGTCATATGTTTCATATATCACATGTTGATAACAGAAAAAATGCTATCATTTCTTTAAAAGGTTTATTATCTTTTAAAAGATTTATAATAAAAAACCATCCCCATGTTTATACACATAGTTATCATTCCTAGTGTTCTTCATCCCTGTTTGTAGGTTCAGGTTTCTTCCTGGTATGTTCCTGGTATTTTTAACTGTACTATTTCTTATAGTGTGTTTGCCGATACTAATTCTTTCAGCCTTTGTATGTTTGAAGGGCTCCTTATTTGACTTTAAATCTACAAAGATAGTTTCATTGGGCTGAGAATTCTAGGTTGAAAAATATTTGTTTCATTTTGTTTTACTTTGAAATGGCTTGTGCATTGTCTTTTACCTTAAACTGTTTTATTGAAAGATCTGGTGTTATCCTTATGTTGTTACTCTGAAAATATGTACTTTGCTTTTAAAATCATCACCGGTTTTCTTATAACCTGCCTTATTACAATTTTCTTACTGTTTTTTTTTTTTTGTTGTTGTTGTTCCTTGAATTTCATTAGATATTTTAGATCCATACATTTATATTTTTATCAAATTTGGAAAGTTGTTCATTATTTCTCCAGTATTTTTTCCATCTGCCATCTATTTTGGCATTCAACTTACATGTATTTTTATTGCATAAAGTTGACCTATGGTTTCTTTTTTTTTTTTTTTTTTGTGGGTACCTGGGGTCGACCTCAGGACCTCGCGCGCCAGCAGGTGCCCGTGCCGCTGAGCGATATCACCGGCCCCTTTTTCGTATGTGGGTTCCGGGAATTGAACTTGGGCCCTCGCGCCTGCAAGGCAGGCGCTTACGCCGCTGAGCCATCTCACCGGCCCCTGACCTATGGTTTCTTGATGATCTGTTTATTTTTCTTGATACTGAAGCAAATATTCCTAAACCTTCTTTGTAGCCTTTGCTTTCCTTGGCTTTGTCTGGTTTCCTCACACAAAGATATTGATCATCACTTCATTAAGTACTCCGGGGTACCCACTACAGAGCTTGGAAATTTCTGTTTTCATCACTTTCCTCTCTAATAATCTGCTGAATTCCTGCTGTTGGTGTTCATATGCTCTCAGCTGTGTTTCCTCAGTTTAGGGACATTGTGAGTCTCTAACTCTTCCCTGTGCTGCACACTGGCCATTTTCTCTAGGCATAGTTGGAGCAATAGTAAGGTGACCACATTTGATTGTTTTATCTCAAGTGTCATACCTTTTGTCCTATCTAGTTGTTTCAGCATTTTGTATAATTTTATTCCCTATAATACCATTCATTGTAGTAAAAGTCCTAATATGACAAATTTAATTATACACACACACACACATCTGTGTCATTTTCTCAGAGGTGGGTGAATATAGGTGCAATATTTGAATGCAGTGGTTTACATTTGAATTTTTGGCGCTGGTTTTTTTACCTTTTGTTCACATACTTCTCTTTATAACTTCGCTTTTCCTCACATTAAAGGGCATTTTTTTTCCAGACTCCTTGACTTTGGCCTCAGTTTTAGAAAATGAAATATGTGCCTGTTTTGCGCCTGTGTCTGAAGAGATCTAGTTTGTTTGTTCTCTCGTACCTCTCAACACCAGAAGAGCCCTCCTAGTATTTATGGGAACAAAGTGAGCCCCAGACTGCAATGAAGAACCAACCCCAACTAGATCACACATTGAAGCAGAGTTGACTCACTTCATCCAAACTAGATCAGATAACTCCAGCAAACCCGCAGAATAAAAGCGAGATATAAATAATGCATGTATGTTATACCTATTCATAATAGTAAAATATAACTAAAGCATGCCAAAAGTTCACAGATAAGGTCATGGTATAAAAGTGACAAGACATGTAATCTAAACCTGGTCAAACTAGAAATTTTGATTTCTAGGGCAATCCAGTTCACAGAAAATTTAAAAGGGCCTGCAGAGTCCTAAATCATTTGAATCAAGCCTTTCTTCTGTGCACATGCATTTGTGGTATCTATTTCTCTTTGTATAAAGACTCTAATCTCTTTTAATTAGGTCCACTCTTACTAACTTTATTACTTCCTTCAAGGCCTTGTTGCCCAAAACATTCAGAATGAGAATTAGACTTTAACTTTATGCATTTTGGGAGCACAATTCAGGCAATAACACCTCACCTTTCTTCCTGACATTCAGATCATCTCATGGCTGACACCTTTGCATTATTCAAGTTATTTTCCACTTCATTTCTTGAGACAGTTCTTCCTCAACTTTGGTCTATTCGCAGAGCACTGTAATTCGACAGGACCAAGGGCATGTCTGACTCTCTTTATTCATCATTACGATCATTTTACCCAGAAGAGTGCTTGGAACATATGAAACATCAAGAGTTTTTTTTTTTTTTTTTAATTAATACATTCTTTCCTTACACTGGTTTCAGGGTATAATCATTTCTGGGTATGCCACAGACTTTAACAGTACTTTTCATTTTCCAATTCTTATAGGTAGACACCTGAAATTTATGATATATGGTGTGATCCAGAAAGACAAGACACAATAACATTATTCTTAGTATTCCACAGGATAGGGTAACTGACCTCTTGAAGAGTTACACATGTCACTTTATTAATAGAATATTGTTTAAATTTTTCCAATAACTGCCTCCAGCTATGTTGTAATGAAATCCCCCCTCCCTTTTTTCTAAGCAGCATCTTCTTTGACTCTTTTTTGGACAGATGCCATAACTTTTCAGCTTCTTGGGTTATTAGTTTATTTGATTACTTATTCATTTTAAAATGTCAATCTCAAATTTTGCTCACATTTTTTTCTGCATTTACCATCTGCAATGACAGCTCTCATAGCTTTGAGAATATAAGGATGTGGGTGGGTTTCCGGATACCTCTTGTCTCTCCCACTTCTAGATGCAGCTCCATCTGTGATGAGACAAGAGTGGGCAAATGTCTTATCTGTCCCATAGATATTGCAGTTCTCTTTTTGTTGGTTATTGCTGCTTCTCTGGCTGACACTGACTTCAAGTGACCTCTGTTTGGCTGGCCTCCCATTGCCTGTATTCTTCTGTGTAGTGCTTGTGCTTATGCAAGAGGTATCTTATTTCATGGGTCACTGTTGAGGCAGGTCATATTTGCTCAACATATTTCATCTCTCTCCTCTTTATTAACCACACCCCCCAAAAAAGAAAACCTGCTGGTAGGGTACCTTTTCCATGTGGTTTCTGCTTGAGTGAAGAAAGGAAGAAGGATGGGGGCCAAGTTTCCCAATATCCCTTTGAAGCATGCCCCCTCCTCAAGATAACTTGACTTTCTTCCTTTGGGCCCTGCCTCCTAAAGATTGCCTCACAGGCCGGCAGCCAAGCCTGCAGTGTGTCACCCTTTGGGGAACAGTCAGGATCCAAACTATAGCAGACATTTAGGAAACACCAGGTACATGAGAAATTCTTTTACCAGACCTCACTTCACATTACCCCAAAGGACATTATGTCTCATTGCTTGTTATTGCTATGTTGACCAGGAGGCACTGAAACTGGTGAATTCTGATAAACCATTCCTTGAGGTAGCTTATTAAAGTTTGTGAATTTTAAGTGTAGATTTCTTGAAATGATTAAATTCAAGTTGGCCCTTTTTGAAATTGCTAGGCTCAAAGGAAATTCTCATTTGACCTTCAGGTATGATAAATTTTACAGCATGACATGCATTACAGTACATATCTCTCCTGGAATATTTTATATGAATCATTTTGTTTTTCCTTTTCTATTTTACTAGTAATCATTTATACTCTTTAATGTTGTGAGATTAAATTATTTGAAGTATTTTCCCAAGTACACTTTCCACAGCTTTTAAATCTCTAATTCATATGTGGTATTTAATATTTTGAAGTTTTTTTTGGGGGGGAGACTGGGAATCGAACTCAGGACCTTGCACTTGCCAGGCAGGCGCCATCCCGCTGAGCTATATCCCGGCCCCTGAAGTGTTTTCATTGCATTGTAAATTTATTTTGACTTTACCTCTATTTTTCCAACTTTTTTCCTTTTCCACATGTGATTTCACCTAACCAAAACCATTTTTAGATTTCAAGTGCTTAATTTGTACATTATTCATGTTTATCTGTATAATTCACCTTCTACAATTTGCTTTTCATGTTCTGTTACTAATATATACATATATATACATATATATGTATATATACACACACACACATATATATATATATAGAGAGAGAGAGACATACACGCACACACATATATTTACCTGATGAAAACTTCAATGTAATATAAGCTAATAAAACTAAAACTTATTATCAGGGAAAATACATTATTCAATTTATATTATGTAAACCTTAGAAATAAAATCTTGGACTTTCCCTGTTCTGTAGTATTTCCTTTAAAATTATTTTCTATTTATATCCACGTAGATAAAAATCCTCAAATAAGGATATATCTCATTTTCTCAACTGAAGAGTTATAAAATACAATTATGCATGAAGACAAATATCATCCTGAGCAAAGAAACATCTGTAAGATTAGCAGAATAAATCTTTTGTAACATTTGTACTTCATAACCTGAATTGATTTTTTACGTATTTTATGGAGGCAGTATTTTGAATTCGAGTACATTACATTGGGCAGTAAAATGGCGAAGCTTGTCACCCTCAGAGATCACAATTTCTGTCTCTGCTCCTCCCTCTTTTTTCTCTTTCAGTTAGAAGAATTCTCTTGTGAAAAGATCTGGTGGTCAGTTCAGTTCATTCTTTTACATCAGTAATTTGCATATCAAAGTCTAGATACAAATAAACACATCCTATGGTCCCATCTGCTCTTCTTTGTTGAAACGTGATACAGAAATAAAGCAGTAGATTGGAGAAAACAGCTTAGTTTTTGAAACATGTATCAGTTTCTTTCAAATGCAAAACTACACAAATATTTGCCATGTGTTTATGTTTTTACTTATTTGAAACCACTCGTGTCAAAGTATTGTTCCAACTGTAGGTCATTACTGCAGCTTATTATCATTGCATATAAAAAAAGATGGTTATTTTATGCCTGTCCACTGTAAGTATTATGAATAATTAATTTTAAAATTTAGGGGGCCGGTGAGATGGCTCAGCGGCATAAGCGCCTGAGGTCCTGAGTTTGACTCCCAGTACCCACATAATAACAAAAAAAAAATTTAGAATTAGCACACATATCCTGGCATATTTTATAACTAATTATTCTGAATTTCTAAAAATAAACACTTTTCATTCTCAAACTTGAGATTGAGCAATGAATGAAGTGAACCCAGGGATGTTTGCAGTTTAATTGTTTTTTTTTTTGAGTGGCTAAAATTTAGAATCCAAATACAGAAGAAAAGAGTCCAAAATCAAAAAGAATATCTACAGAATTTACATAAGTCACATTTTCTTGAGCCAAGATATCACATTAAATAAAATGCAGCCTCTGCTCATGAAGAATTCACATTTGCCAAGCTGATCCCTCATTTCTCCCTGGTTTTTTCTTCCCATTTTAGTGTTTAGATATTTTTAAACAACTCTTCATTGTGATTTGTTTTCAAATACTAAAAAATAAAACAAAACCATACCACTATTTAGTGACAGGTATTTTGGTCTTTGAAATCAACTGCGGAATGGCTTTTGTACAATAATGAATCCATGCAAGGAGTTATTTGTGATTTCTTTGGAAATCCTGCTGCCTTCAGGTGTAGCTTAAGGGGAGACAGTGTCCTTTCTTGATGAGGTATGCTGACTGTGAACACAAATGGTGTGTTTTCAAAGCTGTATTCTGCCATCCACAGAACAAGCAGTTCAACTACTACTACAATAAAGGACAGAGAGCAGTACCTGTGCCAGGAAACTTTTATTAGGATTAAATGAGGTAACATACATATATGATTTAGCATAACAACTTTGACCTTAATAAAGCACTCACTATCCTTGTACATCATACTTTTTAAATAAAAAGTAATTTAACATCCTACTAGGGAGGAGAAAGAGAAAGGGGAGAAAGAACAAGGGATTAGGTTAGGATTAATGGGAGACTTGATAGAATAGTTCTTACATTTGAAACTGGAGAGCACAACTTTATATCTACTCTTTTACAACTGAATTGTGTTCATGTTGCCTGAAGAATAGTGCTTTTAGTAGAATTTTAACTATTTTTAGTCTGTTAAGAATTGGCATGAATAAACATTAACGGGATGATGAGAGCTCTGACTGAAAATAAGTGAATCCAGTTGCTTGTTTAATGAACCAAAACCCAACCTTCTAGTACTTTATAATGGTCTTAGTTGCTCTTAAAACTGTGAAGAAATAGCTTCTGTCCCAAAGGTATACTGCCATTAGAGAAAGTCTATTTTTGTGGCTATAACGGTTACGTGGTTATAGTAAAATATCTTTCTGATGACCCATTTCTAAACTAGTTCTTAATCAAGGATAGTTTGAAATCAGATACATACTTCTTTTTTTTTTTCAAACTTAGTTCAGAATCCTACATCGTTCTCCCCAAATTGAAGTTGAGTGTCTAGAATTCCCATTAAAACTGACAGTGGCCTAAATTTCTGGGGTTTTTTTTGTTTTGTTTTGTTTTGTTTTTTTCTTCTAGCATTTAAATACACGTAACCTCATTTCAGAATTCTGGTGTTTTATTTCATAGTTCAAAAGTGTAATGTACAAAAAAGAAAGGATATGGAAGTCAGAAATAATAATGTTTGATTGATCCATCAAGAAGTGAGTGAAGGAACTGTCTTTTTCTTTTTTGGCAGAAAGCAGAAATCTGAGGACTGATTTGAGTCATTTTAGTTACTAGCTATTCAGAGGGTAGCAGTATGGTGCTTTTTATTCCCTGGGTGAATTTGTCCCATTTATTTATTCACATTAAACAACAGTTCCCTCATTTTTAAAATGAAGATTATACTTCTGCCTTTGAGTATTGAGAGTACTAAATGAGATAATATAGATTATTAACTGTAGTTTCTGCTAATAATCAGAGCTCAGTAAAAGCATTTTTATTTCGTCTTCTGCAATAGGTGATGTGATCATCATGAACATCAAAATAGGAAAATATACCTGTGTGTATTTAAATTCAGGGAGATTCTCTGGGCTACAAGGGTTAGCTGTGAAGTATCCTTTCTTGCAATTTATAGAAGTCATTTGATTTAGTTTCCTGATAAATATTCTATTAACTAAAAATCAATATAAATTAAAGAGAGTTTCATATATAAGTTAACTAAACTAATTAATAAATTATTTATAATCATATGGAGCATAATTTGATAATTGTGTTTAATTCTTGAACTGATAAAACATTTTTCCTTAAGTGTAAGCACGTACCTGAGAATCACTGTATGCCTTTGTTTTTTCTTTTATTTATTAGGTATATTGGATGCAAACATTTATATGAGATTTTACAATTTTATAAGTAAAAAGAAACATGATAAATAGAACACTGACTTAGTTCCATGTTGCAATAGCATTTACATTAGACTTCATGCAAAATAAAAATACTCTTAATATATGGAGCATTCTACTTCAATTTTGACTGAATGTAGACAGAAAGACAAGTATTGAATTCACATAATGGAATAATTTAATAAAATATGTTTTCTAAATTCCACAGTTTTATAGGTTCTTAGAATTTAGTTGCTAGAATTATAAAAAACAGTGTCTTGTTATGAAAAATTGAGTTCCATATGATGTAGTTATTTTGTTTTTAAAAAGACAGTTTTACAATTGATCACAAAGTAAGTGAAAAATGTCCTAATATAATTTATGTAAGAGGAATACAGAAACTAAATTCTGAGAAATCATTATGCTGAATGAAACTAGTAAAGAATACGCAATGGAGTTTAAAAAATACTTACTGATTGATATGTGGATTTTTAGAAGATGTAAACTGATATAAATCAGACTATTGTGTGTGATGTTACTAAACATGAATTTCAAGGAGGTAAAGAAACTCATGTGGATAATTGTGATATTTTATAATTCTATTGTGATCATTTCATCAAAACCCATTGAGTTGTATGCTTATCAAATTGGCTGCAGTTTATTTTACTTGATTCATGTCTCAAAAGAACAAGAATGAGAAGTCACCTCACTAGTTTTGAAGTAAATAAAGACAAGAAAATATGGAGTAATGATCTTTCAAAGGAATTGGGAAAAAAAACCCTAAAATGCTATCACTTAAATCTACTGAAGGTGATAGTATTAATTGGTTAGAGTTTTGAATAAGCAATTTTGCAATGCTTCTACAGGGTCATCAAAGCCCCTCCTACCCTTTGACTCATCACTTCTGATATAGGACATATTCAACGAAATAATCCAAAAGAACATAAAATAATTCACAAAGATTTTCATTTCAGAGTGGATTATTTAGCAGTTTTGAACCTTAGTATAATCTTTCAAATGGACAGTAATTACATTTCTGATGAGGTAGCAGAAATTTACTCTGAGTAATTATTACTACCACATTCACCTAATTGTGCTAAGTTACTGTAACCTATCTCAGTAGTTGCACATCAGTGCACCCCTCGAATCAATTACCACGAGTTCACAGTCAGCCTCTTCTCTGGCCTGTAGCATTCAGGGGTGTGTGACTTGCCATTTCCTCTGAGCAAGGTCGTCTTTGGAAAGGATAAGGCTCTTTGTATCTAGACACCAACTTTGGTGCCCTAAGTAACCCCTTATTTGAGATCCTGCCATTATCCACAATTAGAGCCATGAGCAGACATTATATTCTCACTAAATTTGTAACCTCAAGTCATCTAATATTTGTCACCACCCCCACCCCCACCTCCACTCTTCTTGTTTCCAAAACTCCTAACCTCCATTCCTATTCTGGAACATGTTGCATAATCTTTTCTACAATCAATATATGCCTTTGGCTACTTCTTAGAACCCAAGTATAGAGATATATGTGATGCTAATTATTATCTTGTAAATTACCCTGGTAATTTTGATTTAGTGAAGAATTATAAGTGCATGGAATGAACTAGAAAAGTATTCCAAGATAAAACATAACATTTATGCTAAAATTTGCAAAATAGAAGCAGAATACAAAATGTTAACTGTAACCAGGTAAGAATCATGTGTATTTTTTGTTATGATGAAAGGATTATGGAAATTGTATCATCTTTTAAAACAATGTCATTGTGTGTGTGTAATTAAGAAAAAGTAGGGCTGGTGAGATAGCTCAGCAGAATAAGCACCTGCCTGGCAAGTGCGAGGTCCTGAGTTCGACTCCCGGAACCCACGTAAAGGAAAAAAAGGGCCGGTGATATCGCTCAGTGGCACAAGCACTTGCTGGCAAGAGCAAGGTCCTGAGGCAGACTACCAGTACCCACATAAAAAAAAAAAGAAAAGAAAAAGTATATATATATATTATTTAATATGAAAAGATATGATTCTCAATACACAGAAATTATAAATATTTGAAAAGATGAAATCACTAATTTTGTAATTACACATTGTATACAAATAGAATCATCATACTCTACCCTATAAATATGTATATATACTATGTCAATTAAAACTTTTTAGAGAGATGGTGAGGAATGTCATTTCAGATAGAGATACATACACAAACACACACACACACACACACACACACACACACACGTAAACAAACAAAAAACACATCCTAAAATGGGAGACAGAAAAAATCCAGGTTCATTACTATGGAAATAGCACTGGGGTTCTGTAAGACCATGCATTAGAAGTGAATCCCAACTAAAAGCTGCATAGTTTCCTGAATGCAAAAGAACAGTGCTATTATGTCTGGTCATCCCAAGTATGTTTTTGATATAAAAGGTATATCTTTCTATTATGGTTTTACAAATCATATTTTCTAAGAAATGTTCTGAACTAGCAAAATTACAAAAAATATATACTTTGGATTTCAAAGGATTTAATCTGTTTAACTCATTTTTAAACTAGTAGGGATCACAGTCTCTCCTTTACATCACCTAGTAATAAGATTATAATGTAAATTTATAGTCTAATTTCTCTACATTGGCATTTTAGGAATGAAATAGTTTGACAAGTTTTAATTTTAACTACATTATCTTCTCACTGACATAACCAAATTACTTCATCTAATAAAATTGAAATATAATCCATTTCTGAATTACGATTTCATGTTTTCGTACAAACTATTTTCTAGATGGTGAGTTTTGTACTTCCTGACCTCCAATGAGATGCTAATGGGACAGATCTCAGCAAACTATACTGTTTCTGTTCCCTGGGGAGAGTATTACAGTTTTTGTAATTGCCAGTGCCTTGGTTGTGCATTATCACAAACTCAATATTTAAATGTTTTATAGACTTAATGTATAAAGTTATTTATTAACCATTAAGCATCACTTAGTAGAGTGTGAGCAGTTAGTTCACCTAGTTTTCCGAAAAAAGAAGCTTTGGTTGCCGTTAGAATCTCTTTCAATTTCTACGTTATCAAATGTGTTCCTTTAAATGCACTATCCCTTACTTGAAGTCACTTCAAGCAATAAATGGTTGTTTAAACCATTTAGAATTCTGTTGTAACCAAGCAGGTGGCTGTCTGTCTGTATTTTTGGCTTTTCTTTTACCTGATTACTCAGAACTGCTCATGTTTAGCTATTACTATTAGTAGATTGCCTAAACCAGTAACATAAGTACTCTACTAAAACTAATATGTACACACACCTAAAATGTACTGATTTCATGTTTTCATCTGAATTGCTCATGGAACTATAACATGTAAAATAGTTGGAGAGATCCTTCTGAACATTCTTCTAAAAAAAGTTCCTCAAATCACAATTTGATAACTTCCTTTACCATTGTACCATTTCAGTGATAAATATTCATTTAAAATAGAATTATAACCATATTTCTACATGCAATTACATTTCCAAAATATGTTAAAGAACAATTTAAAAGTAAATATAAATCACACTCTCTTTTTATTGCATTGCAGGTTTTTTCCAATTAATCTTTAGATTTTCTGGAAACTTCTTTTCAGGCATATGTGAAGGCTTATTAGAAACAAGTTAAATAATTATTTAGCAAAATTCCTATTGGTCAGAAGTTCCCCAGTTATTTCCCAAAGGACACAAAGTTTCCAACAGTTTTCAGCTATTTTGGTTTATGTCTCTTGGGTGACATTTTTCCCTACTTTCCCCTCTCTTCTCTTTTCTTATGCCATAGCATGCACCTTACCTTTTCAACAATTCAAGTCCCCCAGCAGGATACTTTAAAGATAAAAAATTCCTCTTTTGTACAGAATGCACATATGAGACATAATGTCTGATAGTTCATACCTTTTATAGACACTAGTATGTCTTACATGGTGCCCTTTAAGTTTCTCTTTTTTTCCTTAATATCCCCCCTACTGTATTTTAAAACAGTGATATGCCCCTTCCAGTATTGTATTACTCATTCTTTGATTCTTTGGTATTTAATATTTGATTCATGATAACAGCTCTTGTGATTCCATTTTTAAAAAGAATGGATTCATTTAAAGGAATGGATTGTACCTTAATAAAATTCTTCTCTGTCATTCTATTGAAATATTTGGCATAAAAATAGCAATATTTTTATTTCATATTCAAAAATAAATTTCTTTGTATCACTAACTCATCTTTAAAGATGGATATTTCTTCATTTGGCAAAACATTTATAAATGTGATTAGTATTATAAAAAAACTTCAGAAAGTTCCTTTGTCCTTTCTGCTGGTGAGAACACAGAGAAGATAGATTGTCTATGAATTTGAAAATAGACTCTCAACAGATATGAAATCTGTTTGCACATTGATCTTAGACTTTTAGTCTCCAGGAATTTGAAAAGTAGATTTGTTTGTAAGCCACCTAGTTTATATTTTTATTATAAGAGCCAAAACAGACACATATAGAGCAAATCTAAAAATAAAATATGAATTACATCAGTTTTTTAAATCTATTTATGTATTTGTCTGTTCACGTGCTGTAACACATAATCTGAGACTGGGTAACTTATAAAAAAACCAGAGATTTAGTTTTTCATACTTCTGGAAGCTGAGAAGTCCATAATCAAGATGCCTATATGCTGAGTCATCTGATGGGAGCTGTATCCTCCAAAGAAGAGAAGCCATGTCTCCTCACATGGTGGAAGGCAGCTGGGTGAACAAACCACTGAAGGCTGTGTGAAACCTTTCATTGGGGCTTTCATTCACCACTTTCCTGTCAGTGGGAAAAAATACTCAACATCTGAAACTTAAAGGAGGAGAGGTTTATTTTGGTTCGTGGTTTCAAAAGGTTCAGTCCATGATTGGCTGGGTCCAAGACAGAAAATGACATAGTAGTAGAAGGGCATGGCAGAAGAGTGCTGCTCAACTCATGGCCACGAGGTAGAGAAAGAATGAACTTAGACAAGAATACACCCTTCTATGTCACACTCCCTGGTGCACCTCTTCTGTCAGGGCCGTATTCCTAACAGCACATTTATCTATGAACACAGTGCATTAATCCACTGAGGAGTATAGCACCCCCATTATAAAATCACCTTCCAAAAGCTCTCCTCTGAATATGCAAGGCTTATGGGAGATATTGTAGATACAAACCACATGAGGCCTTGATCTTATTCACCAGGGGCCAACCCTCATGACCTGATCATTTCTTAATATTATCAAATTCACAACACCTTCATTTGTGAGAAAACATTCAAACCATAGTACTTTCTGAGATATTGAAGTATTTTTGCTCCCTCTTTCCCATAAAACCTTTAGCCTACAAATACAATCAAATCTGTGATGTATAGACTAAGATACATTAGTTCATTTTACCAGTGACAGTAATTAATAATAAAGAATCTAGTACCAGGCAGGGCTAGTTTCACATCTAACTTTACCATTTCCTGGCTTATGTTCTTGAGCAAGACAAGCTTATGTTCTTGAGCAAGACAAAAGTTCCATGTTTACTTTTTTAAAGTCTATTTAACAGGAATAACAGTAGTGTTTAACCCATCAGCCTATAGAGAAAATTAAATATGAAAATGATAGCCAATACTATAGTTTATAGCCAATACTATATCCATTATAAATATGGTGATTTTCTTCAAGATGAATACAGCTAATTCATTACTAATAACTAAATCATGTGTATTTTCACATTTTAATCTTTCTGTGATTTTCTTACCTAGCTTTAAAGAGCTAAAAGCAACTAAGTCAGTTGCTTGTCTTCCAAGTTGGACATTTTTTCGCCTTTATTTGATTCCCTTTGTAAACAGAAAGCAGGAGTAAATTTAGAAAAAGACTTGTTTTTAGATTGACAGTCCTGGGTTCCATTCTAGACAGTATCCTTTGCTGAAGTTTTTCTTTGAACAATTTATTTTATACTTTGCATTTATAATTTAAAGTAGAAACAATAATCTTGTTAGGTGCTTGTCATAATTTCAGGACTGGGTATATGCAATAGATACTCCAGGAATCTTTGCCATATCCCTTTGCTGAGCAAGTGACCTACCCTTTGATGCTGACTGTCAGCTGCCAATGCCTCCTGGCTGGCCCTTTCTTGAAGAATTGCCATTAGATGAGAACTATCAGGTAAATCATGTCCCCTGCCATAACCAGATAAGTCCGCAGCCACTGGTGGATTGACGTGAGTTTCAAGTAGCTAGACCCACTCTTTTAAAGTCAAAAACTAACCACACAAAACTTTTGTGGTACAATATTTGTTCAAATGTTCCTTGTGAGATTCAGCTGGACTCTAACAAAGCCCCATGCTTCTTTAGCTTCTTCCCATGTGCTACCCTAATTCTTTCACTTGCCTCAAGAATATTTTCACAATATATCAGAATATGTCTAAATCCCTTAGTTTTTCTGAAAAACAGATCTTTCTCGTTCTTTTTCCATATAGGTGTATTATGTAGTATGTATGTATGTATATATGCATATATAGAGAGAAGAGTGCATGTATGTGCATGTTTGTAGTGCTTTGGCATAAGGTAATAGCAAAGAGATATTACAAGCTAATCAATGGTCATCATGCAATTTAAGCATAAATACAATACTGATATTTTAAATTTATTTTTAATTGACAGAAGTTATATATATTTGCAGTGCATAAAATAATTGTTTAGAAATATGTAAACATTGTGGAGTGGCTAAATCAAGCTAATTATCATGGGCATTATTTTAAATAAATGTTATTTTGGTATGGTTCTAAATTTAGAATGTCAGGACAGACTTTACTGAGCAGGTGACTAGTTGTCTGAAACCTGAAGAAGGGTGTACTAAAAAGTACACTAGCAGAGAAAATATCCACATGTGCAAAGGCCTTTCTGCAGGTATATTTGGCTTTAGCAAGAAAATACCAGTGTACTAGGAATATAGTAAGTGATAGAACAAAAAAAGTTAAAATTGAAAAGATAAGGAAGAGTAAGATCACACAGGGTTGATTACATACCATGCCAGAGATTTTAGATTTTGCTCTTTATGCAGTGAAAAACCACTAAATGATTGTAAGTGGAGGAAATGAAGAGGACTAATATTTGGTAAAGTACTACTAAATCAATAAGAGGCAAGAGAGGGAGCAGAGAAACAAGTTAGACTATTGTCAAAAACTGAATGAGAGAGAATACTGTATGGAGCAAGGGTAGTAACCCTAAAAAGAGCTGTTACTGCGGTGCTACTGCAGACGATGAAGTGTGATTGTTCAAGGGCTCTGCAGGTAGGCTGAATGCAGATAAGAGGAGAAAATGGAAGAGAACAAGGGTATGATGGCAAAAGTTGGCAAAAAAAAAAAACTGATCTTGGGAGAAAAAGTTTTATTGTAGGGACGTTAAATTGAGATTGTAGTGAGACATTCAAGTGACTTCTATATAACAGCCTAGATGTGCTGGAAGTAATTAAGCAGTAATAGTGACCAACACGTCACTGAAATTGGCAAATCAACGTGCTCAGTGACGACAGGAGTCTAGAAAAAGTGAAAATGACCTAAATCTCAGAACATCAGTGGGCACAATAGAAGGATTTAGAAAGAAAAGTAGAAAGACCCATTTAAAAAGAAAGGAAAATAATACTGTACAGCCTGACGTGTGAAGGGAGAAAAAATGTCAACATGTTCAGCTGCATTGCTACAAATTAAAATAAATTTTGGGACTTGTCTACTCTGCTTGTAATTTATAGGATTTAGATAAAATGTGAGGAGTGGTAGAGATAGAAGCAGTTTGGAACAGATTGAAGACCGAAAGGGAAATGAAGTAAAGATAGCATCCACCACACATGCGCGCGTGCGCGCACACACACACACACACACACACACACACACACACAAGTGGAGAAGGTAAATTAAGGGATTGAATGTTATGGAAACTTAAAGTAGAATATTAGGGATGTATGGATTTTTGTTTGATTTCAAATTTTCTCATTTTTTAGTAATTAAGTGTTTAGATTCAAATACCCTGAAGAAATAAGGTGGTTTTAAAATGCATGTTTATGTAAAACGTACATATCACATGTAGTTAAGAGTCAAGAAAAAAAAAGTGGCAGCTGTTTGCTGTAAGTTTACAGCTTTTGATCGTGGCTGTTTCATTGCAGCCAAGGGACACTTTGAAGTAAGCTGTTAGGCAATAAGTCCTTGTAATATAATTGGACATTGAGCAAATTGCAGTCTCAATGTGAGCCCTTGTAGTCTTTGTACTACTAAGTTCATTAAAACTGCACAAGACAATGAAGAAATGAGATTCAGAAAAGAGAAAGAAAATGGAATAACTCAAAACTTGATTAGGCTTTCTGAAAAGTATAGATGTCAATAGGACTCTGCTAGTTAATAATGTTCTTTGTTATAAATATATACATTTATCAATATTCAATTCTTGATATCCACTTGAATTAGTGGATCTCAGCATTCTCAACTTTTTTTGCATTAAGAAATTTTCAGGTACGACGCATCTGTGTTTCAACTATGGAATGATATTTATTAAAATATATTCATAGAGCAAACATAGAAAAGGAGTTCTGACTTTGAATTAATATTTTAAAAATAGATAATGTTTCATAATGTAAAACAGCCTCATTATATTTGAGATTTTTTTTTTTTGTGGGTACCGGGGTTAGACCTCAAGACCTCGCGCACCAGCAGGCGCCCATGCCGCTGAGCGATATCACTGGCCCTTTTTTCGTATGTGGGATCCGAGAGTCGAACTCGGGCCCTCGCACTTGCCAGGCAGGTGCTTAAGCCGCTGAGCCATCTCACCAGCCCCCTATTTGAGATTTTTTATCAAAGCAAAAGTTTAAACTTAGAAACAGAAGATTGTGATTAGGGGTATGCGAACTATTTTCAATTTACCATGGCTTTTGCTCTTAAGGATAGAACAGCTTATTATAAATTCTTCATGTTGTGGGAATTTGAACTCCTTGGAGAGTTTTCTATATTATTATTTCAACTCTCTTTCTTTAATTAATCCAAATTGTTTTTAACATAGTGATAATGATCCAAGAATTCATATTATCCCTAGAGATGACTCCAGAAATAAAATAATTTAATTCTTTTATTATATCAAATCCTCCAGAGACAATTTATTTTATAAACAGTAACACCAAAAAGTTGTTTACTATGGTGTGGGGAAATTGTATTAGCCAGTCTTTCCCAGTTTTACCTGTGATTTCTGTATCCCCATTGATTCACAATTTTATATAGGAATAGGAAAACATGTTAACGCTGATGTTCAGAATTTAATACAGATACTTTAAAAGGAATATAAAAACAAAGAAACTATTTGCTCAAGAATTGGAATATCCTTTACTCAGATCATTTTATCATTGGTTTTCTTCCTCTGCTAATTACGTATTTTTATGGTTGATTGTTTATAAAGTGTGATAAATTGGCATGTTGACTTCAGTTTCTTTTCTTTCCTGTGTAGCAAGAATCCTACTCAAAAGCATATAAGGTGATGATCCTACTGGGCCAACATTGTTCCTGTGCTTCTTGCATTTATTACTGTGTTTACCTTTTAGAGCGTTTGTCCCATGCTTTTGTATTGTACTTAACAACTGACCATTAACCCATTGAAATCATTACCTTCCCTGATTCTTTCCAATGCTTCTTCCTTTGTTTTAATGCCTGAGATTTGCATGTAGAACTGAGATTTTTTTCAGTTTATTGAACATTATTCCCGGAAACCCTGACTGTTCTCTTGTCCTAGTTTGTGTATATATTATGGGGTAATGTGAGTTGTGTCATTTGAAAAAATAAAAACCTGCCTTGTTTATAACTCGGACACAATCCTACTTGAGTGTTCTCCTGTGAGTGCCCATTCTCAATCTTGCATATTTGTAACCGACTGCTTCTGTACTGATTCTTGTCTTCTTATTCACTCAGTGAGTTGATAGCTTACATTTCAGGGAGACAATTTTAATCGCTTTGGATTTATAGATAAATCATAGTTATTCAGGATGTAATATTAAAGTTCTAAATCCCTCTGCCAAGTTTGTGCATGTTATAGTTTGGATCTTGAATGTGCCTTAAAGGTCCATGTATTAAAGGCTCATTACCCAGTGTGGCACTATTGAGAGGTAGTGGAGCCTTTAAGAGATGGAGTGAGGGCCGGTGAGATGGCTCAGCGGCGTAAGCGCCTGCCTTGCAAGCGCGAGGGCCCGAGTTCGACTCCCGGATCCCACATACGAAAAAGGGGCCGGTGATATCGCTCAGCGGCACGGGTGCCTGTTGGCGCGCGAGGTCCTGAGGTCGAACCCCCGGTACCCACAAAAAAAAAAAAAAAAAAAAAAAAAGAGATGGAGTGAGTCGGTTCTTATACCAAGGGAATTGATGTACCCCAGTTTTCTCTTTGCTCATTTTGCTTCCTGGCCATGGGAATGTTTTTGCTGTATCCCACCTCCTGACATGATTCTCCTTAGGACCAAAGCAATGAGATCATGGACTGAATTTTCCAAAATTGTAGAACAGTGTAAGCTTTATTGTTTAAAGTTGGTATTTTTTAAAGTGACAGAAAGTTAACTAACACGGTGTAATTCTCAGTGCAATCTCACTTGGTCTTTGAAATTTCACATCATCTTAATCTCATCATTGAAGAAGAGTTTGCTTATTGCTGATGTTCCATATCCCCATGTCTTGGTGTTCTGTGGGACTGGTACAGTCAGTGCTGGGTGGTTACCTCCTTGTGGGTTGACAATTAGAGCATTCCTTCTGCTTTCAAGCAGATGCAGTTACTCTCAAAGAGGGGTTTGGACTTGCAGAATCTCAGAGGAGGCTCTGAGTAGAAAGATGAACACTTAGATACATTCACATCGGAGCACAAAGGTGAAACATACTGCCAGGTGTACAATGAGATGAAACTAAAATCTTGTCAACCCCCCACTTGCATTCTCTGTAGCAGGCAATCTAGGGCCTGGTGTGATGGCTTTGCCTAGCAGTGTAGTTGCCTGCTAGTTTGATCTCAGCAGGTAAGCCTTTAGAGCAAACAGTAGGTAGCAAAAAGGTAATATAACAGAGTGGCAAATTGAAGCAGTTTCCCCCATTGTAACCACTCAGTCACATGAGTACTTCTCTGATTTTGTATTTCATCTTTTTTATTTTATCCAATAACTTACTTTTCCCCCAGGAAAGGCAGGCTGAAATTCTGAAATTTCAGAAATTCTGGAATGTGAAGAACTGACCTAGTGGTCTTACTTTGGAATTCATAAACCAAATACAAGATAGCTCAGGCCTCAGCTCTAATGTAGGACCAGAGAATATATGTAACATGTCATCATAGCTCCACAGCCAGGATCTCTTTTGGCTTCAGCTGTGTTTACCCTAACCAGAGCTGCCTGTTCTACTGTTTTGGAATTTTGTTAAGCCATGTGCCCCAGGGCAGCAATGTAATGGACACTTGCAAGACATAAGTGGGTCACTCTATGTATCAGGAACCCTGGAAGACCTTTCCAAGAACAAGGATATTTTGCATGTTGGTACTTTCCAGTAATACTAAGAAACACTAACTGAACTAACAAACTGCAGAAAATACAGTGTGATAACTGCTTTTCAAAGTAGATCCCATAGCCAATTGATTCACTTCTTTCACTTCCCTGGGGCAGCCAGATTCTCTTTAGTTAGGATTCTTTCTGCTTGTATGCACCTTCATGGACTATTGCTTTTCCCAACATATAGTCAAGATATGAAGCATCTGAACTGTAATAAGTACAAAAACCAAACATTTTGTTAGGTCTATGTTTTTCAGCTGTTATGGTTAAGATATAAAATGTCCCCTAAAAGTCTCATGTGATTAAATATGGGACTTTTAGAAGGTGATTGGATCATGGAAGTTCTGTACTCATCAGCAGTCTTCAAACATCTGGAATATTATATAAAGAATAAATTTCTATCAATATTCTTAGACTTCACTGGTCATGTCCTTCACATTAGCTGTTATTTGAAACACAGACTAATATTAAGATGCCTATTAAAATGTTTAATGAGAAAAAAAGGAAGAATGAACAAAGGGAAGAATAAAGGAATGAAGAGAGGAAATAGAAAAGGATCAACCAACCAAACAACTGTAAGCTAGAAGAAAAACCCCTGAACTTGCATGTGTTACATGGCTTTAATTGGCCTTTGACTTTCAAATACTTATTAGATTATACCACTGATGGTGAACCTTTTAGAGTTGTCAGTGATACAGACAGCTTGCTGTGGTACACATGCCCTAGATTTGCCACAGCTGTATTATGCCTTTAAGATTAGGGATGCAATAGGTAAAATGTATTGAAGAAAGTGAGATACGCCACAAAAGTATTTGAGCATTTCAACTTTATTATATTAATGCATATGTATGAAGGTAAACACAAAGAACTTTATCTAACTCAAATAAAAACTAAGTTTATAGAAATTCATAGAAAAATTCTCTTATAGATAAACTTAAAAATAATCCTTTATTGTGAAGTTATGTCCATTTTGAATAAAGGAAAATGTAAATATGTAATGATTGCTATATTTTGTTACACACAGCAAACTGCTGTTATTCTGTAGTTAAATTTGTATGCAAATAATTTAGTAAATTGTACTATTTTAAGACTTCAATATAAAGCATTATATAATAAAGATGAAATTAATTTATAGTTTAAAATGTAGGTTCATTTTCTCAAATGTATCATTTTAAAGAAAATATGAGATACTAATATTTGTGGCATCATAGAGTTCAATCAAGATGGTTACATGAAAAGCCAACTAAAATATAATGAAGGGTTGGAGTGTTAGGGAATGATAAATCACCATCAATTGCACAGAACAAAATTCATAGTCAATACTTACCTGACATATTCTTTTTATGCTTGGTGTAAAGCACTACTCTTTTTTATCTATTTTGACCTAAATTTATTATTTATTTGCCATTAAAAATGCTTGGTTTTTAAAATGAAAGAGAAATTATAGCTTTTTTGAAGTATGATTAACAAACATTACATAAACTTAAGGAATGCAAGGTGATGTTTTGATATGTGTGTACATTAGCAAATGATTACCGCAATCAAGCTAATTAACATTCAGTCACTTCACTTTTTTTTTTTTTTTTTTGGTTGGAACACTTAAGTTCTACTCTCCTAGAAAATCTTTTTTTTTAATAAATTTATATTAGCAAATGCTTTTTGACCTCATTTTGTATTTACATTTATTTATTTGTTTGTTTTGAGACAGTCTCCGTATGTAGTTCAGAGTGGCCTTGAACTCACTATGTAGCCTAGACCTCGAACTTGAACAGTCCTCCTGCCTCAGCCTCCTGAGTGCTGGGATTACCAGCATGTGCCACCACGCCGGGCCTCTCCTGGCAAATGTAAAAAATAAAATACAGTATTATTAACTACAGTCAATGTAATGTAGATTTGGTCTCATGTACTTGTTCATCTTGTCCTGTGATTCACTTTCCCTCCTTGGGTAACAACCCCACTTTCCCTCCTTGCCCTTGTTAACAACCATTGCACTTTCTGTTATGAATTTAGCTAATTTTGTTTTGCTTTGTTTTTGCTTCATATATAAGTGAGATCTTGCAGCATTTCTCTTTCTGTGTATGGCTGCTCTTAAAATAATGTCCTCAAAATGCATCCACATTGTTGCAAATGGCACAGTTTCCTATTTAAGGCTGAAAATATTCACACATATGTATATATGTATATACCTTATCCATTCATTCATTGTTGGACATCTAAAGATTGTTTGCATGTGTTGGCTGTTGTAAATAATGCTGCACTGAATATGTGAGTGCCTGATTTAACTCTGTCTTGGACTGTATGGTTGCAGGCTTATGAAGTTATTTTCTAACATCCATTTCCTTCATCCAAGTCTGTTGATAATGAGTTACCTGCCAGCACTGTGCTTTATGACCTGCATTTCATTTTTCTTTTTCTAACTTGATTTTTCTTCTTAGTTATAAAAGATTAGTTGAATACTCAAAAAAATGTCATCATAAATGACACAAAAATAAGTAAAACTACTCCCCTGACTTAATACAATTGTCTTACATGTAGTATGTGCTTTTTGGCCTGGTTTTCAAGCCGTATATATTGTAATTAACTTTATAAGGTCTTATAAATAAATTAATCTGATGCTGGAAATAAAAAGGGAGTTGGAGGAAAGGTGAAAAAAACAATTGAAATGTGTTATGTGCATGTACCAATTCCCTTCAGTGAATGTAATCACCATGTACTGCAAGTATGTACTAATAAAAGTAAAAAAAAAAAAAAAAAAAAAAAGCAATTCTACAAAACTAACATCACAAAAAAGAACTAAAGAAGAATGTGTCAGCTGTTCTAAGACAGTCAACTGATTACTTAGACAAAACTGTACATCTGGGGCACAACCAATTGTGTGGGGAAGGAACTGCCATCACTTAGAATTCCCATATCAGGAGATAAGGTAGAGCATACCACTTGTTGGTTTTCTTCTTATTTAAAAAATATAAGTAAAACTAATGTGAAATTCTAAAATGTTTAAGTTAATTATTTTCTGATTAAAAAGGAATACCTTATAGAAATGCCTTGTAGAAATTTTATAAAGAATAGTAAAAAAATTACTCATAGCTGGACGTTGTGGTATACACCTGTAATCCCACACTGGGAGGCTGAGGCAGGAGGACTGTGGCCTGGGCTACATAGTTCAAGTTCTGCCTGAACTGCATAGCAAGACCCTGTCTCAACAAAACCAAAAAAAATATTACTTATAATTTCATTTCACAAAGCTGTGCTTATGTATTTTTAAAATTTTATTTATTTATAAAATAAAACATTTTTATTGGTACATGTTTGCAATACATGATTACATTTATCTTGAGTTTGTAGCCATGCATTTTTCAGAAGTATTTAAGTGTCTCCTTTTTGTAAGCAAGGTGGGTACAGAGGTACTCATGAGTAGGAGAGTACTTGTAATGGTGGCAGTTGGTGGACATTCTTTTTTGATTGACTTCACTTTTACAGACAATAAGTAATATAATCAGCTGAGAGACATAAGAGATTGAAGAAGTCATTGTGAAAAGGAAGTATGGGAATGAATGAACTTAGAAAGTATAGTGTGATTTGGGGGAAGCATTAACGTCTTCCAGACCTAGAAAATCCCTACATTATGCAAATTCTTCTACTGACCATGAAAAAGGAGACTCTTGATAGCTTATAAGATTGATATAACATTAATACTAAATCTATACAATAGTTGTATAAAAAAAGAGAAATCAAGTCACTTTGATGTTTGAACAAATACATTATAGATCTAAAGAAACCAGAAGCCTGAATACAATGATATATGAGAAGTAACGCAGCATGACCTAGTTGGTTTTATCCAAGGGATATAGGGACATTTTAACATAAAATCTTTTAATATAATTTATCATGTTATGAGAGTAAAGGAGAAATATTGTCATCTCAATAAATGCAGGAAAATCCTTTGACAAATTTTACCATCTTTATTTTGTGATAAAGACTGTTTAAAAAATAGAATGGAATATTCTTAACCCAATAAAAAATTTACTCCAACATCTACTTTATGGTGAAACTTTAAATAAATTGAGAGATGTGATGAAAAACCCATTCTTACCACTTTGCTCAATGTGTTGATTGATGTCTTGCCACTAAGGATGGAAAAATGTAATAAAGGAAAGAAATGAAGTCGTCAAGATTAAGAGGTATTATTATCCAGGGGCTGGTGAGATGGCTCAGTGGCATAAGCACCTGCCTGGCAAGTGCGAGGTCCTGAGTTCGACTCCCAGAACCCACATATGAAGAAAAGGGCTAGTGATATCGCTCAGCAGCATGGATGCCTGCTGGCATGCGAGGTCCTGAGTTCGACCCCTGGTACCACAAAAAAAAAAGAAAACTCCAAAGCATGAGCCACACAAGTCACTAAGATCTCAGCAGCACATTTGAATGTTTATAAAAGCCAACAGTATTTCTATTACCAACAAAATTTTCTTAATCAAAAGTAATGCTCCTTTCATAATATTTTCAAAAAAATATACTGGTCCTAGGAAAAGATCAAATGGTTGTTTCAGTTTTTTTTTTTTTTCAGTGCTGGGATTGAACCCAGGGCTTTGTGCATGCTAGACAAGTGTACTACCGCACTACCATTGAGCTGCATCCCCAGCCAATCCTTCACAAATGTTTAAATTATAACTACAAAACTATTGAAAGTCAAAGAGAAAATTACCTTGGTCGTAGAACAGAACCTTACTCAAAATACATCAGTGTATATTACTATTGTTGATTAAATATCATATAGTTTATCTGAATGAGTACTTCAGTTCAAAATTTGTATTAATAGCTTTTTTGATTTGCCCTGTTTAAGAAAGCCATATTACCCTATTGACACAGATATTCTGTTCTTTAAAATAATTTTACATTTTGGATTTTAAGAGTAGACTGTAATCCACCTAGAGTTGAATTTGCATATGGTATGATAATATGGTAAATACAGATTGCTTAAGCAAGATTGCATGAAAAAACAAATTGCAAAAAAAGATTATATTGACTTAATACTTTAAGTCCTATAAGTTGTAAGAAACCAGATAAAAAGTAAAAATACTATCCACAATCTAATTTAAGTGATTTTGTAGCTCAGATCATGTGCCTAAAGTCTAGAGATAGGAAAACTTTGTACAGATAATTAAAAATTTCTGCAGTGAAGTGTGCTTGAAATGTAATATTTGTAAAATAGTTGAATGGGTTATTAAATTAGTTTTCACAACTTAATTGAAAGAACCAGTGAACATAGGGAACATAATTTCACTAAAAACAAATCTTATATAAGTATATTGACTTTCCTTCTAAAGAAGTTCCTGTAGAAAAACTATATTGATGTCAATTTCAGTGAGACCATTGGCAATCATTCACAGTATTATGGACAAGTGAAGCTCCAGTGTTGTTGAATAATGAATTACGTCTACTTTAATGGAATTCTCTAATGTATATCATGAAGCTGTACTCATAGAAATACATTTTAGTTTGATCAATAAAGTTGATAAAGATATGAAATGTGTATTTGTGAAAATCAGTAATGCAAATACGAAAGATAAATATTCAATAAAACTAATGTAATGACTGGCTAAGATGAATATTTTTTGACACTCTAGGTAATGAGCTTCTAAACTAATAAAAATAATTACCATGTGTAATTGAACTGTGGCCAATTACATTGAGAAAAGAAAATGATTGTTGGCTGGGAAAATAATTCACTGAGAATGTAATAAGTGAGTGGTATGGCTTGATGAAGTGGAGGGGCTTGATAAGTAAGAACTGGAATAAAAAATGTTATAGGTACAGTAGATTGCAGGTAATTAAAGGCCAGAGGTGAGAAATTGTGATATCACTTGAAGTGATATCTAAGGATCACATTAAAAGGGTTTTGAGTACCATGTTATAGAGCTTCGATTTTATTTGTTAAACAGAAGCATTGAACATCATCAAAATAAAGATTGTTTTTTGCAGCATGATGTAAGGTCTAATGGATTAGTAAGAGACCTCATGAGGAAGACAGTAATTCCAGCAAAATATAATGTCATTCTAACCAACACCATTAGTGATAGATGGGATTGACGGTAGGAAAACTGCAGGGGTCAGATGATGTGAATTCTAATATTTGCACAAGGGGAAATCATTTGTTTGATGAATACTCATTGATTGACAGGTATTAGATATAAAACAGGGAAGATGAATGTGAAAAAAATCCCTGCCTTTTAAAAGCCCATGCACAGGGCCGGTGAGATGGCTCAGCAGCTTAAGCGCCTGCCAGGCAAGCGCGAGGGCCCGAGTTTGACTCCCGGAACTCACATACGAAAAAGGGGCCAGTGATATCGCTCAGCGGCACGGGCACCTGCTGGCGCGCGAAGTCCTGAGGTTGACCCCCCGGTACCCACAAAAAAAAAAAAAAAAAAGCCCATGCACAGTTGGGAGGAGAAACGGGTAATGAACAAAATCACAAATACAGCCTCTAGTAAGTCAGAAAATAAATGGCCTAGAGAGACACACAGTAGTGAAGAGGGCAAGGGAAATGTGTGGTTTTAGGAGATAGGAAGGTGTGGTAGGTGTGATGATAAAATGCCTCATCCTAAAGGTGACATTTGAGTGATGTAGGAAGGAGAGGGAGTCAGTGCTCTGGTGTCTTAGAAATAGTTGTTTGTTTGTTTGTTTGTTTGTTCTGTTAAAAGGAATTCAGGAAATGTCCTAAGGCAGAAAGATGTTGAAGAACATCAGGACCAGAGGGGCTGGGGGATTGACAATGTGGGAGAAAGGTCAGAGAGGTACAGTAGTAGAGAGCCACTTGCTGTGTAAGTGCCCTGTAAGGGCTTTGGCTTTTACTCAGTGCATGCCCGGAGACAACTAAGAACTTTGATTGGATAAGGGTCTTGCTCCAACTTGCGTGTTAACAAGATCACTGTGACTACAGTGTTGACTACAGGTTGGAAAAGAGCACAGTGGCCCCCGGGAGGAGGAGATTACTGCAGTGTGCGCCTGGGAGTTGTGAAATATCACCCTGGCAATTAAGATGGAGTTGCTGTGGCTGTTAACTTGGTGAATCCCATTGAGAATTTTAGAAAAATAACAGATTTATAGTTAGGATAATAATTCTGCTGTTTGGTCATGTTAAATTTTAAGTGCAGATAATGCTTTCAAGTAGATCTAGTAATTGAGATTTATAAGTCATCCGTACTCTGAGCTGTGGACCACTATACAAATTATTTAAAGCAAAGGTGAGAAGCACACATGTAAGTAATGACTCATCTACCAATTAATACATAGACTCAGGGCCTTTTCTTAGGTTTGTGGGCGGTGTGACTTTTGGGCTAAGATGTGTGTCAGAAAGTTTAAAAGCACAGTCTGTAGTAAGCCTAGAAGAAAGTGTGAAAGCTAAAATCTCTTGTATCCCAGGAAGCCTGTATTTGCTGATAATGAAGTGTGATGCTCTCAGAAGCATTAAGAATTACTACTAAGCTAAAATGCAGAGGTGCCCATGAGAAAAAAAAATTAGAAATCAAGCAGGGGTAAAGAAATAGAGCTAATGATCTCTACATTATTCCGTAATCCTAAAAGTATATATGACTGAGATTTTTTACCTCTTATATTGGGCACAAAGATTGCCTGTGATTGCTGCTGCATTTTATGAATCTCCCTGTATTTGTTTATTCATAACTCCTCATAGACTTACACAGAGGAAACTAAAAGATTATGGCTTATTTGTTGAGTACTACCCATGTGAAGAACTTCAATACAAAAGCGTCAACATTCTATATTTCAGCTTGATTTTTCAGGAATAAAATAGACTTAAAAATGGTGATTCTCAGCATAACCTTGGAAATCACTCATTAAATTTATGCAGTAATATAAAACTTGCATTTACTTAGCCCTCATATAAAGAATCTTTTTGAATGAGGCTTCTATTGATTGAAAATATGGATCTTGTCAGGAGGAATAAGTTTATCCAGGAAACATGTCTCATAATACTATTTTAGACAGTCTAGTCAGGACCCTCAGAGAACTGTGAAAATTCAGAGTGGTAATACAGTACTTACCAGAGGCCATCTATTATGCAGTTAATAACCTATGTATCACTCCTTTGTTTCTCACTCAGTAGTCTTAATAGTTTTACTTTACTGACAAAATATTTTTAAAAACAACCATAGATATGTAGAAAGTATGACTAAAGACCTGCCTTTTACCTTCAATAAATTGAACAAAGAAATACTCATTTAGATCTCTTCTGCATGGAAATATCATTTGTACAAGTTTATATTGGGCTGGGTTTTATAGTGCTTAAATCCTAGCTCCCACCACCCCGGGAATTGCCATTTTGCAGAAGAGGTAAAAATGTACTTAGTAATTATAATGAGCCTGATATGTATGCCACCTACATTAGAATAACCTGGAATGCTTTGTAAAAATAAATATGCCTTGACTCTACCCAACTCACAGCCAAAGAACCCTAATTGCAATTTAAAAATCTTTACTTTAAAGCTTATTTAGTATTAAATAGAGTATTGCAAATTTATGCAGTAGGTGCTACAGTAGTTCTACAAGTAAGATCACATACAGTTTAATTCATTGTTTCTCAATCTTGGCCTAACAATGGAATTGTTTGGAAAGCTTTCCCAATGCTTGGGTCTTATCCTGTGCGACTCTGATATAACTGTTTCAACATGGACCCTGCGATTATTTACAATCACACATAGTAGCTGATATATTCCAAATGTTATAGTTTATTAACAAAACCATTCATGGTATTTTATATGTAATTCTCTGTTCAGTAGGCATTGTGAAATATAAAAATCTAAAAAGATGACATTTATTATTAAAATAATATTAAGTCAACATTTATTTTGTTATTATGTGCCAAGTATAAATTTATTTAATCATCTTGAAAACTCTAAGTGTGATTAGCATTCCCATTTTACAGGTGAAGAACAGAGCTATGGTGATTTGCCTAAGACTGCACAACTGGTAACAACACTGGCATTTGAATTCAAGCAGTCTGGCTCTAGAATACATACTCTTAATGCTGTGTTACCTACATGTATGCTGTACCTATCCTCATTTGCTTCCTTCTTATTGTTGACCTGTATCATTTGTGCTTACAGTACCTTGAAATATCTTCCTCCAACTTCTTGCATGGTGAAGTTTTGTCCATTTCATGTTCACAGCTCAAATGTCACCTTTCTATGGGAAGTCTTCCTACCTCCCTACTCTGAGAAGTGGCATTCCCATTGTAGCAGTTGTTAAAGACTTCTAGTATTTCTTCGTGTGTGACTCACAATGTGTGTGTTCTTTGAAGGAAGAGATTTGTGATGCGTGTATTTTTATAGCTACCTTGATGTCATGAATTTAGTAGCCCTTTATATTTGTTGACTACATGAATATATCACCAAAAGATGTCTTTTTGTATTTTATACAATTAAGTTAATTAAATTGGTTGATTGAGAAGTGAAGCCAAATATGTGTCAGTAACCACTTTAAAGATGCTTCAATTCCTGGCTCATGTTTGGATTTCATTCGAAAGTGAGAGATTATTAAAGATTGTAAATAAAGAAGTCACATAATACACATCGTGTTTCTACCAGTTGGATTTAGTAAGACACATGGAGACTGCCTGAAATATCCTATAAGTAAGGCTTAACATCCCAACCTGCATGGATACGATGTCATCCCTATCCAGCAAGGTCTGCCTCCATTTAACCAAAGACATGCTGTGAACTGTGGTGTGACTGGAAATGAAAAAAAAAAAAAAATGAAGATGGAGGAGCAATGGTAAGCACAGATCCAAGAAGTATGATGAATGTAAAATGAGTTGGAAGTGCAGCAGCCAGAACAGTAGGGTACATGGTGCAAGAAAAATAATAATTCAGAAAAGAAGCCAAGGAAAAGATCCATTTTATTTGATGCAGGATGAGTGGTAAAGTGGAGCACTGCATGTTTGAAGGAATCTGAAACTTCTAGTCAAAACAGGAGGAATATTTCCTGCATGTGAACCTGGCAATAGTGTGCGAGATAGTACAGATCAAGGGCTGACAACCTGCGGAGCTAGGAATAATTTATACATTTGTAAATGCTTGAGAAAAAACTAATAATATTAGGAAATTGTACAAAGTTTAAAATTAAGTGACTATAAATAAGGTTTTTTAAATTTACAATCATGCTTATCCACTTAAGTTTTTTATTTTTTTTATTTTTTGTTTTTGTTTTGTGTGTGTGGGTACCGGGAGTCGACCTCAGGACCTCGCATGCCTGCAGGTGCCCGTGCTGCTGAGTGATATCACCGGCCCTTTTTTCATATGTGGGTTCCGGGAGTCGAACTCGGGCCCTCGCGCTTGCCAGGCAGGCGCTTATGCTGCTGAGGCATCTCACCGGCCCCCACTTAAGTATTTTTTGAGGAGTTTTGGATTGTGCTACAATGGAATATCTGAGAATTGGAAGAGAGACACATTAAAGTGTAAGTAAGCTCTCAAAGTATAAAATAGTATCTGACCCTTTACAGAAGTACTTTGGTATGAATGGAAAGGTTAAAAGCACAGCGATTAGTTATGAACCTTATGTAGGGTATTGTAATAATCTTTGAATGAAATAATAAAGATATTTTATCTTGAAGTCCTTTTAAGTTGAATCTGTAAAGTCAATGTCATCTTAGGGAATAAGTGGCAGTTAATAGGCACAAAGGAAGGGTGGCATATTTCAGTAAGGGTAGAAATTCTGAGTAGAGTAGACGTGGGGGCGCATCTGGCCTGTAATTGGTCTAGTAAGTTCAATTTGAGCAATTATGATACCAGAAGTAGTGAATGAGCACATATGCTAATACTACATTACAGCGAACCAGTAAGCTAGAATTAGTGAGCCTGAAGAGAAAAATAGAGTTTAGATTCTTGACTATCATAGAGACTTTATTAAATGGTCAACAAATTGAATAAAGTAGAACTGACATAATGATCAAGGAATGTTAAAGACTAGGAAGTCTATGAATGTAAAGAACCAGGAACCCAGAAGTGTTACAAGACTGGATATGTCCCAAGAAGCCCGGGCTGAGGGAAATGGGAGCAATCAGCCTTAATATAAGCCGCAGTTCGCATGCAACACTCAGCGCCCTGCCACATGTGTCATTTTATTTATATTCCTTACACTAATCTGATAGGTTTGGCAGCTATCAAGGCTTACTTTTTGCATTTATCAGAATATAGAAGATTATGACTATCTCTCTAGAGGAAAATTTATCATGTAGCTAACACAGTCTAAGTAATGGGATAACCTTAGTTTTATTAGTGTTTTCCAAAGTCCTATATCTTCATCCTAATGAAAGCCCCAATAACATAATTTCAGGACAAAGAAAACTTTGACCATTGTGATTCACTAACATAGATAGAATTGGATGGGTCTGGAACTTCAAATCCTGTGTATTTTCTGTTGTGCCACACTGTCCCCCACTGCCTTTTGTATCTTTAATGGTAGGTACTTCTATGGCTTACCATATTAATGAGATGATGATGGAAAAATGCATTTAGATAGGACAGCAGCAGATTGACATAGCTACTTTACAAATGGAAGCAGATTAGGAAAACTACCTGAGTCCATAAAAAAAGACATTGCACCAAGGACTCCAAATTTAATGTTTCTTTATAATGATTACTTATATGGGTGGCTAAAAACAGGTTTCCAGCTGCCTTCCGCTATTCACAAATACATGACCGTTAGGAGGATACTGAAAATAAATGTTAGTTATCAGAGAAAAGATCTTTGAGTTTCAACTTACACAGAGGGGCATTCCTATTCTACCTTATTCTCCTTTTAAACCAGTTTTATGAATTTAATTACAAAATGATATAGTCACCGAACCGATGTTAAGCAATTGCTGAGAAAGAAGACTAAATATTTACTTGTAGGTAGTTACTAGGCACCAAAATATGAACAAGATGTTTGCATTTTATTTTGAAAGCATCTTGAATACACCAATACTAATAATATGAAAAAATATTCTAATAATTCAGAAGTTACTCCGAGAAAAATGAATCCTTTCCCAATTTTTACCTGATACTTATAATTTTATTTAGCCTATTTTATGATAATGATTAGATATGTATGTCTAAAATTTCTAGATTTCATAACTGAGTAGTTATTGTGACTACTTTTCTTTTTTTAGTAAGTGTTTCCAAGGATAAGGATGCTTTTGTATCTTCCCATTGCCCTCTCCACCATTGTCATTTTGGTTACATATTTTAAAATTTCCCCCTTTAGGAAATAAAGTTTTACTCAACCATGTTTTTGAAAAGATGACTCAAACTTGTATATCCTTATATGATTCTAAGTACTTCAATATTAACTGGGCCAACATATTTAACTTATTTTTCTCTTCCAAAATACATATTACAGACTAATTCTTATAAAGGCACCAAATCAGAAATATACTCAGGGGCGGTCTTCATCAGAATGATCTGGGTTGCTATTAAATCAGAAAGTTCCTGTGTCTTCATCAAAATGACTGAAGCTGAACCTCTAAGAATGTGAATTGAAGATACGCATTTTTAACAAACTTCCCAAATGACTCTTGTTTACATTACAGTTTGAGAATACAGACTTATATATAGCCTATCTTAGTTAGATCCTAGGAGTGTCGCAAGTGTATATAATATAGGTACAAAAAAGTAAAAGAATATCCCTTATTCATATTGGGAACACGGGAAATCTTAGCTTAGAAACCTCAACTAATTAAGATTCATGAATAGAAATGGTTTGTTTATAGAAAGACTTTTGCCTGGGTCATTAATTTTTAGAAAGGTTTATAATCTTTCAGGAATTAGATTCATCAGGAAATACACAAGGGCTTGCTGACTGACACTAAAATGAACAGCTAAGTGCATGTGTGTGGTAAGAGACGTTAAGAAAACAGAATGGTTGCTAGATAAAATGTAATGTTGGGGAAAAACTGTCCTCCAGGCATCTATTTTCTTATAAAACACTGGAAAATGATTTTTTAAATGGCAAATTATATGCAGTACTTTCAATACTATAATTAAATGGCATTCACATATTTTTCCTTTAGCTCTCCTTTGATTTTTTAATTTTTAAATAAAAATAATATATTTCCTAGAGGATGATGATAATGAAAACTTTAGTTCCTAAAGTATATATCAAAGAGCAAGAAGAGGCTACTTTAGAAAAGCAGTTTTAAATTGTTTATTTGGGACATTTTTGATCTGACATAACAAAATACGATATTTAAGTTTGCAAATGAATTTAATTTTCTGTGCAACATAAAACATGTTCTATCTTTACATATTCTACACTTATGATTTATATAGTATTAACACTTTCTTCTGAAAATTTTCATATTACTGTAACCAGAATACCATCTTTCTGATACCTTGATTATTCAGAAAAAACCAAGATGAGTACTTCATTCAGATTTATAGGAGATGTTATCCATCTCATGATGACTGATAGCATCCCTGAAGCACAGAGCGCAGCATCCCAACCTATCTGAAGTTCTTTTGACTGAATTATAATCCAGTGTGCCTGAAATAGTACCAATTTACACCTCTTATCCCAATATACTTATTTATAGTGCCTCCTTCATTCTCAGGTATCGTTTTAGAGAACAAATTACATAACTGATCCTAACTTTTGACACTCTTATGTTCTTGTATCAACTTTCTCTCACACTTAAGCATTTTCACAAATCCTTGCTTTCTTCATCTTATGATAGGTAGCAGAAGCAACATCACAAGAGGAGTAGGTCTTCAGTTTGACTTCTCCCTCAGTTCAGAGATGTTTGTGTTCATAAGTCTCTTTACCTTTTGTTGGCTCTCAATTGTTGTGTGGTATAGCACTGTGTTAACGATGTCCCCCAAAGCCTCATGAGGTCGTGGGGGGCGGGCTTTTCAGAGGCAGCTGAATCTAGAGTTTGTGATTGGTTCATTGTCTAGTGCTAGGATTGGTGGTGTGAGTGCTGCACCCACCCTGGTGGGGGGTGACCTGCATACAATATAAGGGAGAGAAAGAAGCTTGATCCTCCCTTTTGCCCTTTTTGCTCTTCTTGACTTTGCTGTCTCCACTGCCCCAGCAGCCATGAACTGTTGCCCCTCTGCCAAGCCATCCTGCCTTGGAACCAGCCAATTATGGACTGAAACCTCCTTAAACTGTGAGCTAAATAAGCCTTTCCTCCCTTAATTTTGGGTGAAAGGTATCTCAGCAAGGAGAGAAAAGTAACCAAGACAAGCATCTTCCCAGAAATGGAAAACTGTGCATGTAATTCTTTTCTCTTAACGTCCTGGTAAAAGGAGGATTGCTTGGACCAGCCTCCACAGCCCATTTTCAGTAGTGTGGATGAATATGAAATGGTTGGAAGTAATTTAGGATATTGGCTGAGATCTTAGTTTCTGTGTTAAACAGAACAGGACTTGCAATGTAGCATCCTCATTCAAGCTTCAATTTCTTTGCAAAATGGGGTGTTAAAAGTCCCCACTTACACTAGGCATGGTGGTACACACCTGTAATACCCAGTTCCTTGGGTCAAGGCAGGAGAATTGCAGCTTTGAGGCCCACCTAGGTAGTTAGCAAAACCCTTCATTAAAATAAAAAATTTAAAAGCAATGGGGTATATAGGTCAGCAGGAGAACATTTCTCTAGTATGTGTAAGGCCCTGGGTTCAGTCCTCTGTACGGTGAAAAGAAAAGTCCTCAATTCCTTTCCTCATTGTTCTGTTGTGAAGTATGATAGAAATAAGAAATTTATCACAGTGTATTGCACCTAGTACGTATTTTGTTTTACTGATAGAACTACCACCACAACTACTGATAGCAGTACTCTAGTTTCTTTTGGTAGATAAATTGTACACTTGTGATGGGAAAATTTGAGGAAATAGTCTAAGGAGTGGAAGAATATGTGTGATCACTATCCCTATCTATTGCTTTGTTAAAAGACAAGAAATTGCAGGAAGTTATGTATGTAACCCATTCCTTTGTCCAATTAACAATACATACTGGTTTGGGCTAGAAAAATATAAAAAGGATGGGGCTGGGGATTAGCTTAGCAGCGCAGGTGCCTGCCTGGCAAACACAAGGTCCTGAGTTTGATTCACAGTACCAAAAAAAGAAAAAAAAAGGAAAATATAAAAAGGAAAAGAGCACTGAATTATGAAAAATCATAATGAATTTTTCTTTAATACTTTTTAGGCAGCAACTGGACTTTTAAAGTTCATTTAAAGATCAGTGAATCGATGCTACTGATTGAAAGAGTGAGACAGTTGAGCTGCTTGAGCAAGTCTTCTTAGTGATTTACATCAGATTATTTTTATATTTTTGTACATGAAGCAATTTCTCAGAAACACAGCAGACACAGAATAGTGCTGGAGGGAATAATATCTTTCTGATCTCAACTGAAAACTAACCTCAAGAGCTAGTGTATTTCGCTCAATAACCAGGGCAGTGGGAGTTGAGAGGCAGATTATCTCTGCCTGAACAGTGAAGTCTTTAGATCAAAAACTAAGAGCAAGAGATAAGGAAAAAGAAAACTGTTCAGTAAAATATACAAAAGCAAAACAAACAGAGGAAATAAAAACTATTGTTTTCATCGCTGTAGGAGCAGAGAGGCATCTTAGAAGAAAGGAAAGCAAGTATGAACCTCAAAGTATCTCATTCTCAGAATCATTGAACCTGACATATGAGAATCAATTTTTTTCTTCTTAAATGACTTCAGTTCATAATAACAGCATATGGAAAATAAAGCCAAAGCCAGCTGTGTCATAGGAGAACACATTTCTTTCTCTTTCTTTCTAAATGCTTTTTTTTGTTTTGGAAAGCAACCTAGTATCCCCTTAGGGCAAGCCTGACTTGGGGAAGATAAACATTTTAGGATTTGATAAGTGTAACACAGGTTGCAATTTCTGCAAGATGCTTGACTCATATAAGGTTTAATGTTCTCAATCATAAAAATGAATAAATTATTTCAGATATGTCCTCTTCCAAATTTTTGTCATAAGAGCACAAAGGATCTCAATTTTTACCTAATGCATTTGTGAGAACTATAAAACAATTAGGTTGTCATAAACAGGTTCATATTTTCATTCAAGTACCATGATTGTTGAGAATTTTATTCTGGATCAAGAATTTAATGCCAGTTTCATTATAGATGTACCCCAAAATAATTTAGAAAATAGACCGCAATAAATATTCATAATTGTCCAAACTCATTTTTCAAGTACTATGATATAGACAAATGTACTCTGTATATCCACAGTAAAATAATATATAATATTATGTAATATATAATATTATATTTTATATATATATAAATATATACTGTTTGTTTTATTTAATACTCTGCTAGATATTGTCCTCCTGTTATGGCAAGAAAATTGTGGTTAGGTAAACAGTATGGCATACATAGTTATATTGGAATTAAGAATTTTAAGAGCGGGCCAGTGATACAGCTCAGCAGCATAAGTGCCTGCTTGGCAAGCACGAGGTCCTAAGTTCGACTCCTGGTACCCGCATATTAAAAAAAATGAATTTTAAGAGCTTATTACATTCTATGGGTGTAATTTAAAGAAACTAAGGTATTACAGAATATATATACATATGCAGAATATAATTTCATCAATAACTCAAATGGACTTATATGAACTTATATTTAATTAACATTAAGCTGCCCCACTAGAATTTTAAAAACCTAATTAATGAGACATTTGAATAACAGATATCAGATGGAAAAAAGCCAATTAATAGAGTTTTCTTAACAGAGGATTCAAAATGATTAGTATTCAAAATGATTACGTATTCAAAATGGTTAATTAATATCCTGCATTATTAAAGAATGTTGGCTAATACTCAGCACTAAATCTGAGATAGTAAACATAAGAATAGGAGCCCTGGAATAGAGAAGCCAGTAATAGTGGCTTGAGTAAATTATTGAAGCCCTCCTATTGGTGGCTTCAGTAGGATGAAAACTTGAAAATTCTTGAAAACAAACATTAGAAAATTAGGTGAATAAACAGCTAAAGTTCAGAACAGAAACATCAAGAAATGAGGCAACAGGAATTGGACATGCTATTACAGGCTCCAGGACAAGAGGATGTAGACTGGAATAAGATGTGGAGAAGGCATTAGACTGGACTAGTAACTATGTAATTTCCCTTTTCATCCCAGGACTAAGATCAGAATGTAGTTGAGATAGAGTTGCATAGTGGGGAAAAGGAGCAAGAATAAAGTGGCAAAGGTTATATTTTATGGATAGTAAATGGTCATATTCAAGCATGCAAATAAAACAACTTCTGTGCTTTGGGCCCAAAGTCTTCCTCCTGTTGTTTTACCTCAGATACCTCAATCAGAAGCCGCAAAGGTCACCCCGTTTCTTGGACACTGTTGGAATTGGAAAGCATGCCCAGAATACAGTATACATATGGCTCGTAATAGAAATAAAGCTCCCACTATGTGTTTAAGTTTGGGAGGAAGTGGAAAAGCAAGGCAGGGGGAAGTACAGGAAAATGAAAAGATAAGAGATAAGACTGTGCTTTGGATATCCCCTCTCTGAAAGTCATGTATGCAGTAATGCCAGGGAAGAGCCAAAATTAGGGAATAGGAAAGAGTGATCATTCATTGACTCAAACATTCCTTTCTTCAACAACTTCTTAAATACATACTATGATACATACTGTGTGCTTTGCTGGGTGCTGGAAATACAGACATGAAAAGGCACACTGTCTCCCTTACAGAGACTCCTCATGTAGTTGGGGAGGTAGACACATAAAGCAAATATTTTGGGAAGAGGCAGTAAGAAATGGCAGAGATATTTTAAGATGAATGGGAGAAGAAAGGAAGAACACTATTCGGCCTTAACCCTTGGGCAGCGGATGTGGAAAGAAGAAAGCGCATAGAGGTTCCAAGTGAATATATGGCATGGGTGTGTCTTGACAGTTGAACAGAAATTGCACAAATGTATAATGGACAGAGAGTGACTCGTGAAACATCCTGTAGTTGTGATGTAGCCTTCATGGTATATTTATGAATTAAAGTACCATTGACAGCTATATTAAGATTCTAATAAGGAGACATAAACCTCAAGGTAAATGGAACGGGAAAAGTGTGATATAAAATGTTGATTATAATAGGATTTAAACAGAGGGGTTTCCTAGCAAGAAGAGAACTATAGAGGATAAAGTAATAGCAAAAGGCATAGCCGACACCTTTTAAGGCTGAGATAGGAGGATCTTCCCCCACACCCAGGGCTGAGATCTCAACCTTGCTGGAGAGGGCGTGTCTGTGATCTCTGCCTAGCAGAGAATCCCTGGGGTGCTAAGCCAGTAAATTTTGTTGAAAATTTGATCTCAAAAACTTGCCAGATATTGGCACTATACCTAGGAAAGCTGTTCACAAAGATCTGTCTCACTAGAGATTACAAAACTGCATGAAGGGAGTATGGGGAGAGACACTGGATACTACACAGCACCATGCCTTATAGGAACCAGGTGCTGGAAAGGCTCTGTGTGTCACAAGAATATGGCTCTGGAATAGCCACTTGATCTGCAGGTACCAGCTGCTGGACCAGGAACCTGCCAGAACTGGAAGAGCTAAGTGATGGAGCAGGTGCTGGACAAGCTGCTTACCTTCCAGGAGCAGCCTGGAGCACTGTACCAGAAAGACAGTCCTTTCTCTTCCAGTGCCTCTAGAAGCCCTCTCTTGACAAAACTTAACATCATATAAGTTGACAAAGAAAAAGTACTTATAATGACCCAGCCCTAATTTTTTGCCAAAAAAGAAAAAAAAGATTGAATTTAGAGTAGAGGCAACAAATTCATATTTAGTACAATGGACATCTAAGTGCTTGGAGGTATTATAAATTATATTATATATATATATATATATATATATATATATATATATATATATATATCTTAATGTATAATATTTGATTGAATCTGCATCCCCCACTAAACTATAAGCTTCAAGAAGACAGAGACTATTTATCCTCTGTTATTTTCTGAATACTTCATCAACGCTTAGCACATAGCAGTAGGTCAACAATGAAAAAGTTTCTTGAATAAATAATTGAACAAATCATTTCAAGTTTTGTCAAGATAGTCTTTGTAGTCCAAAAGAGTTGTCTGGTGTTCTTGGTGCCATTCA
Source organism: Erethizon dorsatum (assembly GCA_028451465.1). Classification (NCBI taxonomy): domain Eukaryota; kingdom Metazoa; phylum Chordata; class Mammalia; order Rodentia; family Erethizontidae; genus Erethizon; species Erethizon dorsatum. The sequence goes on along the minus strand of CM051831.1, from coordinate 83,709,143 downwards.
GGGTTAATGGCCTTTTCATTAACCTCATTTAAGTCAGGAGTGCTTTTGATACCAACAGGTGTGCTGGTCACAGTTTTCCTACTTCATTTTTAAACTATGTATGAGAGTTCTGCCTTTTTCTCAGCATTTCTATAATCTCTGCCTCTGGAGAAAGCTGTAGGACAGGACAGATCAGTTACCAGCCACATTTTCTTCTCCATGGCTACTGCTTCAGAATTCCTCCTTCACTAACTATTCTTTTCCCAGAAAGCAAAGACAAGGAAGGAAAAAGGATGATTAAACTCTCAATTTTCTATTGTATTTGTATACTCTAACATATTCAAAATGTATATACTCACAGTTTAGACAGTGAAAGGTAAAGTATATTTGAGTTTTGAAAAATTTTCTGCCAGTAGAAAATTAATAACTTGAGCTGTGACTGTCTGAATTCTTTGAAGTAATGGCCTTTACAGAAAGTACGTTATTCAAAATAGTTTAAAATATGCAAACAATGCACAAGGAGATTCATAGGCTATAAAATTATTCTAAGCCAGAACAAAATTTCTCTGATCTTTAAAGGATTTAGCTATTAATTTCTAAATGCTGAACATAGTTGACATTTCAAATTGAATTGTTACTGAAGTAATCACATCAAATCTCTTAGTTAAATGTTCAAAGTACAGTCTATGAAATATGCATGTTATCAAATCAAGGCAGAGTCTTTCTTCAGAATACAGTTTTTATTTATATAAAAAGCTAGGTGCTTTTGAGTTAAAAATAAAATCTCTGAATGTAGGATTCACTTACTCTTTAAAGAAAATTCAAGTGTAGATTCCAAGAGATTTATGCCATGTTTATTCTGTAATTCAACTTAGTAAGTATCCATTAAGGGGAAGTAAATTTAAAAATTATAAGACTTGATTTTTGACATCAAGTTATTTAATCTCTGATAGTTTACGTTGAGAAAGTGAACTCATTCAAGGCGTATTACATATCATAAATACTTTCCAAGATCACATTTCCCAAAGTGAAATAGGTACCCTGTTCATACATTAAATGAGTTTATGTCATTATGGACCAACATTTTATAATTTTATTTCATATTAATTTTGTATGGATGCCTTCAAATTATTCAGAAAATATGTTTACTCATTTTAATAATTCTATGAAGCTTACTTTTTAAATAAATCTTTGCAAAGACATGATTTTCTAAAAAGTCTTATGTAAATAATAATGGATACGAGTTCAGATGTTCACAACCATAAAATGATTATCTAATGACTGATGATTGAGTAACATTTCTAAAAAGTCCTTTAAATCCAATTTTATTAGTTTCTTTTTGTATATTAGTATTACTGTCATGTCAGAAATTCTAAAAGTTCATAGTTGGTCTTCAGTAAATATTTGTAGAATGCTGGTCACAGTTTTCCTACTTATATTTTGGTGACTTTTGGTAACTTACATTTGGTGACTTACATAAGGTGACTTTTGGAAATTTATAGTTCTAACAATCTCAAGGAGGAGTATGCCGATTGTATTTATATTTCCAGTTAATTCTTTGTAATTTGTATTTACTCAAGAGCATTTCTCCATCTACCATGGGCCCTTGGAGTATTTGACAGTGCCTCTTTTCTCAGGAATATCTATTCTACCATTCTCCCTTACAGAACCTACATAGAAGAAATAGAACATTTTCAAACAGTCCCCAAACTGCACAGTTTTTTCATCACAAATAGATGTAGGGATTGCACAGCATATGAATTAAATGAACTATTTATATGTTTGGATATCTGAAACTCATTTACACTGTTGACATTAGTTATAAAATAACCATATATCCTGGAATTTCTAAGTTTTAGGAACATTAGGGAATAAAAATGTTTAATATTTCCAGTTGAGTCCTAAAGAAAACATACTAGTTCCAAATGGGATGAGTTGCTGTTGATAAGACTCAAGAAGCAGAGATTATTTTATCAAAACAGATGTCTGTGGCTACTACCTAATCCTACATTTTTCAGCAAGCTACCTCATTGAGGTTTTCTCAGCACAGTAAATACATAATGGCTAATAGACTACAGAGGTTTCAGAATATAGATTATTTACTTCCATGTACATGTTTTGTTTTAATGAAGATAATTTAAAAGTTAAGTTTTTGTATGTCTGAGCTCTAAATTTTTCCTACATATATACAAACCACTGCAATAGCAGACAGGACTTAGCCAGGGATGATTAAAAGGAAAAGGATTGTCATGTTGCTCTGAAAGGGCTGATCAAATACAAAGACAGAGACAAAGTTTAACAACCTGATAGGTCAACAGGGGAAGTTTGTCTTTATTTTATGTACTGACATTTCTCAGAATGATGTTTAAGATATTAAAGTTTTCCACTGCAGACATTTTTCCTTTTCATGTTATGTCTTTTGTTTTGGAATTCTAACTTTTCCCTCGGTCACTTTTACTAAAGAAAATTTCAAATGTGTTTATTACTTAGTTTCTTCTGCCCACCAGAGTCGATCTGAGTTAGGCAAAAATCTAAATACTCTATTTTAAAACATAAATTTACATCATATAATCACTTGAATATTAAACCTGGTCTAATATTAACTGTTTACTTTGCAGTAGATGACATTGTGTTGCATCTGGAATACGAAGGTAAGACATGGACTACAGGGGTACAGATTCCGTGAAAGACTGTTTTCCATCTTACGCACTTTCATTACAAAATACAGATAAAGATTATAACTGATAAATGAAAGATGATCATTAGGATCTGATGCTGAAAAAAGATGTCTGGTCAAAGTATAAAGTTTGAAATCAGTAGGACCTACGTAATCATTGGAGGAGTGAACACAGCTGAAATCATGCATGAAGAAAAATATATTCAGGAGAAGATATATCAGTGGTGGAAGACAAAAGGGAGACCAAAGAAAGAAAGTGAGAAAGTTCAAGGCCAGCAGCATAAGCAAACCAAAATGGAATAGTATGTAGCATTATGAGAGCAGAGACTTTTAAGAAGCAGAGAGGTGAAGTAGAATGAAGACTGTGAATAAGACACCAACAACTTGTCCCTGTTAAATTAATCTTTGACAAAACTATTTCTATAACAAGGGGAATGGGTTGTGGGAAGCAAGGCTGGTTACTGAAATGTGTCAAGAAGAAAGAGATAAATGGCACATGCTTAATAGACAATTACAGTGGTGCCTCAGTTCACAAACAATTCTTTCTACAATTCTGGTCACAGACAGAATTGGATGAGAAGTGAATAAAATTCAGTGGTTAGGTTCAATGTTGACCTTGTGGGGAAATTTGATTCAGTTCTTGTCCAATTCGGTTTACAACCAGAATCATGGAAAGAATTAAGTTTGTGAACAGAGGTATCACTCTATAAAGACGAGTATTGGTATTTTGTTTCCTAAACTGCAAAAATATGTTCAATATTTTTATAAGCCAATGGAAAAAAGCCAGTGAAACAAAGAAATTGAAAACCCTAAGAGAAAAGTAGGACAGGGCTGGGACAGGATCCATACATGAGCACAGGGGATTAGGGTGGAAGGAAATTTGGGCATCTCCTCTGGTGAGACAGGAAGAAGCTTTAAAAGCATAATGTGGGTAACTATGGAGGTAAAGAGATGGTAACTAAGAGAGGTCTGGGAGTAAAACCATGCTAATAGAAGCTTATGGAAGGGAGGTAAAGGTTTGAAGTACGACCATAGGATTAAAACCTAGCAAGTTAAAGCTGAATAAATGCCTTTATTAGAAGCACCCAGAAAAAGAGTATGTGCACTCTCACTGTAAATAGCTTACTCATAAAAATATTCCTCTCAAAATAAAGGGATCAATATTTACCAGAATGTGTACACACACACACACACACACACACAGTGCAATGGACTGATTATTTATATCCTCCCAAATTTATAGATTGCAAGCCTAATCCCAGTGTTAGGAGGTGGGGCCCTGATATGTAATTATGTCATGAAGGTAGAACCCTCATGATGTGGCCGTTGTCCTTAATAAAAGGTTACCAGGAAGCTTTCTCACCCTCTTTCCACCAAATGTGGACATAAGGATATTTCCTCAGCCTGAAACCCATAAAGGACCCTTGCCAGAACTTAATGATGCTAGAACCCTATCTCACACTTCCAATTTCCAGAAGTGTAAGAATTTCTTTTGGTTACAGCTCATCCATCTATGGTACTTTGTTGTAGCAGCCCAAACTGACTAAAACAGACACACACGCACACCCTCACGCACACACTTCATGTAATTATTTTGATGAGTCACTCAAAGTCAGAAGAAATAATAGGATTTTTGTTTGTTTGTTTGTCTTGCTATACCAGCAGTCAACCCAGGGCTCATATCTGCTAGGCAAGCACTGTACCTCTTACCTACATCTCCAGCCCAGAGCCTTTTTAAAAGTTAGGATAAATTTACTTCTAGGAATTTTACTACTTTGCTTAAGAACAGTTCTAGTTTTTCACTGGGAAATAATTCCATATCATGATTTTCCTAAGCAGTATTTATTTGGCAGTCATGATATAGAATTTAACAGCTGTAAACACAATAAAGTATTTCTAGCAAAATTAGTGTGTATTTTGAATTAGATACAATATCAAAATTAGGGTTGTTTTTAATTGCTCATTCTTAGAGTTTGAACACTTAAAACAGTTACTAATGGGGCTGTGCTTTGTGGTTGTTAAATCTTATAATTTAACATATAATAAAAGGGAAAATGAAGGGGAAAGTGCCAATGAGAAATACATTTTCTATAAAATAATAACAGATGTTTCTGGACCAGCTTCTCCATGCACTTGAACTGCTCTTGGGGTTTTCTTTTCCTGGACTGCTTTGCCAGTGATGTGGCATGACTGTTGCTAGGAAAACCTGCCTGGATTCTCTGATCTGAAGGAGTTTCCCTTCTACTTCATCGCTCAGTCTTTTCATCATATCCTTTGGTTTTCTTCAGAGATCTTACCATGAACCAAGATTATCGTTCTCACTTACTTGCATATTTGTTTATTGTTTGTATCCCAACATATAATTCCAGAGGGGCAAGTACTGAGTGCCTGGTCCATAGATAGCACTACGTAAATATTGCTTAGTTAATGAATAAGCAAAATAAAATAACAGCTGTATTCTGTAGTGTGCTTGGCTAAATTCATTCTGACATGATGGCGAAACTCTTAGAGCTTTCAACACTACAAACAGCCTGCTGCGGCACATATGCCTAGGTTCGCCACCACTGCATTAAAACATGAAGCATTTTCCTCATAGTGGGAGGTGGTGCTGCGAGTCCCTGTGAGCTACCGGTACCAGTCGTATCATCTGAGCGGAGAAGCTCAGCTTGACATCTCTGTGTGCTATTTTGTCCACATCAGTTATGAGGCACATTGTAGTATTTACAACGTGTCGCTGAAGTTTGGGAATATTGAAACGCCAACATTATCTCTGTAACATCACTCCTATATTCCTGTTTGGGTGAAGAGGAGACATAATATATAATCCGTACAGTGTCAATGACTGTTTCTTGGGGAATATTAATATGCTAGTGATTTTGAATTATTTAGTGCTTTACCCAATTTTTAAATTTTGTGAATAATTTGTAGCTATCCATGGGAGTGTTTTGGGTGTGCCCGTAACATCTTGTATCTATGGTAAAGGGGAAAGTAGTTTAAGAGCTATTGCTCAAATTTACCTGTGTTTGTTGTAAAATAGGCATTTGAGAAAATCTCACACACCTAAGGTACAGTTTTTTTGAGGGGGGAGAGGATAATCCATTCATCTTTGTGTGCACATTACCATGTCAGTGTCTAGTTTCCTTAATATGATCTCAAAATTGTCTGACTAATAATAGAATTAATTAATGAAGAAGATAGTGTATGATTTCACTAAAATATCAAAATCCTAGGAAAAGTTTGCTATCAAATGATATAACTTATGTGTGTAATCTAGACTTTTACACACTGAATATGGTGATTATTTTTCCCCAAAGTACCCATCATTAATTTAGGCATCTCCTATCAAAAAAGTGGAACTAGATACTCTGTCAGTGATTCCAAAAAAGGGTAGGGAGTGTTCCCTGAGCCAGTATTGTGGTGTACAACAACTTAGACCATTGTTTCCAAACTTCACACATTCACCATTGCCTTGCTAATCTTTTCACTGCCTACAATTCTCCTCTCCTATGAAAAAGATAATTGAAGTAAGCAGTGTTATTCATAGGAGTGTGTCTTTTTATGCAAAAGTCGGGGACTGTTATGGGTTGACTTGTGTCACCCCATGAAGATATTGAAGTCTTAATTCCCAGTACTTGTGAACGTGATACTGTTTAGAAATTGTCTTTCCAAATGATCAGATTTAAAATGAGATCATTACATCAGAACCTAATCTGATATAACCGATAGCCTTTAAAAAAGGTTTGGACATAGACACAGAGGCAGATACACAGAAGGAAGACAATGTGAAGACACGGAATAACAGCATTCATAAGCCAGCAAATTAGAAACGAAACATGGAACAAATTCTTCGTCACACCTGTTAGAGGAAACCAACTCTTCGTACACCATGATTTTGGACTTTTATTTTTAGAACTGGGAAACACTAAAATGCTGTATTTAATCCACCCAGGCTGTGGCATATTTTCCGTAGAGTCCTAGGAAGTAATACAGGGACAAAAACCAATTGAGAATTGTGGTCTAGATAATAACTGACTGGAACAAATTAAATATGTTCAGTTTGTTATCATTGCTTAGAATAGTGAATCAGCTCCATTATTAATGAGGAAGGTCATTTGTAAATCACTGATTTTTTTTACATAAATATCTGTCGGCAGTGTTGAAAAGTATTGCAAAAAATATAATTTGCCTACTACTTATGGTAACTTTTTGCCTGAATGTCAACTGTTATCAAACACTTTTTAATCTAACCTTAGATTTTCCCATTAGGCATGGTACAAATCAGCCCTTAAACTAACTACGTGTTTTCCTAGGTTCAGGCGCCTACTGAGAGGAACGTGTTGCTCACAGCATGTGGGTCTTCCCCTCCAGGCTTCAGATTAGCTTCAACATCAAAAGCTCTAAATACTTGCAGCATAATAGAACAATGTGCCCTCTTCTATTTATTCTCCCTTCAGTTATTTTTTATGAGGAGAGACTGCTTTCTCTTTCACATACAGTACTCTATACATGACTCAGATTTACCATAAAATAAGACACTGTTCATGCATGATATATACATTTGGTATGTGAGATTGCTTCTTTTTTTCCCTCTTATTAAGGAGGACAGGGAGTTCTTGGCATCCAATTTGTACATCTTCCTTCAAACTCGCACCTTCACCTGATTCCGTGTTTCTTTTTGATCAACATCATGACAGGAAAGGAATTTCTTTATAATGTAAATATTCTTTACAGTTATAAGTATTCCTCTAATTTTTCTAAAATCAGATTTCTTTTGAAAGTTGACCTTTCTTTTGAAAGTTCAAATGACTGTTGAACAAAAGAATTTTAAAGAAAATAATAAAGTAAGTATTTCCTTGAATCATAGCTAACCCAGACATCTCTTCCACTCCATTTGGAATGTTTAACCATTAGAATAATTTGCTTGAAGGCAGGCTATTCTAGAGGGAGACTCAATCATTCAAGGAAGGAGAACAATTAAATTGTTCAAACTTCTTATTCCACTTCATATGTTCAGTGTATTAGATCAGCGACAGTAATAAATATAATCTAAGGCAAGGAAACAAGAAAGACAATATTATCTTCTACTCCTGAAAAGAAACTTCGGAGATTTTCTCATACAATGAATGTTGATTTAACTACATGTATACAACACTGTACTTAGAGGAAACATTTTATCTATTAATTTCTGTTATCATGTTGGAAATCAGTAAAATTTTAAAAGCAATCTTAGGACCCAACCAAAACAAAACAAAAAAAAAGAACTACAGGCCAATCTCCTTAATGAACACAGATGCAAAAATCCTCAGTAGAATACTGGCAAACAGAATGCAGTAAATCATTAAATAAGATCATACATTGTGACCAAATAAGATTCATTCCAGGGATGCAGGATGCTTCAACAAATGCAAATGAGTAAATGTAATACATCACATAAACAGAAGCAAAAACAAAAATTACATGATCGCCTCACTGGATGCAGAAAAAGCATTTGATGAAATCCAAATCCATTCATGATAAAAACATAGAAGAAAATAGGAATAGAAGGTCTTTATCTCAAACTGAGAAAAGCCAGGCTTCATCTGCACCCTCTAGTTCACTATGGAGATGTGTGTGAGAATGCATAGCTCTCCTTTGTTTCCAGTTATTGAACTGCACTTGGAAGTTTCGTTTGAATTGAGACTTGTTAGACAATCAGAGTTCAGAGAACAATGCTGTGAGTTGTGAGATGCAAAACTAATTTCTAGATGTTAACCCTTCTCCTTTATTGTTTTCTATTATTTTTTGATCCAGTAACTATATTTATCTGTTTCTTACTGTTGTAAAACAACAAAAGTTTAGGGGTTTCCTTCTTCACTTATGTATAAAGTCAAATCTGATGACAGTGTGGGAGTCATTATTTAAATGAAAATTTTAAGAATGTTTAAATTAACAACAGAAAATTATAAATAATCCAAAATATATTTATGTAAATATTACTCATACTTTTAAAAATTAAAACATTGCTAATTAAGCTATTATTTTAGAATTAACAGATCCTCTAAGAATAGAATATTTGCTACTGTAGTTCCCAGAGGTTACTTAGGGTATGGACAAATAAGTACTGTGCTATACTGCTAGTACGAGTATAAGTTGCTAACAAATTTTTTTAAAAAACATTGGAAATATGTATAAAAATCTGAAATGCATATGTCTATTGGAACATACCAGTTCCAATTGTATTCATAGTCTGCATATTAATTCAAATAAGTACACACATATATCAGTATAAGTGCATTGATTTTCTTCTTGCAATAGAAAGAGAGATAAAGAGGAAGGAAGGAAGAGAGGGAGGGAGGGAGAGAGAGAGGACAGAGGGATATGGGAAGGGAAGGGAAAGGAAGGGAAGGGAGAAAGGAATGAAGGAAGGAAGGAAGAAAAAGAAAGAAAGAAATGACTGGAGATATAGCTCAGCGGCACAGCACCTGCCTAGCAAGCGCAAGGTCCTGAGTTCAATTCCCGGTACCCCCCCCCAAAAAAAAAAACTCAGAAGAAAGAGAGAGAAAGAAAGAAAGAAACTCAGTGGGCATAAAGAGGAAGACAGACATAATAAATGATAGCACCTTCATAAAATACAACATAGTATATTGTAATTAAATGCAAAAAGATCCAAGTTAAAATGCATGTATTTATAGTGTTCTTCAGTCTGTGTAAAATAGCTTATATATTTTCTACAGTTTAATGGAAAGCTTCAATCAGGAATGAATAAAGGAATAAAGAGATGAAATAATTCATGAAGAAAAAATATAGATGACCACTAAGTATGTTGAAGAGATGATTTCTCTGTAATTCAAAAAAATTTAAATGAACTGAACAGTAAAATATTGATTTAAATTTTTAAACTTATAAACATTTTGTTTTAAAATAAAAATAATCTTCTCTGATTATTTAGTCAGCTATGTTGGACCCCTTCATTAACTAATAAAATCGACAATTTTGCCTGAAGCTTCTGGCTGTCCTAATTACGGGTGAAAGATACATCAGAAAACGAGGGGAAAAGATCCATTTTTTCCCCCAAAACCACAGAAAAGTAGACATTATTCTACATTATAACACTCATTCTGATAATGTGATATGTTGAATGGATTTAAAAAAATGTGGCATTTATACATGATGGAGTACTACTTTGCCATAAAATACAAAGAAATCAAAATCACTCTATGTATAGTATGAAACTATTGTATATTGAAGCTATAAATCAATAAAAAAAATTGAAAATTTATACATGCCTGGAAACTTTTTTTTAACACCTGGAAACTTAATGGCATACTCGCAAACAATCAATGGGTCATGAAAGAAATCAAGGAAGGAATTAAATAATATTTGGAATCAAGTGACAGTGTCAATAAAACACACAAGAAATTATGAGATGCAATAAAAGCTGCCCTAAGAGGGAAGCTTATTACACTCATTGCTCATATCAGAAAAACAGAGAGAGTGCAAATAAATAACCCAATGTAGAACTTCAAGATACTTGAAAAACATGAACAATCCAAACCTGAACTTAGTTCAAGAAGTGAAATCATAAAGATGAGTGGAAATTAATGAAATTGAGACTAAAAAAAAATCAATGAGTGAGTTCTTTGAAAGAATAAACAAAATAGATAAACCCCAGCAAAACTTACAAAAAGAAAGAGAAAATGCACACATTAATGCAGTTAGAAATAAGAAAAGTAAAACCACAGTGTATATTACTGAAATCTAGAAGATAGTAACTACTATGAAAAATTGTACTCCAACATAATGAAAAATCTTGAAGAAATGGCCAGATGCCTAGACACATAATGAATTACCACAACAGAACCATGAAGACATGAAAGTTCTGAATAAGCCAGTAATAAGCAATGAAATCAAGATGATAATAAAAATCCCACCAAATAAGAGCCCAGGAAACCTGATAGGTTTCCTCCTGAATTCAATAAGACTGTTAAGGAGGTAATTACACCTTTACTCCTCAAAGTATTTAATGTAATAGAAAGATGAGTGTTTCTAAACACCTTTCTGGAAGCCAGCATCACTCTGATCCCAAAACTAGAGAAAGACCCAACTAAAAAAGAACACTATAGGCCAATTTCCCTAATGAACATAGATGCAAAAATTCTCAGTAAGATATTGCAACAAATCATCAAAAAGATCATACATGATGACAAAGTATGTTTTATTCCAGGAATGCAAATTGGTTATACATATGCAAATCAAAAAATGCAATACACCACATAAACAGAAGCAAGGGAAGAAAAAAGGACATGATCATATCAACAGACGCAGAAAAAGCTTTTGACAAAGTCCAAAATTCATTCATGATCAAAATCCTGAAGAAAATAGGTATAAAATCGTGTTACTTCAATCTGATAATAGACATTTATGAAAAGCCAGTGGCCAACATCATTATAATGGGAAAAACTGAAAGGTTTTCCTGTTGAATCAGGAACAAGACCAGGATGTCCAATATCACCACTCCTGTACAACATAGTACTTGAAACATTAGCCAGAGCAGTCAGGCAAGACAAAGAAATAAAAAGGATACATAAAGGAAAGGAAGAAGTCAAATTGTGATATCATTATTTGCAGATGACATGATGCTCTACATAGAAGACCATTAAAAATCCTCCAAAGACTCAGAATTAATAACAAAATTCAGCAGTGTAGCAGAATACAAAATCAACATAGTATTCCTATATACCGGGGTGAACAATACCTTCACAAAACCATCAAGAAAAATTAAATACAGTACTTAAGAATTAACCTAACCACGAAGTGAGAGACTTCTACAACAAAAACTACAGTACTCTAATAAAGGAGATCAAAGAAGACATTAGAAAATGGAAAGGCGTCTCCTGTTCCTGGATTGGCAAAACCAATATTGTCAAAATGGCCATATGTTCAAAACTGACGTGTAAGATAAACACAATCACAATCAAAATGCCAATAGCATTTCTCAAAGAACTAGAGAAAATAATCCTAAAACTCATATGGAACTAGAGAGACCAAGAATAGCAAAGCAATCCTGGGCAACAAGAGCAAAGCAAGAAGCAACACAATCCTGGATTTCAAGTTATGTTACAAAACTGCAGTAATGTAAGTGCACGCTGCTGACACAAAAACAGACAAGCAAAATAATGTAACAAAATAAAAGATTCGGAAACAATCCCATCCCCATTTAGCCACTTCCTCTTTGACAAAGGGGCCAAAAACGTACACTGGAGGAAACATAGCTTGCTTTAGCAAATGGTGCTGGGAAAACTGGCTCTCCCTGTGCAGAAGATTGAGACTAGATCCATCTCTCACCAAATATTAAGCTCAAATAAAAATGCATCAAAGGTCTAAATGTTAAAACATAAATACTTAACTTACTGGAAGATAAAATAAGTAAAACTCTTGAAGTCATAGGTAGAGTCAAGGACTTTCTGAAAAGAACACAACGTACACAAGAAATAACAGCAAGTATCAACAAATGTCATTATATAAAATGAAAAGCTTCTGTATAGCAAAAGGAAACAACAGAGTGAAGAGACAACATCAAAATAGGAAAAAAATTGCCAGCTATACTTTGGACAGAGGGCTAATCTCTAAAAACATAAAAAAGTCAACAAAATTAGACCCCCCCAATAAAATACCCTATCAAAAAATGGGTGACTGAAAAAAAAAGACACTTCTCAGAAGAAGAAATAGAAATGGCTAGTAAATATCAGAAAAAATGTTTTGCTTTTTTTTTTTGTGTGTGTGTGTGTGTTTTTTTTTTCAGGACTTTAAGTCCTTCACTCCAAACTCTTCTTGACTTCAGGGTTTGTGTTGAGAAGTCTGCCATGATTCTGATGGGCTTTCCTTTATAGGTGACCTGTTTCTTTTCTCTAACAGCTTTTAATATTCTATTCCTGTGCTGAATTTCTGGAATCTTGATGATTATATGTCTTGGTGTAGTTTTATTTTGGTCATGGCTGTTTGGAGTTCTATATGCTTCATTCATTGGTATGTCAAATTCTTTATCCATGCTTGGGCAGTTTTCTGCCATTATTTCTGTGAAGAGTTTTTGTTTGTTTGTTTTTTGTTTGTTTGTTTGTTTAATGGCATTTGCCCTGTCTCCAGCTTTCTCATTGACCCCAGTCAATCTTATGTTATTCTTCTTTGCTTCCTCCTGTAGCTGTTGGATTGATTTTTTATGGTCTCTTGCTAATTTTAAGATATCTTTCTTTTCATGATCGCTAGCTGCAATTCTGTCTTCAAGATCTGAACTTCTGTCCTCTCCTTCATTCAATCTGTTGCATATACTTTCAGTAGAGGTTTTAATCTCTTGGATTTCTGTTTGGATCTGTTTCATGGATTCCATTTCTTTCCTAGTTTGGGAATTTTTTTGTTTCCATCCTTTTTCTAAGCTCATCTATTCTTTTATCTGTGTCTTCTCTAACATCTTTGATTTTAAGCATCATTTCTTTTTGCACCTGAGAGATTATTTTTTCTATAGCCTTTTCACTTGTTTTTTCACTTCTGTTGCTATCATTTCAGAAAGTTCCAGTGTTTGACTTATAATTTCACTTATCTTATTGAGTTCCAGGCTTGTCTGGGGGCGGGAGCTGGGGTTGCATTTTCCTTCTGTGTCTTGTCATTTTCTATTTTCTCTTTTTATTTTATTTTGTTTTCTATGTTGATGCCTGCTGATTTCTTATGATATATAGCTTTATCATTAGTATTGAGGCTTCCCTAGGAGATGTCTGTTCTTCAGGGATGTTCTCTAGACGTATGTGGTTCTTTATAGCTACTCCAAGAACCTAACTTCCCAATTTGTATAGGATGCAAAATTACTATTTGGCTCAGCTCCCAATCCTTTGGTACTGGGCTGTGGTGATGATTATGACCCCATCACAGTGTTATCATACAGGGGAGAAAAACTGTTTATAACATGTATGACATCCTGGAGAAAGTAGGACAGTTAGTAATAACAATAGTTTCAAGTACAGCTTAACTACTGACAAGCTATGGTAGCCATTAGCCTGCTACTTCTGACCACAGAGGCAAACTCTAAAGTTACGTAACAAAATCAGACATATACTATGCACTTGTATGCAGTGATTTTCCCCTTAGTGGAGTGATTTTACCCTTCTGCCGGGGGGCAGGGGGATTAAGATGGGTAGGGGACAGGCTAAAGTGATGAATGAGGTCAAATATAGTAGAGTCAAGGCTGGAGGTCAAAGCATGATCACCTGAGTTTTGGGAAACTGGAGGACACAGGAGGGAAAGAATGAAATAGAATGTAAAGAAGTTATCAGGAAGGGCAGAGACAATGTTTACTCACTTGAAATTTTAAATTCAAGAAGTAGTTGAGGAAAGAGAGAGGATCAATAGAAGAAAATGAAAACAAAAGACTAGATACCTCAGTAGTGAAAAAAAGAAGAAAGAGAAAGAGACCAAAAAAGAAAAGTAAGAAAAAGACCAGAAAAAGAGAGGAGAGGAAAAAAAAACCCAAATACAAAAATAACCACAGAATACAAAACAAAATGAGACATCCAACCAGACAGGAAAGGGATAGCCAATCAGACAAACTAGGGAGACTAAAAGTAGTAAAATACCCCTGGTGTTTATAGTTCTGTGATAGTGTCCATGTCAGATCCCAGACATGTGCTGTGTACTCCAGCCAAGTTTGCCATGGGAATTGTGCTGGGAATGGAGCTGATCTTGGCCTCTGGATGCGCGGCTGGGACTGGTCTTCTGTTGGTGGGGTTCTCCAGAGCCCAGCTGCTGGCTCCTCGCTGCTGCTTCAGATGCTTCCAGGTTGCTGGTTTCACTGATTACTCCACCCTCCAAAGACGTGTGTGCGCCCGTGTGCCTGGGGCCCAGCTGTTGTCCTGGGTCTCGGGTTTCCGGTCGGTCCTCCCGCCAAAGGCGTGTGTCCTTACACTCTTGCAGATACCATCTTCCCAGGGCAGTGGTGGAAGCACAGAGTGCAGACTTACACTCTTCTCATAGGCACCGCCGTCCTGGGGAACCTCATATTTTATAATTAACATTTTTGTGACTATTTTTGCAAGCGGAATCGTCAAGAAAATAGTTAAAAAGTTACATAGTGAAACTGAACTTAGGAATATATAAAATTTGCAGTAATAATAAGAATATAATTTATGGACTATGAGAAATAGACTTAGTGGCTTCTTGTCACTTTGCAAATTTAACTACAAAACACTGAGAAATGCATATTCTGTTAAACTGTCAATTTAAGAATATGTAGTGCTTATACATGAAGTATATATGTCTATAAAGTTTGATGTTTTACATCTATGTTACTTCTGCGTGTTTCATTTTTGCTCATTTAAAAATAAAGTTAATATGCTGGTATGCATAAAGCATGATTGAAAAATACGATGAGTCTTTACATTTAAATTTCCAGGGCTGGTGAGACAGCTCAATGGTGTAAGCACCTGCCTGGCAGGCGCGAGGTTCTGAGGTCGACCCCCGGTACTCACAGAAAAAAAAAAAAAATTTTTTTCCAATAAAAGTCACATTGTCATTAATCTCAGAAGACTAACCCTTGTTTGAACACTCTCATCCCATTGCTGTTCTCACTTTCTGAAGCAGTTCTGTAAGTCTGCTTCTGTGTCTATAGTTGCACTGTTGTGGCTGCCTTGAAATCCTGAATCAGTTCAATATGTTTACCTTTGAAGCTCATTCTAACTGTGAGGAAGAGCCAGAAGTCTGACAGCCATATCCAGTGAGTAAAGCAAAGATGCACTAATGTTTAACAAGCCCGCCTTTCCATTGGGTGACACTCAGCAGCAACATTTATCATGTATTTGGTCACCTCTTAAAGACACGCATGAAAGAGTAGACGCGCATGAAAGACACTCTAGAACTGCTTCACAGCGTGACAAGAATGATGGCGAAAGTGTGTTTGACGCAAGGGGGAGTGTTTTGGGAAGCAGTGTCTTTTACTGCCATTTTTAAAATTAAAACCTTCACTATATTTTGATTACACCTCACATATAAAAAAACCTGGATTTTTAGATGTTACATACTTCAACTTTTGAAAACAGAACCTCCATTTGAACATTTGTGACAAGATATATAGACATACACTTATATTTATACAATAAAGTAAGAGACAAACTTAAAAATAATGATGTGCTATTTTATAAAGTCTGGAAGTAGTTTGGTATAATTTTGTGCTTGCTGTTTCTATTAAAAGTGGAGGTGTTGGGGCCGGTGAGATGGCTCAGCGGCTTAAGCGCCTGCCCAGCAAGCGCGAGGGCCCGAGTTCGACTCCCGGAACCCACATACGAAAAAGGGCCGGTGATATCGCTCAGCGGCACGGGTGCCTGCTGGCACGCGAGGTCCTAAGGTCGACCCCCCGGTACCCACAAAAAAAAAAAAAAAGGAGGTGTTCTGCTATAGTTATGTTTAGTTTGTTTTTCTCAATACACTGCCTTAGCATATATATATTTTTTTAAAAATTGACAAATTGACACAAAAGAGAACATATAAGAAACGGTGCAGAATATTCTTGATCTAATCCGGAGTTTAATATAGGTGAATGAATCTACTGAAATTAGGCAAAAATTAATGAAAATTTTAAACTATCTTCCAAAAAACATAAGTAAAATAAAAAATAAATTGTAGCCTTATAAATAAGAGATCAAATATTTTAACATATAAAGTAAGCTTAGAAATTATATTTTTTCCCACTAGAAAATCAAAGAGTGAAAACAGGCAGTTCAAAGAAACACTAAAAAAAAATACAAATAGCTAATGTGTTTAATAAAACTCAATGTAATCAAATATAAGTTTATATTCAGTGATAGCTATTTATCATATATTACAAATGTTTCTATGATTTTTCTCAGGATAGACTGAAACTGTCACACTTTGGAGTTAGTATAATTTAAAATAATTTCAGGACAGAATTTGTATAGCAAAAGATCTGTAAATTCCATGCATGTTGAACATGTGATTTCATTTACATTTTAAGAATATTTGTACATAGAAATGAGAACTCACATTGACTATAATATGTAACAAGGGGAGAAAACCAATAACCTAGCTGTTCAAATAAGAGATTATCAATATTCTGATTTAATGATAATGAACTTTTCGTACAGCCATTAAAAGTAATGTTAAAATACTCTTTATATTTCAATAAGGGAAAATTTATAGAAAAAATTTGTATATGTAATTAAAATGTTTTTTAATTGCCTGAAATGGTGAAATAAATCCTTTTAAAATATTCAACTTTCAACTGTGTGTATTGAGAAGTGATAAATTTTTGAAATTATGAAATGAAAATATTTCATTTAAATATCTTTGTCTTTTAAAATTAATTTTTAAATTTTTTAAATGGTACATAATTATAAAATTCATAGAGTACAAAATTACATTTTGAAATACATATACACTGTATGCTGATCAATTAGAGTAATTAGTATATCCATCACCTCAAACATATATCAATGTATATTTGTGGTGAAATTTTCAAAATCCTCTTTTAGCCTTATTTCAAATACACCATACATTATTCTTCCTATTTTTAACCTACTCTGCAATAAAACACCAGTACTTATTCCTCCTATCTAATTGTAACTTTACCCTTTGATAACCTCTAATGTTTTTGTTTCATTCTTTTTTCTGCACATGGCTACCCAGTTCTCCTAGCATCATTTTTTAAAGACAGTCCTTTTCCCAAATGCTACTTGTGAGTCTAAAGATAATTGTTAAGAAATTCTAAGAATTTCTAAGAAATTCTAAGAATTAACAACACATTTATTTTATGGTTTGATTAATTATATAGAAATACTTTCATAAATAATTTTAATTTTGTGAGTAATTTCAGTTTACCACTAAAACAATCATAGGATGCATGACAGCTTCAAAATATTCCATTTTAAAATGCTTCCAGTAACAACTTTTAACTGGTTCCTGTGCTTAGATTAATACTGCCAAGCGAATCAACATTTTATAAAGAAATCTTTATTTTACCAGAAGACAATTTATACAATTTATATATATGGCAATAATATGAAAGCTCAGTGTGATCTGTACACATCATTCCATTAATGCTTGCCAACTTTAGCTTTTCTGCTCGGAAAATCACGGTTTTAGTGATAGGGTTGAGGAACTTTGACAATCTGAGTTACAAAATTTGTATCAAACTTAAAGTAATACTGCTATAAACATAAAGTGACCCAGCACATGGCCACCATTTTTATGCACAGCGATTGCTGATGAAGTGACCGGACATGTTCTTAATCAAGTTTCAGTGGAAGTACTGAAGAGTGTCCAGGGCCCTGTGATACATGCTGTATATACATTAGTCATTACAGTGACTTGATGATAGCCTAATCTAATCCATTTCACAGACTTATACTCCCTTCATAGACCTTAAAATTTCATTTAAAATAATTTATTATGACTACTCAGATACAATAGAATGATAAGTAAATGTTGCTATATAAATGAAATTGTTATTTCTTTTTCCTTCATGCTTTACTATTTACTTTAGGTCTCAGGAACAAAATTGAGCTTTGATTTAATTTTTATTTTTATTTCTTAAGACACTTTTTATCTCTTTTCAGTTAGAATATATTTTTCTAATCTCAGTACAAGAAATTGAGAAATGTTATTTTTGAAAGTGATAAGATAAAATTTCACATTCTCACTTAGGAAAATATTTATATGACATTATAAATTAATATTATTTTAATCTTCTCTGTAAATTATTGGATTATTGCAAAATCATTATGTAATAACTGTTTTAATGTTCTGAGCTATAATATTGCTGTCATGGGAAAATGAAATATTCTGGATATAACAAAGGCATAATCTCCTTTAGTACTTACATCCAGTCATTGTTTAGATATGTGCTGGGCATGCATTCCTCAAGTAATAGTTTCCCTGTATGAACATGTGAAAAAGTTACTGTGAAACTTTCTGATTTTATAAAATAAGGAATTTAAACCAATACAAATGTTAAATAATTTTATGTAGTATATCTCATTTTTAATTGATTTACAGTGTTAAAATTATTAAAGAGGCTATCTTTCTTCCAGCGAATGTGTTTGGCACCTTTGTCAAAGATAAGGTGGCTTAGTATGTCTGGGGTTGTTTCAGCATCTTCTAATCTGTTCCATTGATCTTCAGGTCTGTTTTTTTGCCAGTACCACACTGTTTTTATCACAGTAGCTTTATAGTATAATTTCAAGTCGGGGATTGTGATGCCCCCTGCCTTGCCTTTGTTGCCCAGAATTGCCTTTGCTATTCTAGGTCTCTTCTGATTCCAAATGAATTTTAGGATTGTTTTCTCTAATTCTGTGAGATATGCTGTTGGAATTTTGATTGGAATTGCATTAAATCTGTATAACAATTTTGGAAGTATGGCCATTTTCACTATATTGGTTCTTCCTATCCAGGAGCAAGGGATATCTTTCCATTTTCTGATATCCTCTTCAATCTTCTTTTTCAGAGTACTGTAGTTTTCAGTATAGAGGTCTTTTACATCCTTCGTGAGGTTGATTCCTAGGTATTTCATTTTTTTGGATGTTATTGTGAAAGGTATTGTTTCCCTAATTTCTCTTTCAGTAAGTTTGTTATTTGTGTACAGGAAGGCTATTCAGCCATAAAGAAGGATAAACTGGAGACTTTTATAGGTAAATGGATGCAACTCGAGAAAATACTCATAAGTGAAATAAACCAGAAGCACATGTGTAAGCATCGTATTATCTCTCTAGTATGAGAAACTGAAAGAGTAAATAAGATCCAAAATGTACAATAGATGTGGTGAATCAAAAAGAAACTGGTCAAAAGGAAAGAGAGACTGGAATAGGGAAAAGAAAGAAGGGAAAGGGAAAAAAAATTGTATATATATATATATATAAGATGGTTAAGATAGATACACTACCATTTTTACTTAGTTCATTGAAGAGTAAGGTTTGTGCCAATAATGTTTGGACAATTGAATGCTAATGTCTGGTGTCCTGAATAACTAACTTAAAGATAGTAATACGTAATGTATTAACCATTGTTACCCTCCTATTATGTTGTTTTGAAAATTTGTTCTTCTTTTGATTTGTTTTGTTTTTTCTTCTCTTTAAAAAAAAAAAAAAAAGAAGCAAAAAAAAAAATAAAAAATAAAATAAAATTATTGTACCAGTCTCTATAGTGATAACATTTGGGAAACGGAAAGGTATGAAATTACGTAATATACTAAAAGATAGAAATATAAATATACTCACATGCACATGAATATGTTATCATGCATTTTCTAACATTCATCAGTCATATTTTACTGTATCTGAAATGTTTACTGAAATAACAATTATTGATTAAATGTGTACCATTGGGAAAAATCAAAATATTTTGTATATGAGGGATTTTTATTCTTGTGAGTAAATTTTAATAAAGAATAAGTTTTTATATAAAGAATACACTAATCTATAACTTTTTAAATTTTTCAATTTTTGACCATCATTAAATGATGTATTATTAAAGTTGTTTGGAGTGCTTAAATGGCATACGATTAAGGAAGGAATAAGACTCATTGGTTTTAGGATCCCTGAAAAGCATGTTTAATCCAGTCACACAGAAAAATACTTGTTTGTTTTACATATATCTGCATCACAAAGCAGTCTTGAGTTCTTTCTAGGCATTGCTCCTGCCTGAAAAATGCATAGTTTGTGGGAGGAAAAAGACCCGAATGGCATGGAAGAGCAAGGGTTATTCTAGTCCTATATGCTTCAGCCACCTGTAAGGCTCTACCAGTGAGAACTAGCTAAATATAAGGTCCAATTCCTACATGCCTCAAAAATGTAGTTGACCAATGGTTATCAAACTTTTTAATAAGATGCTGTTCTATGATCTTTTCACAGTTCACTTTTGTAACTATTAACGTGACTTCATTTTTAGAAATTAAAATGGTACCTGAGTTAGCAGACTAAGGGCTTTTGTTTCTTTAATGTTTTTTGTCCCATGGTGTTTCTGATGATGGAATATCAATAATCTGAAACTCATCCCATGGATACCCCCCCAAAATTTGGAAAATTCTATAGTCTCAGATGTCTGTCATTTTCCACTTCTGATCATCATTTCAAAGGGAGCTATCAAATTCAAATCAAAACTGTGTTAGTCTGTTCTTCTCTGTATTTGTGAGTCAGTAGCCCCAGTTTCCATGATACATTAAGTGTAATAAAACTTCATGTTATATTCACAAGGCTCAAAGCAAGGGCAGCCTCCATCCTGGGAAGTTACAGAGGTGAGAGTGCCTGCTGCAGAGAAACCGATGAACCATCCTACGTAACCACTTAGAGAGTTCGGGGCTTCGTAAGTTTTGCATCCTATCTACTTTCAAAAACTGGTGGAAAATTGATTCAAAGCTGATTTAATTAAAAGCACACACAGAGATTATTTTCAACACTTCCTGAAAAAGGAAGAGAGCAATATAAATTACAGTATATTGAAATTGTCTCTGTGTATTTAATTGCTAAGTAGTTCACTGCAATTGATAGTTTAAGTATTATTTAATGTAATTATATTTAATTATTCTAATCGCTATTCATATATTATGTCCTAATAGAGAGATATCAAGGCCCTTTCATAAAATTATTATATTTCCTTCATGCCACAAAGCACAATGAGAATTCTACCTTAATTTAGTTGAAATAAGCTATTTGCTACACCTTGTACTTTGAAATGAAATGTTACTAATTCTTTTATCTTTTTGGTTAGATTTCTGACAAGGATATTTTATAATAAATATTGTGAAACCCTTTGGAATTAGAAAACAGAAATAGCAGAGTCTTTGTATGTGATTTATGGCTTCACATAGTTCATACAGTTATGTGTAAATCACAGTATAAATTCACACTTTTTTTTTCTCCTGAGGGCATTACAGTATAAAGAAAAAGTGTGGTTAGGCATTGTTATTTTTTTTGCTCTCAGTTTATAATGTGCGATATATTCAGCTCAGTAAGTGTATAAATTATATCACATATGAGATTTGAAAATTCAAGAAATAGAAGGGAAAAGGCAATATACAGTAACTAAAAAGGAAATTCTAATTTATTGTCTCAGATGACCCGAGCTTAATTTGTTTACATTTCACAGGGGAAACACCGATTTGCCATGTTCTCTTTGATAGAGTACATATAAAGCTGAAATATTGTGTTTACGCCTGGATAATGGAGTCATTACCTCAATTTAAAACATTCTGTATCTGAAATTGGGATTCATAATGGACTCATTGGCTAAACAAAATTACCACAAGTAAAAACAATTTCTAGAAACTTAGGGACTGGAGAATTATTTTTTAAATTGCTTTTTTAGATAACATAGTGAGTAAAATTCAAGATATTATAAAAGTCATTTAGAACCAAGTGAAACATAAAAATATGTGTTGTAGAAAATAAAAGAGATGTTTGTCACCTAGATGAGCCACTAATAATTATAATATCTAACATTTGTAGTGTATTTAATATGTGCAGCCATTTGCCAAAATCTTTATGTTCTTTTATATTTAATCTTACGAAAGTTCTATAATTAAGAAATTAGTCTTTTTCCCATTTACTGAGGACAAAAGGCAGAAACCAACACTGTCCCAAGAATGGGTTACATTTCCCATTCCTGACCAATTTGTAGAGAATAGAGTGACTTGCAAAGTAGGTTTTCCCCTGATGTTCCCTGTAATATATGGAAAATGCCATGTCTAGAAGTTTGCCATTTTCACCTCTGCACATTAGCTGCAATGGAAGCCACCACAATTAACTAAAAGCGATAGTAAGACCTATCCAGCTATAGATCAGAATATCACTAACCATAAAAAACAAAAACCTGTGGAATTCTATGCATTACTGTATCACTGTTTTTAGAAAGGGCCCCATCAGAGCCAAAGTTGCCTTAAGAACTTGAGCAAGTTAGACTATGTGAAATACTTATGTATTAATGCTTGTGTTTTGTTGCATAGGAAATTCATTCAAAAGTTGCAAAGTATAGGCTCTGTTCCCTAGTGGAAAAAGTTGATTTTAGAGTCATCATTTAATAGCTGTGTGACCTTGGGAAATAACTGGGTCTTTCTAATGTTCAGTTTTCCATGTGTAAGAGCAGGCTAATGTCTATGATAAAGGCTTCTTAATGTTAGAGAATGGCTGTATTCCACTTAGTGTGTACCCACTAAATACTCAGGGAATGTTACTTATTTATTACTCTATGATTATTTTAATCATACAGGCTGTATATTTTTGTTGCTGTTAAGATGACTCAATCTAGTCATGTCTCAGTGTAGCTCATGGTATTTTAAATTAAAAATTTGAACTTCTAAAAATGAAAAGTGCCCTGTTTCTATGTCAATATCCGAGTTAGTGGGGTAGTGTGTGATCTGGACATCTGCTTCTTGCCTGGATGTGGCAGAAGGCACACTTGTTTCCGATGGGCCAAGAACTACTATGATAGGGAATTTGGTGCTATGAAAATGGTGCGCTTTTCTGTTTAATTTTAATATATTTTGTTTAACAATTTTTTGTTTTAACACATCATCACCACAAGTAACAAAATAAATAATAAATACAACCTTGAGTTTAAGAGAAACCCAAAGGGTAAATAAGGAACAAAATGGAGGACAAATATTAGGAAATAGGAAAAACATCTTAAAATGTGAAGGGCAAGGAGGGAAGGGCAAGGAAAGAAAAGGAAGGGGAAAGGGATTTAAAAGAAGAATGGAAGGGAAAAAATGGAAACAAAGTTTTTGTAAATGGGGAGGGGAATGGGAAAAAAGAATTAAGATATGTATCAGTACAAATTCCCCATGATAAATGTGATCATTATGTGTGGCAAACATGTACCAATAAAAAATAAATAAATAAATAGAACCTTTTCTCTGAAAAACATAACCTTGATATCACAAACCGTGATATCACCCTTAGTCTTCAGTCAATTTAACAAAGCATGTGTAAATAGGAATCTCATACTGTGTCAGTCATTGTGCCCAACACTGGGGTATCAGTGAATATTCCAGTGGGAATGATGACAAGCAAGGCTATGTATAAAACAATACTCAAATGGAGAGCAGAGTTTAACCTCTATCCCTACATGAATAGCACCCTCTAATTTCCAGTTTGTGGCTTCTCTAAAGTGTTGAGGATGTCAGCCTAGGCCTGAGCAAAAACTAATGTGTTCAAGTCCCTCTTTGAATATAGATTTTGAAGCCTATTTTTAATTTTTTTCACCAAACTAGGAAGACAAAAGTATATCTATAAAGTTGGCTGACTCAACTTACCCAGCGTTATCATTATTAATTTTCTTATTGTCATCACATAATAAGTTACTTTTCAGCATGAAGTGTATCTTCCTGATTGAAGGAGCCATATTAAAACACTGAGCAGGTCTACTCTGGCCAATGTGGCCACATCAGGAAAAGATGTAAGGGTCTTAAAATCAGGCAAACAGATTCATTTCCTGTTTCACCACTTGTTGGCTGTATTAGTTAGGCTTATACAGTAGCAAACAATAACAACAAAATCCCCACATATATCCATGGTCTAACCCATAGAAATGCAAAGCAGTTATTCTACATAAAATGATTCAAGCATCTAGGTTTCTACCATCTCGAAGCTCCAGATTCCTGTGGGACCTCAAAGTCTTCCTGATCCAGTTGGTATATATAGTTACAGAAATAGAGAAGCCCCAGAAGTAACACAGTTACCTTTATTTGTTGTAAGCAGTCAATAGCGCTATCTGGATGAAAATGGGGGTGGAAAAAATACAGTCTTTCTTTGTGCAGCTGTGTTCCAGCTGCAGCTCTACATTTGAAAAAAGAATTCGAAGTTTTGATGGATATCTAGCGATTTTACCAAGCCACTTGAAATCATGCCTTTAAGAAATGAATCCCTATAATTCTTACTGCTGACTTACAAAGAAAGTAATTCCCTTAAAAGATAGGTAGTGAAGATTAACTGATACACATCAAGCATTTGAGGACCTAGTATAATATGAATTCTCAGTTAATAGCACATGCTGCTATCATCATCCTAAATTCTGTCCATATATTTAAAATAATCATTTTCTCCTACTTTTTTAGGGTGATGGAATATTTCTATCCATTCAATCTGAACAGTAAAATCTCATCATTTTGTTAAATTACTGTTTGTAATCCCGTTATTTTATGAGCATATTTTCCTATATGAGTGGTAATGCAAATATTTCCTTTTTATATCTAAGGGCTCTGTCAGCCACCTTTCTGAGAATGAATATTCTTCTCGACCAATAACTGCAACTTCAGACTTGGCATTCATAAGATCAAAGGGATACACTCTGGGCATGCTCAAATCCTGGTCATATCACTCTCCATGCCACTGAATTTTGTGGCATTAGAAAATCTACGCCAGTCACAGTATAAAGCATCCATACTGAGCTATGGAGCATCAAGCTGATTTGGTCTTTAAACAAAGTTTCTTTTATTCTGTTGTCTGAAATGTGTGCTTAAGGGCTGGGATATAGCTAAGCTGTAGAGCACTTGCCTACCATATGTTAGCCCCTGGGTTCAACCCCTGGTACTCCAAAAATATATGTGCTTACTGTTAATACATGTTATAATGATTATGCTCTATTTAGTTTCATATTTATATACTACATAGCAGTTTTTGTGTTTATATGAAAATTCTGAAATGCAAGAGCAAACCATCAGGTTGTTTCTGTTATTAGAAAACCAGCAATAATTATTTCCAAATATTAAAAAATTGTGATTTGAATAGAATTCAATATTCTTGTCACAATATGAAAAGTAAACAGCAACCTTTAGTTATATTCAGTTCCCATTATAGTTCCTGTCATAACAACTGTTTTCTCATTTTTTAACTGGAAGAGCAAATAAGCAACAATTTAATGTCAGTTGTCATGGTCTCTTAAAGATTGCGTTGTCACATTAATTTAACTTCAAATCACAGTTTAGAAATATTAGTGCTAGGCAGCTATTTATCATAAGTTTTTAACATTTCTCAGTTATTAAAATCTGTTTATTTCTTTGAAATTTCAGTGACTGTAAGATATACAAGAAATAGAGGAAAATGTCAAGTGTGTCTTTCTCTGATTAGTATTATAACTGAAAAGTTCTCGTCTTGATATATATACTATTACCTTAGTTTTTATTTTTTTAAAGGTTTCACTTTTTCATGGAGAAACTTTTCAGGAAAATAAAATTTTGAGGGACAGGAAAAGAAAAGAGGAAATCTATCATATTGAGATATTAAAAATAGATGTAGCCCCTGATAAACAAATATGATATAATTAAAAGCGTTAAGGACTTTCAGTAAAGGAACTTGATTTCTAGAGCTGACTCCACCTAACAGGTGTAGATGATATTGTAAGATATCTTTAAGTGAGAACTCTCAGTTTTCCTGCTTAAAAATGGGAACAAAAGGATCCACTTTTCCTACAATTAGTGTAAGATCTAAGGGTTGAGTAAGAGAAAACTACTGCCATGAAAACCAGTAAATACCCAAGAAAGTAGAATATACTTTCTTTTTAGTCAAAAACATTTTATTGACAAAGGTAGAATTTTTAAAAACACAACAACCGCGACATCATGCTTTCTCTTCTCAAAATTATGTAGCCCAGCTGATAACATTTATCGTTATTTACACTTTTTTTATACAAACAAAATACCTGGGAATGTGGTTATTTAAAATAACAAATACATTTGCTAGCCCTTTTCTCAGGTATGTGTGGCCATTTGACTAAGTTTTAACCAGCAAAATGTGAGGGAAAGTAACACGTGTATCTTTGGAGATACATCTTTACAGCAGTGGTTCTCAAACTGTACTGTGTATCATTGTCACTTGAAGGGCTTATTAAAAAACATAATGGTAGGGTCCATCCCCTAAGGTTCAGATTCAGTAAGTCTGGAGAGGGGTTAGAAAATTTGCTTTTCTAACAAGTTTCTAAATGGTGTTTCTGCTTGTCCAGAATTTATTTACTCTTTGAGAATTTGCCTAATTGTCCTTTTCTTCCACCACAATATTGAGAACATGGATGTGATGGCTCATGATTCCTGGAACCATGAACTTGAGGGCTCCATTTTAGGAATAAAGAGTAAGACAAAGGACTGAGAACCTAATATGAGATTCATTATAGAGTGATTAAGCCTACTGAACTAGAAAGGATGGACTTTAAACAGTACTGTTATTTCTAATTTTGGTTTTACAAACTGATTGTTATATGTATGTGAATATATGGAGGAAAATATATTTGTAAAAAAATATACATATATATATATATATATATATATATATATATATACACACATATACACTTGAGCACTGAGTTTCTCATAGCAAAGTTATATTTGGAGTAGATCAGAAGTGTATTATTGTGTATATATATTTTTTCAATCAGTGAGCATTTCATGGCAGTACATTAACATGCTCAAGGGTAATGATTAGTAATGGAATTTACTGACTTCATAAGTATTGAGAGTATTTGACCTTCAACCTCATGCCTTACTATTTTTCCAAACCACTGACTATAGCTCAAAAAGAGAATATAACTTGTCATGAATTATGCTGACCTGGGCATTTCAATTCTCAATGAGACATGAAAGAATAAAATCAGGTTTTTGTTTTGTTTTGTTTTGTTTTTTGTTTTTTGGGTTTTTTTTTTTTTTTACTGAAAACTAAGGTCATTGGTAAGCTCTGGCCTCTTTTACATGATTCTTGTAGGATTTTAAGATTTCACTAATGAGAAGTCACTTAAATAAAATGTTAGTTTTAATTAAAAATTGAAACTGAATTATGCTTAATACAATATAGGGGAGATGGATACGTTTTTGTATTTAAATTTACACATTGAAAAAACGTGCCGTATGTATTGAAAAAACATACCACATGTATTGAAAAAACATGCTGTACTTCAGATCTTGACTGTCCACCAAAAGCCTATGTGTTAAGGAGTTAGTTCCCAGGCTGACGCTATTGGAAAGCATTGAAAAATTTAAAGAGGGAAGGCCTACGAGGAAGTCTTAGGACATGGGTGATGTGCCCTAAAAGAGAATAAGCAGACCTTTTATGATTTATATCTGTGTCCCTCTTTGGAAGATGATTGGATATAGGGCATTATAACTGATTGCTGTTAGGAGGTATAGAGCCTGGTCAAAAGAGGCAGATCACTGGGGATGTGGCATGAAAGTGTATATCTCCCTCCCTGGTGACTCCTGCTCTTCTCTGCTTGCTGGCTGCCATGAGGTGAGAAGCTTTACCTCCCCTGTCCCTTTCTGCCATGCCATCTTGCCTTGGAGCCAGCCAAGTCTGGACAGAAATATCAGCCAAAATAAATCTCTCTTCCCTTAAATTGTAGGTGTCAGATATTTTGTCCAAGTGACAAGGAAAGTTGACTAAAACAGATTTTTGTACCACAGAACTGAAGTCAGTGCTGTGACACTATCTGACCAGGTGGTGCAGAAACCTTTGGAACTGGCTTTTAGGGGGAGATAGAAAGGTTTGGAGATGCCAGCTAGAGAAGCACCAGAATGCTGTTAAGCCAAGCTTGGTGGAAATTCTTTTCGAAACTCAGAAACCTGTGAAGACCAGACTCAAGAGATTTTAGTTGGGAACAAGGATCCAATTGATAATTGGACTCCAGGTCATATTTGTTGTGCTCTGGCAGAAAATGTATCTACTTTTGGTCATGTCTTGAGACTTTCTGGGTGATGGATTAAGGGTGCTGAGCTAATTAATCTGGTGGAAGAAATTTGAACACAGCCCAGTATTCAGGTTATGACATAGGTGTTGCTTTGCTGCTTTTAGAAAGATCTATTTTGAGAAGTAAGAGCAAAAAACCAAATTGAACAACTTAAAAAATTTTGCTGGTGGCCAGAAATGAAGCTTCTATAAAGTTGGGGCCTGTAAACTTTGAACACAAGAGAACTTGGTTGCTAAAAAGATTACCATTAAAAAGAAGTAAAGGGGTTGGGGATTTAGCTGAGTGGGAGAACACTTGTCTAACAAGCAGGAGGCCTGGGTTTGGTCCTTGGCATCAAAAAATTGAAAAGCTAAAACAAAAAAAAAAAAAAAAAAAGGGAAGCCAAGTAAGTTGGATCAGGACAATAGGAAGGATGCCTTGAAGGCATCACAGGAACCAGCAAGACCCTACCCTTCCAAGACTCAGAGTTGCAAAAGTGAAAGACTTTGATTTGGAAAGATCCTCAGGCACTCTGCTCAAAAACTGCATCCTAGAGAATGACCTACTCAGGAATTGGTTTCCCAGGTTCACAGTGGTCAGCCAACCAGGTACACAAAGGCTTCTGCAGCCACGATTCAAGGGAGCATGGCTGTGGCTTCAGTTGGCAGCAGACCTTGGCATCATCCAAGTTTTGTTTGCTTGCATAATACAAGAGTTTTGGGGTCAAGGAAGCTTCCACTCAAATTTCAGAAGAAAGCCTGTGAGGTCAGGCAGTGTACCCCTAAGAGGTCAGTATATGAAGCTGTGAGAGTGAAGCCAAAAGTAAGTGGAGATCCCAGAAAGTTGGAGAAGCCAGGAACATGGAAGGTCTGAGAAAAGCCCTAAGGAGTGACCAAAG
This sequence comes from Erethizon dorsatum, assembly GCA_028451465.1. NCBI lineage: Eukaryota > Metazoa > Chordata > Mammalia > Rodentia > Erethizontidae > Erethizon > Erethizon dorsatum. Next base: position 83,679,918 of record CM051831.1, on the reverse strand, counting down.
CCAGCCCAAGAAAGAAGCCATGAGGCCTACACCCACCAGTGATGCCTTGAGGCCCACCAAACCCTTGGAAGTTTGCATCTCACCACCACTTGCCTTGGGTGCAGGACATGGAGCTACAGGATTTAATGTTTGCTTTGTTTCAGTTTGGCTTTGGTCCCATTCCTTTCTAGTCCCCTGTGCCTCCCTTTTGGAATGGGAGTGTTTACCTTGTGCCATTTTACTTTGGCAGTGTTTAACTTTCTTTCAATTTTTACAGGGCTCATAGCTAAGAGTTTGACTTAAGTCTCAGAGGAGACTTTGGGTTTAGACTTTATAGCAGTGCTGGAACCATTAAGACTTTGGCAACTCTTAAAGATGGAGTAAATCCATTTGTATGAAGAGCTAGGCATGAATTTTTTGGGTGTCATGGGTAGAAATTTATGATTTATATATAGATGTCCCACTAAAACCTCATGTGATCATAGACAGGACCTTTGGATGTTGATTAAATTACAGGGACATTATAGCTGATTGCTGTTAGAAGGCATGGGTATAACCCAGTAGACTCCTCCCTTTAGAAGCTCCTCACTTATGTCCTCAGATTTTTTAGGTGGCATCATTAATGTCCTCTGCTTCGTGATCGCCATGAGGTGAGCAGCTTTTCCTCCACTATGGCCATCTGCCATGCTGCCGTTCTTTGGCATCAGCTGACTATATACTGAAGCCTCTGCAAATTATGACCAAAATAAACCTTTCCTCCTTTAATTTGCAGGTATCAGGTATTTTGTCCCAGTGCAAGAAAAGTAACCAAAAGGGCCCCAGCCACTTGTTTTCCTTCTCTTTCACATAAGGCCATGAACTGAATGGGCCTTCTCCACCAGACACTCCTGCCATGATATCATGATGTACTGTGCTTCCAAAGGCCCAAACAGGCCAATTGATCATGTACTAAAACTTCTAACCCTTACCAGAATAAGGCCTTTCATTTTGTGAGGTGATTTGTCTCAGGCATTTGTTACTGTAATGGAAAGCTGACAAACAAGTTAAACTTTTTATTAACTGTTAACAAATTTTATAAATAACTCAAAGTTAACTGGCAAATTTTCCTGTTGCTTTTTTTCTTTATACGTTCCTGAGAATATATGCAGTTATAACAATTTTAAGATTTTAATTGCAATAGAAAAATTTCAGTGTTTGCATATGTCACTATTCTCATTAAAATATTAATATTTTGATATTGTAAACAGAAAAACAGGTTAAGAAACTAAAACAATATTTAAAATATAAATATTGGGCATTTAAAGTTATACATGTGGGCCGGTGAGATGGCTCAGCGGCGTAAGCGCCTGCCTTGCAAGCGCGAGGGCCCGAGTTCGACTCCCGGAACCCACATACGAAAAAGGGGCCGGTGATATCGCTCAGCGGCACGGGTGCCTGTTGGCGCGCGAGGTCCTGAGGTCGAGCCCCCGGTACCCACAAAAAAAAAAAAAAAAAAAAAAAAAGTTATACATGTATCTCAAGAGAATTTGTTGAATTAAAATATAAAATATGCAATAAATCAATAAAAAAGGATGAAATATATAAGATGAACAAAAGTATAATTTTAAATGAGATAATCAGTAATTTAAATAACCACCACAGCTGAGAATCACAGTAATACAGGCATAGTCATACTTGGCCTCCTGGCAATCAAAGCAAACAAACATAACTAATTATGGAGTTACTATGACTTTTTTCAGAATTAAAAATATATACCAATTTAAAAAATGATTTTGCATTGAAAGCATTGAAATTAAAAAACAAAAAATATTGTGGATGTTACATATAAGTTGTAGCTGAATGACTGTCTCAATGAAAATATAATCATGTTGTTCTTTTTTTGATTATGAAGTCATCATGCCACAGTTTCTATATATAACTTTTTATAATAGTTATTTGACAAAAATTTATGTCCTCACTGTCAGATTGAACTAGAGTGCATTTTTTATGTCCTATATTATATCAATCCTGTGTCCATAAAAGGTAATGTAAATTTTTTTAGTAATTAATGAAGTAAAAGATTTAATGTAAGAAATACTTTCTGGTATTTTAATCATACATCAGATACATCAAAAGAATGTATACAGCTAATATATACAAGAAGAAAATTCAAAGTGGGCAATGGTTATTAAATCACATTTGTTGATGTGAATAATGATGTAAGTAATACCATTAACAGTACCACATTTCTGGTTCTTCCAAATTAAAAATTTGCAAAAGTGGTCTAAAGTAAGTGTTAGTATAGAAATTTGAATTTAGAAAACTCACATTATAAAGTTAGGAAATAATGATAATCACATGTTTTTACAGTATACCAAGCACTCCTCAAGTGCTTTATTAGAAATACTGTACTTCTCAAAACAGCTTTTTGAGGTGATGTCGTTAATGTCCCCATTTTGCGCGTAAGGACACTAGCACGGGAAACCAAGATCACATAACTAACAAAAGTGCTGCAGCCAGGAGTTAAACGAAGTCCAATTCCTGGGTTCACACTCTTGGAAAACCTTTATTCCAGACCTTTAAAATAGCTAAGAAATTCACTTATGTTTTTCACCTGATTATTTAAAATTATTTGTATATCATAACATTTTAAGACGTTAAAAATAATAAACTTAATTGATTGTTTAACTTTTATAGGATTACTTAAAACTTGCTGATTTTTTCCTTAACTTTCTTATATTTCTGATCTAGATAGGCAGCACAATTTATGGGAGAAGCAAAACAATTCCAGGCAAAGTATATAAAGATAAATTAAAACAGAGAAGTTTAAGTAAATTTAAAATGTGAATTAGTTGATGTCATGGGGCCAAGATTTATATCATGTTAGAGTACATTGTGTGAAATATCTTTGCCTAAATTATAATGAAAACAGTAGTTGGATCTCTAAAACCATTTCTAGGACCATAATGAAAAAGAAGCCAGGAAAATAGGAAAAAATAAGTTATTATTATAAATCTGCAAATAAAGAAGGTGGCACCTGGCATATAGTATATTCTTCATCATAATTTACAGTATTACAGCCCTCTATGTCTATCAGGAAAAGAGATAGAAATGTTATCCTGTTCAGTCCACCACTGATGAATGTGTTTGCTGCTGTTTCATGATTGCTAACAAATTGGTGGCTTCTGCTGCCATTATTACTATCAGAGTGCTGTTTTATTATACTCTCATTAACATAATGATAAAATTAACATTAAGAAAACACGTTCTATAAGAGTTTATGAGATTCTATGCAATTAAGCATGTAACAATATGGACAGAAATTGTGCAGAAGGCTGTGTAATAATAAAATTTTTCAAAAATATATTTGTAGAAGTAGTCAATGACCTGAGACTTTAGACTGTTGATTAGTGGCTTGGTGATATGTTAATGTGAAGTAATTATTCTAGTGAATTGAAGCTGAAAGTCAACATGTATATTCATTAATTTAGTTTAAGCGTCCTTATTGTTAATCACAGTTTTGGTATCTAATACTTTCAGCAGATTAATGCAGAACTTTCCCATCATGCTTTGCCAACCATAAATTTAAACAATATTTTTCCTGTAAATGTCCTAACATTTAATTAGGAAATGCTTTATTATTTAAAATCCTAAGCACTTACTTGCCTTTAAAATTAAGAACTGATTTTGTCAGAAAATCTATTTAAAAGTGCATAAAATTTGTTATTATACTTCCAAATATGTGCACTTTTTCCCATAGACATGTTCATCTATTAAAGGAGTATATATTTCTTAAAAACTATCTCTTATATTGATAGTGTATTGTGTCAGAAACAACGGTGTATGTTCACCAAACACCCCTCCTTTTCTTTTTCTCATCCATTTGGATGCAATTTTCCAACAAATCTTGCAGTTGGGTGGTCTGTGTGACTTATATCTGGCCACTGGATCATCAAGTAAAACAATACACACCAGTTTCAGGCCTGGATCATTAGAAGGCAGTTCCATATAAACAACAAACGCTATCCCATCTTTCTCCTCATACCCACTGAAACCAAGTAAAGGACTCCAAGCCCTTGTGCTCTAGAGAAGTGTAAGAATGGGAGAAGCCTACATTCTTAAGTTATCACAGGAAACAGAATTCTACTGCCAAATATCTTGATATAAGAACTGAGTGAAGGGCCGGTGAAATGGCTCAGCGGCATAAGCGCCTGCCTGGCAAGCGTGTGAGGTCCTGAGTTCAACTCCCAGTATCCACATACGAAAAAAGGCCAGTGATATTGCTCAGCGGCACGGGCGCTTACTGGAGCGCAAGGTCCTGAGGTTGACCCCCGGTACCCACAAAAAAAAAAAAAAAAAAAAAAAAAAACTGAGTGAAAAGTAAACCTCTGGTGTATTAAACCAATGAGACTTTTTAGTTTTGCAATAGCCATTGTGCTACCTTGACTAACATATCTGAGTTTCGCAAAAAATTGGAAGTTGGAGAAAATTAAGAATAAACAAGTCTTCGCAAAGAATATATGCATATTTTTATAGGTGGCAAGTTACAAGTCACTATAGAATGCCCTAATTTGTGGGGACATTATTGCACTGGCCAAAGCAAGTGTACTGTGAATAGAGTAAGGACTAGAAAAACAAGTTAATAAGTAGAAGCTGTTTTCTACTTTAAATTTTAATTTCATATCTCAATTATAAAAGAATAAAATATGTAAGTAGTCATCTACAGATGAAGTCACACAATATATATGGATGATGTATGTACAGCACAGTGGAGCTTGTAGTTTTTCTTCCATATTTTATCCCAGTATGACCCTCTCCATGCATGTTGATTTGGAGAAGGAAGTATGGTTTTAAAATAGACAGAGGGCTGGTGAGATAGCTCAGCGGCATAAGTGCCTGCCTGGCAAGCGTGAGGGCCTGAGTTCGACTCCGGGTACCCATATACAAAGGAAAAAAGGGCCAGTGATATTGCTCAGCGGCCCAAGCGCCTGCTTACAAGTGCGAGGTCCTGAGTTTGGTACCCACAAAAAATAAAATAGCCAGAAATGGAAAGGAGATAAATTATTAAAACATCATTTCTATTACCAAATAACATAGATCATTAATATAGTTATAGTCTATATTTGATAATGAGGTGTTATACCTGTGGATGCAAAATCATCTCATAATGCACTATAATTCATATTTTCAGCTTATTAAGGGTCCATTTTCTCTGATTTGTAGTTCCTTACTGTGATGAGTAAATCATCATAGTGATATTTTCTGTCAATTTAAACGTATTTTTTTTTTTCTGTGGGTACCAGGGGTCGACCTCAGGACCTCGCATGCCAGCAGGCGCCCGTGCCGCTGAGCGATATCACCGGCTCTTTTTTCATATGTGGGTTCCGGGAGTCGAACTTGGGCCTTTGCACTTGCCAGGCAGGCACTTACGCCGCTGAGCCATCTCACCAGCCCCTCAATTCAAACTTTAACAGTAAATTTTAGACATAAAATTCTTTATTCCTAAATATAGAAATGCAAAAAATGAATATAATACTAAGATATAAAAATGAACTAATTAGAACATATTTAGAGATAGGCATGAATGTTGTATATATCTTTATTTTACAAGGGAAGATTCAGAGACATTGAATGACATTCCTAAATGTCACCCTTAGTGAACATAGTCAAGTGCAAAATGTGTGTCCCCATAACACATTGCTTCCTTTACGATTTTTGTTAGTGAATCTGTGTGTCCACTGCATATTTTTCAAGTGACTATTAATTTTTGATTTCCAAATAAGTTATAATAGATATTTGAATGAGTGTTATTACTTTGTCAGGAGTGTATGAAAAACCCAGACTGTCCAACATGTGTCTTCTCTAAATGCCCACTTGAAGTTCCTGTTCATCCCTAATTAATTTGGCAGATTTTGCCCTAGGGGACAGATCCAGCCTCTGAACAGATCCAGCCTCCTTTCAGAGGCTGGTGTCAAGAGCGGATCAGTGCATTGGAAGCTTCTTCTCAAAGGTACGTCTTTCCTTTGAGATTTCTACTTAGAAAAATCTAAGTAGGCATTTTGCTTTTTAGATGTATGTAGTCTACCAAATTTTAAATTCTGTACAGTACTGTGCCCTCATATTTATAAATTTATGATTTCAAAAGAAAAATAAGTTGATAAAACTTCATCTTCTTGAGTTTATTGCAAAAGATTAATATAAGGTATGATTGAAACATACAGTTAATGATTACTTTTTTTTAAAGTATTAGAGTAAAAGACACATCACCATTAATCCCTCCAAACACTCCTCTTCACTTCCAACAAACTTATCCCATCATTCTTGCCACTTTCCAAAGTAGTTTTAAAAGTCATCTTAATGTCTTGTGTTGTCATGGATGCATTTAAGTCCTGAATCATTTCAAAATGTTTAGTTTTCATATTCTTTGACTCTGAGGAAGAATCAGAAGTTTCATGGAGCCAGATCTCGCGAATAAGTTGGATGAGGACACACCATAATGTTTTTATGAGCCTCACTCCACTGATTGGCACTAAGCAGCGGCATTCACAGCATAATTGATCGCACCTTGTAAACACACTCAAGAAAGACTTAGAACTGCTTGAGAAAGTGGCAAGAATGATGGGATGAGTGTGTTCCAAGTGAGAGGGAGTATTTTGAGGGGATTATTGGCCTTGTGTCTTTTACTGTAATAAATACTTAAATTTAAATATTCACCATGTACTTTGATCACTTCTTATGTAGTACTTTCATGTCAGTTTTATTTTTGTTGTAATGTAATGCAGTGCATTCAGGTCCAGCTCTATATCAGGAATATTCTTCACAAACAGCTTAACTGCCCTAAATCTCACTCTCTTTGCAATTTGTGAGGAAATATTATCTCCCTGTTGGAACTCCTCACCATTTTTTTTGCTCTGTCAGATTTCAGTGAAATGTGTCAGCAGTGGCATCTGTGACTTCTTGTCTAAGTCATCAGAAGCTTTGTACCTGCAATTCTTCTGGCTTTGGATTCCCCAGGGGCACTGAGCCACCATATAAGAACCCCTCATACCCTCTGGCCTTCATGCTGCAGGCTACCTACAGGAAATTCAGCAGTCTCAGATGAATCCGTCCTGCCAGTCACCAACAGCAGGACTTTAGACATGTGAGTAAAGCACTTTCAGATTCCATAGCCAGGCCTGTCCATGGCAGATATCACATGGTAACTCAGTCAAGGCTCTGTAGAGCAAGCATTGCTCATCCGAGTCCTAACCATATCCCTGACCAATGGAACTATGAAATACAATCAAATGGTTGTTAATTTAAGCCACTAAGCCTGGTGGGGATGGCTTGTAGCAACAACATTTAGGCAAAAAAAAATTTGCCTATCCAGTTATGTTCATAAGGGTACTATAAGCTTATATATCCATGAATATCTAATGCCACATATATGTGAGCATTTCCCTTTACCTTTCACAAATTATATTAAAAATAAAAGATAATATTGTCTATTTTGCTTTTCTTGCTTCAAGAAATTTTTAATTTGGTTCCCCCAAATTAGAATTTTATCTAAATATGAATTTTAAAATCAAACAAGCCTTTGCCTCAAATAAGATTTTAAAAGTTTAAGAAATGAAACTATGTATCAGTTTGTTTAACTATTATTGCTGTCTTGATAGGAAAGAGCTCAGTATATTGAAGAGCTATTAATCTCCCTTAGTTTATCCAATATTACTGAGAAAGTACTCCAGATTGTTGCAAATTCATAATGACTGAATCGTACGCTTATTCCAAATACAAATTGCACTAACTCTTGTTTACATATTGTTATTATTCTGGAATGCACATATCAAATCTTATTCAGGATCCATTTCATGTCCTTATTTTTCATAAGAATTTTCCTGATTCTGATGGATTAGGAAGACTGAATCTCTAGAGAGTAAATATAGCATATACTACATTATTATCAGTTAGTAACTGTTATCTTTTCTTGTTCTTTATTTTTCTCTGTTTTATTCATTGAAACTGATTGTAAATTCTTTCAGTCTAAGGGTCTCATTCTAGTTACCATTAGTTCATTTCTTTTAAAGTGAAATTATATGTTGTATATTTTAAACATTTTATTTTTAAGCTCATATTCTTGGGTTTTCAAATAAAACTACATGATACTTTTCTAAGTGCCAGAACTGTTATTGTACATGAGAGAACTAAGATTCCTTCACTAAATTTGGCCTCATTTAAAACATAGCAGGAAGCCTTTTCTTTGCCTCTGAAACCTTTATAATTCTAGCTGGCACTTCCCATATCATGCAGCGCAGATCTAGGTAAATTGCATGCTAGGTAAAAGCTGCCATGGTGTTACTCACCACAGGAAGTGGTAGGAAAGGAGTGTTAGTGGAAGGTCGGGGGAGAGCTCAGTAGGAACAGAGACACATGAAAACAATATGCTGGTTACTATCAATATCTGAAACCAAATGATAGCAAGTGTTCCCATTTAAAAATCAATCGTAGATGCCAAAATATCTTAGTCAGCATGAACCATTGATATTTGCAGACTTTATTCACTCTAACTCTGGTGTGGCATTAGACGAGAAATGGCAATGAATGGAGTTCCTGAGCGGCACAAACTTTATTGCCTTTATGGACCCTATCTGCCTACTTTAAAAAATATATGATTACATTGCCAATAAAGAAAGAATTCATTGGAAAAGACACAATGCTTTGTGTAATGTACGTATTTAATGCTTCATTATATGACATTGTAGACTCATGAGATCTAAGAGATGAAGGGACTGATATTTCAGTAATCTTCCCAAACTGTATACCTCTGACAGAAACTGCTGATTGAGACAATATAGGGAAAAATTTTTCTATCTTCTGAGGTATAATTTTTGAATACAGCACTTTTCTTCTGTTGCATAAGGTAAACATTAGCAAGCTAGGGAATGTCTGATTTATTTTTGGAAATTTACAAGAGTTAACATGAAGTTAGTTCAAACACTTTTTTTTTTTTTTTTTACACCTACAATGTTGCGGTGAAATTTCTTCTGTCTTGCTCTGGTATCATATGTGACGTTCAAGGTTATGGCGGATATCAAATGTAGAACTCATTCCAGTGACATTATAAAACTCGCCAGCTGACCAGAGAGCAACTAGGGTTACAGATAACAAACAGGCCATACTCATAATCACCTTTTGTCTATTACTTGTGGAATGCTTGTTAAGACAAAAGGAAAAGAAGCAGGGGTAGGAGCTCAACAGGATGGGTTTATGTCAGAGCAAACCTGAGAGAGACCACTCTGGCACTAGGGACCAGACCAGCTGACTCCTGTATAGGCTCTAAGGTCTTCATAGGGTCATGATCATAAAAGGGGGCTTGTGGGAGGAAAAAGTCACAATGGGAATTTTGGGGTGGGGAGTTCAGTACAAAGGAGTTGTATCTATGTCCCTATGACTGGGCTTCAGATGTAAAAGGAGTTGTATGTTGTTTGTCAACAACAGGGCTGAACAATGATTGGGAATTATAGGGTGTAACTGTGCTAAATTTGCCCCATTGACCCATAATGATACATCTGCATGGGGTGTAAAAGCATAGCAGGGGGAAGGGATTTAAAGTCTCTGCTTGGACCAGGATGGTGATTCCTTTAACACTCTTTTGTAACTTTTGATTTATTGCAAAGCTTTTTCTCTTAGGAATTAAGATGCTTGAATAAGAACCAGGGTTTATTTGATTTGGACATGAATATTTGTTGAATGAATGAGCAACTCTAAGCATTTGTTCTCGGTCAAAATTATGTAACATTCACTTTTATTTGGGTGAGTTCTTCTTTTAGATACTGCTACCTGCTCAGACGTGTAAATGGAACTCTTGCAGTGCAGCTCCATATAGACATAGATGTCTCAGAATTACAGTGAAAATTATTTAAGCTTAAGAAAGAATATGTGCTACATTTGTAAGTTAATTACATTAGGAAATGAGAGTATCTGTTACGTACCTAGTTCTGCAAAATTGAACTAAACAAAATAGAACTCCCCTTTCAGGGAATGGACAGTTGTAATAGGGCTTCAAATATACAGCCTCAAGAACACTTTCAGGTTATATTCTAAAGGAACTTGGAATAATGACTGTCAATAACTCCATTACTTGAAGGAAAAAGGTGAAGATATTAAGCATTACTAATTTTCAGCTTTTATAAAATAACAGAGTTTTTGTTTGCCTTTGCTCATGTGCATGGGAGAAAGAAGCTAGGGTGGAAAAAAACCATAAGGCAGAGACCTGGGAAATGAAGATGTCAAGATGTGCATTTATTCATTCACTGCAGAATATTTATTGTCCAAGGGCAAGGTACTGTGACAGGTACTGACAGCAGTAAACTGGATGGACAAATGCTCCTGGTCTTAATGAAGCTCATGATTTATTGGAGGATGGACAAAGTTACAATCAGTCAAATCATTAAAGATAATGGTCTAAGGACAGAAGTGACCAGATACCAACTTGACCAGTCCAACCAAAGTAATCACTGGGACTGGAGGGGTAGGAGTTAGGGTGCACAGAAGGCATCATGTCAAGAAATGTTTTAGAGCAATAGAAATGAAACTAAGATATATTAAGGAACATTGAAATATTTTTACTGTATTTCTTACCACTTGGAATAGTAAAGGATAAAATAACTTTTTAAAAAAATTTTTATGGTACTGGGGATTGCACCCAGTATTATAGACAGCTAAGTTAGATAAAAATGTCGTAGGCAGTAACGTAGGACTAGGCCCTCAAGGAAGTCCATACAGAGGATGAAAACTCATTCCAACTGTGGTCAGAGGTGCATCTGCTGGAGTCCAAGCCTCAAGATAAAGACAAAATGACCAGGCCTACATGACTCCGGGAGAGTTAAACTATAAATTAACATTAACCTCGGTCACCCTGGTGGGTGGTCGGGACCACCTGATTCGTATCTTCCTGAAAAAGGTCCTTGTTCTTTCCAGGTACATTTGCTACATGACGTGCTTCCGTATTGGATCAATATTGCCTAAGCAGCTAAACTTGTAATCTCATTTGTTGATAGTAGTTTTGTCCCGCGTTGTGCCCACCTTGAGGAGATTTTGTGCCCAAATCGTGATTTTGCTCCCACCTCATGATTTTATTCTATAAAACTTCCTCTGTAAAATGGGGTCTGTGGCAGCCCACTCGGGACCCCTCCTGTCTCTCAGGAACTGTATCTCTCCACCCTCATTAAATATGTCCTACTCCTAACCTCCGTTGTTCCTTAAAACTCATTCTTCGGTTTTGGAGAACACAAACGGCATATCAGACACCTAATAGGTTGAGAGTTACATTTCCCCTGTATCACTAGGACCTATGCCTTGTGCTACATCCCCAGCCCTTCTACAGTTTTTACTTTTTGAGACAGGGTCCTTCTAGGTCACTAAAATGAAGAGGCTGGGCTGTACACTGGTGTCCTTCTGTCTCAGCCTCCTGCTGTGCTGGGGTTACAGGCATGCACCCCAGATAAAATAACTTAAAAAAACTTCAATCTATGATTTAGTTACTTTATGTAGCCATTGCATTTTAACCTTATCCAGTGAAAATGATGAGATAATTTCATTCATAGCATAAAAGTGACTAAAATATTTTAAGGTGAAGATGCAGATAGGCATAAATTACACCCAGTGAACATCTAATCAAAGAACCTACCTGATGAAAACTTATTTGCACAACCCTCTTCTAGGAGCAATTTCATGTACAAGGCTATTGTCACACAATACAAAATCAAACTCAACTGTTTGATCATTGTGTCTGACATTTCCTTTTTAAAAAGTATTTCCTTTGTCAAACCACATCATTCTAGAATTCATTTATCATTGTTGTTATTGCTTATTTTAGAAACCCAGAAATAGTAGGTCATCATTGTGAAGTCCTTGCTTTTAACGAAGAGGAAATTGGAATGCAGAGATAATGCACCTTGCTTGTAATCTATTGATATTAGTCTGTGATGTCATATTTGGCAGGAAGTACTGCAAAATATATGCTTATAACATACTTAAACAAATATGCTGGTTAAGAAGGCATTCTTTTTCCTGGAAATTTTATTACTGGAAGCATTTAGGAAAAAAGGCTTGGAGAGAGCTTTTGATATGAAAATGTTACCACCTAGTGAGTAGCTTCCTCTCTTCTCCAACTGCCCATCCCCCACTGATTAACAAGGGTACAATGGTGTAAAAACATAGGAAGAATAAGTTCTGCTTTTGTATAGCATCTGCAACTCTCAGTGAACACTATTCCAACCTCAGCCAATTTAAGGCTCTGATTTATACAGCCTGAGATTTTCATCATGTATAGATTTACAGGTTATTTTCGACAGCAACAATAATCCATTTACAAATGTGGAATTTTTATATGAAAAATTTGTTTTTATTCATGAATATCTTCTTTGCATGTTACAAAATATATCCTGTAAATTGAGTTTTCAAGATCTGTTATTATGGTGTTCATTTGTTGTGAGCTTTTTAAAAATTGTATTTGACATGTACCTAGTTAAGTACTTGTTTTCAGCTTTTAGCATAATAAGCAATATGTGCTATCGTAGCTTCAATTTTCCTGCCAAGTAGAGAGTGACAGCTGTGTGGCAATATGTAATGCCTATTTTCATATACAGATAAATTGGAAGGAAGGAAAAACAGCTTCTGGGTGGGCAGGTCATCATCATTTAAATGAATCATTAAAATTATATTTTTCCCTAGAAATAAAAGTGTAATTGTTTTTCTGGTTAGATGTACACCGAAAGTCCTTATTTGTATTATTGTAACATATTTTCTCTCAATTTACAACTTTCCCAAGATCCTTTGGATTTTTTCTTTTTTTTTTTTTTTTTTTTTTTTTTTTTTTGTGGGTACCGGGGGGTCGACCTCAGGACCTCGCGTGCCAACAGGCACCCATGCCGCTGAGCGATATCACCGGCCCCTTTTTCATATGTGGGATCCGGGAGTCGAACTCGGGCCCTCGCGCTTGCCAGGCAGGCGCTTATGCCGCTGAGCCATCTCACCGGCCCGATTTTTTCATTTTTGTAACTCTTCTTCATTTAAACAATGTGCACTTATTTCTTTGTAAAGCCCTGTGATATTTGCATAAATTTATCAATGAAGGACAAAATTATTGATTACATTTCCAGATGGACCTTGCTCTTCCACCCTATCTGATTGGTAAGGAGGGAGTTAAAGCTAGGTGGACTGCCACTTCAGCAAGACTCTCAGGCTAACCTTGATGGACGAAAGGTTAGAGCCTTGGGCTCAGTATTTTAAATGTGCTATATTTTAACTCAATTTCAAAGTGAAATATATAATATCATTTATTATCACTTTCCCCCATTTTATGATTTTATGTTTTACCACTAAATATCATATATTTGCCCATCACCTAGATGGCTTGCAAGTGCTCTGTATTTCCAAATTTTATTTTCATGTTGCTGCCTGAAACTTAAAATTCATTTAACAGTAAGGGGTTACAGTATTCATTTGGTGATTTGCACAAATAGCAAACAGAGAGGAAATCCCTGTCTTATCCCATTCTCACTTTGCTTGGTTATAGTGATATTTGCATATTTTATCTGCTAGCATGTTTTATTTTGTAGCCACAGCAGCACAACAAATCATGAGTTCTTAGATACTGATTATTGATTAAATTTAATTCCACATTGAACTTAGGTGATGTCATTGGCGATTAAAAGAGTACTAGAGAAATACGTTTGCTATCTCTGATGACCATTAGTACAATTTTAAAGTCTATTGGACTAATCATAGATTTCGGGCACTGATAAGAGACAAAAACCTAAATGCTATTTTTCCATAGTTTATTTAGGATTTGAGTATTTTATTAATTCAAAGTTGATCATAGTTTCTGCTGTCCCATAAATACATAAAGAAACTAACTTTATATGTAAAATTTAATCGGTAGTTTTACTTTATGGCTTAGATAATATATGATGAAGGGTTTCTTTTCGCCTATTACAATGATTTAATCAACATTTTGGACTTTCTATTGCCCAAGAAATATTTTATAGGACTTTGATCAGATAATTTAAATATGGATCACCTTCCTTCCTTTTTAAAATTTTTTCTTTTTTTTTTTCTTTTTGCAGTACCTGGAATTGAACCCAGAGCCATTGTGCTGAGTTACAACCCCAGCCGGCCATTTGTCTATTTTTTAAATTTTTGAGACAGGATTTTGTTAAGTTCCTAAATTGCTCGGGACAGCCTTCAACTTGTGATCTTCTTGCCTTAGCCTCTCATAGTGATGGTATTACGAACATGTACCACCATGCCTGGATTCATATGGTCTTAATGTCTACCCTTCTGTATCAGTCAATGCTTACTAGAGAAACAGATTTAATGCAAGATATACAAATATATAAGAATTTACAAGATTGGCTTAAAATGACCACCCACAGCCTGAGGCATGGAAGAGTGCTAAGGGTCTGTCTGCACACTGGAAATTCAAAGAATCCAGGTGAAGGCACGGAGCTCACTGTAGTATCCTGTGCAAGTCTGGATCAGGAGGCTGAAAGGTCTGCAAGGAAGCTAGGAGACAGTGTCCAAGGTGAAGTCAAAGACTGGAGCTCTTCCAAAGAAATTGAAGCAAGCCTTCCTTCTTGGTTTCCCCTTTATACCATGCAGGTGTCAAGCTACCCTAGGGTGGGTCTTCTGTCTCCAGTAAATCCCCTCTGCCACACTCAGAACTATGCTGTTCCATTTTAGTTAGGCATATCTTACTCAGGTTGACACAATCGTTAACTGTCACACCTTCTCAATATTTTTTTCTTTCTCCTTAGGTTTGCATCCGTGTAGCTAAACCACTATCTCCCCCAAATCATTACCTCTAAATTATCTGATAGGGTCATCTCCAAATTTTCATAATTTAGCATGTGAATCATTGTTTTTCTATCAAGTCATGCATGTCTGGGAACCTAAGGAAGCTTTTGTAGCTTGTTGTTCTTAAACAGCCAGCATAGTGGACTTAGTTTTAAATATTCATTTAAAAATCAGCTATCAGTTGGAGTACACCATGTGTTGTCTTCTTTGTGACTAATTCTGCTGCCTCAGACTCAGCCATGTCCCATAGGTGGTTGTATTTCTATGCCATTGTATCTTGAAAATGACCTCTATGACCATTGTTTTGATATTGATTTTCCTGTCCCAGATCAGATTCTCCAGGCAGCAGACCCAAAAGCATGGTTTGCATTTAGGACACTTATATGGTGAGTCCTTTAGTGAACCCCCTCTGATAAGGAATGGAGAATACTTGTCCAGGGAAAGTGAAAACTTAAATTGCGATACAGTTAGAAGAAAGGCTTCACCCAACTGCATGGATTGCTCTGAAGCTGAAATATCTCCTCAGAAATTTTCCTAATTTTGGCCAGGGGATCGTGCTTGTCCACCTCATTGACAAACTATGCATGGGAGATACTGCCATGACCCATGCAGCCAGCGGGATCCCGAGAAGGGGAGAGGAGAGATTAAGAGAAAACAAGACACATAATAAAAGGAAAGTTGGGACCAGGTGGGACCTGACCTCTCTGATAGAGAGGCAGTGACAACCCAGCATGGTCCGCAACTTTATTTATACACAGTAAAAAGGAGGGAAATGTGTGATAGGGCCAAAAGTGCAAGGTCTCAGTGTTTTGCTGAGAACACTGAAGGGAAATTCTCAGAGCTAGGTGTGCTGTAGTTAACAGGGAGGAACGCCAGGGGCGGACACCTGCTGGACTGGCTTCGCTGTAGTCCCAACAACTTGTTTACATGGCTCGTCTCTGGTGCTCCGTGTCCTCAGGGCTGACCTTGCTCGAGCCCCGAATGTGTGGTCAATCTCTGGCTCAGCTGCTCCCCACAAGATACAGATTCCACCTTGTGTCAACAGTCTCTCTTTTGGTAAAGAATGGAAATACAGCTGTGCCTATCAGCTGCCAGCACTCTGCAACTGAGGTAACAAAGGCCTTGTATCTGGCTGGCATGTATCATAGCACTGGAGAGCCAATAAATATGCCTTACCTGGTTTTCTCATTTTTTTCACTTGGGAAATAAAATATTTTCTGTCTCCTTTCTCTTTCTCTTTGTTTCTGTCTCTTTCTCTTTCTCTCCGCCTCCCTCCCTTTTTCCTACCTTCTTTCCCTCCATCCTGCTGCCTCAGAACACTTCATTTTTATTTCCTTTGTGGCATTTTATCTTTTAAAAGATTTTCTAATGTATATGAATTAGATTCATAACTAGATGGAATGAGCAGTTTATACATGAAGGCTATATACTGATCATATTTCTTACTGTTTTAGATACAGAAAATTAAGTGTTTTTATAAAAATATCTAGTAGATATAATAACCCATAGACTCATTCTTCATTGTTCAGTTATGAAGAAAAGAAACATTAAAAATGCTTTATGCATATCTAGAGTTAGAAATTCAATCACTTTATTTTACTCACAGATTAATTCCTGACACTCCTTGCCCTGGAGTACTGCAGAAGTATTGCTAGTTTTGCTTGGAGTGCCTGGGGACATACGGGCATCTCCTGATCACCATGAAGAGGTGATTACTACCTTCATCATAACATCTGCTGTTATATCTACTCATTCAGAACATAACAGTAAAAGATGAATGTAATAAAAGTAGTTGTATCGTAGAGAACCTGCTTGATGAAAAATATCTCTTCATCTACATACCTCCAATTAGAATCTATGTAAACCTTAACCATGGAGAGCATATCAAACATTTCTGATAATGATTAAGCATTCTTATATAAGAAGAAATATGCAAATTTTGATACAAATCTAATAACAGCAAATGACGCTTTTACAAGTTGATATGGACAATTCCTTCTGTGTGTAGATTTTTGATTTCATGATTAAATATGACCACTATCACTGTAACAGTAATGTGATTAATGTGTCTCCCCATCATTATACCAAAATAAAATTGTGTCACATATTAGAACATCTGCTTATATCATACTGTTATTAAATTCCAAAATTTTGGTTTGATTTTGATGAGTCTACATTTGATACAATTTTATTTTCATAGTCTTTTCCTTTAGTAAATACAAATAAATCATAAGTATTAGACTCCTGTAGCCTCCTATTTAAGACATAGTTAATATTCTTACTTAGAACTCCATAGCTTTACATAATTCCATTCACTGATGGGGCAATATTAAAAGAAAAGAAACTTTCCTAACTATGAGTCCACTCATTCATTCCAAACAATTTTGAAATTCCTTTGTGTACAAAGAAGATGCAAAAATTAGTAAGTTGTATATTTTTCCTCCCAAACATTCTCACAAGGGTGGAGGAAGATATTTACATGTAAGTTGATCTAATGCAGCTGGGTAAATAATCTCTGCTATTTGAACAGTGCTATTGAAAGCAATGAAAACAGAAGTAATTTTTTTTTTTTTGTGGGTGCCGGGGGTCAACCTTAGGACCTCGCGCGCCAGCAGGTGCCCATGCCGCTGAGTGATGTCACCAGCCCTTTTTCGTATGTGGGCTCCGGGAGTCGAACTCGGGCCATTGCACTTGCCAGGCAGGCGCTTACGCCGCTGAGCCATCTCACCAGCCCCAGAAGTAATTCTTGATGGTGGATATACTAGAAAATAAATCAAGGAGTTGTATTTGAACTGATCTTTGACAGATGAGATGATTTCTGATTTGCCTCACACATGTGCATATAAAAGAACTTCAGCATATCTACAAAATCGGCTATATGGTTGGTAGTAGAATATGATAAGGCCAAAAGTAAAAGTAAAATTAAATGGCAAAGGTCCTTAAAAAAATTTTACCATGTATTTGATGGATAACTGGGTGGAGTGATTTAATGATGTCATCATTTGAGAAAGGAAGTTTCTCAAAGTTGAGAAAGGTTGTTATTATATAGGACAGATTATCAGTAGAAGCCTAAATGGAGACTAAATAACCCAGAGATGAAGTTGTTGAACTAAGAATGAAGGCAATGAAAAGTATGAGAGAGAATTTGGGTGGAAAACCTGTAAGAGAGTAGAGGTGAATAATTACTGCAGTGAATAGAGATAGAGTGAGTAATAGGAGGTATGCAGGAGAAAGAACTGAGAGTGGCAGGAAATATTCACTATAGAAATGCTGTCCCCTTCCATATGACTGGAACAACCAGATCTGTTCTGTACGAAGTTGAAAATTTGCACATGTAATGCAGCAACATAAATATGGAGACTTCAACTGAAATGGATAAGAATGCTCGGGCAGGGGAGAGGAGAGAAAGAAAAAGAATTGAGTACTTGTCATATCATATACTACTTGCCTACACATTCCTTTATATAGTTGCAATCATTATATATACTCATTAAATATTTCCCCTAAGTACTTTGTTTATGTTGTTAGAGAATGAAAAACTTTTAAGATGCTGAAGTAGACTATATTTGAGGGGCATAAATAATATATGTGATATATTGAAGCATATCAATGTCATGCATAGGGTCCTTCGGGGGGTAGAATTGCCATCTTCCTGCCTCAGCCTCCTGAGTAGTTAGGATTATAAGCATGCATCACTGCCACTGATTCATGAAGGGTACTTTTAAACAGAAATGCCTTACATTTTCTAACTTCATTAAAAAGAATTGTAGTACTTCTATCCTAACAGATGATAATTACTTTAAAAATTTAAGTTTGGGCCTAAAGGCAGATAGAAGATGGGTCAACAATGGAAATTTTCATTAAAACCTAAGGTTTTGTTCTACAGTGAGAACATATATTGAGGAAAAAAAAAAAAACTAGAAGGCAAATTGTTTGTAGAAAAGTATCCACTTTTAAAACACTGGCTAATTCAAAATACTTTTTTCCAGTTAGAAGTTCATGTTCTTTTTTCTTCCCTGGTTTTATTGAGGTATAATTTGCAAGTAAAAATGTCTATCATTACAGTGTACAGTGTTACTTTTTATGTGTATATACATAGTAAAATGATTATCATAATCAAGGCAATTAACACATGTACCACTTCACAGTTTTGGTGTTTGTATGTTTGTGGGTAGAACATTGAAGATCTATTTTCTCAGCAATTTCAAGTATATAGTACAAAGTCCACGATACGAAATTATTAACTAGTCACCATGCTGCAAAATAATATCCAAAACTTATCCTAACTGAAACTTGGTATCCTTTGTCTAAGATCTCCTCATGCTCCCTCCCTACACTACCCCATGCAACCACCATTTTATACTTTGCTTCTATGAGTTTCACTTTTGTATATTCCACCATTGTGTTGTATTTGCCTTTCTCTGTCTGGCTTCATTCACTTATAAAATGTCCTGCAGGTTTGTGCATGTTATTGCAAATGATAGGATTCCCTTCTTTTTAAAGACCAACTAATATACCATTGCAAATATATATCCAGTGGTACACTGATACACACTTAAGATTGATTCCATGTCTTGGCTGATGTCAGCAGTACTGCAATACATAGGATTACAGATAATTATTTCAACATATTATTTAATTCCCTTTGGGTATGTATCCAGAAATGGAATTTTTATATCATATGATAGTTTTATAAATTTTTGAGGAGCCTTCATACTGGTTTCCAGTATGATATAACCCAGTGGCTATATCAATTTACATTTCCACTGGGATATGAGTTCCCATTTCTCAATATAATTCCAATATTATACTTTGTGTTTTTGATAATAGTTATTCTAACAAATGAGAAATGATATCTTACTGTGGTTTTAATTGCATTTTGACACGACTAGTGATATTGAGTGTTTTTCATATACCCGTTGGCCACTTATGGGTTATCCTTGATATATATTTGTGAGAATTTTGACCAGTTTTTATTTGGATTGTTTGTTTTCTTACTGTCTTAGTGTATTTTCCAATATTGTGGGGGAAAAAAAAACTGATATAATCAACTTATAAGAGGGAAAGGTTTATTTTGACTCATGGTGTCAATGGTGCCAGTTCATGGTCAAGTGCTGTGTTGTTTTGGTCCTGTAATGAAACAGTATACATGATGGGGAATACACAGTGGAACACAGCTGTTCACCTTAAGGCAGCCAAGAAATAAGAGAGAGAGAGAAGGGGGCTGGAGTCCCAATATCCGCTTCGAGGACATGCTCTACATAGCTAGCTTCCTTTTACTGTGCCCACTTCCTACAGGTTCTGCTACCTCCAGATAGCACCACAGGCTATGGGCCAAGCCTTTAACACATGGCCTTTGGGGAACACATAAAAACCATAGCACTTGCTATTTAGTTCTCTGTGTACTTTGGACATTAACTTTTATCAAATATGTGGTTTGAAAGTTTTTATTCAGTTCTGTAGGTTTTCACTCTGTTGATAATTTCTTTTTCTGTACAAAAGCTTTTGAGCATGCAATCAGATTTGCTTATTTTGCTTTTTTTCATTATAAGCCCCAAATCACTGCCCACAATAATTTAAGAAACTTTTTTCTTTTTTCTCAATTTTTATTTTTTATTAGTAAATGTTTGCAGTACATAACAATTACATTCCTTGTGGGAAATTGATATATATAGATAAAGCACAACTCAATACTGTTTACATCCCCTTCCCCCCCTCCCTCCATCTCATGATCCCCTTCCCATTTGAAAAAGATCTCCCCACTTCCTATGATCTATCTTTTATTTTGCTCTTTACTTAAATTATGGGTTTCTTATGTAAGAAAAGCCATGTGATATTTAAACTTGTGTGTCTGATTTATTTCATTTCACATTATGGCCTCAAAGCACAT
The DNA here is from genome assembly GCA_028451465.1 of Erethizon dorsatum. Taxonomy (NCBI): domain Eukaryota; kingdom Metazoa; phylum Chordata; class Mammalia; order Rodentia; family Erethizontidae; genus Erethizon; species Erethizon dorsatum. The sequence goes on along the minus strand of CM051831.1, from coordinate 83,659,232 downwards.
CCATTTTCCCACAAATGATGTTTTCTTATATGATTTCTTCTAGCAGCTTTTCAGGTTCAGGTCTTACATTTAAGTACTGTATTTCAAGTTGTTATTTGTATATGGTGTGAAACAAGGGTCCAGTTTTCTCCTGCACCATTTACTGGAGACTGTCTTTCCCTGTTGTAAATTCTTGGCACCTGTGTCAGGCATCAATTGAAGAAATATGCAGATTTATTTACGATCTCTTTGTTCCATTCTACTGCTCTATATGCCTTTATCTATCCCAGTACTGTCCTCTTTCGATTGCTGTAGCTTTGAAACAATGTTGTGAGGTGGGTTGTTTTCTTTGGCACTAACTGCGTAGCTAAATCTCTCATGTTTTCTTATACCAGCAATTCATTTCATTCTAAAGAAAAACCAAATATTAGATGAACTGTACAACATAAATATTTTATTCTCAAAAATAAGCTAAAATATATACCATACATGTGGTAGGCTGTTACTTCAACTGCAAAGACCTTTGTATTTTATATTATTATATTTAATTTTTTACCTGTTTAACACAGTATAATAGTGCAATAAATATTTTATAATTTTCAGTGAAAAGATAAATTATATTTTTAAAACTTCTTTATGATCTTCAAATAATATACCAGATAATAAGCTTTTTTTATTTTATTTTTTTCGTGCGGGTACTGGGAGCTGAACTCAGGACCTTGCACTTGCCAGGCAGGCGCTTGTGCCGCTGAGCTATCTCACTGGCCCCAATAAGGTTTTTAACTGTACAAATTTAGTAACTTGAAAAAAATCATTAAATGATTGCATTAGATTAGGATTTAATTTCAAGTTACTGGTGTCAGAAGAGTTTCATACACAAAGGATTATTTCAGTCTTCTGGTTCTTTGAAATGTACTTTAGAGTATCTTTCAACTTTTGATTCAAATGCTCTACAGCTTTAATTGCTTGTCTTCTTTTCTCAAACTTATGCTTTCTGGTTCAGCTGTGAAATGCTATCAATCACGAATATTGTAGATTTAGAGTTTGTTTTTTAATTAAAAAGTACCTTAAGTGCTGCCTAGTCCAATTGTCTGGCTCATGTGTATAATAAATTTGACAAACATTTAATCAGCCTCTTCTTACACATCCAGAAACCAGTACTTCTTTATCCTTTGATACATCTTTATGTAAACATCTTATCTAATATAAGTCTTTTCTGGCCTTATCTTAACATATTCCTCTTGTTTCTTTTGCAAACAATTTCATTTCCTCATTATGTTCCTTTTGGTTTGAGGTTCTGTTAATATCTATTTGTATAGGGTACATCCCGTGTATTTTAGTATCACACAGACAAAACTTAATGTCCTACTTCCAGTCATCAGAATCTATGATCTTGGGAAAATTACTTAGCTTCTCTAACATTCAAGTGTTTCATCTGTAAAATAGTGCTACCAACAAATATTGTATCTCGTAGAGGTTGTTGTGAAAATTAAATAAAAATATCTTAAATATTCCATACAATATGCTTAGTTTGACACATTTTCATTTTCTTTGCCAACTTCCTGTTGTTACTAGAAAATTGATACCATCTCCTGAACTACTGTAATAGTATTGAAGGTAAAGATTGCATTAGCTTTTTGGAATTCACTATTCTTGGAATTCTGCTGTTTATGTACAATGAGCTCTTAAGAAAATTTTAACTCATATTTATACAAAAATAGCTGTCTTATCACTAATATATATATATGTATATATATATATTTTTTTTTTTTTTTAAGATGAGGGATTGAACTAGCTGACACACTACCACTGAGCTATATCCCTAGCCCTTTTAAAATTTCTTTCTGTTCTTTTCTGTTTCTTTTCTTTCTTTTTTTTTTTTTTTTTTTTTTGTTTGTTTGTTTGCTTTTTGAGACAGGTTTTTCCTAAGTTGCTCAGGCTAAAATTCTCCTGCTCAGCCTGCTAATTAGCTGGTTAGCTGAAATTATAGGTGTGTGTCTCCATGCCTGGCACATTTTTAAAGTTTTATCAATGGTATTATGATTCCTTTTAGAATCGGTCTATGGCTTTCAGCTTTTATGTCACCTTTTGAAACTTTACTTAGCCAATGTATTGAACAGGTTCACAAATTTATATAATAATCATTTTCCTTGCATCAATGCCAAAACTCTGAAACAAAGTAGTACTTTTTGGGACCTGCGGCTTAGTGATAGAACTCTTGCCTAGCATGCACCAGGATCCATATGCAAATATGAAAAAAAAATTTAAAGAACACAAAGTAGGAGAAGCATATCCAAGCCAGACTACTAGAAGACTACACTGACCCAATTCTCTGTACACTTCATTCCAGGCTGGCCATTCCTCTGTACCCACCTCCAGTCAGTCCATCTTGTCTTTCCAGGATCTGACAGACTGTTCTCTAGCTGCACTATGTTCTTGTAGTTGCCTATGAAGTTACATGAGGGAAAGCTATCAAATGCACTGATGAAGCACAGAGTGATTCTATGTGTTCATGCATCTGCGCACGATCAGGCCATCAACTAGTGGGCTACTGACAGATTGTAGGTCTTCCTCAAGATCAGGAGCAATAATGGCTGAGCTTAAACCACATTTGAAAGAGGTATCAAAAAGTATCACAGAAATTTATTGTGTCAACCATGAGAATAGATCTAAAATCTAAAAAAATCCAGCAGCTGTGAAAAAAAATGAAATGGAATGAAAGGAAATTAGAGAACAGGAGGATTCTAAGTGCTCATCTGTAGGGAACCAGCCTACTCGAGTCAAGTCCCTGTTCAGGCACCACTTGTAGGAACCTAATCCTGCTAGTTTGTTCCCTCACCCAGGGGGCAAAAGAGGATGAAAGAAAAAAAGACACAGAGTTAGTTTAGAATGCAGGGGGCAGGGGGTCTTTCTTCTGGTGGACAGAGAGCCTTGAGCACCTGGCTCAACCTGCCTTTATTTACACAGACATGGGAACAAGCAACTAGAATACCAGAAGATTCATGTGTCTCCCATTATCTAAAGCATATGCCCAGGTAAACAACCAGATCTCAACTGTGTTGACTTTTCCTGAAAACCTGCAATGTGCCATCATGCCTGCACACTGCCTTTCTCCTGTGTGCTCACAGAGGAGGTCAATTAGGCCTCAATTCTCATTATCTGGTGTCCCACACTCAGCATAAATAAAAGACTGGAGGGTTGTTGTTGTTGTTTTGTTTTGTTTTTGCATTGTTCACATAAATACAGTTCAAACTCATGAAAGAGGAAAAAACAAAATACATACAGCTCTTCATATTTTGTAATTTTTAAGGGGGCAGGTGAATATTTAATCTTTCACATGGTTGATGGTAAAGTCATTTACAGTCCTTGATTCATCACTCTCTTCTGCAGAAGCCCTTAAAAATTCATTTATAGTACTGTATGTGATTTTATGTAGTTGAACAGAAAGGACACCCTTTCTCTATTTTGTGTGCTGATATGCATTTCTTCATTTCCAGAGTTGCAGCTTTGTTTGTCCCAAAGTTCAGTAATAAAGCTATTGAGTCAGGTACAATTTGGTAACACTGGAATGTAATTAATCTTTGTAAGAAAACTTGAGCTAAATTAGTTAGGCATTCTCCTTATGATCCTTTACCTATTTGGAGCATAAATTCATTTTTATCTGTTGTCTAGCTTTGGTTCAGTAATTCTGTTTCTAATAACCAAAATATGAATTTAGATACTTAATATTCTTGCATATCATAAAAATTATCCTTTGAAGAATGAAACAAGTATCTTATTTTTAGTTTATCAGTTGTAAATGTGTGTGTGTGTGTATATATATATATATATATATATATATATTTTTTTTTTTTTTTTTTTTTTTTTTGGTACCGGGAATCAAACTCATGACCTCATGCTTGCCAGGCAGGTGCTGTGCTGCTTAGCTATATCCCTGGCTCAAATGTGTATTTTTAAGACAAATCACGACATAGATATTGCTTTTCAAGAGAAGGTAATTCTTAGAAATTGAGAACAAATGAGTTTTATAAAACTTGGTCTATGAATTTTATACTTTTTTTTATAAAAGATATTTACAAAATGTTGTATGTATATTGCTTGTATAGTAACTCACGTTTGTATAATTAGGGAAGTATGGAGACTTAAAAATTAGTGACTATTACTTCAAAGTACAAAGACAAAATGATAGTGAATTGTTTCAAATCTGCTACTGAGCTACAAACATAAGGAAAGTAAAAATGAAAATGTCACGATAAAAACACAAAATTATTGTTTATTGCTACCTATATTCTAAAGAAAAGCAATTCTTAGGTCTTTTTTTGAGTTTTTTTTCCTAGAGTTTATCCTCAAGATTAGCTTAAAAATTTTAATGTGTTTTAAAGATTCTTATTTTCTATATCTAACAGTTGGACTTTGTGGCCTAGTGGGATATGTGAATATAATTATTAGGATTTTCTTTCATGAACCAACCAAATAGAGCTTTTAACATTTATTGTATTTTAAAAAGTAATTGTGAACATAACATATTTCGTTGTTCCCAAATAATGGTATATTATAAAAAAATAGACACTGACTTCTAACATGCAATATGGAAAATAATCTAATATTGACATCATAAATACTGAACCTTTTATTAAGTTGGATTTTTAAAAATAATAAAACAGATTCAGGAACGTTATATCCTGTTACATATCTGTTGACAGAAATGAGTTAAGCCAACGTCCATATTCTTTTTGATACAATAAACTGCTTCAAATGGAAGTTACATCCCTTTCTCTGTTACCACTGCCTTCTAAGTGTGAAACATGTTGATATCAGGCAACCTCATAATCCCCAGGGATATAATTTCCAATTATTGAGATTTTAACCCCCTAGTGGTGGCGAACCTATGGCATGAATACCACAGCGAGCACACAGAGCCCTCTCTGTTGGCATCATCCCAGCACCCGAGCATCAGATAAAAGTGCACAAAAGCATGTCAAATGCAAATTTTAGCCTTTCAGTAAAAAGCCATTTGTATCACTGACAGCTCAGTTATTGTGTTTTTCTTTTAAGACAAAAGATGTTAATGTATGAGTTATATTTTCTAAACTAAAATCTTACTATTCAGGTATAATCGGCACTTTGCAATAAATAAATGGGTTTTGAGTTGCAGTTTGGCCACTGGATCTCTAAAGGTTCTCCATTACTGCCCAGACAATCTGATAAAAAAACATGTATGACTGACCCCCCCCAAAAAAAAATCACAGATGCACATTCAGAAGCCAGATTGACATTGGAGGTTTGAATCTAATAGTAGCAGTAAAATGTCACTAGGAATATGTCAGTATATAAAAAATTGACTTCTAGTAACTGAGGGATAATTTTGTAAATAGCTGGAAGTTATATTTGCAGAAGTATTGGGGCTGCCTCTAACTCACATGGCACATTCCTGCTTCCAGGTGGTTCCAATTGGACAACATATTGGGCAGCTTCCGAATTCAAGAACAAACTGACTCCACAGTCCCACGTGACCCCTTGGCTGGGTGCCATTGTTTCCATATCATGGAGAACTTGCTCTAAGGCAGTTATTCACATAGGCTCTATAGACTGCTTTCTCATAAGGTTTTGGATCTACTTTAATAGCAAGGTTCAAGTTTTAACTGAAAGGATTATGCTATTTAGGGCTGCAATCCAGGACAAAAGATAAAAAATGACTGTTGCTGCCAGTGCCCTATTTTTTTTTTTTTTTTTTTTTTTTACTTTCCTTAAAGCAAAATGATCCGGTCTAGCTCTGAAACAATGGTGGACAGATATATTTAGTACTTATGGAAGGGCATTAAATCACCAGCCTACTCTGCTGTTCAAACTGTCAGGGATGCCTCGTTATTTTGGTCTGACCCAGTACATACATAAACCATTTTCTACACATTTTAAGGGAATTATAACCACTTGATGCTTATGGATATTGCTGTATTATTTCTCCTTCACTATTTATTCAGTGAGAACATATCATACCAAGAACTAAACCTGTTTACAGATATGTCCTCAGTAGCGAATAGAGTAATTACCGTATTTGATAGTAATAGATTTAGATTATAATCTAAACAATATAAAATTCACATGAAGTCATGATTTTCTTAAACTAAAAAGTCACTTTGGTTCTTTCTCCTTTGATCTATTCTCAGTTGGTTCTCTGATTACACCAGACTTTGTACTTAATAGAGAAATCATTTTGAATTTTGTGTGTTTGTACACTTAACAACATCATCTCTCTGACACGTAGTCATAAACAAAATGTCTGTGGCCTTCAGTTGAATTCACGCATTTTTAAAGATACCAGATTGTTTCAGTGGATTTCAGAATCACCTGCTGTTATACATCATGTTGCTTTGATAAGCATGGAAATCTATTGATTTTATGTGTTCCGATTTTCTACTGAGTGGTTAACCCTTTTATGCAACAAAGTGTATTTTAGTGGGAAGAAAGAAAAATTCTGCAAATATCTTTTTTCCTTATACTGATAAAATATTCCTAGCATCAGAGAAGTTAAGTGATTCATTATAAGCTTGTACACACCTACCAATGATAAAAAGGTAAAAGATTGTGAGAGATTTTATAACTCAGATAGAAAATTTGTGTTTTTGTTACAAAGAACCATAAATGGCATTAAGGCACAGTGTTAATTGTATGAAATTCTTTATACACTGACCTGTGAAAGTGGAAAGCCCACAATTTGATTATATCGTTAAAATATAGAATATGCATAAAAATATATATAATGTAATACATTCATTGAAGCAAATCCTGCAAATTTATTAAAAATGGATGATGATTTTATTTGATGGTAAAATTTTTAAAATACTTAATAATATTTGTAGCTCTCCATATACAGACCATCATGCTTATGTATATGCATACTTTTCTCAGAATATTCATCTGAGGTTTAGAAATAGCTGTAAACTATGCAGCTTCTAAGTTGGTTAAAGAAAAGAATGCAAATGTGTGTGAATTTTTCTTTCATCATTTATGTGAAAATCCCAAAGTAGATACAAATCAACAATATTTGTGATAGTTTAAAAATGTATAATAATAGCATATGTAGCCAATACCATAAGTTATTCTAATTTTGTGGTTGCTTTGAAGCATTCTTCTCTTTAAAAATTCAATAGTATATTTAAATATGCATATATGCTGCTATGATATGTTTCCATGGTTAATTATTCATAAATATGATAACTTAGCTTCTATCTTTTCAGCCCTGTGTACTAGTACTTCAGGTAAGGGGCTCACTTTGCCTTAATCAGGATTCTTATTTGGGCCATGTAATATGTAGTTTTATTGTCATCAAAACCTATCCTTTTAATTTAATAACACATGAACACTAGACTAAGTCATTAAGATATTTCTTTGTAAAATTAGGAGCATAGTCATACAGGGGCTAACCAAAATATATGGTATGTTTAAATAAAAAATTATTACAGTAAAAGATACATTGCCATTATTCCCCCTCAAAATACTGTCCCTTGGCTTGAACACACTTATTCATTCATTCTTGCCACTTTCTAAAACAGTTCTGGAAGTTCCTCTTTGTTATTCTTTATGAGGTATGGAAAAAAAATACAATGAGTGCTGCTACCTAGTACCATACAAGCGAAAGACAGGCTTGTAAAAAGCCACTGAGGGGGGCCAGTGAGATGGCTTAGCGGCGTAAGTGCCTGCCTGGCAAGAGCGAGGGCCCAAGTTCAACTCCTGGAACCCACATACGAAAAAAGGGCCCGTGATATCGCTCAGCAGCACGGGCACCTGCTGGCACGTGAGGTCCTGAGGTCGACCCCCGGTACCCAAAAAAAAAAAAATAAACCCACTGAGGTGACTCCTCATCCACCCCGTTCACCAGTGGCACTGTGCAACTTCTTGCTCTTTCCCAAAGTCAAATGACCATGGAAGGGAAATGTTTTGAATCCATTCAGGATTTCCAGGGAGCCATGACAACACAAATAAGCACACTCATGAAGGAGGACTTCCGGAATTGCTTCAGAAAGTGACAAGAATGATAAGATGTAAATGTGTTCAAAGTGAGGAGGAGTATTTTGACAGGGATTAATTACAATGAACCTTTACTATAATAAATTTTCTAAATTTATACATTCAAAATCACCCCTTCTATGTGAGTCATGGAATGTTAAACCACATAGAATTGGAGCTGGGGCAACCATTTTCAGGCATGCACTTAATGTTTAAATCAGTAGAGAAACCAGTCGTCAGAGAAAATCAAAGAGAAAGGTTCAAAGTCCATTGTGGCCTAGAGTAATAGTTTATTAGAGTTAGCTTGTTACACTTCAGAGAAACTCTTTACAAAATTTTCAAATCAGTCACAGTGAAACATTTATACCATGGGACTTAGCACACACTCCGTGTCAGGATCCCACTGTTATATATTTAACAGTTTACACACACACAGAGAGAGAGAGAGAGAGAGAGAGAGAGAGAGAGAGAGAGAGAAAGGGAGAGAGGGAGAAAGCAGATATATTTATACATAGAGAACAGATAAAGAATGACATGACATTAACCTAAATTGGATTTCTGGATCTTTCCTATTCTTGCTTTTTTACCACTTCCTCTAATGTCTTTTAGGTAAGGTTAATAAATATCTTGTGACAAATTACCTTAAATAGACTCACTGTTGGAGGTTATTTTGAAAGGAGGCAACTGCCCTACCTTCATTGTATTACCTCTATTACATCTTTACCCCAGCTGAGCTTTTCGATACAGATAAAATGTAAAATTCAGTCCCACTGATCTTGGCAAGACGTGTAAAGCAATGTGCTTAACCCTAGGAGCTACTGAAGCCCAGTAACTGCTGCAGCCCTATGTTATGTGGTCTTCATTGACCTCGGAAAATGTGAGGTTATGTATCCAACACCAGAAAAGGGCCATTTGCAGTTCTAGACCTAACACTTGATTTGCTGGAAGCGTCTTTCCTAAAATACAAAGAATGACCCACTTTTTACAGCTTTACAAATCTTAATTGGGAGCATCTTGACCCCTAAGTGCCAAAGCAGGGATTTTTACCTCATTAGGAGAAGTCCAGCAGGATTACTGAGAGAAATGTGAAATATCATAAAGGACTCTGGCCAAATGACATGCCTCTGGGTATTCAGCATTAAAGATAGAAGAAGCCAGTGCCCTGTTTGTTTTGTATTTATTTATAAAATGCCACTAGAAGAGACCAGTATTTTCTACCTTGAACTAAAATCTTATGATGTTTTAGGGCCAGTGTTAACCTGAAAGCATTTATTTTGGATATATATTGAAACATGCTCCTATGAATTACTTCTACATGTTGCATAAAGACTATGAAATAGATTCCTACAGAAGAAACTGCACCAATTCAACAAGATTGGGGTTTTTTCAAGTTATGCTAATCTAAAATTGAAATACTGTATTACCGTCTAAATAAATAAAATATTTCTAAAAAATTAAGATTACATCAGTTATCACTATACGTGTTTTTGTTTATTTTTCCCATTGTAAAAATGAGCAAATATTCATCAAGAGGAAACGGAGGGAGCTACATATAGACTTTTTTCAGACTATAAAAATGTAAGCAGGTTATTTTCTGTTACGCTTTTTTGTTACTTTATTTTTTCCAAATATAGGATAGTTACTAAGTTATTCTTCCCCCCTGAGAAATTAAAAGATGATTATACAATTTTTATAATTATTTGGGTATATATATATGATGAAAGTGAAATAAATATTTTCAAACAATAGTACTCAAACACATGTGGTTAAGTTTGAATTATTAATGGAATTAGAAACTGTTGACCAAATAGCCCAAAAGATATTCTTATACACACATACCTTCACAAATGTCAAGCCCATTAATAAATGCTTTAGATTGTTTCAGAGAATTCACTGCACCTGTATTTAGGACATAAGTAGATACTGTTATTGATATAGTTCACTTAAGTAAGAGATTGAAAATGGTTTCAGTCGGAGCCATACATCCCTTTTTGCTGTGGTTTAGTGAATGGATTACAAAATGAGACTTAATCAGGTGGCAAGAAGGTTACGTCCTAAGGCTGTATCTTGTTGCAGGTATGGGATTTCCTACTACTTAAAATAACAACTATTTTAACCCTCTTAGTTTTGCTTGGCTCTCAAACTTTTGAAAAAGCACTGCAGTTTCTTTCTTTAACCTACATTTGAGATTTATTGATTCAGGGTTGACGGCCACATTAACAAATTATTACCCTTGCCTGAGTCTAATCATCAGAGGATTATAGTTCTCTTGTCCCAGTATCCTCAGCACAGCACCAGCAGGTTGGAGTTCAGCCCAGGAAAGCAAACTCCAGGTGAGTGGCTTCAGCCTGGATTTTCCCAGTGCAGAAGAAAAAGGTGATTTTCCCACTTTCCTAAATATCTGTTTTAGTCCAAAATAAAAATATAAAATTCATCCAAGATTGCTTTATTTTTGGCATTTAGCATATATAACAATACAACACTACAAAACTACCTCCAAATAGTTACATAAACAGGCATAGTAAGAAATAATGTATTTATTAGCACATCACTACTAAACAAATTTTTCATAGGAATTTAGATATGCTATAGCAAAGGACGGCAAATTACTGCCCATTGCACTCAAATGCTCCTATGTTTGTATGAATGTTATATTTGTTCTCCTTTGTACTATGTAATAGAGAACTGTGGAAATTCAGAGCTTTCACCTGAGTCAAATATATATTTCAAGTAATATACGACAACCCAGTGAAATCCATCAGAACTGAAATTAGCTTATAAATTCAGTTCTGCTGATGTTTAAATGATCAATATTAGTTTACTGAAAAGTTCTTCAATAAGAGCATTAACAAGGTAGGTCAATGAAATGAGGCACAAGAAGAAGCAAAAACACTTAGATCTAATTGTGAAATAAAAAGAATAAAAGTAAAGCAGCAACAAGCTTAAAATAATAACCGACAGAAAAAATAAAGGACTATAGGAGAAACATCTGCTCATCCAGCCTAAATTCATGGCTAAGAACCCTATAATAAAAGACAAATTAACAAGAAGAAAGCATACGGATTTGTTGAATAGGTTTTACATGACACAGAAACCTTCCCAAGGAAATTAAGACTCCAATAAACATCTAAGCTTGCATGTTTTATGCTATTTTTGATAAAAGTAGACAGAAAAGGAATTGAACAAAGAGAATATGATGTAATGGTAATAAATGGGGGAACTTGGCAATATCTGTTCTTGTTTCTCCTGTTTCATCAGAGAGAAGGATGTTCCTTTCTTCCAGGTAGAGGGAAGCGCTCTCTCCAGTGAGGGACTGTGATCTCCTTCAGGGCATGGTCAGGAAGTCCTTCCTAGGCTTTATGACCTGCTGTACGGGAGAAAGACAAGGAGGGATAAGAATGACATGACTACCTCTATATTCTCAAACCTCTTCAGCTAAAAATATTCAGTATGCCAAGATGGCGTATTTGGGAGTAGCATATCCTAGAAATGCAGACAAGACTGTTGTATAATAATCTTGAGGAAAGAATTATGAAGTTCTATAACTTAATCTAATTATATGCCATCTAGTGGATTTACAATCAGCTTGTTGGTTGTAAAAACATTCTAACTACAAACATTCTAACTATCTGTTTTTATATATCTATTTTTCCATTTTTTCCTTTATTGTACTACCTGAATTCTTACATCCCCATTGTTGCCAACTGGCTTGTATTCATTTAGAAGTAATTCCCCTAGGGTGCAGAAGTACAGTATTGAATTACAGCTTTTTTAAGTGAAGTTGTTTCTTTTTCCTCGGTGGTGGTGGTGGTGGTACATGAAAACTAACCCACCTCTATTTTCTCTCTATGCTGTGCATGTCAGCAGCATGCCGTGTACCTATCCTACTTTCTGTTAACATTTCAGAGTTTTTTCTTTTTCTCAATCTATACTCTACCATCTGTCAACTGGGATCTAACCATCATTCTGCATATGGGTAGTCAAATCTAGTTTGCTTTTGTAAATTAGTTTGGGCATCGTTCAGATGTAATTCTTTTTTTTTTTTTTTTTGTGGGTACGGGGGTCAACCTCAGGACCTCGCGCGCCAGCAGGTGCCTGTGCTGCTGAGCGATATCACCGGCCCTTTTTTCATCTGTGGGTTCCGGGAGTCGAATTCGAGCCCTCGCGCTTGCCAGGCAGGTGCTTATGCTGCTGAGCCATCTCACCAGCCCTGTAATTCATTTTTTATACAATCACGTTAACTTTTTTGTTTGTTAATATCTAGGTTCTATTTGATTATTCAGGTGTTTCTGATTGAATCATTTTCTGGCTCTGTCTTGAATGTTATTCTGTGATCTTTCTAAGTTAGTTAAAATAAACTTATACCCTTAGACTTTATATATTATAAAATTTCCACTCATAAGTATCCTATTTCCTTATCTATTGTTGTATCTTTCCAATTTGGCAGATTCTTTAAACATTTTCAGTTCAATGTACACATTAGTTAATTTCACATTGATGAATAATGCTATGACTACAGAAAACTAACAAAACTTCATCTGTTAAAGGTTATGTGTAGTCTTCTAGAGCTTTTAAAAGTTAAATATGTTTCATTTATTCCTCCATGATTTTCCCTGGTTATAGCCAAACTATGTTTTATTCTCCTAGGGAGAATGATTAAGTTTGTTTTGGGAAGGATGTGTCACTGCAAAAGTTTATAATAGTTATAATTATCTTATTATAACCTCTCATATGCCACTTAATTTACATAAAGTAGTTTTTAATTATTAATTAGTATATTCTCCCACCAATCCATAGGGATAAAATCTATAACGAATAGTTATTTATAGCTGTAAACATACCTTAATACTACCAATGGAGATTAAAATTCCCATAATAGAGATGAAAAAGAACTAGTATTTAAAAAAGAGTATTATGTAAATGAATTCCCAAATGTATACCATTTAATTTTTAGGTAGGTAAACTAAAAATACTGTATACAAAACTGTCTACTATATGAATGTACAGTGATAGGTATGGAGATACTAGAAATACAAATGAAGGTGAAAAACAGATATATACATGTTTTTCTAGAAATGAATGGACAGATACAAGATAGAAGATAGAATATAGATAATAACCAATTGTCAGTATCCCCAAAGGATTGTATAAGATATAGAAGTAGATCAACGTGTACTTAGAATATTCCTTAATCATAACAATTAAATTGATCTATAGCAATAATTCATGTAAAACAATTGTAATAATACATTTTTGGTTCCATATTCCTTAGGAAAATGATATCTAATGAGGATAAAATACTGAAATAATCAGTAAATTTTCATTATATTTTCATAGAAATTTAGTTCCTTGATTTCTCCAAGCGACATTTATGTAACCATGAAATTATTTTCAGATGGAATGCTAAAAATGCCCCAATAAGATGCCTTGTGTATTATTTAGGAAACCTGCCAAGACATTGACAGCAAAAAGGAAGGATCAAATTCCCACTCAGTTAAGGCATGTGGAGTAATGAACATTCTTTTCTTGCTGTACTGTTGCTGCTAAAAATAGTAAGCAAGAAAGACGCTGTGCCGTTCAATGTGTGTGGCTGTTTGCTTACATTCAGTGTATATCCTCTCTGCAAGCAAATCAGCTGGAGTTGGTAACTAGCCTCTGGTGGTTTTGATCATACTCTAAATGATCTGCCGTGTTAAAATAAAACACAATTTGTAGATTTCCACTAAAGAAAAAAAAAAAGAGGGCCGGTGAGATGGCTCAGCGGCATAAGCACCTGCCTTGCAAGCGTGAGGGCCCGAGTTCGACTCCTGGAACCCACATACGAAAAAGGGGCCGGTGATATCGCTCAGCGGCACGGGTGCCTGTTGGCGCGCAAGGTCCTGAGGTCGACCCCCCGGTACCCACAAAAAAAAAAAAAAAAGATCAGACAAATTTAAGGTGTACAAAATCTGTAATATATATGGTAGTAGGATAATGTAATGTTACTCGTGTGTGAAAACGCCATAAATGCCATTGTCTATCAAAGAAACTGGCCCTCAACTTAGTTTAATAAAATCGAACATACATACATTTAATACATACAGTATTTAAGTTATAACACTCAGAATCTTTGCTTTTACAGAACACAGTATCATTTTGAAATCAGTGAATATATTTGTCAATTCTTAAACATTTGATGAGTACTTGCCATCTGTCCAGGACTGTTTCAAGGTCCTGAGATAACAGATCCAGTACTTTTCAAGAGAGGTGTTCAGGATTAACTAAAGTGGTGCATATTTTTTTTTAACCAAAAAGAATAAAAAGCTAAGCAAAGGGACCATTATATGATGTAGAACATCAACACTTGGAAAGTGTGTCCGAGTGGGACATTGTTATCTATGGAAAAAGATAAGTAGACACTTAAATTTACCAGGAATAATTAATGTATACATTCTGCTAGGGCTAAGACTGCTACTAAATTTAATACATTAATAAAATAGACAAAATGCCATTAAGGGCCATTTCTATATTTATTTATCCTGATTATCCTAACTAGATAGATAGATGATACTATAGTGATACTATCAAAATAAAAAGTAAATAGCATACTTAAAAGCTTCCAGTGTATGATAAAGTTTCAGATTTCTCATAAAATATTCCCGGCGAAACATAAATCCCTTTCTTGCTTTATCCACCTGTTTATGTTGGGCCTGTAACCCTGGATGAAGTCATGTACATTTTGCACTGACAGTGTTTGACAAAGTTGCTGAAAGCAATGAAAAACAAATTGTTCTAAGTTAATTATGACTAGCCTTTTCAAATGTAATTTGTTTACATCTGCTTTGTCTTTGTTTTTCTGGAAAAAAATTATCAGAATCTCCATTAAATATTTAGACAGAAAAAAAATCGACAAACACATTTATAGTGACTAAATACCATAAATACTTATATTCATGTGTTGAAAGACAGTTATAATTATAATGAAATATCACTGTAACTAAGGCTAATAGCCAAACGTACAATCATAAATGTGTTTAGTAAAATATGAATATGCAAAGAAATTACATTCTTAATGTTTTCTCTTTATTGAATGGCATAGTGGGGTGCCCTTTTAAATGTGTATTAAAAATTTAATGTTGATAATTGACATCATAATGGTGAAAAAATGATTAGAATACTATATAAATGTCTATACCACCAAGGAAATCAAAGAGGTCAAAACTTTCTTCTCTAATAATGAGTATAATTTGTTCCCAGGAAGGAATTCTACATTTCATCTCTCAAAGCATGTCAATATCATTCAAGCTTTTGGCTGCATAGCAGATTAATGATAGTGAGTGAGGTATGCAAAATTCCATGAACAGCTCAGAGAGCGACTTCAGGCACCTAAGCTTATGCTGTATTTGAACTGAAGGAAATTGCTTTGCCTTTTTTTGTTTTTTTAGGATTAAAACTTACATAAGTATAACATACAGCAGAAATTAATGTGGAGTCAGGCAGATTTAAGTTATAAACAAGTGAAGAGTGATTTAAGGTAAGGCTTATACTTTATGTGTTATATTTAGTATCCAAATCAGGCCTTCCCATTAAGTAAGATGTCTTATGAACATAAGAAAACAGAGATTCTTTCAATAAACTATTTTTGAAGTTATGTATGTAGATGCTTCTTTCATACCATTTTAGATACAATTGTTTTTTAAACTTTAAGAAGACAGATTTATGGTTCCTAGCTCTAGGGAACCATTAGAATCATATAGGAAGCCTTTAAAACATAGTGATACAGATACCTTGCATTCAAGATATTCTGAGGTAATTGGTTTTGTTTGTTTTGCATACTGGTGTATTTGCATTTCACCCAGGTGATTCTTGAGTACAGACAGGGCTGACAACAGTTGAGAGCTATTAAATATAATCTAGTCTGAAATAAAAGAAAATGTTTCTAAGATACTAACTTGAATTAGATTTTAAAGCAATTAACCAAGTAAATCATCTTTTTTTTTTTTTTTTTTTTTTTTTTTTTTGTGGGTACCGGGGGGACGACCTCAGGACTTCACGCGCCAACAGGCGCCCGTGCCGCTGAGCGATATCACCGGCCCCTTTTTCGTATGTGGGTTCCGGGAGTCGAACTCTGGCCTTCGCGCTTGCAAGGCAGGCGCTTAAGCCGCTGAGCCGTCTCACCGGCCCTAAATCATCTTTTTAAAAAATGATTCCTCTCAATTATATTATGCTTATGTTTTTTTATTAAAAACTGAAGACTCAATGAATATCTCATTAGGAAAAATCATTGTATTATAAAAGTGTTTATATTATGAAAATAAAACATCAAATTTACTGATTTTCCACATATTTGGTTAAAAATAAATCAAGAAGTGGAATTCAATCAGAATAAATGAAGACAAATTTCAAATGCTACCGAATAAATGTTTACAGTCCAATCATTTCAATTTAAGCATATATGTCTTAAATAGTTTCAAAAGAACCGAGCATATGAATCAAATTTAAAAATACTCAGATATATTATTTTATAAAATGCCAGCTTCAAATGTTTACAGACATAAATGTTAAGATATAAAATTTAAATGGTATTACACTTATTGGCTTTTCCAAATGCTTAGCTGTATAGCATTGTATTTGAGATAAATACATTACTCATTATGACTTTTAAATATTTTAACAAAAATACAAATGATAAATTCATTTTAATGTTATATGGACTAGTTTAGTTGTTCCACAAATACATTTTTGAACTATATACAACAAATTGAAAGAAATAAAAACAAAGTAAGTGTTGATATTATTTGTGTATTCCATAAGAGATCGGGTGTAAAAAAGTACTGGTTTTTTTTGTTTGTTTGTTTTGGTAGCGGGAATCGACTCAGGACCTCACGCTTGCCAGGCAGGTGCTGTGCCACTGAGCTATCTCCCCGGCAGGACTGGTTTTTTTCCCCTGAAGTCAGAAGAGGGTGCAGAGATGTGAACGGGAGAAAGATGTTTTCCTCTATCTAAGTTTGATAGCTGGGTCACAAAATAAGCTGTCATCAGGCAGAATTATTATTACATGCAAGAGGCCATCACAGGAAAAAAGGTGAGGACTCCCAAAAATAGTGAGAATGAAAAGCTAATAAGCCTTCTTAGTAAGGGAAAGGAAAAAGAAGCAGACCACCTGGTAGGAAATAAATGATTTTAAAGAAAGATGACTATGCCCTTAGATGAACAGATGATAGTGAGAGTTTTTGACAAAGTTTGGGTGTAATGTCAATTCCTGTTTTCCCAACCTGTGATAACAACAATCTACTTTGGTTGATGAAACTCCCAGGGAGGGGATTTACAGCAATTGGGTTCCTTTTGGAGGCAGATAAGGAGAGTTCAGATATAGATGTCTCTGTGTTTGCTGATTTCAAGTGTCATCAACTCAAGATAAACAATATACCAAAATGGCATATTTTGGAGTAGCATATATTAGTGTCTTTTACAGGTGATACCTAGATGATAAATAAAATTTAGAAATAAACATATTGGAGTTATTCAGCTGTATTTCCAACACCTGAAAGATAGGACAGGGTGGTAGAAATCTTGGCTTTTTCCATAACAATCTGTATCAACAGATCATTAATCATTAATATGCACACACACACACACACAAACACACACCCCACTACTAGCACCACCAGGACCACAACCTAGCTGAAACCACAGGGAGGTAGTAAGGAGTAAGAATAAATGTGGTTGTCCTGAGATTATAAATGCTGAATCACATAGACAGAGGCTTGCTGGACTCTGTCTTAATCACTTTCTTGTTCCTGGAACACAATATCCAACACCCACAATTTAAAGAAAGTTTACTTTGGCTTCCAGACTCAGTGGTGTCAGTCTATGGTCAGCAGGCTCCAGGACAGAAATGACATGGTGAAAATTGTCCTCTGCAAAGAAAAGCTGCTCACATCATGGCCACCAGGAAGCAGAGAGAGAAGGGAGGAGCTGGGGAGGAAGCTATAACCTCAAGTGACCCACCTCCAACCAGACCCCACCTTCTAGCAGTAAGTCAGCTGTAGTAGCCCTGTGATCCAATCGCCTTTCTAAAACCCAGCCTCTGAACACGTGAGTCTTTGGGGGCCTTCCAGATCCAACCTGTAGCGGACTCCTAGACAGGCAGCACAGCTAGACCTGGAGTTTCTACATTGAAACAGGAATGCTGAAAGACAATTACAGTGCTCTGTCTTTGATCATGCTCAGAGAATCCTCAAAGATTATTTGTATATACTCTTTCTAGGAAAACATCTCAGTTATGCCTTTACAAATTCCACAGATGATATTAAATTAAAGGTGAGTTTCTAACCTAAAAGTATTCAACATGCAGGGCTAGGAGCATAGCTCAGTGGTAAGTGCTTGGCTAGTATGCTCAACTCTCTTGGTTCCATCCCAAGACCTCAAAAAAAAAAAAAAAAAAAAGTTTAGCATTCATGGAACTGTGCTATTATGAGTTAACAGGAACAAAAATCAACAAATCTAAATGTAAAAGTAGTTGAACTATTATACAAAAAAGAAAATATCTAAAGAACTGAAAGATGTATTTTTAAAGACTATCAAAATGACACAGAGTAAAGATAATTTCAAAAATTAAAAAACAATAGAAATCTTAAATAGCATAATTCAGAAAGCTGAATAAAGAGGTAAAATGGAAAATAAATCTGAATATATTTCTCATGATACAACACAGATAAAAGATGTAATATAGAATATAATGGGAAGTTCTAATACCCAGCTAAAGTATTGTCCTGGAAGTAGACAATAGACAGAATGGAAAATTAATATTTAAAACATAATTACTAAAATTTTTAATAATAAGAGAAAACAGATGCAGGAAGCTACAGTAAGATAAATAGATAGATATGAAATTTCATGCCAAACAGAGGATCTTAACAGAATCAAGAGAAAAAATGATGTATCACCCATGAAATAATAACTATCAACAGATAGGAAATTTCTCAAAACTGTTAACACAAGCAGACATCCACAGAAAAGCACCTTTAAACTACTAAGAGAAAATCACCATGAATCCAGAAGTAAATACCTGGAAAACTGTATTTTTAGTTTAAAGTTTGATGGTAAATAAAGATATTTTCATGTGAAAGTAGATAGATTTTTAACAACGATGTTTCTTCCCTTATAGTTTTTGTGACAGTGCTCTTCAAGAGGATGTGCAACCATATTGCAAAGGATACCTCGAAAGATAGTAGCATAAAAAAATCCAAATCTGCCTTACACATAATATATGTGGTAAAACACCATCAAAACAATTCCCATATCACAGGAAAATAATCACCTACAAATTGTAAAATGCTTTATTATTTAAAAAAGTAAAATCTAAAAACATTAAAATATTATCACATGAAAGTAATTAAAATTCTTATGTATAATATATAAATCACATGTAAGAATCTAATGTGGGCACAGGTGGCAGAGACTTTTTTCTCAGATTACCTGGAGAGCTAGAGTTTGAAATGCATTTCTTTTATATATGTTCATATAGTTCTTGCATCTTGCTTTCTTTTAAGCTTGTGATTCTACCATTTTACAGTCTTTCTTCCCCCAGATTGCTTACTCTAATGTTACTTGCCAAGAGCATAAGTTATAATTAGACTGCTTGAACTCAAATCCAAGACTGAACTTTGAACTTGGATTATTTACTCCCTTTATATCAGTTTACACATATGTGAAATGAACACAGTAATTGAGTATAAAAACTGAAGGTGTTTTGAGGATTAAATTAGGTAATACATACTAGTGCTTGTAAAGTACTTGGAATATGACAAGTAATATTTTCTTTAACCCATTGTCTTAGTTACTTTACTCTCATTACTGAGACAAAATACCCCAGCATTTTAAAGGAAGAAAGTGACCCTCACCCCTTCTTGTCTCTCTTTTGGCTTCCTGACCACTCTGTGGTCAGCAGCTTCCTCACCCTCCCTCCTTGGTGTTCTGCCTCACGACAGGCCCAAAGACAAGTTGGCCAAATAGTCATGGACCATCGACATGAAACCACCAACCTAATAAACCTTTGCTCCTTGTAGGTTGATTTTCTTTGGCTGACAAACACAACAGTTGCTCTGATATTTTCTTTTGCTCACTCTTGGAATTACTAAGACTTATTTCCCTTTGAATCCTGTTTGAAAACTCATATTTTAATTTTCCTGTTTTAATACTTCCTTATATAATGGACTGCAATTTCTCAAATCTTCTGAGCTTTTGAGAAAAAAAAGTGTGGAACATACATATCTAGAGTCCTTGCATAAGTCTCTCAATAGTGTTCTATAATGAATAAGATATAAATATGTAACTTTAACACTGTATTAACTTTGTTTTTCCTTAAATTTGATTTTACTTGAGAGTGTATTAACCATACTTGGTAAATAAAATCAAACAATACAAGCAGTTGCACATTGCAATATAAATCTTCCACTCTATATTTTTAAGACTTGGGGGAACTTATTCTAATTTTTCTGCTCTGTATTTCTCAGTATACCTTAGAAATCTTGTCAGTTTTTAGTATACAAGAAATAATGTTCACTTTACTAAATCTTCTTACTAGTCAGTTGTCCAGGAATTCTAACACAAAATTCAAGTTCAGTTCAGAAATTTCAGATTCAATTTTGTCCTTGATCTGAATGGGTTTTTTTCTCCTTTTAAATAGGAATATCTTTAATATAGAAATGTTTCTTTAGACTTCATTGCCTACTTTCCTTTTAAATGGCTTTTTCTTACCTACAGTTATATTTACGTTTCTCTGATGTTTCTAGTATTAACTTTAAGATAGTTTATTTAGCTTTGGGAAATTACAACAGTAAAGGAAACATTTTAATGTACTGTAGTACCTGCCAATCATGTGATTATATAACCATTTCTTCTTATTTTTACAAGAGGAAAATTAATTAGTTTTTATTACAAGAGTTTAGGCATTTTCAATAAGTCTTGGAACCCTACTACATGCATCTTTCATTCTGTATCAAGCCACATTTATTCAAGGATTCATATTGACAATGTGACTATTTTGCTACCTGAAATAAATCCACAAAACTTCACAGTGGGTGCATATTGTAATTTAAGAAAGAATAGCAAAAATATGCCATATAAAGAGTATTTTGCAACTATTTCAAAATTTTGTTGTAAAATCCTTGCTATCCAAAACATTATCTACTATTAATTTTTCTCCCTGAACTTATGGTTCTTAAATATTTTTAATTTAGTTCATCCTACTACCATATATTGGAAAATTGGTCCCCACACAAGCTGAAATATTTACATTTGAAACTAAATGTTTGACACATTCTCTAATTCTTTCTAATTATCCAATATAGACATCCTGTGAAACATTATTTTAAAATAATACGGTTGTTATTTTAATTGACCTCTCTATAACTTTGGTATTGCTGACTTTCTCTCCTCTTTAAATCACTTCTTTGGAATATTGTAAACTTCATCCTGGATTCTGTGATAAAGTTTCCTTGGTTTTACCTTAGCCTGGTGACCTTCACTTCCTCTCTAGCCTATCTCTACCCATCAATGAAATGTGAAAGTCTTCTGAGCTACAACAGCCTTCTTTCTCGTTCCATATATTTTGCTAATTTTAGTTCCAATACCATCTGTATGATATTGTTATACAGGAGGTTTTTCAAGCCATCTCTTGCCTCAGCTCCAATAATCACCATTTTATTATGCATCTGTACTTTATATTCTTAAACTCAGGTACCTCAAACCCAAACTTTTCAAAACTGAAATATTTTCACATCTACCTTCCCCATCACTCCTTGCTTCTTGTATTCCCTATCTTAGACAAATCACACCAAGTAGCCACATTATCAAGTGTTTTGGCTTTCCATTAGTGTAACAAGATGCCTGAAATAAATAATTTAAAGAAGAAAATTATTTATATTAGATCATGGTTTCAGAGGGTTCAGTCCATGGTTGGCTGGTTCCATTGCAATGGGCTTGAGGTGAGGCAGAACATCATACTGGAAGGGTAGGAGAGAAAAAGCTGCTTACCTCACGAAAGCCCAGCAGAGAGAACAGGATGAGAGAGCCAAAAAGGAAGGATGAAGAACAAAATATAGGCCCTAGGTAATACTGCCATGACCAACTACCTTCAACTAGAGCCTACTTCTTAAGTTTCCATTACCTCCCAATAATGTTTTATTTATTTAATTGAGTAATTAGTTATGCAACAGTTATATGTATGATTATGCAAGGTGATTGATTAGGTAGGCTTACAGGAACAGAATTGGTAGAGTCCACATTGGTCACCTATGGGATCAGAGGCAGAAGAATCCACAGTGGTCGTCTGTACCCTAGATGATACAGCTACTGCTCAGACCAAGAAGATGGAAGCTGCAGAATATAAGGAATGGGGCATCAGTCCAACATCAAAGGCTTGGAAGCTCACTGGAGATTTACAGTGTCTCCATTGGAAGGCTGTAGACCTGGAGGCTGATGACAGCAGCAAAGCATGCATCCACTGAAGAAAACTGGAGCTCTTCAGAAAGGGTCATACTTCCTTCTTTTTCTTTTTTGTTCCATCCAGCATACAAGCCTATTGTTTGGAGCATCCCCCAACTTACATGGGTCTTACCTCCTCAGTTTGCTGGCCTACATGTTAGTCATCCGCAAACGTACCCAGAACTGTACTAATCTGCTACACATTTTTAACTCAAGTCAAGTTGACACATCACAATTTATGGTCACAGTCAAGGTAAAAAAAAAAAAAAAAGGGAAGACTGAAAATCTCAGACAAGAGATGGCATGACATCTAAAGGCAATGCCTCAGTTTTGTCCTGAACAAGAAAATGGAAAATTTCCTTGAAATTTAAATAAGGGCTAGATCAATTAATAGTAATGTGCTAGCATCAGCTTCTTAGTTTTGATAAATGCATTATGATAATGTAGGATGTTAAAAAATAAGGGTATATTAGGGTATAAGTGGTATATAAGAGGTCTCCCTGGAATTTTTCTGTAAATCTGAAATTATAAAATAAAAGTTTACTTAATGAATATAATTATGACTTAACAAATGATCTCATTTTTAACATAGCAAAATATGATTTTCTAAATAGTACAGGCACTCAGAGACAACTGCAATAAAAATATGCTTTAAATATTAAAAGTTAAGATATTTTTTATAAAAATTGACCTAGATTTAGAATAACTGTCAATATGCAAATATACATATTATATACTACTTGCTATAAGATTGATTTTAAATTGGGGTTATCTGAATGCTTTCATTGTCACATTGCTACTGTGTTAATGATGTATAAGAATTTGAAGAAATTACTTTTTACATGATTTTGTCAAAAATTTTTCGTAAAACTAACTTTGAAATCAGCGGAAATTTATACTGATTCTTTTCCACTTGACTATTATAGACCATTTTAAAATTTTTATAGTGTTAAAATCCCACATAGCAAGAACTATTTTAGCAATTGATTTTTTTATGTTTAACAAAAGCAAAACACTCTATTTCCTGATATCAAGGGACTATTTGAAGGGTGGCCAAGCCTGCATTTGTTTTTTCCTTTTATTAATATTTTGCTGGAGGGCAAATGTCAGTGTAGCCACTTTTATTTTTTTACCCCTCTTGCTGAAAGCTCCCGTAGGGAAATTCTGCACATGTGTTTCTTTGATGATCCTTTTCATTTTTATCTCCTGCTGTGACTTTGACTGTCAGAGTGGCAGGAGGAGACAGAAATAAAAAAAGAAGGCTTAAAGAAATGTTATAGCTCATGCTGTGAATTTAGAAGATGACAGGGATTTTGGCTTGCTTCCTCTGGCCCATGACTAAAAGAAGAACTGTCACCAGGTTACAGAGATAAAGGGAAGTAATTAGAACATATTTTCTCATGCAAGCTACCTACAGGACTTTGACACACATGGCCTGCCCAAGTCGGTCTGAAACTCTGAAACTAAAAATTGCTGTGACTGGATTCAGAACTACATGGCTGGGAAAGAGGCTTGGCAGTCTTCTATGTATAGTTTTCATACAGTAGGCATATGTATCGTGTTTTCATGATAATGTCATATAACTGTGCCTTTCAGGCCATGATAGTAATGGTCTATAATCTGTCAGTTTGTCTTTATCGTAGCTAACATATTCTTACTTAAAAATTACAAAATTGGTGTAGTGAATTTGACCTCATTTTTCTTTAGAAAAGTGCCTCCAACTCTTTGTCGGGCAACAAGGGATTGCATTTCCACTAATGAGGATCCTTGAGACTTTGCACTAGCTAATAATATATTTAATTGGGAAACTCAAGAATTGCCTGTGAAAGATTTTTTTGTTTTGGTTTTTTTGAGACAGGGTCTCACTATGCAGTTCAGGCTGGTCTTGAACTCACTGTGTAGCCCAGGCTGGCCTCAAACTCATGGCAATCTTCCTGCCTCAGCCTCCTGAGTGCTGGGATTAACAGACATGCACCACCACACCTGGCTAACATACCTACTAAAATGTTAAAGAAAAACCTTTTATTATACGTAAAGAAAGATAATTAATGCACCATACAGAGCCATGACAATTTCATAGCTATTTTCAATATTGATTGTGTACGCTGTTTTCCACATTTGGTGCACACTGTTTTCCATAGTTGGTGCATATGATTTCTGGTAAGATCATGTTATGGTTTGTGTTAGATGTCCCCCCAAAGCCTCGTGCAGTCATGGGGCCAGACTTTTCAGAGGTGGCTGAATCTAGAGTTTGTGATTGACTCATAGTCTCATGCTGGGATTAACTGTGTGAGTTCTACACCAGCCTTAGGTCAGGTACCCTATGTACAATATAAGGGAGGGAAAGAGTTTTGTCTCTCCTTTCTTGTTGCTTTTGCCATCTTCTGCCATCATGAACTGTTGTCCCTCTATGTGCTACCCTACCTTGGAGCCAACTGATTATGGACTGAAACCTCTACAAACTGTGAGCTAAATAAACCTATGCCCCTTTAACTTTGGGTGCCAGGTATTTTTGTCTCAGCAATGAAGAGAAAAAAGAATTAAGACAGATCAAAATCAACATCTAGCTTTTACATGTCATAGGTTTTCTTCAAAGTGCTTGACAGGCACAAAATAACTTGAGACACAATTTTAGAAAATTAAATTGTGTTTGCATGAACAGTTTTACTAAAAATAATTGCATTTCACTCAGTGTAATGAAATTATGCCTTGTCATCATTCAACTTTATATTTGATTGATAATTATTAAAATAAAAACAGTGATACCTTTGCAAATTTCCTGAGCCTAATATGATAGACTTTTAAAAAGATTATAAAATGTGCATTTAAATAAATAACCTGGATAGGGCCAAACTTTCAAGCATAATTGGTATTTGATGAGTGTTGAACACAAATCTCAGTAATAGAGTTCAAAAGACTTTTTAAAAAGCTACCTAAAGAAAAAAAAATTTTTACTTAAAACTACTAGAAAGAATTTATATCTAAGAAAATACTAGTGGTATTTACTTTTCCCTCATGTTCAACTACTCATGCTGTATAGAATTACATCAGACTGAGTGGACTCCTAACTATTAAAATAACTGGTCCTGAGTCAATGCTGCACAATCTCAAAATTAAACTTCTACTTCTGGCTGCATCAGAAATTCTAATACCACCCAGTATTGTGGATATTGATGGTCCCTGAAAACATTTGCAAGCTTAATCTGGTAAACTTATGTGACATCTCAGAAAAGGATACCATTGCTTTTTCTTCTGATAGAACTTATAAAATGAATTTAAGCAGAGAATGAAAATTATATAAAACCATTACTTAAACTTATTTCAGTTATAATACACATAAAAATCCTGAAACAGGGGCCGGTGAGATGGCTCAGCGGCATAAGCGTCTGCCTGGCAAGCGCGAGGGCCTGAGTTCAACTCCCGGAACCCACACACGAAAAAAGGGCCAGTGATATCGCTCAGCGGCACAGGCGCCTGCTGGCACGCAAGGTCCTGAGGTCGACCCCCGGTACACACACACACACACACACACACACACACACACAAATCCTGAAACATAATTAGAGTATGTTATTTGGAAAATTTTTAAAGTAGAATGACTCTATTCTTTTAAAAATCTGTTGCTTTTAAAACAATATGCATTTTGAACAGAGAATGTCTTTCAATTTTGATATTATCTAATTTAATGACCATGTTGTAGCTGAAGTATAGTGAATAGCAATGATCATAAATATTATTCAGGTTTTGATAGAAACTGACACAGTTAAAGTATGAAATATTAGGAAAATATGTAAACTTATTCCTCAACCAATAGTAAGTGTATTTTTACTTTGATTTATATATAGGATTTTTTGGTTTAGTCTGGTGCTAAGGGTTTAACCCAGGCTCTCAGGCAGGCTAAGCATTCACTCTACCTCTGACCTACACTCCCATTCCCAAATGTTTTTTTTAATCTATTTATTTCAGTAAGCGTCTTGCTATGTTACCTAGGCTGGCCTTGAATTCCTGGGCTGTCATCCTCCTGTCTCAGCCTCTGGAGTAACAGGAGTATTATATTTTTATGCACCTTTTAAAATTTCTCTTCATATTTTTAAATTTTATTTTTAATTGACAAATTATTGTAGGTATTTATGGGTAAAATGTAATATTTTAGATAATGTATACATAATGACATTATTAAAGCAAGCTAACTTAGTTATCACTTTATTTTCTTATTTTTAAGTGTATTATTTGAACACTTAAAATCTACTGTCTTTGGAATTTTGATTTATAGCTTACATTATGACTAACTGTAGTCACCATACCGTGCAATAGATCTCCAAACCTTATTTCTCCTGTGTAACTGAAGCTTCATATTGTTTGACCAACATTTCCATCACCCACCTTTAAAATTTCTTCATGCTTATGTAATAAACCTATAGCATTTATAGTAACACATAGACTACTGTCATGCATCTTTTAAACAAGTTTTGTGAACATTTAACTCACTTATTATTATTTTTTTTTAAAAGGCTGGCTACACCTTCAAGAACAACCCCTATTGAAAACCATCTATATGCTCTCAATTCAAGGAAGCTCATCCTGAAATTACATTAGATGAACTGTGACATCACCATCTAAATCAGCTGAGACAATTGAACTAAAATATACATAGTTTATTTTATTCACATCTGAATATGTAAATTATACAGTAATACAAAGGAATGACCTGGTTTACAAAGGTACTCCTTGACTTACCGTAGGATTACATCTCAATAACCATAGTAAATTAAAACTAATCAGAAGTTCAGCAAACCTAGCACACATCATAGCTTAGCACACAGTACCTCATAGAGTGTTGGCCATTTCATGATCGCTGGGCTGACTGGGGACTGTGGCTCTCTGTCACAGTACAGCATTACAAAGGACTGTTCATGATTCAAATCAGTAATCTGGGGAAAAGACCATAATTTAGAATTTGAAGTAAGGTTTCTACTGAATATGTATCCCTTTTATGTCACTGTAAAATCAAAAATCAATTGTAAGTTGAACCATCATAAGTCAGAGAAAGTCTCTACGTGATTTAGATGAAATAGAATTTTCATGGTATTGCATTGTTCTGTATTTTTCCCTAGGGAATTTAAAGGTTTCGAATCTTTTGTATGACTGTTAACTTTTTACAATAGCTAAGGAAAGATTAGAAGACTATTTTTTTCTTAAAAAGAGAATAAATAAACTTAGAAAATGTCAATTTCTTATGTTGTTCTGCATTTCTAATACTAAGTCAGGTATTCTGTTTTATGTTATAGAGAAAGAATTTAAACCAAAACCTAGAAGACCTGGGTTCTGTTCTGCAGTGCGCTCTACAGATTCTTCAAGAAGTTTAGGAACCATCTTACT
Organism: Erethizon dorsatum; assembly: GCA_028451465.1. NCBI lineage: Eukaryota > Metazoa > Chordata > Mammalia > Rodentia > Erethizontidae > Erethizon > Erethizon dorsatum. The sequence goes on along the minus strand of CM051831.1, from coordinate 83,631,398 downwards.
CACTGAAAAAAGAGTGCAGTGTAACCTTCCATATACCTGGGTGATCAAAATAAAGCTCAATACAAATATGAAAACTACTAAAATAAAAATATTGTCAAAATGTGAATTAGTTTTACCTGCTGCTACAACAAATTATCACCAATTTAGTTACTTAAAAAAACACTAATTTAGTATCCAATAGTCTTTTCACCTCAGAAATCCAGGTAGGCTTTACTGAATTCTCTCCTCTAGGTTTTATAAGACTGCAACCGGACTGTTAACTAGCTTAAATCTCACTGGCCAGCTTTGGGGAGAATCTGCTTCAATCACATCTGCAATTTGTTGGCAGAATTCAGTACCCTGCACTTGTGGGATTAGAGTCCTGTTAATGTGTTAGCTGTCAGCTGGAGTCCACCTTTGGCTCCTAGATGACTCTCAGGTCCCTGCATGTCAGAGCCAGCAACAGCAAGTCACACCCTACCCACACCTGGACTCTCTCTGACTATCCTTTTGGCCATCTTTCGTTCTGCCTCCACCCATCTGTCTCTCTTCTGCTTTTCATTTCTCTTTTTTTTTTTTTTTTTATGTGGGTACCGGGAGTCAAACTCAGGACCTCGCGCTTGCCAGCAGGTGCTTGTGCCACTGAGTGATATCACTTGCCCCTTTTTTTCCTTTGTGTGGGTACCGGGAGTCGAACTCAGGACCTCACGTTTGCCAGGCAGGTGCTTACGCTGCTGAGCCATCTCACCGGCCCATTTCTCTTCTTTTAAGGCCTCACGTGAATAAGCTGGACCAACACCTCCATAGACAATCCAGGTTAATGTTTTTTTTTCTTCTTCTTCTTTTTTTCTTAAGATCTGTAGCCTTTCTTATGTTTGCAAACTTGTTCTTGCCCTGTAAGGTAACATTTTCACAAGTTTCAGAGATTTATAGCATTGACATCCTAAAAGGATAACAATACAATAATACAGTTCATACAATAATAGGAGGTATGATTGAAAAATATGGCATGTATTTAAATTAAAAAATGACAGTAAAAGATACACTGTCAGGAATCTCCCTCCCTCAACTCACTGTTGTATACTTATCCCATCATTCTCACCACATTCTGAAGCAGTTCTGGAAATCTTCATGAGTCGCTTTAGTTGCACTGTTGTGGCTGCCTCAATGTCCTGAATCCATTCAAGACATTTATCTTTCTTGGTCGTTTTGACTTTGGGGAAGAGCCAGAAGTTATATGGTGCCAGATCCAATGAATAGGTGAAGGAAAACACACCTTAATATTTTTACAATCCTGCCTTTCTGTTGGATGATACTAGGCAGCAGCATTCATTATATTTTTTATCACAACTTGTAAAGACACTCATGAAAGAGGACTTCCAGAACTGCTTCAGTAAGTGGCAAGAATGATGGGATAAGTGTGTTTGAAGTGAATGGGAGCATTTTGAGGGGGATTATTGGCAACTGTATTAAAACAGTAACTGTAGTTTTCAATCACACCTTGTACGATGTGAGATTATTTTATTAGCTCTATAAATGGGAATAGGAGGATGATCTTGGAAAATTAAAATAATACTGGTTAGAGTTAAAGGATTGTTCATGTTACAAATGGAGTTATTAATTTTTTTTGTGGGTACTGGGGGTCGACCTCAGGACCTTGTGTGCCAGCAGGCACCCGTGCCACTGAGCGATATCACCGGCCCTTTTATCGTATGTAGGTTCCAGGAGTCGAACTCGGGCCCTCACGCTTGCCAGGCAGGCGTTTATGCCACTGAGCCATCTCACTGGCCCGATTAAAATGTCTTTTAATCAGGGAAGAGTTGATCCAAAATCTGGTCAGAATATTGGAAAGAAAGGGAACCTGCTGTGGAAATGGGCACAGCTGAAAGAGATGTAGTGTTAAAGACTAATTCTTAAACTTCTACTTGTAAATAAACACACATAGCAGAATGTCATGAGAAGTAATATAATAATAAACATTAAATTTATTAATTTAATAATTTAATATTAGTTAAGCAGAATAATATGAACATGTCATGTATTACCTGAGATAATTTACCTTGATCCCAATTTAATAAACCTGGATTAACATGAGAGGAAAGGCATTCAGTTTTGAACTGAATACTAGACATAAAATAAAATAAAAATGTTAAATTTTCATAAGCAAGTTTGTGGCATAGCTGCAAGTGCCTTTGTATACTTATGACACAGGCAGATTTGCTTCCATATACTTTTTAGTTACTCTGGCATTAAGATAAATGCTGTATGCCTGATATTTTTAGTTATGTGATAGTAAAAGGGTTATCTGTACTTCTTACAGTTTAAAAACATTGCTTTTATTTGCTTTTAATCTCTAATATTTTTCTGTTTGAAGAAGGAACTAAGTAGGGCCATTTGAATGTAGGTATTATAGGTTTTACAAACTCAACCCTAGTTAAGCATTCATTTGAAATTTTTAAAAAGGTAATGAACTTATATTAAATAAAAAATTCAAAAGTGGAATTTAAAAAGAAAACAACTACATGCTTAGTGTTTAGCACACTAACGTTTAGAGTTACTACTATTCTTGTTTCCGAAGCACAGGGTCATGCTGATGAGTGGAGATTAGTTTTAGAAATGTAAAACCTTCTCTCTGTTGCAGTGGATCTAAATTCTTCAGCAAATGAAGCAGCCTAACATTAATAGAGAAAGCATTAAATCTTAGATTGTACATTAAACCTCAATGAATGCCATCATGTAGGAGAAATCATCTAAAAATTAGTAGGCAAAAGCTTAATATTGGAAGTTGAAATGCTATTACCTTGTGTGATTAATGATTCTTTTAAAAATGTTTTTAAGTATTCAGTACGAATTACAATGTGACTTCTCTATACAAAGCAAGTTTGCAATGCAACCTGAAAATACAGATGCTTTTGGTTTCAATTTAAAGACAAGTATTTGACTAGATTTCTGCACATCTCTAAAATACGAAATTATCTCTTCCATTTCAAAAGGGTTTGTCTTTTAAAGGACCTCTGTGTTTCTTTAATGTTATATTTGGGCAATTGTTTTACTGTACAAAGCAATCACTTTCCCAAAGGAAGTTTTAAATTTAATGGAACAAGCGTTTGGTAATACCATCTGCTGTTATGTGCAAATATTTAAGTGCAGCTATGAAGGACACTAGATATGGTTCTTAGTTCTGAATGCTTATATATTCTAAACAGTTAATTTTACTTAAAAACACCTTTATACTTTAAAACCTGATAATAATTGCCAAAAAATCTATGTTTTCTCCCTTTGCAGTTAGGATAGAACAGCTAAAAGCATGTCTTTTTTTTTCTTTAACAAAGTGACAAATATGGATGTCGGTTCCTGAGGTGGGAGTTTGGAAGGATGCTGCCTGTTATCTTTAGTTTCCTAAATAAATGGCTCACAATGTTGGCTTGGAAAATCAAATAAGAATAAAAATTAAAGGCATTCTATCACGATTAACAAAAATCCGTATTTATTCATATTGGTAGATATTTCAGAATCATTATTTTCAAAGAGGTTTAGAAAAATGCTGAATTATCGTACAGTGCCAGGTCTGCCAGGCACCTTTGTTGCTGCTGCAGACTGCATAATGCCAGGGGTCCCACATTCCTTAGGATGGTGCAGTAATTAATGCCTCCCCTCAGAATTAACTATCATAACAACATTTTATTTCTTTCTCATGCTATATGAGCAGTCCTGGCCAGCTTTTCCTGTGTTACATGTCACCTTCATCCCAGGCCCTAGATTGCTGAAAATCTTATATTATAATTTTTTTGTCATGATATAGGGGGAAAAAGAAGGCATAGTGAAACCCACCTAGACTTCTAAAGCTCCCATCCAGAAATAGTACAGAAACTTCTTATATTTTATTGCACAAAGTAATTTAAAAGTAATTTAAATGCCCACACTTTGCCCATGTGTGGGGGAAAAAAAAAAAAAAAAAATATATATATATATATATATATATATATATATATATATATAATTTTCTCACAAGATAAGCCTGGGTATGTTGGCAAAAAGTAACATAATTTTCTACAGGTACCATTCGTGTACACGAAAGTATAAATCTAAAATATAAATAGCTCCATCTATATTAGTCTCCATCTGTGTGAAGGTAATGTAGATAGAGAAAAGCTTATTTAGCTCACAGTTTTACAGGTTCAGAAACGGAGCACTGGTATCTGCTTGGCCTTGGTGAGAACTGTGGTACAGGGCCGATGGTATCATGGCAGGAGCTTGAGTGACAGGGAGAGATCTTGGTGAGACAGGAAACCAGAAAGGAGGAAGAAGTCAGTCTTCCTCTTTTACTACAACTCTCTTATGAGAAATTCCCAGGATACCGCAAGAACTACTTTAATCTCCTTCAAAATTGGTGTTAGGGCTTGTATCTAGACATCCCCCCAAAGCCTCATATACTCCGAGGTGAGGCATTTTGCAGCTGGCTGGATCTAGGGTGTGTGATACTGGGTTTAAGGGTGTGTGGTACTAGGTTAGTTTTCTGACTGGAATTACCACAGTTCTAGGTGTAGCTGAATGGATTTACTGAAGACAGAATCCCCACCCTGGGTGTGGGCGGCATAACTCCAAAGGCTTGTAGCTTGGAGGGGTTAAAAGGAAAAGGCAGGCTGGCTGCTTGCTGCTTTTTGCCTTTCCTGCCATGGACTGTTTCTGCACTGCCATGCCCCATTGCCATGTCACCCTGCCTTGGAGTCAGCCAGCTATGGACTGAAACCTCTACAGACTGTGATCTGTAAACCTTTTCTCCTTTAACTTGTGGATGTCAGGTTTGTTTTTTTTTAACCAGCAACGAAAAAGTAACTAAAAGTCATGTCACCAGTGATCTAATCACCTTCAACTAGGCTCCACATTCAAAGTTCCACCCCACTGAATACTGCCACACTGAAGAGTGAGACAAATTACTCTATACAAACCATAGCACATGAATAATGTAATTGCCCTAAAATATTCATTCTCTTTGTGGTAAAGCAGTACAATGTAATATGTTCTGTATTGACTAGATTATAAGAAACATTAAGATGGTGGAAAAAGATAGCTTAAATGAGAAAATAAAAGCATGGATCCTTTCCTTTATACTTCTAAGGATCATTTATCTTTCCATACACCACCATCCTAAAGTGAAATCCAAAGGGAATTAGATACAGATTATGTCCAATACAATTAAAACTACCCCAGTATTCTCCCTGGGCCCCCACTTTCTCATTATGAAACCTCCATGTTTTCTACTTTGTTTTTTTATATATAAACCTCCATATACTTGTATAATTTTTACTCTGTTGTACATTAAAGATATTCAGATTTTAAACATTTGTTCATTTTAAATGTTTGTTAAAATTTATTCTTATCAAAATCTAGAGTACTGACTTAGACCTATCATTAATTTTGAAGTTCTAAGTCATGAGTATTAATAAAGGGCTAGCCAGCTGTTGACTCTCTATGCTTTAAGATATAAGTCATCATAAGTGGTTATTATGTTCCTTCTGATGTTATCAAACTTTACAGTATAAATGTTGTCCATTGAGATGTTTTGCATGACAATCCATAACTTATTCAAGTCATGTTAGTATGAATTTATTTAAAATCAACAGTAGAATTTCTTAGTAATTAGTTCTAAAAGATAAAAGGTTTTAAAAACTATCATATTTTACAGCCAAAAGTTCCTTAAAACACACAACTCACCACTTATTTCCATAGCATCAATTTTAATATTATGATGTTTATTTCTTTCAAGATACCACAAATTAAGATTTTATGCTTTATCTTTCTCCTTGATTTTAGAATTAACAATACTGAAAAAATAGATGCTTTAACATAATGTCATTTTGAATGGATTTAGTATAAAGAATTCACTTTAGATGTCATTCTTTTTTTTTTTTTTTCTTTTTATGTGGATACCGGTAGTTGACCTCAGGACCTCGTGCTTGCCGGGCAGGCGCTTATGCTGCTGAGCTATCTCACGGGCCCCTAGATGTCATTCTTAGTTTGTCATTCCATCCTTTTCATATGATTACATCCATATCTTTAAAATAAATCTTACAGTTTTGCTTATAGGATTGAAAATAATGATTGGTATAAGGTTATTATAATTCTTTTTATTGTCATTCAAAATTTTGTGTTTATAAATGCAATACCTACCTTTTCTTTGTTACCAAAGATATTATCTTCATTATTTTTTATTCTAAAACACTTATTTCTAGTATATGTAGATGACATGTTACATTCTTGTAGCTTTTTACATATAGAAACACGTGTTGATTTGGAGACTGTCTCATACTCTCTGAACTGTCCAACACAGTTTCTCCTACAGCATTGAAAGAAACTGTTGCTTCTTCATTTGGGCTCCAGGTAAAGTGGTTTGCTTGTGTTTAGTGGCCACTAACCTACTAGTTTAGTGTTTAGTTGGCTGAAGTGCAGACATTTTTAAGCGCTCAAATCATATTCCTTGTGAAATCACATGTGCTGGAGCTGGATGTGTGAGAGAGATCAGTGGTATAGCTTAGTCATATAAAGCAGTAGTCCATTCTCATCTAGAATACATGCTCATTCAATGCAACGGCCAGCGAAATTATCTTCCATGTTGAAATAATTTGTCTCTTTACTTAATTTGTCTCTTTGTCTTTTCTGTTCCCCCATGTCTTTTTTCTCTTTTCTGTCTAGTTGAAATATCACTCATGGCTTGTGTGTGTAATTTGGTTCTATTTTATACTTCCTTAGATGTACATTATAGACTTCATTTTATAGATTCATTCTCTGACACGTCTTTCCATGTCATTAGTAGGTGCATAGAATTATTTTCAAACTAATATAAGTTCATAAATAATTACTAATATACCAGTGCCCCATAATATACAGCCATTTATATTCAAAGTCTCTTCTTCACTCTGTTCTTCATTTTTCCCTCACATTAGTCCTTTCATTTGAATAAGTGCATTGACTTTTCCCTACTAAAAATATAATTTGTAGATATTTTAAACCTATATATACTTAAAGTAAATTTCGTATTCAATGCAGAATATAACAAGGAGGCTCTAACTTTTAAGAATAATGGAGAGAAGCAGGGTGTAATGGTGCACACCTCTAATCCCAGCTACTCAGGAAGCTGAAGGGGGCAAATGACTTTGGCCCAAATTGGAGACCAACTGAGGCAACAGTGAGATGCTTTCTCAAAAGAATAAAGGAAGAACTGCTACAGGAGATGCAATTGAACTGGGGAAGTGAAATTTCAAGATTTACAGTTGAAAGCAATGAACAAGTGAAAATTATTATCATTAATGCAATTTAATTTTTACTCATACTTGAGTCAAGAAATTCATGTCGTATAAACTGAGATACCACTGTTATGACGGTCCTTTTAATACTTCAGGTATAATCTTCAGTAATTATCCCTGTACGAAAGTATAATTAATCACAGATTATGTGACCAGGTCTGACAGCAGGAAAATGAAATAAATTTTGGGAGTTACACATGTCCACTCTGCATATTGCTGGTTGGAAAGTCTGAATGTCTTCTTTTCTTAAGAATAATGCAAAAGGGAGTAATAAGCTATGAAATTTGGGGACTAATCAGAAAAGAACTATGTTAGGTAGAGAAAAAGAGATAAGTGGAACAAAGGTTAGTAGTAGCTATAAGTTTATCAGAGATAGAAGACATTAATTTTAGATGTTATAGACAAGAGGAGTTAAAATAGAACTTTTGGAATAAATGAATTCATGAAAAAGTAAGTACAGAATGACGTTTATTCCAAAGTCATAAAAAGAGATTATTGAATTTTTTTCAATAATGAAAGACATAAATAGATTAATGTATAGGAGAGTAATATTAGTGGGTAAAATTTGGAAGAGTGAAAGATCACTACTAATCTGATCACCTATATTTATAAGAAGCAAAATGTAATGAATATAGAATGAGGAGATGATAAGAGTGCATGGAAATGTTCGTAAGATAGAAACAACTGGTTTTACGTATGTGGAGATGACTTTGGAGAGACAGCTGGCTTCAAGATTCAAATGTGAGTTATTGATAGAATTGTAGTACCTTTTACAGATTTATAGCAAACTGGAGGAGGAATAAATGTAGTTAATGAGGGAGACAGTGAGGAGAGAGGAAATGATTAGTTCAACTCTGAATTAAAATACTCATCAAGTAAGTTGTCCAGAGCTAATTTGAAATGTCTTTGTAATTTGTGAGTGGTCGAAATCATGACAATCACTAAGGGATACTGGAGTAGAGAAAGTATAGAGACAAGAAGAAATCTTGGGAAACTATAAATTAAAATTAAAGCACAGTTACAGAACAAGGAAACTGTACTACCATATAACTCAAAGCAGAATATCAAGAAATAAGCACATTAAGTATTTCCAATTCAATATTGAGGCAGAGAATTAAAGAAGCTATTGGTACAGTCATTCCTCATTCCTCAATATCTTCAGGGATTTGTTCCAAAACCCCACATATTTAATGCAATGCTCAAATCCCTAGGTTATATGGTATTTACATGTATCTGATGCACATTTTCCCATATTCCTAAAATCATCTCTAGATTACCTATACTACTTAATAGGATATAAATGCTATGAAATAATTGTTATTGTTTTCCTACAGTTTTCAGGGAATAATGATGAGGAAAAGTTCACACGTAGTACAGATATAATTTGTTTTCTTGAGTATTTTCTGTCTGTTGTTGGCTGACTGCAGCTGCGGAGCCCACAGATAAGGAGGACCAAGTATATCTTGTTTACTGATAACCTTTAAGAGTGTAGTTTTTTGGAAAGGTACACACGTTGCCAGTTGTAATAGGTGATGGATGTGGTGGGTGCTGACGTGAACATGGCACGACTGGACTGCTGTTGTGAGAGTTCACTGTGAAACATTCATTTGACAGAATGTTTTGTAAGCTAAATGGAATATGAGATTCAAGAAACGTCAAGGAGCAGAATAAGTACCTGTATCTTAACTATTTTATATCTCCTGTGGAGTTTTGCAAAATGCTTGGCACACATGCATTTCTTAACAAATATCTGTTGAATTAATGAATAAATAAGGAAAAAGACCTGCTGGGAAACTATTTACTTTCCTGTCCAGAATGCTAAACCTTCATGCTTACAACTATTTCAGAAAGAGATAGCTTTAACAGAATTACCTAGTTGTGCTGTGTTTCTTCTTCATTCTAATACCGCTGACTACTACTTTGCATGGAGGAAACATGAAATGCTGACACACACATTTAAGGAAATGAAAACAAATTGTACAGTTAGACATGATGCCAAATAGTGGCTCTTTTGTTTTGGATTGAATTTGATAAATATTTAAGTATTGCTTCAGACCCATGAATATTTATCTATAGGTTTTTATACATCTGTTTTGACCGTAACATTCCAAAAATGTCATATCCTAAAATAAAGGAATGTCTCTAAAATTTAGAGATCTACTTACTATTGTATTATCTATCAATATCTCATCTGGATTGCATTGAATAATGGCATCATCAGTCTACTTACTTATTGCTCAAATGACAAGTTACATATCACTAACATAGCATTGTTGTAGTTTTAAGGAAATAAGAATGTTAACATTTTCACTGAGCAAACAGCATTCTATTCATGGCTCTGACTTTGGGTTATAGGTAGTTTGAAAAGTAATTCATGGACAACAACAACAAAATTATTTCAGCAGCTTATGGAGTTCCACAGATATGATTTTATGCTTTAGTCTCACTTTCTGTAATTTTCTTTTTCTATTACTTTGCATGCCATGTACTGTATATTTTGTGTGTTTCATGACGCTTTAGGGAAGTTTTGATTGGAGCTAGGCTTATATTTGAACAATTTAAATAGCCTGCTAATGATAGTAGATGTAAAATGTAGTAAAGTTCTTTTAAAATGTACTAAAATTTAAATGTTATACTAAATCAGCGAACTCCACAGACAGAAACAATTGTAGATACATAGTATAAATTTCTATTCTTCCAAAAAGTTCTCAAAATTCTAACAAATGCAGAACAGTATTTAAAATCCTATGAAATAAACATGTCATAGGTCCATAGAGATCAACAAGGAGACCACTAAATATGGGATTGAACCTGTAACCAGATCATTTGGATTCTAGTCCTAAAACATATGATGAGAGAATATTTCATAATACTACATTGATTTTTTTTATTGTATTAAGAAACAAGAGTATTGACTGGAGTCTCAATTCTATAAGTATTCCTAGCAAGTTTACTCTCATGCCTACTTTTATGAAATGATCAATCTGCTCCTATTTCATGTGAGTGCAGTATATAATTCATACAACAGGTGAAAATAAAAGTTCATTCATTTCAATGTATAGATTTTTAATTGTTAAATATCCTGCCAAAGTGAAATATGATACACTTAAATGTGAACATGCAGTGTGTATGTCTTAGTCACTTTCTCATTGCTGGGACAAAATACCTAACACCCCACTGTAAAAGGAGGAGAAATTTATTTTGGCTCACATTTTGAGTCCATGGTTGGCTAGCTCCAAGGTGCGATGGAAGCACTGGAGAAGAATATACCCTTCCGGTTCATAGGTCGCACACTCTGTGACCCACATCCCACTAGGCCCCACCTCCTAATAGCTGCACATTCACCTACTAACTCAGTGGGTGAATACACTGATGTGTGAAGTGTTCCTGTGATCCAGTCACCTTCCACGCACATGAGAATTTTGTGGGACATTTTTGATTTAAACTGTGTAGTGTGGATATTTTCTCAGATTTTACTTTTTCCTGTCTATGAGTATTCCTTAGTATGCAAATGAACCATAGAAGTGCCATGTAAAATAATAACTGTTTTGCTTCAATGAGATTGTTCTAAAAGATAACAGGTAACAGAAGCAGATGATAGATAGATAGATAGATAGATAGAAATTTTAAAGCAAGGTGAATAAATTTAATAAATTTGAAGTTGTCTAAAATAGTTTGTTGATAACCACTGGAATATTTGGCAAATTCATTTTGACACTGATCCTTTTTAGAAAAGGGACATGGGAAATCTAGGTTTATGGCATGGACAGCAATTCTGGTTTTGACAATCTGAAACTTTTTCTCTCGAGTATCACCTCTGTTTGAATTACTCCAGTGTGCAATGGCTATTCTAGAGGGTGTGACAGTGCTTTTTGACATTGACCTCTTAAAATTGTGATTCAGTTCATCTAGGAGTAGACACTTAGCACAGCTGGACCGACTTGATTCCATTGCCTTTAAATTGAAACTTGGAATGGAGAAGTGTGACTGCCAAAAATTGTGGAAGAAAAATCATGCAGGTGGCTGTACCCCAGGGAAAAGATGCCCACACCTCTGCCATAAAGATCTCCAATAGGTGCATTGGCACCCAACCTTGTGGAAGCTGATTAAAGTATCCCAGTGGTTTTTCAAAAACTGCATCCATACTTACTTTTTTTTATTTTGTTAAAAATAGCAGTAATTTAAAATTTTTCAGACACAAATCATTGTTTCCAACTGAAATTTCCTCAAAACATTAATTCTAATATTAACTTTATACCCACATTTATATAATTATATTTAATATAATAAACATTAATATATAATAAATTATACTCATAGACTTGCTCATCTAAGGAGAAGTAATATTTAAAAGTTTAAGAAATACACAGAATCGGGCCGGTGAGATGGCTCAGCGGCGTAAGCGCCTGCCTTGCAAGCGCGAGGGCCCGAGTTCGACTCCCGGAACCCACATACGAAAAAGGGGCCGGTGATATCGCTCAGTGGCACGGGTGCCTGTTGGCGCGTGAGGTCCTGAGGTCGTCCCCCTGGTACCCACAAAAAAAAAAAAAAAAAAAAAGAAATACACAGAATCGTCATGTTTACAATGACAGTTTTTATAGATTGCTACTGATAGACTCGTTCTTCCAAAGCTATACTTTTATTGTTAGCATATCATGGTTTATGTAATGAGACGTATGCTGTAAGTTTCATTGATTGACTATTAATCAAGGCAATAGAGCTACATGTTAGTCTTGTAGGAAATACCGAGGAATCAGTCTAGTGTCAAAAAGGTCTGCTGATTTGTGTAAGAAGGAAATGATGACAAAAGTCTGCTTCAGAAGAAACCTTTAAAAGTGTCAAGTTCATACTCTTTTCTTTGATATTTCAAGGGAAAAAAAGGTGCACATAGATCCATTCAGTGTGTTTTAAATAAGATATCTTGCACTATGGGTGACAAAAAGCCATAGCCTTTGTTTTGCTGAAAAGTGAATAGAGACCTGAAATTTTAAAGCCAGGGGGAATGACTACAATATTATAATAAAAATATTTTTAATTCTAGCAGATTTCTCCTTTGTTTTATTATGGAAAAGAAAGCAAATATTTTAAGTCTATTTTATTTTTTCATTTGAGTTTAACATTGTTTTTAATGTTATTTGATAATGCTTTTATTTTAAAAACTCAAAAGTGATGGTACTCATATTCTTCACCTAACTTATTTTCATTTAGTAATGCTTTATAATTCACAAATAGCTTCCACATATGTATCTTTTACTTTCATGCAAAAGTTAAGTAACTTAAGGAGCAAATATGTTATACCCATTTTCAGATGAGAAGGTATAAGCAAGCAGATTCAATATAATTTTCCAAATATCATCCTACTCTCTCAGATCTGAAGTAAAAAGTAAGTACCATTTCATAACCCTGAAAAATGTTGATTATCATTAGAAATTAATAAGTATAAATAAAGGGTACACATTTTTAAGTTACACACAGTTAGGTAACATGACAATGTTAATACTCAGGGAAAGTAAATAGCAGGAAACTCTTTCATTTCATATAAAGCTATTAGAATCAGTACCACCTTTCTTCTAGGAATTTAGCAATAAATAGAAAAAAAATTATTGCAGCTCTCCCCCCGCCTTTTTTTTTTTTTTTTTGGTGAGGCAAGGTTTTGCTGTGCAGTTGAGCCAGGCCTTGAACTCACTTTGTAGCCCAGGCTGGCCTCGAAATTGCAGCAATTCTCCTGCCTCAGCCTACGGAGTGCTGGGATTATAGGTGTGTGCCACCATGTTCATAAACAAAAATAAGTTTTGTACATACCTACAAAAATATTTCAAAGATGTATATCATAATATTGGAAGATGTTTCATTAGACTGAATTTGAATAATCTTTGCTTATCTTTACTGTCTAAATTTTTTCAGTGAATTTTGTTTGTTGTTACACTCACATTTATTTTAATTTTTCACATTTTCAATGTATGTTTTTATTTACCATTTTCATTTTAATACTGTAAACAATGACAAGTTTATGAGTACAAAAAAATCTCTGAATACAATAGTTCCCTTTTATGCAAAGTTTCATCTTTTTAGTTTCAATTACCTGTGATCACCCTTGCTTCAAAAATACTAATAGAAAATTCCAGAAATAAATAATTCATACATTTTTGTTTTTTTGCACTGCTGGGATCAGACCCCTGAACTCATACATGCTAGACAAGAGCTTTACCACTGAGCTACATCCCCAGGCCTATTCATAGATTTGAAATCACACACCGTTCTGAGTAACATGATGACATCTTCCAGGGTCCCACTCTGTCTTTTCCAGAAAATGAATCCACTCTGTCTAACATATCCATGCTGTAAATTCAACCTGCCCTTTGGCAGATGGGGAAAGAGAGCACAGTTATATAACTTTATAATAATGTAGCATTAGAATTGCTCTATTTTTTCATTAGTTATTGCTGTTAACCTCTCAGTGTACCAAACTTATTAATTAAAGTTTTTTTTTAGTTTTATTTTTTATTTATTTATTTTTTGTGGGTACTGGGGGGTCGACCTCAGGACCTCGCGCGCCAGCAGACGCCAGTGCCGCTGAGCGATATCACCGGCCCCTTTTTTCGTATGTGGGTTCCGGGAGTCGAACTCGGGCCCTCGCGCTTGCCGGGCAGGCGCTTAAGCCGCTGAGCCATCTCACCGGCCCTTTTTCTTAGTTTTATAGGTGTGGGAAAACATATATTGCATATAGAGTCAGTACTATCCACAGTTTTAGGTATACAGTGGATCCGAGATCTCTTGCAAATAAGGAGGGACTACTGTATTTGGAATTGGAATGAAAGTCTTAACATTAGCAATTAGCATGTCATTTACAATTAGAGATAATAGTGAGAACACATTACATTATATGACTGTCCAACTACATTTTCTTTCTGACTATATGTTATGAGTTAAAACAGATACTGTCAGAACTCTAATTCAGTTCTAATTCTGCCTTTCACATATACATTTTGAGGCTAAAAGCAAGGAATTCTTTAAAAGTTATTCATATTCTTTACCAATTTATGTGATACTATGTAGATTTTTCTGTGTAGACTTTCACTTCGGTAATCTCATTTTGCCTCCTTTAATTAAATTAAAAGTAATGGCCTCACTTTATAATTTTAAAATGTTAGTTGTTATTGGCAGTGTTGATGTGGTGTGTGAGTGGTGTGTGTGTATGCACACACACATATGCACACACGCACACACACACACTTTTGTGTTTTCCTGGCCATGATTTCAGGTAAGATATTATTATGTCAGCATTGTAAATTTGTGCAGACTCTAAATGCTCCTTTTTCATTAAATTAACCAGTTGATGTCTAAGGCGATCAATGGATTTTGCAGCAGCTGGCATGGCTTCAGCAACCCTTCAGTAGCAAAACCGTTTCAGGTTACAGTTCAAATTGAACCAGCTGGTCTCAGGATAATGGTTTCACTGGTTACCTAAAGATTTAAAAATCACTATTGAAAATTATATGAAATACGGATATATAGTTTTCCTAGTTACTTTTCTCTCATTGCTGGGATAAAATACCCAACACCCAAAATTAGGGAAGGACGGTTTTATTTAGCTCACAGTTTGTGGAGGTTTCAGTCCATAATCAGCTGGTTCCAAGGCAGGGTGGTATGTCTGAAGGGCAACCAGTCATGGCAGTGGAAGGCAGCAAATGCAATAAGAGCAAAAAGAGAGGAGTGTGAAAGAAGATTCTTTCTGTCCCTTATATTGTATGTAGTCTACCCACCCTAGGGTGGGTGTAGCACTCACACCCATAATCCCAGCACTAGATAATGAATCAATCACAAACTCTAGATTCAGCTGCCTCTGAAAAGCAACACCCCATGACTGCTTGAGGCTTTGGGGGGCCATCCAGACACAAACCATAACATTTCACCCCTGCCCCCCCAAAGACTCATGCACATCCCTTTATGCAAATGACATTTAGTCCATCTCCAAGACTTGCCAAAGTCCTAACAGTTTCAGCATGGCTGAAAAGTCCAAATCCCAAGTCTCCTCGAGATTTAAGGCAAACTCTTAGCTGTGAGCCCTTGTACAAATGAAAGAAAGTTAAACACTTCTAACACTGAATGGCACAAGATAAACATTACCATTCCAAAAGGTACAAACAGGAGGATACAAAGGATTGGAAGCAAAGCAAGTCCGAAATCCAGCAGGGCAAACATTAAACCCTCTATTTCCTTGTGCAGCATCCGAGGCAATCTGTAGCAGGTTGTGAGCTCCAAAGGCTTGCATGACTCCACCCCTATGGCGCTTCCGGTGGTTGTAGGTCCCATGGCTTCTCTCTTAGGACTGCCCTGCTCCCTCCTTGCAGGTTTCCTCAGACAATCCACATTCCTGAGTTCTCCAAACTTCTGGGGTCTCCCCTATACCTTTGGCTTCACACTCACAGCTTCACATATTGCCCTCTCAGGGGCACACTGCCTGGCCTCCCAAGCTGCCTTCTGAAATCTGGGTGGAAGCCTTTTTAACCTCAGAACTCTTGCATTCTGCATGCAGCTAAAACCAGCGCCATGTGAATGATGCCAAGGTCTGCTGCCAACTGGAGCAGTAGCCAGGCTTTCTTCTCTCTTGGCTGTAGGGGTCGAGTGCCTGGATCATTGAGCACTCTGAATCCAATTCTGAAGAACAAATTCTCTATGCCACCGCCATTCTGGAACCTGGTGTGGCTGCCACCGCCATTCTGGAACATAGTGTGGCTGCCGCCATTCTGGAACATGGTGCTTTGTGGCTTTCTCCTCAAAGCAAAGTCTTTCACTTTTGTAGTTTTGAGGCTACAAAGGGTTGAGACTTGCTGCTTCTTGCGATGTCCTCAGGCCATCTTTTATATTCTCCTGTTCAGCGATAGAGATCTCCTCAGCTCTATTTTTGCAGTCTACAGCTTTACGGGACCTTTCTTTCTGGCCAAACTCACAACATTGTAAATCATTCTGCTGGTCTCTTTGCTCTTGATCTGAAATATAAATCTGGCTAAAAGCCCCCAACAATAGCCATGCCACCGCTTTAACATTCAACTGCTTTGAAATTTCTTCTGCCAGATTAATTAGTCCTCCGCCCTTAACCTTAGTCTCAGGCAAAATGTAGGCCAACTTTTTGCCAAGCCATAACATACATCATCTGGAGTCCAACAGCCAGTGCAGTCTTCTTCCCATCAGAAACCTCCCAAGCCCATCCTTTACCAGTAGGATTTCTATCAACCTGCTGGTCTTCTGAGCTCTGATCGGAATCTCCCATACAGAACAGCTTAAGGTGTTCCAGCTCTACTCTTTCAGGTGACATCTGTGAACCTTTTCAAACTCTTCCCACAAGCCATTTCCAAAGGTTCTCGAACCACATGGTCAGGTATAGTCACAACAATGACCCTACTTCTGGTACCAAATTCTGTGCTGGTTACTTTTCTCTCCTTGCCGAGACAAAATACCCAACACCCAGAATTAAAGGAGGAAAGGTTTTCTTTAGCTCACAGTTTGTGGAGGTTTCAGTCCATAATCAGCTGGTTCCAAGGCAGGGTGGCGTGGCAGAGGGGCTACCTTTCATGGCTGAGGAAGACAGCAAAAGCAACAGGAGCAAAAAGAGAGAACAAGAGAAGACTCCTTTTGTCCCTTTTATTGTATGTAGCACTCACACTCATAATACCAGCACTACACAATGAATCAGTCACAAACTCTAGATTCAGCTGCCTCTGAAAAGCAACACCCCATGACTGCATGAAGCTTTAGGGGGACATCCAGACACAAACATAACAATAGTTTTATGGATGTGATTATAAAGATATATACCCCAAATAATTTTGTATATCTTTATTTTTGAACACTAGCAATCTCTTTACTGTGATATTTTTTAATCCCAACCCAATACTTTCTTTTCTTTTTATTTAATATTTTGACATCATACTTAGGAAAACAAGAGGGTATCAATGTTTATTTTAAGGCAATAGCAGCAAATGCACAATATGGTATGCTTTCAGAAGTGGAGGATTTCTTTTACTTCTTAGGTTTTGCACCCCAGAAGTAGCTCCTTGGTACTATATCTCTGGCACATAGTTTCATCCTCAGTAAAAACCTTCCTTCCCCAAGATGCTCTGTAGTCATTTCCAAAAGCAGGCAGTATTAGAAAATATGTGTTTCTTAGCAACTAACAGGCCTCTTGATCTAATTCCTCTGTATAGAATCTATAAATGAAATAATATGAAGATTAGTCCTTTCCTGGGACCTGATGCAGAAGGAAAAAGTGAAATGGTGGAATGATGTGATGGCTCTCAGAACTTCTGCACAGAAATATCCTAAATAAATTCAGCTTATTGCACCGATATGATACAAGATCTAGTCTACTGTTGGTGGTAGATAGGGAGAGGGAAGTGCAGTTCCCTTGAGTTTGGGCAGTAAATGATTAGAGATAATTCACAATCTGACACACTCTCCCTAGAAATAAGGGAAATGCAAATTAGAACAAAAGGGAGATCCCATTTTATACATACCTTCTTTGCAAAAATCCAAAATGTTGATTATACCAGGTGTTTTTGTTACTTTTCTTGTTGCTGAGATAAAATACCTGATACTCAAAGTTAAAGGAGGACAGGTTTATTTAGCTCACAGTTCCTAGAGGTTTCAGTTCATAGTTGGCTGGCTCCAAGGCAGGGTGGTATCACAGAGGAGAAACAGTTCATGGTGGGAAGAAATCAGCAAAATAGTGAAGAAGCAAAGCAGCAAGTGACACGTGACAATCAATGACCCTCTTTCTATCCCTTATATTTTATCCAGGCTACCCACACTTTAGGGTGGATAGTACTCACACCCAGGGTAGGACCGTCTTAATCCTAGCATCACACCATGAGTCAATCCCAGCATTACATCCTTGATCCCAGCAACACACACCCTAGATCCAGCCACTTCCGAAAAGCCCCACCTGTGACTGCATCAGGCTTTTAGGGGGACATCTAGATACAAACTGTAACACCAGGTATATTTGAAAATGTGACAAAATGAGAACTTTGCTTACCATTGAAATTATTAGTTTATATATAACAGAAGTCATAAAAGCAATTATAAGAAAGAAATAAATTAACCTGGGGAGAAGAGGCAGCAGAAGATGGAAAAGAAAATGGAGTAGGGAGGAAAGCTTCAACAGTATCCTTAACATTTTATTTGCTTTAGAAAAAAATCAACATGGTAAACTGTTAACATGGAAAAATGCTTTCACTTATTTCTATTGGTGTGTGTCACACTTGCCTTATATTTGATATGTTTCTTAAATAAGTAATGAAAATAAGGATGATGGTTAATGTATAAAGTGAGTCCAATCTATATTATGACTATGAATAAATTTCCATTAAATAGAAAGACAAGTCAGAGAAAAACATGTAAGGAGTTATATACTGTACCTGATATCTGAAAGAAATCAGCATAAAGCTTTCTATTTCCAAACGGTCATATATGTGTTTATAAATGCACAGAATAGAATAGGTTCATTAACAGTGGCTGCTGAAGATGGGGATTAAGAAAGGAGGTGAGGGCTGGTGATATAGCTCAGCAGCATAAGCACTTGCCTGGCAAGCGCAAGGTCCTGAGTTTGATTCCCAGTACCCACATTAAAAAAAAGAAAGAAAGAAAGGAGCAACATTTTGTTTAGCTATATTGTCTGAATTTTGAAATAGTATTATTTATCACTATATATTGTTTTTAATTACTTTTATAGTAAAAATTAAAGGATGTGATTATTAAAAGCTCAGCACTGGTGACAGTTATGTGGATGATGTTGGAAGCTTTTCTACAGGATGACCATAAAGTCTGGAAACATGAATATAAAATCAAGGGCAGTTTCTGTCTGTAAAAAATAATAGCATCTGTATCTCACACTTTTTCAACACTTCAAGATGCCAACAAGTGTGAGCAAAGATTTTTAATATCACAAAATGCTCTTTGAATACTTGTTTAAAAATACTTAATAAGCATACTGTGGAAAACATCAGCATTCAGGCAAAAGGCAGAATCATATGGTCCTAGAAAACTTAGGTCAGGTGAGGCTTGTGTCTAAAATAAGACAGTGAATTAGAATAGGATTCTACTTATAGCTCTTCAGAAAGATGAATATACCCTCAGTAATGTCCTGTGTCTCTCTCCCTCAGTTTTCACCAGAGTCCTTTTACTGTGGCCTTTATATGCTCTTCACTTTGGAGACTGGATATAATTAGGTTTTCATCCAAGGGAAGCTTAGAGCTATTCTAGGTTCACTAGTCAATATTTTATATTTTAGATCATTGCATGTCCTCTATTTAGTACAGATAACATAGCTTCTACCACATAAAGCATTTATGTTTTTATAGTATAAAAATCCTTTTTTAAAAAAATGCATACAGATTCTCTGAAAATTTCGTGAGCTGTTCTATGAGTTCAGGGTCTCACACTTTACTAGAGCTCCCTTCACTGTTGGTAAGAATGCATGAGGTGTATAAGGTGGAGGAGGATCTTATAGCCCCGAATGGAAGTATCAGAATCCCTCCTAAATTGAGCAAGGACTACCCATAAGCAATGGATACTTGAGAGAGGTAATGAGTAGGATCAGCAGCAACTGGCTGTGAGAGTATACATAATTGGAATATCCACAGAGTGCAGGTGAAAACGTATTGCAGTTCTGAAACCGTACACCATAACAAACCTATACAGTTGTTTGTCACTTAATGACAGGGACGCATTCTGATAACTTTATCTTAGATGATTTCATTGTTGTGCAAACATCATAGTATCAATCATTCAACCTGGCCTCTTGATATAGTCAAGAGATACAGTAAACATGAGATTTATAAGGCTGGTGCTAGCATAACTTTGCATAGTGTTTCACAGCAAACTGTTTTGAGAAGAATTATACTCTAAAATAATTGTTTAGGGCTGGTGAGACAGCTCAGTGGTGTAAGTGCCTGCCTGGCAAGCGCAAGAGCCCGAGTTCGACTCCCGGATCCCACATATGTAAAAAGGGGCCGGTGATATCGCTCAGCGGCACGGGCGCCTGCTGGCGCGCGAGGTCCTGAGGTCGACCCCCGGTACCCACAAAAAAAAATATAAAATAATTGTTTAAAGTATAGTATATGCATTAATCAGTAATATGGTAGTTCACTGTCAAGTACTGTATATTGTACATAATTATATTGCTATTTTTATAGAGCTGGCAATGCAGTATGTCCGTTTATTCTAGCATCACCACTAACATGTTAGTAGTGCAATGTGCTATAACCTTACAGTCTCCCTAGGTGATAGAACTTTTCATTATCATCCCTGAGGCCATGGTGGTGTATGTGGCACAGCATTGACTCACACACTGTTATTCACCCCATGACTCTACTTGTAGCAATTGCTGTTGTGTCCCACTCTCACTCTTACTTCAGAATCCATGGACCCATTTAACTGCCAGCGCTTTTATGTTTTGTATGAAGACTTTTTTTTTGTACCTGGATTTTACTTTATGGGCAATAAATGTCCCCTAGGAGTAGTCATCAATAAATGACTGATAGGAAATCAGCGTATAAACAGCGCGGCTTCCTTGTCCCTTGAGTGTGATCATTCTGAGGTGTATGTTCTACTCTTGTTCTCATAATTTCCTAGCTGGATTAAACTTCAAGCATGGATAATGGAAACTAGCTTGAAAATATCCTCTGTGTTCTACTTTGACTTCCCATCTCATTCTCCATATCTTATCTGGCTCCTTTTATTTGCTGAATAATAAATTCATACTGGATTTCTGCTTTAGAGTCAACATGTGGAACAGCATAAATTAAAATAATATTATTGTCTCTTTATTCTCAGTCTCTTTCTCAAAATATTTTGTGAAGAATCAGATTGCAATTGAAAGCAAGACAAGGGAACTCTTCATTTAAAATATTCCATTAAGGTGTCCTAGTGTCTGGAAACATTGATGAAGCTGTAATGACCTATAAAAATCTATCTGTAACTAAAGCCACGTGATTCTGTCATTTATATGTAACATATCTTTGACTGTAGATTTAGTGTACCTCCTAGTTCTCATACGCTTGCTATTCCATCTTTCTGTATCCCATTTCTAGCTGAATAACTACAGAACACCCTCCCTTAACTCCACTTCGGCCACTTCTGCACAGAATGTGACACAAATAGGACTCTGGTCTGCTCAGCAGCATCGTAAGAGGACCTAAGTGGACAAGGGAGAACTAGTGAGCACTTGGCTCTGGCCCCTTTAATCTTTAAGATTTTCAATTGGCCAAAGGAACCAAAACCAAAGTTTATATAGGAATAAAGACCAAAGTTAACAGAATTGAGATTCTGTTATTATTTTTCCTTTGCCTAATGGTGTTTTTGAAATAACAAAGAATATTTTCCATTAAAAATTATAGTGAAAAGGCTTTATATTTTCCACTTTTCAATTTTATTTTTAACTGATACAAAAAACTTGTAAGTTATTGAGTGCTAGGTGATGTTTCATTCTATATATATATATATATATATATATATATATAACTATATAGTTATATAGTTATATAGTAATATATAGTAATAATATACATAGTAATAGTTCATATATATACAGCAATGTTCTAATCCACACAAACACATGTCAAACTTATTACTTCTTTGTGATGGAAACATTGAAGCATAGATTTAACACTTCATATATGAGCGAAATCATAATTCAGAAAACAAGATGGTTTTCACTGGCTTGAAAGTTAGTATTTAAGTGTAAGTAATTTCATTCCTCTTGACTGATAACCGAGTTAGGTGGCTCTGGCATATTCTGCTCTCTCTGCTCATTCGCCCTATTTGACAAGCAGCTGTAGGACTCTTGTTCTCAGTTTGTTTATTTACAGTTTACCAGAGTGCAGTGGCTAAGTAGAACACTGAGAACCCCCAAGGTGACAGTGTTGTTGAAACAGGTATTTATCAATCCAGGAGAAAGAGAATTTATCTAGCTCCTCTTTAAAATTAACCAGTAACAAGTTCTTGTCTGAAAAGAATAACAGAACATTGAATTTCATTTTGATTAATATTGTTAATTCTGTGATTATTTACAGCTAGAAGTTATGGCTATCTTTTCAAGGGATGAGGTATAGGGAAATCGGGTAGGGTAATAATCTGGATATTATTTTTTCTTAATCTTATGGTAGGAACAAGTTTATAGGAAATATGCATGGAATATCATGGTTATTTTTATGTGTGGGTATACATTAGTATAACTGGGAAACATTGGAAAACTTTTGCTACCTCTTCTAGAGACTTTGATTTAAGTGCTCAGTAGTTCCTGTAGGAGCTAGGAGATTCTAATCTGTGCATGAGGATGGTAACCACCTGCTCGAGGAAGGTGGCTTTTCTAATGTAACCACGTACTGGAATTGGAGGAGTAGAATCTGAGATCTAGTCCTGGATCTGCCACTTAGGGCAGCCTTAACCCTTTAATATTAGTTCTTTAATAAAACATAGTTATTGTTAAAACCAAACTAATTTTTCCTTCTCTGCAAAGCTAAAATTGTGATTATCTCTTTCCCAAAAGAAATTACTGATTAATTGCAGATATTGATATGTACTTTAAAAGCTAAGAAAAAGAAGTACAAATCTGATATTATCTCTGTCCTCAAGTAACTCATTAGTTAGTGTGGGAGGCTGGGAATATCCACAAGTTAATTTTAATACAGTTTAATTGATCCCAGTAAATCATGGAAAACAACAGCAGGCAATTGCCTTTTAAACAGGAAAAAAAAAATGTGGTTTGAACTCAATTTTAAATAGGCTTGTTCTAAGTTAAAAGCAGCATTTGTAAAGGCTCTGGAGGACCAGCATGTTTTGGGAATAAAAAAAATAAGTGTAGTGTGGTCACATTGATTGATACAAAAAGGTGTAAATGCTTCCAGGACCAGATTGTGAAAGATCATAAATACCAGGTATTCATTCAATTTTAAGAGGAACAATAGAAGGTTGATAGTCACATTTGCATTTTACATTTGTAGAAATACATGTATTTCCTATTTGATCTCTGGGCTCCTTCTTGGGTCATGCAACAGGGAGGTTTTAATTGGCTACACCAGGACTCAAACTCAAGTCTGAACACAGATCCTTCAGGTCTGTCTTAACCATCACATCATACCACCTTAGGCTTTTCACAGAAAGTGTAATGAGAAATCCTTTCCACCTTATATATTTACTGTGACTGAATGAGATGGTGCATATATGATGTTTCACCTCATGCTCGGTATATAATAAGTGCTCAGTAAACGATACATTTTTGTCCTATACTGCTTTCAGACTGGCAGCCACTGTGCCTGTATTTCCTCTAGCAATGCAGGCTTGCAGTACATTTTCCCGCTGTACTGCTTAGTTACACCCTGATTGACAATCTCTGTTGCCCAGATTCTTAGTATAAGTTCTCAGTCTTCTAATTCAATTTAATTCAATATATATTTACTGAAAGTTTACCAGTGCTCAGCAGACCACGCAGGTGCCCTGTGTTAGATGTAAAAAGGATTCAAAAATTAATATAGCATACTATTTGCATTCTAGGAACCTGCACTCTAATAACGGAAATACACATATTCATAAACAACTATACAAGGCCAAAGTATACATAGCTTTGATTGCCTGCTAGAGGCAGAGCAAAGCCAGATGTGAAATCTGCTGCTGTTTATTTTATAGTTAGGCCCAAGCATAATGGCTGGTTGAAGTTGTAAGCATTTGGCAATAGGCCTAAGATACTTTGGCTCAGAAATTACACATAAATTGTAATCAAACCTCATCTTAGGAAGTAGAGGAAAACATCTAATTCTTCAGTTTGTAAATTTTATCTACCTTTCAATAAGCAGGCAAAATAAAAGCTAACTTACTGGTCAAACGATTGTGCTGTATTTCAACATGAGCATGTCCTATATATCCAAATATATGGTATACAATTCAATAGATTAAAATTTAATTTTCTCCAGTAAATTACTAGGAATAACCCTTGTCAGGTGTTTCAAAGTCTCTTTACTAAACATCACTGGAGAAATTTACTTATTAAACACATTTGTAAAAATGACAACATTGAAAAATTATTTGAGTCCTTCCATTAGCATTGTTTCTATCTTCAATTTTAAATGATATATTACAGATTTTTATTCCTATTTATAGTTATAATCAATGCAAGAAAACCGAGAGTTACCAAAAGCCTAAAATCTATTAACAATTTTTACTAAAACTTGACAATATTTATGGCACTGAGGATTGAACCTAAGGCCTTAGACATATTTTGAGATAAGGTCTGACTAAGTTGCCCAGACTGGCCTTGAACTTGTGATCCTCCTGCCTCAGCATCCAGGATTACAGGAATGCTACCACATTCAGCAAAACTTCACCCCAGTTTGAACTGGGGTGTTCTTGTCCTCTGTGCAGTCAATGCAAGTTATCTGATTCACATCCGCTACAAAACATGAAGCACAACTCCATTATTATTTAGTAAAGAAAATATTACAAATGTCTACAAAATACTATTGAGTAGTAGCAAATTTACTTGAAAAGAAAACCCACAGAAAGCATTGGCCATTTATCGTGCTTTTATTTTTCACAGAAAAGAAGCAGAATTACATCCTTTTATATAACATTGAGATATTATAATTAAAGTGCTTGCATCTTCCACCACACTATACTATTTCAGTGTTCTCATTTGTAATGCAATAATTTATATTGAGGAAAGCTAAATCTGGCCTCTAACTCTTGATTAAGAAAGTTGTCATATGCAGCAGTGCATAGGCCCAATGCCCAGTGAAAACATAAATTCCTCACTGCCTGAGTTAATACTGGCACACAGGCACATAAGGACCAGAATCTTTATCACTAGCTCATAATTTCTGATTGCTCATCGTTGGCAAAGTACACTAACTAGGCACTCTGATGGGCATGCACATAACCAAACCTGCTGATAATGTTGCTGTTATATCAGAGGGTTCTAGGCATGCAAAAGAAGTCTTAAGGAGGTGACAGAGTAATGGAAAGAATAGCATTTTATAAAGTAAGCAAAATTACCAGAGATAAATAAATAGTGGTCAGAATTCATGTATACCCTTCATGCAAGATACTATTTTATGATACTAGAAAAAGTCTACTTCTGTTAACAAAGATCATGTTTATATTAGAATAAAGAGGGAACTGTTGGAATTAATACTCTAAAGAAACTTGAGAACCAACCTCTGGTTGGGGCAAACTGAGAGTGTCTTAGAAAATAATATTATGGTATATATCTCCTTTAGGGAATATTACTAACAATTTACTGACAAGTGAACTTCAAGATGGCTGAATCTATGTTGAACATAAGACTCATATTCAGTCTTTAACAAATACTTATTGAGAAAAAATTCCTATTGCCAACCTGTGTTCTAGGCACTAGGGATATATCATAAACAAGAATGATGTTTCCTGCTCTCAAGGGTAGGCATAAACAATAAATTAATGAGCAAAATAAATTCAATTTATAATATTACAAATAAAATGCTGCATGTAATGTGAGAGAGAATGGTTAGAAGATCATCCCTAAGGCATTAGTATCCCTTGGATAATCCAGGAGGAGCAAGAAGGCCAGTCTGACTGAGGCAAAATAAGTGTGGAGAGGACTAGAGAGGTAGGTAGAGGTCAAACTTTACAGAACTGACATTTAAAACATGTAAGGATTTAAACTTTATTAAAAATGTAATACTAACAATGAGAGGATTTAAAGAGTGCAGCAGGGGTACTTTATTAGAGTCTCTGCATATATATATATATATATATATATATATATATATATATATATATGATCTTTCTGACTACAATGTCGACTATGTTTTAAAAGTGGTCAGAGCAGAAAAGGAAAGAGGTGATGGAATAATTCTATCAAGGAATGATGACAATGTGTACTTGGGTATTAACAGTGGAGATAGAAATAAAAGTACAGATTTAGCATCCTTTTTTTATTGGAATTAGAGCCATATAGTAAGTATAGTAGCTTTGCCTGCTATAGGCAAAGTTAAGAGACAAGTTCAACTTTTCATGTTAATACACATTGTTTGTAAGAAGGGAGAAGTTGCCACAAAACGAAGAATCATGATTTTGTAAAAAACCATTATACCTCTGCTCCAGAAATACTACAGATAGTTGTAGTTATGATACTTTAAGGAGAAGAAGGGAGATCAGATAAAGGTCCAAAAAATGCTAATGAAATGTTTAGGAATAGAGGTCTGTGAAATGTTTATGATGTAGAGAAAACAAAATGTCAGATCTTGGGAGTCAACAGCTTCTGTGTTCTGAATCCAGCTCTGCTACCCATCCAACATATAATTTCAGTGTTCTGAATTCTCATTTATAAAACAGGAGTGATGTGGAAGATTATCTCAATAGTTGCTAATAGCTTAAGAATTTCATTAACACTATTCATCATGTGTTCTAAATAATTTTTCACTAAATAAAAGAGTATTTGAGATTTAAAATGTCTAGAATTTTGTATAAAATATGAAGGCAATATTGTTTTATTTAAGGAACATTGAAATTATGAAATATTTGCCTTATGGATTGACATAATTATAATTCTCTACATAGTTATTGATTTTTTGGGTACTATACTCCACAAATATAAAGATCTTCACATAGTTAGATAAAATCATGTATGTGAATCATTACATAAAACTTTCTGTGTACTAGATCCAGCATGTTTAGAGGTATTAATAATTTCTCAAGATAACCTGACAAGATGAATGATATTTTTATAAGTATTTCTCAGACGAGAAAATGAAACAAATTAACTAAGTTCCCTAAGGTCACATAGTTAATAAGCACATGGGCCAAGATTTGAGTCCAACGTACCTGGCTGTATGCTCTCTGCCATTAAATGCTACGTTATATTAGAGATTTAAAAAGAAGCACACTAGTCTTTCTATGAGAACTTGACACAGAGAAGCAGTTACTAGAGTTATATGATAAATTATCTACCATGATCATGAGGAAGAGAACAGACAATCAAGTCCTCAGAAAGAAACTATAGACAGAAAGGAAAATGAATGAATCAAAGACTTTTTTATTTTTTTAATATATGCGGGTACTGGGAGTCAAACTCAGGACCTTGCGCTTGCCAGGCAGGCTCTTATGCCACTGAGCTATATATCACTGGCCCCCTCAAAGATTTTTTATGCACTCAGCAGAATTGAATAAACTGGACATATAATACAGGCTTGAGTGAATCCACATTGGGATCAGTTTTGAGGGGATTCACTTGCAATATGAATTTTGCTTTTTATCTTTAAGATCATTTGATTAGATTGACTTAGAAGTGCTCACTTCGGTAGCACGTATAATAGAATGGTTTAGAAGAGATAATAAAGGATACAGAAGAGGAAAATGTCTTTTAGATATGTTTTAGAATAACTTCAGGTTTGCTTTTTCATTCAAATTACACATATAACTTGGGTAGTTATGTGTGTGGAACTGTAATAAATCTTGGGCCTACCTTAATAAATGAGTTTTTGTTTGGCTTCTTTGGTTTGATTTACTATAAAGGAATAGACAATATAAAATAGAGTACACATATTTGGATAAAATCTAACATTATAAATGTTAAACAGATATTTGTTAAATTCTAGAGTGATTTTTCTATTATATAAGATAGAACATATTTTATTAAATATAATTATAGTATTATACTACATTTTAAATTGTATTTATTGGAAAATGGCAATTCATTTATGATGTACATAACAGACTACAGTGTACTTGGTTAGCTATTACAACTATTGTTCTGACTAGTTTGGATACAGTCTCTATCTTGCTATTGTGATTTTTTGTGGACTAACTGACCTTGCAACTTCTATGATACATCATCCTAACATGTAAGTACTGTTTTCATGTCCATTTTGTGGAAATGTAAATTCATCATAATTTACCTTATACAATATGTTTCAATCAATGAGATCTGCATCTAAAATTTCTACGGCAAAAGCCACAAATGCTTCATACACAATATGGTCCTTAACATTAAGAATATCAAATATAATTAACAACTATAACTATAATTAAACTACACTTAAAGTTTATCTTGTTCTTATAGTGCAGTCCAGTTAAACAGAGACTGTTTAAATAGTATTTAAAAGATAAGTTCTCTTCAAAATGCTTCTTTTTCCTCTTTTCATCTTCATCACCCTTGCTTAGTTGATAAACAACTTATCTGACTCAGTGCCTTGGTCTTCTTTGATCTTATTTCTTGTCTCACATCGCTTTAATAAGTTTGATTCACCATTGGCAGACTTACTTTCATAAACTTGTTTTCCTTTTTCCAAATATGTCTCTTTTTCAGTAGAAATAAGAATTATTAGGGCTGTCTTATGAGATTCTCGATGCCATACTGCCATTAACTACATTATATCCTTTCTTTCCACTGTTAGCTCTTCATTTTAGCCAAATTGGTTTCCACTCTCTAAAGCTAAAATACTCATTTCCATTTCTACATAGTTTGTAACTATTTTATCATTTCCATCAGAGAGGTCCCAAATAAAATGCCACATCTATAGTCTTAAAAGGTTGATTTTAGCTACTATAAAAAATATGAATGTGTTCCTTCTAGAAACTCCAGGCATTGATTATCCCTATCATTCATGAGGTACAGTATGTAATTGCACAGTGTCTAATATTATCACATAACTTGAGATTTATACTCATTAGCACCTCAGGGACTGGAGTTCATATAATCTATACCCTCTACTATTTTATTATGTGCTGAGTGAATAATGATTGCAGTTATTTATACATTTCCAAAATTATTCCACCTGAGAATAATTGAAAGTGATTGTACTTGAAAATGCAGTACTATCTCAACAATTCTTGCAATGGCACTGTTAATTTTATATTAATTATCCAGTTGGTAAAGGTGCAAAAAAAAAGGAAAATTACACATACATTCACATTAAAATAGTCAAACATGAGAGCTGAATATATTCATCAATGTGATAATTTGAGATAAAGTCCTAAAATTACAGGTTTCAATATAAAAGTGTATGTTATAATGTATAATTACCATCTTAAAAATCAGCACTTAAGTATGATATTTTTATAATGGGTGTAGAGCAATGTTATGTTAATTCCAGGTATCTTTTGCAAGTATTGTTCCCCCTTAAGCCTTATTAGAATGAAATTTACCAATATTGAATGAATGTGAAAAATTTGGTTTTATTAAGTCATGGAATATCAAAGACCACTAAGAGATTTAGTTATTCATTTGGCAAATATTTACTGAGCACCTAATGTATGTTCTAAGCACTGTCTTAAAGGATGAGAATTAATACAAACATAATTTCTCCTTATAAGTGCATACATTCTGATGTTGAAATGGTTATGGAATCAAACCACTGCCAAACAATCAAATACCAACAAAAGTTACCTATAAATACCTATAAAATACCTATAAAAGAAGGCAGGTGCAATATGCAGTTGGTTCAGAGAGGAGAGATAAAAAACTGATGCATGTTGCTAATAAAATTGGTGTGGCCCAATAGCTTGTGACTGAAGTATGTCCCAACTTCAGAAAATCTGATATGGAAATGTATACAATAGATTATTTAGAGGGTTTGGAGTTGCATAAAAGTCTGCTAAGAATTCCTCTACTAAGTTTGAAGTATTTTCTTATGCATGGACATGTTCATATGTAAACAAAATCTAATCAATGAGATGAATTTATAACTCTGTAATAGAAAACTATATGTGATTCCTGATTCCCAATAGAAATCCTTACTACAGGTTTATGAAATGCTATAGCAGATTTTACAGAAGAGCTCTTCCTTTCCATAAAAATAGTATTTTTCAAGCACTAGCTTACAGATGATCTACCTGAGTATAAATAGTCATTGAAAAACTCAGGTGCAGGTCAACAGCATTAATATATGGAATGACACTATGTGTGTGGAACTAGATATGAGGCAAATCAAGAGACCGTATTGTCATCAGACACATCAAATAAGTAAAACCTGCACGTCGCAGTTTTTGCTGATTACACAGCCACATACAGTTACTGCAAGCAATGCACTGGACGTTCTCGATCTTGAGTGTCTGCTGTTTGTTGCTGCATTCGCCCTTGAATGTGCCCCTGTGATCCATGTGACTCTGTCACATCCAGACCACACTGGATCAATGTAGGTTCCCTGCTTGTACCAGATGGAAGATGCTGTTTTTATTCAGTTCCATTCAGTATTTATAGAACATTCCAAAAAAAAATGTAGATCAAGGTTTTGGTAAGCTATTTTAAAATGTTACCTGAAAGGTAGAATACAAACTACTACTCAGTACCTCTGAGGATTGCTTATGTCTCATCTCTGTGACCTTGAACAATTGTTAGAGCCTTCACCTCCTTATTTGTGAAATGGGGATAAGAATACATCATGAAGCTTTTGTAAGACTTAAATAAAATAATATCTATAAAATGACAATTTTGTTCTCAAATTAGAAAAAGTTTTAATTTTTACATTCATTTTCAGTATGCTTAATAGCACCCTCTAGAAAAGACAATGTACACTTTTCTTACTGAAGAAAAATTTGTAGTGTTTAATTTACATTAGTAATTAAATGTTTAATATTTGCATTAGTTTTCTGTATTTTCAGTTATGGAAATGCCAAAAATATATGACTGCAACATTAACAATTGTCAAATTGAAGAATGGATTTTAAAGTTTGTTGTTAAACCAGCAAAAATATGGTGTCAAACCACCAAGGTGACAGAGTATGTGATACTTTGAGCAGTGAGGAGTGAGTTTTGCTAAAATGTTCAAGTCATGCATACAATCCATTTTATAAGTCTTCTCTGACAATTGAAGCATGAAGTATCTTGCTTATTTTTTCATAAAATAAAGGTGGCCATATAAAATATTTTAGTGAAATAATGATATGGAATATATTTTTATTTCAAATAGCCTGAATAAAGCTATTTAGTTCTGTTTCCTACCATTGCCTCGTACCAAAAATATGACACAATAAAACCATTTGTTAAAACTATATCAATTAAATCCACAGGAATATTTTTATTATAAAATTGATAATCTAAATACCAACATCAATTTGTCCTTTATAATTTATAATTCACTTCATCCTGCACTAGATTATAAAATCAGCATACTGTTCCAAACAGTAATGCTGTTCCAATTAGCTTATGAAGCTAATTGTAGCTTATGAAGGAAATTCAGATTATGAATTAAAATGGTTTTAGACCTTAAATCTGCTGTCTTACCACGTGATCTTGAGCATGCGTCTCAGTTACACAGTGATGCAAAAGAAACCATGCTACGTCCAGTGACAAAATAACACCAACTATTTATTTTTCTCAGAAGTCTGAGAAAGCGGTAACAAGGACAGCTCGTTTCTGCCCCAGGCACTGTCAGCATGGGTGGCTGGACTAGAGGTCAGATGATCCACATTTCAGGTAGCTCACTCACCTTGCTGGCAAATTGGTGCTGGCTGCCAACTGGAAGACGAGCCAGAGCTGTGGGCCAGGAAACTAAGTTCATCGCATGGTGCTCTGGTTATTTGACCTTCGTCCTCACATGGTGGCTAGTTTTTAAAAGTAAACACCCAAAAGAATCAGTTAGAAGCCCTTACGTCTTTTATAACCTGGCCTAGGAAGTCACATAGAGACACTTCTGCTACAGTCACAAACACAGCAGATTCAAGAGGGGAGAACACAAACCTAACCTCGTTGTGAACAGTTTCTGTGAGACCATTATCAGAAGAGCAGATACTGGTTTGGTAGGTAAATAGGTTTCTTCATCCTATTTTTGGAAAACAAAATTTGCCACAGCATATTAGTTAATATCATTTAATTTGAATTTCCTCATCTAAATAATAAAATGCTAGATACCCTTCTGATCATGTTTTTCATATCACATTTATTAAATCCTCTCAACCCCTGAGTCAGGTCTTATCATATATCTACACTGTCGTAATCTACTTGGGCTACTATAACAAACTGTCATAGACTGAGGTGTTTGAACAACAGAAAGATATTTCTCAGAGTTCTTGAGGCTGGGAAATAGAAGATTCAGGTGTCTGGTGAGAACACATTTACTGGTTTACACCTGGCTGTCTTCTGATTGTGTCCTAAATGTGTAACAGCAGAGAGCTCTGATCCCACTAATGAGGGAACCATCCTCATGACCTCACTATCACCCACATGTCCCACCTCCAAACACCATTACCGTCGATCTCACCATTGAGCATTTATGCTTCAGCACATGAATTTACAAAGGACGCACAAACATTCAGATCAAACATTAGAACGCATTTTGCAAAGAGAAAATTGATTGTATAGAAAAATAGTTTATTTGAAGCAAGATCTGGTTAAAGAGAAACAGCTACATAGTAAAATACTCAAACCTTGTAACCTACTTTCAGAAGAATTTTGGAATTCTTTATTTTTCATTGTAGTAAATTTTATGAGAATAACCAAAAAATTGTACATAAATGCTTTTTTTTTTGTGGGTACCAGGGGGTCGACCTCAGGACCTCGCGCACCAGGAGGCGCCCGTGCTGCTGAGCGATATCACCGGCCCCTTTTTCGTATGTGGGTTCCGGGAGTCGAACTCGGGCCCTCGCGCTTGCCGGGCAGGCGCTTAAGCCGCTGAGCCATCTCACTGGCCCCATAAAATGCTTTTTAAAGGCAATTTACTTAGTTACTTATATAATCCTTGTTTTTTTTTAATTAGTGTGTAAAAAGTAGTAATAAGAAGAAATAAAACAGTATACGATTTCTGCCTTGGTGCCTTCTTTATGTAACCAAGTTTAAACCTCACAGGTAGTCTAAAATGTGGGTGCTAGCCATTTGGTTCAGTGCCTTCTTCTTTGGAGTGTTAAACAGGATCAGATCCATATAGGTACAGTTTGGAAGTAAAGCCAGGAGTTGGTTTTTTAAAGTTTGTTTGTAGGAAAATGGATGCACCTTGAGACCATAATGCTCAGTGAAATAAATTAGACACACAAGCTTAAATATAACCTAGTTTCTCTTTGTGAAAAACCGAAATATAAATAAAGAGCAAAATAAAAGATAGGAAGTAAGGAGATAGATCTTTCTCAAATGGGAAGAGGATCAAGAGATGGAGGGAGGGGGAAGAAAGAGGATGAGAAAAGCAATTAAAATGTGTTACGTACATGTACCAACTCCACACAAGGAATGTAAATATTACGTACTGCAAACATGTACTAGTAAAAGAAGTTTATGGGATTGCTTTCCCAAACTTCATCCTTTCTTTGTTCTTCCAGGCATTTTTGGTTTCCTCCTTAAGAATGCTTGGGTGGAACATGAAGTTTTATATACTCTGCCATGTATTTCTACAATTAGATCTGCATCTAGGACCAAGTGTAAAGATTACAGAAAGAACAAGAAATGTAATAGAGGTTGACCTGACCCTGTCAGAACCAAAGCTTCAGTGAAGAGTAAGGAAGGTTTACTTCCTTAAAAGAATTGTGTCCTATGTGGGCTCCTGTTACTGGCCTCCACAACCACCCTGTGATTGCTTGAGGGCTGGGCAGCAGCTAAGGAGAAAAGAAAAAGGGAAAAGGGAGAGTCGGTGTTCAAATTCTCAAGATTAGGAGTTCTGATTCCCACTCCTAAGCAAAATGAGTCGGCTTGTCCTGGAGCTGTCTGAGATTGGGTGGCCACCTGCAGGTTTCTTGTTTACTCAGCCAAGAATGAGGATGGTCAGAGAAAGGGGGAAGAAAGGGAAAAAATGGTAAACTCATCAGCTCAGTGGTATTTCAAATTTTGGTCTTCAACCTACTTACTTTTTAGTTTTCAGAGTCCTCAAATAGCTGCTTGGTGTAATATGCCCAGATTTGATGGTAAAATAAGAGAAAGAGCATGCATTTTCTTGAACTGGAGGCACTATTTTCAGTTCTTTAGGATGAAAACCATGTAAGCTACAGTATATTCATGTAGGTCTGGTGGTTTTTCTTTTCACTTGTTCAAGAGGAAATTTACCTTAAACTTTTGGCAGCTATAAGATTAGAATAACAGAACATTTATATACATTACCTCATGTTGTCTTTACTGTGAGCTCCAGGAAGGCAAGTAGAATATTTTGAAGCATAATACACAATTTTATTAATTATAAACTTGTATATTGTGACTGTAAGATTTTCCTTGAACTATTACTAATAGGTTATAAATACTACAAAATATTTATAAGTTTCAGAATTTTTTTTAGTTAATTACCAGTCCAATTATTTAAATACTGAATGACCAAAAATTGCATATTTTTCAGTACTTTTTATAAGATAATATAACAGGAAATATAAAAATGACAATTTTATCAAATCTATTCAATACAGGAATCAACCGATTGAAATGACACCTGCCTGAGCAGTGCCTGGGATAGTCAGTACATAAACAAAAGTGTTGCTTGCGTGACTCGGAGTAAACTGTTAAGTGGTTAAACTTTTCTGCCTTCTCTATTTACATGGCAGTGACATTTAACTTTAAAAATACACCATACTATCTATGAACGGTAAAATGCATGCTGCCTTTGACAATTTCTTAAATTACTTTCATGAGTTCTAATAATTTTAAAAATGATGAGGATCACGTATTTTACTGGTAAGTCATTTAGGTTTATCTAAAGTAAAAAACTAAAATACATATGAGGGAAAGTATTCAGTTACACTAATATCAGTTCCTGTCATAGAGGTAAAAGTCAATATTTCGTCAGATGATGAGAATTGCATAGCCTAATATGCCAACTAAGATTTCCCACAGACTTTTGTCTTCTAGTTTTCTGATAATAAGGTTAAGCCTATAAACCATTGCTAGCAATAGATAGCCTAGCCATTCAATTTTTAAAATTATGTGTAGAACAGATTATGTATTTCTTGATTTTTATTTTAGTGGAAACAATTTTGTTTACATGTATATGTGACTAAAAATTCTCTTTAACTGTATTTAAATCAATACTTAAATTTTCTGACTTTTTTCTGAGGACAGTACAGTTTGAAACTTCTGTAAGGGAATTTGTATTGTAAGATCTGAACTGTATCACTGTACTCACACTGAGTATTGCTTAATACATGTAAAATTCAGTTAGATCTTTATGGTATATATCACATCTTCTAATGGTTATTTTAAGAAATCACTTAAGGTTCCTCAAATTACATGTTTTTGAAATAGAAAACTATGTGTTTCAACTTAAATTATCTATTTTATACTTTATAAGAATACTTGTTTTGCATTTCACAGATCCACCATTTCTCCAATACATTGTGTTCAATCTAGCATTATTACTATTTTACCAATAAGGGCAAAAATAATTTCATAAATATTTCATAAGTCATGACTTATTTTTTATTATTCTCCACTGAATATGCTTACTCCTATTATATGATGATGAGATATTTAGTAAGTTTTATGCTTTTAGTTAATATAATTGATGAGATATATCAATAAATCTCCATTTCCTTAGGGTACTTAACCAGTAAGACAAAGAGTAAGTAGAAGATGTGACAGTTTGCTATATGTTATGGTGACAAAATGCATTAGAAAAACAACTTAAAGGAAGAAAAGTTTATTCTGGTTCACAGTTTCACAGGTTTCAGTCCATGCTCGATTTACTCTGTTGTTTCTAAGAGTGTGATGGGAAAGAAATATGATAGAAGAGTGTGTTGGAGGAAGGCTGCTCAATTCATGGTAGGTAGGAAGAAGAGAAAGAATGAGAAAGGAAGGGGCTAGGGACTACATATAGTCCCCAAGGTAACACCCCGCTCCCTTCAACTAGGCCTTCCCTACTGTTTCTTAACAATAATTTTATTAATTATGATCTCATCCATGGATCAATCCACATGATGAAATTAGAGCCTTCATAATCCACAATGCCCACCTCTGAACATATTTAATTTTATAATAATTTAGATCAAAACCATAACATTCTGCCCCAGTCTCTAAAGGCTAATGTTCATCTCATAAGGTACAATGTATTTAGTTCAGCTGCAGGAGTCTGCAGAGTTGTAGAATTTCCAGCATTGTTCAAAATTCCAAGTCCAAATTCTCTTCTGAGACTCAGAAGGACTCTTACCAACGAGTCCCTATAAAAATAAAAGACATGTTACATAGTCCCAAGATACAATGGCACAAGATAATCATTACCATTCCAAATGGAAGAATAGGAAAATAAGCAAGACCAGAACCCATCAGGGCAAACATTAAATTCTGTAGCTTCATGTTCAGCATTTAGTATACATTTGGCACTATGTAAGCTCCAAAAGACTTAGACAGCTCTGTCCCTTTGGCCTTTTGGGTTGCAGCCTAAATAGCCTTTTTCTTGAACTGACTCTGCATGATGCCTATAGCTTGATAGATATTCCATGTTCCTGGTGTCTCCAACTTCTGGAGATGTCCATTGCAGCTGCGACCTCACTTACACAGCTTCAGGCATTATCTCAGTGGCTCCTGACAGGGATTTAAACTCCTTCATACATTGCCTGGTCTTCCAGACCCGCCCTTGAAATTTGGGTAGAAGCCTCTATGACCCCACAACTCTTGCATACTGCACGCCTGCAAAACCAGCACCACATGGACAATGCTAAGGTCTTCCACCAGCTCCAGCACTATCCAAGCCTTCTTGAGAATCATGGCTGCAGTGGCTTCTGACAGCATGGGTAGCTGAACTCAGGAAAATGCTGAGGGCTAGTCAGCTCTAAATAAAGTGGGATCTCTGGGGCCCCCATCTTAAAGTATTTCAGAGTTCATACTTTTATTCCCTTTTGCCAGTTATGCTTGGGGTCTGGTCATTCCTGAGATGCCTTCAAGGCATCTCTTCTATCACACTGGTGGAAAGTATTGGCTTCTTTTTATTGACACTAATTTTTCCAGCAACCACACCTTTCCTGGGCCTCAACTTTATCCCCACTTCTTTTCTGGCCAAAGCACAAGCTTTTCAAATCTTTCTAGCCAGCTTTTGCTCCAGATTTTCACTATAAATCTGGACAAAAGCAGTCACCCATGCCACCACCTGAATACTATACTGCTTTGAAATTCCCCCTGCCAAATAAACTATCACCTTTAAACCCAGCATCCCTAAACTCTCAGGACATGGACTGAATATAGACAAATTATTTGTCAGAATGTAATATAAATGGCACTGATTTAATTCCCAATAGAGTCCTTGTTCCCATTTCAAACCTCATTTTACATCCAAACCTTAGGAGAAGGTTTACTGTAACAAGGATAAAGCAAGTGAGAAAGGTCAGCATGTCAACACAATTTCAGACAATGAATATCAATTTCAGAAATGAGTATCATGTGGAGGAATTATAACTCACTTGGCAATGGAACTTAGTATGGCTTATAGCAGTAAAAAATAAACTTTACTTTGAGTGTCTGTTGGGTATATATCAAGATGTGGAATTGTTCTGTCAAATGGTATATCTATGTTCATCAATAGGAGATACTGCCAAATATGTATTCAAAACAGTAGAAAAAGTTTAAACTTTTCTAGCAATATATGACAGTTCATACTGTTTCATATCCTTTTGAACAATTGTTTTTGTATTTCTCTTTCACCTTGGACATTCTGGTTGATGGCAGCAGTATTGCATTGTACTTTGAAATAAATTTTTAAACCATGTCTTTGAGAAACTAAATACAATAGATAAAATAAATATATAATAGCAGGAAAAGACAATTAGGGAAAGAAAGAGTTTAGGCTGACTCTGCAGTCTGATTTTTACTTGTCTCCAAAATGGAACAATATACAGCACCTGAAATAAAAAAGAGAAAAGAGATGCAAAATATATGAAAAAGTCCTTTTTAAAATGAGACACCAGGTAACAGATATGATAAATAAAGTTGCAGACCTGTATAATTATATCAATTTCATATCTTGAGCCTATTTCCAGCCTGTAACAAGATAGGAAAGAACCTGATTTTAAAAATCTGGGATTTGAGATTGAGAGTTAAGAGGACAGATCTTAGAGTCCACATCAAACAAGGAATGTAGATTTTACAAGACAGCATGTGAGAGGACAGTGCTATTCTGGAACAGAGCTATGGAGGTCCTTTGTGAGCATTCATCAGGGTTTTGTTGATAAACCATCCAAGGAGGTAAGAATGGCCATAAAAGGTATGATGGCAGAAAAAAAAAAAAAAAAGACAAATGGAACAATAACAGAGTAGGTGGTATAAATAGAAGCAAATAGTATGAAAGACTTAAAGCCTACCTATATGAGTAATTCATTAAGTGTAAGTAATATAAAGAGCACAATTAAAGGGCAAAAATTGTCAAATTGGATTAAAAACAAATAACAATACCCAAGTAAGTACCTGTTTCCTACCAGAAACATTTTAAATCTAAAAACACAAATAGATGAAACACTGTGGTGTGATGTAGCAGGAGTTACAATTCTGAAAAGGGGATCAGGGAAGGATTCATTGGTAGAGTGACATTTGAACTAAGACTTGTTGGAAAGACGGAGCAAACAATGAAGATAGCTGCCTAGGTAAGAACAAGCAGAAAAGGTCGTGCAGCAGGAGCAAGCTTTGCTATAAGCATTTAACAAGCTTCTAAAAGGAAGCTGAAACACCTTCAGATAAGACATTATTACTTAAATTTTTGTTCAGAAAATGAAATGCAACAATGTTTTACACACCAGAATTTGGTTAAAAATAGACTATTTTATATACTAAACAATATTTATGGCTAAAATTTAAATGGCTGATGAAAGAAAGAAATTAAAATAGTTACCTCTTGTTATATCCCTTTATAATAATATACAAATTATATTTAAAATACCACTGGACTATGCTAAATACGAGCTCCTTATTTAGACTTAATTCTTTATAAACTGACTACTTTATTAGATTTTTAAATACTGTGATTGTTTAAAGATATTGCTTAACTTTCTAGATAAGGTTATTAGAGAAACTATTAAATACTCTGAATTCAGTTATTGTAAATTGCATAAGTAAGTAGAAAACATTTACTGACAAAAATATATGTTTGATTTATTAATATTTTATAGTGTGTTGTTTTACAACTATTACCTCTTAAGATCAAATTTAGAAATTACATGTGTTTTGAAGAACATTTCATTTATAAAACCACTGGTGGGATTAACTATATATTTTTTCATATACTCAGGTTTTCCATAGGTTGGGAGAAATATTTTGATAATATAGTCATTTTTATTAGCTATATATTACTAATTTTGTGAACAAGTTAGAGACTTGATGATATTCCTGTACCACCATTCCCTGTGATACTGATATTGAATCCTTATCTCTTAATAGTAATTTTCCAGTGAAGAATTAATAATTTTCCTTAATTTAAATTTTCAGATAATTTATTAAAACTTTTATAAAACCAAACACAAAATATCAAAATATAATACATTTCTACTATACTAAAGAAAATTTAGCTACTAAGAAATGTGCTAAACATATACCAGGACCAAATTGAGACTTAATCCTTGAGTAAAAAGAAGGATTAAGAAAGAAATGGGATGCAAGTCTATATTAAACAGTGTGATTCAGTGTTTTTTAATGCCATTTTCCAAAATTACAAAAGCCATCTCTTCTACTGCCAGTTGTGGGCATCCTTACACTTGTGAAGCACTAATAGTTTGTGCATGTGTTTATGGGCATGTTTGTGTGAATGTGTATATGTGCTTGATGTACACTGATTTTAAAATTTAGCAACGTCAAATAAAATATGTCATAATTTTCTTACTGACTTTGAGTAATGTACTGCTAAGCTTTCCTCTTGCTGAGAGAAAATACCTACTACCCACAATTTAAAAATAAAAAGTTTATTTGGCTAATGGTTTCAGAGGATTCAGTCTATGATAAACTGGCTCCAATGCAGCAATATCATTGTGGAAGGGTTTGGTAGAGAAAGGTTGCTTAGTTCTTGGCTGCCAGGAAACAAAAAGGGAACAGTGCCAGAGAAGAAGGAGAGAGGGATCCGATATAAATCCCATACTCATGCTTTTATGATCTGTCTGAACACACCCAAAACTGTGCTTTTATAATCCCTTACAAAGTTCCCAAACCAATCAAGATGACAGTTAAGCTTAACATCACAAACAGCTAACTTGAATTTTTAATATTAACACATATACTGACTTTTCTGTGTATGTGTTACAATGAACTCTTTAGACTCCAAGTATGTATAAATTAAAATGTTGCCAAAACATCCTCTAGAAAAATAATTAAAAAGAAATTGTTTTTCCTGTTTTTACAGCTTGCAGATCAGGATTCTATAAAGCGTTTGCTGGAAACACAAAATGTTCTAAATGCCCTCCACGCAGTTTAACCTACATGGAAGCTACCTCTGTCTGTCAGTGTGAAAAGGGTTACTTCAGAGCTGAAAAAGACCCACCTTCTATGGCATGTACCAGTAAGTCTACACATTTTGGATTTGGAAAGCCTGTATCCAACCCCTTGGGTTTCTTCACATTTTAACAATAAACAAATGTACAAAGTCCTATTTTATCAATATAGTTTGTCTTTGTCTTTGAAGGAAAGAGCTCCTCTCTGAATCATTGTTTTTCAAATGGTTTTAAAACTGTGCTTATGGGGCCGGTGAGATAGCTCAGCAGCATAAGTGCCTGCCTGGCAAGCGCGAGGGCTCCAGTTCGACTCCCGGTACCCACATAGGAGAAAAGGGCCGGTGACAGTGCTCAGCGGCACGGGCGCCTGCTGGTGTGCGAGGTCCTGAGTTCAACCCCCGGTACCCACAAAAAGATAAATTAATAAATAAAACTGTGGTTATTTCTCAAAATTTACACTAATTCTTGATGAATGAATACAAGCATTGGTTTGACACTTTGCAAATATTACCTAAGCAAGACCTGTTGTTGTGAATTTAAGATAGTTTAAGAAAACATGAGAAGTTGTAAACAAAACCTCTGTTCTTCACTTTAACCATTTTAAGGTATATCGATTTGGGAACATAAAGTTTTTTTGTGTGAGGGAGAGTTTGAATCTCCTTGACATTTGCGTTAAAGGCAGCTGTTTTTGAGTTTGTCCATATTTCACCTCTCAGATTCTCTTTACTGTTTTGGTTGGAACCAGTAAAATGTTAGATCTAAATGTGAATGTAATTTCAATGCATGCACTCAGAATTTTAAATTATTTCTGACTTCTATTATTTGTCTTGTGAAATACCTATACATTTAGAAAATGATAGTGAATATATTAATACATTGCTAAGCTAGACAAAATTAAAATGTCAACACTCAGTTATAAAGGCTTTTAAAATTTATAAACAAGGTATTCTATTGAAAATTTGCCATTCTTGCTGATCAATAGGTACAAAAGTGTTGCTTATACAATTTTGTAGAAGCAAAAGTACTATAGATTAAGAATTATGGGCCGGTGAGACGGCTCAGCGGCTTAAGCGCCTGCCT
Organism: Erethizon dorsatum; assembly: GCA_028451465.1. Lineage (NCBI taxonomy): Eukaryota > Metazoa > Chordata > Mammalia > Rodentia > Erethizontidae > Erethizon > Erethizon dorsatum. The sequence goes on along the minus strand of CM051831.1, from coordinate 83,589,705 downwards.
TGCAGGCGCGAAGGCCCGAGTTCGACTCCCGGAACCCACATACGAAAAAGGGGCCGGTGATATCGCTCAGCGGCACAGGTGCCTGTTGGCGCGTGAGGTCCTGAGGTCGTCCCCCCGGTACCCACAAAAAAAAAAAAAAAAAAAAAAAAAAAAAAAAGAATTATGTTATGTCACATATTCCTTAGAGACAAGAGATGTTTCAGTTTTTAAGCTTAAAGCAAAAGTACTATAGATTAAGAATTATGTTATGTCACATATTCCTTAGAGACAAGAGATGTTTCAGTTTTTAAGCTTAAATGATGCCCCTCAGATTTGTGTGTTTAACTATAGGTTTTATTATAAATGTTTTTAGAGAACATATTTAATAAACAATGCAGTACATTCATTAGTAGATGTAATATTTGCTTTCTATTGGAAATTTTGAGCGAGTACTTCCTTCAGAAAATTGCTAGATCTTTCTCCTGAGAATATATTTTAAATTTTAAGTAGAAAAATAGAAATTATAAATATTATTCCTCAGTTAATTATAAAAATAATTTGTAATAGCAAAACCTTGTTATTTATATACATATATATTTCTTCTTGTGTAATTAGTGTATATTATTATATTATAATATGGAGGATATACCACAGCTTAAGTAGATGGAGTTTTTTTTATAGCCACAGCTCTGCCAAAAAAGAATCTTTTAAAATCTGCATATGAAACTGAATGTAGGTTCCTAATTAGGTGACAAAGGAAAAATCAATTCTTTTTTATTTTCATAGGCCATAAATAGACAATTGGTAAATCAAAAAAATAAAGCGATTCCCACCTTCAAAATCTTTTAGTGAGGGCTGGTGAGATGGCTCAGCGGCATAAGTGCCTGTCTGGCAAGTGTGAGGTCCTGAGTTCGACTCCCAGAACCCACATACAAAAAAGGGGCCAGTGATATCGCTCAGCGGCAGGGGCACCTGCTGGCACGCGAGGTCCTGAGGTCGACCCCCCGGTACCCACAAAAAAAAAATCTTTTAGTGATATAGTAGAGTAGATAGGAAGGTTTATTCCTTGGAATGAGAGACTAGCTAAGGAAATAAACATGGGATGAACAAGGCCCATGAATACGGTAAATTATTCTGTCACTGTTGAATCAGGTATGTGTATTATCAGCTTATCATCATGTTACTTCAATTTCTTTATTTCCTTTTTTAAATGATTGGTATGTACATTATATTTTTAAAAATACTAGCCTGACTTGGCTACCTAGAAAAAAAAAAGGTTTAATTCTGTTGTCCTTGGGCAGAAATTTAGACAAGAAACAATGTGCCATTGTTGCTATTGAGGAGGAAAAAACTATTTGGTCTCTATCATCATAGTTCTTAATTGTGATAGAGGCCTGTAAAAAAAGACGTGTTAATAGAAAAACAAAAGTTTACTAATATGTATTTGTGGGAGATACTCAGAGGATGTGCAAATTTCAGAGGTGGGTTTGAGTTCAAGCTTAAATAAACTGAAACAAACCAAAAAGGATGTTGGAAGAGGAAAGTATAGATGAAATAAACAAGAAAATCACAATAAAGAAAGGTCTATTGTGCACATTTAACTTAGAGCCTTCTTCATGAGAAGAGTCTCTATCCAGTTATCTTCTTCCTCAGAAGACAGAAAAATACCCATTTAAATGGAAATTTCCCCCGTCTCACCTTAGAAAGAATGGCTATTATCAAGAAATCAACCAATAACAAATGCTGGAGGGGCTGTGGGGAAAAAGGAACCCTTCTCCACTGTTGGTGGGAGTGTAGACTGGTGCAACCACTGTGGAAATCAGTGTGGAGATTCCTCAAAAAAGTAGGATTGGAGGTCCCATTTGACCCAGCTATTCCCCTTCTGGGTATCTTCCCAGAAGAATTAAAAACGTCACACCACAGCGATATATGTGCACCCATGTTTATAGAAGCACAATTTGTAATAGCTAGATATTGGAAACAACCCAAATGCCCATCAATTGAGGAATGTATAAAAAAGATGTGGTATTTTCACATAATGGAATACTACTTAGCCATAAAGAAGAATAAACTGGAGACTTTCATAGGTAAATGGATGCAACTTGAGACCATACTCATAAGTGAAATAAACCAGATGCACATGTGTAAACATCGTATCTTCTTCCTAGTGTGAAAGGCTGAAAGAGTAAATAAGATCCAGAATGTACAATTGGTATTATAAAACAGGAAGAAACTCTTCAAAAGGGAGGAGAAACTGTGATGGGGAAATGGAGAAAAGAAGGAAGGGAAAAGCAAAAAAAAAAAAAAAAAAATATATATATATATATATATGTATATATATTATATACATATATATTTATTTTATATATATACATATATATGTATATATATATAAAGATAGTTAAGATAGATGCACTACTAATTTCTCTTAGTTCATTGAAAAGAAAGTTCTGTGCTAATATTGTTTGGACAATTGAATGCCGATATCTTGTACCCTGAGTAACTAATTTAAAGATAACAATATACAATATATTAACCATTGTTACCCTCCTATTATGTTATTTTGAAATTTTCTTCTATTTTTTCTCTTTAAAATAAAAATTAAAAATAAATAAATGGAGGTTTCCTTTATTGATTTTCATTTCCCCTATGAAAGAGTGATGTTTATTTGTTTTCAGAGCTCCTCGTAGGTTGTCTGTAGTCTCTCAAACTAATCAGCTCAAAATAATCTTTGTGCCTGAGGGGCACATTTAGGAGTGGCATATGCTGGTCTTCTAAATTGCCCTTAGTGATCCAAAAAGACAACTCAAAATGAGAACAATGCAATATGAAACTTTAAAGGGATTTTTCTACTGCAGCCACCAGAGAATTCACTCTCAATGCTTCTCTGTGATGCTTCCTTGAGAGATTGTTTTGGCCTTGTTTAGTAAAGTATCAGTATACCTTACTAGGAGGTGCACTGTCTTATAGAACCAAAGTGTCTGAGACGGAATCTTGATGCATACTAGGCAGATAAGGTTGAACAAATTAGTTAACCTCCCTTGACCTGACATGCACCAACTGTAGGGATAACAACAATATGTACCATATAATGTTGTCCCAATGATTAATAATGGAAAAGTACTAAAACCAGTACTTTGCATATAGTAGATATTCTGTAAAGGTTAAAAAAAGCTCTTATGTTAAAAGTTTCTGGTAAGTTAATATTCAAATATTGAATGATCTATGCTGATACTATTATGCTAGGCTAATAGCATCCATTACTTGTATTCCTACCGACTGAAGGAAATAATGTACTGACTTTTAAAAAAATGTTTATTAGTACACGTTTGCAGTACATACTGATTGGGATTTGGTTCATGTACATGACACAGCTTAACTATTTTTATGTCCCCTTCCCCTCTCTTCACCCTCTCCTCACTTAGAATCTTGGTCCCATGCCCATTTGCAAAATATTTTCCTTTCTCCTACCCTTTATTTTCCTCTTTAATTTATTTAGCTTAGAGTATCTCGTATAAAGAAATGATGCAGTATTTAAACATATGTGTCTGAATTATGGTCTCAAGGTGTATGCATTTCCTAAAAATGACTCCAATTTATCCCTCTTTATAGCAAAGTAGTACTCTTTGTGTATAAACACCACGTATTATTTATCTATTCGTCTGTTGATGAAAATACGGACTGCTTCCAGAGTTTAGTTCTCGTGGGTTATGCTGCTATAAACATGGCTTTGCATGTATCACTGTGGTATGTTATCTTTAAATCTTTCAGAAAGATACATGGAATAGAAATAGCTAGGTCAATTAAAATTTCTAGTTTTAGTTTTTTGAGGAATCTCACACTGATTTCCATACTGGTTGTACTAGTTTACGTTCCCACCAACAATGTAGGAGTGTCCCTCTTTTTCTTGCAGCCTTGCCAGCATTTGTTATTATTTGATTCTTAATTATAGCTATTCTTTCTAGAGTAAAATGAAATTTTAGTGTTGTCTTAATTTCCATTTCTATAATAGCCAGAGATGTTGTACATTTTTTCATGTATTTATTTGTCATTTGCATTTCTTTTTCTGAGAAGTATGTATTGATTTCAGTTACCCATGTTTTGATTGAATCTTCTATTTTGGAGGCTATATTTTTTGAGTACTTTGCATATTCTACATATTAGTCCTCTGTCTGAGGAGTAGCTAGAAAAGAAGTTTTCCCATTCTGTAGGCTGTTTCTTTACTCTGTTGGTTTGTTTCCTTTGCTGTGTAGAACATTTTTTACTTTGACATAATTCTATTTGTTGACTCATGAAGTTATTTCTTGAGCAATTGGAGTTCTGTTCAGAAAGTCCTTTCCTATACCTGTGTATTTAAAAGTTTTACCTATTTTGTCTTTTAGCAAATTAACTGTTTCTGTTTTAATATTTAGATCTTTGATCCATCTTGGTTTTAGTTTAACACATGCTGGGAGATATAGGTCTAGATTCAAGTTTTGGCATGTGGATATCTAATTTTCCAAGCACCATTTGTTACAGAACCTCTCTTTCCCCCAGTGTTTGTTTTTGGTCCCTTTATCAAAGATCAGATGACTGAATGTCCCAAAAACAAGAACAACTTAAATCCAAAGCTAGCACAAGTAAGGAAATTATGAAGATCAGAACAAAAATAAATGAAATTGAGAATAAGAAAACCATACAAAGGATGAGCAAATTATTTTTCTAGGATCTTTGATGCATTATTAGGTTATTTGGGCTCACTCTGTTTTTCTGATGTGGGCATTCACAGCATAATTTCTTCCTTAGGAATTTTTATATTGTGTCAATTAGGTTTTGGTATGTTGTACTGGCATTATCATTTCTTTCTAGAAATTTTCTAATATCTTCCTTGATTTCTGCTGTGATTAATTGATTAAAGAATGTATTGTTTAATCTCCATGTGTTTGCATAATTTCTGTGGTTTCTTTTGCTCTTGATTTCTAGTTTCAGTGCACCAGGATCTGATAATATGTATGGGGTATTTTTGCTTTTTTTTTTATTTAAGTCTGAATTGTGATCTAGTATGTGCTCTATTTTGGAGAAAATTCCATGTTCTGCTGAGAATGTGCATTCTTTTATTGTTTGGTAGAACACTGTAGAATTTGATAAAGTGCCATTGTTTCAAGGAGTCGTTAAAATCTGATATTTCTTTGTGGATTTATTTTTGTCTAACTGATCTGTCACTTTGTGATAATAGGGAATTGAAGTTCCTCACTATAAATGCGTGGATGTTTATCTGACATTTTTTGCCCAGTAATGTTTGTTTTATGAAATGGAGTATGTTGACCTTCGATGCATATATACTTATAAGTGTTATCTCTTTCTCTTGAATTGTTCCCTGAACCAATATGTAGTGATCGTCTCTTTATCTAGTGATCAGTTTTGGCTTGGAGCCCATTTTGTCTGAAAATAGGATAGGTACTCCTGCTTGTTTGCATGCTCCTGTTGCATGGAATTTCATATCCTTTGATTTTAATCTATGATTTTCTTTTTGTGTTAAATATATTTCTTGTATACAGCATACAATTGAATTTTCTTTTTCAGTTCAATCTACCAGTCCTTGCCTTTGTTTGAGGAGTTGAGACCATGCACATTAACAGTTATTACTGAAAAGTACCGACTTATTATTGTCATTGCTTTACTTTTCTGTTGCTGGTCCTTCTTTTTTCCTTTCCAATTAACCTCTCACCTGTACTGGTATAATCATTCCATTAGACTATCTGGCACTGTTGGCTTTTTGTTTTCTTCTAGGATATCCTTGAGAAATTTTGGATTGCTGATTTGGTGGTCATGAATTCATTAAGGTGTTCTTTGTGGGCAAGTCCTTATTTTTCCATCAATTTTGAAAGTTTTACAGGTTCTCTTAGTCTGGATTGAAAGTTGTTTTCTTTTAGGATTTGAAACACTTCACTGCATGTTCTTCTGGCCTTTAAGTTTTGTGTTGAAAAGTCTGCTGTAATTCTAATTTGTTTACCTTTATAAGTGATTGTTGCTATTTTCTAACAGCTTTTAAAATTTTGTCCTTCTGTTGGACTTCTGAGATATTGAGTATGATGTGTCATGAAGAATTTCTTTTCTGATTGTATCTATTTGAGATTCTCTAGGCCTCACTTATCTATATGTTAAACTCTTTCCCCATATTTGGAAATTTTCCACTCTTATTTCTGTAAATAAATGATTTTATGCCTTTCATGTTGTCTTCTGATCTTTCATTAATTCCAGTTACTCTTAGAATAGTCTTCCTAGCTTATCTAGTAGTTATTGGGTTAATTTTCCATATTCTCTTGCTTTTCTTAAGGAATCTCTGACTACATAGTCACATACATCAGCCCTGTCTTCGAGATCTGACACACTGCCTTCACACTGGTCACTTCTGCTGCCCGTATTTTCAATAAAATTTTTATCACCTGCATTTCTGTTTGGTACTTTTTAATGCTATCTAATTCTTTGCTAATATGATCATTTGTGGTTTTTTTCTTTTGTCCTTTTTCCTTTTAGCTCAACTAGCTTTATATTAGTGTCTTCTGTAGCTCAATGGTCAATTTGTTTACTAAGTCCATGTTCTGTTCAGTTATTTTGCCTTTGATTTTACTGAGCACCTTCTTGATCTGTTTTTTTTTTTTTCCTTGTTTTATTATTTCGTATAATTTAGCTGTTTGGCTTTTGACTTCTTTCCCATTGATGCCCCATGGATCAGCTTTGGGGGAAGTTCAGAGTTTTTGGAAGCATTTTATCATCTCATTCTCTTATGTTTCCTGTGTGTGCATGTGTGAGTGTGTGTGTGTGTGCATGCACACACATGCAGGCGTATGTGCACTGAGGATTTCAGGTTGATTATAGTGGACCTTGTTGCTAGTATGGAGATCTCTTTAGTTAGTGTCTGCTTCCCACTGATGTACTCTAAGCATAGTTAACTATAGGCCTTTGCCTCTGTCCCAGTATCCCACCACCTCTGTTAATTTGGGGGTAGGAGGGTGTGGTATAATTGGCCCAGCACCCAATTCTCTGGAGATGAACTGCAGTATTATTGTTTGTACAAAGATAAGACAGTTATTGGCATACAGTTAAAACCAATTACTAGCAACAACTGTTCCACCTTGGCAATAGCAACAACAAAATTAGCAACAATAATAGAGTCAAAGGCAAACTGGATATTGACATACCATAAGAACCAATAAAAGCTACCAATGTACCATGCTTAATAATGGAAAAGAGATCTGTAATTATATGGGCACAAAGACAAGCCACATATTGACATAAAGTAAATATCTACTACAAACTATACCAGCATTATGCAACAAACTATACCAGCATTAACAATGCAAAAGAATTCAGCAATAATAGCATAGACCGACTAAATATCTAAAGATTAATAAAGCTTAATAATAATACCAGCTAAGATGGAGAAGTTGGGGAAAAGGTAAAATGAGAAGTAAGAGTGAAAAGTTAGATAAAGGATCCTATTAATAAGTAAAAGGAAATTAACAGAATTCATTAAAAGTAGCAGAAAAGAACATAGAAGAAAAAAAAAAAAAAAAGAAAAAAAGGGCTGATGAGATGGCTCAGCGACGTACGCACCTGCCTGGCAAGTGTGAGGGCCCAAGTTCAACTCCTGGAACCCACATACGAAAAAAGGGCCGGTGATATCGCTCAGTGGCACGGGTGCCTGCTGGTGCGCAAGGTCCTGAGGTCGACCCCCGGTACCCACAAAAAAAGAAAAAAAAGAAAAAGAAAAAAAATGAGAGCAAAATAAAGAAAAAAGACAAAAGGAAAAAAGGAGAAAAGGAGAAAGAATAATACCCCTAAATGGCCCCCAAGAGAAGAAAACTAGAAGTATGTTTGTAAAAGTTTCTCTGCATTTTTGAGTGAGTGCTTTCTTCCCACAGCCTAGCGCACTGGATTCCAGCAGATTTGGGTGAGAGACAGTGAGTCACTGCTCAGACTTATTTTGCTTCCTCACTCATCTTTTTGTGTGAATGCTGAATCTTTCCTTGCCTTTTCTGCTGGACAGGATATACTGTGCTTTCAAGACCTTCTCACAAAATATACTGAGTCCTGCACTTCTAAGTCTATCTAATATCAGTAATGTTTTCTAAATTCTACTCTATTACTAAGAGACGTTAGTAGTCATTAAATAGAAGTAGATAAAGCAAAGATCGTGAACTGCAATACATCATGGCTCCCAAAGATTAAATGTTAAATTGTGAGAAAAAAAATCAGAAAAATGACAAATTAGGAGGTCACTGAACCATTAGCCTAAGAAATCCATGCTAAATCCAGCAAGGTATAGAACTTTTGAGGCTTAGAATCCAACAAGCAGTTATTTCTATTTTTCATTAACTACAAACAATAGCTAAATTTAAATAGACATAAACTCTTTTAACTTCTGGATCCTGTATCTCCATGAATTTGCCGTCCTTTATTAGTCTATGAATGTATTATCCAGAGATCAGAATCTGGGTCAGGTAAACATTCAGTCCCATCACTTTCTGGTGTTTCATCAGTGTTAGCATTTAAAACAATACTTTTAGAGAACTTTTTAAGAATTTAATAGCAAACATTATTTCCTTAGTAACAGGGCAGGGATAAAAAGTAACTATAGTTTTGAATATATGAGGTTTTAGAAATAGCTAAGATAGGGCCGGTGAGACGGCTCAGCGGCTTAAGCGCCTGCCTTGCAAGCGCGAAGGCCCGAGTTCGACTCCCGGAACCCACATACGAA